>CM059604.1:70210283-72610283 GCA_030412105.1 Cyclura pinguis
GTTAAGTCTTAACTTAATAGATTTAGACTTAACTTAATAGAGGAACTGAACCGGCAATTTGCAAACCTGACAAGTTCAATCGAGAAGTCTGCTGTCTTCCTGGGGCCAAGATCAACCACATAACGGAGAGGCTAACCAGGCTGGTCAAGCCCACTGACCATAAGCCCCTCATTGTGGTTCATGTCGGAACCAATGACACTGCGAGGCGCAGTTTTTACCACATTGCAAAGGACTACGAGCTTATGGGGACAAAGCTTAAGGACCTTGGTGCGCAGGTGGTCATTTCATCTCTCCTCCCTGTTAAAGGATATGGTGCACAAAGGGAAAGGGCAATAGCAGAGGTCAACAACTGGCTCCGCACATGGTGCCGCCAGCAACGGTTTGGGTTTTTGGAACACGGCCTGAATTTCCATGAACGTGGGCTTCTGGCAAGGGATGGGCTGCACCTCACGAAACTTGGCAAGAATGTTTTTGCAAACAGTCTTGCACAGAGGATTAAGAGGTCTTTAAACTAAGTTCTGCTGGGGAGGGAGACAATATTATTCAGGGCAAAGACATGGCGAGTGCAGGGGGGAAAGGCCCAAATGATATTGACCAAGTAGTACAAGTGTCCAATGGTGGGAGGAGTAGAAACTATAGTACAGGACTTGCAGGAAGGGCCCGGGGATTTAAGTGTCTCTACACTAACGCGCAGAGTATGGGAAACAAGCAAGATGAACTTGAACTCCTAGTACAACAAAATAAATACGATTTGATAGGCATCACTGAGACCTGGTGGGATGAGTCTCAGGATTGGAATGTAGGAATAGAGGGGTATAGCCTATTTTGTAGAAATAGACCAAACAAGAAAGGAAGAGGAGTAGCCTTGTATGTCAAGGATGTTTTCACCTGTGAAGAGATCCGTCACTTAAAGCCAGAAAGCCAGGTCGAGAGCATCTGGGTAAGAATTAAGGGAGCGAGAAACAATAGGGATATTTTGGTGGAGGTTTACTACAGACCTCCAACCCAGACTGAGGACCTTGATGACGCCTTCCTCAACCAAATGACCACGCATTCAAGAAAGAGATACAGTAATAACAGGAGATTTCAATTACCCGGATATATGTTGGCAGTCAAACTCTGCCAAGACAGCAAAGTCCAGCAAGTTTCTTGCTTGTCTTGCAGACAATTTCATGGTCCAGAAGGTGGAAGAGGCCACAAGGGGATCAAATATTCTAGATCTGATCCTGACCAAAAGGGATGACCTTGTTAATGAGGTAGAAGTGGTTGGATCTTTAGGGGGGAGTGACCATGCCCTATTGGAATTTGGCATTCAGTGGGAGGGAGAGGATAAGTGTAGCCAGATACTCATCTTAGATTTTAAAAAAGCGGACTTCTGTAAACTTAAGGAGCTGCTGGCTGAAATTCCGTGGTCAGGAATAGTGAAAGAGAAAGGAGTTCAGGAGGTGTGGGAGTTCCTTAAAAGGGAGATACTGAAGGCACAGTCTAAAACTGTGCCAATAAGGAGGAAAAATGGAAGGCATCTGAAGAAACCAGAATGGTTGAGTAAAGAACTCTCAGCTGAGCTAAGCGTTAAGAGAAACGTGTACAGGAAATGGAAGAAGGGGGAAACCACCAAAGAAGAATATAAGCAAGTAGCCAGGAAATGTAGGGAGAAGGTCAGAAAGGCTAAAGCACAGAACGAACTTAGGCTGGCCAGAGACATTAAACACAATAAAAAGGGTTTTTTTAAATATGTCCGCAGCAAAAGGAAAAACAAAGAGGCGATAAGGTTGCTGCGCAGAGAAGATGGTGAATTACTAACAGGAGGAAGAGAAAAGGCAGAACTACTTAACACCTTCTTTGCCTCAGTTTTTTCCCAGAAGGATACAAGCACTCAACCTGGCGGTTGGGGAGCAGGTGAGGAAGCAGGGGTAATGAGGCACATAATAGGTAGAGAGGTGGTACAAGAATACCTGGCCACACTGGATGAATTCAAGTCTCCGGGGCCAGATGAATTGCATCCTAGGATATTAAAAGAACTGGCAGAGATCTTTTCAGAACCGCTTGCTATGATCTTTGAGAAATCTTGGAGGACAGGAGAAGTTCCAGCAGACTGGAAGAGGGCAAATGTTGTCCCCATCTTCAAGAAGGGGAAAAAAGAGGATCCAAATAATTATCGCCCAGTCAGCCTGACGTCAGTACCCGGAAAGATCCTGGAGCAGATCATTAAGCAGTCAGTTTCTAATCACTTAGAAAGCAACGCGGTAATCATGAGAAGTCAACATGGATTTCTCAAAAATAAGTCATGCCAGACTAATCTTATTTCTTTTTATGATAGAGTTACTAGCTTGATAGATGAAGGGAATGCTGTGGATGTAGCATATCTCGATTTCAGTAAGGCCTTTGACAAAGTTCCCCATGACATTCTTGCAAAGAAGCTAGTAAAATGTGGGCTGGACAGGGCTACTGTCAGGTGGATCTGTAACTGGTTGACTGACCGTTCCCAAAGGGTGCTCACCAATGGCTGCTTTTCATCCTGGAGAGAAGTGACTAGCGGGGTGCCACAGGGTTCTGTCCTGGGCCCAGTGCTGTTCAATATTTTCATCAACGACTTGGATGAAGGAATAGAGGGCATGCTGATCCAATTTGCAGATGACACCAAATTGGGAGGGGTTGCTAATACGCCAGAGGACAGGATCAAAATTCAAAATGACCTGGACAGATTGGAGAGCTGGGCCAAGGCTAACATGGTAGTACCTGTGAAAGGGATCTAGGAGTCTTAATAGACCACAAGCTGAACATGAGTCAGCAATGTGATGCGACAGCCAAGAAAGCCAATGCAATTCTCGGCTGCATCAATAGGAGCATGGTGTCTAGATCGAGGGAGGTACTGGTACCACTCTACTCTGCTTTGGTTAGACCTCATCTTGAATACTGTGTCCAGTTCTGGGCACCCCAATTCAAGAAGGACATGGTCAAGCTGGAGCAGGTCCAGAGGAGGGCAACCAAAATGGTGAAGGGCTTGGAAGCCAAGCCCTATGAGGATAGACTTAGAGAGCTGGGTATGTTCAGTCTGCAGAAGAGAAGGTTAAGAGGGGACATGATAGCTATGTTTAAATATTTGAAGGGATGCCATATAGAGGAGGGAAAGGGCTTGTTTTCTGCTGCTCCAGAGACCAGGACAAGGAGCAATGGATTCAAGCTGCAGGAAAGGAGATTCCACCTGAACCTCAGGAAGAACTTCCTGACAGTCTGCTGTCCGGCAGTGGAATATGCTGCCTCGGAGTGGGGTGGAGTCTCCTTCTTTGGAGGTTTTTAAGCAGAGGCTGGATGGCCATCTGTCGGGAGTGCTTTGAGGGTGTTCCTGCATGGCAGGGGGTTGGACTGGATGGCCCGTGTGGTCTCTTCCAACTCTACATTTCTATGATTCTATGATTTTTATTTGTTAATTCCAATTACGGTGCAATGTGAAAATCAGTAATGACAGATATGCTTCCCTTAATGGTTGGTTGCCTCCAGAGTGCAACCGTATTCCTACATGTACAGTTACATGTAATGACTGTTTCATAAATTTGAAAATACACTTTGGCTTCATATAAAGCAATAATGAGGCACAAGGTACCAAGTAAATCTTGCATATAGACTGACTTCATGAGTACTGTAAAATTTACCCTGAAATACTCTGTATTACATCATAAAACTTAAAGGATGCACTACAATCCTGAGGTCTACCAGCTAGAGCTAGGTGCAAAATGGTAGGCGAGAAAGGGAAGGAACATGGACAAAATGGTAGCTCAGAAGTGGCCCCAATTACCATTTGTACCCTGAGCCAATCACTGACCTTTTCAAAATATTCAATTTTTATTTATTTTGTCAAAAAACATTAAAGTATTTTTGTCATACTCTATATCATGAGATCTCAAGGCTACACTGGAGTAAAAAAACATGGTTTTAAAAAAATCAAAATAATAAAAATGTATTTTTAATACACTAAAAGTGTATTAACCATCTTAAGAGGTTAAATTGGGTCCTGATCTTGGCAGTCAACTTGGAGGACTTGATTTAGTGCTCGCCAGCAAAGACGAGCACAACTGCACGCTCCAAAGCCTTGTACTAGACAGGAGGGGATCCTTATATCAAGGCAGGGGTTCCATGACTTGCATGGACCTGGAAGATTCCCTCAGCAGTTGGATTGGGGTTCAGGAACAGAATGGTCGCAGCTGGGACCTTGGCTGCAGGAAACATCACAAAGCTTCGGTGAAGCCAGTAGATGAAAGGCTTCTCATTCTCCCTATCGAAATTACATTTTGCATCATTGGATCCCTTGAAGTAATGACATTTGGATTTAAAAATATTTTCTATTATGAACAAGGAGCCCTTGCTCTGCAACAGCTGGAGAACATAGCTTAACCTTGTTTATTCATCTCATGATTTCTGAATTTAAAGGGACAGTGCTGAATATAATTTTCTTTTCTTTTCAAGACTATTATTTTGCTGCAGGTTTAACAACCATAAGAGTTTTGCGCCTGCCCTCTTTTAATCTCAATTTTATGCTTAATTCTTGTCGGATTAATTCGCATGCACACACGCACATACACACACACAATAACTTGTCATTTTTTTTAATTTAAACTGAATGGATTTGCTCTTCCATTTTATAACTGCAACTTTTTTATTACTATATTGAGGACTACGTGACTTTGGAGAATTATGCGGTTAGACTTTGGTAATTTTGTATATTTTTGTAGATATGTGTATATTTTTGTTACTTTCCCTTTTTCCCTTTTCTGGCTGGAAGCTTGCTAACCAGATTGTGTTATTTTGTTTTTTGTACTTGGCATACTGCCAATTTCATCTCTTGAGAACTGTTGAAACTTGGGAAGAACACAGTTGTATTGTATCTTTATTTTGGTTAAAAATGTTGTAAATATTATTCTTATTTTTACTTTGATTGCAAAGAGCCTGTACTCCATTGAAAGTAAATGGCTCAGAGTAAGAAATTTAGAGGATCTTAAAATCTCCTTTTTTTCCCTTGGACTGTTATAAACTGTGATGTTTTATATCTTTTTTTTTTTTACTTTTTATTTCATATTGTTGGTGTTGTTGCTATTTTTCTTTTTTTTTTTAATTCCTCTTTATTGGAAATCCATTTTTCTCATTTTCCCCTTCTCTCTCTCTTACACCTTTACCTATTATTACTATTACTACTACTACTATTATTATTGTTGTTGTTGTTGTTATGTCTTCTTCTTCTATAAAGATGACAACCAGAACGGATTCAATGGAAAATACCAAGGAGTCTGACTACTTTGCTAGATTTCTAGCAGAATTTAGACAATTTACATCAACTAATGATAACAAATTTGAAGATCTTGCTACAAGAATGGATACTATCACTGAAAATGTCAACAATGTCACTGAAAAAGCTGATAATGTATCAGATAATGTCAAACAAGAGCTTAAACAAGGGACTGGAGAAGTTTTTAAAAAATCAAAAGGTGTTGGAAAAGACAAATTCTGAAGTCCAGGAGAATAAAGTATTATTGGTAATTCTGATTCAATAGACCCAAGACTTCACAGACGGAAGTGAGATTTTAATTTGAAGCAAAGCCTCAACAATGCTAACTCAAAAGATGAATGTTATTTTGTCTGCAATATTGTACGAAAATGGTGTCTAATGGGGAACTGGAATGGAGTGTTGTTTCCACTAATTGATAGATCTTCATTGAAGGAGTTAATGAAGTTTCAAGGTCACTTACCCAAGAAATGTTTTGAGCTGTTGAAAAATTTACAGACTACAGACGCACAGAGACTTAAACACCCAAATGATAGGATTTTACATTTTTTTTTCCAATAGACATAAATCTCATTCTAGACTTGACATGATATGCTACGACAGGTAAGATATATAAGGTGGAAATGCTCCCAAAGATTATCTCTGACCGCAACCCAGTGATAATGCATGTTAGCAAAACAAGTAAAGAATTTACATGGGGATTAAATGAATCTCCGATGTCTAAAACAGAGGTACCGCTAAAAGCAAAGAAGGAAGCTAAAGAATTTTTTGAAAGGAATTTGAATAAACACACAAATAGTAGATCTGTCTGGGATACAAATAAAGCATTTATGACAGGACATTTATCAGATTCAATCGAGAAATCAGAAGAAAACAAATGGAGAAAAAACATAAAATTTTCATAGAATCATAGATTTGGAAGAGACCACAGGGGCCATCCAGTCCAACCCCCTACTATGCAGGAACACATATCAAAGCATTCCCAACAGATGGCCATCCAGCCTCTGTTTAAAAACCTTCAAAGGAGGAGACTCTACCACACTCCGAGGCAGCATATTCCACTGCTGGACAGCTCTGACTGTCAGGAAGTTCTTCCTGAGGTTCAGGTGGAATCTCCTTTCCTGTAGCTTGAATCCATTGCTCCTTGTCCTAGTTTCTGGATCGGCAGAAAACAAGTCCACTCCCTCCTCGACATGGCATCCTTTCAAATATTTAAACATGGCTATCATGTCCCCTCTTAACCTTCTCTTCTGCAGCTCCCTAAGCCATTCCTCATAGGGCTTCACGGCTTCCAGGCCCTTCACCATTTTGGTCGCCCTCCTCTGGACAAGTTCCAACTTGTCGATATCCATCTTGAATTGAAGCGTCCAGAATTAGATACAGTATTCCAAATGAAGCCTAACAAATGCATAATAGAGTGGTACCATTACTTCCCTCGATCTAGACACCGTACTCCTATAGATGCAACCAAGAATCGTGTTTGCTTTCCTGGCTGCTGCATCACACTGCTGACAAAAATAAAGAAGAGGAACTAAAGAAGTCCCATGAGAAGGAAGACCTTCATTAAAAAAATTTAGACTACTAAGAAATCAATTGTCAGTGCTGCTGATGGAAGAAATGGAAAAGAAGCTGAAATTTTTTAAACAGAAAAATTTTGAATTTGTGAAAAAATGGAGTAAGTGGCTGGCTTATAAATTTAGAAAAGAATGGACAGAATGATCCTGAAATTAAGAGAAGGTGATAAAGAATTCACTAAAGATAAAGATCTACACAAGATTTTTTATTATTATTTCTCAAATCTCTATTTAGGAAAGGATATAGAGGAGGAAAAAATTGAATAATATTTGAAGAGACAAAATATATTTAGTCTGACAAAAGAAGAAAAGGATCAGATTGCTCAAACCATTCAGAAATTGAAAACAGAAAACAGAAACACTTAAGAAACTACTGAGTAAATGAAGATCAAATGAAGATCAAATTGGATTTTTGTCCAGAAGGCAGATGAAAGATAATATGAGAATAGTATTGAATGTAACTGGATGCTTTGAAAGTCATAATGAAATACAAGGAACTCTGATTTTCTTGGACGTAGAAAAAGCATTTGATAATTTGAACTGGTATTTTTTGTTTAAAGTTGTGGAACTGATGAATTTTTGTTCTGGATTGACCTGGATTAAATTGATATACAGTCTTCTGTCCACATTCATAGGTCTGACCTTTGCAAATTTAATTATTTGTGAGGCACATGCTTGCCTCCCCCCATTTTCCTCCTTCCATCCCTTGCATTCCTCACCCCAGGCTTGCAAGGATTGTGTTTAAAAATGGATGTTTTTCCCTTTTGGGTGAGCAAAGCCCTCTCCTATTGCTAAAGGTGTGGCCTCTGTGTATTGGCTGCTGATTGGTCAGGTGCTCCTTTGTCCAGATGGCCACCAAAAGTAATTAGAACTTCAGAATTCACCTCTTGTCTGTCTTAGGGGAAAGTACCAGCAAGCCTTTTAGGTTGTATTTCTTTGCCCCCACTCCACAATGCTGGCACTAGAGGCAAAGGTATGGGAGGGGAAAAGTTCTGGAGGGGAATGGGAGGGGAATTGTTGGGGGGAGTTTTTTGTCGTTTTCCCCCACTTTCATGAGTGTTCTGTGCCCTGAACCCTCATGAATTTGGAAGGGGCTATTATACTCAAATCAACTAGCTAAAATAATAGTTAATGGAGATAAAAACAACACTTTTGCAACCCAGAAAGGAACAGGACAATGATGTCCTCTGTCCCTGCTTTTTAGCATTCTTCAGTATTAGAAGATTAGAATATTGCAATCAGACAAGAGGCTGAAATTAAAGAAGTTAAAACTAGACAGGCAGAATTGAAACTAAGAGCATTTGCAGATGACCTGGTGATTATGTTGCAAGAGCCATTCAGTTCAGTACTGAAGTTACAAGAAACAATAAAAGAATTTTGAAAGCTAGCTGGTCTGAAGATAAATAAGGATAAGATTGAAGTATTAAGGAAAAACATGAATAAGCATGATAGAAATGAACTTCTGTTGAAAACTGAATTTATAGTTGAAAAGAAAGTCAAATATTTAGGAATTAATTTAACTGGAAGTATGAATCAATTATATGAAAATAATTATATGAAGACATGGAAAGAGATTAAGGCTGACTTGGAGAAGTGGCAAAATTGAATTTATCATTATTAGGAAGAATTTTGGCAATAAAGATGAACATTCTTCCAAAGAAATTATTTCTTTTCCAAATGATTCCAATTTTAACTAAAGAAACACCATTCAAAACATGGCAAAAAGATTACTGAGATTTGTTAGGGGAGGCAAGAAATCTAGGGTATGGTTTAAGGTTTTACGAGATTTGAAAGAACAGGATGGTCATGGACTACCATACTTAAAGATTTATTTTGCAGTTTCATGCTTGACTTGGATTAAAAAATGGATAATATTAAAAGACACTAAGTTAGGCCATGATTTGCATGGCACGCTTATTTATGGTACAATAAATTTAAAGTCAATGTGATCTTTAATAACCATTGTATCAGACATGCTTTACAAAGACTTTGGAATAAATACAAATGGAGATCGTGTACAAAAAGACCTCTTTAGATTTCTCCACAAGAAATGAGAGCTGATCAATGCTGATTGACATATGGGGACTTATTAAAGAAGATCAATTGGGATTATGAAATGAAATCTATGTAACAGCTACAAAAGGAAGGCTTTCACCTACAATGGCTTTCACATTGGCAATATTACCTTAGATTTAAGGTAATAAAAAGAATAAAGATTTTGAAAAGGATAAAACCAAATTTGAGTTATTACTTTGGACCAATGATGAATACTTGATTGCTAAGTTATATAAATTTTTATTGTGAATAAATATGGAAGATGAACAAGTTATGGAATATATGGTCAACAGGGCCAAGAAATTTAGATACAAAATATCTATTAATCAATGGGGAAGACTTTGGACTAAAGAAATTATAAATATTCTTTGCTACGACCTTTGAGAAAATTATTATAAAATGATGTTTTGCTGGTATCTTACACCTGAGAGACTCTCAAAAATGTATAAGGATATGTTAAACATACATTCAAAGAAAGTAAGGGTCATAACTTATCTGTTAAGACCAACATCTATTGTAAGATATATTTCGTTTTAGTAGAACTCTACTGCTACTCTTATGATCACCTAAGAATAGTTAGTGAATATATAGTCTAATACATACACTTAACTGTGTATGTATTAGATTATATATAATGCAAAATACCATTGTGTGATATTTAGCTTTCCCTTATAGAATCTTAAACTACAATCTCTAAATTATTCTTTATTATTCCACTATGGGGGAGATATATATGGAAAAAAAGAGGGAAAAGAATTCCATTGTATATTCTCAATGAGCTTATTTCTTATTATATTATACTTTTTGCCCTTTTTTCTTCTTCTTTTCTTCCTCTTCTTGTAGTCGTACTTATTTATTAAATTACTAAGATATACATACAGTGATGAAGATATCTAGAATAATTTATATGAGAGATTTATATTGGCTAGTTTAAATACACTAATAATAAGTGTGTATTAACATTTTATTCTACCTCTCTTTAAACAACTTATTATTGTTAGATTCTCTATATATTTCTATTGGGATAGCTCACAATGCTTATATCTAGGCTATTTATACTACTTGTTTGATGTTTGTCCAAAATTTCTTCAATAAGAAGATAATAAAAAAGATGTACAAAGATATGAAAGATAGTTGTTCGAAATGTCAAGAACATACGGGATCTTTGTTTCATATGTGGTGGACCTGTGATAAGGCTAAAAAGTTTTCACAGAAATACAGAACATGGTCAAAAGAATTTTGAAATGTCAACTTGTTAAGAATTCTGAACTTTCCTATTAGGAATTTGGAGAGATGATATCAATTATGATAAACAACTACAGAAATTACTTTAATATATATTATTGGCAATGAGACTTGTCTATGCAAAGTATTGGAAGGAACTTGAGATCTCAACAATGGCTGAATGATTTAACAGATTGATGATAATTGTTGAGATGGATAAGTTGTCAGCTGAACTAAAGGGAAATTCTGATGAAGAGTTAGCTTCAGAATAGAGAATCTTGATGGATTATTTATTTATTGGATTTCTATCTTCCTTGGGTAATAATACTATGTTTGCTTCCAGCTTTTGGGAATTTCCTGAGTTTGAAGGATATTACAACTTTCTGAAAGGTTTTTCCAATTCATTGCAGAAGAGTTTTTAATATAATGCCATTAAACCATCAGGTCCAGGTGATTTCCCCTATTTTAGATATTTAATTGCTTTTCTGATTTCTTCAAGTGAAATTTCCTTATTTAATTTCTCTCTTTGTAATTCTGTAATGGATTATTTATGGGAAAATGAGGGTGAATTGGTGATCTTTAGATTTTGAACTTGCATATTACTGTTTGTTTTAATTGTTGATGCTAACAATAGTCTAGTGTGGAAATGGCCTTTTGGAGGCTTTGTCTCCAGCCTGAAACTCATTGTTATCCCCAAGTATGGACTAGCCTGCAGCCACAATTTTCCCTATAAGAACCCCTGACTTTGAGCATCTCGTTGGATAGTTCGTGACTTGCCTCCTGAATTGCTGTCTCTCCATTTAACGAGCCTTCCCTCAGCCTCCACATGCTGAGAACACATGCTCCCCAGCATCTTTGCTTTTACTGGGCTTCAGGACAGGTATAGTATTTCCCATACCAAACCTCCTCTCAAAAACCCTCTATCCAACTCCTACCTTTTATTTCTATAGTTCCTTGTGTGTGTTGCATACACGTGTGTGTCTGTATTTCAATAAACCAATTATTATTGTCAACTTCTGCCTTATCATTGACTGGGCCTGACCCCGTAGACATGGGGTTGAAGATCTCGCTGCGTTACCCTACCTCTCGCATTGCAAACTAGTGCTCTTTGCTAATTCCCTCCCCATTGTTGTGAGCACATTTAGGTGTCCCTCTCGGGACCCCCAGAAATCAGGCTAACACAATGCCTATTAATATAGTGTCAATCAAATAATATTTTGCCAATTAAACCATGGCAATCATGGGGGGGTGCACAGTGCCATAATGACATCATTACATACTGTATTTGCTGGTGTATAAGATGCACCGGCATATAAGACTCACCCCATTTATGTGTCAGCAAATATTATTTGCCCGTGTATAAGACACACTGGCATATAAGATGCACCCCGTTTTCAAACAGTATTTTTCGGGAGGAAAAGTGAGTCTTATATGCCAGCAAATAGAATAATTTGTAACGAAGTGGTTTTTGAACAGGACAACAAGAAACAACTGATCAGCATTATAAACATTTGTTTTCATGGGAGAAAGATATCAAAGCTAGTCGGGCATTGTGTGGTCCATTTTTCTTTCTGTGTCACCTCTCACAGTGAGCAGTGATGGGTGTACTGTAAGAGTGTTATTATGATTTAATGAGTACAAGTGAAGCAGTTTTGAACAGGACAGCTTGAAACAACTGGCTAGTGTGATAACCACTTTTGTTTTTCACAGAATAAAGACATCAAAAATGGTGGGGGATGGTGTAGTCTGTTTCTCTTCCTGTGCAGCTTCTTCCAATGAGAAAGTTGGACAGTGATGGGTGTGCTGTAATGGTGTCATGCTGTTAATAGCATTATTATGGCTATTTTTATTAAAAATACAGAAGCAAACCAATCACAAAGCAGAAGGTGAAGCAAATGGGGTGGTGATAACAACATTAGACCAGATAAAAAAACCTGTGCAAATCATGCAGTGCAAACGTGGCAAGGGTGTGATGCACAGCACAAACATCAGCTGTCATTTGGAGTACAGCTGAAACAGTTTTTGTACAGTATAACCTGGCATAACAGCTTGGTATAATAGGAACGCTATACAAGAACAAATCTGCATCTGAATGATTACAGATCAGAGATTCTAACAGCTTAATTGTTATGATTAACCACCTTTTCAAGAAATGCTCAGAACGCAGCAGCAGAGGTAGCAGAGGTAGCACAAGCAACATAGCAGTTTGATATCAGTTGCTAGGACTGAGGTACATTGGTTAGCAAGCAGGTTATGGGCGTGAACAGCATTGATCTGGGCGTGAACAGCATTGATTGGTGAAGGTCATAAATGTCACTTCACTCCCTCAGACCCCCAAGTTTTCCAGGTGCTTTAGGATGTTTACATACTTTCATCTTGAGACCCTAAACACTTCTCCTGCTCTTATCTATCCTTCCTGGTTATTCTCACAGTGCCTCCCTTGGATCATTCATTCTGTTCCCTTGATGTTTCCCCTCCCATAGCCAGATGCACTTGGGCACTTTTTTCCCTCACATATTTAGGTACTAACTTTTTTGAAGGTTACAGGCATTTCAAAAATTTGGTAAATAAATAGACTTATCAATGATTTGGATGATAGAATAGAGGACATGCTAATCAAATTTGCAGATGACATCAAATTAAGAGGGATAGCTAATATGCCAGAAGACAGGATCAGAATTCAAAATGATCTTGGCAGGTTAGAGAGCTGGGCCAAAAATAACAAAATGAATGTTAACAGGGAGAACTGTAGGGTACTGCATGAAATGAAATGCACAGATATAGTATGGGTGATACCTGGCTTCAAAACAGTCCGTGCAGAAGGGATCTAGGAGTCTTAGTCAACTACTGCTGTCGTGGAGTCTCCTTCTTTGGAGGTTTTTAAGCAGAGGCTGGATAGCCATCTGTTGGAAGTGCTTCGATGTGTGTTCCTGCATGCCAGGGGATTGGACTGGATGGCCCCTGTGGTCTCTTCCAGTTCTATGATTCTGTGATTCTACCAGCTGAACATGAGTCAGCAGTGTGATGTGGTAGCTAAAGAAGTCAATGTGCTTCTGGGTTGCAACTACAAGAGTACAGTGTTGAGATCAATGGAAGTGACAATACCATTCTATTCTGTTTTGGTCAGACCTCACCTGGAATATAGTCCAGTTTTGCCCACCACAATTCAAGAAGGATATTGACAAGCTGGAATGTGTCCAGAGGAGGGTGATCAAAATGGTGAAGGATCTGGAAACCATGCCCTATGAGGAATGGCTTAGGGAGCTAGGAATGTTCAACCTGATGAAAAGAAGGTGAAGAGGTGACATGATATGCATGTTTAAATGTTTGAAGGGATCTCATGTTGAAGATGGAGCAAGCTTCTTTTCTGCTGCTCCAAAGACTAGGACACAGAGCAATGGATTCAAACTACAGGAAATGAGATTTCACCTAACATCAGGAAGAACTTTCTGATGGTAAGAGCTGTTCAAGAGTGGAATAAGCTGCCTTGGAGTGTGATGAAGCCACCTTCTTTGGAGGTTTTCAGACAGAGGTTGGATGGCCATTTGCTGGGAATGCTTTGAGTGTTTGTTCTGCATGGCAGGGGGTTGGACTTCATGGCTGTCGTGGTGTCTTCTAACTCTATGATTCTCTGATTCTATAACTCTGCTCCCTGGTTTAATGTCACACCCTTTGTCCTATCTTCTGTCAGCATGTTTTTGGTTTTGGCATATTTAGGGGGGATAATGGTGGGCCATGCCATTTTAAGTTTAACAGCCCAGTCAGTCACTGTAACGGAATTAGTCTGGATGACCTCTTGGGGTAGCAAATGCTTTAAAATCTGGCTGTATACAACTTTGAAAGGGGCATGTTCTATGCGTTAGTGGACCACATTGTTAAACATCATTTATCCTTCATCCTGTCCCATTCATCCTGCTGATAGTTGATGTAGCATTGCAAGTACTGTTCTAGGATCTGCTTTACCCTATCAATTTGTCAATTTATTTTGGGGTGATAACTGATTCTCAATCCCTGCTCCGCTCCCAACAATCTCAGAAAATTGAGTCCCTCGACCTGCACTTATCTTGAAGGGAACCCCACGCAATTAGTATACATATTGTATGAACATCTTGGCCAGTTGTGTGGCCATAGGTAGCTTTTTACAGGAATGAAGTGGGACTGTTTTGAGAATAAATCATTGATCACCCAATTAACAGTTTTTTTGTTGCGTTCAGGTAAACCAGTTATACAGTCCATGCTGATGTGGGTGAGGTTGGTAGCAGTTGTTGCAACCCCTTGGGTTTGCTCCCACCTGTTTGTTTTGTGTGCAAATGGGGCAACCATAGAAATCCAAAGTGTCCCGCTGATTAGGATCATGATAGTGCTGCAACACCTGTGCACATAGACTCTCAGGGATATATAGTCTATTGCTTTTATACCACAACCCTTCTCTTTCCACTAACAATGTTTCATGCTCTTTCCTGCAGGTGTCTTGTTGAACTGCTTCCTGAAACTCTCTGAGTAGGCTCTTCACCTCCCTCATCACTTGCTTGAGCTTTAATCTGACTGGGAGTGGTGGTGGCCAGTCCCAGTTGCTGGGGAATGTATATAGGGGCCTATCAAACTACACTGTTAACAGTGCTATTATTATCACACCACACTTTTATAGTGCTATTATTCCACTTTAACTGCCATGACATCATTCTGGTGAGGCAATGGAGCTCTCTGGCTGAGAATTCTTAATGCCTTAATTCCATGTGATATTGCTGTTACCCTGTTAACTGGGGGTCCCGTGAGGGACACCAAAATGTGCTCAACAATAGGTGGGGAAGATTAGCTCTGAGCACTGCTTTAGCGTTATGAGAGGCAGGGTAACTTAGCAGGATCTTGAACCCTATGTCTACGGGGTCAGGCTGAGTCAAGGAGCACACAGAAGTTGAAATAATAAATATGGTTTTATTAAAAACACAATCAAAACAGTGTATGCGGCACACTCACACAAGATAACTAAAGAAATAAAGGTTGGAGTGGGATAGAGGGGTTTTTAGAGGAGTTGCTGGTTTGGGTGATACTTCACCAGTCCTGAAGCCCGGTTGGAAGCGGAGAAGCTGGGGAGTGAGGATCTCAGCACGTGGAGCTGAGGGGAAGGCTCGCTGGACAAAGTGACAGCAAGGTGGGATGGAAGCCAAGAGCGATCCAAGGAAGCGCTCAAAGTCAGGGGTTTTTATAAGGAGAATTGTGACCGCAGGCTAGTTCAGACTTGGGGAAAACAATAGATTTGGGGCTGGAGACAAAGCCTCCGAAAGGTCAGATTTTGAATGATTGAGTTATAGCCAAATTGTCAATAGGATAGTCGGTATGCAAACACAGAGTCTTTGAGCGTTGTATAGTCCAATCATCAAGCTGCCAGCGCGGGGCAGAGGATCTTTTGAAAGCTGTGTGCATACCTAATGAAGGTACTTGCCTTGAGGTCTCCTAAAGCAGCGAGTCGGCTGTTTCTGGCCTGCCTGTATTGTTTCGGAATATTACGGCAATTATCGGCCAAGCCTGTATGCGTGCTTGTCCGGGGGCCTCGCAAGCACGTGGAAGGGAATGGGTATGTGAGGCCGAAATATTGATATCAAGGGATATCTTTTTATATCCCCCAAAGATCAGGCTAGCCAGGGCAGTAACACTGCCATGGCCGTTAAAGTGGAATAGTAGTGCTATAACAGCATAATGTGATAGGGTCCATAGTGTCAGTGATTTCTGGCCTTTTGCACTCTCATTGAGGCAGGTACAACAAAGAGTTATGTCAATTTGGTGTCATCTTGGCACTGAAATGGCATATGGTTGGAAAGCTACTAGGCTTCAGTGATCCATCCATTTTGAAGAGGCATGAAGCCCCCTCCAATAAGTGTCTTCATGCCTCCAGCATCCATTTAAAAGCAGCTGTTTCTTTTCCCCAAATTGGCCAAGTCCAGTTTGATCAAACTTTTTTTAGCAGATATGTACATGGTCTCAGTCCACCTGTCTCATCTTTCTGAAGCAACACAATTCCCATCACTGTGTTGCTTGCATTCACCTATACTATGAAAAGGTTGCTTGAATCAGGGTGTTTCAAATACAGGTTCAGAGCTAAACAAATATAGGTTCAGAGTCTGACTAAAGCTTGCTGGCATTCTGGTGTCCATTGAATTTTTGTGGTAAGCTTCAGTTTGTCCTCCACCACCTCTTTCTCTGCATCCCTTTTTTGCCTGCTTAGGTTTCAGCAAATCTGTCAGAAGCAACACTACCTGAACAAAATTGGGGATTAATTTCCTGTAAAAATTGGCAAACCCTAGAAAACTTTGTAATTGCCTGTGTGTTTGGGGGCTTCCCATCCCAGCACCACTTGCACTTTGACTAGATCTATTTCTCTATTCTGATCTGATATTCAACACCCCAGATGATCTAGTTTACTGGTGTTAAATTTACATTTGGAAAATTTGACGTGCAGGTCATTGCCAGTAACTTGGTTAATACTTTGTGTACCAGCACTACATGCTCCTCATGTGTGTTCTGCTATAGATCAAAATATTGTGTAAGTATAACAGGACACTGTTATATAAATAGTCATGCAAAATCTCATTTACAATTTGCATGAATACCATGTGGGGGCACTTAATTTGAAGGTCATTCTTAGGTATTCAGATTCCTCTCCTTCCCTAATGTGAATTCCGTAATATGTATCTCTCAAATCCAGCTTGGTAAAGATCTTGCCTGTAGCCAATTGAGCTAGCAGGTCTTTCATGAGTGGGACAGGGTATGGGATTGAAGTGCTGACAGATTTTAACCCCCTGAAGTTAGTGATCAGTCTGAATGACCCATCTTTTTTTTTGTGAAAGAATACAGAGGTGGCCACATGCGAGCTCACTGGCCTTATGAGCCCTCTTTTCAGGTTATTGTCTGTGAAGTCCCTTAACACTCCCATCTCTTTCAGGGACATAATGTACAGTTTACTTTTAGGTAACGTGGTCACTGTTTCCAGTTCAGTAGCACAGTCTGTTACATGATGGTGGTGGGGTTTGGTGGTCATGCACTCAGAAGCAATCTCCCATAGATCAACATTTTCCACCGAAAGACTCCCAGTGCCTCCATCCACCAGCATCTCAGTTTTAGCATTACTCCCAGTTGTTTCTTTGATTGGCAGTTTCCCCATCAGCTGGCATTTGTCCTACATATGTTTCTGGCACCTTTGCCCTCGGAAACAAAGAGTTCTATCACTCCACTGAATGTGGGCATTGTGGAATTATAGCCAATTCAGTCCCAGTACCACCAGCTATTGAGCAGCAGGGATCATCACAAATTGGATGACTTCCCAGTCTGTCCCCACTCCCTAAAATACGGGGGAATGTTGATGTTTAACCAGCCCCTCTTGCATTTCCCTAACATCTATCTGCACAATGGTGATGTGACAGTCCAGTTCTTCAGCTGCTAACCCCATGCCAATGACTACCACTAGGTTCATCAAGCATCCCAAGTTTATAATAGTCATGAGATCAATACTAGTCCTTCCCCCAAGTGTCTTAGTCTAATGGATACAAAGAAGGGAGTAGTGCTGCCACTCAACAATGGCACCTGCTGGGTGTAGCTTGCCCTTCAGTGCTTAGGGCAGGCTCGACTCATTTCCTGACAGCTTGGAATCACCGATTCCTGATGAGTCAGAGCTGTCATCCTCTAAGTCTAGCAAATGTAGACCCACTTCCTCCATAGGCAGGGCCGATCTTGGTCCTGCCACCTGTCCTTCCTGTCTGACTTCCAAATCTTCTTTGTTTTTTCTTTTTTTGTGTGGTTTTTTTTTATTTTGAACAATAAAAGGAGACAAAGAAGAGACAAAGAAAGGCAATATAAAAAAATAACACTATAGAAAACATAGCAACACAAAGAAATAAGAAATAACTGCAAACAATACAGTATCAAAAAAATTAAAAAATAATAAAACTAGCAATATTAAACTAAACTACAACATAGCTACATGTAACTAAAATTGGTGCCACAGGGTTCTGTCCTGGGCCCAGTGCTGTTCAACATCTTTATCAATGACTTAGATGAAGGAATAGAGAGCATGCTGATCAAATTTGCACATGATACCAAACTGGGGGCGGGGGGGGGTTGGAGTTTGACTTCAGAGGACAGGGTCAAAATTCAAAATGACGGACTGACAGATTGGAGAGTTGATCCCAGGCTAACAAAATGAATTTCGACAGAAAGAAATGTAAGGTCCTACACTTAGGCAGAAAAAATGAAATGCACAGATATAGGATGGAAGACACCTGTCTGGACAACAGTACATATGAAAGGGATCTAGGAGTCTTACTAGACCACTAGCGGAACATGTTTCAGCAGTGTGATGCTGCAATCAAGAATGCCAACACAATTCTTGATTGCATCAATAGGAATATGGTGTCCAGATCGAGGAAAATAATAGTACCATGCTATTCTGCTTTGATCAGACCTCATCTGGAATACTATGTCCAGTTCTGAGTGCCTCATTTCAAGAAGGGTATTGACAAGCTGGAACATGTCCAGAGGAGGGTGACCAAAATGGTGAAGGGTCTGGAAGCCATGCCCTATGAGGATCAGCTGAGAAAGCTGGATATGTTTAGTCTGCAGAAGAGAAGGTTAAGAGAGACATGACAGGTACTTTTGAATATTTGAAAGGATGTCATATTGAAGAACAGGCTTGTTTTCCTCTGCTCTAGAAACTAGGACAAGGAGCAATGGATTCAAACTACAGGAAAAGAGATTCCACCTGAACCTCAGGAAGAACTTCCTGATGGTCAGAGCTGTCCAGCAGTGGAATATGCTGTCTCAGAGTCTGATAGAGTCTCCTTCTTTGGAGGTTTTTAAACAGAAGCTGGATGGCCACCTGTTGGTCTCTTCCAACTCTATTATTCTATGATTCTATGGTTCCTGCCCCTTCTACCAACAGCAAATAGTAATCCAGCAGTAATAACTAACCATTTGATCCTAAAATAAAATTGGAGTTAATACTTGTTGCCTATTACTTATTTTCATAGAAGATCTAAATTTACAAAATTAGTTAGTAACTAATAGTCTAAATAGGTTGTTAATAATAGTTCTAACTTGCTTATCAGGTATCTTTTTAAAAAAAACTTAATTGCTCAATAGTTTTGATCATTAATACCTTATTCTAGTCTGTATTAAAATGTGTAATTCTTAAAATGAACATTCTTTATATAGTAAGTAGATTTAAAAGCAACAAAGGAATTAAAACTATTTTCCAGTTACTCTTCTTGCAATAATAGAAATATCTTCTCTATTAAATTTAAGACTTTAAGAAGAGGAAAAAAAATATAATAATCAAATATCTTCAGTCCCTTCATAACTTTTTCCTCTAGTAACATAATCATAAACCAATTTCATAAACTAGAAATCATAAACCATTTTCTCCATCAGTATGAGTATGAGTATGACCTAAGAGGTCTTTTATCAAGGCAATCATTCATAGTCTGTGTCTTTTATCTCTATATGTAAAAACCAACTCTTCAAATCGGTTCCAGCTGAAAAGGGAAATTTTCCTGGGAGATCCTTCCATTAGTAAATCCTTCAATAAATTGTTTTTCTTCTCTCTTTTGGAAAAAGCTTCTTGTAAAGTCATCGGCCAGTTGTCATACATTCTCCAAAATGAAATCAACTCACCGTCTAAATTACCCTTCAATTTCACAATTGTTGACTGGTTTGTGACTTCCCTTATGTTCTTCATTTTTCCAAAATCAATCGTGTTGACTCTCTCTCTGCCTTGCTGAGTGTTTGTCTCATTTTGTGTAGACATGATTCCAAGTCACAAGCCAGGTCTTGCAAAGATTGTGTTGCATCCTCCTTTTCCTCAAGCTGCCAACATGTCACTTCAGCCATCTGTTGCATTTTAAACTCCTCATATTTGTCTAAACAATCTTCAAGCTTTTGTGACGCTTATGACAGTTGGTCTGTAAGCTCATCAATTTTTTCTCAGTAGATACCTAAATACCCTTTTCTTACTGAATTTAGACAAATTAATGTATCTCTTCAGACTTTCCTAGGTCATTTCTAATTTGAATGACATATTCCAAAGCAGAAGTCATAATAAATTCCATTTAATGTGTTCTGTATTCCAAAACAATAAGGCTTGTATACTCAAAATATTTCATAACAGGGGAGTTGCAAGCTTTCCCAGAAATGTTAAAATTAGCATAACACTGTGCATCAGACAGACCGGGCAAATAATTTTAACAATTCCATCTTCATAGTATCCAATATGATTGTCTTAGTACTAAAAACAATAATTAGTATAAGTCCAGTACTATGATCCACATTCAAAAACACAAAGGAATAGTCAAACAACAGAAGAAAGGCAATCAGTCCTTTAAAGGTCAAGGGAAAAAAATCCATAATCTACATCCAAATCCACAACATTTCAAAAATCCAAGTACACAAAAGAGATATATAATCCCAAGGCAAAAGTAATGTTACCCTGATTTCTGGGGGTCCCGGGAGGGACACCTAAATGTGCTTACAACAATGGGGAGGGAATTAGCACAGAGCACAAGTTGGCAATGAGAGAGGCAGGGTAACATAGCGAGATCTTGAACCCTATGTCTATGGGGTCAGGCCGAGTCAAGGATGAGGCAGATGTTGAAATTAATAATAATTATTTTATTGAAACACAATCAAACAAATGTATGCAGCACACTCACTGAAGAGGCTATAGAAATAAAGATAGGAGCGGATAGCGGAATTTTTAGAGGAGGTTTGGTATGGGAAATACTATACCTGTCCTGAAGCCCGGTTAGAAGCAGAGAAGCTGGGGAGCGTGGTTTCTCAGCACGTGGAGCTGAGGGGAAGGCTCGCTGGACAAAACGACAGCAAAGGCGGGATGGAAGTCAAGAGAGATCCGAGGAAGCACTCGAAATCAGGGGTTCTTATAGGGAAAATTGTGGTCGCAGGCTAGTCTGTACTTGGGGAAAACAATGAATTTGGGGATGGAGACAAAGCCTCCAACAGGTCAGTATTTTGAATGATTGAGTTATAGCCAGATTGTCAATAGAGTAGCTGGTATGCAAACACAGAGTGCTTGAGCGTTGTTAGTCCACTCGTCAAGCTGTCTGCATGGGGCAGGGAATCTTTTGAAAGTAGAGTGGATACATAATGTGGTACTTGCCTTCAGGTCTCCTGAAGCTGTATTCGGCAATGACTGGCCTGCCTAGATTGGGATATGAATGGTTCGGCTATTTTGGGGGAAAGCAAAGGGTTTTCTATCTTATAAAAACATTCCTAACTAAAACCTTAACACATTCACACAAATGCATAGTAATAATTAAGCAATAAAACAACAATAGATTGTCCCAACAATTGAGAAGTGGCAGTAAATGCGTAGTTGAGGCAGATGTCAAATTGCAAAACAGTTGAGTCTTTGAAGCAAAGCGTGCCTTCCAATGAAGCATGGCAATTCTTGAGCAAAGAGAAAATGGTAGTTGTTACAATGTTTCCAGTTTTGCAGAACTAGCTAAAAATCACGAGCTGACTATTAGCTGCTTGCATCTTGCAGGTCTTGCAGAAAGGAATAGTCCATGTGAAGCTTCTTCGGGGATGAAGAAGGCAAAAGTCTTTCAAAAGTGGGTTTTTAAGTCCAAAGTCCTTTGTCTCTGTCAGGAGGTGTTTGGGTCACTCCCTCCCCATGGTCCCACAGTTGCTGCAGAGGGTTCGGGCATCTCCTTGGACCAACTCCCGATTTGAGCTGCGATTTTCTTCTTCATCCCCCCCTCGATACCCAGGGGAGATGGTCAGGTCTGGGGGGTCTTCCCAGCTCTCCAGAGCTGTCGACCTATAGCTATTTTGGCAACAGAACTGACAACAAGGTTATCCAATACACAGATAAAATGCAAATTACCAGCTCAGCACCTGATGGGAGTTCAAGTTGAAACAATTTTTGCTTGCTGTGATCTGAAACTGTATGTGGGAGCAAGGATTTAAATAACTCTGAAGTATAAAGCTGTTTTGGCCGTCGCAGGGCCATCCAGGCAGTGAGGTTGCGGATTCAGAACCCGCATCCATTAACCAGTCCCAAGGCAAGGTCTAACATCTCAGCACCATGAGAGGAACTTGGGTTATGAAGTTCCCACTCACACACTGGTCCTGAGGCTGGGCTACCCAAAGTCATCCCAGAATGAGGCCGGATTGAGATATCCAAAGCCATTCCAGAACAAGGTTTGATTCCAGTTAGCAGACAAATAGCCAAAGTCATCCCAGACAGGATGAGGTCTTATTTGGCAGTTCGCCGAGGTCCCCCCATCGCTCAAGCCCAGAGCCGGATCCAAGCCTGATGATGTATCCCGAGGGCTTTGGGGTCTGCAGGTACAGTGCTGGTAGCTAGATGTAGGTTCTGAGTGCACAACTTCTCTACCTCAAGAAAGCTGGAGGCAGGCCTTTAAGATGGTCGCCTTCGGATAGGCTTTTGAAACCAGATGGGACATTCAGTTTAAAGCAATTCACACTATCAATAAACTATTTACAAACTATGAGCCTCGGAGCTCTCAATAAAACCGGCCAGCTTGTAGCTGTAAAATCTGTTTCTTGACCCACAGTGCGAGGCCAATCAAGCATATGGCTAGTATGACCTGAAAGACAACCAGAATTATTAGAGGGTGCAAAGCTAAGTGGGCGATCGCTTGCCCCGTGGACGACCAGCTGAAGGTGTCCCATCATGACTGTTGTGAGGCTGACTCCAAATCTTCTGACGATTCAACAATTACTTTAGCAGAGTGATTGACTGTTAATGCAATCTGATGGAGGAAGTGCGAAACTTCCAATACTCTATTGGTGAGGCGGGTGAGATTCCGTAGCCATGTAGACACAGTAATCTTATCCTCGATATGGAATCCGACTAGTTTGGATTCTGTGGGCGCGTATCCATTCTCTAATATATAATCTTTTATCTCCTGCCTGAGATAGAAGTTGTTCCCAAAGCAATCCTGTACGTGCTGTGAGCAAAAGCAAGGGTTGCCAGCGGTGCGGTTGATGCTTACTGTTGCAGCACTAGGCAATACGGCCACATTTGAACACGGGGTTCTTAAACAAAAGCACTCCTTATTAATCTGTGCGATGACTGTATAATTTACCAGTATTACCACATATTCAGAAATATTGCTATGACTGGAAAAAAATACAAGAAGTGGAAGAATATTTGGAGAAAATGAATAAAATGAGATTTAATGAAGACCAAAGATCAGTCTTGAATAAATCTATTACTATGATGGAAGTGTCAGGGATTCCAGGCAGGGAACCCTGGGAAAATGATCAGCCCACTGCAAAGATGTTGCATCATGCCCCAGCTGTGGGTAATTGCAAGGTTGCATAAGAAACTGGGGTCGTGTGCAGATGGTAGAGGGAGGTGTGCAAACCTCTACCTGATTGGTTGTAAATATGTATATAAGAAAGCAATCCCCAGTATGTATTTGTCTGTCGACCAAACCGGTGTCTGGGGCAAGCCTTTGTCCGTCTGTTCCATGTTTTGTACGTAATGAAACCTTGCTGCAAGATAAAGTGCCTCCTGTTTGGAAGAAACTCCTCTGTGTGTGAGTATCCTTACTGGGGAACAAGGCTGTTGCTGTTGGCTCACTGACCTCTGGCTTTTCCGCTGCATTTCTGTCGGGCTGAAACTCCTATCATCCCCCAACAGGAAGTAGTTGAGGCTATTAGGAATCTGAAGAACGATAAAGCTCCAGGACCTGACGGCTTCACTGCAAGATATTATAAAATTATGGAACATGAGATTTCAATACCTTTGCAAAGCACTATAAATGAAATAATAAAGGAAGGAATACCAGATACTTGGAAAGAAGCTAACATTGTGCTGATCCCGAAAGAAGGAAGAGATTTGAGCGATGTAAAGAATTATAGACCAATATCACTTTTGAATACAGACTACGAGATCTTTGCTTCAATTCTAGCAGCGAGGCTCAAAAAAGTGCTGTTAGAGGTAATTGATGAGGACCAGAATGGTTTTCTACCAAAAAGATCTTTGAGAAATAACATTAGAATGGTCTTAAATGTAATCGAATACTATGAAAAGCATAATGAACAGAAAATGGCCATGATATTTGTAGATGCGGAGAAAGCTTTTGACATGATCAGTTGGCCATTCACGAAGACGGCGGTTAAACAGATGCAGGCAGGAGAAAAATTTGTTGCACGGATTGAAGCAATTTACAGCCAACAACAAGCTCGACTGGTCATAAACGGTGAAAGAACACAAATGATAGAACTGCACAGAGGTATGAGACAAGGGTGTCCTCTGTCTCCTCTGCTGTTTATCATGACAATGGAAATACTTAACAATGCTATAAGAGAAGATAAAGAAATAAGAGGAGTCCAAATTAAGAAATATCATTACAAGTTAAAAGCTTTCACTGACGATCTGGTCTTCTTACTGGACGACCCAGGGAAATGTATTGAAAAATTGATTACTACAGTTCAAGAATATGGAGAATTGTCTGGTTTTAAAGTTAATAAGGAAAAAACAGTTTTCTTAACCAAAAATATGACTGAAAGAGAAGAGATAGAATTAGTACAAAAACCAGGATTCAATAAAGGACAAAAGGTAAAATATCTAGGTATTTGGATAGCCAAAAGAAACAATGAGTTATTTCAAAATAATTATGAAAAAAAATGGAAAGAAATAACAAAAGACTTGGAAAGTTGGACCTCTATGCATTTGTCAATGATGGGGAGGATAGCTGCAATAAAGATGAATGTTTTGCCAAAAATGAACTTTTTGTTCCAAAATCTTCCCATAATAACGAACATGAAACCTTTCATACAATGGAAGAGAGAACTAACTAAGTTTATATGGCAAGGGAAAAAACCTAGGATAAAATGGAATACTATGACAGACTTAAAAAGTAGAGGAGGAATGGGCCTACCAGACTTTCAAATATACTATAAGGCCATGGCTTTTACGTGGATAAAAGACTGGGTAGACCTACAAGACACGAGAATGTTGGCACTGAAGGGAGCAGACCTGAGAATGGAGTGGCATGCCTATATGTTTTATGATAAAGCAAAAATAGATAAAGACTTCACACATCACTTTATCAGAAAATTGCTTCTGAAAATTTGGGAGGATTATAAAACTAAAAACATACGGCAGCTCCCCACCTGGGTCTCACCGCAAGAGGCTTTTTTTGGTAGATGGATGGATACAGATAAATGGTTGCGATATGACGATATAATTGAGAGATCAACGTCCAACAATTTTAAGATTGAAACAAGAGAAAAACTAGAACAAGAGGGAATAACTTTAAGTTGGTTTCCTTACAGACAGTTAGCAGAAAGGTTTCAGATGGATATAAAAACATATGGAATTGAACTTAAAGAGAAAACTGGAGTAATTAAATGGCTGTTCGAAAATCTGCCTCATTTACTTGCCCAAATATATCAAGAAATACTACATCAGGAGAGGCAAGAAGAAACAGTAAAGGCAACAATGATTTCATGGGCACAAAATATCGGACATTCAATACAATTAGAGTCTTGGGAGCAGAGCTGGAAAAAAACACAGAAATTTACAGTAGCTCAGAATTTGAAAGAGAACTATTGCAAGCTATTTCACAGATGGTACATGACACCAGATAAATTAAAAAAGATTTATAATACAGGTAGTGGACAATGTTGGAAATGTCAGAATGAGGTCAGTACGATATATCATATGTGGTGGCCATGTCCTAAAGCTAAGAAATATTGGACTGAAATACATAACAAAATATGTGCATTAATGAAAGTACAGGTTGCCAAGTTACCAGAATTGTATTTGTTAAATATGACTGATGTATTAGAAGGTACTGGTATAAAGCAGTACTGGAGAATATTACTGTACATGATAACAACAGCTGGTATTGAATATGCAAAGATGTGGAAAACTCAGCAAATACTCACATTAGAACAATGGTGGGGTACACTGATTGAAAACAAAAATGCTGATATGGTCTCCCAGAGATTAAAAGGGAAATCAGACGAAGAGATACAAAAAGAATGGCAAATTGTAATGGGTAATTGCTGGGTACCATTAGATGGAAATCTGTGATTCATGATTTAAGATAAACTATGAGGGGGCTACAGGATATATATCATGAAGTGGGAATATGGAGATGGAAATGCAAGAACCAACAAGTAATAATAGCACTAAAATGTAGTACAATATTTTAAGCATGTTAAGAAATATTGATAATGAAATCTAGATCAGTGTGGAAGATCAGAACTATTTCAAACAAGTTGACAGTTATAATTGTTTGTTTTATATCTGAATTTGAATAAAATGATTATAAAAAAAAAAAATGGCTATGACCAAAACTATCGATATTGCGGAAACACTGTACCCTATGGTGATGAAATAAACAACCGGATAAATCAAATGAGTGCATACCATTGGACCAATGGTACATTTGTTGGAGGAGTAAGCTGGCATTAGCGGATATTAAGGGTAGTCCTAGTTGGGATAATGGATGTAAAATGACAGGGTCCAGAATCCTCTCGTGTACGACTTCCACCTTGAGAGTTAGGCTCTCCCAAATGTCTTCCCTATCTGTGCCAAAGTGGCGGGGTGTTCTAGGGACCCTGGGTAACACTCTCTCAGCAGGCTCAGGATCTCCAGGTGTATTAATCCCATGAGGCTGGCCTGAATCACCTGAGTGGCAAAGGTTATTACGTTGCTTTGCAGTTGCGTACACTGAATAGCAACTGACATATCATGCGTCGTGATTTTTAAGACACGACCGAGGTCAGACACTATATCTCTCTCTGCGCCAACCCACTGCGGTAACAATTGACTGATCAAATCCATTCCTCGTGCCAAGTTAGTTAGACCAGCGGTGGAGGATACCAATCTCTTTAGTCTTGGAGCCAATCATGCCATAGCGTTTATCGCGCAGCCAGTGCCTATTCCTCCTAAGATGATGCCTAGAATGCTTCACTTAGGGCGAGTGTGTGGGTAGGGAAAAGACAGCCACCGCTTTTCCCAGTGCTCCCACTGTGTCCATGCTAACTTCAGATAAGGCTGGCAGGCAGGAATGACTTTTGAAATATTAACTACCATGAAATTTAGAACCATGGTGGTGACAACAGGTTGGGAGTTCGAGTATGCGACCATCTCTATATCCCTACGTATTACGGTGCTCCCCACATACATGGCAGGGGAACTAGTGGAAGGAGGAGTATAAGCAGAGGAATCTGGGCACCACATTTTGCCACATTCGAATTTGCAACCAGTCGGGGTACAGGTGAAGTTGCGGCATGTGAATAGAAAGGTTTTCCACTTCCATGCCGGGTGACAACCCTCGTAGGTGAACGTAATTACAAACAGGGATGCAATGCGGTGCCGGCTCCGGACCATTCTGACAGTAAACGGAGACGGGGCAAAGGCCATTTCAGTGTAGACCTTAGCTTCTCTACCAGCCACAGACATGTGTAGCTCAGAGCTAAGCCTCCCTCGCGGGCGTACCTGCATCTGAGAGAATAATTCAAACGAGTACCTCTTCTGAAACCAAGGTAGCAGCTGTGAATTTCGTAGCAGGGCTTCTGCCTCCTGGTAAGGATTCCAATGGCAGACTGCCTGCATGTTGAATTGCCAATTGGTGATGAATTGGGTGGTGTATTCGGGAGCAGCTCCGAGGACACATTTAATTAATGAAAACAGTGCTGCAATCCACGTGAACGGTCCCATTCCGTCTCCCTGTAGGGAACACAGATACGGGAGTCCGTCACTACTATAACTATGTACAAGAGCTATTTACAGAAATGGGAAGGCCAGAGGGAGTGCCACTCCTCTCTGTCCCATTCAGACAAGGGTCATTTATCCATTGTCGAAGGCCTCGTAAATGGAGACAAACGTCTGAGACAAATTAATGGCTGGCACTTCCTTGCAATTTACAGAAGTTTGGCAAATCACTGGGTTCAGGTTAGGCTTTTGGGTGCCTGGATCTTCCGGTTCGGGAATTTCCACTGAGGCGGGATCAACAGGCTGTCCTTTTCATTCCTTAAGTTGGGAGACATGGAAGAACATAAGCCAGTCTCCCTTCTTCCTTGGTATGTGGACCTGGGAGACTGCAGGGGAAATCTTTTTCACAATGGGGACGGGACCCACCCATTTAGCAGCAAGAGAGTGCTTGTCCCTATAGAAGTTTCTATAAAGGACCAGCTGCCCTTCTTCCCACTGACATGGATGATGAACCCATCCCAGCCTCTTGTCCATCTTTTACAGGTTCTTATCTAGTTGTTCTGCTACCTGCCCATGTATTTGTCCTATATGCTGAATCAGATTCTTCACCCATTCATTATTCAAAACAACAGGTTCCAAATCTGATGGCAAACTAGTGTCGATCCAGAAGGCCTCTGGCAACATCATCTTATGCCCTGTCATAACCATGTGTGGCGTAAAACCATGTGATGCCATGCTGCCTCTGAATGCCATCAAGATAATGGGCAGTTTGATGTCCCAATCCTTCCCTGAGGAGTGCACAACCTTCTGGAGTGCCTCCTTCAAAGAATGGTTGGTACATTCGATCTGTCCAGAGCTTTGCGGGTGATGCGCAATGTGGAATCGCTGGGGTATGGCCAGAGCCTTGCACAATTCTTGGGTCACCTCTCCAGTGAAGTGAACTCCAAGAGCCAAGACAAGGTCACGTGACACACCCCAGCAAGCCCAGACATTGTTGAACAGCAGCCACACAGCTGTGGTAGCTGTATTGTCTCGGCAAGGGAATGTCTCTACCCATTTGCTAAAAGGATCAATTACCTTCAAGCAGTACTTGTTCCCTCTAGGTGTAGTGGGCAAAGGACCTATAAAGTCTATCTGGATTCGGGTCCAGGGACCCTCAATTCGTTGGTGCTGAATGGGAGCTTTGGGACCAGAGGGGTCAGCGTTGACCATGGCACAAGATAAGCAATTGTCAACCCACTGGTTAACGTCTTGCTTCATCTGGGGCCACCAGCCGGTTTCCCTCACTCCGTCTAACTTGACTCCTCGTCCAAGGTGTCCCTGCTCGTGAACAAATTGGATCACGTCTCCGCGGAGGTCCTTGGGCACTATCCAATGGTGCTGGCCACTGGCATCGACAGCCCAAAATACTCGGTCTAGCTGTTCTATCTTAAAGCGGCCAGACTCGTCAGAGCCATTTCTGGCCAGTTCAAAAATCTGTGGGTCTCCCTTCTGAAGGGTGCCCAAGTCAAACATAGGGGGAAGCAACAGCTGCTTGGGATTGACATTGATGGCGGCGATGGGAGCCCCATAGTCCATCAAAGCCGCATCCCTGGCAAGGGCATCTGCCCGGTTGTTCCACACACAAGTAGCTGTGCCTTTCTTTTGGTGCCCTCGGACATGGGCAACCCATGTAGGGGCAGTTCTCTCTTCAATTTGGGCAGCAATGCGAACCCATTTGTCCAAATGGGCTATGGGTTTCCCATCTGCAGTTTTCAAGTCATTTTGGATCCAGATGGGAAGCCACACACCGGCTGCTTTAGCAGTCCAATCTGAGTCAGTGTAGATGGCTAAGGGGCAGTCAAGCGGTTCATGCTCTAAGATAGCCTTTACAGCTTCTACTTCCGCCGCTTGGCTAGAGTGGGGCCTGGCTTTTCCCTGTAGGGTGAAGGAGTCTGTGACACGGATCACTCCAAAGCCTGTCCATGGGCTACCATCCACGTGCATGGAGGAACCATCACAGAACCAACATGTAAAGCCTTCCAATTGAGCCTCTTCGGGAGAAGCTCCCCATTCGACCGGTCAATCAGTCTTATACATAGGTGGTAAAAGACACTCATGCATGGCTCCAGTCACAACTAGACCATAGGGAGCCAGTGGATCTTGTGGTTGTTTCTGGAAATCCACCCCATGTGACACCAGGGAAACGGTCCATTTGGCTATCCGTGCTTTGGATACCTGGCTGTTCTGGACCTTTCCAGATAAAATGTACTTAAGCGGTGTGTGTGGGGGTCTGGACAATCACATGGGTGCCTCCAATCATAAATTCCCAGTGCGTTAGAGCCCAGACTAGTGCGAGGCATGTTTTCTCGCAAGGGGTGAATTTAGCCTCATGAGAGTTCAAATTACAGGAGGCGTAAGCTATAAATCGCTGAGTGCCATTCAGTTGCTGTGATAGGACTGCTCCTATACTCCTATCCAAGGTGGCTAGTTGTATGAGAAACAGTCTAGACATGTTCGGGTGTGCCAATGCTGGCACTTTTATAAGGTCCTCTTTTAACTGTGCAAAACCCTGCTGTTGTGCAGCTCCCTACTCCCACTGGGCATTCTTTTTCAACCAGGCATATAGAGGCTTTGCCTTGGCGGTGAAAGACTCAATAAAATCCCTGGAGAAATTGAAAGTTCCCTGCAACGAGCAAAGAGAGTGCACGTCTGTGGGAGCAGGTAATTTTGCAATTACCTCGACCCTTTGCACATCAGGAGCGCGTCCTTCTGCTCCTAAACAAAGTCCTAGGTACTGGACCTCCATGTTCACCAATTGTGCCTTTTCTCTACAGGCTTTGAATCTGGTGTCTCTAAGGATAACCAGTACTTCATGGGTAATGTCCCTAGTTTTGTCTTCCGAATCTGAATGGATGAGGATGTCATCCATGTAAGACAAGACGTGGGCTTGTGAGGCTGGCTGCAGCCTAGACCACATCTTGACCACGTGTGCGTGGCAGATGCTGGGGCTCGAGTGAAAACCCTGAGGCATTCTTTTGAAAATGTACTGTTGCCCTCGGAAAGTGAAGGGGAACTTGTACCAGCATGCTTCGTGCAGTGGTATTGAATGAAAGGTGTTAGCCAAATCCAATACGCTGTAGTACTTGGCTTCAGCTGCTGTAGCAGACAAGATCTCATTGTATTTGGCCATGACTGGTGCTACGGAGGGAGTGACAGAGTTCAAAGCTCTGAAATCCACCGTCATTCACCACGTTTTACCATCGGCCTTGAGCACAGGCCACAAGGGCGCGTTACAGATGGACTGCATAGGAGTGACTACGTCCCACTGGACAAGTCCTTCAACCCTCTTTCCTATGCCTTCCTCCACCTCAGCAGGATACTTGTACTGCTTCTGTGGCGGGGGATCCTTACCTTCGATTAACATGCAAGCACCCTTCACCATGCCACACTTAATTTTGTCTCTAATCCAAACTTCAGGGAATGCTTGTACCCGTAGCTCATTAGCCACACACTGCATGGGGGCAGGGGCCTTAATAGCAGTACAGCGGTGTACCGCAGAGATCTCGGGGGGGGGGGTCCCTGTAGTCCACTGTAAGCTTATTTCCCCGGAGGAATCCAATGCCCAAAAGGCCTTCGTCTTTCCCGCGGTTCTCATAAGCCCACAATTTAAAACAGAACGTGTTAATGGACATAGGGATATTATTCCATGCCTTAGCTTGGTGTCCCCCCCCCACCATATCCAGTCAACTGGACAGTCTCGGGGGTGGGCTCATCGTGTCTCACTAATTTGGGGTGCAGCACATTCAGCGCTGCACCAGAATCCACAAGAAGGGTGGCAGGAGTCTTGTCCCTCTGGGTCCCAATGCCTGCCTTCACCCAGAACCTTCCCCACTTTTCAGGCTTCAGCCGAGCCACGACATTGCAGGGAAGCTTCCTGGACCAGGGGCACCCCTATACCTGCAGGTCCAGGGTACGATAGTATCCAGTCGGTGGAGGGCAGTTGGTCACGGCGCTGACTGGCCGCTTACTTCCTGCCTGAAGCTGTTTCTCCAGAGCATCCAAAAGCTCCAATGTTGGCCTCTTGTCGAACTGGCTCATGTCCAGTCCGAACTTCCTAAGCATGCTCCAGATCCTTACTCTGTCTGAAGAGTAAGTCTGGGCTGTCGGGTCATAACCACCGGACGTCTCCCTAGGGGCACTAGGGTCCGGGGTCTGCTTTGGGGCTGCGGGCAGCTGAGCCGAGTTCCCTGTCCTGTTGGGCTGACCGCAGGAATCCATAGCCTGCCACTGCCTGTTGTCCTGTCTGGGAGGAGGGCACGAGTTCCAATTCCCCTTGGGAACAGAATTCGGAGCTGTCTTCCTGTGTTGGGAATGGGGTCCATAGTTGGAGTAGGTAACCTCCTTTATAGGCTCTCAATTTCCTGCATCACATCTATGAGGTTTGGGAGGGGGCTTCAGAGAACCAGCCTCGCGGAGCAGGTCAGCGACCCGCCGGAGGTTGTTTCTGAATTCCTCCCATCAAGTTGTTGCAGGGTCCACCAAGCCCAGGGCCATTTTGGTTTCATGGTTAAGACCTCCGTAAAGGAGAGTCTTAAACTCTACCTGATAGAAATTATACTCTCCTGGGGCCAAGGGGACCTTATCAGCTAAGGGTTGTGGGGAAGAGTGGCCAGAGCATCCTCTGGCAGCGGCTCTTCAAGGGAGAACGATGGGAGCAGTTCAGGGCAGACCGCAGTAATCAATGCCCTTCAGGTGTTAAGCTGGCTCTCCAACGCCTCTATCTGTTTCTGGCAGGCCGCATGACTAACAGCCTCTTGCTGCTCCTTGACCTGCCCTACCATGAACTTGGCTGCAGACCTGGCATGAGCTAGCTCAGCTTCTAAAGCACGAGCTCTCTCCTCCCAAGTCTGAGCATGCAGAGTGGCAGCACTCAACTTTTGTGTGTTGGTCTGCGTGACAGATGCGAACATTACTTTGTCCGTGCACAGAGCCTCCATCTTGGCATGAAGCCGGGCAATTTCTTTCTCTGTCACTACAAGCTTATCTCTCGTCTCTACCAGGGTCCTTAAGGCATCTCTGGCTGTCAGCCAAAGTTCCCAGGCGGCCAAAGCATCCTTAGATGGCCCGAACAGGTTCTTTGACTGGTGTGCCTGAGCATACGCCTCCCTTAACGTGGCAAAGGGATCTGCCATCTGGAAGCTTGTCTCCTTCCAGCGGCATTTCCCCTTGCTCAGCACCCATTTTCCCAACTTTCCTCTGACCTCCCTCTCTAGCATGAGGTCCTTCACTGCTACCTTGCTACTCTCAGCCATTTTACACTAACACACAAGGGACCGGATCTGGAGGGACGGGTAGGACACCGAGATCCCTGGGGGATTTTAGGGAAATGAACTCTATGGAACTTTACAAGGAAAAAGGTGAAGGAACCTAACTCCAGCCTGCCCAGAAAAAGTCACTTTTGTCTGACTAAGCCCGGCCTTCCACCTCGACAGCTTAGGGACAAAAGGATGAGGAAACGGTTCAGGGACAGGAAGAGTCACCTAGACTCCGGGGAAAACCTTCACGAGTACTCTGCCTGACAATGAAGGGGGGAAATGAACCCAGTGGAACTTAGAGCGCCGCCTGGCCAAGCAGCAGGGAAAAAGGGGCAAGGAACTAAAACTGAACCGTCCCTAACAGTTTTTTTGGGTGAGGGGGCCCTTCCTCCAACTCAGGCAAAACCTTCAGAAACCCTATTCTAGGTCGGGACTCACCACCCGCACCTACTATGCTAGCAGTTGGGACACACCCGAATTGAAATTGAGCTGGGAAACACCCGCGCTTACTAAACTACAAAACCAGATGCACCCGCATTTCAACCTAAGGACGGGACGCACCCGTGTCACTGTAAGGGGGGGGGGATTCCTCCCTAAGTGCTTTTACCTTGCCTTAAGTGTTGCGTGCGTGTGGACTGTTCCCAACATATCTCCAAGTGCTAGGGCATCAGGATCCCAGCCCTTGATAGACCCCAAGTTAGGCATGTGATTCCCAGGACAGCTTGTGCACACCCCTTGCTATCGGACTGTGATTCACTGCCCGAGGGCTAGTGACGAAGCCGGGGCAGCTGACATACACAAGCAAGAAAGGGGGACAGATTTCCAACCCAGATGGAGTAGCTCCTGGAGCTCAAACACACAGAGTTCACGAACACGTGTTCCTTCCTAGCAAAGCTCTAGAGACTTGACCGGCCGTCACCTAAGTTTATACCAACCTGATTTGAGAAGGTTTGCGACTCCCACTCAAATTAGGGGTACAGGAGATTGCACGTGTTACTCCACCACTCTGTTACCCTGATTTCTGAGGGTCCTGGGAGGGACACCTAAATGTGCTCAAACAATGGGGAGGGAATTAGCACAGAGCACAAGTTGGCAATGTGAGAGGCAGGGTAACATAGCAAGATCTTGAACCCTATGTCTACGGGGTCAGGCCAAGTCTGATAAGGAAGACGTTGAAATAATAATAATTGGTTTATTGAAATACAATCAGACACGTGTAGGCAACACACTCACACAAGAAACTATAGAAATAAAGCTAGGAGTGGGATAGAGGGATTTTTAGAGGAGGTTTGGTATGGGAAATACTATACCTGTCCTGAAGCCCGGTTAGAAGAAAAGAAGCTGGGGAGCGTGGATTCTCAGCACGTGGGGCTGAGGGGAAGGCTCACAGGACAAAACGACAGCAAGGCGGAATGGAAGCCAAGAGCAATCCGAGGAAGCGCTCAAAGTCAGGGGTTCTTATAGGGAAAATTGTGGCCGCAGGCTAGTCCGTACTTGGGGAAAACAATGAGTTTGGAGCTGGAGACAAAGCCTCCGAAAGATCAGTATTTTGAATGATTGAGTTATCGCCAGATTATCAATAGAGTAGCCAGTATGCAGACGCGGAGTACTTGAGAGTTGTATAGTCCGCTCAACAAGCTGCCTGCGTGGGGCAGGGGATCTTTTTGTAAGTAGTGTGCATACATAATGTGGTACTTGCCTTGAGGTCTCCTGAAGCTGCATTCGGCAATGACTGGCCTGCCTAGATCGGGGTTTGAATGGTTCGGCTATTGTCGGCTGCGCCTGTGTGCGTGCTTGTCTGGGGGCCTCGCAAGCATGTGGAAAGGAATGGGTAGAGAAGGCCGAATTATTGATATCAAATGATATCTTAATATCCCACAAGCTCGGGCTAGAAACAGTGGTAACAGGCCATTTCTGCACTACCTTATAGTGCTATTATTCCACTTTCAATATTCTGTGGAATTCTGAGGTTTGTAGTTTAGGGTCAAAGAGTTCTCTGACTGAGAGTTCTAAATGTCCCTCCCAAAACTACAAACCCTAGGATTCCATAGGATGTTGAAAGTGGAATAATAGCACAATAACAGTGTAGTACTGAAATGGCCATAGTTGCATCATACTGAGAAAAATTGATAAAAGAAAATTTAAAACTCCTTCTTCTCAAGGTTTTTGGTCTGGTTCAAACATACATGTGCATCATTTTATTTCTTTGCATAGGATTACAAGAATCATTTCATTATCCAGGTGAACATGAATTATATGTTATGTCAGATGCAAAACTGCTACTAAAACTAGCAGTTGCTTGACTAGAGGTGGCAAAAGTGGGGCCCATGGATCAAAGGCCCCTTCAAGCCCCACTTATGCAGCCCCTGAAGCCCCCCAAAGTTGTTCCAAGTTGCCCCTGTTTTTGAAAAAAAAAATGAGCATAATTTTCAGGCAACTTTCTACCCCAAAATCACACCAAATGTTGAAGAAAACACAAATGTAGCAGTTACACTTTTCACACCCTTTCCCAACCACAAACCCCAGCAACTCCAATCTCAATTTTTGGTCTCAAATTGACCAAAAACAGTGAACAGAACTGACCCAACATTGGTGCAGGTGTGACCAGATGTACCACTGCAGAGTGTGGTAAAGCAGGCACAGAGGCCAAAATTGCTCCCTTATAGTTTCAGTTATAAGCTTATAACAATAGTCATAACAATAAGTTATAAGCTATAAACTTCCCTTATAGTTGACCATGCCTTTGCCTTGTGTCTTCCTAGGGATGTAAGAATACTTGCATATTTTCTCATTCTCAACAATAAGAATGTGCACATATTTTCTTACCTTCAGTAGTCATTGAGGAGAGAGAAGGAGGTGACCTTGAGTTCAGAGAAGCTAGCTTTGATTATCTGGTTGCACAGTTTGTAGGCTTATGTATGTTTTTGTTTGTTTGTTTTTTGAGCTATGTGCTCTCCCATGTTGTTTTTGTTGTTACTGTTATTACCATCATTTATTATAGCACCATCCATGCACATGGTGCCTTACAAGTAAAACAACAAAAATCAGAGGGACGCAGTCTAAAATATATGTATATACACACAAACACAAAAGAGAGGAAGGAATAATAGAACAGTATCATACAATTGTAAAACAAATTATCCAGATAAAATACAAAAAAGCTCGATACAATATTAATAGTTATAATTCAAACTACCAAGTAAATGTAATAAACTACAGTGTGCACTCAGTATTTGTACGGGTTCCATTCCAGGAACCCATCCCCCATAAAATGAAAACACAGAATGTTGTTTTCCCATTGTAGTGACACCCACTCTGTCCGTTAACTATAATGGGATGGGATGTTTTGCAAGACCTCACATTTGTGTGTTCAGAGATTGTGGTAAGGCAGAGTCTACTGTATTCAAGATCATAAAAAACAAACAAAACTAAAACTCCAAAAGCTTTTAAAAAATAAGAACGTTTTTAATAGAGATTTAAAACTAACAAGAGAAAGAGCCTTCTGTAAATATTCAAGGAAGCAATCCCAAACATATGAAGCCATGAGAAAGAGTAAAGTTTAACCAAGGAAGAGAAAGTCTTTGGTAGAGTCCATGGGGGTGAGGCTTACATGGTCCAAGGGGTGAGGCTTCTGCCAAGTCACTGACTTAGTGGAGGCAGATATAACTGTTGCCTCAGTCTCTAGAGATGGTTGGCAGTGGAATATGCTGCCTCAGAGTGTGGTGGAGTCTCTTTCTTTGGAGGTTTTTAATCAGAGGCTGGATGGCCATCTATCGAGAGTGCTTTGATGTGGGTTCCTGCATGGCAGGTGGTTGGACTGGATGGCCTCTGTGGTCTCAACTCTATGATCCTCTGATTCTATCAACAAACAGGAAAAGAAAAATAGGCATTTTTATGGGCATTTTTGTAGATGTCTACTGGGGCACCTCAAGGGGAAATCCTAGGCAGCTGTGCCACTAGATATATAGCAATAGGTTATTTTGGCAATAGACACATCAAACTAAGGTGGCAACAGAGCAACAACTTGTGTCCAAATCCCCTCTTAAGGTTTTATCATTGTTTTGTTTCAACTGAAGATATAAAGGACATTAATAATAATTGAGAAAAACAAAAAGAAATGGGAGAAATTCAAGAATTAGAAGAAAACTGAAAGTTTAGGGACAGCTGTGAAGAAGGGGAAAAGAGGGAGGCTTTGAAGGAAGGAGGAAAATAACACCATTTAACAAAATTTTACCTACTACATTCTACAATCTTTAATTATCTGACAGTAGAGAAAATAGTGAGACTCTGAAAGTTTTGCTACAGATCTGATGATATGAGTATTGGCCAACTGGGATAATTTGTCAAACAGTACCCACAAGGAAATATTAGATAATTTTGGGCATTGCACCTTCACCTGGGATTGTTCCTTCAAGAAATCAGAAAAACAAACAAGCAAAAATCATAGTTTCTTATATCATGAGAAGGAGAAAGGAAGGAGGTTGCAGAAATGGTTGCTCAGCCCCTGACTTCTCTATACTGGCTTAATCTATGGATCTTACAAGGAATTCCTGTGGTTTTAACAACAATAACAAAGCTACCTCTTGTATTAATCTTGCAGCAGAGTTGGTGCTTGCTGACAACATGCCATCCCAAGTGTTAATACAGCCCTTTGATCTAGCTGAAGTACAACCACATGAACAGGATAACCAATTTAGTGAGCTGCTGAGATCAATTTCAGATATAACTCACAATGATGATGTAAATAAGCAAGATTTCATGTTCTGGACATTCTACAAGTGGCTTTCCTAGGTCTGGTTGCTATAGTAGATATAGCTCATGTGAGTATCTATATTATATTTAAAACCATAGTCATGTATTAGTTACTTTCAGTGAGTAGGGCAAGGCCAGATTGGATTTTGAACACAGAGATCAGCTCACTGGAAAGAGTATATTTGTTTCAAGTCTTTTTGAAAACCTGGCATCCACCCAAACTTTAGAGATCCACACCATCCCATATACAAATCAGTCGAGGAAAGAAGTAGTCCAGAAAATTGAATTGACCTCAGCTCTCCTAAAGATCCCTCCCTTTTCATAATGATACTGGAGGACAAGAACTATGTAGGAGTAAACATGTGTGGGTGCAAGCACATAAGCAGACCCCCTATAAAGGTTTGAAATGTTTTGAAAAAGAAGAGGTTACACTATTTGACTCCTTTCATGCCTTGCCCTTAGGAGCTCAAAATGAAATTGTGGCAAGAGTAGGAAATTTGAAAATCCATTTGCTTAACATACAAATAGGACAAAATGGACTTATTCAAAATGAAATGGTACATGGAGTGCCCACAGATGATGCTGTAATCCATCAGGATAACAATGAGGGTGCTGAAAGAGTAGGTCAGACTATTGCTGTGGTGAAGGCATGTACTCCAGAAGGCAAAGTTGTTGCACAAGTAAATTTGATAGCAGATAAGTTTGAACACAGTAAGGCCAGGTGAAATGTAGTTCCCTCAATACCCGTTGTAAATTCTGCCATAACCACAAAGCTTCTATTTGGTTGGATGTGAGATTTCTTAACAAAGAAGAAATAGGTTCTCCAGAGAAGCCAATGGGACTCACTTGTCACCTAGAAAATACTGTATATCCAGTAATTTCAAATGTGAATAGAATAAGTTGAACTGCTAATGTGATTGACTACCTGGAAGATAAGACAGAAGTACTGAGGTTCCACAGAGAACTGAATTATAAACAAGTGAAGAAACCAGGTCAATGTGGATTCCCACCAAGACAAAATAATCCCCAGACTAAAGAGGAGCCCCAGAGAGAATTCAGGTCTCATGACGTAATCAAGAAAACTACAGTGATTGAAACTGATGTCTGTGATGTGCACTATTAAAATCTTCAAACAATCATATCTCACTATATAATGAACAGTGACAAAAAGTGCCCAATGGAGAATCTTTCAAATGTTTATCCCGGCTTAACTTCTGGTTCTGGTGAGAGCAGGGAAACATGATCTTTCAGGTATCTCCTGAATGGCCACCAACACAGGTTACTGTTTGAAAGAAAGTCTCAAAAGGTTTACTCTTCACCCCAGGGAAGAGGAGTGCAGCAAGAAAGTGGTGGGCGAACTCAGCAGAAGCGGTTTCCCCTCTTAGCATTTGGGGCAGACTGAGAGGAGGAGAGCTGCCCAAGCAGGCAGTTTCCACCATCGAGCTTTGCCTGCATCAATGGGAGAAGAGGGAAGAGTTCTCCTTCCTTCCCTATTCCAGCCACCAAGCATCTTCTGTGGCTCAAAGAATTTTCTAGTAAAGCAGTTAGTTTGGTCAGCAGACAGAAGAACCCTGATGATTGCAGCGGAATATTCCCCCTTTACAAAGTAGTTTCATGGGGAAAAAACCAAGAACCTTCCCCCTCCCTCTCTCAGAGAGTTTGGAACTAGGCAGGCACTTTAAGACTCCCATTGTATTTTTTTCTTTCTCTCTGCATTTGGATACTGCATTTGGATACTGAGGCATGACCAGTTTGGAGATACGATATTCAAAGGGATTTTTTTCTTCATTTTCCCCCCACTCTACATGCCTTTTTGTTTTGTTTATTGAGATGTCCTGAACTGCACTGAAGTTTCTTCACTCTTTGTCTTTTCTCCTTCTTTTCATTGCTGGACACATGTAAGAGACCCCTCTCTATTTTGACACTTCGGCTCCTTTCCATATGTTTTTGAACTTCTGAAGGGCCAAAATAACAGATCTAAGTGGGAAAGAAGGCAGGGAAGAAGACTCTTCTATCCAGAAGACCTAATGTTACAGGCATCTGTCCTGGTTATGGAAATATCCGTTCTGTTTTTTTTCTCTGTCAGAACTACTGGTTTGGGCTTCAAGAGTGTAATAATTGTGTATGTTTAATTGCATACAATGAATTGTTCAATTGTATAGGAAGAATTTACCTATTCTAGGATTTAATCTGGTGTCACACATTTCATAAGATTCCTCTTTCCCTTTTGGTTAATATTAGTCTCAAGCAGCAAATGATCATCTGATTGGCTACATGATGAATTGATGACAAAGTGCCTATGTGATGAATTATTAGATGATGAATTATAAGATGGGCTGGTAATTCCCTGATTTTCAATTCCTGATTACTGATTATGAATTAATGGTTTGGTTTTGCCTTTCATTTTTTTTTTTAATGGATTGCCTGTTTAACAGTTTGAATGCCTTTGAGCAATAGTGGATGTTTATTATTAATTCTATTTGATTGAGAGTTTAGTGTTGTCATATTGAATAGAGTATTGTTATATCCCATAGTCATACTTAATAGTTATATTCAATAGAACCAAATCAGTTAAAAGTAATATTTAGCTACTCTAGTTAATTAATTCAGCTTTATAAAACATCAATTCAACATAACCCCACATAATTAAATTTGGTACATAAACATTAATTCTATGAACTCCAACAACTATATATTATTAATTAATTTCAACTAATCAATACTAAGCAATTTGAACTTAATTAATTAGACTCAGATTAATTGAATCAGGTTAATTAATTCATAGTGTTGATGAAATCCAATTAATTAATTTAAACCAGACTAAACTGAATTGAGACTAAACCAGTTTTACAAAAAAATGCACAAAATTAGATCAGACAAATGCACAAAATTAGATCAGACTGTGGAGTCACAAGTAAGAAGAGACTCTATCAAAGAATTTCCTGAATATCATAGGAAGTTCATGGAGGAGGTCAGATTCTACATGATGAATATAAGGCAAGATCTGAAAGATTTAAAATCTCAAATGTTGGAGATGCAGAATACATTAGAACAGGTCAAGAGAAATGTCCTTTTTAACAGGAAAGAGATTGATACAAATAAGAAAGACACCTAAAACACAAGATGATTACATCTTCCATAGACTTCAAGAAGCAACTTGACAGGCTTGCCTGGCTGGACCAAAAGCAGATGGACACATGGATATGTATAAGGAGTCTTGAGGAAAGGAGGGATGAAAACATAAGAAAAAAGATTGTTAGTTTGTTGGCAGATTTCTTGGAGATTGAGGAAGAGGTGATAGATAGTGAGATCAATACCTTCTACAGAGTCCAGTCCACCATGGCCAGAAAGAAAAATCTACCCAGAGATGCAGTAGTTCAGTTCACCAGGAAATCTACTAAGGAAAGGATAATGGAGGAACACAACAAATCATCCCTGACAGATCAAGGGAAGCAATTAATTGTTCTTCAAGAAATCCCAACTTGAATCTTAAAAAAAATGGAAGGACTATGACTTTCTAGTTACAAACCTGACAGCAAATCAAACTATGTATTGCTGGGACTGCCTGGAAGGCATGATTTTCAACTTCAAAGATCAGAGATTTCAACTTAACTCCATTGAGAAGGCTGAAGATTTCCTAAAAACCTATGGAGATGAACTGAGCAAATCTAAATCACTGTCATCTCAAAAGACAGAGAGACAACTTAGTAAGAAAGATAAGCCTATGGAGACCAAAAGTGTTGAAGAACAAGACCAGAAGGAGCAGGAAACTAGAATGGGTAAGGAAACTGTCGAAGAGGGTGTGGAAGAAACTAGACCATTGGAAACAACTCTCATCGATTTGGACATAGATTATTTAGCTGTGCTGAAGATTAAGAAAAAAATGACTTGCTCTATTCTCTCTTAGAATGTGAACAGGTTGAACTCCATGGTTAAATGGGGGGAAAAAATCACCTTATGAAGAGGATGAACTTGCGGATGTGTTGTCTACAAGAAATATATATCAAAAAGAAAGATGAAAAATTGCTTTTGGATTACCATCCAGGGGAATTGTTCATTTCTGCAGCTTCTGTCAAGAGGAGAGGGTGGTCATGTATGTTAAATCACATTTAGCCCCAAAACTAATGTTTTGTGATGAAAAAGGTAGATTTCTTGGGGTAGAAATTAAGATAGACGGCCGTGCTCTCCTTCTGATTGGCATATATGTCCCCTGCAATGAGAATAGGCAATGTTACAAGGATTTAAAAAAGAATATCTTGGCACACCAATATGAAAATGTATCCATCCTTGGAGACTTCAACGGAGTGGTGAATCCACAGTTAGACAGAAGTTCACAACCTATGATAAAGAAACAACACAGGAAAATTCCTAAGGAATTCCTGTACCTGGCTGAGGAACCACAACTATTAGACATCTGGAGGTATAAGTATCCCTTGACTAAAGATTTCCCATTTTTTTCTGATTGACATAATCCTTAGCTCTTAAAAGTGCTTCTTAATAATACTAAAAATCTTGAAATTCTGCCAAAAATATTAAGTGACTATAATCCTGTGAAGCTGGTCCTGAACTTCCACACCAGATCCATATGTTGGAGGTTGAATGAAAATTTATTCTGGCATGGATAGACTGTTGAATACTACAAGAAAGAATTTGAAGAATTTTTCAAAATTAATATAAAGAATAAAGTGAAGATAGCAACTGTTTGGGATGCTGAAAAAAAAAATAGTTTGTGGAATTTTCATCTAAAAATCCCTAATTTCATCCCTACTTATATTAATGAGGACTAAACAGGCTTTCTTCCAAAGGGGCAAATGAGGGACAACATGAGAACTGTTGTGAACATTTTGGAATATTTTGAGTCTCACAATGAAAAGAAGGGAGAGCTACTCTCCCTGGAAGTGGAAAAGGCCTTTGATAACATCAGATGGGTCTTTTTATCTTGAGGATTTCGAAGAAATGAAGTTTGGACAGACATTCATGAGTTGGATTAAGAGCATTTATTCAGGCCAAAAAGCACACAAGATTACCAATTCTGACCAAGTTGAAGCTTTCCTTATAGAGAAAGTGACAAAGCAAGGATGTCCACTCTCTCTGTTATTATTCATATTGGCACTGGAAGTCCTTCTAAGAGATCTCCAAAAGCAGGAGGATACCCAAGGCATAAAGATTGGCAAAGATGAGTATAAGATTCGGACTTTCGTGGATGACATGGTTCTCTTTCTGGAGGACTCGTACCTCAACTTGCAAAAGTAAATAGAGTGACAAACTCATTTGGTCAGGTGGCAGGGTTCAAGGTTAACAAACACAAAACTGCTTTTTTCTATTCCTTAGCAAAAAGAATGCTAGCCCTGGTTATCAAATTGAGTACTACTTTTTTGTGTCTTTTGTCAATGTAGGTCATAACATACATTTTGAAGAGTTGGAGAAGGTCTGAAAAAATTGTTCTAAATTCACCAGCTCATATATTCTGCAAGAGAACCCATTAAAAATGTGGTATAGGTGCTACCTCCCTCCTGTGAGAATCACCAAAATGTTAAAAAATGTAAGGGATCAATGCTGGAAGTGTAACATAGAGGTTGGTACTTTTTTCCAGCAAAAGGTTCTAGAGACTGATATGTAGAATCATACAATATATGATATTTAACCTTTTTTATTGTTCAGCATCCTTACTCAAGGTTTAAGCATAGAATAATAGAGGTGGAAGAGACCACAGGGGCCATCCAGTCCAACCCCCTGCCATGCAGGAACACACAAAAGAGCACTCCCAACAGATGCCCATCCAGCCTCTGCTTAAAAAACTTCCAAAGAAGGAGACTCCACCACACTCTGAGGCAGCATATTCCACTGCCAGACAGCTCTGACTGTCAGGAAATTCTTCCTGAGGTTTAGGTGGACTCCACTGTTTGGAGTCCAATAGTTTGAGTCCATCACCCCTCGACCTAGTCTCTGGAGCAGCGGAAAACAAGCCCACTCCCTCCTCAACATGACATCCCTTCAAATATTTAAACATGGCTATCATGTCCCCTCTTAACTTTCTCTTCTGTAGATTAAACATATCCAGCTCCCTAAGCCGCTCCTCAGAGGGGATGGCTTCCAGACCTTTCATCACTTTGGTTGCCCTCCTCTGGACATGTTGCCAATATCCTTCTTGAACTGAGGTGCCCAGAACTGGACACAGTATTCCAGATGAGGTCTGACCAAAGTAGAATAGAGTGATATCATTACCTCCCTTGATGTAGACACCATACTTCTATTGATGCAACCGAGAGTCGCATTGGCTTTCTTGGCTGCTGCATCACACTGCTGACTCACGTTCAACTTGTGGTCCACCAAGAATCCTAGACCCCTTTCACATGTACTGTTATCCAGCCACATGTCCCCCATTTTTTGCATGCTCTAAAATGCAAAAATATTGTGTGTTAAAATTGATTTAAAACCAGAATTCTTTTTGTTGGGCATTTCTCATTTGGATAAGGGTGCCGAAGGGAAATTAGGAAGATTGACCTGGCACATGGTAACAGCAGCCAGATTAATTCTTGCTAGATATTGGAAAAAAGAATCTATACCATCCAAGACAGAATGTTTGGAGAAGTTGGTAGAAGTTGCTGAAATGGACAAACTTACTTGTTTGACAGAAAACAAACCATATAGTAAATTGAATACTATTTAGCAATTAGTGTGTAATTATTTTGTATATTTGTAAATTGTAAATTATATATTTATCTTATATAAGGTTGTAGTTATTAAGATTACATGCAATATTCTCAAATGTGCATCACTGGCTTGAATTTGGAGTTTGTTTTTTTTTCTTTATTGAACTGAGGTAATTGGGAACTTTAAAGGAAGATTTTTGTCTAATTTTTTGTTTGGAGCATGGTTTGATAAGACATTTAACAATAAGCTGTTTTGTCAGCAGTTAATTGTTTATTGTCTAAATTCCTAGCCCTATGTTAGCCTTAAAGTATATTGTCTGAATAGGTAGGATTATATGTGTTTAGGGAATGTTAGTTTAGTAATCTAGTAACTGTGTTATGTCAGTGTAATGTTATTGCAAGTTTTATGTGTATCAAGTGAATGTATGTCAGAGATTATGTGAAATTTTGTGCTTTTTTTGTGTGTTATATTTTTCCTTTTCTTTCTTGTTCTGTTTTTTTTTTTTTAACCATTTAAAAATGTTTATTCTGGAATATTTGTGGCTGGAAATAAGAAGCTGGATGTTCCATTTCAGAAATGTCTAAAGCAGTTTGATATTATTTGCTTCCAGGGAATTGTTTATTGATAATATCTGGTTCATTGACTACAGGACATACCCAGTTCCAGCAAACAGCAGTAATTGTAAGGGTCATTCAGGGGTTCTCTGACACATTGCATGGCTATCTCATTTAGAGCTGAATCCCATCTGATAGGTGTTTTAGGCCCTTGAGGTATGAGATTTTTGTCATGATGGGTATGATCCCTTTTATTATGATTAATGCTTATATTCCTCTTTAAAATCCTAAGTTTCATTTTAGGTTCTTCTAACGGCTGCTGTGAGTTAAAGTCTGTCCAGAAAGGACAGGTGAGATCATGGGCTCTGAAGTTCTGTTTTTGACAAAAGCCAGCTCTCTTATCAAAAAAGGGGTTCCCTGATCCACAGAGAACCCTGAAGATTTTTGTAGCAGCTGATCAGAGATCTGTAAAAAGCTGTTGGGGAATGGAACAGTGGCCATGGAGCCCCAGACTGCAGAAGATTAATTGCAGACTTCGGAGGATAGAGGAGGTGAAGGGCTCTTCACTTCTGCCCCTTAAATGGACACTTCACTGGGATCTGCCTTAAACTCTGGTAAATATTGTTGGATTTTCCTACTTACTAATGGTTGTGGAGCTACAGACTCAGAAGCCCCAGCCCATCAACTGCTGTATACACCACCTAGCTGCTTTTGTTTGCTTGGACAGAAGATTTAAAGAGACAGTAACCTATTTGGAGTATTGGCTTTTTGTGTAATTTAAATGACAATCTGTGAAGAACCTTGCTAACATAAATAGCATTGTATGTTTGGATTTCTCTCATTTTGAAGATAATATTATGGAAACTTATGGTTTTGGATCTGACTTTTTTTGTCTTAATAATTTTGGATATCTTTTTTTAGATAGATTTGGAATTATCCATTTCTTAATCCAAGTAAAGCATGTAGGTGCAAAGTAAACTTTAAAATTTGGTAGTTCTAGACCGCCTCGCTCTTCGGCATTTTGTAAAATTTTAAATCTCACTCTGGGCTTTTTGCCTCCCCATATAGATTTGGAAATGTCCTTTTGCCATACTTTAAATGACAGTTCCTTGGTCAAAATTGGAATCATTTGGAAAAGAAACATCATCTTCAGAAGTATGGTCATCTTAAACTGTGGAAATTCTCCCCAACAGAGACAAATTAAGTTTCTGCCACCTTTATATTTTAATAATCTTGGGACATCATATTTCTTCTTGGATTTTGTATTTTTTGTATTTTTAAGACTTTTTTGTGGAGAATGAAGACTGGAATCGGTATTTGATAACACTTTTTTAAAAAAACTCTTTTCCTTTTTAGTGGATACTTCTTTTTTTTTTGCATTACTGTTTAATTTTTCTTATGGATTTTGAGGACTTCGAACATTTCTGAGAATTGTTTGAATTTTTGAATTTGGAATTTTTTGGAACTGAATTACATATTTTTTCTCCTTTTTTCTTCTTAATTGTTTATTAGGTGGACTTTAACACTATTGGATTATTGGGTTTTGCTTTTCCTTTTTGCATTTATATCGGATTTTACTATTAGATTGTCCTTTTTATGTTTTTTCCATTTCTACCAGGAGGATTTAAATATTATTGGACTTTGCTTTTTCTGCCTGAATTTATCATCCCCTTCCCATTTCAACAGCTCTTGATAAATTAATAGATTTCCTTGTTTTGTTAGGGCAATTTTATATGCTTCTTGGGGTGAGGTTCATATCGGTAGCCTTCTATAAAATTTATGCTTTATGAGACTTCTGGACTGCCTTATGGCACTGTGACAGGGATCTCCTAGCTGTCTGGGCAGGAGACCCTTCTCTCCACTGGCGTGAGTCAATTTGGCAACAAGAATCGACCTACTTCCTCCATGGTATTGGGGGAACAAGAGGGGTTCCGGAGATCTTCAAGTTGCTCCCTAGCTTTCAACCCAATCGATGAGCTCCGCAACGGTTGGAAGCGGCTGGGTGAAGATTGGAACAGCCACCACCATTGGACTGTGCTTCAAGCAACCAAGCAGCGCCACAGACCTTTTAAATAAAAACCACTTTGGTAAGCGACTGATTGATTTTTCTTTTGACTAAACTCTTTAAGCTAGTTCACTGCTCAAAGAACAGTGAACCGATAGAATACTCATAAATCGGCTAGCCTGCATTGGAGACTGAGATAAAATATATATTAAAGTATTTCACATCAAAATATATATAAAAAGAAAGAAAGGACATTTTATTTTTTGAATGAATTAATCAACAATTGGGATTTTCAAGTTCCAGAAACAGCAGGGTGAAATCGCAGGGAGACTAAGACTCTAACGTCGATGATGGCTGTCTCTGTCGCAGCGCACCATTAAGATTTAAACGTGACGACACATATGGATAATTTTTTTTCTTTTTTCAGCGATTTAAGAATCTTCTCTCCATTCTTGTTTTGCTTTAACTTGGACTTTTTAAAGAAGGCTATAAAACATAATGTGGAATATAAAAGCTGAATATCTGATTGGAACCGGCAAAGAGAAGGAAAATCATAAGACAGTGACTGGAGAACTTTAACACCTGTTTTTTTTTTCTTTTTTTCTTCTCAGCTACTTTTCAACACAGAACAGAACTGTGAATAAGGAGTAAGAGTTCTAAAGTATATCTTTTAAAGTGAGGACAATCATAACTGACTTTTACCATTTTTGTACACACTCCTGTACTTTATCATCCTTGTGTCTGGGAAAATGGTGAGACTCTAATGGGATTTACAGCTACAACAGATGGCGGATTGCTGACTGTTAACTCGGATCCGAATTAACTCTTCGTTTGTATCTCACTCCAGTACCAAAAAGTTTCTTTTCTCCTTTCATGTGCTTTTCTCCCTTTTTTTTTTTTTTTTTTTTGTGTACTAAAACACGGTCTGGATTTCAGATCTATAAACTCTTCTGCTTTATTAATTTATGTATTTTCAACTTTATAAGTATATATATTCTTATTAATTTAGAACTTTGATAAACTAATAGAAAATAACTGGCATATTTGATAAGTACAACTATTTACAATAAGTTATAAATATAGACTGGTAATTTACTTAGTAATAAGGAAAGCATATTCATTGATATAGAAATATATCTCTTTCGATTAAAATATTTATAAAAAAACCTATTATATAACTTACTAGGTAACAGAAAACTGATTTTAGAATACTGCAAAGATTCACTTTAGCTACAATTTGAAAATAATTGATTAGTACTTTTTATATTTAATTGACTGATGTAATGCTGGCTTTATTTTTACAATGATTTAATGTGAATAGTTTAAATGAAATAATAGTAATTGATAGCTACACTTGATTATCAACGTAAGTAAACTCAATCAATTTGGTTAAGAGATTATTCTATTACCAAAAATAGAACTTACCTTAGTGATTAGTGATATATTAAGAAAAAAGAGTGTAAGGGAGATATGTCCATGAAAACAAGGAAAACAACCAAAGACACAAGTATGACATCAACTCAAAGAAAATCATCATGGGATCCATCAGCTAAAATAGAACAAACAAAACCAGAATACCTTACAATACTAGAAGAAATAAGGAACATTAAACAAGATCTGTCACAAGAACTGAAAGACTTGAAAATTGAAATAAAACAAGAATTTGAAACAGAATTAAAAGGAATAAAGTCTGTGATAGAAGGACTTCAAGAGGATATGAAAGAAACAACGAATTGGGTCACAACTCTTGAGACCAAAATGGGAAAATTAGAAGATACAGTTAAAGAAGTGACACAACAACAAGAAAGACAACTGGATGAAAAAGCTTTGACAGAGCTAAAATCAAGGGAGAATTCGGTGAAAATAAGAGGGTTGACGGAATGAAATGAAGAAAACCTATACAAAAGACTGATACCAGACCTAGCTGCTTCTCTGTGCCTTACACGAGAGAGTTGATTGGGAAGTCGACAGAATATTCAAAGTGGAATCCAGAGTAGCAAGAGAAAGAAATCTACCAAGAGACATTGTGGTCTATTTCACATGGAAGAGAATTAGAGAGGAATTAATATAGCGAAGCTTGGAAAAAACTTAATAATTGATAATGAGAGAGTAAATGTATATAAAGATATCCCTCCAGGAATTTTGAGGAAAAGAAAAGAATATAGATTCATAATAGCTTTCCTGAAATGCCAGAATATGCAATATAGATGGGGAAAACTAGAAGGCCTCAATTTTTGATTCAGAGGGAGAATTATCAAAATAGAAACGATCCAAGAAGCAAAGGATTTTATGAAGAAGTACGGCAAAGATAAGGCCAAAAGTTTCATCAGACAAGAGATAAAAGGAACTGAGAACAGACATGCTGAAGAAGAAGAACAAAATAAAATTTCTGATCAAGAGGCTCAAGAGCAAGAACAAGAAGAAGGAGCAATTGGTGGATCTGAAATAGATAGTGAAGAAGAGGAAGACCAATCAAGGAAAGATTTATCAGAAGAAGAATCCTAAACAGAAGAGTCTATACGAAAACAAATTTAATAAATAAGTGCTATATCGAATGGAACTGAAGATATTATCTTGGAATGTAAAAGGAATACTGACTCCCCAGAAAAGAAGGAAAATCTTTCATTTCCTTGGCAAAAAGAATTATGACATATTATGTCTACAAGAAATCAGAACTAAGAAGGAAAAGATCCACCTAATTCGAAATAAAAAATTTGGCAAAGAATTCATATCAGTGCCTAATAAAAAGAAAAAAGGTGTTATACTGTACGTGAAACAAAACATTCAAGTGAAAGAGATACTCATCGATGAAGAAGGAAGATATATAGTAGTTGAAACAACTTGGCAGGATCAAAAAATACTACTTGTAGGTATATATAGTCCACATAGCAAACAAGAAAACCTCTTTAAAGACTTGAATAGAAAAATCTCGGATCTAGGTTACAATCGAATAATAATGCTTGGAGACTGGAACGGAGTTATCAATCCCCAACTCAACAGGAAATCAGAAAAGATGATTAAGAAAAACCAAGGAAAACTCCCACATGCTTTTGACCAAATGGTTAATAACCTGGATTTAATAGATACCTGGCGATATCTCTGTGGACATTCCAGAGATTACGCCTTCTACTCTGAAACTCACAATTCACTTTCACGTATCGACATGTTCCTCGTTTCAAGAACTTTGATTAATAAGGTAACTAAATCAGAAATCCTTCCCAGAAGTTTCTCAGCCCACAACGCGATCACATTCCTTTTAAGAGAAAACTCTAAATGAGCTTCCAATTGGAAATTAAATGACAGACTCTTACAAGAGGAAAAGATAGTAATAAAGGCCAATGAGGTAATAAAAAGATTCTTTGAAGAAAATCTGAATAGAGGCACGGACATAACAATGGTATGGGATGCCGCGAAGGCAGTTCTTAGAGGATTCTTTATACATCAGGGACCTGAACTAAACCAGAAAAGGAAACAAAACCTACAACATATAAACGAAGAGCTAAGAACTAAAGAGAAACTTTTGAATGAGAAACCGTCAGATAAGCAAGAAATAAAGATGTTACAGAAACAATTGGAGACACAAACTAACACAGAGTTGAATAATAAACTATTCCCATCAGAAGTCATTCCAATGGGCTAATAAAGCATGGAAATGGCTAGCACTACGGCGGAAAAAGAAGAAGGAAAAAACAATAATCGCTAAAATTAAACATGGAGACAATGAATATACGAACTCTACAAAGATCAAGCAACTCTTCACAAATTACTACTCGGAGTTATATAAATCACAAGCAGTAAATGAACATAAGATCACGATGTACCTTTCCCAACAAAACATAAAAAAGATAACAGACGAACAGAGGGAAATCCTAAATGTTCTGATAACAATAGTGGAATAGCTGAAGCAATCTCCAGAGGTAAAAGCAGAAAATCACCAGGTCCAGACGGCTTCTCAGTATCCTTCTACGAAAGCTTCCAACACCAGATTTTAACAACCTTGCATGAAATTATGAATAAAGCTTTAGAGGCAAAGATACCTAATTCATGGAAGGTAGCAGATATAACATTGTTACAGAAAGAAGGAAGAGATCCCCAAAATGTTAAAAACTACAGACCCATATCATTGTTAAATACAGGTTACAAATTGTTTGGATCAGTTTTAGCTAACAGGTTAAAAAGAGTGCTGCAAGAATTAATCCCAGAAGACCAAGCCAGTTTTATACCAGGAAGACAAATAAGCGACAACATAAGGGATATAATAAATATAATAGAACTCTGTGAGAACTACCCTAAAAAAACCTGCTTGTGGTCTTTCTGGATATCGAAAAAGCCTTCGATACTGTGAACTGGAAATGTCTGTTGAAAATCTGTGAGAAAATGAACTTGGGGGAAAGCTCACGAAATGGATACAAGCAATCTATACTAACCAATCGGTCCAAATAATTATCAATGGAGAAAAATCAGAAAAGTTGTATATTCAGAAGGGTACAAGACAAAGCTGTCCTCTGTCTCTGCTTTTGTTCTATTAATCATCGAAGTGTTGATTGAAAATATTAGAAGCAACCCAAGAATAAAAGGAATCAAATTTAAAGGATATGAATACAAAGTTAGAACATTCACAGATGACTTGGCGGTAACAATAGAAAATAGAATAGTATAAAAGAACTGAAAACTATCCTTCAGGCTTTTGGTAAACATTCAGGCTTAAAAGTGAATGAAGATAAAACAAATATCTTAACAAAAAAAAATCCCACCAGAGGAAGAGAAACAAATCTCACAAATATCTGGATATGAAACCTTAAAAAAAGTCAAATATCTGGGAATTGAATTAACGAAAAAAATTTCAGATCTATTCAAAAACAACTATGAAATACTATGGAAATCGTCCAAAAAAGACCTCAAAAATTGGAACAACTTTAATCTTTCCTTGCTGGGCAGAATTGCGGCTGTAAAAATGTTGGTTTTACTGAAATTTCTCTTCTTGTTTCAAACAATCCCTATCATTCACAATGATAAAGTTATCTCAGCATGGGTAAAGGAGATAACTAAATTTGTCTAGGGTGGGGGGATCCAGAATAAAACTTAGAACTCTTCAGAACACAAAAGAAAGATGCAGTCTGGGCCTCCCCAGTCTAGTGCTGCATTACCATGCATGCTGCCTGAACTGGATAAAAGATTGGATTAAGCTGGAAAAAACTAAATTGTTAAACTTGGAAGGGGTTGATCTATGGTTGGGCTGGCATTACTACATCTGGTTTAACAAAGCGAAGCCAAACAAAGAATTTAAGGCCCATTACTTGAGGAAGGCCTTAATAACAGTGTGGAGAAAATATTTTCCAAGAAGTTTTATGAAAACACCCTGCTGGATCTCCCCCCATGAAGCGTATTACAAAAAAGAAGTTCAATAAATGGATCAAATATCAAGATCTGGTCGCAATCCAAAACCAACAAATAACAATCAGATCCCAACAAGCTTTAAATGAAGAAGGAATAAATTGTCATTGGCTTCTCTACAGACAAATGAGAGAAAAGTTGAGGACTGATTAAAACCTAAACGAATATCAAGTAAAAGAAGGAGACTTAACACTAATTCTTACAACAGGAAAAACTAAAGTCATTTTAAAGATCTATAAAATCCTATTGAAGTGGGACACAGAAGAAGAACAAATCAAAACGCCAATGATAAAAAGGGCACAAAATATCACACACCCGATAACTATGGACCAATGGGAAAAAACCTGGACCAAAAGAATGAAATACCCTGTATATCAAGATGTCAAAGAAAATTTATATAAGATGATATACAGGTGGTATTTAATGTCTGAATTATTATCTAATATATACTCGAATTGTTCAAATAATTGCTGGAAATGTGGAATAGAAACTGGAACATTTTTTCACCAGTGGTTGTCAAGTAAAAAATTTTAGAAATTCTGGATTATAATACACACCCAAACAGAAAAAAACTTGGGATTTCAATTTGAAATGTCACCTGAATTATATCTGCTAGCAATGATGAATGAAGAGCAAGAGAAAAAAGCAGGGAAACTCATATTTTGTATGTCAGCAGCAGCCAGAACATTAATAGCTCAAAACTGGAAACAAAAGACTCTCCCCTCTATAAATGACTGGGAACTTAAATTATTCGATATGATGCAAATGGATAGAATTACAAATATTATGTAAAAAGGCTTCTCCTAGGTCATATTCTTTTAAAATTCAATGCATAAATTCCCAGGAAATGTTATCAAAAGCTTTTTCTGCATCCAATAAAATAAAGCTATCTTCTTTGCTGGGTTTTTGTCATAATATTCAATCACATCCAGAAAAGTTCTTATATTGTTCTTCATATATCTGCCTGAGAGAAAGCCTGTTTGACCTTCATGAATCTTATCCTGTAGTACTTGTCTCAATCATTTTGCCAATACTGTTGCCAGTATTTTATAGTCTATGTTCAACAAAGAAATCGGTCTATAGTTTTTAACTTCTCTTTTATCCTTATCTTCTTTTGGTATCAATACAATGTTTGCTTCTCCTCAGGATTGCGGTTTCCCATATTTTTCTATTTCTTTCAAGGTTGCTTGATATGGATGAATTAATTCTTTTACAAATTTTTTATAATATAACGCTGTGAAACCATCTGGTCCTGGTGCCTTATCCGTTTTCAAATCCTTTATGGCCTCTTCTATTTCAGTTAATGTTATTGGATTATTTAACTGTTGCTGTTTCTCCCCTGATATTTTTGGGATCTTGACCTTAGAGAAAAATTCTGTCTGATTTTTCTCATTTCGATATGAGAGATTTTTTTCAAAAAATAGTTTTTCAAAGTATTCTTTAAACTTTTGCCTTATCTTTTCATGTTGAGTAATCATCTTCTTCCCATTTTTCAGTTCAGCTACTATATTCCTCTTTCTCTTCTTCTTAAGTTTATACGCCAGCCATTTCCTGATTTTATTAGCTTGTTCAAATTGAGTCAATTTCATCTGTTTCATCTTTTTTTCTATTTCCTCTGATGTTTTCAATATTATCTCTTTTTGTAGCTTCTTTATCTCAGCTTGTAATGATTTCTTCAATGAGTTTTCTTTAAATTCTCTTTCTTTCTCCTGAAGTTTCATCATCAGCTCTTGATGTTTCTCTCATCTTTTTTTTATTTTGGATCTGTCATTTTTGTATAAAAAATCCTCTCATTACTGCTTTAGATACATCCCAGTCTGTCTTCATCTTCATATCATCTTTTATGTTTTCCTTGAAATAATTTTTAAGAACCTCTTTCGCTTGCTGAATTATCTCATCATCATTTAATAAACTGTCATTTAAATGCCAATGGTACTGTTTTGCCTTCTCTTGTGTTTGCAATATCACTGGATGGTGGTCCGAGATGATCTTGGGCAGTATTTTTATCTGTTTTATCTCTGTTAGCAAATGTTTAGATGTAAAAAACATGTCTATTCGAGACCAAGATTGATGTACTTCCGGAAAAAAAAGTAAAATCTTTTTCATTGGGGTACAACCACCTCCATGCATCCTGAAATGATAATTCTTCACACATATCAAAAAAGGTTCTTGGCAATTTGCCCCTCCTTTCTTGATCTTCTTTGCGTTGAGAGGCTGTTTTATTCATTTTGACATCCATAACACCATTCCAATCCCTGCTAAGATCAAATCTTCGTACTCATATTCTGTTTTTTTTTTACTCAATTCTTGATAAAATTGTATTTTATTTTCATTTGGGGTGTAGACTCCAACTAGGACTATTTTTTAATCATTTTTTAAAATTTCAACACCCAGTATTCTTCCATCTTCATCATCAATTTTTTTTTTTTTTTTTTTGCTGGAATGTCTTTATCTCTATATATGGCAACCCCCCTTTTTTTCTTGTCATATGAGGAGGAAAAACATTGTCCTAATTTAGAATTGTTTAAATTCTTTTCTTGATTTTTCTTTATTTGAGTTTCTAATATAATTGTAATTTGAGGTCTTAATCTTTCTAGATGGTGAAATATCTGTCGTCTTTTCACTTGAGAGTTTATTCCTCGAACATTCCAGGTTATTCTCTTCATAATGATTCCTTCAATGATTTACTTCCCTTTCTTCTTTCTCTTTTCTGGTTCCACCGGTTCGAACTCTTCCTCAGACATTGGGCTCACCCCATCTGCCATTGCCATTCCTGTTTTTGTAGCTTCCATTGTTTGATCCTGTTTCTTATCATTGGTCTGTGCTGTTGCAACTCCAGCTTTCAAATAGTTCTCTTGAAATTCTATTGCCTGCTGGACAGAACTTATCTTCCCTTCTTCTCCTTTCATAAAAAAAAGAAAGATCTTCTGGAATCTCCCATCTGTATCTTGTTCCTCTTGATTGGAAGTCTTTTGCCAGAAATGCATAATCTCTTCAACTTCTTATGACACTTGGTGGTACATCCTTAAAAATTTTAATTTCATTCTCATCCACTGTTAGTTTTTCGTTGTAATTTTGCTCCAAGATCATATCACGTGTCTTTTCTTTGGTAAAATATACCAATATATCTCGAGGGAGATCCCTTCGTTTAGCTACCATCGATTCAATTCTGAAGGTCTTGTCTATTTCATGTTCGAATCTTGCCCTTCTCTGACCTATATAGGTGCAAGAATATCTGTTACTCTTTGACTTAAATTTTCCTCTTTTTGTTCAGGAAGACCTCTAAGTTTCAAGTTTCTGCTCCGTATTTCCAACTTCATTATAGTTTCTTTATCTTTTTTTGCTCCTTGTTCAACTGTTCCACCTGGTTTTCCAGTTTTTGGCTTTTTTCTCGTATATCCTTGACATTTTGATCCATTGTTGATAGGTCTGTTGTTAGTTTTTGAAGACTTTGATTCAAGTTCTCAACATCCTTTTTCAGATCTTGTTTTATTTCTGTCCTTGTAGTTTTTATCTCTGTCCTCATTGCCTTCAATTCTTCCATCATATCATTCCTCATTTTTTGGAATCCTTCTAGTAATCTATTCATCTCCATCATTTTAGATCCGGTTGATCGTCTCCTCTCTAAAACTTGTGGTTGTATTTGTGTCTGTGTTGTCTTTTTTTTGGCTCATTGGCATATCTTCTGTCTCTTTTTTCTTTATTTATTTTACATTTGCTCTTATCCAGTCTTAATTAAGTAGCAAATAAACAAGATAATATATACATAAAAGCCACACTATTATTCAATATAACATATTCTTAACAATTTCCCTCATTTAATGTCTTATCTTAATTAAATTTTAACTATCTACCAATCAGTCATAATCGTCATATTTCAAATCACCATTTTCAAATTTGAATGAACAGAAAAGAGCTTTTGGGTTTACTATAAACAAATTAACACTTTGTCCTGTACACAGACTTCAGTTATTAATTCCACAATCAGTAATTTTCCACTTGTATTGCTTCACCTCTCTTCCTGAGGTTAATCCATTTGGTAAGCTTTTAAATACCCACAAGCCAGTCTGGTTACAAAAACATATTTCACTTCACCTCTCTTCCTCAGGCTAATCCATTTCATACCCTTTTTTTGTATAAATTTACTTTTAACCTTTCCAACCTTTGTCTTTTATTTATTCTTCACCTCTCTTCCAGAGGCTAATCCAATTTGATTCAGGAAGTAAATTAGAAAATGTAAAAGTACAGTTTACTTTTTTGTCCTTCTAGTCTTTTAACCACCTCTGATATGTCTTTCAATTATCTCTCTATTTTGTCTTCAAGCTCTGCTGTGTCCTTTTTCGGATCCACTCTCCCTGTCATCCTTTCAGCAGCTTGGCTATTTAAACTCATTTTATTAATTATGTCTAATCAGCATTAATTTTCCCCAAAGTTATGTTCTAGTACCAAATCAAGAGAGGCAACTTTAAACATTCTAAAAAGTAAAATAATTGTCTCGATGCTCTCCCAGTTTGGCAAAGTCAGCTACGTCACTGGTTTCTCTCTCTGAGCTTTTCGGCTCTTCTGCACCTTCCGGCGAACTTTACTATTTTTATTAAACTTCGCCAAAGTTTTCCATTCCCAACAGAAAATTAAATTCAAGCCTTTATTACATGCCTCTAGATCTTAGGGGAAGGTTTTGACTAAGAATAACAGTAAAGCCAGCTGTGCCTTCTATTATTCCCCCCAAACCGATTTGCTCCTCCTCACCTCCGCAGCTCTAAACTTACGGTCCTGTCTGGTCAAATCTTCTCGATCCGAGGCAGGAGTTCAATTCTATATTTCAGTCTTTTCTTCTCCTTCACTTGCAGATTCACACTGGAGTCCCTTTTCTTCAAACTTTGTTATTTCTTTTTAAAAAGGTTCTCTCGCTGGTGCTTGTCAGTTTCTCTGGCTGTGCATCTGCGGCAATGGCTCCGTCCCTCGTCCTGTTCACATTGGTCTCTCTCCTCCCTCTCTGCTGGTGCTGGGACAATCTGGGGCAACGTGAGCTGCTTTGCTCCTCCCTACCTGCTAAGGGGCACCTAACTGTGGGGACCCAGGGCGGGGGATGTTAGCCCTGTAGATATGCAGTGGTAGCCCAGCACCAGCTGTTCAGGTTACCAGCTGCACCGACATCTTAGCCGGAAGTCCCTTCTGCCTGGATTTATATTGGATTTTGTTATTGGACTATCTGTTTTAAAGTTTTTTAAAATTATTTTTCCTTCAGTCTTTTTCAACATTAGAGGAGATTTGGCAATACTGTAAGGAAAGAAGGATAGAATGACTTCGAGGAAAGAGTCTATGGAGGAAGCTAAAGTTGCTAATTACTTTGTAAGATTTATAGCAGAACTTAATCACAAGATAGACATCCTTAACAAGATGGAGTCAAATACAAAAGCACTTAAGCAAGAAGTACAACAAGTATCTGGTGAAGTTAAGAAGATTCAACAGATGTTGCAAAAGACAACTACAGCAGTGCAAGAGAACAAAAAGGCAATTGTAGATTGATTCATAAGACACAAGAATTGGAGAAGAAGACTTTACAAGTGGAAGTAAAAACACAACAAGAATGAGAAAGACATTTGAATAAGATGGTGTTAATGGGATTGAAAGAGAAAGAACATTGTTTGAGGATAAAAGGTTTATTGGAGACAAAAGATGAGAATTTGCAATTAAAAATAATTGAAAATCATCCAAATTCCTTTAAGTAGATGAGGACATTATGGAATTGAACATTACGGCTGTTTACCATCTGAATTCAGCATATTCCAGATAAATGAAGGTACCTACAGATGTGATAATCCAATTTTAATCTAGAAAATGGAGAGATAGAGTATTGGAAATTCAGCACAAGACATCATGAAATATACAAGAGACTTGATTAATATTAATGAAGGAGACACCTGTTAGACTTTTAAGGAAGAGGAAGATATATAGCCTCTTGGTGAACATGCTTAGAAAGAAGAATATTCCTTTTACATGATATCATTTGGGAGGTGTGATTTTCACATTCAGAAATGAGCAATTTTGACTAAACTGAGTTGAGAAAATGAATGATTTCATAAGAAGATACAAGGAAAAATTTCAAGAAGAGGAGGATAAAGAACCAACTAAAATATCAAAATTGGAAGATGACTTTGAAAAGAAAGCCCCAGATACAGAGACAGATTATCCAAGAGATACAGAACACATCAGAGAAATATCACTGCCCTCAGCAAGTGCTCAACTGGATGAAGAAGAGCAGGAAGACTTAGGACTACAACCACTTGGAATAGAGATCAATTTAGACATTTCTTCAACAAAGGCATCAATTTTTGACTTGGAATATTAATGAGTTGAATACCCCTCAAAAGAAGAATAAAATCTTTCACTATTTGAAAAAACTTAACTTGGATGTAATTTGCTTGCAAGAAAATCATATATGCAGGTGGGACCAAAAATTGTTAATCCAGCAAACACTGAGTGAAGAATTTATCCCTACCACAAAAATCAAAGAAAAATGGTATAATTTTACATGTAAAACCTAATCGTTCTTCAAAAATGATTGATACTGATGAAGAGGGAAGATTTGTGATTGCTGAAATTAATGTAAATCAGGAAAAATTTTGCTTGTAGGAGTGTGTGCTCTTATTATAATTCTAATATTGTAATATTACAATCAAGAGCTGCTGAAGAGACAATCCATTGTTATGCTCAAATAATTTCTTCACTCCAACATTTTCTATTTCATGAAGCACAACATAAGAAGAAATTGTGCAGACCTAGAAATTTTAACTCATGGTTTGATAATGACAAAAAAGGAGTTACAAAGGCAACATGAAATCCTCTGGAACTTAAATGTTGCTCCACTTCCTAGCACTCTTGTAGAATTGCGGATTCAAAGAAAAATGTGCCTTTTTTGAAACACTATGGTCTGAACTGGAATAGTCTTTGGCATGTAATGGGAGATCTAAATTCTGGTATAATATTTCTTCTATAAAATATTCAGGTGATCATTTTATAGATAATTCAATTTCAGCACATCAATGGGAGAGGCATTTCTGCTCTATCTTTTACTATAAAGCAATGAGATCTTTACGAATATCAGAAGACTTATCGTTACTAGTTTGGCCTCCAGTTCCTTGATGAGATTGTGCTATTATTAAGAAAAAAAGACTTGAAAGGGGAAAAAATGGGGAGGAGTACCTGGTATGAATGGGATCCCACCTGATATTCTAACAGAGCAAGCTGAGTGGTGAATACTAGTATTAGTCACTTTTTCTTAGGCTTATTGACAGTACTTGAAATTTTCCCACTAATTGGTCAATGGTGATAGTGATCCCTGCTGTAAAGAGCTCCTCTGAAAGTTTATCTCTTTGTTTATCTCTTTGCTATCTTTTTGCTGCCTTTTTGTATAGTTTATAAAGCTGCTGCTCGAATTAATATTTTTGTTACTTCTGTCTACTTTGAATCCTGATTTGTGATTTTTGTTTTGAGATTGTTTGAGAGGACTGCCCAATCTTATGTTTGTATGTTCTATAGTTATATAGTGTTTTTATTAGGTTCCAGCCTTTTAGTGTTTTCTGGCAGTTGTTGCCCCTGTAGGTAGTTTTTTAGTCCTTAATGGTGATTTTTAACTCAGATTTCAGTTGACAAGCTGATGCTTTTTTAAATTATTTTCTACTGTTCTTTTTTTAACCTCTTTAATATTGGAACTTTTAAACATTCAGTTATAAAGCTCTGAGGTTTTAATAACCTCAAAATTTTTATTACTTAGGGTTTTAATTATATAAGATTCAAAGATTTTAAGACTTTATTTTCCTGGGCAGCTGTGATCATTTGACAATTAACCTACCTGAAAATTTCGGAAGGTCAGCTGAGTGTTAGCTGAGTGCTGGCAGAGTGGAGCCCAGGCAAATCACAGCTGGGTTGTTTACATCAGAGAAGGCACTTCTATTCACTATTATTCCTTAAGCACCGCTGTCTTGCCGTTCTCATCTGGATTGTGGAATGTTGATGGTATATTTACCCAAGTTGAAGAAGCTTATATACAATGGTCCTTCTTCATAGCTGTTTGCATTTCTGGCACTGTCTCTATCATCTTTATTTGCCTACAATTTGGAACTCACAGCTGAAATGCTAAAGTGGTGAGCAGAGGCTTGAGGTCTGAGGTTGTATCTTTGATCTATTGGCTGGCTGAAGAGGAGGAGGAAGGGAGGATATAGAATTTTTCTACCATCCCATGAAGGTCAGATACGGATTGATGATGTAGGGTAGCAAGCTGTGAACTGAGAACTGTTTATTATCCCTTTGTCTGAGGGTCCTACAGCATTTGGTAGAGAAGAGAGTGAACTATCAGTGAATATTGACAGTAACAAACGCTGATAAGCCCTGCTTTTGAGTATGAGAACACCTCTGGGGTGTTCTGATGAAACTTTGATAAAGTCTGTGAACAAAGAGGAAGGAAGAACACAAACAGCTGCTGCCTACTACAGTCTGGATGTAGACCTGAGTTCAAGAGGTGCACCCTGGGTCCTATATGCTACTCAGACTATTTGCTTCAGGGTTGTAAATTTGAACTGCACTGCCTTCTTTGTGAAAACAGTATTTTTTTAGACACTATTTTTCTTTTCCATTTCTTTTAGATCTTCAGATATATGCCGATTATATGTTTTTATTTTTATAGTCATATATATATCTATATCTATATATCTGCTTAGCTATTTAATTATTTAGTTAATTAATCATTATTTACTTAATTTAGTTCTTTCTAACTTCTAGTTGAAAGCCAATTAATATGACTTCTAGAAAGAGAGTTCAGGGAAGCCCTACTTACTCTTCTCCCCCAAAAAATAAGCAACTCAAGATTGATGAGTTTTTTAAACCCGATAGGTAGATATTAGATGTTTCTAAATTTACAATTCCTACCTTTAATAGGTTTGATGCTCTAGAAAAGGAAAGCTTAGAGCCCCAGTATTTACAAAGCAGAAACAATATAATTAAAAGCAACCTAGTAGATGGGAGTAGACATGATGACATTCAGGAGAGTATTTCTTCTTCTAATGATAGGATGCTTTTAGAAAAACAATATAATTTGGGGGCGATAACTGTAAAAAGTATTTATAGGGAATTAAGAAATATCTCAGACAAACTAGATTGTCTTACCTCCACTATAAAAAGGGAAAGTTATACATTTCCTTCGAAAAGGATCACTAAGAAGCAGGATGGTATCAAAGTTGCAAATACCATTCCTATAACCCAGCTTCCTTCATTCCCTGTAGCTAAGAGCTTTCTAAAGGATATGAATCACTCCCTTCAGGTTAATCAGGTTGCTTTAACTATATTCTCTTATAGACAATTTATTCCTCAGTGGAACGCAATGAGCTGTGCTAGGAAGCGTATCAGCACTATACTACTTTTACCAATTAAGGCAGTTGATCTTTCATTTATTAAATTTTTGTACGCCCCTCCCCAAATGCAAAAATTTATCCTAGTATTCAGGTCAGCTAGAATACCTTCCCTCTTTATGAAGAGGAAAGTTTCTGTTACTAGGTTGGGTGTGGTACCTACCCGAGTGTTTCTGAATACAGTGAAGAAACCTTTATTACCCTATTCAGTGTCGAATAATTCCAAGGTTTGGGGAGAACATGGTTCTAAATCAACTTTTAAGTTTGAAAATTGTAGTTTAAAAGTTTCATCCTTGGTCTCCCCTAACAAAGAATTCCACTGTATGCAGCAACACCCTTTATTGACAAATTCTTCTGAGAAAGGCTGCCCACAAGACCCATTTAATATCTCTAGGGTCATAGAAGAAGAGCAGCTAATAGACTCTTATAAATGTTTATCGCTGATGGTAAAAAAAAAAGCCATCATAAAAAGATTGGGCATCTTAAGAGAAATACTATCTGCGATGAGTAGGGTAGAATTGGATTTAGCTTCAGCTGCTATGGAACAGGATGATTTGATAATGTTTGAATCCCCTCCCAGTAATAGAAATACCATCTCTAGTCAAGCACGTCAAACAACAGCGCATTGGTTAGAGATGAGGAAATTGGAGCCTCATGAATTAGATGAAAAGAAGACTAAAAATGAAAAAAAAAATGAAGATACTATATTGGTAGATATACATCAAGTACATTGTAATCCTTATCTACTAATAAATGGGTCAGTGGTAACTTCAGAGGAAACCAATGAAATCCGGGTTTTGACACAACAATGACAATCAATATATTCAACATCTGGACTTTCCTGTTTGTCCTAGAATCTAGCAGGCTGGAAGAACAATCTAGAGGATTGTGACTTTCTAGATTATATAAAGCAATTTCAGGTCCTGCTGTTCCAAGAAACCTGGCTAAAGCATGACATTTGGCTTCCTGGATATGTGGCCTATTCAAATACCGCACACTCTTCTTCTAAAGGTGGTAGACCGAGTGGTGGCCTGGCTATATTGATATCTATTTCTCTTTCAGCTTCAATTATTCCTCTTAAAGGATTAGCTCCATGAGCCATGGCCGTTTTTATTAAAAATGTACACCACTCTTATATTTTTGTTAACATCTATGTTCCTCCCCACACCTCACCATATTATGATCCAGATTACTGGTCTAAGCTAGAAGAATGTCTATGTGAGTTAGACTATGAATTTCCTTTAGTTCCATTGGTAATTGCCGGCGACTTTAATGCACGCATAGGTTCATCTAACCAAGATATTGCTAGGGCTTTAGGAGGCCCAACTGAGTTGTGGGAAGGCTTGGAAATTCGAAAGTCTAAAGATAAAAAGATTAATGATTTTGGCCTCATTTTTTTTACTTTACTGACAAAACTAAATCTAGCTTTAATAAATGGTTCCCATCTTGATAATTCCAAGGGAGAGTTCACTTTTATAAATAACCTTAGAGCAAGTACAGTTGACTATGTGTTAATTTCACATGAGCGTCGATCCTTGTTCCTTTCTTTTACAATTGACCCAGTAGCTGGTAGTGATCACCAGCCACTTAGATTTTCCTTGTGGTGGTTTAACAGTACTTCTACAAATACTGCTCACCACCTTAATTCTGAATAAGCCCAGTTAACCTCTGATAAAAGGATCAAATAGAACCCCTGTTGCAATCAGAATTCCAACAGAGGCTTTACTCTGAGGAATTTCTGAAATTAAGAAAAGACCTGATTCAAGTATCCAGTGTCAAGTTTGCAAATCAGCTGTATACACAATTAACAAACTCCCTCAGACCGTTTTTTTAAAAAAAGGTACCCCACTCAGAAAATCATCAAACCAAAAGCGATAATGCTTGGTTTGATAAAGACTGCAGGAATCTAAAAAGGCAAATGGGAAAAGCCATCAAATTATACCGATCCACTAACTCCTCTGAAATTCCCTCACACTTCTATGATCTTTGTAAAAAATATAAAAGATTAATTAGTGAGAAAAAAAGGATATACTACAAGGAACAGTGGAAGGAACTAAGCCTAGCACTCCTGCAAAAGAATCCATCAAAATTCTGGGATACAATTGCAAGCCTCGAAAAAAGGTCATCTCCAATTTTAGAATGGACTATTTCTAAAAACAACTGGGAAAGCTATTTTGGAAAGATATTTAATGATTCAGACCATCTTAAGATTATTCCCCAGGACTATACTGGATCTAGATGGGAACATAGTTGGAAAAATATTTCTATAGATAGGGCTAACTCATTAATACTAAGACTAAAGAAAGGTAAAGCACCTGGTGAAGATGGCCTCCCATCAGACTTTTATATTGTATTTTCTGACTGGTGGGCTCCAATTTTTGCTTCATTATTTTCTTTAATTAATAATGCAGGAGTTACACCACCTAATTGGTCATCTGCTATTGTAGTTCCAATCTACAAAAAGGGTCCTAGAAATGATCCAGGAAATTATAGGCCCATTAGTCTCTTGGATGTTTCCGGGAAAATTTATGCCAGGTCTCTTCTAGATACATTGGAGGATTGGGTGGAAAAGCATGCATTGCTAGCCCCAGAACAGGCTGGCTTCCGTTCAGGCAGGTCAACTCAGATAATTGCTTTATGTTGAAATATGTTATTGATAAATATTTGGCAGGAATTGTAAAGCATATTTTTGTGACATTCATTGATTTGAAGGCTGCTTTTGACTCTATTTCGCAGGAACTTCTTTGGGTTAAATTACAAAGTATGAGTATTGATAAGAATCTTCTAAAATGTATAATATCCCTTTACTCAAATACATCCTTGAAAGTCAGAGTTGATGGCACACACCTTTCAGACTTGATACCTGTCTCTAAAGAAGTAAGACAAGGGTGTCTGCTTGCTCCCTTTCTTTTCAACTTAGTTATAAATGATGTAGATGAGTTCTTAAAAGGTGACCAATTTTTCCCAGTTAAAATTGGAAATAGGAAATATTCGATCCTATTGTATGCAGATGATGCTATACTGATTTCTTATACTCAAGTAGGCCTGAGTAGATTGTTGAATCAGTTTAGTTTATACTGTAAGAATGAACAACTTTCCATCAACTATCAAAAAACAAAAGTGATGGTATTCGGTAAATCCAAAAAAAATTATAACAGGAATAAATTGGAACAAGTCCCCTCCTTTAAATATCTTGGTGTGGTCTTCCACTGGACTGGTAAATGGTCCTCACAGGTTCAATCAAGTACCTTGTTAGCTGAAAGAACATTAAATGGTTTATTAAGATTCTATTGCACAAAAGGGGGTAAAATGATTCAACCAACTTTAGAACTCTATAGGCTCAGAGTCCTGCCAAAACTGCTGTTTGGAGTACCACTGTGGACTCTGGCCAATTTAGATACATTAGAGAGAGCACAAAATAAATTTCTGCACAGACTTGTGGCAGTTCCCACTTCCATAAAATTAGCATTGATCCATGCAGAGTTAGGCATGATACCAATTAAAACAAAGGCTCTTAGATTAGCTCTCCTTTTTTGGTTAAAAATTATTTTTAAGCAGATATCTGAGCTCCTCCTGATGTCCTTCGAAGAGCTTGGTCCAAATTCATGGAAGCATAAAATGCAATTGGTTGTCATGAATTTGGGGTTCTCTGTTCCTTTTTTCCTGACTCAAGGGTATGATAAAGCAAAATTACTTATATTTCAAAGACTCAAGGATATAGCAATGCAATCCCAGATGACTGAGATTAAGTCCTGCCAATCTAATACATTTTTTATTTCTTTCACTCCGCTGAACTCATCCCTTCCTCATTATCTGGTTGATCTTCCAACTTTTAAAATGAAGTTAGCCTTTCTGCATGCTAGATTGAATGTTCTCCCACTGGCAATTTGGATGGGCAGGTACAAGAATGTGCCTATGAAGGACAGAGTATGTGTTTGCAACTCCATTTCAATAGAAGATTTAATTCATGTTCTGCTTGAGTGCCCTATTTATAATGATCTTAGGAGCAAGTATATTTTTCCTTTAAGGAAAAAGTCTTTTAAGGGAAATTCCTCCTTTGTGAAGGTTTGTTTTCTGCTATCTGATACTGTGAAATATGTGTCCTTTAGAACATCTAAATTTCTTGTTAGGGCCTTACAATTATGTGCTATGAGGAACAAAGAGGGATATGGAAAGTGATTTATCTATTGTTGATTATATATTACATGTAAATTGGCTGGATTATCTTTTCTCATTTCATTTCATTTTATTTTAATTTTTGTGCAATGGCTGGCTGCTAAAATGCAATAAACTTGACTTGATCCCTATACAAAAGAAAAGGTCTTAATCCAGTCCTAAGAACTATTGGCCAATTGACAGAATGTTCAGAGTTTCCTCCAGCGGCGAGAGAGAGGAAACTACCAAGAGACATTATTATAACGTTCACGAGGACATTGATTAGAGACAAAATATTACAGAGAAGCTACGAAGGACTACTGAAGATAGAAGATAGAGATGTTAGAATTTTTAAAGACATTCTTTACCCAATCTTAAAGAAAAGACAAGAATATAAACCACTGGCTAATCTTCTGGTAAAATGTCAGATCAATTATCGATGGGAAAGGGTTGAAGGTTTGTCTTTCATATATAAACAGCAGAGATACAGGATCAATTCAATACACAAAGCTAAAGAAATGATGGACAGACTCAAGAAAGACCTACAGAAGGATACCTCTGAAGGAGAGAAAGAACATATACAGGCATTTCAAGAAGAGGAAAGAGGACAACCACAGGAAGAACAAGAGGACGGTGACCAGGAGGAAGCAACTGCGGAATTAGAAGAAGAGGAGGAAGGTGAAGATTTGACGAAATAAGATAAACGTCTGAAATAAAATATTAATATAATTAGAAAAATGGATTTGAAGATTCTCTCTTGGAACATTAAAGGGTTTAACTCTGAATATAAAAGAAGACAAATATTTCATCATCTAGAGAAACAGAATATTGACATAATATGTCTACAAGAAGCTCGAATTAGAACCCAGGATCTGAGATATGTTAGGAATTTGAAATTAGGCAGTTGTTTTGCAGCTACGATTGACAAAAAGAAGAGGGGAGTTCTGATATATATAAATTCAAAATTTGGTGCAAAGCAAATCTTTCAGTCTAGCAATGGTCGCTATATAGGAGTAGAAGTTACTTTGAAGCAAGACAAAATATTAATTGTTGGGATATATGCACCAAATGGAGCTAAAGGTGAATTTTTCCCTAAAATACAAGAAGAGATATTGAAATATCTTAATGAAATGGGGAATTCTAACACGATTGTTCTTGGGGATTTTAATGGTGTAATTAATCCTCAGGTGGACAGGACTGTGCAAAAGCTAACACCCCGTAACAATGGCAAGTTACCTAAGAGTTTCTTTAATATGATGGACAATTAAAATCTATATGATACTTGGAGATATAAGAATGGACAGTTAGATGGACACACATTTTATTCGGACCGGCACAGATCTATGTCAAGGATTGATATGATGTTGGTATCTAAACAACTTTTGATGAAAACTACAGAGATGGACATACTTCCTAATCCACGTTCAGATCACAATCCTATACAACTGAAGATAAAGATTAACGACAGAGAAAGAACATGGAGATTGAATGATGCAATTTGGAACAAAGAGGAGTACATAACAAAAGCAAAAACTGAGATAAACAACTATTTTAAAGAGAATCTAACGATGGAGCTTTTGATGAAAACCATCTGGGATGCAAGTAAAGCTGTGATGCGAGGCAATTTTATTAGATGGATGGCAGAAATCAGGAAAGAAAAGAGAAATATTGAGAATCAAATTTTGGAAAAGATGAAAGAAATTGAACGTCAGTTGAGACAAAATCCGTCAGATAAACAGATTAGATTACAGATGAAGATACAACAAGCTCAACTGAACCATCTAAATTGGGAAGAAATTGAACAACAGATAAGGAGAATAAAATACAATTTTTTTGAGCAAGCTAATAAACCTTCTAAACTTTTGGCAGGCATGCTGCGTAAAAGGAGGGAATGGAATGCTATAACTGAAATTAGGATGGGAGAAGAAAGAATTACAAAACAAGAGACAATAAAACAACTGTTTTACAAATACTATGTGAAATTGATGAGTAAGATTTCAAAAGACAAAAACCAGCAAGAAGTGCAAGAATATTTGGAGAAAATTAATAGAATGAGATTCAAAGAAGATCAAAGAGTAATTTTGAATAATTCAGTATCCATGATGGAAGTTCTTGAAGCTGTCAGGAAATTGAAGAATGACAAAACTCCTGGACCTGACAGCTTTACTGCAAGATACTATAAGATTATGGAACATGAGATTTCAATACCCTTGCAAAATACTATAAATGAAATAATGAAGGATGGAATACCAGACACTTGGAAGGAAGCTAATGTGGTTTTGAGTGATGTCAAGAACTATAGACCAATTTCACTTTTAAACACAGACTATAAGATCTTTGCCTCAATTTTAGCTGAGAGACTTAAGAAAGTTCTATTAGAGGTAATTGATGAGGATCAAAATGGCTTTCCACCTAAAAGATCTTTGAGAAATAATATTAGAATGGTCCTAAACATAATAGAATATTACGAAAAACATAATGAAAGGAAATTGGCCATGGTCTTTGTAGATGCGGAGAAAGCTTTTGATATGATTAGTTGGCCATTTATGAAGGCAGTGGTAAAGCAGATGCAGGCAGGAGAGAAATTTATTGCATGGATCGAAGCTATATACAGACAACAGCAAGCCCGATTGGTCATAAATGGCGAAAGAACGCAAGTGATAGAACAGGATGCCCCCTGTCTCCCTTGCTGTTTATTTTGACAATGGAAATACTCAATAATGCAATAAGAGAAGATAAAGAAATAACAGGAGTTCAAGTCAAGAGATGTCAATACAAATTGAAAGCATTCACTGATGACGTGGTTTTGTTTCTGGATGAGCCTGGGAAATGCATAGAAAGATTGAATTCTATAATGCAAGAATATGGACAATTCTCGGGCTTTAAAATAAACAAGGAGAAAACAATTCTTTTAACTAAAAATATGACAGAATGAGAGGAGACGGATCTAGTACAAAAAACAGGATTCAAAACAGGATCAAAGGTAAAATATTTAGGAATTTGGATAGCAAGGAAAAATAATGAGCTATTTCAAAATAATTATGAGAAAAAATGGAAGGAAATAACAAAAGATTTACAAAGTTGGTCTTCTATGCGTCTTTCAATGATGGGGAGAATTGCAGCAATAAAGATGAATGTCTTGCCAAAAATGAACTTTCTGTTCCAAAATCTTCCTATAATAACAAATATGAAACCTTTCATACAATGGAAGAGAGAATTAACCAAATTTATATGGCAAGGGAAGAAACCTAGGATAAAATGGAACATCTCGACAGATCAAAAAAGTAGAGGAGGAATGGGTCTACCAGACTTTCAACTATATTACAGAGCAGCGGCTTTTATGTGGATAAAAGACTGGATAGACCTTCAAGATATGAAAACGCTGGCATTGGAAGGTGTAGACTTGAGGATGGGGTGGCATGCCTATATGTTTTATGATAAAGCAAGAATAGATAAAGACTTTCTACATCATTGTATTAGAAAATCGCTTTTGAGAATATGGGATGACTATAAAGTTAAAAACATAAGGCAGCTCCCCACGTGGGTCTCACCGCAAGAAGCTTTTTTCAGTAGATGGACAGATACGGATAAATGGATACGTTATGAGGATATAATTGAGAGAACAACGTTCAAAAATTTTAAGATGAAAACAAGGGAAAAACTAGAGCAGGAGGGAATAATACTGAGTTGGTTCCCTTACAGACAACTAACAGAAAGGTTTCATATGGACATGAATACATATGGAATTGAACAAATAGAGAAAACTGGAGTAATTAAATGGCTTTTTGAAAACCCTCCTCATCTGTTTGCCCAAATGTATCAAGAGATATTACAGCAGGAGAGACAAGAGGAAACAGTAAAGGAAACAATGATATTATGGGCTCAAAATATTGGGCATCCAATTCAATTACAGTCATGGGAGCAGAGTTGGAAAAAAAATGCAGAAATTTACAGTAGCCCAGAATTTGAGAGAGAATTATTACAAACTATTTCATAGATGGTATATGACACCAGATAAACTGAAAAAGATTTATAATACAGGTACTGGAAACTGCTGGAAATGTCAGAATGAAGTTGGTACGATATACCATATGTGGTGGACATGTTCAAAAGCCAAGAAGTACTGGAATGTGGTATATAATGTAATTTGCTCATTATTGAAAGTTCAGTTTGCTAAGATACCAGAATTCTATTTGTTAAATATGACTGATATATTAGAGGGTACTGATATAAAGAAACATTGGAGAATATTACTATATATGATAACGACAGCCCGAATTGAATATGCAAAGTTATGGAAAGCTCAGCAAATACCCACAAAAGAACAATGGTGGGCTACGCTTATTGAAAATAAAAATGCGGATATGGTATCCCAGAGATTAAAAGGGAAATCAGACGATGAGATACAGAAAGAATGGCAAATTATAATGGGTAATTGCTGGGTTTTATCAGATGGAAATACGTAGTTCATGATTTACAGGACTATTTCATGAAGCAGAAATATGTAGAATGAAATGTAAGAACTAGCAACTAAAATAATTGTAAATTGTCATACAATATCTAAGACATTTAGAAAACTGGAAAATGAAATCTAGATCAATGTGGAAGATCGGTTATATTTCAATTATGCTGACTGTTAAAATAATATGTTTTATATGAGAATTTTGAATAAAATGATTTATAAGAACTATTGGCCAATTAACCTTTTGGATGTGGTTAATAAGTTATACGCAAGTTTTGGGCAAACTTGAAACTTGGGTGTTCTGAGAAAACAATAATAATATTTATTTCTTATTTCCCCAAGGCTTGAGGTAGGGTATAATATAGATTAAAATACACTAAAAACAAACAAAACCATTTAAATACATCAATTTAAAATTCATACTTAAAAATTGACTTGGTAGGGCTGTTTGAAGAGATATGTCTTTAATACTATTTAAAAATTCAGACAGCCTATTTTGCTCTCTTCTGGCGGGTCATTCCACAGTCTAGGGACAGATGACATGGCCCTCTGGGAGACCACTGCCTATCTAGGTCCTGGCTAGACTTTGGCTGAGGAATAGGATGGTTTCTGTCATGGCAACATCTGCGTTGTTTTCTTTTAAACCATTTAGTGGGGAAATATACCCTTACATTTTTCCACTTTCTTTTTGTGAACTTTGTAGACTTCAGGCCAACATTTGACTCAATATCACAACCACAATTGTTGTATAAGTTGGCCCTTTTGAATATTGACCACAAGTTATTAAAGAGAATTCAGGGGCTTTATTCCAGTTTATGTATTAGAATAACAGCTATGAGTGATCTCTCAGAAGCCATTCCTGTTAATAGGGTGTTTGTCAGGGTTTCTTTTTAGCCCCTCTTTTATTTACGTTTACATTAATAATATTACTTATTCTCTATCAGATACAAATCCTCCCCCTTGCCAGTAAGATAAAGATATTTCGATCTTATTATAAGCTGATAATGCCATCCTTCTTTCTTGTATGTATGTGGACTTGTATAGCTTCTGAGAGCTCTGGGAGAATATTGTGAAAAGAATGTCTAGATGTTAATTATTCAAAAACTAGATTCATCTTGTTTCAAAAGAGAAGGCAGAAAGATTGCTGGTAACTTAATAACCAACAACCGGAACAAGTTAACTATTATAAATATCAGGGGAGGGGAGTGGGACAGACGTTTAAAGACTTTGGATTCTGGTCCAGACACTTGAAAACTATTGTAGCATTAGCCAATATAACAATTAACGCTATTTTTCAGTACACAGCAGTTTCTGATATGAGGTCTGTAGTGCCTCTCCTTGAGCAATCTAAAAGTAAGCTATTGCCCGAGTTGCTGTATGGAGCTGCTGTGTAAGTCCACTCAGCTATGGTAGTTTTGGATTCAAGACAGCATAAATTTCTAAGAGCTCTGCGAGTTCCCAAATCTTCCCCCAAGGCAGATGCATATATGGAGTTGAGATGCTGCTCAGTTAAAATATTGGCCCAGAAAGTTGCCATTAAATATTGGTTCAAGTTAATTTTTCAACTGATTTCCCCTTTAGTTATAAGGACATATGAAGAAAAGGGTCCAGAATCATTGCCCACAAAAATCTGTCACCTTATATCTAAGTTGGGATTCTCAGTGAGCTATTTGGTTGCAAAAGGTTGTAACAGTGCCCAGCTAGACATTGTAAAGTGATTAGCTGGTATTGATTTCCAGGAAACTGCTGCATTAACTGCTATAACTGCTGCTCTGCTATATTATATAAAAACTGTACTATTTATCCTGAAAAGTTGCTCCGTTATTTAGCCTCTACTGGATGACACGACCTTAGGACCCCTTTAACTTTAAGTACAGATGGAATACTTAGAATCTAATGGAAGTCGAAGGATAATTAATTAATTAACTTATGAAAAATGGTAATTGTACATAGGCTATTCATGTAATGTGTTATGGTTGAATGTTGTGTACAACTGGTTAGTGCTGGAAATAATCCACAAGTTCATATAGTTATCTTATGTGTTTATTGCAGAGTATTTTTATGTTTTAAACTGTAGAGTCAATAAAGCCTACCACAATATTCTTGTTTGCAAAACTGACAAACTGTTGTGTTCTTTGTATACATGGAGTGACTTTGGCTGTACAGTTACGGTGAGTCACAGGGTAGCAACAATCTGCTGATGCAAATGAAATAATGCCTGAGTGTGGAGAGGTTATAGTAAGTCTTATAAGGAGTAGGACCCAACTGACTGAGAGAATACAGAAAGAAAACTCACAAGAAGAAAATGAATTCAGCTCATATCAAGCTCTGCCATAGAAAGTCTTATGTTTATGATGGGTTCTCTACCACAACCTGCTTTTTAATTTTCAATCCAAGGCAGACAGATTATAAAGCTTTAGAGTTAATAATTTACTAGGAAATATGCCTTGGGTTTAGAGATGACCAACCTGCAGACAACCTGATCAACCTGGAGCCTTAGGTTGCCTCTGTGTGTGTGTGTGTGTGTGTGTGTGTGTGTGTGTGTGTGAGAGAGAGAGAGAGAGAGAGAGAGAGAATGATATATTTATTGATAATTTTCAAAACAGGAAAATCAATCAAATATATAAAAAAATGTAAAAAGAAACAAAACAAATATATAAAAAGAAGGCAAAAAGCATAGAAAAAGCATAAAAATTAGAAATTAAAGAATGAAGAAAAAGAAAAGAAAAAGAAGAGGTGACTTCCATTCTTCCTTTAAACAGTATATAATGCTCAAATTGTTTCAAGCCTCTCAAAGATATTGTCCAGCAATTCTCTACTTCCCCAACCTCTCTTTCATTTTTCCAATAACCCTAAAAGAAAAATGAACTTTCTTTTTCTAAAGCACACCTGCACAACTTAGCAGTAGGTAAGTGCCGAAATTAAATAGGCTAAATGTCTTTAGGCTGCAGATAGGTTTTTAGCGCCTCACTTTCCAAGTAGAGTTATAATAATGGTATAATAATGTTTTTATTTGCAAAAAAAAAATATAATATAATTAATTATTAATCTATTTTACAAATAAAATAAATCATATTATAAAAAAGGGAAATTACGGAAGTTTTTCCTAATGTTTCGGTGGAACTTCTTTTCCAGCAGTTTCCTCTGTGTCATAGGGCCTTTCCACACTACACTGCTATAGTGCTATTATTCCCCTTTAACATCCCATGAAATTCCAGGGTTTGTAGTTTCCTGAGGCCAAAGAGTTCTATGGTTGAGAGTTCTAAATACCCCTCCCTAAACTGCAAATCCCAGGATTCCACAAGGTGAAGGAAGTGGAATAATAGCACTATAACAGCATAGTGTGGAAAGGCCCCTAATCTCTTAAGCAGCAGAAAACAAGCTTGCTCCATCTTTTACATGACATCTTTTTAAATAAGAGCTTCACAAAAATACCTTTTGGTGAACTACAACCTCCCAAAACCCCAGGTAGTATGATTGCTGGGGAATTCTGGAAATTGTAGTCTTAAAAAACAATGCTTTCAAACTCTAGGTAAGCTTTTATCCCAGCAGAATAGACCAGGTGAATTATTGCTGTTGTGTGCCTTTGAGTCATTTCCAATTTATGGCGACCCTAAGGCAAATCTATCACCGGATTTTCTGGGACTGAGAGTGTGTGATTTGCCTAAGGTCACCCAGTGGCTTTCCATGGCTGAAAAGTTCAAATCTTGCCTCTTCTATAAACTTACTTGCCAATCTTAGGGAAATCTCCTTCCTTAAATTTCACCCACCACCACCAATATACAACATGGAGATTGACAACAGTGGCCATTTTTGCCCTACACTGTTATAGTGCTATTATTCCACTTTCAGCATCCTGTAGAATTCTGGGATTTGTAGTTTCCAGAGGCCAAAGACCTCTCTGGCTGAGAATTCTAAAGGCCCCTTACTAAACAGCAAACCCAAGATTCCATACCATGTTGAAAGTGAAATAAGAGCACTATAACAGTATAGGGCAGAAATGGCCACTGTCTTATCCTCTTGACCTGTTATTAGGATGACTGAGATAGTGCAGATGTGGCAAGCTGTGATTACACAAAATCAGTAAATAGGATTATTAGAAAGACAAGAGAGTTATGCCTTAAGAAATGTAACAGTGTGTAATTTGCAAAAGATTTGCAAAAGATCAAAAGGGAGGGGAACAATTTGACTGGCAAAAAAAAAGGACTATTTATGAGGAAGGGGGAAGAAAATAGATTTGGAGGATAAATAAAGGGAATTCCAGATGGTGGGGGGGTGTGTGTGAATCAGATCAAAAAAGCTGCATTTCATCCCAAGGTTGAAAGATGTAATTCCCTTGTTCCCTCTCATTCATTATGCATTTACTCATGAGTAAATGCAAGTAATGGGAATTTCAGACTATAGTGTGTAACTGTTATGGCCCCACACACTCCTCAGATTTGATATAATTGGCAAAATATGATTTAATTGGCACAAATATAGGAATTGGCAGCTATCAAACAGCCGTGGTCTGATCAGGTAGCCAGGCTGGTCAAGACAGCAACAACAGGTCAGGCATGTACCTCGATGACTAGGCCAGTGACACCCCCCCCCCCAGGTACAGTGAGATCATAAGCAGGACGCCACTGGGAAATTCCAAAATACAAAGGATTGCTGCCAGCTTTGACAAAGATTGCTGATGAAGCAGGAAGATTCTCACCAAATTAATGATTGTCTCAAGCACCTTGTTCCTCTCACCTGCATCTATAGTATTATTCCCTAACCTGTCCTTAAACACAGAGCTGGCATACAATCTTCAAAGCCTTTGTCACCTACACTCTAAAATCATCAATACATTTCCCTCACATCAACCCATTCCACCCACCTTTCTCCACTCTGCAAACCTCCATTGTTTTCCAGGCAGACAGCCATTTACATCCCTTGTCCTCAGGGCAGATTTTGGGTACCCCAACACAGTACATCAATTGCTTGCATTCATTCTGTTGCTCTGACTTCTGATTTGTACTGTCCTTGGGCAACAGCCTAAGCCATATTGTATTTCTTCTGATACTCTCAGGAATGGTAAATATTGCCCATTTCATCCCGAAATCTCTGCTGTCCACCTTTTTCCCCTATCTCATTGGTTAGCTTTGTGTGAATGTGTGAGCGATTATTGATCTTGAGTACTTGTATGATTTTTCCACAGTAAACACCGTTTAGCTTTTTTTTGCGTCTCTGGCTGATTTCTTCCCTCAGTGTCCCATAAATGTTGGTTGAAAGGTCTTGCTAGTTACCCCACCTCTTGCAGCATTCTTAATTAGAACCAATAATTTCCTCATTTTTATCCTGACTGCAGTTACTTCTAGAGGACCACATGGAATCCCATGTATTTGGGGTAACATAATTTCCCCCTTGATACAGGGTGAGTACTCTAGCCAGAGATCCCTCTGACTAGCACTTTTACTGTGAAAGCTCTCCTCACTGCACAGCTCTCTCAAGGAGGATCTGTTTGCTGGCCTGCCTGGAAGTCGAGTCCAGATTTACTGGGTAGATGTTGATGATACCACTTATGATTTGAATGAAACTGCTAAGGCCTGAATGTTCATTAATGAAACTGGTAACATCTACAGTCTTTGACTAATGAAAATGCTCAGACTGACAATCCTTACCTTTAGTTTCATACCAAGTTCCATGCAAAATGGATCAAAACAAGAAATTTTCTATAGAAAGCTGATACATACAAATTGGCTCCAAACTTCACAAAAATGTTTGAGATGTTAACCTAATTTTACATACCAGATTTGATAAAAAAATTTGTCCAAAAATGTGCATTTTAGAGCAAAAATTAAAATACAGAAAGCTGAGATACCCAAATTATTTAACAGATCAAGTTCAAAACCTTAACATGGTCTTTGTTTTGATTCCATTGAGTAACATACTGAGTTTGATGGCTTTGTTCAAGTGTGTGAATTTGTATAGCATGATAGAAAAGGACTGCAGATTATACTATAAAAAATTATATCTCCCTTCTTCCGTCCCAGACTCATGAAACCCAGCAATAACAAAAAAGCTTTAGGTGTAACAAATAATTCCAGGTTATCCAGCTTTGAATGCTCTAAAAGTCAGCCGAGCTTACAAATAATTTTTTTTCAGTGTTTAGTGAGTTTCAGATGCTCTCACTCTTACATAATTATTAAGTGTAATCTAATTTCCAGTATTTCTGAATATATTGCGATGTATAACAGAATTTCATGCAGTGCTTATTCATTCTCCATGCTCTGTACTACATTGTTGCTTTTCACTAGTCTTGATGGAGTTTCATTGTAAGTAAGACTGCTAGGACCAATTAATTTTGTACGTTTACTGGTAAGTACAGCCTGCTATTTTGCAAGGACTTCCATACATTCCATTTCCTAGCTGCTACTACTGAAATATCCTCCATGGTTAAGGTAGAATTGGGTGTTTTGTTGAAGTGTGATCAAAGTGACAACCGTTTTCAAAGGTCCAACATGTATGGCTTGGATTGTTCTGTGATGGCCTATGTTATGGTGTAAATTTCATGTTCTGCATTTTGACTGATAAAATACCTGGTAAAGTATCTTATTGCTAATGTTTTGGGTATTATAGGTGTCTTTGACTAATAATGTCAGTTTTTACCTTTCCAAGTAGTATGGAACTACTTTGACCTTAACCAACCAGTTCATGCTGTTTTAAGAAAGAGATAAACATGCATCGGTTTTTAGACTTCTTCAATAACGAGGAAGATCCTGGGCTATTTATCAAGTTCTGAAGTACTGAATTTTATTTGTAACATTCAAGGGAGGCTGATTTTCACATGATAAAAATATACCTATATACAGAAATGTCTCCATGGCATTCATAAAATTCTGTATTTGTCTACAGATTTGTTACCTGTAAACACAAATTCATTTTATGAGTATGGATCTCTAACCTGAATGATATCCTATTCATTTTTGTATGAAAAAAATGACTTTTAACATTATGCTGCTTCATTCTGGAAATGGACTTTGGGCAGTTATTTTATATTTCAGAATCATATGTGTTTATGTATGGCAAAAATTCTAAATATATTATAATATGAATATTATAGTATATGCCAGTATCAATTTATAACTGGATGGTTCTTTCATACAAAAATACGCATTTGTGTAAAAAAAGAAAAAAGAAAAATGAGTTGCTTGTGCAGAAAGGCGAGAAATCTAGCACATGACTTTACAAATGCAGTTAAAAATGACATAAAATATTTAAATGTCTCCCAAATTAGACATGTATACATTCTTTTTAAAAAGTTAGCAAACTATTTGTTTCTTCTTCTGTTCAGGCTGTAATTCATGGTCCAAATCATCCTCCAACAAACATAACCAAAGCCCTATGAAAATTAAAGAACTCTTCTGGTTTGCATTAAAAAAAAATAGCCTGATGCCTTTGTGCTGCACCAGTTCAATACATTTCCATCCTAGATCCTTTATTTGACTCTCCATACCCACCTCCTGTATAGAAGAAAAAAGCCAGCATATTTTGCTTTAATTACAGCTTTCAAGAAGTCATTACTTCAAACCTGTGCCCATTTAATCAACTTCCTTTCTCCTTTCAAATGTTCCTCTTAGCACTCCAAACACCTTTGGATATACTGGCAAGGTTCATTGGTCAGCCACCCAACCAGTAAATTCTAATCTTCCACCAACATCACCATCAATAATTTCACGAATGTATGGGTAAGTATGAGGCACATTACTTAATTTGCTGAAACACCTTAGACGGAAAAAACAAATTATGATTATTTCATTAAGAAAAAATTAAATACTAAGCATGGTTTTTCCTTGATATATTAAAAATGGGGATCAAATCTGAACATACAGTTTATATTCTCATGGTTATTTGATATCAGTACTTGTTTTCGGCTTCACTTTGCATTTCCCTTTGCAATTTTAATTCTGTCCCATGTACTTTTAAACCTAGTTTAACATCATGTGTATCACTCTTTTATTCCTGTAAGTAGCAACTGCTGTGGGGCTAATCTTGACTGGGACCATGGCAACTGGAGAGAGAATTCATCATTTCCTCCCATGTCAAATTACTTCCTGTCAAAGAGATATTCCATTCATATTAAAACTGCGGCTTTAGAGAAGGTGGTATCATTTGTCATCAGGACCATGGCACACGACAATGTTTTAAACACTCCCACTGCTCAACGTGGCCCTATTCTTGGTTATGATTGTGTATTTGGCAGATCCTGGGTTCAATGCAGTATTGTTCTTCATTCATTCAGAAAGAACCATCCGTATATGAAGCATTTTAATATGAATTTTTATTTTTGTTGTTAAATTACTGTCAGGTCAATTTCAATTCATCACAACTCTACGAATGAGATAACTACTAGTCACCTTGTCAGCCACAGCCTGAATCTATCAAACTGTAACACAATCTTCCCCTTTTCCTACTTCCTTCTATCTTACCAAGCATTACAGCGTCCCTGCCATATATGCAGGGGTTTCATTCTAGGCACCCCAGTGTAAATCAAAAAACACAACCATCGAGTCCCATTGTAGTCAATAGATGTAACGTGTGCATGCCTGCAGCAGCATGTCCATTGACTATAATGTGACTCAACACTCTGTGCAACCTTGCATTCATGCATGCAGAGGTCACTGTTTTGTCTTTTCTAGTGAGTTATGTCTTCTCATTGACAGTCAACCATCAGATAACAAGACCAGAGGTAGAAAACTGGGTTAAATGAAGCCAGTTTATTTGAACCAACCTATTTAAGTTGCGTTGGCTTGGAAATAGAGCAAGAGTGGGGAGCAACCTGATAACCAGTCCAGCTAAGGTCAGGTGTGGTCTCATGATTACCATCTCAGCCTTTCCTTGGGCAAAATAACTCAGCCTTAAAGGCAATCCAAATTACTTTGGTTGCTCCCCAGCCCAACATAATTGGGACGTAACCCAGGGAACTCCCAGCAAAGACACAGGACCCTACAAGTGAGAGACTGAATCCCAAATTAGCCTTTTAGGAGACAGGACACCAATAGGCAGTTCCAGAGTTGTGCACTACACCAAAAAGGTGCTGAAAGGTGATCACTGAAGTCTTATATTCTCCTTCTACTATCTGCCATGGAAAAGTAGCAAGCATCTGCTTAATCCCTTTCCCTCACCAGGCTGGCCAAAATGGACCTCATCCCCTTTTGGAAATTCCCTAGGAGCAACATACTCCCCTCTTCTGACAAATGAATGCCATCAGCCCTGTAGAGCTCCGGCCATCACTAAAATATGTTAGGGTGAGGAAGGAAGTGGACCAACTCCCTGCCCAGGGCTTTGCAAAACTCATTAGTTGCCATTCTGTGAGTATACACTTGTTGGGGCAAAATGGCAGGAAAAAAAAAAACAGGGAAACTCCAGGTCAATGACTTTGTATAAGTTAAAAATCTTTCAATGTTTTCAAAGTCATGGACCTGCCCTTCAGAAAGCCCAAGTTATTCACACCAAGGTGTGGTGTGGAGAAGGCCCAGTGCATTCCTCAAACAAAAAAGGCAGCAAACTACTCCACTGGAGGCCTCTTCTGCCCAGCCACTCCCCAGTGGTAACGTTGCTCAACTCTAGCTGAGCCTGAAAGTGGCAACTTAAGGCCTAGCATGCTGCTCAGAACATCATATGGTGGATGCATATCAGGACCAGCCATCTTGCCACACAACACATTTAAGAGAAAAACAGAAAAAAACAGGAACAAAGTTAGTTGAGACACTGTACCTCAGAGCTTAAGAGGATGTACATACCTCTTTTCTGCCAAAGACTGCTGTAGCAGTGGAGGCAGCCCCAATCTAGTAAGAATGGGTGCCAAATTTAGCCCTGTATAGGCCCAAACGCTGCAAGGGCTTTGAGGTAACTGTCCAAAACTGGAACCTGGTGAGGGGCAAAAGGTAAATGTGCCAGAACAACATACCTGGACTTGCTCCCTTGAGCTGCACAGAATGCTGCAGAGCTTGAACGGGGCATAGAGCTGGGCCAGAATAAAACCCAACTGTAACTTAACTCCCATTCCTCTCTGGTCAGTTTTGGAGCACCTAATGTACAAGACTAAACCTTGACTGACAAACTCCAAGTCTGTAAAGGCCAGAGCCCTAGCAGAAACATCACATTTAGATGTCATCACCAAATTGCTAATATGCAAAGCCCAAAAAAGGCAGTTAGAGAGAAAGAGTGAAACAGCAATACTTTGCTACAGATAGCAGGTCACACATACTTAGTGCCAGAAGCACATCAGGAGATAAAGGCATACAGTATCAGGAATTTGACTTCGCTCCTTGGACCACACTCCAAAACCTTACAGACTCTGAAGTCAGATGTGGAACTCTCACAACCCTGCACCTTGGTTGCAAAAGCTAAAGCTGTCAACTTAGCTTGTAAAGACTGAGGTTCCAGCCCCTTACACGTCAAATATACATAATAATGCAACAAATGTTCCACAGGCAGAGGCCAAAAGGCCTCCACCGTTCTAAAAAGCTCCAATTTCTTCCTAGCCTTCTGGTAACCATGACTAGTACAAGGGACTGAAAAGAGAGCAGTGGCTCATGCAATCTCACCCCTCTAACGTTCCAGAGTTCTACCAGCATAAGGACTGGATTGGAGTCTCCTTCTAGGGCCAGCTGTCTGAAGCAATCAATCTGTTGTAGGGGAAAAGCACCAGGTATCCCATTATCCACACCAGCTACATGGAGTACTGTGAACAAAATGTTGTAATGCAAACAAGGCAAAACTTAGCCCTAACCAGGCATATAATCCTGGGGTATTTGGAGGACTGTGTTGATAACATGAACAGCTGCCCTGCTACTGCTCCAAAAATGGACAGAGGAGTTAGCTAATTCCCTGGCCCAACTCTAACAGCTACCACAATTGGAAAAAAATTCAAAAAGTCAAAAGGCCAGTTTGAGCCCATTCCTCAGGCCATTGCTGAGCAAACTGTTACCCTGTATTCTGGGGGTCCTGGGAGGGACACCTAAATAACCTTGCAATTACACAAATTGGGGAAATTAGTCAAGAGCACTGGTTGGCAAAACAAGAGGCAGGGTAATGCAGCAGAATCTTGTAACCCAGTTTTTACGGGGTCAGGCCAAGTCAAGAAGCAGACCGGGTTAAAAGTAATGAATGATCTTTATTAAAGACAGGCAAACAATGTAAGCAACACACGCACACAGTTAACTAAGGAAAATAAAGGTGTGAGTAAGACAGCAGGATTTTCAGAGGGATAGCTGATTTGGGTGATACGAAACCTGTTCCTGAAGCCTGGAAGAAGATGGAGAGTGAGGCTGGGGTTCAGTGTATCTCAGCACGTGGAGCTCAGGGGAAGCTCACCAAGCGATGCGCCAGCAAGGCGGTCTGGAACTCAGGAGCGATCCGAGGGAGCGCTCAAAGTAAGGGGTTTTTATAAGGAGAATTGTGACCACAGGCTAGGTCGGACTTGGGGAAAACAATAGATTTGGGGCTGGAGACAAAGCCTCCGAAAGGTCAGAATTTGAATGATTGAGTTATCGCCAAATTGTCAATAGGATAGCCGGTGTGCAAACGCGGAGTACTTGAGTGTTGTATAGTCCGATCATCAAGCTGCCAGCGCAGGGCAGAGGATCTTTTGAAAGCTCCGTGCATACCTAATGAAGGTACTTGCCTTGAGGTCTCCTAAAGCTGCGAGTCGGTTATTTCTGGCCTGCCTGTATTGTTTTGAAATATTACGGCGATTATCGGCCATGCCTGTATGCGTGCTTGTCTGGGAGCCTCGCAAGCATGTGGAAGGGAATGGGTATGTGAAGCCGAATTATTGATATCAATAGATATCTTTTTGTATCCCCCAAAGCTTGGGCTAGCCAGGGCAGTAACAAAACCAATGCCCTCTAAATAAACACTGAATCCAATAACAGCGAATTCATCAGAAGATACCTGGAAGGCATCTTAAAGTTATAGTACATCCCTCCAAAAGGAAATGCCATTGAAAGATGCCAGGAAATTCTGCCAAATCTCCAAATCTTCCCTAATGCCCTTAGTTAGCCTAATCCTATCATATGCTTTGTGCACCTCTAATATAGAGTCACAGAGATTCCTCAAAATAGCCCTACAAGGAGCAGCCAGCCTATATGCAAAATTCAGATGCCCAATGAGCTCCTCAAATTCACTAAGAGTGGATTTCAAAAGCCTAAAAAAATCCTCTAACTTTGCCTGAGGAAAACAACAATGCTGATTCAACATGCCATAAAATCATATGCTTATAGAATTGTAGAGTTAGAAGAGAACACAAGGGCTATCAAGTCCAACCCCCTGCCATGCAGGAATACACTCAAAGCACCCCCAATAGATGGCCACCCAGGCTCTGTTTGAAAACCTCCAAAGGAGGAGACTCCACTACGCTCTGAGACAGCACATTCCGTTGTCAAACTACTTTTACCATCAGGAAGTTCTTAATGTTTAGATGGAATCTCCTTTCCTGAAGTTTGAAGCCATTGCTCTGTGTCCTAGTCCCTGGAGCAGCAGAAAACAAGCTTGTTCCATCCTCCATATGACATCCCTTCAAATATATAAACATAGCTATTATGTCGCCTCTTAATCTTCTCTTCTCCAGGCTAAACACACCGACTCCCTAAGCCTCTTCTCATAGGGCATGGTCTCCAGGACTTGTCCCATTTTTGCCCTCCTCTGGACATGTTCCAGCTTGTCGATATCCTTCCTGAACTGTGGTGCCCAGAAATGGACTAAGTATTCCAGGTGGAATCTGATCAAAGCAGAGTAGAGTACTACTATCACTTAACTTGACCTAGACACTATAGTCCTATTGATGCAGCTCAAGATCACATTGGCTTTCTAAGGTGCAGCTTAGAAAGCCAATGCTGACTCATACTGCTGACTCATGTTCATCTTGTGGTCTCCTAAGACTCCTAGACCTTTTTCACAGGTATTGTGGTCAAACCTGTGATCACCCATCTTTATATATGTGCATTTCATTTTTTTTTTTCTGCCCAGGTGTAGTACCTTACACTTCTCCCTGTTGAAATTAATTCTGCTAGTTTTGGCCCAGCTGTCTAATCTGTTAAGATCATCTTAAATTATTATCCTTTCCTCTGGGGTGTTAGCTGCCCCTCCTAATTTGGTGTCATCTCCAAATTTGATAAGAATGCCCTCTATTCCCTCATCCAAACCTTTGATAAAGATGTTAAATAGCACTAGGCCCAGGAAAGAACTCTGAGGCATCCTCCTAATCACTTCTTTCCAGGATGAAGAGGAACCATTGGAGAGTACCCTTTATGTTTGGTCAGTCAACCAGTTACAAATCTAACAGTAGCATTGTCTAGCCCAAATGTTACTAGTGTGTTCTCAAGAATATCATGAGCGACCACATCAAAAGCCTTACTGAAGTCATGATACCATATAAGATTAGTCTGGCATGACTTACTTTTGAGAAACCCATGTTGACTTTTAGCGATCAAGGCGTTCTTTCCTAAGTGCTTACAGACTTTCTGTTTAATGATCCACTCTAGAACCTTTCCCAGTATTGATGTCAGGCTGAGTGGATCCACCACCACCCCTATTTGAAGATGGGACAATATTTGCCCTCCTCTAGTCTTCTGGGACTTTTCCCATTCTCCAGGAATCCTCAAAGATTATTGCCAAGGGTTCTGAGATCACTTCTGCCAGTTATTTTAATCCCCTGGGATGTAATTTATCTGGTGCAGGAAACTTGAATACATTTAGAATAGCCAGCTATTCCTGTACTACCTCTTTAGCTATGCTGTGCTACATTTCCCCTACCACATAGTTCACTTTATTTTCTCCAGGCAGAGCATTGTTTTTCCCTTTTGGGAGAAGACCAAGGCAAAGAAAGCGTTGAGGAGCTCTGACTTTTCTTTGTTCCCCTGTTAGTATTTCACCATCTTCTCCATGCAGAAGCCCTACAATTTCCTTGTTCTTCCTTTTGCTACAGACATAACCAAAACATCCTGTTACTGCAGTTTTCTAGTCCGAACTTGAGGGATATTAGATATCATTTGATATCAAGAATTTGGCCTTCACTACCCATTCCTCTCCATGTGCTTGCGAGGCCCTCGGACAAGCATGCACACAGGCGTGGCCAAAAATAGCTGAACTATTCAAATCACAATCCAGGCAGGCCAGTAATTGCCGATTGCAGCTTTAGGAGACCTCCAGGCAAGTACCTTTTAAGATCACATTATGTATGCACACTGTTTACAAAAGATCCCCTGCCCCGAGCAGGCAGCTTGATGAGCGGACTATCCAATTCTCAAGCACTCCGCGCTTGCATACTGTCTACGGTATTGACAACGCTGTCGTAATTCAATCACCTAAAGTACTGACCCTTCGGAGGCTTTGTCTCCAGCCCAAAATCCATTGTTTTCCCCGGGAACGGACTAGCCTGCGGGCACATTTTCCCCTATAAGAACCCCTGAGTTTGAGCGTCTCATCGGATTGCTCATGACTTGCCTCCCGACTTGCTGCCGCTCCGTTTTTCGAGCCTCCCCTCAGCCTCCACTTGCTGAGAACCTACGCTCCCCAGCTTCTTTCCTTTTACTGGGCTACAGGATCAGGTATAGTATTTCCCCAAAACCTCCTCCGAAAATCCCCTATTTTCCTCTCTTTATTTCTTTAGGACTGTGTGCGTGGCTGCGCGATTGTGCAGTATATCTTAATTTTCTGAGTGACTGCATATGTTTGCTGTGATTTTATAAATAAAGGAAAACAATTATTATTTACTTCTGCTTGATTATTGACTTGGCCTGACCCCGTAGACATTGGGTTCAAGATCTCGCTACGTTACCCTGCCTTTCGTATTGCTAACTAGTGCTTTAGCTAATTCCCATTCCCCATTATTTTGAGCATATTGAGATGTCCCTCCCGGGACCCCCAGAAATCAGGGTAACAATCCTTCTCATTGTTTTTAATCTCTAGAGCAAGCCTCTCAATTTTGATATCTTTGAAAACTAATGAAGTGGCCAGTTCCTATGTCTTCTTGTGAGCTAATGGCATGACAAGCTCATCCATGAAGCCATGATATTCCCTCATTATTGGCAGTCTTGCCAATAAACAAGAAATCATTGAGGTAGTGAACTACCTCCTTCCAACCTGACCTAAGCATGAAGGTCCGCTCCAGAAAAACACTAAATTATCAAAGGCACATCAAGAAACAGAACACCCCAGATGGAGGACATGATCCATATAATACTTCTCTTCAAAACAAAACCCCAGCAGCTCAAAGTCCCAGGGATGAACTGGGAGAAGGCAAAAGGCAGACTTAATGTCACATTTTGCCAACTCTGCCCCAAACCAGTTTCTAAGCACAGCCACAATAGCAGCTTCAAATGGCATGTACCTAATGGCACATAGCAGGGATAACATCATTTACTGATTCCCTTTTTGGATAAGACAAATGGAGAATAAGCCTGAATTCCCCAGGTGCCTTTTGGGGGAACAACACCTAAAGGGGGTACCCTCAGATTAGCAACCAAAGGAGAAGAAAATGGGTCCACAACCCTGTCTTTAGCTACCTTCTTACCAGTCTTGTCCTTAACCACCTGCTCTAAACCAATAACTAACCTCAGATTCCTAGCAAAATAAGGAATCAAAAACCTTTCCTTAAATCCTTCATTCAGATAATGAGCTGCCTTACAGTTTGGATACAAATATGAAAAGAGTTACAGCCTGTTCAAATCAATTGGCCTGGGTGCCTTGGAAGGTGCTGTGGAACCTCCTGCTCCATGCTTACCTCACTGTTGGTCCTTGGAACCACCTGTACCTTTGGGGCAATTCTGAAAGGAATGCTGCCCAGGGCAAATGGAACTTACATGCTGAAATTTCTAAGGACGCTTATTGCAAAAACCTTGCATATCACATTTCCAACATTGTTTCCTTGACCAACCAAAGTACCCTGACTCTTAGAAATCACTGAAACTTGAGGTTTTTGGACCAAATAACTACTATGCATTCATTTGCCCTAATCTGGGCAAATGAGTGTCATCACCCATTTTGATTTATCCACAGTTGCAAATGCACCCCATCCCTCCTTAAGGTGGGGGTTCCTAGCCACCTGCATCCTGAAAGCCTCATCAAAATCCAAACACACACAACCAGTGAAGTCTACATATGCTCTATGGATTATATCCACATACCTGACAAGTGAATAATCTCTCCAGTGTTAGACCCTTACAATAACACCTGAGCATATAAAAAAACAAACCACCAGTTCCCTCAATTCTATTGCAACTTGTATTTCCTAACCTTCTCTTTTACTTTTTTATCCAGCATTTCACAATCCTTCTTCTCTACCTCCCTGTAGAGAAGAGAGAATATGTCAACACAATACCCACAAAGAATCTTATCTAATGTGGCCTGAGATGAATGATCATTCAAATCCATATTGATATGCCCAAAGGCATGACAAACCAATGGAAAAACAAGCCTTGTAAATGTAAAGAAGAACCAACTGACAACTGTGGAACACAACCTATGGAATAGATCATCTGACCTATGTGGGAATACCAAAATGATTGGGAAAACCTAGCCTGCTCTGAACAGAAGTGCCTAATGGTGCTTGAAGTTTTACTACCACCTGACTGCCCAGTACCAACTCCACCACTTGCTACTAGTGCACTCCAAACTCCCCATGGCCACCTCTTGTGTGAATGACTCTTGTGCAAATGTGCTAGGAGTGGTGTTTACAATAGCCTCACCTGCCAACTGCTATTCAATACTGGCATTCCCCTCTGACCTGTCTGAAGCAGTTTGCTTACCTTCCACCATGTACACTTTCTCTTCATCACCTAAACACTTGCCCATGGCTTCTAAATGAGACAAAACCATAGCATTAAACATGTCCTTGCACATCTTCTTAGCACCCTTACTAACTGCATTTCTCTGCTCTAACTCCTCAAGTTTGCTAATATGGCAGCTCCTTCACTCCTCTCACTTTCCTCATCAGAGTAGAGCAGGGAAATTGGGGAGGGTACTTTGTAGGATATTTTTAAGCAGGCCCATTACCCTTGGAATTACCAGCACTCTTCCTAAATGCAATAATATCAGTTGTTCCACTCCACATACCACAATAGAGAAACTGGCAGATCAACATTAAGATCAAAATCAAATAACAGGAAGGAAATTGGAATATTAATAAACAGCTAACTCCCTCTAATAAACACCTTCCTAGACCAACCCTCAAGACTCTCCAATAAAACCAACGTGCACTTAGAAGGATGGAAACTTCAAACAATACTAGTCCAACACTAAGAAAGTAATACCAGCACCAATATGCCATAGGGATGGAGAAGTGCAGCACAAATGCCTATCAGTAAATGTGTACTGTGTACACCAAAGGCCCAGGACCTAATTGAGGCCCCTCAGAGGAATAAATACACTGGTATCTGTAGCTGCCTTTAATCAAATCCACATTGCCCACTACACAATTATAAACTTAAGTGCCTGAAGATCACTTGTAAGCTGAATGGCAACTCCCTACAGGTCAAAACAAAATGGCCACTGCAAACCTAATAAAAATGTGTTCAACAAAATGGTGACTGAGAGAGATCAGCAAAATGGTAGCCCACGAATGGTGGCTGCAACCTTCCAAGATTGATAATGGCAGTACCTACAAGCTATTGCGGACAGAGAGTCCAAGAAAAATATGTCCATTCTTGAAAGTGACAATAAAATAACAAGCAACTACAAATAAAATTAATCCCAAACAAATAAGCCACTATATCACATCATCTCCAGAGGCTCAGTCAAAAATAGGCCTCAAAATGGTGGCAAGCAGGGCAGTGACAACTCAAAATGTAAACTGTAAAAAGGCCTACTGAGAAAATGGCAGTGCCCTGCAAAGACTAATGAGGCCACCCCCCACCAGATGCATCACAAAATTGCTGATGCACACAGCAATCCTGCTGATTGACTGCTGCGGAACACATGACAATCCCAATGGTGCAAATTTTAAAAATATGTACATGCAGGAGATGCAACAAACTAGAAATAAACAAACACAAAAAAGCAAAAAAGCCCCCCAAATGCCCAATCAACCCTTGTCACAGCCAACAGGCACATAAGCAAAACAGAAAAGAGAACATATATGAACTACGAAGCCAATAATGAATGCACAGTCCTAAGATGTGCACATGCAGCAATCACCTCCTCCTCAGACCCAGAAGTTTCACGTTCTATAATCACTAATGAAGTGGTCTCCAAAAACCCTCCACAGACTTGAACAAATAAGAACAGCCAAACGCAGACACAAAATAAAAGTCATCCACACATGTATACAATGCTGAACAGAGAGCTCAAGGCAGGGGAACACTTGTTCAACGGGGACACACACTTCAAATGAAGATAAATCCATACTCACAAATCCAGCCTCACACACATACCAGCAAGCCAAATGCTCAACCATATCATAAAAATCTCATGTTCATGCCCAAATATCAGAGAATGAGAAACAAACAATCACTCCACAGGCAAAAACATTTGAGAAAACAATCAAATTTTGCATTGCACCCAAACTTTAACCTGAGAATGAGAACTAAGCAATCGCTCCACAGGCAAACCAGTTTGAGAAAGCAGTCACTCCTCAAGCAAAACAGTTGGTGAGAAAACAAAACCTGCACACACACACTCAACCCACAAGAAGCCTGATGAAAAAAGTTCACTGCACTGTGAAAAAAACCCTATTCAACCAAAGGGAAAATCCCAGTGAAAGACAAGGCAAAACTCACAAGACAATAAAACACCACTCTTTCCCACACAGTGATTAACAAAAGCAATCAAAGAAATTGGTTACAGATCACTACAAGGCACAACATTCTCCTCTCTTGCACTGAGAAGATCAAAGAGGACATGTGCAAGGACCATAAGGCTTAAATAGCTCTTGTCCCACCCCTGTCAAGTGCTATGATCACCTCTCACATTCTTGTCTTTATCATGGAGATCATTCAATAGTAATCCTTCCCGATAGCATTATTTGCCACACAGGTCCAGGTAAGCATTATATGTCCAAAGTATGACTGTCTCAGTTTAGGGAAATCTTGGCTGCTAGGGAAAGTTCAGGCTTGATTTGCTCTTGGACTCATTTATTTATCTTTTTGGTAGTCCATGGTATCTGTAGAACTCTCTCCCAACATCAGGTTTCAAATGTGTTTATTTTCTTCCTATCAGCTTTCGTCACTGTCAAGCTTTCACAACCATACACAAAAATCAGAAATAATATGGCATGGACAATCCTGACTTTGCTATTCAACTATATATCTTTACACTAGAAGATCTTAGTCTTCTTCTGATTTCTTGAATACATTCTCCATTTTGGTTTATGACTGAGCCAAGATATAGAAAATATTTAACTACTTCAGTATATTCAACATCCAATTTAAATTTATGTAAATCATAGCAACTGATAAACTTGCCCTGAAAACTGTCAGGTCACAAACAAAAGTTTTTCTGGACCACAGTCTGACTGTGTTAGCACTACACTTGCATCTAATAAGTTTTCTTAAGGCAGTCCAAGTCCAAGGAGCTGGACACTTTTCTTTCCCTCTGAACAGCGTATACCCATGCCGTATCATAAACTGTTTTTGGAAGTCTCCACAATTACATAAGAATTTCACGTGGGCAACTATTGCTCAGCTGTTTGGCACAACAAGCTAGCCATGCAACCTGTGTTGTTGGAGTTCCTGTCGTTGTTATGTGCCTACAAGTCATTTACAATTTATGGTGACCATCAGGCAAGCTTATCACCGGGTTTTCTGGGCTGAGAATGTGTGACAGACTCAAGTTCCCAGTGGGTTTCCATGGTTCCTGGTCTCAGGGTCACAGTCCAACATTCAAACCACTACACCATGCTGGTTCTCTAAGATTCACTAACCAGGCTGAATTGTTTAATCATATATTCTGGAATATATGAGCACAAGAAATGCTCTCTTTGCCCACCCCCAAAGGTATGCAGTTCAGGGTAACAGTCTTTTAACTGGCTTGTTTCAGGTTTTTCCATTAAACCTACAATTTTTTCCTCAATGGTCATTTGCCACAACAGTTTCACATAATAGTAATCCTATCAGCCCTTTTTTGCAAGGTAAAGGAGTCCTCCATTTTAATCTCATTTTGAAGAATACAGAGGAAACAATTATCCACAATAGAGAAATACATCATGAAAAAGCTGGTCATTATACACATCTTCAAAATTTGAAGGAACATTTTTTTTTAGTACACAGTGATGTCATTATGGTTAGCCTCTGTCTAGACTACAGCAGGAATTCTAAGGCTTGCTTTTCTCCAGGGTGGTCTACAGCACCTCCCAGACAGTTAAAAAATAGCTGTAACATAGCTACAAGTCCAAAAGCTTCCATTGAAAGTCTGGAAGATGGGGCTGGCTCTGTTTTAGGTTGAAAAAAAAAAACCTTTATAGACAAAGCTAGAAGTGATGGGTCTGGTCACTTCTATTTTTTAAAAAAGGGATGGATGTAGCTCATCAACATCTTGGGGTGAATGGGAACACTGTGTACTCTGGACACTTCATGATGGCCTAACCTTGGAGTGGGTATACACGTCAGTGTTCCAAAAATTCGAGATAGGCTTTATATCAGCATTATGACTGGAATGTAGAACACATAAATCTAGTGAACATCCAGTAATCTGTATCAGCCCAAATAAAAAAGTGATATAATATATGTGCTTGTACACATGAATAGTAAAACTACATGTGTGGGATCAGTTATAATTAGTCTTTTTCACCTGATGATCTACTTCCCTCTCAGCGAGGCAAATTTTAGACAGAAAGTCCCATACCACTTATCCTAGCCACACGGTACCAATTTTTCCACACATACTACCAGTAGTGAGATACTGTACGAAAGGAAAGTTGCTGTAATGCCTCTGTTGGGGGTGTGTAAATGATTTTTTTAAAAAAATATGCATTTCTAAACCTTTAAGTTTTCACCCACAATGACATAGAAACCCAACTTATTCTAAACAGTTTCTCCTTGTATAACTAGTAGTAATGATAATCTTGTGCCTGAAATTCATATTCACATTAAAAATATGCTTTTCTGTTCTGATTACAGGGTCATAGGTAAGCATGGGCACCCTTCTGAATTTCCACGTCGGGGGCCGTTGTCACAGATCATTACACCCATTGAACCTCAAAATTCTTTCAATAACAAGGAGAAAGAGAGAATCACAATTTGAAATGTCCAGCAGGCCAATTCCAGGGTTCAACAGACAATGAAAAACAAAAGAAATCAAGAAATCAATGTTTTAAAAATAAATCTGAAATGCATCTTTTTGTTTATAAATCTGTGCCTTCATGACATGGGAAATACCTTCGTCTCTTCACAGAGTTTTTAAAGAATATCTGTAGGAGACTTCTATAATCTCATAAAATACCCATACCTATTTAGGACTATTTCTTTATTTCTAACAATGTACACAAGTTCCAGAATTCTCCCAACCAACATAATCCTCCCGCTTCACCATGCAATCCATCCCATGCAATTTCTCCTCTTCCTCCATAACTTCTAACAGACCATTACGAAAGCTTACTGTGTCTACAATTATCATTAGTACAAATATCACAGTGATCCAGGGTTAGTTCCAAAAAGCCAAAAGGGAGGAATGTGCTCATTGGATGTAGGGGGGGTGGGAGGAGGAGGAGGAGGAGGAACCAAAAACATGTTCCTTATTTCCTAACTGCACTTCAAAGGATATGCTGCCTAATTCCCAGCTATGTATTGGGTTTTTTTAAAGCAGAATTAATTACAAATTTTCCAGTACAATAAAGAATAAAAACACATGCAAACAAAGAAAAAAGAAGCAACAGATGAGAAAAACATAAGGGTAAGATAGTAAAGAAAAAAGTGAAGGTAATAAAGATTTCACGACGGTAGAGCTGCCCTGCCATGAAAAGCAGCTAGATGTGTGGCAAACCCTGGAGTGTCATAGATAGTGCTAATCTCTGTGCCTCTTTATAAACTGTTGTGCATCCTATATAATAGCATGTTCCAACATATTAAACTCTGTCTGCTTCACAGGGATTTGTACAAAGATTATAGCTTAAGTTCATACTGCTTTTATACACAATATAGGTAAGAGGCATGCTTAGCTTTTGTTTATAGCTTCTATCTAGCATGTAGAGTCTGGGAACAGTGGTGAGATGTGCCTGCTTCTCTGAGATAAAAGCAGGTGGTTAGTATCTGGTCATGAGTCAACTCCAGGAGTCATCATAGTGACAGGCAGCAAGAAGGAAGATGGAGAGGTGAGTTAATGTTCCTTAACAGCAAATGGAATGCTTCTACAGGCAGAATTGTGCATATCAGGTACTGCTATAAAGTACAGGAATTGTAACTGTCTTTCAGTTCTGGCATTGCTATTATATGTGCATGTATGCATGTTCATGAAATTAAACTGAAATTATGCTATGATCTCAAAGAGAACTTTTATTTAAATTTCATTCTCTTCAACCACAATTTCTCCCATTATTCCAACTATATATTATAACCAACATTCTGTGCTCACTTTATCATACAGTCTTTGACTTGTTTCTCAACAGAAAAGTATATATCTTACTAATCAAATGGTCATCATCTAGCACCACCACTTCTCAAATTCAGCTTTACTTAACTCAAAATCATACCTTTTTGTCCACTTTAAATCTTTCTACTATTTGTCTGTAAGAGAACCATTGAAAACTTTCTGACAATAATTCTTCGTTTGATTTAATTGTCTGAGGGCCCACAAAGTTAGGCTCCTCTACCATGCTAGTCAGATTGCTCCATTGCTTAGGTGCTCTGTTTCCATATTGCTATTATTTTGCTCTTTGGGTGCTGAGAGTAGTAGGCCAGCCAAAGACTGGAAACCAAGGTGAACTGGTACAGCTGGGTGTTTAGTGGGAAAGAATGCACACCTGTGTGAGCGGGAGTTCTTAAAGCCAAAACACGTGCTGTATCTTCAATTCTGGCAAAAAACAATGTCTCTGTGCTATATCTAATCTTTAGTAAACCTTTCTGAATTCATCCATGAAGCCTGTTTATTGAGTTAGATTGAGACAGAGCATTACATAATCCCAGAACTAAATTAGGTTGAGATCTTCTTCCCAAGATACAACGTCCCTGGTGAGAAACCCTACCTCAGACCATTGGGCAGATAGAACCAAACTAGTCATTAAACCCAAAGTGGTTAGCATTGCCCAGGGAGACAAATTACTAAGGACCATGCTGAGTACTCCAAAGGCAGAGGCACATTTGGTAATCATTGAACAGGAAATTTTAAAACCAAAACCTGTGCTACGTCTTCGGTTCTTCCAAAAGCGGAATCTCTGTGCTACATTTAATCTTTAATTAAAAACCTTTCTGGTTTCATCCACGAAGCTTCACTATTGAGTTAGATTGAGACAGAACATTACATTAATTCTTCATTGTTCTTAATTAAATTCCAAAAAATCTTGATGAGTTGCCCACTTTTCTTTTGCTGTTATCTCTTTTTCTATAAAAAGCCTCTTGGAATGACACCCATAAAGGTATCTTAGGGCATAACCTTAGTTTGTATTTGTTCCACATTCATAACAAAGTCCATCTCATGTAGTGGTTATTAAAATCTGCAATCACTTTAATTTTGTACAACAAATACCCATGCCATTCCAAACCTCAGTTCATGCCCTTCTGATTCCAATAATCCCTTATTTGTCAACAGAATCCAATATTTCAACCAAATCAAACTGCATGCGGAGAAGTACAATTTCAAATCTGGCACACCCAATCACGCTCTTTGTTTTGCCTCTCGTAATTTTTTTTTATTTAACTCTTGGCTTCTTCCTTTGCCATATATAAATTTCAATAAGTCATTCTGCCATTGTTTATATAATACATCATTAGTAAAGATTGGTATGGTCTGAAATAGGAACAACACTTGGTAAATCATTCATTTTTGCCACTGAAATTTGCCCCAACAGACATAGTTTAAGTTTCACCTATCTAGTAGCTTACTGATAAGCCACCTGAGCTAGGTGCTTTGCCAGTCTTAATCACTTTAAAAATCTCACTCACCGTTATAGGAGCACTTACCATCTGTTTTTGCAAATCTGAAATCTCAGGTAAATTTTGTTTAGAGATGCAGCTGTCTTTGGTGATGAGACTTGTTTCTTGTAGAATGATGTATAATACGGATGAAATATATTCTGTATATTTATACTATCACTTACTATCTCTATTTTTGTTTCTTTAACTTTTTTTTTGTCTGTTTCTTTCCTCAGTCTGTAGGCCAGGCACTCTGTTGGCAAACCTGACATTCCTTTGCTTGGTCATCATTGATAGTTCTCTGTGTAATATCTTAATCTGGTTAAGCACCAGCTTGTTTGTGTGGGACTTCTTCAGATATTCGTCTTTACTTTCTATCTCTTCCAAAAGTAACTGCATTTTTCCTTGTCTCTTCTTTTTTAGTTCTGTACTTTGTGGTAGAAAATATCCTCTCATAACTGCTTTACAAGCATCACATACCATTCTGTTAATGGTACTTTTATCCAAGTTATCATCAAAATATTCTGCCAATGTTTTTCTATAACCTCTGAAGACATTTTCCTCATGAAGCAAAGTTTTATTCAATCCCCAGTTGCCCAGAGCAATTTCGTCCCTCAACATTAGAATTACAGGATTATTGTCAGAAGAATTCTTAGGTAAAGTATCCATTTTTATGATTTTTATGATACCATTACCTAACATCTTTGAAATCAAAAACATACCAATTCTCAAAAACAATTTAAGTCCCAGAAAAAGAAATCTAATATTTGACATTCCCATACTTAAAGCTCCATGCATCCCCAAACCCCAAATTATCTGTCATATCTGTCAGGGACTCAAGCCTTGTCGTGAAAGTATTTTGCTCTTTTGTTCAGCTAGACTTTAGAGATAGATCATTTTATATTCACAATATAACAAATGCTGACTGCTGCTTGTAACAGTGTATTGAATATCAATTGGCCCACAACAACTCATTACATTTCAATGGTGGGGAATATCAGGGTTGGGGATCAAAGGCTTCAAGGTATGAAGTTTTAATACCAGGGGCATCTGGTCAGTAGAAAGATGAAGCATCTAGGATAGAGAATGTGCACTCCAGGAAGGCATTGTAAAAACAACCTGAAGGGCAGATAAGGAACCTGGGAAAATTTTAGGCTCCCAAGATCAAAGTATGGAAATATCCACCTTGCCTGGGAATTATTCCAGGTTTGGGAAAAGGAATGGCCCCACCAATCAAAGCTGTTCATGAGAAAAAGTATATGCTCCTATGTAACCTGATTGCTCTATAGCTTAGACATTAACTTTTTATAAAAGCCTTATTTTCCATGGGATATGTCCAATAACAAAAACACCTACAACTAAACTTTTTGTTCCACAGTTATCAAGTTGGACCCCCACATACCTATCATTTTGATCTTCAAATACAATTTCTGCTTACAATTTCTGCTTACAAACTTGGTTTCACATAAACAATTTTTCATCATATGTGACACCACAACAAATCCTTTACCTAATATGGGCTCAGGTAGGTGTTTGATGCCTCTCCTAACATACATCTCTTGTAGATAAATAACATCTTGCTTCAGTTTTTTTTCCAAATGATGAAATATTTCAGTATTTTTCCGAGGGGAATTTGTTCCCCTTCACTTCCATGTAGTACATTTCACATCTGTGTCAAGCCAAGAATTTGGAGAAATCCACAATATCTTCACCTCTGTTTTCTTCTTCTTTTCCATCCATTGACCCTTTCTGCACCTTACCACGATAGCGCGATGAACTAGAGCCCTCATGCTATTACAAACATCGCAAGAGAGCCCCTTGCACTCCACACACAGTAGGGCATTTGTGAGAGAGCACTGGTCCCCGGCTAGTGCTTCTTCCGCATGTCGGCGTCCTGGGCCACGCCTAGGTCCCGCCCTGTCCCTGCCCCACCGCCCCTGATTGGGTGGTGGGTTTTCTTTTCTTTTTCTTTTTTTTCCACCTATCGTGCTAACATTAGCATGATAGATCCTGCCAACAGGCCATCACAGCAGCCCCAAGGGCAGACCGGTAGCAAGGGTCCCTCCCTGTAACAGGCTGCTCCTGAAAAGATGGAGACTAGCGGGACAGATTGCAGCTGTGGCCCACCTGCAGCCCTCTCCACCACCCCCATGACCCACCATGGAGCCTCACCAGACAGAGCTCCTCGGAACACTGGCCATACAGCTCTATATGAACAACACCACTGCCCTGCAAGCCTGGAGGGCAAGACAGCAGCGACGGGGCAGGAGAGCCGTCCTGGAGGCGGCTGCCACCGTCTGCACCCGAGCAACCACTGCCACCACTGCCGCCGTAGCAACCGACAGGGAACAGCCAGCTGATCCCCATGTTGCCTTGCATGCCTGGCTGGGAACTCTCCCATGCCCCCCGAGATGGTGGGTCAGGACCCGTGTCCAACGGGACTGGTGGCTCTGGGAAGTGTTGGCAACCTGGGATGATGAAATGTGGCTGTACCACTTCAGAATTACCCGGGCTACCCTCTTTGAGATCGTGGAACATCTGCGCCCGCACCTACAGCGCACCACCACCATCATGAGGGTGCCCATCTCTGTATAGGAGCGGGTCGCCATCATGATCTGGTGGCTCACCACTCACCTAATCTACAGGAAGACCACCAACACCTTTGGACTCGGCATCTTGAAGGTGGTAGAGATCGGGGTGGAAGTCTGCCTTGCCATAGAACATGTCCTGCTGGGCACCATCGTCTGCCTGCGCAACCACCGCACAGTGAGTTCAGTCAGCAGTAGCGGCTGTGCAACAGGAAGCACGACCATCTGGCGATTGCCATGTCATGCACAGCCGTGGAGCACGCTCCCTCCCTTCCCCACAGCCCAGGTGGCACGCTGCCACGAGGAACGCATAGCCAGGGCTGGTGGGCGGGCGACACCAGTCAGGGGGGCAGCGGTTCAATCTGCCAGACAGTCCCCACTTCCCCGAGCCATCCAACATCCCAGTGGTGTCACTGATGCCCCCAATACATTGATGTCCCCTGTTGATGGCACTTTCCCTTCCCACCCTTAAATCATGGAAGGCTTCAAGGCCATGGGATTCCCACAGTGTATCGGCGCCCTGGACAGGACCCATATCCCTGTACGGCCCCCCAAAGGACAGGCACAGGAGTTCCTCAACAGGAAGGACAGCGTCTCCATCCTGCTGCAAGGCCTGGCAGATCATTCGGGACAGCTCCTGGATATTGAGTTGGTGTATACGGGTCACACCCATGATGCACATGTCTTCCACCACTCAGCCCTGTGGCAGGCCATGGAGGCCAAGCAATTCGTCCCCGGCAACCCAACCATCACCATCCATGGCGTGCGGGTCGCGCCCGTCATCTTGGCAGATGGAGCCTACCCCTTGGGAAAAAGGGGAGGCAAAAAAGTGTTGAGTAGTTCTGCCTTTACTGTTCCCCCTGTTAGTACTTGGCCATCTTCTCTATGCAGGGACCCTATCTTTTCTTTGTTTTTCCTTTTGCTGTGGACATGAATTCCTCTTTTATGAGTTCCCCATTCTTGCATTTCATGTACATGTTTCTTTTAACACTTAGCTCAGCTGAGAGTTCCTTAGTCAACCATTCTGGTTTGTTTAGACACTCCCATTTTTCCTCCTTATTGGAACAGTTTTAAATTATGCCTTCAGTATCTCATTTTTAAGAAACTCCCATCCTTCCTGAACTCCCTTCTCTGTCAGTATTTTTCACCACAGAATTTCAGCCAGTAATCCCCTAACTTTAGAGAGATCAGCCTTTTTAAAGTCTAGAATGCGTATCTGGGTACACTTGGCCTCCCCTTCCTACTGAATAACAGATTCCAATACAGCATGGTCACTCCCACCTAAGGATCCCACCACATCCATCCTATTAACAAGGTCATCCTTGTTGGTCAGGATCAGATCTAAAATAGTTGATCTCCTTGTTTCCTCTTCCACCTTCTGGAGAATGAAAATGTCTGCAAGGCATGAGAGGAACTTGTTAGAACTTGTGCTCTTGGCAGAGTTTATATTAGGATAGTTGAAATCTCCCATTACTACTGCATCTCTCCCTTTTGAATGTGTGGTCATCTGCCTCAGGAGGGCATCATCCAAATCATCAGGCTGGCTTGGAGGTCTGTAGTAGACCCCCAAAATGACATCCCTATTCTTACCCAGATGATCTTGACCTGGTTTCCTGGATTTAAGTCATGGATCTCTTCATAGATGTAAACATTCTTGACATATAAAGCTACTTCTCCTGCTTTCTTGTTTGGTCTATTTCTCAGAAATCAGTTATCCCCCCCCCCCCCCCCATTACTACATTCCAATAATGAGACTCATTCCACCAGGTTTCAGTGATGTCTATTATATCATATTTATTTTGTTGTATTAAGAGTTCCTGTTCATCTTGTTTATTTTCCATGCTCTGTGCATCAGTGTAGAGACATTTAAGACAACGTGCCCTTCCCACAAGCTCTTTACTAAAAGTTGCTTTTCTTCCCATTGTTGGTCTCTAGTATTGTGGGAGGAAAAGATCTAAAACAATATTTACCTTGACTCGCATGACGAACATCACTGCGGAGGAAGGTAAGCTTTTGATGGTCTCCATGGAGTGAGACCGGAGTGTTATTTTTGATTGGTGCTAAGCACCAAATCAAGACATGTGATAAGGGCAAAGGAGACGGTGAAGCAGTTCACTCCCTATATGTGTAATTCGGTGCTCAACGTTGACATGGAGTGATCATTATCATTGGATCTTCAATCTGGCTGAGTGTTTTTCTAGTTTAGAAGGGTTTTGTCTAATATTTTGCATGGGTGTTTATTGGATTAGTGTTTGATATGTGTTGTGTATCTTTTTAACACCACTCCCCCCTTTTTGGAGGGAGTTGGCCTTTTGATTGTCTTGGCTGCCTTCTGATATTGTTCTTCGCATTCCTCTTCTCCTTCCCCCACTTGAGCATTGCCTAAGATAGCTAAAAGGGGGTATTAAGGTTCCTTCTCCCCTCCCCACTCGTCCTCTCTTTAAATTCATAATGTTTGACAGCTTCTCTCTTCTCTCTTGAATTCTTAGTGAGTTATAACTTTAAACAGCCAGGGATCATGGCTGGGCTGCCTTGGAACATCTGGGCAGGTTGTCGTGGTGCTGTGCTTGCAGATTCTTTGCTGATTTCTTTTATTGGCTGATTTGGTGGTTGTTTGTGGTGTTCTTCTGGTCCCTGATTGATTTAAAGGTTGCTGATTTTTTGCTGATTTCTTTTAGGAGACTGATCTGGTGTTGCTGTGTGTTTTGGGGTTGTTAAAGGCTCTTCTCTGATGATTGACATAGCACAGGTGTCCAGGCCAGCCATTCCTGGCTGAGAGTCTGGCAGACTTTGTGTATGGGTTGATATTGCAGAAGCAGTTTCAAGGTTTAAAATCTGTGCTGCTCCTGTTAATCACCTGTTTGGGAGATTGACTATCGACCACCTGGCCATGTGCTCAATTTGAGGCCTATCGGGCCTTTTGAGGCCTATCAGGCTTTTGTTTATTTGGGGCCTGCTCAGCCTGTTTGCCATGTGGTACATTAGAGGCCTACTGTAGTGGTGCCTTTTAGGTCTGCTTAGCTTGTGTGGTTGCTCAGGGGGTAGAAGACCTAGATATAGTTGGGCCCTGCTTGGCCTGCTTTGGCCTCATTGGGCCTAGTAGCATTTAGACCTGGTGGTTGGATAGAGGTCTGCCAGGCTGTGCTGGCAACATTGTTTGATAGAGGCCTCTCAGTCCTGGGCCTTCTTCCAGAGGCCTGCTAGGTCTATGGCCTATTATTTCCTACTAGTGGTGGAGTATATTTGCTCTGCTTTATTGGATTATGATGATAGCAATGGTGATGGTGATGATAATGATGATGATGATGATGATGATTTTGGATGGCTCATCAGGGCCTTCTTCTGCCCCGCTCCCTGCTCCCAGCTAGGCCTCCATTTAATTGAGTTGGTTAGAGGGCCTGAAATTAATATCTAGATTTAGATCCCTACAGCTATGTAGTCTTTATACTGATATCTTGTTTATTGCTTTCTAGTGTCCTGTAAGGTTTGAGTAATGGCAGGTTAGTGATGCCAGAAATAAACAGAGCACTAACAACAAGTTGGTTAGAGGGCCTGGGATTAATATCTAGGCCTTGATAGCTACAGTTACAGTCTTTATATTGTTATCTTGTTTTACTGCCTTCTTGATTCTTTTAGGGTTTGAGAGGTGGCAGGTTAGTGGTGCTAGAAATAATTAGAGTAATAACAACAACAACATCAACAACGATAATGATGATGATACAGTGGAAGCATCAGTGGCAGTTTAGTGGGGTTTGTGCATGTGTATGTGTGCATACATGTACTATTGCTACCTTTTTGATTTCAAACAACCACCACAATGCTGTACAAAGCATCAGTGGCAGTTTAGGGGGAGTTGTGCAGGCGTGTGAGTGTGTGCATTTGTATGCATGCGTATAGACTGAATTACCTTATTGATTTGATTTGAAGAACAACAGCAATGTTGCACTTTAGCATCAATGGCAGTTTAGTGGGATTTGTGCAGGTTTGTGTGTTATGCACGCATGCATGTTGACTTTACTACTGTATTGGTTTCTACCTTATTGATTTAAAACAACAGCCACAACAATGCCACAGTGGTAGCATCAGTGGCAGTTTATGGGAGTTCGCGCAGCTATGTGTGTGCATGTGCATGCATGAATGTAGACCTTCATAGCTTATTGATTTCTTTAAAGTTTGAGTGTGTGTTCAGGTTTCATGCAGGTGTGTGTGTGTGTGTGAGTGTGCACATTTGCATACATGCATGTAGTTATAAATATGTTGATATACGTGTATAGATATCACAAAGCACTTTGGGGTTATTTTGACTTTTGCTCTGACCCAACAGTTATATCTTTGGTTAAATTACAATGAAGTTCACATGAGAAGCAGATGATAACATAAAAGACTCTAAAAAAGTGCTCCAATTAACTGTCTTTCCCCCCAGTTATTTCACTTTCATCCACAAGTGAAGGGGATTGTAACTTTAGCCCAGTCTTAGAGCAAGTGGCAGCTTGGAGGGTGCTCCCAGTGCTGACTACCCTCTTGCACGCATCATCTGGAAAACACATAATGGCACAGTTTATGATTACTAATGAGATTTTTTGAATGTTGGCAACTCCTGAGGAACAATCCACATGGGAACAAAGGATGGTGTTACCACAGGAACTGTTGAACTGCTGGGCTTCTCAATGAATGGTGGCTTCTATGTGAACTAGGCACCCAGTGGGGTGTTTGGCCTCTTGTTCTGCTTTTGGAAAGTTCATTGCACTGTTTACCTCAGTGTGCTCAATGTGATGGGGAATGGAAACTAGCCAGAGCACAAGCAATAGCAATGCAAGAGGCAGGGTAACCTAGCCGGGTCTTTTACCCGGTTTTTATGGGGCCAGGCCAAGCCAAAAACCAAACAAAAATGTCCAATAAATGATTTTGTTGAAGGAAAGTCTCACGTAGCAATGCAATCACTCACACACTCACTCAAGACCTATTAAGAAGCAAAAGAGAGGAAACTGCATAGGGGAATATTGAAGGGGTGTAGCTGGGGTGATACTGCACCTGGTCCTGAAGTCCGGAGGTCCGAGGCAGCAGCGGAGAGAGAGATGAGATTCAGCACGTGGAGGGCTGAGGGGATAGCTCAACGGGCGGAGTGACGGTCTGCTGGGAGCGATCCAAAGAACTGCTCAAAAACCGAGTCTATTTATGGGGGAAAAGGTACCTGGAGGGCTAATCCTTTCCTGGGGAGAACAATAGGTGGAGGAGCTAGAACAAAGCTCCAAAATGTCAACGCTTTGCACGATTGGATTTTGTTGGGGTTGTCAAAGCCTCGGCTGTATGCAAATCATCCTCGGTTGATGAGCTGTATGTCAGATGCGTTAATCCCTTCAAGCCGGTTCTTCGGGGCTGAGGATCCTTTTTATATTTTAAGTTTTACATGTCTGGAGGTCTCCTGGGGCTACGTGACTATGGATTTACTGGCCTGGCCGGGTTTTTCCTGTTTTCGGCCGTTCAACCATTCCTACCTACGTGCTCGTTCGGGGGACCTCTCAAGCACGTGGAGATATTTTTAATATTAAATTGTAGACCCCGGGATAGGGTTATCTACCACAGTAACACTGGTCCAAGCCTTTCCCACCAACAGTTGGAGCACTTCAGACAGCTTGCTCCAGATGCAAACTCCAGTCCTGTCCTGTGCCTACAAATCTAAGGAGCCTTGTGGGTTGAGGTTGTCTAAGCCATTAGTCTCTCAGAAGGCCGGAAGGGAGATTAGGTTAATTAGGTGTCTAGCAAGTTGCAGGTGTTGTGGCATATTCATGTGGACCACATATTGCTGTATTGTGTTTCTATGAGGGGCAGGGATCTGGCCCTGCAGTTCATCAGGACTAGACTGTCAGCATTGGCTTTCAGTGCTACAACTCAGGGGCATGAGGATACCACCTGTAATTTCAGCATGCACAAGACTCTGGAAGAGTGGACCAGGAAAAGAGAGAAGATCGCCAATGTGGGTTAGATTCTATGGTTTTTGCAAAGGGTTTAGGCTCTGAATGAGGTGAGGTCATGTATTGTGAAGATGTCTGAGCATCCTCTTAGGTACAGAGCACTTCATAACATTCTAACATTGTTATTCTTCATCTTTTCAGTTAGTTTCCAGGTGCGGTTTTGCAAGATAACAGGTGCTGATTTGTGGCTATAGTATGATTTATTGGTTGCTTCTTCTGTTTGAGGAACACACTGGGCCTTCTCCTCATGTTTTAGTTATTCAAACCTAAAGGGTGGAGGCAAAGGTATAGTTGGGCTTGTGCTCTGACCCAGCTTTATGCCCTGTTCATGCATTATGTGCAGCTCTTGGGGGCTAGTCTGGGGTTGTTGTTTTATTTTGTCACATCAGCTTTTGGGCCTTAGAGGTTTCTATGTTGGACAGTTAACACGAAGGCCTTACAGTGCTTGGGTCTGCACAGAGTTAAAACTGGCACCCATTCATTTAGGATTGAGACTGCCTTCACTACTTCTGGGAAGGGCTTCAGTCCACAAGACATCTAGTCAACCGCTACTGGTAATCTTTCCCTGCAAAGATGTACATGTGTCCTCTCAAATTTTTTTTTAAATACAAATATTTTATTAAATTCTTATATAAAAACATTGACATACTACAACAATACATCACAACAACGACAACTTACATATAATATACATATATTATACAATTTAACTATAAACTATATAGACGAACTGATATATGTCTAATATAAATTTTCTTTACATCTACATTCCCTTTGTTATTTATTCGTCAGTGTCTATAACCATTTTTCATAATTTTCCCTAACTTGTATATGAACATATCATAACATTTAATAACATTTGACATTTAACAATTAACAACAGACGGGCAATTTGTCAAACAGTAAATACTAAACAACAAACATAGAACAATTATTGTATCATAACTGCTTACATACTTACTTTCATACTACCTCTTCCTCTCCGTACATCTGCATACATTCTCCTCACATATACAATGACTTCTTTCATTTTCACCATTGGGTAGATTATTTAGTTATTTTTATCATCCTGCTTTTTAAATATACTTTCTCTAGTCCTTATAGCAATTCCTATATTCTAATCTATATATATCCATACATAAATGCACTACACACATATAACACTGTATATATTATATGTATATATTATATATAATGCAATATATATATCCATATATATTGCATTATATAATCCATACATATTACATTACAATATCATCTACTTATTAATTCTCTTGTATTCTTCTTTTCTTATTATCTTATACTCCAAAACTTCTTTACTTCACTCCTTACTATTTCAGTGATATCTCCTCTCTTTAATTTATAAATAATAAGTAAGTATACCGCATTTTACTGAAATCAATCATATAATCCTAGTAATGCGTGGTTTCCCCAATATTCTTCCCATAAAGGGTTTAAAATTTCCCATTCTCTTTTAAATGTATTACTACTTTTATTATCTAATCTTAATGTCAATTTATCCATCTCTGCTAATTTGTATAATTTCATTATCCAATCATCTAGTGTTGGTATATTCGTATCTTTCCATTTTTTCGCGAACACAATTCTTGCAGCATATATCATATAACATATAATTTTCAAATATTTTTTTCTTACTGTCTTATCTATCTTTCCAAACATATTTAATAAGTATATTTCTGGTTGCATTGGGAATTTGATTTTTAAATATTTTGTTATCTGCTTGTGTATTTGTGACCAATAGATTCTCGCCTTATTACATCTCCACCAGCAATGAAAAAAGGAACCAGTTTTTTTGCATTTCCAACAATTAGCTGCTGATTCTATCTTCTTCATCTTTGCAATTTGTGTTGGTGTCAAATACCATCTATAAAACATTTTTATAAAGTTTTCTTTCAAATTCTGACTTCTTGTAAACTCCTGATTTATTTTCCATGCATTCTCCCATCGTTGTAGAGTTATTGGGTGTCCTAAATCTTGCGCCCATTTTATCATATTGTTCTTTACTATCTCTTTTTCCAATTCTAAATTTAATAATAATCTATAAATTTTTACTTAAGGGGCGTTTTACACCTGTTCTCATCAATTTGTCTAACTCTGTTTCTTCCAATGATATTCCCCACCTTTTATTATCTACTTTATATTTTTCCACCAATTGTCTATGTAAAAGCCAATGTGTTTTATATCCCTCTTCAATTAATTCTTCCCTATTTTTAAGTTTAATATTACTCCCTTCTTTTATTAATATATCCTTATATGTTACCCATTCCTTCATTTGGGTCTTTTCTAATTGATAAAAAGCTTCATGAGGTGACACCCAACCAGGTAATTTTATATATATTTTATCTCTAACTTTTAACCAAATTTTTAAAATTGATTTCCTAATGTAATGATCCTTGAACTCTTTATTAATTTTGTGTTTATCGTACCATAAGTATGCGTGCCATCCAAAGTATAAATTAAACCCCTCTAGATTCAGTAACTTAGAGTTTTTCAGGGTGATCCACTCTTTTATCCATACTAATGTAGAGGTTTCATAATAAAGTTTTAAATCTGGTAACATTAATCCTCCTCTCTCTTTAATATCTTTTAAATATTTTATTTTGATTCTTGGTTTCCTCCCATTCCAAATAAATCTACTCAATTCTTGATCCCAATTCTTAAATGGTTTCTCATTATATATTATGGGTAGATTCTGAAATAACAATATCATTTTTGGTAAAACACTCATCTTAATTGCTGTTATTCTACCTAATATAGAGAGATGCAACTTATTCCATTTTTTCATTTCTTTTGTTATCTCAATCCATATTTTTTTATAATTATTATTAAACAATTCTGAATTATTTTTAGTTATTATTATCCCCAAATATCGTACTTTCTTTGTTATTTTAAATCCTGAAATTTCTATTAATTCATTCTCTTGTTTTAATGTAGTATTTTTGGTCATTAATGATTTCTCCTTATTGATTTTAAGTCCGGCTACTTCTCCAAATTGCTTTAATACTTCTGTTACTTTTTAAATACTATTTAGGGGTTCCTCTAATATTATTACCAAATCGTCCGCGTATGCTTGTATTTTAATTTCTTGTTCCCTTATTCTGATTCCTCTTATTATCTTCTCATTTCTTATATTATTATTTAAGGCTTCTAGACAAATTATAAAAAGCAAAGGTGAAAGTGGACATCCTTGTCGTGTGCCCCTGTGTATTTCAAATTGTTTCATTTTTTCCCCATTTACGATTAAACACGCCTTTTGTTCATTATATATTGCCTTAATCTGTTCCATGAATCTATTTCCCATTCCCATCCTATTCATTATTGCAAACATGAAAGGCCAATTTACATTATCAAATGCTTTTTCAGCGTCTAGAAATAGTAATGCCAATTGTTTTTGATTATGTTTCTGATAGTACTCTATTGTATCCAACATTATTCTTATATTATTTTTCAAATGTCTTCTGGGAAGAAATCCATTCTGATCCTCATGTACCCAAGTTTCCAATATCTTCTTTAATCGATCTGCTAAGATTTGTGCATATATTTTATAATCGATATTCAGTAACGAAATTGGTCTATAATTTTTTTTATCCATTAAATCTTTCCCCTCTTTTGGAATCAAGATTATGTTTGATTCTTTCCATGTATTTGGGAATGTTTTGTAAGTAATCGAATTTAATACCTGACCTAATACCGGCGCTAACTCTTCCTGAAAAATTTTATAATATAACGCCGTAAAGCCATCAGGACCGGGGGCTTTCTCTATTTTCAGTTTCTTAATCGCACTCATAATTTCCTGTCGTGTTATTGGCCTCTCTAAATCTTCTCTTTGATTATCCGACAATCTAGTAATCTCTGTCTGTTCTAGGTATTTCATCATATTATCTTTTTGTTCTTGTGTTTGTACCTTTTTTTTTAAACAATTCTTCGAAATACTTAACAAAAATATTTTTAACCTTTACTTGTTGGTAATAGATATCTTGACCTTCTCTTATCCCTTTAAAACAGCATTTTTCCTTTTCTCTTTTTTATCTAAATTACAGCCATCTCCCTATCTTATTCTTGTGCTCGAACTGTCTTTGTTTTGTATACTTCATCTTATTTTCTATTTCCTTTATCGTTAGTACTGACAATTGTTTCTTTAATATTTGAACTTCCTTTAATATTTTTGGGTCTTTTGGGTTCTTTTTTAAACCTGATTCTTTATCCTGCAACATTTTATATATTCTAATTTCCTTTGCCTTTCTGCATTTTATTATCCAAGCTTGTTGATTTATTAAAAAAACCCTCATAACTGCTTTACTTGTTTCCCATACTATTTGTTCTGTTTGCTCCTTTGCTAAATTCATATCAAAAAAATTTTTCAATTCCTTCTTTGCTTTTTCTATTACTGATTCATTTTTTAACAAATTATCATTCATCTTCCATTTATATTGTTCCCTTCCCTGTTGGATATTTAACAATATTGGACAATGATCCAAGATTGTTCTAGGGAGAACCTCCAATTTCCCAATATTTTTTACCAATTCTGTTGATAAAAAAAACATATCTATTCTGGACCATGATCTAAATCGGTCCAAAAAGCAAGTATATTCCTCTTTTTCCCCATTTACATATCTTCAAGCTTCCACTAAAGATAAATGTTCCAATAATTCAAAAAAAGTGTTTGGAAGTTTCCCTTGATTATTACTACCTATATTTTTCTTGTTTTTATTACTGGATCTATCCAAAAATGGATTCAGTACCCCATTCCAGTCTCCCATAATAATCATCTTATGGTTTTCTACTTCCAAATCTAACCATTTTTCTAATAAATTTGAGTAAAATTTACTCTTATTTTCTAATGGTCCATACACTGCTATCACTATTAATTTTAAATCCCTTATGATTACTTCTACTGCTATCCAGTGTCCTTTTTCGTCGCTAAAAATTAATTTTGCCTCATGTTTATTGTTTACATATATAGTTACTCCTTTTTTCCCCCTATCTATTGATGATGAGAATGATTGTCCTAATTTGGGGTTTTTAATGTATTTTAAATCCTTATTTTTAATGTGGGTTTCTTGTATTGCAGCTATATCCAAGTTTAATCTTTCTAATTGATGAAAAATACATTTCCTTTTGTGTGGGGAATTTATACCTCGAACATTCCAGGACAGTATTCTCAATTTCATTTTATATCTTGTATATTTCGGTATTTATTCTTCACTTTCATCTATCTCTTCTTCTAATTCCGGGTCTATGGAGTTTGATTCTTCTTCTTTTTCTTCTTCCTCTTCTTCAATCTCCTCCTCTTGCTCTCCTTCTACTTCCTCTTCTTGTTTTTGGTCTATGGATCTCTCCCTTTCCTTTTGCTTCTCTTGTAATTTTCCTGTTTCCTGTGAAGGTTGTGAACTGGCTTTAACACTTTCTTCTTCTTGATCTCGTATTTCTTCATCTTTTCTATTCAACTCTTCCTTATATTTTTTCCAAAAGTCCCTTGCTTTTATAATTGTATTTAGTACAATTTTTTTCTGTTTCCATATAAAAGAAATACCTTCAGTTCTTTCTCACGTATACCATATTCCTTGATTTTAAGAATTTATTTATTTGTTTGATTTTAAGATTGTGTTATGAAACTGTATTCCCTTCTTCTCTTTAGCAATGTTGGATGCACATCTTTAAAGATTTTCAATTCATCTCCGTCCACCACCAGTTTTTTCGTGTAGCTTTGTTGTAGGACCAAATCTTTCACTCTCTCCCGTAAAAAGTAGATCACAATGTCTTGTGGTATCTTCCTTCTTTTGGCTACCACTGAATTAACCCTAAAGATTCTGTCCAGCTCCAAATCTATTTGTTCTGGTACCCAACCTATAAATTGCACCAGCGGTCGAGTTAACCTCTCATATAAATCTTCTTGTGGTGCTTCTCGTAATCCTCTTATTTTGATTGACTTGTTTCTATTTTTTATGTCCATTAATAGTGTCATTTTTTCTAGTTGTTCTGTCCTTTCTTCCGTTTTCATTGACTGTGTTTCCGTTCTTGTGGCTCTTTCTTCTATTTCTTTAACCTTCTCATTCACGTATCTTAGCTCCTTTGTAATATTATCCAGTTTATTGTTAAGCATCTCCAATTCTTTCTTTAAATCTGTTTTTATTTCTGTTCTCATTTGTTTCATTTCTACTCTTGTTTCTCTCATTTCATTCTTAAATGTCATAGTTAATTTTCTCATTTCTTCCGTAATAGCTGCTCCACCACTTTGTGTCATACTTTGATTTTCCATTAATAATGTCTTTGTTTCTGTGCTTGGCATCTTGATTTCTGTAGAAGCTCTTCTTTGCAGCAGTGTTTGTATTTGTGTTTGAGCTCCTGTTGCTGCCTTTCTTTTCCCTGCTGCCATCATCTTCTTTAATTTTAAACTTTCTTGTCCTTGTTCTTATTATCCTTACTCTTTATCCTATTTTGTATACTATTTTATTTTTATTTTAGAGGAGGTTCCTTTTAACCTAATTTATCTATTATATTTATTTGTTTTATTATTTACTTTTCCTTTTCTTCTTACTTTGCCTTCTTTTTTTTTAATGCCTACACGTTACTCTTATCTGTAATGCCCTTGAATTGTTTCTCTTAGAGCAACCTTGAGTATGCTATACTATCACTCCCTCCCTTTTGCACTGTCTTTTTTGTTTCACTTCTTTCAATTTCTGCACTTCTTTGCTTCTACAGTACTCCCATATACATTAATAAATATTAATGCCTACAGGGATTTCAAATTTCTACTTTCCTTTTTAAATTATCAAAAGTCTCTCAAATGGTATGAGTTAACCAATGCTTTCAAATCAATTTTCCAATGCTTCAATATTCTTTTGAAGCAATGCTTTTCCCACTTTCCTTATAGACATTAACACAAACTGTTATTAATATACCATTTTTTTTACAGTATATCATCAACAATATATTCAATTTAATAAAACAGCATACAGTACTTTTAAGATAGCAGTTCCACTTTTTTAGCTTGTTTAATAAGTTACTCACACGATTTCCCTTTGTTATATTCCCCCCACTCCAGTCTTTCTTTCAAATCTTCAGAAACTGTTCTGGAACTGTTTTCAGTTCTCTCTCTCTAATTCTTTCCGTCTTTTTCTGTCACTTTAGGTTTATAAGTTCTTGCTTTATTTTAGTTATATTTCTCCTTGAATATTTTATTTGTTTATTTCTGTTCTGCTGCTCTATCACCTTTACTTTTCACGCTGTTCCTTCAGTCAATGTTATTGTTTTGTAGGTGTCGTCTCCTCTATATCAACCCTGACAGACCGCCTCCATTTTCCCTTCTTGTCTTTCCCTTTTCACTTTTATTTCTTTAAGTTTATTCTCTTTCTCTACTGGAATGAATACATTCTTTCCCAATTTAGTATCTTCTTCTGTCCCAATTTACTGTCCTTCTTTTTCTTTTTCTCTTTCCTTCTATTTATTAATAAAACGACAAGCTGGTGGCTCTTCTTTCGCTCTTCCTTATTTCCAAATCTCCGTATTTCACTTTCCTTTTCTTCACTTATAATTTGTTTTGTTTACGTTTTATTTAAGTTCTATTGTCCAAATTAAAGTCTATTATTTGAATCCAAATCAGGGAAAGATATATAATAGTTCGTGAGGTTAGGAGATTTATAAGTATAAGTATCAAGTCTGTGAGACACCCAAAAGTCCACAGTGCCTCCACGTGTTCTTCTCTTGCTTGTCTGAGAGTTTAACTCCCGATCATGCAGCCTCTTGTATATTAGAATTTTTGATTATAGGATCCTCTCAATAAGGGCACATCGGACTCCACTTACCCCCAATGGTGATATTCCTCTTTTCTATCAAGTCCGGTTTGACAAAAACAGTGGTGACATGGCATTAGCCCTAAAGACTGTCTGGCAGGTAATGGCGGCTCTGCGATCCCGTCAGCTCTCTCCGTGAGCAGATCTCCTCTCTCTCACCTCTCTGCACATTTAGAGCTGATATTGGGTCCCCCTCGAGTTGCCTCCGTGATCCCCCTTACCAGAGGGTCTTTTTCCCCTTCTACTTTGGTTTTTTTAATCAGAATTTTTTAATCAGAATTGCCAAGACTTCAGAACTCCGCAGCCCCGCAGATTCCGACCAAGCGCCACGTCGCCTCCACCGGAAGTGTGTCCTCTCAAACTTTGAGGCTGTTTTGCTCAGTTAACTTCGTTCCTGTTTTCTCTGTTTCTCCGTTGAATTCTAGGTGCTGTGTGGCCAGACAGCAGTGTTTGGATGGCGTACCAGGCCCTCAGCTGGGGCTGGGTGAGTTAGCTTCTGTGGAGTGGCTTGGTAAACAAGGTCTCCAGTGGAGTGGCCTGTTGCCATTGTGTTTGATGAGCACCATGGGCCTCCACCTGTTGTTTTGGTCATTCACCTTGGCAGAGTGATCTAAGCTTGCTGATGGGCAAGGTCTTGGAGCACCCTGGGCCTCCACCTGATGTTTTGATCATTCACCTTGGTGGTAGTGACCTAGGCTCGCTGAAGGGCAAAGCCTTTGAGCGCCATGGGCCTCCACCTGATGTTTTGGTCAATTACGTTGGCAGTAATGGTTTTTTGGCGGGGTGGTGAAGACCCCAAATGTATTAACCGTGCCAGAAGAATGGTGAATAATCGGATTTGGGCCACTTTATTCCTCATCTTGGCAACCTATTTGGGTGGCCAGACCTCTGCTGAGTGGATGAGGTTCATGTGTTTGATCATGGGACTCAGTTGTTCCTAGAAGAATTGAGATGGGGTGAGGGCCGTGATGTCCAGCCTGGTGGGGGGAAAGGGACTAAGCAGATGCTTGCCCCTTTCTGTGGCAGATAATAGGGGATAATAAAACATCGGTGATCACCTATTGGCACCCATTTGGTGTAGGGTAGGGATCTGGAACCACCTCTTTAGGGCCCTGTGTCCCAGGGGGTTTGGTGAAGGAGGCTACCTTTGAGGTTAAACTGGGAATAAGACTCTCACTTTTAGAGCCGTACAGCTTGTGTGAGAGTCCCTGGGTTACTTTCCAAGATGCTGGACTGGGGAGCAACCAAAGCAATTTGGATTGCCACTGGGGCTGAGGTGTTATTGCCCATGGATAGCTGAGCAGGTTGTCACGTTGTGATCCTGGCATCAGCTGGACCTATATCATGTTGTTCCCCCACCTCTTGTATCTTTCAGGTTAATGCAATTTAAATAATACAGGTCAAAATAAAGTGGCCTTTACTTAACCCAACTTTATGTCTGGTCTCTTTATTCCATGGTTGAGCATCAATACATCTATTTCAACTGTACTTCTTTATAGTTATTCTCATATTAAGAACGTATTGTAATCATAATATATAAACCAGTAATAGGCAATAGTGGTTAGAATGATGATTAATCTTCAAAAATTATTAGTAAATATTAAACATTTTTGCTATAACCCTATATTATGAATATTGTCAATCTCTTAACATAGCAACAAATTAAAATCCTCTATTATTTCCATGTTACACATCTCATGTGGCATTGAAGAAATCAAAACTTGAAGATGAAAGAAAGTAAAAAACCTATTATCATCCATTCACGCTCATTTTCTTTAAGTAGTTAATTATGCATTTCCATTTAGAAAGAAATTCACTTTTTGTTTGACCCTTTAACCTATACGTAAGGTTATCCATTTCAACTATTCCTATGAATCCAAGAAACCATTCTTCCATTGATGGAATCTCCGTTTTTAACCCAGTACTTTGCAGACACCAGCCTTGCTGCCAGTTTCATGTATTGGACCAGTTCATATTGTGTCTTGTCAGTAAGCTCATCTTCTTCCCAAATCCCTAACAAACATAATTCAGGATTTGTAGATATTTGGCATTTCAAAATCTTTGTATCTCATTCTGTATCTTCTTCCAAAATTGTTTACCTTTTTCACATGTCCACCACATATGATAGGCAGATCCAACTTGATCTTGACGTTTCCAACATTTTTTCATCATATTTTTATGTATCTTTGCAAGTCTCTTTGGTGTAAGGTACCAGCAATACATCATTTTAAAAATAACTTGCTTGAAGATCATAGCAAAGTATATGTTTAATGTCCTTTCACCATAGTTTTTCCCATTGGTTCACAGGTGTATTGCACCCAAAATTTCTTGCCCAGCTAATCATATGCTCCTTTTCTTGCTCATCTTCCATCTGTAATTTCAACAGAAATTTATACATCTTCACAATGAAATGACCATCATCTGTACATAACAATAATTCCAAATATGATTTATTATCTTCAAATTCTTTATTCTGTTTATCTTCTTTAAATCTTAGATAGAGATAGAGTTGATAACCATTGTGTACTAAGACCTTCCTCTTGTAATTGTTATAATTATTTCATTACACAAACTTGATCTCTTTTCTCTAGTAAATCATAATATGTTAACCAGTGTTGACCAACAGTGTTGATCAACACTCATCTATAAATGGTCCCTTGTGGAGGAATCCAAAAATGTGTTTTTGGACCTAGTTTCATTTTATATTTATTCCACAATTTCAGTAGGGCACTTCTAATACAAGGAGTTTTAAAAGCAACATTAACCTTAAATTTATCATACCGTAAGTACATGTGCCATCCAAATCTTAGATCATGTCCTTCTAAAAGTTCGTCTTCAAGCATAATCCATGTTTTAACCCATACATGAGGCTGCAAAGTCGATTTTTCAGTCTAGGAATCCAAGACCTCTGCGCTGTTATGCATGTTGCAAAACTTTAAATTTCACTCTAGATTTTCTACCTGCCAAGACAAATTTTGAGAAATCTTTTTGCTATAGTTTAAATGTTTTTTCTTTAGTCAATATTGGAATCATTTGGATTCATATAGATATCATTTGGATCTTATATCATATCATATATCATATCATATCATTTGGATTCATATATATATGAATTCTTAGGAAAAAGATTTATATATGTGTATATATATATGTGTGTGTGTGTGTGTGTGTGTGTATTCTTTTTCCTAAGAATTCAAGCTGGAACCTCTTTCAAAAGTATAAGCTGAGTACTCTGTATTTTCCATAGTGATTTCTGATGTCATTCCAAAACTTGGTCTCCATTTTCTGGATGAAAAATGAATTGTCACATCTTAGTGCCTTTGTTCTTCTTACAAAAGCTTAATTTATCAATAAGTAGCAATTATACTGTAATTCCATTTTATCTTCATCCTTTTCCATATGTTTTGCCAAATTCTCAATTATATCTGTTTTCCATTTTTCTTCTTTATTCTCAGGTAATGTACAGATTCTATGGTAATGCTCTTTGTCTCTTTGTCCAACAAGTGCCATCTTGTCCAAATGTTTCTCAAATACTTGGTTTGTTCTTATCTCTATCTTTGAAACTCTAGTTTCTAAATACTTACTCTTTTGTGTCAGCATCTCAATTTTTTTTAGTCTCCTGTACTTCAGTAGTCATTTTTTCCAACATCTGTTGAATTTTTTTTCACTTCTCCAGTTACTTGCTTTATTTACTGTTTGATTTGCTCTGTTACTTTGTCCACATTTTCAGTGATTTGCTCAAGTCTATTTTCATTGGCAGCTGTAACATTTCTAAATTCCACAAGAAATTTAGCAGAGTAATCAGGAACCTTGCCTTCCTTGTGGCCATAATAAATCTGTAAGAACAAAAGGGAAGTTAAAATAAAAGATTCAAGCAATTTCTCTACTTCTCTTCTCCTCCAAAATTAATATTGGTTTGCTATCTACTATTCAATATACAGCCACAAATCCTCTTGCATTCACTTTAGCTCACTCAGCCACAGACAAAAAAGGAAATTAATATTTAAAGTAATGTTCCAAAGCAAATGTTCCAAAACAAAGATAAGAGTCATAGTCTACTGAAAACATTCCCATAGTCTTAGAAATTGACAATGGCCAAACAGGATACAAAATGGCAAGGTTCTCTTAGAAAACAACTTTTGCCAATTTAGGGGGAGAGAAAGAGAGAGAGAGAAAAAGCAAATCCAAGATACAAAATCCAAAAGAGAAGTAGATCTGAATCAAAGGTAAATTCTTCAAATCCAAATTATACATTCCAATATTATAGTCCAATCCAAAAAAAGAAATCCATACGGCAAAGACAAGAGAGTAAAATAAGCTCTATCAGTCCATAACTTAGGCCAAATTTATAAATCCAAAAAGTAAAAAAAATTAAAAATAAAATTTGTTAATTATACCTTTAAAAATCCCAAGTCCATTAGAGTGGAGGCAAAAGTTAAAAAGTCAAAATCAGTATAGTTCTATTCTATTTAACTTCAATAAAATCCAAACAGGTTAAATAAGCGCTGTCAATTTAAAGTCTTACGTTCATGAGAAGGCAACTTGCTTAAGGCAAAGTTACAAACTGCTGCAAACAAGAGCTTCTTCTCTTATTTAAACACAAAAAATTATGGCATAAAATGTATTTACCTCAGAAGATCCAGACAATGGTAGTTTAATGTCCATATTGAGGGTGGATACCTCTCACCTCCCCTGGCTCCACCAAAGCTTGCGATTAGTTCCAACAGCCAGGGATTCACCACTATGCTTTTTGCTCTTAATGGGCAAGCTTTTCATGTGCCAGTGCAACCTGTCAGTCTTGGTTCTTTTTCCCTTCAGCAACGATCACTCACCACTTATGTGACAATCAGATTGCCAGGTGGGGGTCCTTGGATGATTCTCTGTTGATCCTCCACACTTCCTTTATCCAGGAGGAAATTTTCACTACTTTCTACTTTCTGGGCTTGTTACAGCCCTGCACACACCCCAAGATTCATATGATTTAATTGGCAATATTTTTGATTGGCACTACATTAATTGGCATTGATATAAAATGGAACCTGAGGCGACTGGAAGGTCAAGTTGTAAAGAAGAAAGTTACTGACTGTAAATGTTATGAAAAGACTTCCACAACAAATCTGAGGTTGCACTCTTAAAGGAAATGATACTTGAGAGATTCTTTGGAGTTGTGAAAGACATCAGAGGCATGCATTTTACTTCTACTATCTGCTTCTGAGTTCTGTTTGGGATTTTTCAGCTATTAAGTAGTTTCTTTGAGTCAAATCTTAAACTGTCAACCAGAACTGCAACTCAGAGACCAAATTCTTGTTTGCCTCACTTGCAAAATAATAAAATAGTGCACAAGCTCCATCAAATTCAACCCCCTGCCATGCAGGAATATACTATCAAAGCATTCCCAACAGATGGCCAGCCAGGCTCTGTTTAAAAACCTTCAAAGGAGACTCCATCAGACACCGAAGCAGAGTATTCCACTATTATACTGTTCTTACTGTCAGGAAGTTCTTCCTAATGTTTGGATGGATTCTCTTCCTGAAGTTTGACACCATTGTTCTGTGTCCTAGTCTCTGGAGCAGCAGAAAAAAAGGCTTGTTCCAGCCTCCATATGACATCCCTTCAAATATTTTAACATAGCTATCATGTGTCCACTTAATCTTCTCTTTTCTAGGCTAAACATACCCAGTTCCCTAAGCCTCTCCTCATACGACATGGTTTCCAGGACTTCTACCATTTTGGTTGCCCTTTTCTGGACACATTCCACCTTGTCAATATCCTTCTTCAATGTTGCTGCCCAGAACTGGACATAGTAGTCCAGGTGATGTCTGACCAAGGCAGAACCAAATGGTATTATTACTTTCCTCAACATTCAGCTTAGAATCACGTTTGCTTTTTTTCGCTGCCACATCATACTGTTGAGTCATGTACAGCTTGTAGTCTACTAAAATGCCTAGATCTCTTTCACATGTACTGTGGTCAAGCCAGATGTCCTCTGTCTTATATCTGTGCATTTCATTTTTTTCTGCCTGTTGAAATTCATATTGTAGGATATTGAAAGTGGAATGATAACACTGTAACAGTGTAGTGCAGAAATGTCCTAAGAAAGTTTATTTTCTGCTGTCTAATGTTGCTAGATAGGCATCTTTGGAAACATCTAAATTTCTTATTACTGTTTTGTAGCTGCTTAATGCAAGGCTTAAAGGCTGCATAGAAAATCCAATAGTCCATTTTTAGAGTTGTATATTCTATAATGCTGGAATGAATTATTTCTTGAGTTTTAACTGTGTATAATGGGAAATTGTTGAAGTACAATAAATCTGTGTTCTTTTAACATAAGATTTATGCAGACAAGAAAAAAACGTCCCTGGAAGTATCGAGGTGTTCCATTTCTTCTTGTTGTGATTTTATCTGCATATATTTTAAATATTGTGAATTCTCCTCACTCCCCCTCTCTTGTGTTCATTCTCCTTCTCCCTCCTACTGATCACATGTAACATCTAGACTCAGGGAACATTTCAGAAATTGCCTTTCACCAATTTCACTGAGATCTTCTTAATTATTAATTATTTAATTATTCAAGTCAATTGTTTAATTATTTAATTATTATTCAGGAGTTAATAGTCAAAGTGTTAAGCTGCTTTAGCAATGTTACACTAGTTAAGCATTAGGATCATTTCCTTTTATTGCTAGCCTCCTTCTTTCCCTTGTTTGATCTCTGTTAAATCTGCTGTCCAGACTATAAGTTATATACCAGCCTTTCACACAATGCTATATCAAGAACCCCTCAAACCAGATATTCTGTTAGGTCACTAAATCCTCTAAGCTCGGGAGAACCATGAAAATACTAAACTGTTAGTTATAATAACCTCATTTGATATGAGATGGAAACATATTTGTATAATACAATGGAAATGATCTATATTGTATACATAGTTAAATTAATCAAGGACTTGTCAAGGGGAAGTCAACGAGGGATTTTCTGGATGATGAAATGTATGTTGAATATATTTTAGCCAGGCTTAAGTACTGCTAATTGCTGTTTCATTGTAATCTATAGGCCACTGGCTGTTACTTTGTGTTTTAGAGCAGAGTAGAGTGGGAAATCAAAACTAAGGCTGCCAGTGCTGGGATGATATGAGAAAAAAGTACTGTGAAGGTAGGGATAGAGAAATATGCATGAAAGGTCACCCTTAATGCCTCTACAAAGACTAATTGTAAGACTAGTTAGTATCTATATGCTCATGGTGCCTTGTTTGTTTCCATAAATTGTGCTTTTCACTCTATTAAAATAAAAAAAAAATCTGAGCAATAAGATGTTTGGCACTCCCATTTCTTTTAGAGTGAAAAATAATTTTTCATGATCTGAACAGTCAAAGCTTTCCTGTATTCTATGAAGCTCAGCTTCATTTTTCTTCTGTAATTCTTTATAATTATCCAATCTGTGTTTCCAATATGATCCCTAATATTTTTCTATTTCTTTTCATTGATTATAATAGTTCTCTTTCTCCCTGTACACAAGTTGCTGTGTTCAAGATTCTGCCTGTTTAGGTCACCTTTTACTTTTGCTTTTTGTCTAGCCTTAATTTCTTAGAGTTTCATTTGTCATCTGAAGAAACTTTTTGGCTGGAGTTAGTGCCATTTTGCATTCTTCCCTGTGTTACTCCAAAATGTGAGTGACTCAGCTGTCTACTGTCTACTGCTATTATATACCAGTACTTCCATGAAAAGGTGGGGAATTATTAGCTCACATTAAGAAGCCTCTGAGAGGGGGGAAACCTAGCAAAATCTTTCCACCTATATTTACCACTACTTCTGCAGGGAAGAACTAGCTAGAATTCCAAAAGTAAACTAAATTATGTTTTATTAGGAGAAGTAATCACACACATGAAATCCAAGCAGTCACATAATCATACAAGGCTGGCTGAAGGTATAAGGAGGAAAGGTTTAGGTAGTGAGATTCCAGGGAATAGTGGGTGATATTTACGGGTCTAAAAGAGCAACAATGAAACAGCAGTGTGGCTTAGACTTGTGTCTAAGGACAGTACACAATTGGGAACTGGGGTGGCAGAGTGGCAACCAGCAATCGACATACTGCAAGCTGGCTGACATACTGCATTGATCTGTCGATCATAGAATCATAGAATCATAGAAATGTAGAGTTGGAAGAGACCACACGGGCCATCCAGTCCAACCCCCTGCCATGCAGGAACACTCTCAAAGCACTCCCGACAGATGGCCATCCAGCCTCTGCTTAAAAACCTCCAAAGAAGGAGACTCCACCACACTCCGAGGAAGCATATTCCACTGCCGGACAGCAGACTGTCAGGAAGTTCTTCCTGAGGTTCAGGTGGAATCTCCTTTCCTGCAGCTTGAATCCATTGCTCCTTGTCCTGGTCTCTGGAGCGGCAGAAAACAAGCCCTCTCCCTCCTCTACATGGCATCCCTTCAAATATTTAAACAGAGCTATCATGTCCCCTCTTAACCTTCTCTTCTGCAGACTGAACATACCCAGCTCTCTAAGTCTATCCTCATAGGGCTTGGCTTCCAGGCCCTTCACCATTTTGGTTGCCCTCCTCTGGACCTGCTCCAGCTTGACCATGTCCTTCTTGAATTGGGGTGCCCAGAACTGGACACAGTATTCAAGATGAGGTCTAACCAAAGCAGAGTAGAGTGGTACCAGTACCTCCCTCGATCTAGACACCATACTCCTATTGATGCAGCCGAGAATTGCATTGGCTTTCTTGGCTGCCGCGTCACACTGCTGACTCATGTTCAGCTTGTGGTCTATTAAGACTCCTAGATCCCTTTCACACGTACTGCCATCCAGCCACGTGTCCCCCATCCTATATTTCTGGATTCCATTTTTTCTACCTAAGTGTAGGACCTTACACTTCTCTCTGTTGAATTGCATTTTGTTAGCCTTGGCCCAGCTCTCCAATCTGTCAAGGTCATTTTGAATTTTGATCCTGTCCTCTGGCATATTAGCACCCCCTCCCAATTTGGTGTCATCTGCAAATTGGATCAGCATGCCCTCTATTCCTTCATCCAAGTCATTGATGAAAATATTGAACAGCACTGGGCCCAGGAGAGAACCCTGTGGCACCCCGCTAGTCACTTCTCTCCAGGATGAAAAGCAGCCATTGGTGAGCACCCTCTGGGAACGGTCGGTCAACCAGTTACAGATCCACCTGACAGTAGCTCTGTCCAGCCCACATTTTACTAGCTTCTTTGCAAGAATGTCATGGGGAACTTTGTCAAAGGCCTTACTGAAATCGAGATATGCTACATCCACAGCATTCCCTTCATCTATCAAGCTAGTAACTCTATCATAAAAAGAGATAAGATTAGTCTGGCATGACTTATTTTTGAGAAATCCATGTTGACTTCTCGTGATTACCGCATTGCTTTCTAAGTGATCAGAAACTGACTGCTTAATGATCTGCTCCAGGATCTTTCCGGGTACAGACGTCAGGCTGACTGGGCGATAATTATTTGGATCCTCTTTTTTTCCCTTCTTGAAGATGGGGACAACATTTGCCCTCTTTCAGTCTGCTGGAACTTCTCCTGTCCTCCAAGATTTCTCAAAGATTATAGCAAGCGGTTCCGAAATGACCTCTGCCAGTTCTTTTAATATCCTAGGATGCAATTCATCTGGCCCCGGAGACTTGAATTCATCCAGTGTGGCCAGGTGTTCTTGTACCACCTCTCTACTTATTATGTGCTGCATTTCCCCTGCTTCCTCACCTGCTCCACAACCTCCAGGTTGAGTGCTTGTATCCTTCTGGGAAAAAACTGAGGCAAAGAAGGTGTTAAGTAGTTCTGCCTTTTCTCTTCCCCCTGTTAGTAATTCGCCATCTTCTCTGCGCAGCGACCCTATCGCCTCTTTGTTTTTCCTTTTGCTGCGGACATATTTAAAAAAGCCCTTTTTATTGTGTTTAATGTCTCTGGCCAGCCTAAGTTCGTTCTGTGCTTTAGCCTTTCTGACCTTCTCCCTACATTTCCTAGCTACTTGCTTAAATTCTTCTTTGGTGGTTTCCCCCCTCTTCCATTTCCTGTACAGGTTTCTCTTAACGTTTAGCTCAGCTGAGAGTTCTTTAGTCAACCATTCTGGTTTCTTCAGATGCCTTCCATTTTTCCTCCTTATTGGCACAGTTTTAGACTGTGCCTTCAGTATCTCCCTTTTAAGGAACTCCCATGCCTCCTGAACTCCTTTCTCTTTCACTATTCCTGACCACGGAATTTCAGCCAGTAGCTCCTTAAGCTTACAGAAGTCCGCTTTTTTAAAATCTAAGATGAGTGTCTGGCTACACTTATCTTCTCCTTCCCACTGAATGCCAAATTCCAATAGGGCATGGTCACTCCCCCCTAAAGATCCAACCACTTCTACCTCATTAACAAGGTCATCCCTATTGGTCAGGATCAGATCTAGAATATTTGATCCCCTCGTGGCCTCTTCCACCTTCTGGACCATGAAATTGTCTGCAAGACAAGCAAGAAACTTGCTGGACCTTGCTGTCTTGGCAGAGTTTGACTGCCAACATATATCCGGGTAATTGAAATCTCCTATTATTACTGTATCTCTCCTTTTTGAATGCACTTTCTTTGAATGCACGATCTTTGGATTGATGACTCCATTAAAGTCTCCTGCAATGATTATGTTTGGATTTCTTTTTCCATGTATGTATTTTTGTATCTCTTCATGAATTTTAGGGAAAAAATCTCCTTTAGCTCCATTTGGCACATACACTCCCACAATTAGAACTTTATCTTGTTTTGTGGTAACCTCAATTCCCAAAAAACACCCATTTTTATCTTGAAATATTTCTTGTGCACCAAATTTTTGATTCACGTAGATCAGGACTCCTCTTTTCTTTTGATCTGTCATTGCTGCGAAACATTTTCACAATTTTGGATTACGAGCATACTTCAAGTCTTGGGTTCTAAGTCGAACTTCCTGCAAGCATATTATATCCAAGTTTTGTTTTTCTAAATGGTGGAATATCTGCCTTCTTTTGTATTCTGAGTTAAACCGTTTAATGTTCCACGATTGTAACTTCAATCCCATTTTGGCAGCTAATTTTTTAAATTTCTCCTTCTTCTTCTTCCGGTATTTCTTCTTCTTCTTCTTCCTCCTCGTTTCTTTCTTCTCCGCATTTGATGCTATTTCGCCACTGTCTGTTCTTTTTAGATCTCGATCTTTCTTCTGTTTATATTTCTCATCCGATGTAGTATCAGATTCTTGATCTTCTTCTCTATCGTCCTTAGTTTTTTGGAGATCCTTCTTCAGCCTCTCTATCATCTCCTTTGCTTTATGTATTGAATTTATTTTATATCTTTGTTGTTTATATGTGAATGAGATGCCTTCGAATTTCTCCCATTTTTAATTGATTTGGTTCTTTGCCAGCAGACTTGCCAATGGTTTATAATCTTGACGCTTTTTTAATATCTGATAAGGTATGTCTAAAAATTTTGATGTCTTTATCGTCCACCTTCAGAAGCCTGTCATAACTGTGTTGTAGTATTTTATCTCTGATCACTGTCCTTGTAAAAATTATTATTATGTCCCTTGGTAATTTTCGCTCTCTGGCTATCTTGGAAGAAACTCTAAATATTCTGTCAATGTTTGTCTCCATCTTTTCTTCTTCAACATCTATGTAGTCCTCTAAAACCGATGTTAATTTGTCATATAAATTTTCTGAGCTGTTCTTGGGGACACCTCTCAACTTGAGACAATGGCCTCGATAAAGTAATTCCTGTATTGAAATCTGAGACTCATCTTCTGATTGTTTCTCCCGTATGTCAGAAACATCTGCTTCTACCTGTTGTACATGGTCTTTTATTGATTTAGTGTCACTTTTTAACTTAGTAACATCTTTTGTTATATTTTCCAATTTCTTTCCCAGTTTGTCTATCTCATGTTTCATATCAATTCTCATTTCGTGTCTTGTTTCCTTAAATTCATACCTAATCTCATCTCTTATATTTTTAATTTCTTTCATCATTTGCAGCATTAGGTCATGAGATTTCTGTGATGAATCTATTGATGTTCTTCTAACTGTTTGTATATTTACTGATGAAACTGCAGCCACTGTCCCCTTTCTTGTTCGTGGTTCCATGTGTAACGTTGTTTGTGTTCTAATTGTATCTTCCGTTATGCGTTTCCTTCTATTTCAGTATTCTTACTTGCCTCAGATATCTCTGCTTAATCAGAGCTAAATTGACTCTTATTTGTACTGTTCAAATTCCTCTGTACTTTTTTACCAGTAGGTGGCAGTATCAGTTCACTTCTATAATATTTCCCTGCTCTTCTCTTTCTCTTTTCCTCCTCCTTCCCTCCTCCAACACAGAGTTTATATTTTCTTAACAGTCACATCTGATACACCTCAGTACTTTATCCGACTTTGATTCTTTAGCCCTTGATATGCCTATATCACTTCCATCTATTTATCAATCAATATATATATCACTTCCTTCTATTTATAAATCAATATATATACCTTGTAATATTTATAACAAAACAATTTTAACAATTTTTATACACACACACACACACACACATATACATACAGTAATATATCAATTGACTATTTCATGCACAATAATTTCAGTTCATTAAATAATTAATTTTTATGAATGTATTATAGTTAATTTTTAAAAGTATTTAAAAATATATTTAGATGTATATCATGGGCTTCTATTTTAACTTGATAACTTATTTGTAACTTATTCTTGCTTAATATATAATATAATATTATAAATACTTAATATATTTGCTTACACCTATATACCTGTGAGATTATATAAGATTACGTTTGCAATATAAGTCCTGTAACAATCAGTACAGTTTTCCGAATTCTACACACCCACCGATGTCTTAATGTTTATATTAACTTAGCTAAAACAAAGCTGAAGACCTTGGCTTGAATGCTGGTTGTCCTGGAGATCTTCCTCGTTGCTATGGTCACCCAAGGCAAAAGCAGAGATCGAGTTGTGGGGGAGAAAGCTTCCAAGTCTGTTCTCTATGTAATTGTCCTTGAAGCTTCCCCAACTTAACAAAAGTTCATAGAATCTTCTCCTTATTGAAAGTACACAATTTCTTTCCCTTTTTGTTTTCAAAGAAAAAGCAAAGTCCAAAGCAAACATGAATCAAATCCAGAAAAAGAAATAGTCTTACACTCCTCTCAGAAACGTACAATAGTCTGCGAAAAAAGTCTTCCTTTAAAGTCCTTTTTTATAAACCTCTAGTCCTGTTTACCCAATCCAAAAATTTAAGTCCAAGTCCACTCTAGCAGCTATAAATTAATTTGCAAAAGTTCTTTAAAAAGTTATTATAGTAATTTAAAGTTCCTCTCCACGACGTCCTTCACTGTAACTTAATTGTACTTTCTTACCACCAGTCCAAGCTGATGCTCCGTTCTCCAGTCTCCCACTCTTTAATTTAATTCATTTCATTAAACTTCGATTGTCTTTTAATGTTTTAGCTGGTTATAGTTGTTGTTTCTTTTATGCTCTATATGAATAGTGTCTATATTGTCTATGTTTAATTTTCTACGACAGCACAAACAGTCTTTTAGCAGCTGTTTTAAATCACAAACTTATCTATTTTTAATAAAGTCGCAAGTCCTTTAAATTATATTATCCTTCACCTGGGTATCTACCTTAATTAGAGCTCACGTTTATTGTTGCAGATTTCAAATTGGATGTAGTCTTAAATTGATTGTTGTTCTAGTTCGGAGTAGCTCAGTGTTGTCTTTCTGCTTTTTCTTTTTAAAAGGCGGCGGCGGCGCTTGTGCCAAAGTTGCAGCAACACTTCTGGTCCCGTTGTGGTCCTTCGATCCTCACAGCACCTTCCACTCTTTCTTTGCCGAAAGAGCTAGGTGTCGGAATCTGGATCCCCTTCAGACCTCCTCCAGACCCCCTTTACCAGGGGGGGGGGGTTCAGCCATTTCGAATGGTCTTATTTTCGGCTGGTGACCATTGGGTGGTTACACAGAGTGCAGACGATTACTCCGTGTGACCTTTCACGCTTGCCATGCAACCAAAAGTCCCAAACTGGGGGCTTTTATACACAATTTCTGCCCTGACGGCATGGGTGCGAATGGCTTTCTGGCCAAGTAAACAATGGAGTTCAGAGAGTGGACAAAGAAGTCTGAAATGGGCTAATGGTCTTAGGGTTAGGTGACAAAGAGCTAAAGGTTTCCTGGTAGCTTGGTGCTTGTTGGACAGGTTTTAGGATAAAGAAGAGATTACTTGATCAGAGGAAAAGGAGATAAGACAATCAGTGGTTTGGTGGGAATCTCCCAGTCACTATTGTCCCTAAAGGCAGAGGCTAGCTACAAGCTTCACTATGACCTGTCTATGCCTAGAGGGGGTTTCTGACCTAATTATATTTGGCCAGTCTTTTCCTCTTGTCCCGCTCAGCCATACAATCATAGCAGGGCACATTTTATATCACAGCCAATTGATGTATTTTGCCAATTGAATCATATTTCACTGAATAAACCATATCAGAGTGTGAGGATGTACAGCCTGGTAACACCTAATAAAGTCCATGATTCTAATCCAGAGTTCTGCTTTTGCAGAGAGAATGGAGCTTCTCCATCTTTTGCTCCCCATTATATAGTCTATTTGATTTCTATATTGCCATCAGGTGATATCCTTGTATGTCGTCATCTCCTTAGTTGCTTGAAGCATGTACTTGCAATGACCAAACTGTTGGCCTCACAAAATTCAGTCAGTCGCTGTCATGCTTCATTCCTTGATCCTCAGCTAACATTCCCAACAATGTTTGATTCTGCTGTTTCCTTTTGTGTTCCAGTCGCTTATGATCACCAACATGTCCTGTTTTAGTTGTGATCAATTTCTTCCTGGACTCCAGCATATAATCTTTCAATTTCTTCCCAACCTGCCTCTGTGCTGGGAGCATAAACTTGAATTATGGTTATATTAATGGGTTTTTGCTGGAGTCTTATAGATATTATTTGATGTGACTTTATATTGTATCCCCTACGACTTTTGCTGTATCTTGCCTCCCTATTAATTGCACCTGATTTTTTCTTTGATTGTCATTTCCAGAATAAAACGTTGTGCAAAATTATCTGACTGAAAATGTCTCATTCCCTTTTTCCCCCTCTTGAATCTGCTCTGCATTTTATTAAACACAAACATGCCAAACAACAACAATACCCTACACATAACTAGAACAAAAATCCAATACTAACGATAACTAACAAAATGTTAACAACACCTAACACAACATAGCATAGCATAGCATAACATAACTAAAATTTTGGTTCCTGCCCCACTGCAAATAGTTCATATTGTTTGACACCTAAGTACTAAATCATTTTGTTAGTACCATAATTATTAGTTACTAATCATATGTCATTTATCATTGTAAGTATGTACTTACTCATCTATTTACCTATTATCAATTAATTTTCCAAGTTTAATCATTATTAACCTATTCTGTAATTTCATTAATATATTATCATATAAGGGTCAATAAACAAAATAACAACCCTAATAATCCATGATCAAAAGAATAAAAATAAACAAGAATTAATAAAAACCATCCATATGACAAGTAGAAGACAGACTTTTAAAGCAACAATCAGAATAGATATTTTAATTCTAGTTTTACACTTCTCATGTAGTAATACAAATTTAAAAGTTTGAAATATAAGAACTTATTACCATCAGATCATCTTCCTTCTTCTTTAAAAAAAAACAATTAACCATTTCTAATCAGGCACAAATTTATTTTGTTTTCTGCCTTTTAGCCTGCACATAAGGTTGTCCATTTCCACAATTTCCATCGGTCTACTTAACCACTCATCCATTGTTGGTAAATCTGTTTTTTTCAAGTACATTATGTATGCTAATCTTGCCCCTTAACAGCATATGTTGGACCAATTTATGCTGTTTCTTATTCACAATTGTACTTTCTTCCCAGATTCCTAATAAATATAGTTTAGATTTTCTTAATTTTTTTTTATCTCTTTGTACATCTTTGCTAATTTATCTGGCGTAAGGTACCGAAGATACATCATCTTATAGTAATTTTCTTTTGGGTCATAATGTAATATATTTTTAATATCCTTTGTCCATAACTTTTCCCATTGATCCATATGTATGTTATATCCAAAATTCTTGGCCAAACTAATCATATATTCCTTTACTTGTTCCTCTTCCATCTCAAATTTCAGCAAAAATTTGTACATTTTAGCAAATGATCATCATCTGAGCATAATAGTATTTCAAGTCATATTTAATCTCTTCAAATTGTTTGTCTTCTTATCTTCTTTGAATCTTATATATAAAACTGAGGAAGGACCATTGCTTGGCTGGCTGAGTATGCTCAGTACTGGATGGGGGAGAGGTTCCCGCCAAGCTGCTCAGCTCTAGAACTTTCTGAACACTACTGCACATGCGCAAAGATCCCAATGTGTGAGGGCACAGATGACCACTCGAAGAACCACAGTTACAGGTAAGCAACCTGTTCTTTCATGTCTCCATTTCCTGTTTGACTTTCTCTCTCTCTCTCTCTCTCTCTCTCTTCTGGCCGTTTGCTTGTTTTAGGTCTCGCAACCATTTCTAGTGCTTTGTTGGATTCTTCTTTTTTATTGTTAGACATGACACTATCATTTGATGTAGTTCGTTTTAATCTTTGGAAGGACTTGTCTGTTGGTTTTTGGGGGTTTTGTCTCTCCCAAACTACAACAGGCTGTTTAGGTTTTATTTTATGAGACTTTTGTGTTTTGGACATCTGCCAACTTGCCAAGCCACAAGCTGGCTGCCAAAATAAAATTACAGCCTATTTTCCTTTATCCAAATCCAAACTTCAATTAAGCTTTAATTAGTCAGTTTTTATTCTTTCCCAAAACCTTCCAGTAGATGAATTCACAATTTAAAATTTTACTTTAATGTTCCGAGACTTTTGGGATTCAGCCAGCTTTGATAGCAGACCATCAGAAATCAAAAGTAAAATACATTTATCTTTGGCTCAGTTTAAACTCCAATTAAAACACTCTAATTCATGTCCCAGTCTTTTCGCTGTATATATTTATAATTACTGTCTTCTGAGAAGGCTGGACTTCTGGTTCTGCATATGGCGGGGTAAGGTGAAACTTCTCGGCAGCAGTGGCTGAGACGTTTCTTGCATCAAGTGACAGGAGTCAATCCATAAATTTGTGGATCACAAAAAATCTCACTTGTTATAGTGAGATCAGATTTGGGACTACAGAGATCCATTGCCTTCTTCAGCCTTCGGAAAATACATCTGCTGGTGTCTGATCCAGAGTAGAGAAGAAGAGGGGATCGTGGCAGCCATTGTCACCTGAACACAGCTGGTTTTTCCAGCACAAGCCCTTCCACAGAATTTTTAATGGAATAGGTTCGAACCTTTGATTGGAGAGTGTCAAGGTCAGAGACCCAGGTGGCGAGCCAGCCCAGAGAAGGGAGTGGGAGAGCTAACAGAGTCCTGCTGGGAGAAGTCAAGCAAGAAACTACGCAAAGGAAGTCCATTTACCTAAGCCAGAGCAACAAGCAAAAGCCATAGTCAGAGTTCCAAAAGCCAGGGGTCTGGAACCAAGAGATCAATCCAAGGTATCAGGAGCCAGGTGTTGGAAACAAGGAACAGGCAAGGGGAGGGCTTATAAGAAGTTTGCCACAAGCAAAGAGAAGCTTCCAAGCAGGCAGTTATATAGCCCAAAGCACAGGTGTGCCCAGTCACCGCTTCTTAAACTTAGCCAAGGAAGCCTCCCTTTGCACAGCTATCTTGAGTTTCCGCCTTGACTGGGGGCTGATTGAAGCAGGCTCCAGAGCATCTTCAGAATCGGATCCCTGTTGCTCTAAAGGGGCAGGCAGAGGAACGTCCTAGCCTGCTTGGTCCATGGCAGCAGGGGGAGCTGCTGAGCTGCAGGACTCATCTCCAGGCAGAGCCACAGGGACCAACAGCTGCTGCTCGTCATCTCCACCCTGAGCAACAGGGACCAACAGCTACCGCTTGTCATCAGCAGCTCTGACAGGGGCTTCAGTTATCACAAGGAGATCTGTTATCACAAGGAGATCTGCTAAAATCAGACTCTAAAATCGTACTCTACAGAAGCACATTTGTAAATTACAAAATCAAGGGGAACTATTTGAAGTAATCAGATATAGAAAAGGACATTAACTTGCTCCAAGGAGATGTATAAACATAAGGAATAGAAAAAAAACAAAATAAAAACTCTCTATCAGGGAGATAGAAAAACGTACTCACAGTTAATAAAAAGAAGAAAAGTTGCGAAAAGAGTTCTAAGGGATAGTAGAGCTTTTGTGGAGCAGCGTGATTGAGGCAACGGAGAGAAGTGAAGCAGACTTTTTTTTCCTTTTCCAGGTTTGGAATAAAGTGTGACTGAGTCGAAGTGCTTTGTTGGGAACTTGGAGGGAGCAGTATACACTTTGTGTTTGGATTTCCTTTTTTTTGGAATCTGGAGTATTGGAAAGGAGCTGACTCTTTTTTCATGAAAGCTGTCTCTCTTCCTTTCTTATCTGCCGGGCTGGACGGATTTTACTGAAGCGGAGCCGCACTTTGGGGATAAGCTAAGATGGCAACAGCTACAGTGCTGAGAAGGAGGTGAGAGCGTGCACAGAGTTTGAAGAAGACGGTGACGCATGGTTGGCTAGATGAGAACACCATGAACTAAGTTGGAAAGATTGAGATTTTGGCAGGGGAAGAATGAAAAGAGAAGAAGATTTGTTTAAGTACTGAACTATATTATTGGTAACTATTTTTGATTGAAAAAAAGAAAAATTTGGAATAAATTTATTATTTTATATTTATACATTTATATTTATTATTTAATCTCTCCCTCTCTCTCTCTCTCTCTCTCTCTCTCTCTCTCTCTATACATATATATATATATAAAACTCCCCCTTTCTTTCTAATCCCTCTTCAATCAACTGATATAAATATTTGTTGTGATTAATTAGGTGATTACTTAATAAGTATCAGAAGCTGAATATTTAATTACTTATCTTAAAAATACTTAATATTCAGTAAAACATATAATTAAGAATATTTAAGAGTAATTAAGAATTTTAGATAGATTGATAGAATATATATAATATATAAGAAATTAATTTCATATATTGATTTAGATAACTGAGCTTTATATATATTTATATACTTGATTAGCATCAATTTTGATACTGAGTTAATATCTAGAGATTATATACTGTATAGAATATTTTATTGGAAATTGAAGTGCTGAAATAATAATAGATTGAAGTAATAATAGACTGAAGAAATACATAGATAAGTTGAATGAGGTAATGAATTAATGGAAACAAGGAAAAGAGCAAAAATGGCTAAACAACAGAGAAGCTCATCAATAGAACTTGGACTAAAACACTTTGAACAGAGTAAAATGACACCTCAAGCCACTACTCTGAAGCAATCAAAACAAAACTTGGTGTTAGAAGAAATTCGAAGGATGAAATTGGAAATGAAACAAGACATGAAAGATTTGAGAACTGAACTGAAGCAAGATTTTAAGAGTGAGTTGAAAGAGTTAAAGAGATCCATGGAAACATTAACAGAGGAATTAAAAGGAATAGCGATAAAGGTAAATAATTTGGAAGAAGGAGTTAAGAAGTTGGAAGAAAGATGTGAAACCCTAGCAGTGGAACATGAACGAAACCTAGATGAAAGAGCCCTGTTAGAACTTAAAATTCGAGAAAACTGTTTGAAAATTAGAGGACTTAAAGAGCAGAAGAACCAAAATATGAATGAAATTCTAATACCTGCACTAGCAAACTTTATGGAAATGCCAAAGCAACAAATGGAATGGGAAATTGACAAAATTTTCAGAGTTGGACCATAAACAATACAAGGAAGAGAATTTCCTAGAGATATTGTGGTCGCTTTTGTCAAGAAATCTACAAGAGACAATACAATCCAACAGAGTATGAAGAAAGCCTTTATAGTAGAAGATAATAAACTTTTACTTTATAAAGACATTCCAGTGAGGATTCTCTGCAAAAGAAGGGACTATAATTTTCTAACTACCCAGTTGAGAAGGAAAGGAATTCTGTATAGGTGGGCCAGATTAGAAGGATTATCCTTTCGCTTCAGAAATAAAACTTACAATATAAATTCAGTTCAGGAGGCAAAAGAATTCTTGGAAAGATTTGACAAAAATTTTCAAGAAAACAAAAGTTCTAGAAGTTTTGTAAAAAAAAAAGGGGGGGGAGATCAAGAAGAGGAACCAGAAGAAGAAGGAGAAACTTTGTCACCCCCCTTAGAAGAAGAAGGAAAAGAAACAGACGGAGAAGAAGAAGATCAAAATCTAGAGGAGGGAGACAATCTGTTGGGAGAAGAAAAACAGAAAGAGATTAAACAACAAAAGAGTGAAGAGAGAGAATGTAAACTACGAGAGAAGAAGTAACATTATTACAAAGAAACAAATATAAAAGAAAATGAGAAAATTGAAAATCCTATCTTGGAACATCAAAGACATAAGCACCCTGGAGAAGAGGAGGAAAATATTCCACTATTTGGGCAAAGATAAATATGACATTATATGCCTGCAAGAAATTAGAATCAAAAAGAAAAAAGTGAATTTGGTTCGAAATAAAAGATTTGGAAAAGAATTTGTTTCCGCTTCAGAAGAAAAAAAAGAAAGGTGTTGTAATACATGTTAATGATTATATCCAAGCGCGAGAGATATTTAATGATGAAAAGGGACATTATATAGGATTGGAAATGGACTGGCAAAATCAAAAAATACTTCTGGTAGGAGTTTATGCACCACACAACGGTAAAGACAAATTCTATAAACAGCTGGAAGCTCAAATATTAGAACATGACTGTGATCAGAGAATTCTTATGAGAGACTGGAATGGAGTGATAGATCCATCTTTGGACAGGAAATCAGACAAGGCAATTAAGAAAAATCAAGGCAAGCTACCTAGCTCTTTCAGTGGACTGATGGAAAGGATACAAGCTATCGATATCTGGCGTCATTTATATGGGAAATCTCAAGAATTAATCTTTTTCTCAGAAAGACATACCTCATTTTCAAGAATCAATATGTTTTTCGCTTAGAAAACTCTGTGTAAATTGATTACCAAAATGGAAGTACTACTGAAAACTTTATCAGATCATAACACCATTTTGTTGTCCCTTAAGAAACCCAAACAAGATTTTAGCTGGCGTTTGAACGAAAGGCTTCTCCAGGACGAAAAGATAGTCAGTAAAGCGAAAGAGACTTTACATTTATGTTTTGAAGAAAACCAATCGGGAGGAACGAGTATTGAAACCATTTGGGATGCAGGAAAGGCAGTGATGCGGGGATTCTTCATTCAGCAAAACGCTATCCTGAATAGAAGAAGGAAAGAGAAAATTCAGAAAATCAATGACTTAATCAGGAAAAAGAAGGAGGAACTTAAAGAAAAACTGTCAGATAAAGCTATCTTGAAGGAGATAACTGCACTTCAAAAACAATTAAAACTTGATTTGACAAGGGAAATAAGTAAAAAATTACTATCTTGGAAACAGAATAACTTTGAATGATCCAACAAACCAGGGAAGTGGCTATTGCTCCACCTGAGAAAAAAGAAACAAAAAGTGCCTATTCTTAAAATCACAGAAGATGGAAAGAGATATACAGAATCTGAGAAAATAAAAAAAAATTGTTACATATTATTCAAAACTATACAAAGAGAAACAAGTTAAAAGAGAAACCATCTCAGAAATTTTATCAGAATCCAAAATAGAAGAACTCTCGGAATGGCATAGAGAGAAGCTTAACCATCCAATTACAGTGGCAGAAATTGTTGAAGCAACTCGTTTAACCAAGAAGAACAAAACTCTTGGTCCAGATGGTCTCTCAGCAACATATTATAAAACCTTTCAAGATGAGTTGATTTTGCCATTACAAGATACAATGAATGCAGTATTTGAGGGGAAAGTACCCAAATCTTGGGAAAAAGCCCACATAACTCTGATACCAAAAGAAGATTGAGATCCCCTTCTAACTAAGAACTACCGGCCAATATCTTTTTGAACATAGATTATAAAATTTTTACATCAATATTAGCAAACAGATTAAAAAATATATTGAAGAATATTGTTGAAAAAGAACAGGCATCTTACTGATAGTATGAAATGCATACTGGATGTGATCGAATACTATGAACGCCAACCAGGAAGGAAGCTAGCATTGATATTCTTGGATATTGAGAAAGCCTTTGATAGCTTAAGTTGGGAATTTATGTTCGAAGTTTTATCTACATATAAAGTTGGAGACAAATTTTTGAACAGTATAAAAACAATTTATAGTAATCAAACTACCCAAATAATTGTGAAGAGAGAGAAAACAGAAAGAATAAAATTTTGCAGAGGGACAAGACAATGATGTCCCCTCTCTCCTTTACTATTTATATTAACTATTGAAAATTTGAATAAGAATATAAAATTGGGCAATTCAATTCAAGGAGTGAAAGTAAAGGGCCATGGATCTAAAATACACGCATTCACAGATGATATAGTAATAATAATGGAAGAGCCAATGAGAGGAATTGAAAATTTAAAAAAGATATTAAAGAAATTCATAGAAGCTTCGGGATTGAAAATAAACGAGGATAAATCAAATATTCTGACCAAGAATATAAGTAAAGGTGAAGAAAAAAATCTGGGTGCATATTCAGGTTTCACAATGAACACCAAAGTAAAATATTTGGGGATATATTTAACAAAGAAAAACTTTGTTCTGTTTAAAAACAATTACAAGAAGGTCTGAAAAGAAATTAAAAATCTTGAGATGTGGAAAAAATTGAAACTATCTCTTCTTGGGTGGATATCGTCAATAAAAATGTCTGTGTTGCCTAAGCTACTATTCTTGTATCAAACCATTCCTATAATTAGCAATGAGTCTGTTTTCAAAAAATGGCAAAGAGACATTTCACATTTTATATGGAATGGAAAGAAACCAAGAATTGAATATAAAAACATTACGCGACGCCAAAGAAAGAGGTGGATTATCACTCCCCAACTTGAGACTCTACCTCCATGCAAGTTGTCTAGAATGGTTTCGTGAGTGAGCGAAGTTATCCAACAGTAGACTCTTGGCATTAGAAGGCATCAATTTAGCTTTTGGCTGGCATGCTTATATTGGATACAACAAGGATATAATTCACAGTGAATTTAACAATCATTTTATACATCGACCAATATTAAAAATTTGGAAAAAATACAGGTCAAGAATATATCCAAAAACACCCCTGTGGCTGTCACCACAAGAAGCATTTTATAAAAGAGAGAATATACTGCAAGACAGATGGATAACATATAAGGATTTAATAAAAATTCATTGCGGATCCACTAAAATAAAATCACAGGAAGAATTAAGAAAAGAGGGTATCAACTGTCATTGGTTACTACATAGACAATTGAATGAAAAAGTAAAAATGGAATTGAAAATAAATGGTTTTCAAATAGAAAGGACAACCTTTGATGGGTTATTATTGCAGAAAGAATCCCAGATAATATCTGAAATATATAAAATTTTGCTAGAATGGGACACTGAAGAAGAGGTTGTCAAAGAACCAATGATACGATGGACACAAAACTTAGGCCATCCAATTGAATTATGAAATTGGGAGAAAACCTGGAAGAGAAGATTGAAATATAGAGCACGTCAGAATCTAAAAGAAAATATTTACAAAATGCCTCTATGGTGGTACCTCCCTCCTGACAGACTGGCAAGGATATACAAATGTTCTGATAAATGTTGGAAGTGCAAAAACGAAAAGGGTACCTTCTACCATATGTGGTGGACATACCCAAAAGCCAGAAAATATTGGCAACAAACACATATGAAGATGAAAAAAATTCTGGGATTACAGTTCCATATGTCACCACAAATGTATTTGTTGGGAATGCCAGAAAATGAATTGGAAAAAAAAATACGAAGAAATTCTGTTTTATATGACTGCCACTGCAAGGATTAATTATGCCAAAAATTGGAAAAAGTCAAATATACTAGATATAGAAGACTGGGAATTAAATTTGTACAACATGGCAATTTTGGATAAGATGATGACATTCATAAGAGGAATCTCTCTTGAGAAGTTTGTTAAAAAATGGGACCCTCTTATCCAATTTTTTAAAAACAAATGGGGAGATTCGATGGTAGCGAGCTTTATGGATTAAGGGAAAGATATGTAGAAAGAGAAAAGATAAGAATTATATTTTAAGTATATTAGTTATTGATAAGTACAAAGACATTAAGATATTGTATAAATGTTAAGATGAATATTATATAACAGATAATATCAGTAGAGCCCTGATGTAAGTAAATAAGGGACACAAATCCTCATGTACATAGCTGATGTGTTATACTAAGGACAAACTAGTTAGGAAGCCAGAGAGAAAGAAGAATGAATGGAATTGAAGTGAAGAAGGAAGAAGGTGGGTAGGTAGGTCCTATGAAATGTTAAATTACGTTAAATATTACATTTATTATATGTATTACAATATTATAACATTATTACAATTATATCTACCATATTTAAACTTAAATTTTAGAGATCTTCCTATCTATATGAAAATTGTCTGGCACAGCCATGTATGTTTGTATTATTTGTCAATAATTTTATGTTTCATGTTTTAATAAAAATCACTTTTTAAAAAAAATACTGTCTTCTCTCCATTCAGGTAGAATTATTTAACTCTTTTAGTTGTTGGCTTGTAGGAGCTACAGTTCCATCCTCTTATGTCATCTCCGTGTCTCCTTCTCCCCCCTGCAGTTCATTCATTTCTTATATACATATTCTTGGTCAAAATCGTAGCTTATATTTGTCTTCAGATCAGCTATTAATCAAAACTCCTTTAATTTGTCTTGAGACTTCTGTATCAGTTCCAGTGGTTCTTCCAACATAATCACCAAGTCAACAGCAAAAGCACACATTTTAATTCTGCTTTCCTAATCTTAATTCTAGTTGTATAACCCTCTTGTCTAATTTTGTGATTCAGCTCTTCCATTGCTAAAATGAATGACAACAAGGGCAGCAGACATCCTTGTCTTGTCCCCTTAGAAATTTCAAATGCTTCTGTCGTGTCTCTGTTTACTGTAATTTTTGCTAATGAATTGTACATATTGACTTAATCCAATTCAAAAAAATTGACCAAAATTCATGTATTTAATAATTTTGAAAAGAAATTGCCAGTTCAAATTATCAAAGGCTTTTTCTGCATCCAGAAAAATTATAGTACCTTGCTTTTCATTATGGCATTCAAAATATTCTATCATGTCCAATATGATTCTAGTATTTAATTTGTCTTCCATGTAAGAATCCACACTGGTCTTCATCAGTGTACTTCTTTAATAGGTTCTTGATTCTTTTTGCCAAGATCAAGACAAAAATTTTATAATCATTGTTCAACAAAGAAATTGGTCTAGTAGAATCAAATCTTGTCCTTCGTTTGGGATCTTTACACTGTTAGCTGAATTCCATGAGTTATGAATTAATTATTTTTCTATAAAGTCACTCATTAGACTTTGCAAAGGAGACAGCTTGTCCTGTAAAGCTTTATAATAAGGACCTTGACTCCATCTGGACCTGAAGTCTTTCCAGACTTCACTTTTTGGGTGGTCTCTACTATTTCAGTTGTTGTAATATTTTGATTAATCTTTTCTTCTTTTGTCAATTTCAGTAGTTGTTGTCTCATCAGATAGTCTCCTATCTTGATCTCTTCAAAGCCTTGCCAAGTCCCCTTAATCAAACAAGACATTGAAACAATCAGTCCAGGTCATAAGTTCACTGTGGCTTAGCTAGGAAAGCCTGACTTAATGGCTCTAAGCTAATCCTCTCAACTCTCAACTGCCCACTGAAAACAATAGCCAAGCCCAGAGGCAGCAGGCAAGAACCCCTGCACCGTGCATTTTGTACCAAAGCCTTGCCCAGTCCCCTTAACCAATCAAGACATTGAAAGACATTGACCAAGACATTGAAACAATGAGTCCATTCCAGACCCCTTTTGTTTAGTCTACCAGAAAGCAATTACTCTACCAGAAAGAAATTAATTTGCACCCCTTCACGGAGGGAAATGCAGCATAAAAATCCCCAGTTTTGAGCAACTACCTTGCAGTTCACCAGTTGCTGAATGTCTCTCTGCCACTTTGATCCCTGGCTGTGTACTGTCCTTGAATGTAAGCCATCTCCACTGTTTCTTCACTACTCTTCTGGAATAGTAATTATAATCCAAAATCCTCAGCCTCACTATCCATAATTTTTCCTCCCTTTATTCTTTGGTTAGCTCTTGTGTGAATGTGTGACTGTTTGTATCTTGTGTGCATGTGTGAGTGAATTCCTCTCAATAAAACACATTTTTAGTTTACTTTTGAATCTCTGCCTCGTTCTTTCCTGCATGATCCTATAAACGTTGGTTGAAAGATCTCGTTAAATTGCCCCCCTCTTGCAGGCCTCTTAGTTTTGAGCTAATTAATTCCCCTCTGTCATGTGAAATTACTAGCATCATGGGTGGACCCCTGACTCACCCACATTTTGAGGTAACACTGGCTCTCAGATAAAAGTGTCCAAGTATGATATATGTGAGAACCAGTGTGGTATAATGGTTTGAGCATTGGACTATGACCATCAAGACCAGGGTCTGATTCTCCACTCAGTCATGGGAATCCACTGGGTGACCTTGGGCATGTCACACACTCTCAGTCCCAGAAAACTCTGTTATAGGTTCACCTTAGGACTGCCATAAGTAGGAAACAACTTGAAGGCATGTAGCAATGATATGTTTGCTTCCAAGCCCCCACTCTTCTATTCATATGTTATACTTTCAAGTGCATTCCAAAAGAGATGGTTTCTGAGCCAGCCTGTAGGATGAAGCATTACTTAAAATGAAATTGACACTGAAATTGCTGCTTAATGTCAAGTTGATCGTTCCCCATCATAATGGCTAGTACAATTTATCTTCTGTATGGACTTTTTATATGGTAGTTTTTTCCAGTCCTGCAGATAGCCAGTGAGTGGAAAAGTAAAGGAACATATTTTTTTGTGCATATTCATATTATACTAGTCTTTTCTGAGGGACTGGGGAAAATGACATGAGGCTGCTATTTTGAGTAGTAGCCTCATAGTTACATGTTTACTCTGAAGCAAACCCTATTAGGTCAATGGGATTTACACTCCAGTTAGTGCAAGTAGGAATAGCAGGCAAAGTTTGGAAATACTACGTTTTTGGACAACCAGCTTGCAGAATTACCAAGCCAGCATTGCCAGTCATGCATTGTAATTTTAAGCCATGTATTTAAGCTTTGTTTACAACTATGTAACTAGCTAATTATTTTTCCTCATGTTTCCTGTTGGCTCAGTCTCACAAATGTGCTAGTTCATGTGCCCTGTGTCTCCAGGTTTACTTATTATTTCATTCCTAGTGCATCTCATCTGCTATTCAGAAAAGGTCAAAGAAATATTAATGTACTTCTAAAGCAAGAGGACCAAAAAGCCTAGCTTTCAACATAACTTAAGAATGTGATGATGCAAATTGCAAAAAATCAGTGGCCTGTATCTTCCCAGAAAATTATTTCTTAATGAATACACCAAGTGAAAAAGAAATCTATCTTAAACACCACAAATGAATAGCTGAAAATAAGAAGGGGTAAGGAGGAGCTAGGGTCCCTAGTTCTGACATCCTGAAAATGAATTTGGAGAAATGATGAATTTAAAGAAGAGGTGAGAGGATATATCAGTGAATTTAAATGTATTTATTTTGAGTCTGCAAGACTTTCCAGGAGAGAAATAAAAAAAAAGGTAAAAGGTAGAAACCTTCAAAGGATGCTGTACATCTGAAGACTAGGCCACAGTGCGCAATTCAGCAATTGCTAGGAAGGTATCATTTAATTGAAGGATACTGATAGACAAACCCACACCTCAGTTTCTCACAAACAATAGCAGACAAGCAACAGAAACACCCCCCCGCAAAAAAAAAAAAGAGAGAAAGAGAGAGAGAGAGAAACACCACACTATCATTACTTCTGATCTAGAGTTGCCACTTTTTTTGGTGACATTAGATGTGAACTGCTAAGGAACATGCCCTATATTTTATCGCTTTGTCTCTAAAGTAACCTGGAAATGTGGTTTAGATTGTTGTCTTTTTTGGCTTGTTTGCCAAAAAAGTCCTTTCAGTCCTTTCAGTGGCAGACTGCATAGCATGAGCCCTTTTCTCTGCAGCTGGCAAGATTGGCAGTAGCATAAGTAGCTACATATCACGGGCTGTCTGAGTGTATAGGAAGAACAGAAATGGAACAAAGCTAGAGTGTAATTGCAAAAAATCCAGAGAAGGTGTCATGTTTCAGCTCAGTTCCTAGTACTAGCATCATAATGATGCCCAGTTGAGTTGGTCGTGACTGAGGCAAAGCTGGACTTCTTCACTCACTCGTTTCTCTAAGGTTTGCCCCAGTTGGTCTAAGCCAATGGTTCTTAACCTGGGGTCCATGGACCCCTATGAGTCTCTGAAGTCACCACAAAAGGTCTGTGAAGCCCTGCTGCTGGAAACCAACAGCAGTGGCTGCAACAGGGATGCAGCAGGAGGCAGGTGCAGGTGCTGAAACTGCTCCCAGATTTGCACACGAGAGCGTAGTTTGGGCATGCTCCTACCATTTCACTTTCATCAGATGCATGGAAGGGGAACAGTGGGTGGGTGGGTGCTGAGGGACGGAGACATCTTACTGTGCCCAAACTATGACTCTGAAGATCAGGTTTTTAATCTCTGCTTGGCCATAGAAAGGTGACCTCAGGCAAGTCATATACTCTTAGTCTCAGAGAAAAGCAAAAGCAAAAAACTTGACAAGAAAAGCCCAATATACATTCACCTCGGGATTGCTGTAAGTTAGTTTTCAAAGGGGAGAGACATGATGGCTAGAAAGAACCTCCCCTTGTCAGCATCATTTTGTATTTGTGTGCCTTCAAGTCACTTCAATCCTACGGTGAACCTATCACAGTTTTTTTTGGGGGGGGGTACCTTTTTCAAAGGGGTTTGCCTTTGCCTTCCTCTGAGGCTGAGAAAATGTGACTTGCCCAAGGTCACCCAGTGACTGAATGGGGATTTGAATCCTAGTCTCCAGAAGCCTTTAATAAATCTATATTTAAATATTTAAATCTTAAGTCTTGGGAGTCACCAGCAACAAATTATATTTATAGAGAGTCTCCGGTAAAGAAAATGTTAAGAACCACTGGTCTAAGCAGCTTGGCTTCTTCAAGTCATTTGGACCATCACCATGTGAGTAGGCTACTGCTACTACTCCCTTTCATCTGTTACCCTGATTCCTGGGGGTCCCGGGAGGGACACCTAAATGCGCTCTCAATTTTATAAGTTGGGGAAATTAGCCAAGAGCACAGCCTAGCAATACGAGAGGCAGGGTAACGTAGCGAGATCTTGAACGCTATGTTTATGGGGTCAGGCCGAGTCAAGGAGCACACAGAAGTTGAAATAATAAATGTTGTTTTATTAAAGCACAATCAAACAGTGTATGCAGCACACTCACACAGATAACTAAAGAAATAAAGGTTGGAGTGGGATAGAGGGATTTTTAGAGCGGTTGTTGGTTTGGGTGATACTTCACCTGTCCTGAAACCCAGTTGGAAGCAGAGAAGCTGGGGAGCGTGGATCTCAGCACATGGAGCTGAGGGGAAGGCTCGCTGGACAAAGCGACAGCAAGGCGGGATGGAAGCCAAGAGCAATCCAAGGAAGCGCTCAAAGTCAGGGGTTTTTATAAGGAGAATTGTGACCGCAGGCTAGTTTGGACTTGAGGAAAACAATGAGTTTGGGGCTGGAGACAAAGCCTCCGACAGGTCAGAATTTGAATGATTGAGTTATAGCCAAATTATAAATAGGGTAGCCAGTATGCAAACGCGGAGTACTTGAGCGTTGTATAGTCTGATCATCAAGCTGCCAGCGCGGGGCAGAGGATCTTTTGAAAGTTGCATGCATACCTAATGGAGGTACTTGCCTTGAGGTCTCCTAAAGCTGCGAGTCGGCTATTTCTGGCCTGCCTGTATTGTTTTGGAATATTACAGCGATTTATCGGCCAAGCCTGTATGCGTGCTTGTCCGGGGGCCTCGCAAGCACATGGAGGGGAATGAGTATGTGAGGCCGAATTATTGATATCAAGAGATATCTTTATATCCCACAAGTTCGGGCTAGCCAGGGCAGTAACACAACTCACCTTACACCAGTCTGTCTTTCAGCCCTGTCGGCCATTCAGCTATGGGTGATGCTGATCACAGCTTCAACCCCACCATGGAGTCCTTCCAACCCAGTGCGAATCACCTTCATCTCCATCCCGGATGCACTGCGTCACCTATCCCATGTCCAGCCACTTTCCAGGGATGTCCTAGTCAGGAGATTGTAAAGAACATCAGTGGGACTGTGTAGGAGGAATTTAGGGATACATTGTGCTTCTTGGAATGTCAGGTCCCAGAGTGCCAGCTACATTGTTAGGGAACTGCTATGCTTCCCTGGATTTCCAGGTGGGGTGACCTGTGGCTGAGGGAATAAAAAAAATGGTGTATGAAGTGGTTTAGTCTAGGTACCATGCCCACCCATTCCCAGCTAATGCCAGAGCTGATTGTTAAAGGGCTACATGCACAGACACATGGATAATGGTTTGCTCCACTGCAAAAAGTGAGGCTGATTGTTTGCCCCATTGTCTGTAGCCAAAAAGAAAGAGAAGTTACAATGAAATTCTTCAAGCAATTAAGGACGGACAAGAAACAAAAGCAAAAGGTGACAGAAATAGGATGAGAAGTATGAATGCAACTGACCTATGCACAGGGACAAGAGAAATAGATGACAACAAAAAAGGAAGAAAAAAAGACTACTTTCCTAAGATCTGAGATATCATAGGGAAATTTAAACTAAGAGTGAGGAAACTCTACAACAAGCAGGGGAACATATTATATGATCAAGTAGAAATAAAATGACAATGGAAACAATACATGGAAGACTTACATAAAAGAGATGATAAATTGACAGGAAGGAAAAACCAATTCAAGGAAAAAACCATATGAAGATGAACCACCAATTTTAGAAAGTAAAGTGAAAGCTGCACACAGAGCACTTGGGAGAAATAGATCACCAGGAACAGATGTCATATCAATAGAGCTGCTTCAATGTACAGAGACAGAATCTACTCTGGTATGGGTGTGACTAGCTCTTCCAGCTGACTGGACAATGGGAATTGCAACACAAACAATGAGATCTGGACAGAGTTAATGGTCTTAGTGTTTAAGTGATAAAGAGGTAATGACCATCATAATAGCTCTGTGTTGTGGAGAAGTTAAGAAGACAAAGCAGGAAAACATCCAGGTGTAAGGGATCAGGATTAGAATAAACATAGTTTGGTGAGAACTTCCCTTTTCTGCTTCGCTATGTCCAGCTTTTAGCATAACCCTATTGTTTCTAGAGTTGCCTTGCAATCTGCCTGACAATGACTTTGATTTTGCCTACAAGGGGGTGTTGCTGACCTGCCTTAACATCTCATGTTTACAGCCAGTAATTTTCCTCTTTCCAGTTTGACCTTCCAGTCACATCAGGTTTCCATTTTATATCAATGCCAATTAATGCAGTGGCACTTAAAATTGCCAATTAAATCGTATCAATCTTGAGGTAGGTGTGTGTGTGTGTGTGTGTGTGTGTGTGTGTGTGTGGCTGCAACACCCCCCCCCCATGGAACCTTCATGGGGTTTCATGAGGTTTCTTTTTTCTTTGGGAAAGGTCCGCCTCCAATTTGGTGAATTTAGGAGGATGGGATACATGTAGTTAGGAATATACTTAGGGGAGAGTGTTAGGGTAAACTATTTTACCTCCATTACTCTTGTTAGCTAAACACTTGGTAGGATGGTCAATTTGGTAAAAATGTTGCCAATTAAATTTACAAACAATGGGAAAGAGAAAACAAAGAGATTTTAATAAGCACAATCAAAAGATACATAGCAATATGCAAATAACACTCTAGCAACTGGAGTATCAGCATTCAAATACAGCAGTAGTCAAATTCAAACAAAATAGTGAAGTTCATTTGGAGAATGCTCTTTTAGTAGAAGCAAATAGGGAAAAGTCCAATTCCAATTCATGGCACATTTCAAAAATTTGTTGAGTCGGAAATTTTAACACCTGAGGTGGGGATTCCCACACTTGGGTCTGAAAGAGTTCCAGGAAATCAGTTGTTGGGGAGTTCAGAGAAGTGGATCTGTGAGTTCCATCACATCATATCTGGGAAAATGCAGTGTCATCAGGGTGGATAGGGCAGCATATTTCAGGCTTCTCGGCAGGTGCTTGATGTGTTGAAATAGCATACACCGGCTACTGTTTGTTTGCAGATTAGTAGACTGGGACCAACATCTTTTCAGGGATGGTTCTTCAGATTTCAGGTTGAAGTTCCTGAAATCTGTAGTTCTGGGAGGAGTTCCTGCAGTTTTGGGAGGAAACTAGAGAGAAGGGTTAGCCGTTGGGCCCTGCCAGCCAGAGCTTGGGGTTGAGCCATGCAGGGTCATTGGTGTCATATGGAGATATGGGGCAGTGAAGCCTTGCAAGTATTGTAGAGGATAAAAAACCTGTGTTTTGTGGCTGAGAGTGAACGGAATGCGGGCATGAGATGGTGGCACTGGAGCTACCAGCAGGTCAGTAGACCAGAGCCCTGGGTCTGTTCAAGTCCACTGTGGTTTGGATTGTAGATTGGAGCAACAGGAAGTCTCAAATTTGGAAGGTCACTAGCTGGCCTAGCTGAGACTGGACTGCTATTCCAGAGTCAGGAACAACTGCCTACCTAACTATGATGCTGAGACAGCCATAGCACAGACATTTCCAGAAGACTTGCAAAGACAACCTGTGAAGGAAGGTCTACAGCTATCCTCAAATGGAAACCTGTCCTGCTCCAGGGTGGACAATCAGAGAGAAGCTTCAATCTCAGTGAGCCAGAGGGTCAGCCAGTCCTCTTGATCTGTGTACTGTACTGTGTACTCATATACTGGGCAAGTTGTTGTAAATAGGGTGCACACTTAGGTCATTGTGCCAAGGTATTTAACTAATGGAGTCCTACTTGGATCCTTTCAAGGAGACTGTTGGTTGCAATAACATTAGTTCTCTTACTTCCAACTTTAGTACATGAGAACCCATGATGGAGGACTCCCCCTGGATCATTGTGCCAGGATCCTTAATTAATAGATCGAACATAGTAGCGATTGGATGCTGATGGTTGAATTGAAGGGTTTATCTGCTTTCCTTGTGAGTGAGGTTCAGGACAAGTATCCTCTTAATTGAAACCAAATAAAATTTTCGTTTAAATTACAAGCAGTTTGATTTAGAGGGATCAACCAGCTTGGTGGGATGTGTTTCTCTCAATTGGTTCACAGCAAACTCCAGTATTGCTTCTGCCAATCTGCAACCTGGAAAATTTGTTGTTTTCCCGACGGTGAGGCCAAAATGACCTCAGTGGGAGCAGTGTCCCCTTCAGCAGTTCCAACGAGGATGGAAAGCACAAAGGGGTGTTGAACCAGAAAGCTTCTGGGAGCAACCTCTTCCTCCCTGTCATTACAGTCGGCCGAGTGAAGCCTTTGTACCTGAGAACTATGAGGATGAATTGGAAACTTTTCATTCCAATCGCACCCTGTGGAGCACACTACCTTCCACAGGGCCTCTTCCAGAGTGAGATTGGTTTACTCAATCTGCCCTGAACACTGGTGGTGATGAGCAATGTGGAATCTCTGCTTGATTCCAAGGGCTCGCAGAATTCCTGGGAGATCTCACTAGTGAAGTGAGGTCTCACATCACTATCTAATTCCCTAATGATTCCCCAGCATGACTATTGTTAAACAACAGGTGCTCAGCTGTAGACATGGTGTTGTTTTTGCAAGGGAACTCCTCACCCATTTGTTGAAAGGATTGATGACAGTCAAACAGTAATTCCCTCATGGGGTGGAAGGTGAGGGGCCAACAAAATCTATCTGGATTTGAGCCCTTCGGCCTTCAATCCGTTGGTGCTGGATCGGGGACTTGGAACTGGCGTGCTTGGCATTGACTATGGTGCAGGAGAGGCAGCTGTCCACCCACTGCTCTACTTCCTGATGCATGCCAGGACACCAGCCTTGCACTCTCTCCAAAGTTACTTGATTGCCCTTGTGTCCCAGCTTGTGGATGAACTGAATCACGTCTCCCCTGATCTCCGTAGACACAACCAAGTGAGGGTGCCCAACAGCCCAAATGATGCCTTACCTCTTCTCAATCTTGTACTGTTTGGTAGTGTCCTTCCCTGCTTCCACTAACTCCTTCAGCTTGGGATCTTCCCTCTGGAGGCTAGCCAAACCTAAAAGAGTAGTAATCACAACTTTCTTCAGGTTGACATTAATGAGGCACGCAGGTGCAGTGTCCATAGAGGCATCATCCTTAAAGGCTGCTTCCCAAATGAGTGCATTGGCACAGTTGTTCCACATGCACACATCAGAAGCATTTTTTATTATGACTCTTCATGTGTGCTATCCAAGTGGGGGCTTTTCAATCTTGGGTTTGAATGGCTATGCATAGCCACTTGTCCTTGTGGGCAATGGTCTTCCCATCTGAAGTCTTGCAGTTGTTAGCAAGCCAGATGGGGAGTCAAATTGTGGGCTGCTTGGCAGAGCAGACAAGAGTCTGTATAAATGGTAAGGGGACAGTCAAACAGCTCAAACTTCAGGATTACCCAAAGGGCTTTCATTTCTGCTGCCTGACTGGAGTAAGGTCTCGCAGATCCTTGCAACACGAAGGAGTCATCCACCCAGATGGCTCCATAGTCTGTATTTGAGCTGCCGACAAAGTGGTGGGATAAGCCATCACTGAACCAGCATACAAAGCCTTGCAGCTGCGCTTCCTCAAATGACTCTCCCCACTCTGCTGGTCACGAAGCAACATGGACAATCAGGAGAATGGTATACCCATGTTGCTGCCCCATGACTATAAAACTGTATGGCATGAGAGCCTCGTTCTGCTCCTTCTTGTAATCAGTCCTGTGGTTTACTAGGGCAAGAGTCCACTTTATGATCTGTATTGGAAACTTCTCTGTTTTGGATCTTGTGTGACAGAATGTACTTGAGAAGAGTGTACGTAGTCTGAACGTTGACTCACCCACCTCCCACAATGAATTGCCAATGGGTGAGGCTCCACACTAGGGCCAGGCAGATCTTCTTGCATGGGCTGCACTTTTGCTCAGCTGGCTTCAGGTTGTGAGAGGCATATGCAATGACTCTGTGCTTGCCTGTGTGCAACTGAGTGAGTGTAGGTATGCTATGCTATAGCCGATGCTATGCTCAGATGGAGCTAATTGGATGTAGAACAGCTTTGACATGTCTGGGTGAGCAAGGGCAGGGACGCTTGTTAAGCTGAGTTTCAGCTCCACAAAAGCGTTGTGCTGGGCAGGTTCCCATTCCCACATAGTGTCCTTTTTCAAAAGTGCATACAAGGGGTATGCCTTCTCCACAAAGGACTCAATGAAATCCCAGGAGAAGTTGAATGTACCTAACAGTGCCCTCAGTGCATGTACATCCGGGGGTGCACAAAGCTTCTAGATCACTTCCATGTGTTGTCTCAGGTGTATGTCTATCAGTTCCCAAGGAGAGTCTCAAGTACTTCACTTTAGTTGTGGCCACCTGGGCCTTCTCTTGGTTCGCCTTGAACCCGGTGTCCCTGATCATACTGAGGACCTCCTTGCTTATCTCCCTGGTTTGCTCCTTAGTGGGTACATGTACTAAAATATTGTCCACATAGGACGGAAAATGTGGCCTTGGAGTTGCCTTCAAATTTTCCCACATTTTTACTGCATGGACATGGCAAATGTTGGGGCAAAGTGGAAATCTTGTGGAGGTACTCTTGAAGACATACTGTGGCCCTGGAATATAAATGCAAGTTTGTACCAGCACACTTCATTCAATTTGATTAAGTGGAAGGCGTTAGCTAAGCCTGCAACACTATAAAATTTGGTGCCCACAAAGATGGCCAACAGAATTTCATTGTACGTGGCTACCACGGGGGCAGCCAGGCGTGTCATGGTGTTAAGAGCATGGAAATCTACAGTCATCCACCACTTCTTCCCATGCATCTTAAGGAGGGGCCATAGGGGTGCATTGCAGAAGGACTGCATGGGGGTGATCATGTCCCACTTTAGAAAATGGTCTCTGGTCTTGCCAATTCCTTCCTCAGCCTCCTGAAGGTATTTGTACTGCTTTTGCCATGGTGGATCTTTTCCTTCAATTAGGACACAAGCATCTTTTACCAAGCCACATTCTGTCTTGTCCATAATCCAGACCTCTGGGAATTCCAATTTTCAGGGGACATTTTCAATTGGTTGCAATGGGCATGGAACCTTAAGGGTAGCACATCTATATATAGCTGAAATAATGGGGGAGGGGTCATCAAGTTGCCACATCAAGCCATTAGCCATGTCCACAGTTAATTTGTGCCCGATGAGGAAAGGAATACCAGTAATTCCATAATCTTCCTTCCTGTTATCACACACTGTAATCCTTATGGGTAACTTCCCTACAGTAATGGGAATATCCTCCCAGATCTTCACTTGGTGAGAACCTCCTCCATACTCTGATAGAGCAATGGTCTCAGAAGTGGGCTTCCCACACACAATTAAATCTGGGTGTAGGATGTTATCCTATCTCAGTCCTGGCACAGCTGATAAATCAAACAAAACAAACTGTATATCTCCCAGCTTGTTACTTACTTCCAGGCAGTAAGCAAAGAGCCATAAATAAAGTCCAACATAAACAAAGTCTGGCAGGATTTCACGGCAAGGGAGTGTCCATGGTCAGTCCAAGCATTTTTCAAGGCATCCAGCAAGGAGCAGGTCAGACAAGCTCTGACAACTCCTGGAGGGGAAGGACGCCAGCTAAATAGACTGAAAGCACAGCTGTTCCTTGATTGATTGTTGCTGGATATAAATTCTGAGAGAACGAATGTGTCCAGGGAACAGTTTCCTCCACTTCGTGGGTCTCTGACACTGTCCTATTTGAATATCCCTTTCTTGTGCTGACTTACCTGGTCTTAACTGGGTTGAGCAGGGCTGGCTTTTCCCAGTTGGGGGTTGTAGGGTGCATGGGGAAACACATCCTCCAGCAGGGATTCCTCTAGAGTATTCACGAGGAGTGAAGGGAGATCCTACAGACAGACCAGGGTGATGATTGTTTCGTTGGTAGTCAGTTGTTGGCTTAGGTCAGCAATCCTGTGATTGTAGGCATCATGGTTATATTCTTATACTGAACTTTGGCCTGACTGGTCAGATACTAGGTGGCATGCTGCACCTTAGCACACTTATTTTTTATTATTTTATATTTATATTATTTACTATTTTTTATAATTTTTATTGAGGTGTTTTCCGGTTTGCTACAGGCCTCCTGTGCATTGGATGAAAAAGCAAATTTATCCGTGAGCAGGATGCTGTTTTGCACCCATAGCAAGTCCAGTTCAGTGGCTTGTCTCTTGCAGTCATTTTCATGAGTTTCTGGTTGGTACTGAGTCCTTGCTTAGGGCCATCGAAGACCCCCAAGCTGCCATTACTTCTTTGGAGGGGCCAAAAAGGGACCTCTCCGTGCACTGCGCACAATAAGCATTGTGCAGGGTGCTAAACAAATCGGATATCTTAACAGGGTTCTTCCTTCCAAGAGTTGTTTCCTTTGCTTACAACCCATTTCTATAATTTATCAAGTTTGTTTTGCTCTTTGAACATCTTGCCTATTAGTTCTGCCAGTGAAAACCTTCAACAACAAAAGTGTGAGTTTATGTTCCTAACATGGCCACCCACACACAATGCCTTCTGTGACTTTTCCAATTAAACCAGGGATGTTCCACACAAACATCTTCTTGAATTCCACCAGTCATGACACATCCTTGAGACCAGGGACAAATGAGACCAAGCTCTCGGGGATAGGAAGACCACCAAGGTCCTTTGGGGGAAGTCTTTAGCTTCTGCACCAAGCAGCACTGCCAAGGGGGAAAATGAACTCTGAGATCTTGCTACTGTTTGGCTGAGCAATGAGGATTGAGGGAGAAGGCTCCTAAACTAAGTCTTGCCTTGATGTGGCTTTTTTAGGACTGAGGGGCCCTTCCTCCAAGTCCAGGAAAAGAACTTAAACCTGGGGCCACTTGTCACTACACACAATGTTAAGTATTAGGCCTTCCAATTCTCTGCCTAAAGGGTTAAAGTTTGAGTCTTGTTCCTCTGCTGCGCTCATGGCCATGGTAACTTGCAGGTCAGTTTGACCCAGCCAGTGTGATAAGAAACATCTGGTTTGTCTCTCAGTTCCTGTGAGAAATCTAAGGGATGTTTGGAAAAACAATCCCACAGTAGCTGTAACAGCGGTGAGAAATCACTCACTGTGTTCTCTCTTTCGTCTCCCCCTTCGCCTGCTTGCTGTTTTGCATTTTCACAGCTCTCTCTCTCTGTCATGCTGTAAGAGGAGAGAGAAGCACAATGCATTTTACCTAGCTTTCTGACATCTTTATGTTACTTAAGCTGTTTTGCAATAAAGTACTAGTTTAGTTTGGCAACCATACTTTGGCCTCAACTCTAGACTCTGTTTGTTTTTAATCCTATGCTGTTTTTTTGCATCTGCCTGTTCTGAAGCCCAGACGTTCTGTGGGTCATGTTGGCATAGAGGATGTCCCCTAGAATCTGCCAACACACAATTCCCAAACTGCCCACACTATCAGTTGCCACCACATATGATGCGCTAACCATCCAAATTATTGGTTACCATCACATACAACACATTAACTGTAAGTATCTCAAGTGGCAAGAAGTGGCAAGCAGCCTACACAAAGTGAAGTTAGGAGGTTCTGCTTGTTAAACCCTCTGTAACCTTAAGTGCTAGTGTTTTTGCAGTATGTGTGTCCTAATCATGACTTCTAGCTCTTTGGATCCCACACCACAGTAGACCCAAAGGTAGAGAGTGATTCCCAGGACAGCCAAGTGCCAAGGCCTTGCGTTCTATTGGGGGTCAGGGACAGTGAATCAAACATGTGGACAGATAGGTGCAGCTGCCAAACACTAACCAAAAAAGAAAGGGAGACAGATTCCCAACCCACTGTAGTCCTTGTGGCTCAGTCACATAGATTCACACTCACACATGTTCCTAACAGAATTTGTCTGGAATCCCTACAGGTTCCCTATGTCTGCTTTCCTAAACTGTGTGTGTCAATTTCACAAGACAAGAGTGCAGGGTATTGCCCACTTTATTTCAACAAAACTGTTACCCCAAAGCATGGGTGACTCAGGGGCCCACCTATAATGCCAGTACTTTTGTGAAATGCTGGGGAATTATTAGATCAAAGAGGAGGCCGGGGTGTGTGTGGTAACTTAACAAGATCTTTTACACCTATGTTTACCAGTACTTCTGCAGGGAAGAACCATCCAGAGATCCAAAAGTAAGTTTAATTGGGGGGGGTTGGGGGGAATTAATCACACACACATGATTCAAGCAGTCACATAATCACACAAGGCAAACTGAAGGAAAGGAGGGAAATTTCATTAATTGAATTAAAATTAAAATTTCAGATAGCAAGATTTCAGGGTGAAGTGAGTGATATTTACCAATCCAAAAGAGCAGTGAAGAAGCAATGTGGCTTAGACTTGAGTCTAAGGACAGTATACAATTGGGAATTGGTGCGGCAGAGTGGCAGCCAGCAATTGGTGTACTGCCAGTTGACTGACAAAAAACAGGGGTTTAAATGCCTGATTTCTGCCTGGAGAGCTAGAATGTTAATGGTTCTTTGACCAAGTAAACAATGGAGTTTGCAGAATGGAGAATGTGGTCTGGAATGAGCTAATGGTTTTAGCATTAGGTGACAAAGGGCTAATGGCCGTCCTGATACCTCAGTACTTGTTGGACAGGTTTGAGGACAAAGGAGAGGTTTGTTTGATCAGAGGAAAAGGAGTTAAGACAATCAGCAGTCTTGTGGGAATCTTCCAGATGCTTTTGTCTAAAAAGTTGGGTTGTTAAGGCTAACTGCAAGCCTATTATCTCTGGAGTTTCTTAGTCATTTCCTGACTATGACCTGGCTATGCCTCAAGGTTTCTTGTGACCAAATTCACAATGCACGTGTTCAGCCAGCCTTTTCTTCTTATCCAACCTGGCCATACAGCCATAGTAAGGCATGTTTTATATTTATGCCAATTAATATATTTTACCAATTAAGTCATATTTCACCAATTAATCCATATCAAAGTATGGGGGTTTACAGCCTGGTAACACACCAAGGATTGCAGTTACTATAGGGTCATTGCTTTAATTTCTCTTACAGACGATGTCATGCTCAAAAGTCTACCACAAAGACTTCTACCATATATGGAGAGATAAATACCAGTTGTCCAAGCTAGACTCAGGAAAGGAAGAGGTGCTAGGGATCATATTGGAAATACACATTGGATAATGATGCGTACCATAGAATTTCAAAAGTAAATCAGACTGTGCTTCACCTATTATAGCAAAGCCTTCAGTTACGTAGATCATGAGAAATTATGGATCATTCTTAAAGAAATGGGAGTGCCAGAACATTTTATTGTCCTGATTGTCCTGTACTCATGACACAAGGCTGGTATTAGGACAGAATATAGAGAAATAAAATGGCTTCCACTTGGCAAGGGAATCAGATGCTGCTGCTTTTTATCACTTTATTTGTTTAATTTGTATGCTGAACATATCATAGAGAAATCAGGATTAGACTTGGAAGAGGGAGGTGTGAAAATTAGAGGAAGGAATATCAACAATTTAAGATATGCATGTGACACTGGACTACTTGAAGAAAACAGCAAAGACTTGGAACTATTACTGAAGAAAGTTAAAGCAGAAAGTGCAAAAGGAGGTTTACAGTTCAATATTAAGAAAACAAAAATAACTTCTACAGATGAGTTACATGACCTTTAAGTAGATAATAAAGACATTGAATTAGTTCAAGATTTTCCATATCTTGGCTCAGTCATTAATCAGAATGGATACTGTAGTCAAGAAATCAGAAAAAGATTAGGACTTCAAAGAGCAGCTGTGAAGGAATCAGATAAGATCCTGAAGGGTAATAATATATCATTGAATACTAAAGTTAGGATTGTCCATGTCATCATATTTCCAGTTTCAATGTATAGTTGTGAAAACTGGGCAGTGAAGAAAGCTGATACGAAGAAAATCAACTCATTTGAAACATGGTGCTGGAAAAGAGTTCTATGGATACTGGACTGCTAAAAAGACGAATGAATGAATCCTAGATCAAATCAAGCCTGAATTCTCCCTAGAAGCCAAGACGACTAAACTGAGGCTGTCATACTTTGGCCATATCATGAGAAGACATGACTCACTAGAAAAGACAATAATGCTTGGTAAGGTAGAAGGCAGTAGAGAAAGAGGAAGACCACACTGCAGATGGATAGACTCAATCAAGGAAGACACATCCCTGAATCTGCAAGACTTGAGCAGGGTAGTTGATGATAGAATGAACTGGAGGTCTCTCATCCATAGGGTCACCACAAGCCAAGGTCAACTTGACAGCAGTTAACTACAACAAGCCACCACAATTTCATTCCCATTTCTGTCTATTTCTAGATCAACCTTCCCCAAATTCAATGTCCTCTACATGCTTTGAACAGCAGTTCTTATCATCTTCATACAATGGCTAAGAATGTTGGGATATGTAGTCCAAAACATCTGGAGAGCAACAGTATACTATATCATAATCTCCTCAGGACACAGACCTGGCCTCTTGTTTTTTTAAGACAAGTCATGTTTATGGAGAATGCAATATGAATAAGTCATGTTATGTAAATACTACTATTTTAAAACAAACACTTTTCCAATATGATCAAGAGACTATTTAATATACAGAGGAGGATTGGGAATCATGCACCCACCATAAATTATTGGGTTACAAGTTCCATCAACCTTTTGCTAACAGGCAATTATGAGGATTGTTGGAAATAGGAGTTCACATGATTCCAACTCCCGGTATAGTAGTTCAGAGGGCAGATACAGGAACTTAAGGAAGTTATTATCCTGGACCACTAATTTAGGTGGCCTTAGGAAAATTCAAATAAAGAATAATAGCATTAGCATGTGTATTTCTATACTGCTTATCAGCTAAGCGCTCTCTAAGTGGTTTACAGTGTGTTAGCTAATTACCCAAACAAGCTGGATACTCATTTTACTGACCTGCAGAAGGATGGAAGGCTGAGTCAACCTAGAACCTGGCAGGATTGAACTCACAACCTTGTGGTTGCAGTACTGGCATTTAACCACTGGTCTACCAGCTATATAATGGCTATATGTGTCATGCCCTGTCTTGGAGACCCTGTCAGTGAGGAGGAGGATTCTGAATCTGAGGCAGAAGTTTCCCCAAAGTCAGCAGTTTCCCCAGAAGCTTGCTCAGGAGAAGATAACAAACAACAGCAAGGGCTTGAGCAAGTGGAACAAATATCAGAGGATGCAACAGCACAGATGCTCACCGTGCAAGAGAGATGACATCAGAGAGAGGGACTGTGCCCCTCAGTGCGTTTAAGTAACAAATGAGCCATAATGAAGGAACACCTGTGGTGTCAGCATCAGTAGATAAAAGGGTTTCAGCTGGCCCTTTACTTTTAGGGTCAGTAACTGATCTTTCTGGTTGTGAAACTCTCTGCTGTCGTCTCTTGTATCTGGATCACTTTGAATCTCTGTTTGACTACTACTTGGATTTTTCCCTTTGGATTTGTTTGCTCCAGAACCTGAATTCTGTTTGGACATTTCCCTGCGATAGCCTTGTGAGTAAGTCCTGTTCTGCTGCTTGTTGATTAGTTGTCTGCTCTGCCCTGGACGTGACAATATGATACAGGCGAACAAAATGCTTTTTTTTTTAGACTACAGCTCTCAGAATCCTTAATCATGCTGGCTAGGAGAGTTTGTCTAGCTTAAGATGATTTGTTAGTCATGTATCTACTTCAGGGGTAGAAAAATGCAGACCAAAGATTGGAGGTGGCTTTAGAGGGTGCCCCACATGGGTTTTTTTGTTGTTATTGTTGTGTGCCTTCACATTGTTTCCAACTTATGGTGACCCTAAGGCTACTCATGGGATTTTCAGGGCTGAGAATGTGTGATGTGCCCAAAGTCACCCCGTGGGTTTCCACGGTTGAATGGGGAATTGACCCCTGATCTCCAGGGTCACAGTCCAATGTTCAAACCACTATACCACACTGGCTCAGTACATAGCCGTTACATTTCATCAATCCTGGAGGGGAGGTTGGAAAAAAATGCCAAAAATGCTCTGTTTTTGTCTGAATATAGGCTGTATTGAATAAAATAGAATAAATTTGTTCACCCTCAAATCAGTGAAGATTTCTTTGAGATTTGAGGGTTTAACAGGCACAAGCTGTGGGATCTTTGTATATTTTAATTTTATGACCACTCTTCAAATTCAGTGTGGGGGGAAAAGTTGTCTCCTGTTCGCTTCTTTATCACATTATGCTTCCTACAATTTTGTTTATCTAGCATACATAAACTAGAACACAACTAACACAGTGTTTTCTTTAATTTTAATTTTAAAAATTCCTGAATCTCTTTTAACAGTCAGTTCTATCACTTTTGTTGACAGCCTGGCCTTGTGGGACTATTAAATAATTTGACAAAGCAGTCACCCCAATCAAAGCATTTTTCCAGCTAATTAGCACAGCAGGTTTTGGTGAAAAAGCATATAATTGTATTAGCCTCAAAATAGTTTGACACAGTAAATGAGCTGTTATTTGCACAACTATAGTGGCTATGCTGTCTGCAGGGTATAAATCTAAACAATGAGTTCTTCTTAAGATCTTCATTAATGAGAATTTAAAAAAAGTGGTTTAAAAAAACAGTTTGAGGCACCACTCCATATATACTTTCTTATCTACCATTTAGATATGATTAACGAGACTCCTAAGTAAACTAATTAGAATTTGTAATCAGGAGAATTTGGTTATTAACTGTTCCAGAATCATCTTCTCTAAGAGGAAGCACGTTCATATAGATCGTCATTTGACTAAGCAAAACCACAGGTTTAACTATCTGGGGGTATTTCTTTTTTCTAATAAAACTGGAAACTTCATATTGAGGTAGCAAAACTTCTAGTCTGGAGGACTACAAAAGTAATACTGACTTTTGGAATGGTCAATGTAGGTAGACCCATCCTAAAAAATCTTTATAGTCAAAAGTTCGCTTCAACTGCTATATGGGATAGAAATATGGGGTTGAGGTCATGCTGATACCAACGCAGCATAAATCTTTGAAGGACAGCTGATGCTTCTCCCATGGGTACCTTGCTCTTTGCAAAGGCAAGAATCCATAAAATGTAGACACTTTATGGGGAAAGAGTAGCAAAACTGGATGATGGTAATTTCACAAAGTATGTTCCAAGCAATATGCTCAGAATGAATTGACCAGTTATTGGCGTTCATTGTCCCAATCTTATTTCGAAGATGTTGAGACTTCTCTAATCTCTAAGGACAAATATTTTCAAAGTACTGGCTATTCAAAATTATGAAAGGAGAAGAAGAATAAACTCCATATGCTTGTAGGTGGAATAGATTTTTATTCTTTAAAAAGCCCAGTGCATTTTGGACTCTTTATATTTTTGACCTTCTTCAGGGGCTGTATTAAAAACAAATACATCATTGTCAATACTAAATGATAGAACAACACACATGAAATCCAACACATTCACATAACAGATCATTATATACATAATAAATCTCATACATACCATAAATCCAACAGAAATTTCTGAAGATGCTACTGCACTCTCCTTGGGAATGAGAGTGGTATGTAACAAAAGGGACAGACTACGCTTTTTTTTTTTTTTTTTTTGTATTTACACAATTCCACAGATAGACAACAACATGAGTTAGACTACAAAAAGCGATGTGCCTAATTCCAGGGACATCTGATGTAATCCAGCATGATGTTAGTTTTTTCACTGTATTGATGGATTAATTTTACAATAATGAATAAAGTTCCAAATCCTCATTCAGGCCTGTAGAAGCCAATGAATCAAGTTTGAGGATCCATTCTTTTTTCTTTTTTTATAAGAATTCTTTCATTTCTACCTGACAATTTTTGCAGTGTCCAAAACCTGAAATTAGATGCTGCATTTCAACAAAATGACTCATCAAAGGAGCCCCCAGTTTTTTATTTCTTAGATTATACAGATGTTCAGCTAGTCATTTTTTAAGAGGTCTTGTTTGTCGCACATATATTTTTTGACACTTGCATTGAATTGCGTATACCACATACCTACTATTGCAAGTGTTAAAGTGGGTTATGTAATACTTCTTTTGGTCTTTTGGGTTTGTCAATTCTGTCATTTTGTTTATATATTTACAATACATACTAAATCCACAGGGATGGTGTCCCACGTAACTGCCTGCATCTAATATGGTGAGTTGAGTTGTTCGGTTTGGGTCCTTGAAAGCTGAGCTTACCACAATATCTCGAATATTCTGTGTCCTTTTAAAAGAGAATTGTGGCCTTTCCTTACACCCTGTGATATCTTTTAGTAAAAATCAGTGTTTTTAATGGAACTCTGTATGTTCATTGTTATATGATTAGATGTCAGAGAGCAGCGGAGGTGATTAGACAAGGGTCTATGTTGTTTATGTATTAACTCAGACTGTGGTCTGCCAGCTGCCTTAGTGAATCCCTGGGATATTACCCTATGTGGATGGCCCCTTTCTGAAAGTTGTTGAGATAATATATGGGATTCCCTTTTAAAAACTTGCTCACTATGGTAGTAATGAGTCCCATATATTATCTTATTGGGCTTTTTAAAGAATAAAACCTATTCCATCTACAAGCACATGGAGTTTATTCTCCTTCTTCTTTGCTGATCAAACACATGCTTTCCAGTTCTGTTTTTGCTTCTGTTCAAAATTATGATCTATAAAGTCTTATACAGCTTAGGTCCAGGCTATCTGACAGAATGCATCTCCTGATAGGAGATTGCCTGGATCCCGATATTCTTAAGAGAGGCTGTGAGGGAAAGGGGGCTTATTCTCTCATTGGATGTTGTCTCCTGTCCTTGAGTAGGAGATGGGAACCCCCTTTGCCCTTGGAAATCTAGCTGCCACCACTTACAGATTTTTAACTCCATGCAGTGCTCACATGTGTTTCAACACCTTCCCAAAGGGAAACAAATAGTTCAGTTTCTATCTCACATGAGGGTTGTGGAAACATAGCTAGTTCAATCCCAGGGCCACTGTATAATTATGCATGGGAGCCAATACAAATTGTGTTGGCTCGCAATTGGCATAAAATATAAATTATACTCTGCTATGGCTGCGTGGCCATGCTGGATAAAAGGAAAAAGTTGGCTGAATGTGTGTGTTGCCAATTAGGTCAGAAGAGACTTCCAGACATAGCCAGGTCATAGTCGGGAAATCACCAGAAAACGCCAGCCATAATGGATTTAGAGTTAGCCTCTGATGACTCAACCTTTAAGAGACAATAGTGTCTGGGATGTTCCCACAAGATGTCTGACTGTCTTAACTTCTCTCCCTCTGACCAAGCAAGCTAGCCTTTTGTCCTCTTACCTATTTGACAATTACAGAACTATCAAGGCTATCATTGCCCCTTTATCACCTAATGCTAAGACCATTAGCTCATTCTGGACTGTTAGATTCTCTGGACTCCATTGTTTACTCTTCAAAGAACCATTAACACCTTAGCCTTCCAGCAGAAAAAGAGTATTTAAACCCCTGGTTTTGGCCAGTCAACTGGCAGTACCCCTATTGCTAGTCGCCACTCTGCCACTCCAATTCCCATTTGTGTACTATCCTTAGACTTTGTGTCTAAGCCCCATCGCTTCTTTGTTGCCCTGCTGGATTGCCCTCTTTTAGCTAACATTCCCCACCTGTTCACAGACATACTGGTATCACGGGTGGGCCCCTAAGTCACTCATGTTTTAGAGTAACACTGGGGAGATCTGAGGTTGCACTAAACCTCCCTTTATTTCATTTCCATCCATTTGAACAAAATTGACAGGGGTATTCAACTCCTTGGACTGCAACCCCAAGCCCACAGCCACAGAGGAATTCTTTAAACAGTGTGTGCAACCTAAATTACAATAGCCATTAAGTCTGTGCTTGTCATGTACTGGGTGACTCACATTCCAAAAACACACTCTGAAGTTAGCAGTCATTTATTCACGTGATTAACATGAGCACCAACAATATATTTTTCCAGAAGCTGCCGAAACTGATTAGTGCAGGTATCATCCACCTTTTATATGTTGTCATTACAAATTCATGTGCACAAAGCTTTCACTGGTTAGTGCAGCATAGTCCATTTCCCCTGCTTCTCTCTCATGCTAGTCCCTTTCTCAGGCTAGCTTGTCCTTGAACAACTGTTGACCTGTCTCCAAGCCCTCACCAGTTATCTCCATACCTGCCTGTTCTAATAATATTCCTGCACCAAGTTCTTCCCACTTTCATTTTTCAGCCTTGACACTTCTTCCCCATCCATCAGATACAATGTAACAGCAAGTAGCAGAGTTGCTTTTGTATGGGATACATAGTGGCAAACTAGCAATGATTATATGCATCCAGCCAATTTCAAAGAATACACAACTGAATACACATTCAACTATTGAATAACTACCCCCTCCTCCTTCCACCTATCACCATGGCAGAAATGCCTTGTGACCTGATAATGCTACTCCCACCCCCAGGTGCCTCAACTTAACAAGAAGGAAAAATGGAATGGTGCTCCCACTCACCATGGTCTCCTTGTAACTCTGAAAAGCTGCCTGCCCTTTGGAGCTCAGAACAGTCTGGCTCCGTTTCCTGACAGATCCTCATCATCATCCTCCACTGCACCCAAACTCTCTTCCTCCTCTGCTGGGGAGTTGCATTGTATCTCCTCTGTCATCAATGCTGGGATAGAAGGGCTCCTGGGGGGGGGGCTTGCTTTTGCCCTCCTTTGTCCCAGTCCACTCCTGCTGGGGCTTTTCACGTTCTCTGGGCAATTGGCCACCTGGTGTCCCACTTGACCACATTGCAGGCATAGTCCCTCTCTCATACACCACTCCCACTTGCAGGGTGACAGTCCTCTGCTGTCCCATCCAGCTCCTCTGCTGCTACAGCTCTTGGCTGTAGTTCTTGGGGGCTGTGCCCTTCTTTTGCCTGGCACACTTTTATGTCACTAAAGGGTCTCAACTTTGCCTGCCAGCAGCATCCACCCCATCAAGGTGTACTGATTTTCTCATACAACAGCCCATTCCAGGATCTCCAACTTCAGTCCCTCCTGGAAATACTGTATCTTGGTAGACTCTGACTAGTCAGGGAGCTGAGATGCCAATCTCTGGAACTCTTCTGACTAGTCTCCTACTGACCATTCCCCTGTTTTAAAGACAGTATATGTAAGTGGGCTTTGGCTTGATGGAAATGATCTTCAAATTATCCTCTCAGACAGTTCATAAACTGTTGAAAGTTAACAAGCTCTGGGGCCCCAGCATCATAGAGACCCACTAATCAGTCACAAGCCCATCCCTCCAGCTTTGCTGCTACACACCACACTTTGGCTTCCTCTTTTTGGAACAGGTACTCGCGTTCCACCATAAATCCTGGTTAAAAAATACAGTAGACATTCCACCTGGCGGTTGAAAGTAGCTTTCAACTTTTGTACCCCATAATGGGGAAGGTGATCAAGGGCCTGGCCTGGTCCTGCTGCTGCCTTGGCCAGGTGTGGTACCACCCCAGCTCCTATTACTACTGGAACTGCTGGCTCCATCTGGGCAACCCTCACTCCAGTCATTGGGACACCCTATGGCACTCCTGCCATGGCTGCTCCACGTCCCTAGTCCTATTTCATCCTAACCAACAATTACTGGATTAGCTCCTGGGCCTCCTCCAGCTCATCCAGTAGGCACTGTTTTTCCAATCCATGTCTGCTGCTTCCAGTGCCTTTCCAAAACTGCCACAGATCTGAACATCCCAATCTCCTGGCTCACTTCCAGTGTCACGAAGACTGGGAAACATGGTGCTCCAGTCATACAGAATGGAGTGCCTGGCAATGTCCCATTGCAATTGCTGCTTAAGCCAGCTCTTTGGGAGGCACCTTCCCTGGTTTCACTCAGCCAGTCCCTCCCTGGGATCCTGGATGTCCCAACTGCCACTTACAGAGTGGTTGCCACCACCCAATTGCTTAGGAACTTTGGTTCCTCCATTCTGGAGTGAGTGTCCTCTGAAGCTCTGGCACCTGCCTCCTCATCCTCCAGGTTCCTCCTTCTTTATGGCAATACTTCCTCCAGAAACTGAGGATCACTTTTTGACTGTATCCTGCAGCTGGGTAGGGGGTATCTCGGCAATTAGGTACAAGTTAGGGGTCTTGGCAAACTGGCATGTACTGGCTAGCTTTGAGTTTAGAGAACAGGCTTAGAGGGTTCAAAAGCTTTATTCAGAACACTGAAGCAACAATAGCACACCTTGGCAATTTCCAAGACTAAAGAACTAAAGACTAAAAGCTGTAACATTACAAATTTGTGTGAGCAAGCATTCAATTTGAGAGCTAATTAAAAGAATTTTTTTTTCTAATAGCCAGGCATTCCGTCTGCCTACTGTATGACTTTGCAGCTGCATCTCTTCTCTCTTATCAAAGATTGTTAAAACAACAGTCCCTCATTCCCAGAACATGTTCTCTCACTCAATTCCATAATCTCCTTCCAATGTTTTTCAAACGTCGAAGCACTACATGGAATTACATGGCATGGTATTACATGACATCACATGGCATGGCAGGGAGAGCAAAACTGACCTGACAAAGAGAGGATGTCTAGTGGAGTCACACTCACAAGTGGCCACTCTACTTTCCAACTGTGCCAATTGGGCAGACATAGCTTTGATTCTCCTGGCAATGTCATCCATGCACGTAACCCTGCCAGAGAATATAGCCAGTGTCTTGGTGACTGACTGCCCATTAGCAGCATTAACTGGCTGAGGCCATTTCTTCCCAGTGGCCATAGGAGCAACAGCAGACTGGGGCCTCTTGGCATTGCTCTGTGGCATGATGCTGGATCTGCAGAATGTGATTGTGACAAAAAGGTCAGCAAATTATAGAAGTGTATCATACAAGGGCAGAAGGTTGGTTGCCAAGCACAGAACATGCATGAGCAGGAGATCCAGAGAAACTGCATAGCAGGTCCATTTTGCAGATGCCTAAAACTGCAGAGGGAAATAGCACCAAACCAGCATTCAGAGTATAGCAAACAGGAGCAAAGTAGTGAAAGAGAAAAACTGAGGAAAGAGAGGGAAAAAGGAAAAAAAAGGGGGGGTCAGGCTGCAGAGGTCCACTACAAGCTGCACAAGAAGCATGGAAAGAGAAAGGAAGGGGAAAAAAAGAGAAAAAAGGAAGATGCTGCAGAGGTCAGCTGCACGCTCCAGGGTAAGAAAGGAATGAGGAAAAGAAAGAAAAGAAAAAAAGGAAAATGGGGGGCAGGGCATAAATTATGCCAGATGAGGGGCTATGGGGTTGGTGAGGTGGTGGCATTGTGCGTGTCATCACCACAAGGTAGCCAAGTGGCAAAGGGAGAGGAGGCAGTACATGGGCCCCCTTGCTACAAGGTGGCCAAGTGAGGAAGGGTGAGGTGGTGGCACATGACTGTCATTGCCATGAGGTAGTCGAGCAACATCATAACAGGGGGGCGGGGGGGGACAGTGCATGCTACCACTATGAAGTAGCCAAGTGGGAGAAGGTGAAGTGGCAGTATATGGTGAATTGTCGCATCATAGGAAGGGTGGTGGCGGAGAGGCTGTACATTGGAGAATGTGTGCTGCCATCAGTACTAGGTGGCTGAGCAGGGGAAGGGTGAGGCGGCAGCAGATGACTGTTACTGATATATGAAGTGGCAGAATGGGGAAAAGTTAAAAAGGGGGAAGCTAGGAGGAAGAACAGGTGAAATCATCCCCCCTGCACCTCCAATCCCAAGCAAGGAAAAACTAACCTGTCAGGTTGGCTGCGCTCTCTCTCCCTGCCATGTTTTTAGGTAGATGACTTCATTTTAATACTTGTGTGCTTTGCTATGTAGGCAGGGATGATGGGATCCATTGATGGCTGAGCAAGCTGGGAATATGAAAATGTAATTATAATGATCTGTGATAAGATATTAGGCAGCCACAGCTACAAGGTTGGACAGCTGGCAAGCTGAGTAGGAAAATGGGAAGGGGAGAGTGTTACTGCCCTGGCTAGCCCGAGCTTTGGGGGATATAAAAAGATATCTATTGATATCAACAATTTGGCTTCACATACCCATTCCCCTCCACGTGCTTGCGAGGCCCCCGGACAAGCACTCATACAGGCTAGGCTGATAATCGCCATAATATTCCAAAACAATACAGGCAGCCCAGAAATAGCTGACTCGCAGCTTTAGGAGACCTCAAGGCAAGTACCTCCATTAGGTATGCATGCAGCTTTCAAAAGATCCTCTGCCCCGCGCTGGCAGCTTGATGATCTGACTATACAATGCTCAAGTACTCCACTTTTGCATACCGGCTATCCTATTGACAATTTGGCTATAACTCAATCATTCAAATTCTGACCTCTCGGAGGCTTTGTCTCCAGCCCCAAATCTATTGTTTTCCCCAAGTCCAAACTAGCCTGCGGTCACAATTCTCCTTATAAAAACCCCTGACTTTGAGCGCTTCCTTGGATCGCTCTTGGCTTCCATCCCGCCTTGCTGTCACTTTGTCCAGCGAGCCTTCCCCTCAGCTCCACATGCTGAGATCCACTCTCCCCAGCTTCTCTGCTTCCAACCGGGCTTCAGGACAGGTGAAGTATCACCCAAACCAACAACTCCTCTAAAAACCCCTCTATCCCACTCCAGCCTTTATTTCTTTAGTTATCTTGTGTGAGTGTGCCGCATACACTGTTTGATTGTGTTTTTAATAAAACCACATTTATTATTTCAACTTCTGTGTGCTCCTTGACTCGGCCTGACCCCGTAGACATAGGGTTCAAGATCCTGCTAAGTTACCCTGCCTCTTGTAACGCTAAAGCAGTGCTCAGAGCTAATCTTCCCCACCTATTGTTGAGCACATTTTGGTGTCCCTCACGGGACCCCCAGTAAACAGGGTAACAAGAGAAAGCCTAGGAAATGTGTAGTTTGGGTAAACCATCAAATAAGACATTGTCATGAACTAATTCTGAAATTGTAATAGTTTATAGAGCACTGCAAATCTGAGTTTTTTACTCTTGGCAACTCCAAGCTGTGCTGTTCTTTCATTCTTGTTTCTGTATAAACCTGGGAACAGTGTACTAGGAACAGAAGAATGCTATTTTAACGGACTGTGATAAAACTCCAGGAGCAGACAGAAAAACTTGACTCCAATGTCAGACTGTTGCCATAGCTACTGAGAATAGGGGAGGAGCAGTAAAGTCAGAGAAAGGGGGGATCATTATGAATGGCTAACAAATAGAATCCTAGAATGCTAGCCCATGCTAATTTAAAATGTTACAGTGTCTAATAGATACTGCTGCTTTGGTCCTGACTTTTGCATGCTGTACAGTTGTTTTCTCTTAAGATTCTTTGATTAAAGCTTCTGTAAACCTCTGAGCTTGTTTCCTTGAACTGGGAGCTAGCCTACCCATGATAATGGGGCAAGATCAGAAATTTCTGAAATTTTGGATTCAGAACAATACAAGGGGTCTCCAATATTTTGTTAACAGGAAACATTTGCCTGCTAGTGACCGGGAATGGATGGATGCCCAAAACATTAGTTCACCTCCCTTGATTCACAAGTTTCATGATACATAGCCAACTAAGTCAGGATAGAGAGACAAGTTGGGGGGGGGACAATTTGGAGGGGCAGGATGTCAGGTTGGCTATGCTCTCCTTGGCATGTAATGATACCATAATGATTCCATGTAATGCCATGTAATGGTTTGTGCTGCCATGTAATACTTCAATGGTATGAAATGGGCTTGATTGTGTTACACAGCAGATGATGGGATCAAGTGAGAAAACAGTGTGCTGTGACCAGAAGAATAGTGCATTCTGAGTGAGAGAACGTTATTGTAATGAGCCTCTGGTAGGGGTGAACAGATGCAGTTCCAAGGTAAAGCAGTTGACAGGCAGAATGTAAGTCTGTGGGAAAAGATTGTTTTAATTAGCTGTCAAATAGGATGCATGTGGCACTAATTCGGAATGTTACCACTTATAATGGCCTGCAAATCCAATACTTCTTTACTCTTGGAAATTGCCAAGGTGTGCAGCTGTTGTTTTTGTATTCCTGAACAAAGCTTTTGAAACCCACTAAGACTGGTTTTCTCAATTTGAAGTTAGCCTGTACATCACTGTGGGGAAAGAAGCTAGTGCAGGGAAGGGTGGGTTGATTCTTACTGTTGTGATTACTGGCACAATCAATGTGGAAGAGGAGGTAGCAACTGAAAAGCCAGCCTCCACAAATGTTTGGGATGAGGCAATTGTTTGAGTATGTTCCTCCCCACCCATCTAAGAATCCAATACCCAGATACTGGCAGGCCAAGAACTGTGTGAATAGTCTATCTCTACTGATGTACCTTTAGCCAATGCATTCCCCTGAGCCTCCTGTCAGTTGCTGTGTTCCCCTTATGCCACTGCCAAGCTCATATCTTTGGAAGGAGGGTTAGCATCTGGTAATAGAGCTGACTTAGAGGGAGTAGCTAGTTGCAGTAACTCAGCTGGAGTTAGCTGAGAAGCAGGTGAAGCTGCCATGGCCCCATCTGCAGAAGGTGGAGCTTCACAAGGAATGGAAGCTGCCATACAGAAACAGTGCCACGTACAGTAACTGATTGCCTCTGCCGAACCCTGAATGAGCTGATAGAGGTCTGCAATACCAGACTGAGAGGGTGGTGTGGATCTTATCTCTTTTTATGATAAGGTTACAAGCTTGATAGATGAAGATAGATGCTGTAAACGTAGCACATCTTGACCTCAGTAAGGCCTTTGACAAAGTTCCCCATGACATTCTTGCAAAGAAATTAGTAAAATGTGGGCTGGATAGAGCTACTGTTAGGTGGATTTGTAATTGGTTGACTGACCGAACCCAAAGGGTGATCACAAATGGCTGCTTTACATCCTGGTGGACTAGTGAGGTGCCACAGGGTTCTGTCTTGGGCCCAGTGCTATTTAACATCTTCATCAATGAAGGCGCAGAGGGCATGCTCATCAAATTTGCAGATGACACCAAATTGGGAGAGGTTACTAATACACCAGAGGACAGGATCAAAATTCAAAATGATCTTGACAGACTGGAGAGCTGGGCCAAAGCCAACAAAATGAATTTCAACAGAAAGAAATGTAAGGTCCTGCACTTAGGCAATAAAAATGGAATGCACAAATATAGGATGGGGGATGTGTGGCTGGATAGTAGTACATGTGAAAGGGATCTAGAAGTCTTGGTAGATCATAAGCTGAACATGAGTCAGCAGTGTGATGAGGCAGCCAAGAAAGCCAACATGTTTCTTGGTTGCATCAATAGGAGTATGGTGTCTAGATTGAGGGAGGTAATGGTACCACTTTATTCTGCATTGGTTAGGCCTCATTTGGAATACTGTGTCCAGTTGTGGGCACCTCAATTCAAGAAGGATATCAACAAGCTGGAGCATGTCCAGAGGAGGGCGACCAAAATGGTGAAAGGTCTGGAAGCCATGCCCTATGAAGAATGGCTTAGGGAGCTGGGTATATTTAGTCTGCAGAAGAGAAGGTTAAGAGGGTACATGATAGCCTTGTTTAAATATTTGAAGGGATGTCATGTTGAGGAGGGAGCGGGCTTGTTCTCTGCCACTCCAGAGACTAGGACAAGGAGCAATGGATTCAAGCTACTGGAAAGGAGATTCCACTTGAACCTCAGGAAGAGCTTCCCTGATGGTCAGAGCTGTCTGGCAGTGGAATATGCTGCCTCGGAGTATGGTAGAGTCTCCTTCTTTGGAGGTTTTTAAGCAGAGGCTGGATGGCCATCTGTTGGGAATGCTTTGATATGTATTCCTGCATAGCAGTGTGATGAACGAATGGGTTCCGGTTGAAAAGTACAGTCCTGAGCCAAAGAAAGTTGAAACTGTGGAGCGAGGATTCCTTGAGCTGTGACGAGAGAATTCCAGGAATGCTGATTTGGCCAGAGAAGATAGTTTACAAACACGATAAGAACTTGGTACAAACAGAGTGTACTCCTACATTTCCTGACGACATGATATATGACGACTTCTTCTGCAAGCAACCTTTTATCAGTACGGTACAAAATGATATGAACTGGTCTTTTAATTACTTGATTGCCATACGCAATGAAAGTCCTGGAACTCTGGCAACCGTCAGAACATGTTTCCTCCCCCCCACCCAAGAAGGGAGAAACATGGGTATAAAGAGTGGAAGATTTGTAAGCTCTGGATGCTCTGACACCGGTTAGGAGTCATCCACCTCTCGAGAACGCCTGATCAACGTTCGGCGAAAGGACTGTTTGTGAGTATGTCGTGTGAATGTGTGTGTGCAAGAGCTCTTGATACAAATGTGATTTTGTGTTTTATGTCTTAATAAATGTTACATGAATAGTGTTTAAACCCAGATCTGGTTTCCTATGTGCCTTTTGTTGGGAATCCTATAGTCTGGGGTGGCTGAATTTCTCTCTGGATATAAAAAGACCCAAAAATCTCGGGTCATGACATAATTGGCGTAGTCGGCAGGATATCCAGGAGAATTTGGTCTCACCTTGGTGAAGGATGACTCAATAGAGACACTGGGAATTGAGTATGAATTGAAAACTCATACGACTTGAAAACCAAATTTGGTCTCTCCTGCCTTTTTGCTTGTCACTTGTTCTGAAATCTGCAACTAACACTCTCCAATGAAGGACATAGTTGGAAGAGTGTGTAGATCTTCGGAGCATTTTGAACGGGGTTAAGGTTGGAGAGTGGGAACAGAGGGACGCCTCTGAATAACTGGTTGTAAAGGGTCAGAAGGAAATATGACTCTTTTTGGTAAAAAGAACAGAAAGGGAAACGAGGAGGATTGGACTCGTTTATGGAAACCCTTTCTGCTCTGTGGAGGGGAATGTACTGAAAGCCCCTTTAAATGAAGATTGTGGAGAGAAGGCAGGGGATTGGAAAATAAATTCGCAAAGAACTATAGTAATTAATAGGAAGACTGAAGAAGCATGGAAAAAAATGGTGCAGTATTTTAAGGAGCAATTAAATAAAGATATGGGGGTTGAATAAAAATTGCAAAGTTGTTGGGAGCTTTTGGCTTTGTTAGATCTTACGTGCCACAGTATGCTCTTTTAACCAAAACTATAAATCGGAGAATAAATAAATAGACCCTTCCAGAGAGAGAGACTGGAGAAGCAGGTGCCTGAAACCGGTGAGGGTATGTATGTGTGTATTTTCTCTTTCATTTGTGGTGTAAGTCTTTCAGTACGTGTGTATGCAAAAAGAACTGCTGCTCTGTTTTACTGTCTGGTGACTCAGGACTCCACTGTCTGTAAATGTCCTGTTCCTTGTTTCTGTTTTTTGCTGATACTATTTGAAACTGAAGGACTGAGTTAACCCCCTTTGAGACTGTGTGTAAGGAATGTGACCTAGGCATCAGGTGATTAATTTATAACGATGGGGGATCGTGATAAGTAAGTGTACGAAAGTATTTTTCTCTTACTCGTTCAGATTAAACTTGCCACCACTGTGCCAACTAATCCAGCAACTGAGAGGCTGGGTCTAATAGAGCAACGTAGGACACAGTCCCCCAAGGGGGACCCTGAAATTAACTTGTAATAATTCTGATCTGGGCTCTGGGGATGGAAAGAATATTTAATGTTGACCCAGAGGAAATAGTTTCATCCCCAGATGTATCATGGATGAAATCATAAAGAGAGTTAAGCATTTGCAAGTAACAGACTGTGTAGGGCTTGTTAGAATGATTAGCAATTGGATGTCAATGCCAGAGTCCAGGGTGAAACATATCCCTGACCTTATGGACCACCCTGAAAATGCTATGTGGTTTGCACATGTGCTTTGGGATACTGGAACCTATGTTTAAATAGAACAGGTGATGTGTTAATCGCAGATCCCAGTCACAAGTTTTGGTATCTCATATATGCTTATGAATTTGTTATAGTATGGAATATGGATAGGCACTTCTTTTATCTCTCTTAACCCTTTGAATACAGTAAGAGTTGGTAGACATCAGGAGATGATTGCAGATCAGTCTGTGTGAAAGGCGAAGTTGGCCCTGGTTTAGAAAATATGCAAGATTCAGCCCCTGACTATGTGTTTCCCGTGTTTTGATTGCGCATACATTTTGAGAAATGAGGACTTGCGCACGAGCTAGCCTTTGAAATAATCTGTATCCTTTTTGGAGCCTTTGAGACTTGTATATAGCAAATTGTATTTTGTGGGATGGCTAGTTGTAATTCTCTTGAGAATAATGTTCCCAGACCAAGAAGTAATGAAGTTGGCCAAAGTGGGTTTTGCAGTCACTCAGTACTCAGCTAAAACCAATCCTGCATGAAAGAAGTGAAGCTAATTGTTTCCTATAACAGGGAATGGGAAATGGTATAAATCAGAACAACAGTTATTTTTAAGCAGATCTTTATAACCAAACTGACTTTATTTTGGACAGACCCATAGAATATAACTTTCCAGGTTGCGGGCTGCATATTTACTTTTCCATTGCTTTCCATTATTGCCACAGATTTTGTGCTTCTTCAAAGAGAGGGGACTTCCCCCTCCTGCCTCAGAAGAAGCAAAAGAAAAAGAGAGAGAAACCTAACCTTTGTTTGTGGATGTTTATGCATGTTGAGTTTTTGAAGAGATGTGATAAGTGAAGGGTTAATAGAATGAGGGGACATTATGGAAAGAAAGGACAAGGAAAGTCAGAAAAGTCAAAGAATGTTGATTATTGAGATTAAAGTTATGGAAAAAGTAAACATGGTTTTTGGCATGTTGACGAAGGTCTGTGTAAGTAGAATGTGGGAAGGAAAAGTGTTAAAAAAAAAAAGGCAGGGGGCTGCTTCAAGGTGAGTTAAAGCAGCATGAGAAGCGAAGATGTTTAGGTTTTCTTTTGGGATGATAAAGAATACAGCGGATTCGGTTCCTGTGAGCCTTGCCCTACCAGCAGTAGTAATAGTAGTAGTAATAATAATAATAATAATAAGTGTACTTAACATTTCCAGTAAAAAGAGGAGAAAAAAATGAGGACGACTTGGAATGGTTACAATCTTTAAAAGATAGGGAAGACATAAGATGGTCCATACAACAAGATATGAAAAATAGTATGGAAATTCCTACTCAAACAGAAAAAGATATGATACCAATTGGAACTCAAGTGTTGTATCTTTATTTGGGAATGAAAGAACACGCTCTGAGGCCTAAATGGAAAGGACCATATGTTATAATGGACCTCATACGGCCCACCAGCTATTTGATTGAAAAGGAAGGAAAATCAAAATGGGTTCACCGTAACCAAATTAAACTGTACAAAGTTGATGAATAATGGATTTGTTTTGCAATATGTTTATTTTTCTTTAGGACAAACGGATGGGAAAACCACCACGAGGGAAGTCGGATCTGGCCACCCCAGGATCTAATCGATATGATTACATTTTACAGGCTGCTGTGTTAGCTAAGGTGTATCCTGTTTTTATATATATAATTGAAGGGAAGAATTTGAGGTGGTATATAAATTGGGACCCACAGTATTCAAACTTGTTCAAGTTGCGTTGGGTTAGGGAACCCCCGGGAAGTAGAGGGAAGCTGCAGATTAGCTGGAGACATCCAAGAAAATGAGGGGGTAGTGGATACGGTTTGTCATTGTTAGTATTCTTTTAGGAACAATTGAACCAGAGCAGAGAAGTAAACTCTTTGGGAGAAAAACCAATATTCGGGGAAATATTCAATAACAGGTTTTTATAGTGTGACAAATTATACCAATGATACTCTTGTAGGTAAGGAGACGGTGTTGTGGCATCATGGGGGTCATTATATAGGGGATGTCAGATTGTCGATCATGTGGAATAAACCTTTGGACGTATATAAAGGACCTCTTTGGTTTAACAAGACGGAGACATGTAATTATACATAATGTATTATATGTATATGTATGTATTATAAAACTGCTTTTTCATGTATTTAAAGACTTTCCTTTGTTTTTCAACAAAAAACATGTAAACTTGAGGCCAATTCAATATAACCACCGTAATGAAACAATGGCATACACCCACTCCTGTTGTAATGGGACCAAATTTACACCAATGGAATATTAGGTTAAATGTTACTATGTTTAATGTAACAAAATTGAGACCAGAATGCAGTAAATATGTGAATCCTTATTTGGAATTTGCTGAGAAAAAAGAAAAATTGTGGAAGCAAAATAAAAGAGATTTGTTAGACACCATATTGGGTGGAATAGGAACAGGAGTTGGTGTATAGCAAATTCTTGGGATATTGAGAAACAAGCAAATAAACTGTCTGCTTTAGGAGGATTACAGTGGAAAGTCATACACATGGCTGGGGACAATTTAGTATCAACTTTTAGGCTGCATGACATAGCTGCTAGTTTACAATTAGGGACTTTTGAACATTTAAATAAGACACTGTATGCCCTTAAGGGGACTGGCAGTCAAACTTTGGAAGCTGTCTCCGACGTTTTGTCCTGTTTAATAATACAGACCACTTTGTCGGGTTGGAGGGATCAAATGTTATCAGCTCTATATGGGAATCATGGACACCTGTTTGTAAAAATGGGAAGACTAGAACCATGGATTCAAACAGATTTTCCGTCATGATATAAAATTTTGGATTATAAAATAAAAGAATCAATGTGGCAGATAAAATTGATGACATTAGAAAAGGCCCAAAAGACTGAGGAGAATTGGATTTGTGCTATTCAATCCTTACCATTTAATATGGGAGAAAATTATTGGAAACCCTATTTGTTGTCAAACCATGCAATCTGTATGAATTCAAATATAATCAGAATAAATGAAACCGCAGATTTAGACCGATGTGAAAAGTGGGAAGCTGGATATGTATGTCCACAAGAAATAAAACAAATTGAACCCTGTGCTTTTGAACTATCCGATGGAATATGTAGATTACAGAGAATGCCTAAGAGAACATTGATTTTTGATAACGGACTGGGGTGCTTGTGTGGGATATCACCTACACCTCTGTTTTGGTCAGACCGGGAGTATCAAGAAGATGGGGAAATGAGATGCAAATGTAATGTCACTTACGTACAATGTGTGAATACGGGAAAATTAGTATATGCTATGGAAACTAGAAACACTGAGGTTACTTTAGATATCAATGATATTAAATATAGAGTGCACATAGGGATAGATTGGAAAAAGTTAGATCAATTATTGAAATATAATAAACAAATTAGGAAGCATTTACAGGAACATGCATGGAACTCCAAAAAAGAGTTTGTAAGGATACAATATGAGAACGGAGAATTTCAAAGGATTGCAGATGAAGAAAGTAAATTGACTGAACACCATTGGTATGATATATTTAAAGGATATTCTCCAAAAGCAACTGCATTTTTACGTGTAATGATTCACCCAATTGTATGGTTAATATTGACTATGATATGTATGATCATATGGTTATTATATTTAATTAGGCGAGTGAAAAGATTCCAAAGGGACTTTGAGAAATTAAAAGATGAGGTATCAAAACTTTGAGAATCAAAATGATAAAATGACTTATGGTTGATTGACCTTTGTTGATTGGAATGGATCATGATTGGTATAGTAATTTGCTGCTTTAGATTTGTATTAGTCTCTAAACAATCTGTTCATATAGTCTTATTTTCAATCATATTTAATCTTTACATTTGTGATACTCAATTATGAATTAATTAAGTATCAAGATGGGGTATATGTGATGAACGAATGGGTTCCGGTTGAAAAGTACAGTCCTGAGCCAAAGAAAGTTGAAACTGTGGAGCGAGGATTCCTTGAGCTGTGACGAGAGAATTCCAGGAATGCTGATTTGGCCAGAGAAGATAGTTTACAAACACGATAAGAACTTGGTACAAACAGAGTGTACTCCTACATTTCCTGACGACATGATATATGACGACTTCTTCTGCAAGCAACCTTTTATCAGTACGGTACAAAATGATATGAACTGGTCTTTTAATTACTTGATTGCCATACGCAATGAAAGTCCTGGAACTCTGGCAACCGTCAGAACATGTTTCCTCCCCCCCACCCAAGAAGGGAGAAACATGGGTATAAAGAGTGGAAGATTTGTAATCTCTGGATGCTCTGACACCGGTTAGGAGTCATCCACCTCTCGAGAACGCCTGATCAACGTTCGGCGAAAGGACTGTTTGTGAGTATGTCGTGTGAATGTGTGTGTGCAAGAGCTCTTGATACAAATGTGATTTTGTGTTTTATGTCTTAATAAATGTTACATGAATAGTGTTTAAACCCAGATCTGGTTTCCTATGTGCCTTTTGTTGGGAATCCTATAGTCTGGGGTGGCTGAATTTCTCTCTGGATATTAAAAGACCCAAAAATCTCGGGTCATGACAGCAGGGGATTGGACTCAGTGGCCCCTGTGGTCTCTTCCAACTCTATGATTCTATGCTGTTAAAGCTGACAAGGCAAATGCTTGAGAAAGAGCAGGCTTAATGACTACCACCAAGCCCTGAGCCAGCTGGAAGTTATCTGCCAGAGTGTGCTGAGAGGACGCTGGGAGATCAGCAGAATTTGTGGTGGGCATAGGAGCTGACAAAGTGGTGAGAGTATAGGTGTTGCACCTGATATCTTTGGAGCCCTGGGGGGGGTAGTCTTTTTGGATCATGCTCACAAGAGGCAATCCTACTGTCCAGCTACGCAAACATAATTATGATCCCCTTGGCAATATCATCTATGTGAGTGACTCTGCCAGAGGCTCAGATGGTCTCTTAGCGACTGACTGTCCATTAGCAGCAGTAGCAGACTAAGGCCTTTTCACATTACTTCTTGGCATGATGCTGGATCTGCAGGATGTGAATGCAACAGCAAGATCAGTAGAATATAGTTGAATGCAACCTAATGTATAGCAAGAAGAAAAGGAACACCACCAAGCACAGACCATGCAGTAGCAGAAGAAGCCAAGATTCAGAGAGAAGCTGTGCAGCTTTGAAGCTCTGCAAATGCTCAAAACTGCAGAGGCATATTGAGCAGGCAGTATTGTTACCATGCCATACACCCTCACTCCATGATATTACTGGCAGTGAACATTATTTAATTGGCACAAAATATAAATAATCCATTTATGATTGAAAAGCCTTGCTGGCAAAGAAGACTAGCTGAACATGTGCAAAAGTAGGTCAGAAAGTACCTCAAGGCATGGCCAGGTCATAAATTCACTGAGGATTAGTTGGAGAAGATGGTCCTTTTAATGGCCCAAACCTAGAAAACAATAGCCACTGAAACTCCCAGATAAAGCAACAATGGCCAATGTCCTAACAACCTCCTTCGTGCTGAACATCCCCCTTTTGTTCCCTCACCTACCCAGACATTATGAAGCTGTCATGATTCCCATCAGCACTTTGTCACCTAATGCTAAGATAATTATCCAACTCCAGCCCCCTTTTCTTTCCTCTGCCAGAGAGCCACTAACACCTTCCCCTTCAGGGCAGAAAAAGGGTATTTAAACCCTGGCTCCAAGCCAGACAATCTTTAGTACACTGGATGTAGGCCATCACTCTGCTTCTCAGATTCCTGCCTTGTCCTACCCTTGGATGCCTAGTCTCAGCCACATCACGTCGTCTCTTCTCATCAGGATAGGCAAATATTGCCCACTTCATCCTACTCCTCACTATCCAAATTTTCCATCCTCTCCTCTGGTTAGCCTTGTATGGTTGTGAGACTGCTTGAATCTTGTGTACGTTTGGGCTTCATTTCTGGTGTGCTAATGTACAGCATGGTTGGGAGCTTGTCCGTCTAGGGCAAGCAAGATCGTGCTCCCTGAAGATCTGTTTTTAAATCATTTTATTCAAAAATTCTCATTATAAAACATACATATTTGATTGTCAGCTTCATTGAAATATATCTGATCTTCCACATTGATCTAGATTTCATTTTCCAGATTTCTACAAGCTTTAGGTACTGTACAACATTATACTGTTAGTTTATCTGATAGTTCTTACATTTCATTCTTCATATTTCCGCTTCTTGATTTATATCCTGTCGCCCCCACGTAATATAACTTTAATCATGAATTACGTATTTCCAGCTGTTAAAACCCAGCAATTACCCGTTACAATTTGCCATTCTTTCTGTATCTCATCGTCTGATTTCCCCTTTAATCTCTGGGAGACCATGTCCGCATTTTTATTTTCAATGAGTGTAGCCCACCATTGTTCTATTGTGGGTATTTGCTGAGTTTTCCATAACTTTGCATATTCAATATGAGCTGTTGTTATCATGTACAATAATCCTGAAGATCTGTTTTTGACAGGAGAGGCTTTTCTTGTCAAAAGGAGGTTCCCAAACACACTGGTAGCCCAAAGATTTCGTTGAGTTTGAACGGGGCTGGGAAAGAGCTGCCCAGAAATGGGGCAGCCGAAACAGAGTTGACTGGGACCTCCAAAGACAATCGTGGACTTCAGTGGCAACTGGGGGAGAAGGATGCTTCTTTCCCTTTAAATGGACACTACATTATGCTTCACTGGACTGTCTGGTAAATATAAATTATATTTCCAACAAGACTGAATTATTGCCTGCAACCCAGGAGCCCCAATTTACCAGCTACAGCTTCCTTTACTAGCCGCTTTTACTTTGTACGGACAGCTGATTTAAAGAAGCAGTATCTAATATTCAACTCTCAATTTCTTTAGGACTGAAGTAACAGTATGTGAAAAGATCTTATTACATAGGTTGCTTAGTACAAGCTTGCTTAGTACAATCATTGTGGATATTACAAGGATTTATTTTAAGATTTGAATCTTAAGGATTTGGACCCTAAGAACCTGGATGGTCTATTTGTTGTTGGTGTTTTGTTTTGTTTTTTTGATTTGATGAACCTTTTGGATATTATAATACTCATTGGGTTAGACTTGAAAAAGGGAAGGTTTTTTTTTCTCTTTCCAATGTTTTTAAAATGAGTATAGGTGACGAACCTGATGGGGAGGGGATCTTGACAACAGAGCCTCCTTTGCAACTGAGAGTGTTTAAGTTGATTGGCTGGTGAAATGGAAATTTGGATAGCCCAGGGGAGGGGCTGGTGGAAAGAGGAAAATAACGGATTTTAACTGTCTGGGGTGTTTGAAGGGAGTATGATTTGTGGTGTGTTGGGAGAGGTTGGAGATTTGAAGAGTTCTGTGGGAGAGAGAACTGAGAAATTGAGTGTACAAGAGATAGTGAATGAATTGAGAGAGAGAGAGAAGAATGGTGCACTGTTTATAAACATATAGATACAAGACACATTTAAAGCAACACTGTTACAATAAATGTCCAAAGTTCTGTGTTCCTTAAAACAGTGTCACAGAGTCTTATTTTGAATCCTGGAATATACACACTACCAATAATAACATGTTACTGCCCTGGCTAGCCCGAGCTTGGGGGATATAAAGATGTCTCTTGATATCAATAATTCGACCTCACATACCCATTCCTCTCCACGTGCTTGCGAGGCCCCCGGACAAGCACTCATATAGACTCGGCTGATAATCGCTATAATATTCCAACACAATACAGGCAGGCCAGAAATAGCTGACTCGCAGCTTTAGGAGACCTCAAGGCAAGTACCTCCATTAGGTATGCACGTAACTTTCAAAAGATCCTCTGCCCCGCGCTGGCAGCTTGATGATCTGACTATACAACACTCAAGTACTCTGCGTTTGCATACCAGCTATCCTATTGACAATTTGGCTCTAACTCAGTCATTCAAATTCTGACCTTTCGGAGGCTTTGTCTCCGGCCCCAAATCTATTGTTTTCCCCAAGTCCAAACTAGCCTGCGGTCACAATTCTCCTTATAAAAACCCCTGACTTTGAGCGCTTCCTTGGATCGCTCTTGGCTTCCATCCCACCTTGCTGTCGCTTTGTCCAGCGAGCCTTCCCCTCAGCTCCACATGCTGAGATCCACTCTCCCCAGCTTCTCTGCTTCCAACCGGGCTTCAGGACAGGTGAAATATCACCCAAACCAACAACTCCTCTAAAAACCCCTCTATCCCACTCCAACCTTTATTTCTTTAGTTATCTGTGTGAGTGTGCTGCACAGACTGTTTGATTGTGTTTTAATAAAACAACATTTATTATTTCAACCTCTGTGTGCTCCTTGACTCGGCCTGACCCCATAAACATAGGGTTCAAGATCTCGCTGCGTTACCCTGCCTCTCGCATTGGTAGGCTGTGCTCTTGGCTAATTTCCCCAACTTATAAAATTGAGATCACATTTAGGTGTCCCTCCCGGGACCCCCAGGAATCAGGGTAACAAACATCTTGACCTTAGTGCCGACAGTACCACAGTCTTGGAAAATATAAATCACTGCTGATCCTTACATCTGGGAGAAGGGCAGATTTAGGGAATGCAGTAAAAGGGGAGAGTCCTGAAAGGAAGAAGCCAATGCTGCCAAGAATGAGGAAGGGATTGCATTCTCAGAAAGGGAGAACTGAGGCAGACTCATTTGTCCTGGCCCTGGCTTGATTCAGAGATCTCCCTGGTGGTTCAGTTTTGATCACAAGGAAGTGTCAGGCTGGGCCCACCTTGAGTGAGAGGTGTAACGTTTTCCCTGTTACAATATGTTACCTCTTTTTTAAAAAAACTCGGGATTTGACTTTGACTGACTTAATCTTGTGTTTTAAATCTTATTTACTTTTCAATTTAGATTTAATGCCATCCAGTTTTTTTCCTTTTATTTTCTTTTTATAGCGAAGCTTTTAGGACATATGGAGATGCATGTATAGTTTGGAATTTTGTGGACTGGGAATTTTTTATGTTCTTTTACTATGAAACCTGTTTAAGGACACTGCCACTCTGTCTTTTTTCCAACAATTTTTAGCTTACTGCCAGATTGTTCATTGACGTGGAGAATTGTTATGAGAACTATATTTGTTTTGACTATGCCAAGGTTGTTTGGAAACATGAAAGCATAATATTTGGATCAAAAGAGAATAATACTTCTTTTTCACTTCCAGTAGGTATAATAGACTTAAGAGAGAGGGCACTACAGTATTGTTTTGTATATTTCAACTATATTTCGATGTACATTGTTGTTGAAGAATATTTTTGACATTGATTAGAAACATAGAACTTTTTTTTGGATTTTGGCTTTGCTGGATTTAATTAGATTTTAATTTTTTTGCATCTGTTTTGTGTTTAGGAGTATGATTGAAATTATTTAGAAATTTTGAATATTTTTAGATTTTGTTTTTTGTTTTAATCTGGACTGACATATATATTTTTCTATATATACTCCGTAGAAGATCATTGAGGATTGATTTGAATTTTTGAATTTTTTTCACTTCTGGGGAGATTTTGGATTTTTATTGATTTTTCTGGATTTATAAGGTTATATTTTTTTCCCCCAAATATAATATGAATTGTTAGAAGAATTTATTGATTTTATTTTTTCCTCTGATATACAAATGTTTATTTTATTGGACTTTACTATCTTTTTTCATAATTTGGATATTTTTGAACTTGAATCATTTTTATATTGGGACTTTTTTTTATTTTTACTTTTCTGGATTTTGTTTCTTCTTTTTTGTCCATTATTCAATACTTCTATTGGACCTGGTTCCCCCCCCCCCAACTTTACTATGGCCTCTGGTTCAAAACAAGAAAGAATGACACTGAGAAAGGACTCAATAGAAGAAGACAAAGTTCCTGACTACTTTCCCAGTTTTTTTGGTAGAATTTTGACAGAAGATAGATGCAGTTAATGACAAGGTGGATCCCAATACTGATGAACTTAAACAGGAAATGAAACAAGTGTCAGATGAGGTTAAGAAGACTCAACAGTTGTTACAAAAGATATCAACAGGGGTTCAAGAGAATAAAAAAGCAATTGGAATGCTAACACACAAAACTCAAGACTTGGAGAAAAGAACTATCGAGGTTGTTACTGGGAGGAATTTTTATAGTCAAGACGAATATACTCCCAAAGATGGTGTTTTTATTTCAAATGATTCCAATTATAATCAAAGAAATGCCATTCAAAATACGGCAAAAGGATATTTCAAAATTCATATGGGGAGGGAAAAAAACCCTAGAATAAGATTCAAGATTTTGCAAGATGCTAAAGAGATAGGAAGTCTTGGATTATTTAATTTAAAAATGTGAGCAAATTTTATGAACTGGAGAGAAACTGCTACTAATTTCTGTTAACTGCAAAGGGATGTAAGAATAAAAAACATTCTTGGTTTGAGGCCAAATGTTACAGATTGAGGCCATGTCTGAGGAAGCAAATGTGAAAGGTCCATAACTCCCCAGATGGCAGTGCATATTCCTCTATGCTTATTACTAGAAGAGAATATGAAAAACCAGTTACAGCTAAAAACCCCAGCTATGTCAACAGATGTTGGCCGCACTTGGAACAAGAGGTTGCTAATTAAAATTCAGCTCAGTTTTGGTATTTAGTAGCTAGAAAACTGGGCAAATTCTATCATGATCTTGGGACCCCTATTTCTGCTTCAGCCTGGGTAGCGTTTTCTCTGAATTATGTAGGGAGTAGTTAATAATGGATAGTTCCTTGACGGATGAAGAAACCCTTGGGAATATAAATGACTTCCCAAAATGGCCCATGGTTACCAAGCAGGAAGTCAAAGCCCTCATATAGTCATTAAAGAATAGTAAAACCCCTGGAGAGGATTTCATGCCACCTGAACTGTTTAAGGACAGTATAGATTGGTGGGCTGCCCTTTTGGCTGGCTTATTTACTCATATAAATGATATAGTGTGTATTCCTAGTGGTTGGAAGCTTGGCATAGTTATTCCTCTCTATAAAAAAGGGGATTGAAGGGACCCCCAAAATTATAGGCCAATTAGTTTGATAGACATTGCAGCCAAAATCTATGCAAAATTCATTTTGCAGAAACTGGAGGACTGGGCTGAACAAAACTCTATTTTAGTTGAAGAACAGGCAGGCTTCAGATAGGGAAGGAGTACTATTGATAATTGCTTCACCATCCTGCATTTGATATCAAAATGCACCTTAAGGGGTGCATAGCTTCATACTGCATTTATGGATTTAAGTGTGGCCTTTGATTTAATTAATAGGAGCCTTTTATGGAAAAAATTTAAGAAGACGAACATTGATAGGAGATTCCTCCATCTAATAAAGGCTCTTCACAAGGATACAAGTTTACAAATCAGAACCGGTGTAAACCAAGCTTTAACTAATGAGATCTCCAGATTTAAAGGAGTGTGTCAGGCTGCATTTTGGCTCCATTTCTTTTTAATTTTTATATCAACAATGTAGTTTCAGCTATGGATAGCCCTAATTTCCATATTCCCAAAGTCCTGAATAGACCACTTAATGTGCTCTTGTACACAGATGATATGATTCTACTTTCTACAACTCTGGTAGGTTTGTGCAGACAGTTGAGAGAGTTTAATGTTTACTGTCAGCAAAATGATTTGATTTTTAATAGTAGTAAAACCAAAATTGTAATTTTTCTTAAAAAGAGGACCCATCACAAGTAATTTATTGATTCCAAAGAAATAGAACAGGCAGGAGCCTATAATTATTTATGTACAGTCTTTTCAGCTTCAGGATCTTGGTCTCCCCAGATAAAGAGAAATGCATTGAAAGCTAAAGTCAGTGTCCATACTCTGAATAAATTACTGAGTTATACGCATCTTGGTTCACTTCTCCTAATCATTAAAGTATATAAGGCTAAGATGTTGCCAGTGTTAATCTTTGGATCAGAAATATGGGAATTTCCTTCAAATAAGAATATTGAAAGAATCCAGAATAAATGTTTAAGGTTGATTTTGGGAGTGTCAAGAAGTTCTCCACCCCAGAAAGTCAGAGCCAAACTGGCAATGGCAGTTGTTTCAGATCTGTGCCTTCTCAGATTAATTTCTGGATTAAGCCAACCCAAATGAGTGATGATAGACTTCCCAAGATCTATCTAAATGAACAAGCACTTAATTCTATAACAGATTCTTGGTTTTCCAACTCTTCAAAAATGCTTTCAAAACACGGCCTGAGTGTTGAGGCTGTTAGTCTGTGTAAGTCTAATGTTAGAAATACATTCAAACAAAGAGTGATGGATATCAGAGCTCAATTAGATCTAGCTGTGCTGTCTTCTGTAAGATCTATGAAATGGTTAGCAAAGACCAAATCTCCTTTTTCAGGAAGAAGAATACCTGTCTTTCAAAGTGAAAAAAGGTTTACGCACAGCCTTTACATGTCTCCACTTTGAGCAAATGGATACTAGATGTTACAAGATTATTATCAGGGCATTCCTATGCAAGACAGAATTTGTATATGTGGAGCATCTAATGTTGAACATCTTGCTCATTACTTATTGTATTGCCAGTTATATATAAACATTAGAGTGCACTAATTAGAGTACACTATTTTTCACCATTCCTACATAGTTAGAGAGAGTGGGACAATGAGTCCAAAATGACTTTTCTGCTGCAAGGGGTTAATCATTTTGTGACTCACAGGGTTGCCCTTTTCACACGTAAAGCAGCTAAACTGAGGAAGCAAGAAGCAGACAAAGAATTAGCCTTGATGTCCATTTGTAATTCTTTTTTATTATTATTAGAGGGGTTTTATTGGTGAACCAGAGGGGTGGGTCTTTTCTAACTTGAAAAATTGTTATTTTATCTGCATATGCTATTTTGTATTTTATAATTTTACCACTTATCAGTGTGCCTGTTTGCTGTTTTCTGACGCTGATGTTTCTGTTCTCTTATTTTTCTATTTGTTTGAAAATAGTCTGAAGATTGATTCAATAAAGATATGAATGTATTACACACCTAATTTAAAAGTATATTTTGCAGCAACATGTTTTATATAATTCAAAAATGGCTAACCTTAGAAGATTATAAACTTCTGAACTAGGAGTGTTATGATCTAAGATTTGGATGGCACATGTACTTATGGTACAAAAAAGTTAAGGTTGAAGTGGCCTTTAATAATCGTTGTATTCGGCCTGCCCTATTAAGAATTTGGATGAAATATAAAACAAGATTATGTCCAAGAACGCCACTATGTATATCACCACAAGAAGCTTTTTATAGGGTGGAAATGAGAACAGATCAGATATGGTTGACCTACCATGACCTGCTTATAAAACGAGGACAAAAACATGAACTGAAAACATTACAACCGCTCCAAGAAGAAAGATATTCCATACAATGGCTATCACATAGACAATACTATTTATAGAAGATATGAAGGCTAAAGGTTTTGAAATGACAAAATCTGAATTGGAAGTTTTGCTATGTGATAGTGAAGAGCATTTGATCACTAAATTGTATAAAGTGCTATTAAAAATTGAGATGGAAGAAGAATAGGTAAAGGAATATATGATCAACTGAGCAAAGAATTTTGGATTTGCAATTACTATGAATCAATGGCAAAGGTTATGGACGAAAGTATACCTTGTTGTGACTTACAAGAAAACCATTATAAAATGATGTTTCGTTGGTATCTTATACCAGAAAGACTTTCCAAGATACATAAAGAAATGCATAATACTTAATGGAAGTGCATGGAACAAGTTGGATCTTTGTATCATATGTAGTGGGCTTGTGAAAAGGCTAAAAAGCTTTGGAAGATGATACAAGATACAATCCAAACAATTTTGAAAAGCCAGACCACAAAGTCCCCTGAGCTGTTTTTGTTGGGAATTTGGCGGGAAGATTCCAACTTTGATAAGCAAAGACAAAGAATAGTTCAATTTATGTTAGTAGCTGCACAACTGGTCTATGCAAAACATTGGAAAAATTCTCAAATCCCAACCATAAATGAATAGTTTGCTAAGCTGATGACAATTGTAGAAATTGTAGAAATTGTTTGCTAAGCTGATGACAACTGTAGAACTGACAGATTGATGGAAATATTAAAAGGTTCACCAGAACATGACTTTGCTCAAAATTGCTATATGCTTATTGAATATTTGAGAGAAAACTGAGGGCGAAACTATGATTTTGGGATTTTGAATTTGCTTCTGCTGTTACTGTTAATATTTTATATTGTTCTGTTTGGAATTTATAATATGTGCTAAGGAGTCTAAGAAAATTATAGATAACCTTACTTTGATGCTACATACTGTTATCTTCTTTAAGTACATATAGTTATATAATCACGTTATATTTTTCTTTTGTATTTTAGACTAATAATGTTAGTTATGGATATTAATACATTTATATATTTCTTTTAGAATTGTTTTATATTATATAAGTGAGATAATGCATAACTGTTACCTAACAATTCCAATCTTTCCACAGAGGCATTGGCATTGCAGGTGGAACCCCTGAATCATCTTCCTTTTAGGGTAGCAGTATCAGGTAAAGGAATAATTGCTCCTAATGATAGACATAGGGCTAGTTGCAATAGCAAGCAAATTATGAGTTGCAAACAAACAGCTAGAAATGAGCATTGGTAAAATAAAAGAAAGGAGCATTAGAGTAATAGCAATGAAAGACCGTGAAATAAAAATAATAATCTGAAATAAAATAAATAAAATTCTAAATAGGAAAATAAAGTTTATAAATTAAATTAAGATTTATAATAAAATTAAATAAAAATAATAAAAACTAAATATTATAAATATTTGAATATATAATGTATATTTAATAAATAAATAATAAATAAATAAAGTATATATAAAATATACAAATATAGCAAATGTAAAATAAATAGGAGATAATAGGGGGATGGGGGGAGTTGAGGTGGCAGCCAAAGGCTGAAGAAAGGCTCTGGAGGGCAAGGAAAGTTGCTGCTAGTTTTTGGAGTGCCATGGAGGAGTGTGCAGGCATGCTGGATGTGTGTGTGTTTGTGTGTGTTTTGAGAGGCCTCTGCCAGCCCAGCATGAGGCTAGGGATAGCTAGGGAGTAGTGTAGAGGTGGATGAGTTGAGAGGGGAGGCAGCATGTAGCTGCAGTGGCCATGAGGCCTAGAAAGACAAAACTCATACACAGTCTGCCCTGACCTGCCCCATGACCAGCAGAGCCATTCAGGGTGGGCTTGGTGCGATATTGCAACATCACTCCCTCTGCAATGGTGTGAAGGGGTGTGCTTTATCTTCCTGAAATGGCTTAGTGGTCTGCGTGTAGGAGTCATGGTACTATAGTGCTTTCAGCCCCCCTACCTTCAGGGTCATTATCACTGTTGGGAGTTAGTGTTTCCCAGAGTGTTAGCCCTTTGGAGGAAATTCTGTGAAAGCTAAAACTGTTAGGAATCAACCTTCTTTTAGTAGAGTAACAAGAAAAGCATGTCCCAATCTGTCATGTCTGATCTGCCCTTTGGCTCTCAAGAAAAACACAGGGTTTTACCAATGAGGCATATTAAGCTTGATCACAAAACAGTTGCTAAATCTAACTTTTCATATCACACACTTTGGTTTTATCTTGATACAATATTTGCTTACTGTCAATTCCCATTGTGGATTCTTTGTATCTTCCTCTTTCTCAAATTTCCAGTGGTCCTCTATACTACTTCGCTTTCATAATTGGATCTAATGCATCTCTGTTGTTTTTGTTACTTGTTTATATAGGTTTACATTGGCTAGACTCCTTGTGGTCATCGAGGCGTGGCCAAGATGGCGTCGGAGACAGACTTGTGGTAGCAGAGCTCTCTCTTTAAACCTTCAAACAAGCATGCACCGAATCGGGCTAAGGGAGATTTCTTCCAAAAGATTCACCAAGAGACAATGAAATATATTCAGGACAATAACCAAGAAAACATGATTATTTTGGGAGAGATGAATGGGGTTATCAATCCAGTGAATGACAGGTCTATTCAAAAAAGAAAGTTGCGGAACAGCGGAAAACTACCCAAAAGTTTTTTCTTGTTGATCAACAGCCTTTTCTTATTTGATGTATGGAGATATAAGAATGGAAATGCACAAGGATATACATTTTTTTCAGACCGTCACAAGACAATGTCCAGAATCAACTTAATGTTAGCTTCCACAGATCTTTTGACTAAAATAAACAAAATGGAAATTTTACCGAAACTGTGCTCAGATCACAATCCTATTCAAATAGAATTGAAACAAATAACAATAGAAAAATTCTGGAGACTTAATGAGGACTTATTAAATAAGGACAATTACATTCAAAGAGCAAGAACTGAAATTATCAATTATTTTCAGGAAAATGCTAGTACGGACGTCTCTGTGAAATGGATCTGGGATGCAAGTAAAGCAGTTTCTTTATAAAATGGAGTTTGGAATTAAGGAAAAAGAAAAATGAAAACATGCAAAAAAATTTAGAATAAATGAAAGAAGTAGAAAGACAATTAAAGAAAAACCCCTCAATTGAAAAAATGACTAAGGAATTTAAATATCTCCAGTACAATTAAATGAAGAAAATCTCCATGAAATAGAACAACAAATTAAACAGGCAAGACAAAAAAAATTTTGAGCAAGCCAATAAGCCATCGAAATGGCTTGCTTATAAGCTACGGAAGGAGAAAAAAAAGAAAATGATTATCGAGATCAAGAAAGGGAATAACCAAATCACACATCAAGAAGGCATTAAGCAAGTCTTTTTTGAGTATTATAAAAACTTTTTAATGCAAATCCTGTTTCTCAAGAGGAGAAGGAAAGAATACATATTTACCTGGAAAATCACAATATAATTAGAATTTCAGAACAAAAAAAAGGCTATGCTGAACCAAACAGTAGCTATGGTTGAAATTACTGAAGCAATTAAATGATTAAAATTGAACAAAGCCCCAGGTCCTGATGGATTTCCTGCAATATATTACAAGACATTTGAACATGAACTTTCTTTTCCTTTGCAAAAGACAATAAATGAAGCCCTTTTCACGGGATTGCCGGAATTGTGGAATAAAGCTAACATAACACTTATTCCAAAGAAAGGTAAAGATCATACCGATGTGAAAAATTACAGACCGATATCTTTACTAAATACTGATTACAAAATTTTTGCATCAATATTAGCTGACAGGCTTAAACGAATACTTCCTGAAATAATTCATGAGGACCAAAATAGATTCTTACCTAAAAGATCTTTAAGAGACAATATAAGAACAGTCATTAATATAACAGAACATTGCGAGAAATATAATGAAAAAAAATTGGTGATGATATTTGTAGACATTGAAAAAGCATTTGATACCCTTAAGTGGCCATTTTTAAAAACTGTATTACAGAAGATTGATGCAGGGTCCAAATTCATGACATGGATTGAGGCAATTTATGACCAACAACAAACTCAACTAATTATCAATGGTGAAAAGACAAATCCAATAACGGTGCGGAAAGGTACAAGACAAGGATGTCCTTTATCCCCTCTATTATTCATAACAACAATGGAAATATTAAACAATACAATACAAATGGTTAAAGAAATCAAAGGATTACAAATAAAAAAATATCACTTTAGATTAAAAGCATTCACGGATGATTTGGTGCTGGTTTTAGAGGATCCAATAAATAGTATAAAATGTCTCAATAGAGTGATTAATGAATTCGGTGAGCTTTCAGGATTTAAAACTAACAAAGAGAAAACAGCAATTTTGACTAAAAATATAAGCAAAAAAGAGGAAGAGAAATTAACAGAGATATCTGGTTTTAATACAATAAAAAAAGATCAAATATTTGGGAATCTGGATCTCTAAATGAAATAATGAACTTTATGAGAACAACTATGGGAAAAAATGGAAAGAAATAAAGAAAGATTTAGAAGACTGGATGAAACAGCGACTTTCACTTATGGGAAGATTAGCTGCAATCAAGATGACAGTATTACCTAAACTGATGTTTTTATTTCAAAATTTACCCATTATAACCAACAAAAAACCATTTATGCAGTGGCAAAAGGACTTAACAAAATTTATCTGGGAGGGAAAGAAACCCCGGATAAGTTGGAAAACTCTAACGGATTTGACAATTAGAGGAGGAGCGGGAGCACCAGATATATATATACTTATTAAGAAGCTGCTGCAATGTCTTGGATTGCAGACTGGATCAATTTAAATAAAGAAAGCCTAGTAACATTAGAAGGATCAGATGCAAGAATGGGATGGCATGCATATACATGCTATGACAAAGCTAAAGTAGATAAAGATTTCACGCATCACTATATTAGAAAATCACTTATGACAGTATGGAACAACTACAAACGATTATTTATTAACTCAATTCCAAAATGGGTTTCACTTCAAGAAGCCTTTTTCGGAAGATGGAAATCCACGACAAAATGGTTAAGATATGAAGACCTAATCGATGTTCGAACTACTGGAGTTCCAAAAATTAAAGACAGAATTGGAAGAGGAGGGGATAATCCTAAATTGGTTTCCCTATAGGCAGTTAACGGAAAGATTCCAGATTGATTTGAAAATATATGGATTTAACACGAGAGATCAACATGAAATAATAAAAATTATGCGAGAAAATCCACCCCATACAATTGCCAAATTTTATAAATCACTCCTAATGTATAAGAGAGAAGATGACACAGTCAAACATGCAGAGATTAAATGGGCACAGAATGCTGGTCATTCAATAAATTTGGAGCACTGGGAAGAAAGTTGGAAGCTTACCCAAAAATTTACAGCGACCCAAAATTTAAAAAAAAACTATTTGAAGATTTTCAATAGACGGTATATGACACCGATAAAGCTTCAAGAAATTTATAATACTGGTACAGAGAAATGTTGGAAATGTCATGTTGAAATGGGCACGACATTCCACCTATGGTGGACCTGTACAAAAGCAAAAAAATATTGGAATGATATACATAAAAAAAATGGAAGAAATTTTGCAATTTGAATTTGGTAGAGATCCAGAGATCTATTTGTTAAATATGTTACACACTTTAAACCAAACTGTAAAGAAAAAGTACTCCAAAATTCTGTTATACATGATAACTTTAGCCAGAATAGAATACGCAAAATGTTGGAAGAAAGAACAGGCGCCAAACATTGAACTTCGGATTCAAAGCCGCACGAAATGAAATTAGCGGATAATTTGACACAAAGGCTCAGAGGACAAACAGATGAAAAGATAGAGGAGGACTGGGGTCCTATAAATCGATTTCTCCAGAGGTGGAGAACGGAAATTTAAATAGACAACTATAAATAATAATGTGAGTGATATGACATGAGTGTTTCATAATGAACATGGGATTAAATAAATCAGACGTTTAGCAGAAGCAATCTTAACCACAGTTAAAGAGGTATAGAGATAAATGTATATAATGTACGTAACAATGATAAATTATGTAATGAGAGATAAAGAAATATACTTAATTACAAGGATAAGATATGAAATCTGGACAGAACTTTTAATTTTGCTTTTGATAAAAAGAATCAAAGAAGGGATGTATAATAATTATTTGTGTGGAGAAAGATGAATTGAGATAAATGTATATAATGTACATAAGATTGATAAATTTTACAATGCATAAGTTAAGAAACATATTAAGTTTAAGGTTAAGATAAGATATATCTGGATACAACTATTAAATTGGAATTTGGAGATATGTGGAAGAGGATAAATATGTACCATAATAATTATTTGCTCAGATAAAGAAAAATGGAAGAAACACTGTTCAAATATGACATAATTACTAATGTGTAAATACTTCAAATAATCTATTTTTATTTTGGATGAAATGTCAATAAAAATTATACACACACACACACACACACACACATACACACCTTCAAACAAGCTATTAAAAATGGCTAAATTTCTTCAGACTCATATCTTAATTGCTAAAAGATGAAGTGGAGCTTTGTAAGAAGTAAGATTTATAGCTTTTTCCTGGCCGGAGGAGTGACAGACGCTTACTGAGGGTTGAAGATAAGAAGTAAGTTGTAACACTGAGCTGGGACCATGAGGGTGTTAATTAAAGTGAAGTTTTTATTGATATGAGACTTTCCAGAGAATTGTGATTTACAAGTTGTGGAGGGTAATTGTACTATCTATTTACTAAACAATTTGGCGCGGTTTTCAACGGTAAAATACAAACAAGTACCTGAAGCTCTTCCATTTCTCCCATAACTGCATTTCCAAATATACTACCTTAACCCCCAGTTAGCAATGGTGGTTACAAGAAAAGCGTACAGAGAAATGCAAGACCCCCCTCCGTTTGAAAGTATTCCATCAACTGGTCAAAGAAGAAAGGAACAAACAAAGATAACCCGTTTCTTTTCCCCAAGTGTGGTGGAGCGGAAGAAGGAGCAATTACTAAAAGCAAATGTACTAGTCTCAGGATCTCAGCACAGAGAACAGCTGTTAGGAGTTGAGAGAAACAAAAGGGAGGATTCTTCGCCAATGAATTTGACCCTGAAAATTGCCCTTGCTGAGACTAAGTACATTAAGGAATGCTCCCAAACTTGCGGGGAAAATAAGCAGGTGGAAAAGCCCAATCAAGATCTGGAGCTTGATACCCATACAGAAGAGGCAATTTTGGAAGAACCTCATAGTAAAGAACTGAATACAGAAAACAACAGGTGGATGGAAGGGTGACTTTGTTCCTTGTCTAAAGGTATAGAGCATGTTAAATCTTTTATATCTGATTGCACTGTGCTCTTGAGTCTATTTGTAAGGGTCTACAAAATCCTGAATATTGACAAGCAAGTAGATAAAGCTTTAAATGGTGCTAAGCTGCAACCAGTTAATTCAGCCAGCTCTATTCATCCGGTTAAAGCAAATAGATGTTACCCAAAGAAAAAACCAAATAAGGTTGTTAAAAATTTGAAGTAAACTAAAAATATAAAGAATGTAAAACACCTGAAACATGCACCCAAGGTGAACTTTGAAAAGCTTTTCGACTTGCTATCCAAAGAGGTAAATAAAGAGAGAAATCTTACTAAGGGAGCAAATGTAAAGACTAAGGACAACATCCGCAATAGCCCCTCAACAACAACTGATGACATTTTATTAACATCCCAGACTAATAAAAGCACAGTTGCACAGCACTTTGCTACACTGAAGGAATTAGAGGGAGAAGTTAACTCTCAGACTGACTCTCCTAGATATCAATCTGCAGAACTTCAGGATCCCTGGTCTGTCTCAGCACTTAGGGGAAAAAAATTATCAAAAGAGAATACCATTGGTACTACTTGGAAACTAGTGCTGGCTAGGCAGAAAGTAGTAATTCTGAACTACCCTAAACCGGCAGGGATTCTATCACAGTACAAACGTAAAGTTCATTTCATAAAATTACTCACCAGATCCTACATTGACTTCTGCACCTTCAGAGATATAACTCATATAGAATATATATTCTTCAATTATGCTTGTGCTCGTGCTGTGGTAACATTCACAAATAGTTCACTGGCAAGTCGGATGCTAAATAGCAAAGATAAATTAGTGCATCTTGGCCTAAGGTGACAACGATGTTTGAAAACCAAGCTCCTCCAGTGCAGTTAAAAGGGAGTAATCCCAGATCTGCTAAACAAAAACATAGGACTTATGAAAACCTGACTGACCTAACTGATGAGCATCTGGACCTGGCAGAACCCACCCCAGCTATCGCCCAAACAGAAAAACAAAGTACATTCCAGTTGAATCATAGTTCAGACTTCCTACACCACCAGAAAAAAGAAATATGCTTTGATGAGGAGGAAGCATTACTGAACTCTTTCTCTGCCTTACCCCCTGAGGAACAAAATAGTATCCTGAAAAGTTTAGATATTTTGAGAATGATATTATTTAACTAGCAGTTCTCAAATACCCATAAAACTACTGTCGCAGAAGTAGTCTCAGAGACAGTAACCACACATTTATCTGAGGAAAATCACCATAAAAATAAAGGAATTTGCGTTTCATTTCCTCAAGGGAAAAAACAAACATCGCCTATCATCGTAAAACCTCCTGAACTCACTGCACAATCTACTACATTTGAGTTGGTGTCACCAACTGTTAAGACAAAAGCCCCTCTACAGACTGACAAGCCACTTTTAGACAACCAATTATTAGGATCAATAATACTCCAAGATGCTCCTGCTCATCAACTCCTGAAGAGGACTATTCCAATAATTTCCAATGTTAGCAGACCAGCCCCCCAGTTAGATCTCATAGAAATATTGGAAGAGGATGTAAACAATCAAGTGGAGGGAAGAAAATTACAAAAGGACAACATCTTGCTGTCGAATATAGAAACCCATCTAATTCAGTAGCAGCACCCACAAAAACATCCTGACAAAAAATGTTCCAACAAAAGAAGACCCAAATATCTCTGCTGTCATGGAATATCACAGGGTGGATAAGGAAAGCATTAGATCCTTCCTTTATAGAATTTATTCAAAAACATGAGATCTTATTTCTTCAAGAGACGTGGGCCACAAGAGACATTGGTGTTAATGGCTTCTCTTCTTATTGTTTAGCAGGAACTCCAAGTGAGAAGGGTGGACGAGTTAAAGGAGGTTTGTGCATATTGATGGCAACAAAGCTCAGGGCCTTACTTGTCAAAGTGGAGCCCTTGCACTCTTTGGCTCTGGCTTTGTTACTAAGATGCAGGTCTTTTTGTCTTTTATTAATCAATGTGTATATTCCACCTCAAAGGGAAAAGCAGACAGTTAAAAGTAAATGGGTCAAGCTAGAAAACTATATTGACAATATGATTAATAGGTTCTCTGATGTGTCAGTAATAGTGGCTGGAGACTTAAATGCTCAAATTGGCCAATCTGATAATGCTTTGTATTCTTATTACCATGAATCTCCACCTGAACTGGATGAAGCTCACTCCATACCATTTAGGCAGTCTAAAGACAAAGGCTGCAATTTTTCAGGCTTATGTCTTTCAAAAATGATTGAAAAGGTTAGATCAGGTAATTTTGAATGGAAGTATTAATGGTGATATTGAGGGGGAATACACTTACACCTCCAAGTTAGGAGCATCAACAATAGGTTATATTATAGTATCCCACAATCTTTTGAATAGGGTCTCTGAGTGTAAGGTGGGGGACAACATGGAGAGTGATCATCTTCCCTTGTGTCTATCCCTTATGGCAGAGAATGATATAATTTATAATGAGTCTCTGGCAAATGGAGATGTAGAGTTGCGATATTCTCGCATTAGATGGTCTACCCATGTGGACGGAGAAATCTCAAAAAAATCAATTGTGAGGAATGTGTAAAAATAAGATCTAACTTATTAAATGCAAATTCTACAGAAAGAACAATAACACTGTTTCAAGACATGATCTCCCTTCTGCGATCTAAGTCAAAAAAAGGGAACAAAACTCTTCCACCCGTCATACAAATCCAAATGCTGGTTTGATCAGGAATGTATTGCTATGAAACGTACTCTGCTGGAAAAATATAGGGTTTATAGGGAAGCTAACATCTCTACGTTGCCAGTTGAGTGGTTTGAACTTAAAAGAAAATACAAAACTTTGATTAAAATAAAAAAGAACCAAGAACAAAAAGAAGCATGGCAACACTTAATAAATGCCTCCCTAAGGAAGGATTCTACCTCCTTCTGGGGAATTGTTGCGAGAGGATGGCACGATACCCCTTCAGAAGTGGAATGTTTTATCCCAGCCAGGGTTTGGGAAACAGATTTCCTTTCTTTGTTTGAAAGAAAACAACCCCCCCCCCCAAAAAATACTTTCCTTATCCTTGAACAATGCTGGACCAGAATGGCCCCCAGTTACCATAGAGGAAGCTCAGCATCTCATTTTGGGATTAAAAGGGGGTAAAGCACCAGGGCAGATAATATCCCACCAGAAGTATTCAAAACTAATATCAACTGGTAGGCCCCAGTCCTTGCAGAATTGTTCACTAGCATTGACCGTTCCGCCATCATTCCTGACGACTGGGGATTAGCGATTATCATATCAATATATAAGAAAGGGAAAAGATCTGATCCCCTAAATTACAGACCCATCAGCCTTTTAAGCATAATCAGCAAATTATACACGGCCCACCTTTACACTAAATTGGTGGACTGGATGGACCAGGAACACATTTTAGCAGATGCACAGGCAGGATTTAGGGTGGAACGGTCTACCATTGATCAAGGATTCGTGCTTCAACATCTTGTAGACAAATATACGTCCATTAAAGGAGGCTCTCTCTATGCTGCATTTATTGATTTTAAGTCTGCATTTGATCTCATTTCACGAGATAGGCTATGGGAAAAATTGAACAACACAAATATAAACAGGCTCCTTTTAATTCTTATCCAGGGTTTGTATCAAAACACACAACTTCAGGTTAGATGTGACCGGCAGGGACATTTAACAAAGCAAATCCCAACTTTTAATGGGGGTAAGGCAAGGTTGCGTGCTTGCACCTATCTTATTTAATTTTTATATTAATTCCTTAGTTGCAAGGATGGAGGAAGAAAGTGCCCACCCACCAAAATTGGCAAATATGGCTCTTCCGGCTCTTCTGTATGTGGACAATGCTGTTCTGCTTTCCTTGTCCTGTGTGGGTTTAAGACGTCTCTGAAGAACCTTAAAATCCTACTGTGCTATTGAACAACTAACAATCAATTATGCGAAGTCAAAAGTGATAGTGTTCTCTAAGAAAAAAACGAGGCATAAATGGCAGATCGATAATAAGCACATCGAACAAGTGGTGTTTTTTAAATACCTAGGTATAACTTTTCATGCCAGAGGCACATGGGACGCCCACATAAAACATGCCTCTGCAAATGTGCAAAGGAACGCCAAGGCAATAATAAGGTTCTTTTATGGAAAAGGAGGCCAGTTTATCCCTGCTGCTTCACAAGTATTTACAGCCAAAGTTATCTCTCAGCTCTTATATGGCTCTCAAGTTTGCACTTTTAAGAGTGTTTCCCCTTTTGAAATTATACAAACAAAGTATCTTCGTAGTTTGTTAGGGGTTCCTTCCTGTGTCCCAAATGCAGTAGTCCGGCTGGAGGTGGGACAGACCTCAGTTGAGGCCTGGATGTGGATACTTAGGATTCATTACTGGCTAAAACTGATTTTTTTTCCCAGTAGGTCTGGCTCCTCTAACATTACTAGACTTAGCCCAGACTAAGTGGAAGTCCACACTCTTGGAGAAGTTAAGAGGCTTGGGGTTTACACCCCAAACTTTGATAAATATTGGTTATGAAAAAGCCAAATCAACAATTAAGCAGCGCATTTGAGATATAGACCTACAATGCCACCAGAGCGAAATGGGCAGGTATTTGGAATTTAATGTCAGTGGGGGGTCTTTTACACTGGCAAGATATCTTTTCCAGCTAAACATCCCTAAGTACAGGTAAGCCTTCACACTAGCGAGATTAAATGTCTTGCCATCCGCGGTACTGCAGGGCAGATTTAATAGAACTCCATACCCCGAGCGACTTTGCCCATGTGGACTTGAAGAAGTGGAATCACCTAAGTATGTCTTATTCCATTGCTTTTTTTATAAAGAGATTCGACTTTCACTGATTATTCCTATGGTGCAGCGACTCCCAGGCAGAACTACTATTATTTAAAATATTTATTAGAGGATAGGGAATCACAGACCACTCTATTAGTGGCTAGATTTTTTGCTGCTGCTGTTAAAGAACTCAAATTGTAAAGGATCTTAACGGTTAAAATTTTATTTTGTATATTTAACTTAGATTAGGTTTTATTTTTAATTCTTTTATACCTGTGCATATATCTGCGCATATATCTGTGTAAGATCTTATTGACTTTGTTATATTTCTATTTATGAATTAGATTTAGACTATATGGTGGTAATTTGCTATTTTATTTCTACTATTGTTATTTTACATTCTTGATTTATGATTGAAATAATGTAGACGGGCCTGATCAACTTTTCTCAAAATGCTGAGTTATAACAGTCTTTTAGGAGGTTGTTTTTAGGTCTACTTTTAATTTGGAATTATTATGATCAAATCAATTGTATTTTACTGGATTTTAAAAAAATTATATTTTACTGTCGGATCTTCGCCACGTACCTCTTTTACTCTATATGCTACTTAAGTGTTTGTGATGATGGTCTATGACCGTAATAACAAAGATTCAGATTCCAAGCTTGTGGTCATCCGTTCTTAAGCTCCCCTCTTTGATGCTCTTTCACTAGGCTGTAATTCCTTAACTGTTTGCTTCGATATACAATACATGGCAATCCATATTTACAGCTTAAGTACTCCCCAGGCCATATATAATAAATCACGGGTTGATTGCTATACTTTAAAACAAACAATAAACCCAGCTCTCTATTTTAAAAGTTTAACTAAATGCTTTCTACAATAAACCAAGTTAAAACACTAAGAAGATAACCTATGACAATAATTTTCTAATACAATAATGTTTTCTGCATAATCACAAATGCATAACACTGTCAGTTATGTCAGGAAGCATAGCTGACATAACATTCCACCCGCCAAAATCTTCTGCCCCCAGATTGTGATGGTATTGTCATGAAATTTTCTCACAAGATGAGGATCTCTGATATTCTGTGCCACCACCCATTCCCTCTCGTGGTCAGGTAGTTGTTTCCATTTTACAAAATATTGCAGTTTTCTTCTTTTTCCCCCCTAAAGCTTAAAATTTCAGATATTTCAAAATGCTGGTTTTGACCCACTATGACTGATGGGGGTGGTGGTCCTCTTTGGATCTTAACTACCCTATGTCTTTGGACACTGGTTTTAGCAGGATGAAATGAAACAAAGGATCAATTTGCTTATAAATGGTTGGTAATTACAACTCCACTGACATCTCATTCACACAGCACTTCACTTTGAATTGTCCAATATATTTAGAGCCTAGTTTATTTGATGGTTGTGGACATTTCAAAAATTTGGTGGATAAATAGATGTTGCTCCATGGTTCTATTTCCCACTCTTTGCCTGTCTTTTTATCTGAGTATTTTTTGTAAGTTGCTTTTGCATGTTCCAGTGGACCTATGATCATTGGCCAAGTTGCTCTGATTTTGTTTGCCCACTCTGACAGAGTGACCAGGTCAGTTTGGATGACCTCTAATGGTGGCAAGTACCTTAGTGATTTACCATACATCATCTCAAAAGGGGAATGTCCTGTGCTCTGGTGCACTGCATTAGTATAAGCCATTTCTGCAAATGGTAGCAATATGTCCCAGTCATTCTGTTGATAATTTATATAACGTCGCAAATATTGTTGCAATACTTGATTCAATCTCTCTGTCCATCAGTCTCCAGGTGGTGTGCTGTACTAAGTCCCTGTTCCATCCTAGCAATCTCAAGATTGCTTTGAAAAATTGTGAGGTAAACTGGGCCCTGATCTGTGATCACTTTGTGGAGAACTCTGTGCAATTTATACATATGTTGTATGAACAATTGAGCCAGCTGTATTGCTGTAGGCAGTGTTTTCCATCCCACAAAATGATCCTGTTTGGAAAACAGATCTATAGCCACCCCAGATCACATTTTTCTGATTACTCTCTGGTAGGTCAGTTATGAAGTCCATGCTAATATGTGTCCATGGGTGGAAAAGAGTTGGTAGTGGTTGCAAAAATTCCTTTTGTTCACCACCACCACCTTTGCTCTGCACACACACTGGGCAGTTTCTAACATATTCCTCCACATCTGTCCTCATTTTTGGCCACCAGTGTTCTGTACACACTAGGTGGAGAGTCTTTACAAAGCCAAAGTGGCTGGCTGTCTTGGCATCATGGCATCTCTGCAACATTTGGGAGGCCATTCCTTCAGGCACAAATAATTTACCCTTCCTATGCTACCCTTTATCATTATCCTCTTGTTCTTTCTGCTGTTCAGTTCTCTCATTGTCTTGCCCAACTGATTCCTGTAACACTCTTGAAGCCACCTCTGAAGTTTCCCCTTCCCCCTCCTGCTGACTGCTTTTGCTGCATGTAGTGGCTGCCAATCCTAGCTGCTGGGGTATAAATACAGTGTCTATTACTTCAGGTCTCTCACAGTCATGCTGTGGTAACCAAGACAAAGCGTCTGCCAATTTTTTTTTTCCTGGCAGGTGTTCGATAATGAATTTGAATTTATAGAAGAACTTGTCCTACTGTTACTGTTTGGCAGTGAGGTGTCAGGAAGTTTGCAGAGCTACCAGGTTGTGGTGGTCTGTCCACACTTCAAAGGGGGCACAAAGCTCCCTCCAACAAATGTATCCAGGTTTCTAGTGTCTTTTTTTAATTGCTGCAGCTTCCTTTTCCCATATGGGCAAACTCAGCTCCACTTGATCAATTTTTTTGGACAAATAGGCACAAGGTCTCACCTTCCCTTCCATGTTCTTTTGCAGTAATACTGCCCCATAGCTGTGTTAGTTGCATCTACCTGTGCTATAAAAGGATGACTTGGATTTTGGTGTTTTAATATGGGCTCTGAACTAAACAACTTCTTCAATTCATCATATGCATACTAGCATTCCTCAGTCCATTGGATTCTTCTGCTAGGCTTGGGTTTGTTCCCCATCTTTTCTTGAGTTTTGCCCCTTCCTTTCTTGGTTTTCAGTTCAGTTTATTGTATTTTAGCAACCAGCTATTATACAAATATATAAAAAGTAAAGAGAAAAGTCAAAGAAATTAATTTACACATAATAGTTAATCTACAATAGATGTATCACTTTCCATACCCCCCCTTACACTTCATAGCATGTAATTGTAAGGCCTTAACAAGAAATTTAGATGTTCTAAAAGATATATTATTTCACAGCATCAGATAACAGAAAACAGACCTTCACAGAAGAAGAACTTCCCTTAAGAGATTTCAACAAAGATAAAATATAATAATTCCTAAAATCATTATAAACAGGGCATTCAAGCAATACATGAGTTAGATCTTCCGTTGAGACAGAGTTGCAACCACATACTTTGTCCTTTATAGGAACATTCTTTTACTGGCCCATCTGAGCTGCCAATGGAAGAACATTCAATCTGGCATGTAGAAAGGCTAACTTCATTTTAATGTTTGGAAGATCCACCAAGTAACTTGGAAAAGATAGATACAATATGGGATGAAAGAGACAAAAAAGTTGTTGGATTGGCAGGACAATCTCACTCATCTGAGATTGCATCTCAGTATCCTTGAGTCTTTGGAGAATTAATACTTTCACTCTGTCATATCTTTGAGCCAAAAGGAAGAGGACTGAAACCCCCAAATTCATGGCAACCAGTTGCATTTTGTACTTCCATGAATTTGAGCTTGACTTTTCAAGAGTCAACAGAAGTGGCTCAGATACCTGCTTAATAATTTTTAGCAAGAAAAGCAAGGCAAATCTAAGAGCCTCCACTTTAATTGGCATTACACCTAATTCTTCAAGGAGCAATCTAATTTTGTAGAAGTGGGGACTACCACAAGTCTATGCAAAAATTTATTTTGTGCTCTTTCTAATTTATCTAAATTGGCCAAGGCTCACAATGGTGGTCTATATGAGTTTTGGTAAGACTCTGCTCTTATAAAGTTCTAAAATGGGCTGAATCAAATTGCCCCCTTTTGTACAATAAAATCATAGTAATCCATTTAAAGTTCTTTAAGCTAACAAGGTACTTGACTGAACCTGTGAAGGCCATTTACCAGTCCACTTAAAGATGACACCAAGATAAAACTTGCTCCAGTTTACCATCAAGTAGCCAATTATAAATTTTTTTATATCTACCAAATACCATAACTTTTGTTTCTTGGTAATTGATGGAGAGAAGTTCATTCTTGCAGTATAAACTAAACTGGTTCAACGATCTACGCAGGCCTAACTGAGCATAAAAAATCAGAATAGCATCATCTGCATACAGTAAAATGGAATATTTCTGATTTCCAATTTTGACTGGAAAATATTGGCCGCATTTTAACAACTCAACTACATCATTTATGTATAGATTGAAAAGAAGGGGAGCAAGTAAACACGCTTATCTTACTCCTTTTGTAACAAGTATTGAGTCTGAGAAATATCCTCCATCAAGTCTGACTTTCAAGGATGTATCTGAATAAAGGGCCAATATATACCTTTTAAGAGATTCATGTCAATACCCATAGATCAGGGGTGTCAAATTCAATTTCATCTTGGGCCTCATCGGCATTATGGTTGCCCTCAAAGGGCCGGTTGTATCTGTAAGACCATATAAATATATCTACTCTTTTATCGTATTAAATAATTGCCTCTGCATTAGATTATTACTAGTTTTAGTAATTGGTGCCACTTTTGGCTCCCCAGACCCTCTTTGTGCCTCTTTCTGCTCCCCTGCCCCTCTCAGTACCTGGTGAGCCCGATCCCCACATTGCAGGCCACCAAGCTGCCGGTATTCTGATGAGAGGCCCAGCAGCCAGCACTCGCAATCTACTTCTACTTCTGACTGCTGCTCTGTCCAACTTTTGCAAGCTGTGTGGAGCATTACCATGGTAAGCCGCAGCAATGCTCTAATGGTGAGACTTGGACAGAGGAGCTGGCAGGGGGAGTGCCACAGCTGCAGGTGAGGTGTAAGGACCACATAAAGTGGCCTACAGGCCTTGTGTTTGACACATGTGCCATAGATTGCAATTTAATCTAAAGAAGTTCCCTCGAGATAGAATTGAAAGCAGCTTTCAGATCAATGAATGCCACAAAAACATGCTTTACAATTCCTGCCAAATATTTATCAATAACATGTTTCAACATAAAACAATTATCCAAAGTTGACCTGCAGGCAAAATGCACACAGTCATGGAGCAGAACAACCAAATGCATACTTCTGCAGCTTGAGTCCCAGGCAGCCAGAAGTCCACAGTCCAGTCTCTGAAGCTAATGATTTTAATCTTAAAAGCTTGAATTTAAAAGATTTGAATTTAATATGCTGTTGTTGAGCTGGGCTGGTTGCTTACACAGCAGCTACTGGTGCTCACATCATTAAAAGCCAAAAACATTTTAAAGGCAGGAAAAGGCAATAAAACTATTAGGAAAAGTTAAAAATATTAGGAAAGGTCTATAAACTTGTAAAAACAGTAAGAAATGTATACAAGATAAAACAATAAATAGGGAAATAAAAGCAATAACACCACCTAGAAAAGAAAGATTCTCTCTCAAGCTGCAGGGAAAGAAACAGCCTTCCTCCCTGCCTCACACAGCTGCAGCCTCCTAATAGTCTTGGTTTTCAGTAGATCAGTTAGTGGCAAGGCTACCTGAGCAAAACTGGGGATGAACTGCCTATAGAAACTGGCAAATCCCAGAAACCTTTGCAATTGTCTATGAGCTTTTGGCTGTTCCCAACCCGATACACCTTGAACCTTGGCTTGGTCCTTCTCTATCCCTTTATTCTTGGGCCAGAATAATCTGGCCACAGTACTTTATGTTCTGATAATTTCCTCACTGGATTAATGAAATATATTCTACAAGGGAATTTCTTTGATAGTGATCTGCAGCAGGGGTGAACAACTGCAGGGGATCATATCACCACTGTTACTGCCCTGGAGAGTCCGAGCTTTGGGGATATTAAAAGATATCCTTTTGATATCATAATTCGGCTTCACTTCTCTATTCCCTTCCACGTGCTTGCGAGGCCACTGGACAAGCACGCAAAAAACCTCAGCCGTTAATTGCGGTAATATTCAAACAACAATACAGGCAGGCCGGGAATAGCTGACTCGCTCCTTTAGGAGACCTCCAGGCAAGTACTCTAATTAGGTATGCACGCAACTTACAAAAGAGCCTCTGCTCCGCGATGGCAGCTTGATGGGTAAACTATGCAATACCCAAGTACTCTGCGTTTGCATACTGGCTACTCTACTGAGAACCTCGATAATTCAATCATTCAGATTCTGACCTTTCGGAGGCTTTGTCTCCAACTCCAAATCTATTGTTTTCCTCCAAGTACGGCATAGCCTGCAGTCACATTCTCCTTATAAAAACCCTTGATTCCGAGACCTTCCTCGGAATGCTCCCGAGTTTCTTCCCGTCTTGCTGCCGCTTTGCTTGGCGAGCCTCCCCTCAGCTCCATGTGCTGAGCTACATCGCACCCCAACTTCGCTCTCTATTTTTCCTGGCTTCAGGACAGGTGAAGTATCACCCAAACCAGCAACTCCCCTAAAAATCCCCCTATACCACTCCAACCTTTATTTCTTTAGTTATCTTGTATGAATGTGCTGCATACACTGTTTGCCTGTATTCAATAAAATATCTCTTGTTTCAACTTCTGTGTGCTCCTTGACTCGGCCTGAACCCGTAGACATAGGGTTCAAGATCTCGCTACGTTACCCTGCCTCTCGTAATGCTAAGCAGTGCTCTGAGCTAATTTTCCCCACCTTTAGTTGAGCACATTTTGGTGTCCCTCCCGGGACCCCCAATACACAGGGGAACACCACTCCAGGAGACCTTGAAAGGTTCCACATCCTATAGCGCTCATTCCTGCAAACAAAACAAAACAAAACAAAACAACCTTTTTCTCTTCAGGGATCTTCTAAAAGACAAAGGGAATATTTTAACCAGATTATGGCACCTTCTCTAGCCATTTTAGGCTCAAAAGAGGTCTTTTTTTAAACAGCAGGAAATAAAACAGAAAATGTTCATTTTCTTTTCTTAAAAAAAGGCCTCTCTTTGCCTAAACTGCCCCAGAGTGGGCCAAAAACATGGCATTTGGGAGTAAACCATTCTTTGAAATATTTTGCTTGACCCCAGGGAGGGGTTCAGGGGGACCTCAAACTTACCCTCCACATACCAGAGAGTTTTGGGGAGCATGTTGGAGCAAAATAATTTTTGGAAAAAAGGATTTTTTATTTTTATTTTTTTGCAATATCTTTGATTCTACAGGGAGGCCGCATGCAGCCCGTGAGTTCACCACCGATCTAGAGGCAGTAGCTGGTACAGAAGGGTTTTGTCTATGAATCAGCAATTATTTGGCTTTTCTGTTGCCAAACAGCAGAATTTGCATTTTAGTAGACATTTGATGATTCTAGAAATTTGTAATTGTAGACATCTTTAATTTGTGATTTTAGAATTGTGATTTTTAGCATTAAGTAATTTGTGATTTTATCCATGTTTTTATGTAAGATTTTTTAGCTACCCTGAGTTCTTATGAGAAGGAAAGTGTGGCGTATAAATCAAATACATAAATAACAATAAATAATGAGCACCTCAGTGAACAGTTAATAGATGTAACCACGTTCACTAACAAGAATAAATCAAAAGTGGAACAGCAGGACAATAATTTGATCAGGAATAACCAAAAGCCACCTTTAGCTTTTCCTATAACCATCAGTCACATGAATGAGCCGCAAATCCATGAAACTCTGGATATGAGAAAGCAAAGTTATAATTGTTGAATAACTATAAAAAATTTCCAGCTCACACATTAGAATCCCTGGTTCAACCAGGCTTACTTAGACTGTCCTCTATTATAAAGAAAAGCAACCCAGGCTGAACTCTCTCCATCTAGTTTTTCTGGCTTGTGCTGTCTGCTCTCTCCCTCTTCATGAAGAACATGTTGTAGCATGTCTGCCTGCCATCCTTAACTCTTTTAGAGTATCTTAGAAAGGATCATGGTATTTCTATCTTAAGAATGAATTTTTTTAAATAAAGAAATATCTCTCCTGTTGATTATTTTAAACTTATTTTCTGCCTCCATTCAACCTAAGATGGTCACTTCCACTATTGCTGGAATGAAGGCTCTAGAGGCCTTTCTTTTCAATAATAATCTCTCTATCCACCCACTCCAACAGTGTCTATGGTTCAAGAAGTTGGAATACTGGAACAGCAATGTCGGTCCAGAAATTCCAAATACATTTCCTGGGTATAGGAATACTATTTGTGAAAAGCTCTACCTGTGTACACAGTTACAGAATGGTAACCATGTTGACTGTAATGTGTAAGCAACTCTAATTGAAATTGCTAATGCAGTGTGACATTTTTCCATAAAGTTTGGGCTTGAGGCCCAATTGTATGCCTGGTATGCTGTTGTATGGGATCCATAACTAGAAATCTGTTACTCTGATTTCTAGGGGTCCTGTGAGGGACACCTCAATGTGCTCAAAATAATGGGGAATGGGAATTAGCTAGAGCACCAGTTAGCAATGCGAGAGGCAGGGCAAAGTAGCAAGATCTTGAACCCAATGTCTACGGGGTCAGGCCGAGTCAATAATAAAACAGAAGTGAATAATAGTTTTTCTTTATAAAGTCACAGCAAACGTACGCACTCACTCACTTAGAAAATTAAGAAATACTGCACAATTGCGCAACCACGCACACAGTCCTAAGGAAATAAAGAGAGGAAAGTAGATAGGGGATTTTCTGGAGGGTTTTTGGGGAAATACTACACCTAGTCCTATAGCCCGGTAGAAAGAAAGAAGCTGGGGAGCGTAGGTTCTAAGCACGTGGAGACTGAGGGGAGGCTCGTCAAACGCAGAGGAAGCAAGTCAAGAGGCAAGTCACGAGCGATCCGATGAGACGCTCAAACTCAGGGGTTCTTATAGGGGAAAATGTGCCTGTAGGCTAGTCCGTTCCAGGGGAAAACAATCGGTTTCGGGCTGGAGACAAAGCCTCCGAAAGGTCAGTACTTTAGATGATTGAATTATGACAGCTTTGTCAATAACGTAGACAGTATGCAAACGCGGAGTACTTGAGAGTTGGATAGTCCGCTCATCAAGCTGCCTGCTCGGGGCAGGGGATCTTTTGTAAACAGCGTGCATACATAATATGATCTTAAAAGGGTACTTGCCTGGAGGTCTCCTAAAGCTGCAATCAGCAATTACTGGCCTGCCTGGGCTTGTTTTTGAATGGTTCAGCTATTTCCAGCTGCGCCTGTGTGCGTGCTTGTCCGGGGGCCTCGCAAGCACATGGAGAGGAATGGGTAGTGAAGGCCAAATTCTTGATATCAAACGATATCTAATATCCCACACGTTCAGACTAGAAACTACAGTAAGAATCACCATATGTTTCATTTCAGTACTGTATTAGAAGAAAGTTCTACTTAATTCTTCTTACTTTGCTTGCTGTAATGCAAACTGAATGCTGGCATGAGTAGTTTCTGTACAGTAAGTAATGGACTGATCATCAGATAAAAATGTGAGCACAAGTTCTATGAACTGGAGTGGGCATATGAGAAGTTATTCTGGGGTAAGAATTGGTGGCTCTGCCTCTTGTTAGCTGGAGTGGGAGAGGATTTGCTAGGCCCCTGGTCATATTTTTTCTTTGTCTTACTTTCTTCGGATGAACCTCTAAGAATTAATGTCAATGAATAGGTACCTCATACAGCAGATCATCATCACCATCTGAAAGATCACATTCATCTACAGTATGGAAAGAGAGCAAAAGTCTGAAATAAAAGATGAAAAGGCAAATACTGTATGATCTCTGAAGGTTTCTATTTGGTCAAAGAAGCTTTGGGAATTTTTGGCATGCTAACATTATTCTGCATTTGGCAGAGTTTGATGTATATCCTCAAATGATAATGTAAGGCAAATAAAAGGACATTTGTGAAAAACCCATTCCAATACAAATAGAAGGGTATTTTTCAAAAAACCATTTCAAAAAGCAAACTGTTAGTTCAGTTCTAGAACACATCTTTATTGTTATTGTTGATGTGTGCACATTGAAATCTTTTCTGATTTATGGTGAATCTATAGTGAACCTATCATGAGATTTCTTGGTAATTTTTTTAGAGAGATTTTTTTTTCTTTTGCCTTCCTCTGAAACTAAGAGAGTGTGACTTGTCCAAGGTCACCCACTGGGTTTCTCTGGCCATATTTGAGCATGTGTGAAATGCCTTTCTCTTATCATAGGCAAGCCATCACCCATTCCCAAATACCTGATTCAGAATGTCTTCCTTTCAACAGCACCTCTCTGTTTAGGAATTAATCACTGGGCAACTCTATTTAACATGAATGCTTCACTTGTTGAAAATAAGACATGATTCAGTTCATAGTAAACAGTGACAACTGTTTATATTGCCTGGATATAATATCCTTTTTGATTTCTGGACATTTTGCAGCTGGCAACCTGTACACTTTAAATAGCTCCATTTTCCCTAGAGTGGTTTTTCATCTTCTTCACCCTTAAGTGTCATGACATCAAGGTGACTTTATGCATGATGTTATTGCAGCTATCTTCTGTTAGCTAGAACCTGAAACCTTAGCCTAGTCCCTTGGCTGGTGTAAAGACATTAGGAACAGGAGCCATACCAGCTCGGAGCTGGAATTCAGAGCACTGGAGACCAGTGATTGAAACTCCAGCTAAGTTCCTTGTAGTGATGTGCTTCTTTTAATTATTTGTTCTCATAGGAGAGAAAAAACAATTCAATCAACTTTCTCCCCACTGCAAGCACATCGTTCAATACTTTGTACTGTATACTATAGATCTTTGAATGCTATGGAGTATTGAAATACATCCTTGGGGGAGGAGTTTGCATCTCCACAGCAGCAATCTGCTGTCCCCTGTTTACTCTGCACAGTCTTTTCAGTGGTGGGCAGAACAAGGGAGGGGGTAGCCAACGGAGGAGCACTGTAGTTGGCACTTCCTCTGTTCTTCTGATATAGATAGCAGATGCAAATGTCACTCAGTTTCCTCACTCCCTCCTTCCCTCTGCATGGTTTTTGTAATGGCCAGAATGGGGCAGCAACATGTTGAGGATCATCACTGCCATGTCAGAAGGACATAGGCAATGATGCTGGCAGTCTTCACTCAATTGTCCCCTCTCCTGAACAGCCATTGCAGTGGCTGGAAAGAGACAGGTGGGGACAGCTGCACAAGGAGAACCACAGCCACTGCTACCTCTGTTCTAACAGAAGTAGCAAAAGCAATCCCAACTTGGCTGCCTCAACCCTAGTCCTCAGCTCAGCTGCCCTGGCCTGCTGGCACAGACATATAGTGGCCAGGGGGAAGGACAGGGGCTGCCAAGTGAAGAGAATATATTCTAATATCTGCTGGGACCTCTCAGGGATCAGAGGATGATGCCATTGTATGAGAGCATCCAGCAACTATCCTCAGCTGCCCCATCTTCAGATTGGCCATTATATGACAATTTTGAGAGGGGAAGGAAAATAATGAGTCTGGGCTTGGAAGTGGCAGGAATAGTCCTGAAATCTACTTGGAAATAAGGGGAAAATGAGAAAAGGGATGTTCTTCCCTCTCTCGGTTGAACTGCAAACCCCAGGATTCCATAGGATGTTGAAAATGGAATAATAGCACTATAACAGTCTAGGGTAGAAATGGCCTTTGAATCTTTTTTTTAGCATCCCTAATCCCTTAGGTGGTGTGAACATATTGGGGGGCATGGGTTCTATTGCAGAAAAGGTAGTTACCATGCCTAGAGAGGAAGCTACTTCCAAAATGAGGCTTTAAGAAGAAAATATTCAAAAGGAAAACATTCAAAGAGAACAACTGAATGACGGAAGTGTCATTTGGTGTGACTGAGGAAATTGGAGGTTGCCATGATTTTCTAGGAAAGGGATCGGAAATAAGAAATATGTAATTACAAGCAAAAAAGAAAAATATAAAGTAATAGTAATAAAATAAAGTAATAGCTACAGGAGGGGAATAAGAAAAGTGAAAAGAAAGGAAAAGAAGAAGGCCATACAAAGAAATATAATTCAAATGGTCATGATGAACATAGCTCCAGTAAGATGACAGCAGACACCAATGCCAGCAACAGTAGCCAAATAAATAAGCAGGATGAGGAAGAAAAGAAAGTTAATGTAAACCAATACAAACAAAAACAAAGAAAACTGAACTGAGTAGGCAAAAAATATGGTCAGCTTTGGAAAATGATCAGAGATCATGCAAATAACATCACAAATAAGGCCAGATACAAAGTTTGCACAATGAGAAAATAGACAAAAAAATCCTACGAGAAAACTTTAAATTTCCACATATGAAAAAGTTGCTGTTTTGAGAGAAAGAACTTCAAAATGCTACTGAATTGTGTGAGTATCATACAAAGAGGAATTTAAAAAGAGAATCAATTAGGCATAAACATCAAAATTTAATACAATATATAGATGTTCCTACCATCTATAACTTTAGGATTCCCCTAGCATTCTTTCAGTGCACCAATGTGCTTCCTTGGATTTTCCCTCAAGACAACTGCAGATGCTACAGAGAGAGAGAAAAAACAACAACAAGCAATGAACATTGCTTGGAAATTAGGCTGTAAGATGTGTAATCTTTACATTCATACCTGTTTCTAATTTTTTTTCTAAGTGAGGTAATGAAGCTGAATGCTGGTATTGCTCAGCCTTCTTTTGTTAACGTCTTTTTATGAAATGAGTTTCCAAACAGGAAGGGGAAAGGAGATTAGATGAGACAAAATGGAATTCCATCATATTTATAAAAACTTTCTCAGAGAGAGAATCTGTTAACTTGTAAAAATTTTCTCATCCATCCAAGCATGTCATTTAGAGTTGTATTTTTCTATATAATAAATTGCTTCTAGATGACTGAAAAATCATTTCTTGAGTGTTATCTTTGTGATCGCTTACCTTTACAGTACCTTAATGGTCTTCTCCTCATTATATAGCTAGTCATTAAACTGAAATCCCTGGTACAATGGTACCTTATATAAAGTGATCTATGAGAGCTTTCTATAGACCTACTAGCCCAGGCCTTAATTTTACTCATTCGTCTTAATTTTTTGTAATCATTTTTGTAAAGAGGGTATAATGTCAGGCATACTTCCCCACTACTGACAGATCCAATCTAGCAGATAATTACCATAAGGAAATTGATGCTTTAGAGTGTACGGGAGAATTTAATTTACTCCAACATCTTGCAATATAATACATTCCAAAAGATATGAAGATTTAAGTTTTTTAAAAATATACTTCTACTATTTAATGTAATTACTTGTGTTGAACACCATTAACACACTTTTCCTTAACTGTTTGATGTCATTACTGGTTCAGTTACTTTGGATGAGAAGCCCAAAGCTTTCATTAAATAATAGTTATTTAGATCCATGGAATCTTAAATATAGATGCTGTATATTTTCTTCCATGCTTCCATTACAGATTTTGCTTAGTAGCCTAGAAAAATCTGCAGACATTCAGATAGGGCACACAAATAATTAAGCTTTTCTTCAATGATGTTTTAATAGATCCTTTACTGTTCATCTGTTCCAGGTTCAAATGCCCTGGATAGAAAAGGCAGAAGTATTCACAAATACCTTTAAAAACAAAGCAAAGCAAGCTGTTTCTCAAAAAGAAACACACACCAGCTCTTGCAACATGAGAGGAAGAGCACCCTTAGCAGAATTTCAGGACTCACCTTTATGCCCAATACCAGGAATATTGCCCCATTCAGTCTAGCTTTATACCGTCCTTTGCTTTGTCTCCCTCAAGTGTAAATAGTGAAAAAAGCAAAAACTGCTCATTTTATTACAGGGTTGCACTTTTTGGTACGGCTGTGTTTGAAATACAGTACATTTGGCCCTTCACATGTGCTAGGAGTCCTGTGCACCCTGCAAAAGCAGTAAAATTGCAAATATCAAAATGTGTATGTGTGTGGGAGGGAAGAGGACTAAGGCATCATGGGGGAAATGGGCACCCAGGGTGCAAATCGGGTTAGGGAAAGGAGAGAGAAAGGAAGTGGGTCAACATGGTGACCCTGTACTTCTTTTCTTTCCCTTCTCCTTCCTTGGGTGTTGGGAGGCGGAGTGGGGAAAGAGTTATGGTGTTGAGAAACTGAACTGTGAGCTGTCCCCAGCTGGCCATGCAGAGGCTGATGGTGGAGTGAGGATCAGAGGTGAGTTTTAAAGGGCTGCTCAGCTTGATTGGAGTCGCCAAGAGGGAAGGTTCATCAGAGAAAAAGTGTCTGAGGTAGGAGAGCAGTGATTGGACAAATTCACAAATAATAAAATCCATGAAAGTTAAACCTGCAAATGTTCAGAGCAATTGTACTGTGTACTTTTAACTTAAAACTTAAAATGAGTGATGTAGAACTGACAAAGATATATAAAGATATAGAAATAAGCATCTAAAATTAGGAAAAGGGTAAAATACCTGTCTTTATATAGAGAGGATGAAATACCTTTTTTAGTTTAGAATTAAATATGTATAAAATATAATCCTGACTTGCAATAGGTTTATACTACCAAATAGGCTGTTAACATCAAAGAGATTTCAGAGAGTCGGACTGGTATAGCGGTTTGAGCACTGGACCATGAGCTCTGGAGACTATGGCTTGAATCCCTGCTCAGCCACAGCAACTCACTGGGTGACCTTGGGCAACTCACACTTTCTCAGCCTCAGAGAATGGCCAATCAAACCTCTCTGAACAGATCTTGCCAAAAAAAATACCATGATAGGTTCTTCTTAGGTTTGCTGTAAGTCAGAAACACATTGAAAGCACACAGCAACAAAGTCTACAACAGAAAAAAGAAATTGCTCATGTTATTCAATGCCACGCTATGCAATATATGAAAGAAATGATGCAGGGAGCAAATAAATCAAGATGAGTTGAGTGCCTCATTCCAATAAGTACTTTACAATCAGCAAAAAACAGAGAGCTAAAAAAAGGTTACAGAAAGAAACATCTGGGTAGAACAGTTGAAAGTAAAAAATTAGAACAAATTTTAGAAGGGCTGCATAAGTTGCCGTTTGCAAGATGCAAGTGCACTGAGTAAACTGGCAATAGCTTCAAGCTTGAATGAGTACATGATGATATTCCTAGTAAAATTTCCTGTCCTCTTATTGGCTTCTTCTCTAAGAGCAGTCCTCAGTTTAAACCAAATAGTTTGTCAGGTAAATGCAGAAGTACTGTGATCTAAACAATAGCAATAACATGTGTATTTCTATACCGCTTATCAGCTAAGTGCTCTCTAAGCAGTTTACAGTGTGTTAGCTAATTGCCCTCCACAAGCTGGGTACTCATTTTACTGACCTGTGGAAGGATGGAAGGCTGAGTCAACCTGGAGCCCGGCAGAATCGAACTCACAACCTTGTGGCTGCAGAACTGGCATTTAACCACTGCGCCACTAGGGCTCTGATTATTTGCAGATTTCTGGCAATGTAAATTTCTATTCATTCAAAGTTAGGGATCCATCATGAAGTAACCATAGAGACTTTCAAATTTTGCATGAAATCAAGACAAACTGGGCTCCTCCAAACAGGCAGTATTTCCAGTAATTGATGGACTATTCTGTTTCTCCTCAAAGAGATTGTCCTTGTCCCACAGTCAGTAAGGGCTTGTTCGTTCCTGGAGTTTTGTACCTTTCTTTTCTTCTGCTTTAAGTGCTGTGTGGATGGGGATTTCTCTTCTCCTAGGAACTCTAATGAGAGAAGAGATGGTGTGGTTCCCCATCCCTACCTCTTTAGATGAAGAGATTGAAGGTTCTTTGTTGTCAGGCAGCTAATCTGTATCTCTCTGGAGATCCGTTTTATCACTATCTAGTTGCCTGGCTCATAACGTGTGAACCACAGTAAAGTTCAAACAGGCAGAGTTATCATCAGCAATCTTTAGGAATATTTTGTGTCTATATTGAGCAGAGTGCAGTGTAGTCAGTACAAGGTGAGGTTTAGTAATAAACAGAAGAAAAATGTGATGCTCTTGTAAGGTTACAAAAAGAAAAACTTAATTAAGGAAAGGAAATAGATAAAAAAAGTTTCTTAACTTATGATAAAAGAGTCCCAAAATAGCTGGCTCTCATGAGTGAGTGTAAGCCATCCTGAAGACAGAGCCTCATGGATGCTCCTTTTCTAGACAAAGGCCTAGCTAACTTTTGGAAAAAGGGAGAAGTGACCTCTGCAGGCAGGCAGAAAATAAAAGGCTTGAGAACATAGATCAAAGAAATAAACAGAAGCAGGCAGGCATGTTCTTCAGAGCTCCCTTTCACTAATCTATACAAGCATTGACACCTCATTGCTTCCAACATAAGCAATTTAAGCACTCCTAAGCCTTAGAATCTCTGCATATTAATATGGGAGAATGAGCAGGCTGTCTGTAATTCTTTTAGGCTATTTATTGTATCCAGTAATAGATAAACAAATATACATTCCCCTCAGGAAGAAACATAGACTTTTCAGTGTGTAGGCACAGAATATTCATTATATTTATTGCAGGTAAGTTATGGCACTTTCATGAGGATTGAACTTTTACATCTTCACTTTTTCCCTAGCAGGTATCTCTATACAGTCATCCCTCCACATTTGCTAGGGTTAGAGGCACAGGACACCTGTGAAAGTGGAAAAACTCTAGGCCCTCCCAAATCATGTTTAACACACACAAAAGTATGATCACCATATTCAACCCACCATGGATTCCTTTGTGGCATCAGGGCTTCTTCACAAGGCAGAAGTGGGTGGCCAGTGGGGCTTACTGCCACCTCCATTGCTGCCCCATGCCATTTTTAAGAGGGACTGACAAGCCTCCTTTGCAGTTTCTCAATCTCACGAAGCTTGCAGTCCCTATTAAAAATGGCATAGGGAGGCAGCAGAGGTGACAGCAAATAATCCATGAATAATCAAATCTGCACAAGTGAAACCCGCAAATGTGGAAGGCTGACTGTATTTAACACACACAGGAAATATCTGCTGCTTTTCTTAACAGTCATCTCTATACTTAACATATAGGGGAATATAAACAATTGTGGAGAAAACACACAGGCATCCAAGAAAGATAGCCATCGCCATGGGCACTGCAACCTGACTATTGCACCATTCATTATAAGTATAATGGGAAATGCATTCTTACCACACCATTCTCTGGATCTTATCAGCTAGGAATAGTGATGCTGTTAGGAAACAGCTGTCTTCCTACATGAGGCATAGATGCTCACATCAGTCTGGCTTCTGTCTCTCTTCATCTAGTTTTATATCCTACTAGCCTCCACTTATCCAATGAGCTTAGAAATCTTTACAAGCCTCCACTAATATAAACAATGTTAACTTGTGTATGTAAACCTTTTTCTTACCCAATCAGAGATAAATCTTTTACTAATATTTACTCTGTAATGTAACACTTGGAGGCTGGTGGTTCTTCACTGCCTTCCATCCGATTACATCAATTGTTAAACCTTTAAAGCAGTACTGTCATGTCCTGCTACTCTGTGTCTCTCAAGAAAACACACATCCACTGCCCATGATATTTATTGGAACACAAGAGGCTAGTTAACAGTTGTTGCTAGAGTCAATAATCTGCTTCACCCATCTCATTATGTAGTAAAACACAATAATTCATTACCATCCATGCACAATGCCCACTGGTAGCTCCTCCAGGTTCATGCCCCCCCCATTTCTAGGTTTTCTTTTGTTTAACCAGCCCCTCTCTATTAGTCATTTTAATCCTTTGAATTTCCTACCATGTCCTTTGATATTCTACCCACGTTCCCTACCCTAGTAACCTACAAGCTAATCCTAGTAAATCACCCACTGATAGCTATCACTGTAATACAAACGTTTCTTAGCTAGGCTGGTTAAATACTATTTACTGCCCCAGGCAGTAAACAATGCCAACCATTTGGTAACACCTTGAGTCTCTAAAAACGTTCTGTTTTATTCCCATTCATGTCTGCCATACCCAGCACACCCTAAATACATTCACATTTCCCACATTCCATATCCAATCACATGGAATGGAGAGAGCAAGACATGACAAGTACCTTTCTCAGGTTCATTATAAGTCAGCCATTTGTTTATGTTCTCCCTCAGGATCATAATTTTCTTTATTAGGCTGGCTTCATTCTTGCAACTAACCAATGTCTATAGTCTTAGTACTATATACACATTTCTGCTTTATAATTATACTCGATACCAGCATACCAAGGGGAGACAGCATTTCCATCTCTGCTACCATCCCTCTGGGAGAACTGCTGCCTGCCAGCTGAGAGAAGAACAGCTACTCCCCTACAGGACCAGACCAAGCCTCCAGGAACTGGGATAACCTGGACACCCTCCATCTGTTCCATAGCCTTGACAGGAAATAAGAGTTTGCCTGGGTGGTAAACCCACCACCAAAAGGGCAATCCCAAAGGGGTTGCCCCTTTGTGGAATCTGTTTCAGGGATGGCGTGAGGGTGAGGGCCAGTTACTCTGCAGAGAATAGACAGGAAGCACATTATTCATCTGGGTTGAAACCAACCCTTTCGAGACTGATAAGCCAGCAGATAGTGAGTGTGTCAGCTAAAAGACTGGGTGGTGGTGGGAGTGCAATCTAGAATCATCTAGTTGGCTACAAGGCATCACCCTCATGTGAGTAGGGTTCTTCCAGACTAGCTAACTAACCATCTGCATTGACTGGGAACTATCCCACTGGTTGGCAGTACTGTCTTAAGTTGGTAGTACTGTCTTAGAGTTGTCTTCTTGTTTTCTGGTTTTAAAAAGAATGAATAGGGATACAGATGGCAATATGAGTTGTACAGGATAAAGGGAGGTATGGTGACGGAAGGGTCATGTGCTCTTATGAAGGAAGGAGAAAGAGATGTTACCCTGATTTCTGGGGTCCCTTGGGAGACACCTCAATCTGCTCCACGTGATGGGGAATGGAAACTAGCCAGAGCACAAGCAATAGCAATGCAAGAGGCAGGGTAACCTAGCGGGGTCTTTTACCCAGTTTTTACAGGGTCAGGCCAAGCCAAAAACCAAACAAAAATGTCCAATAAATGATTTTGTTGAATGAAAATCTCACGCAGCAACGCAATCACTCACACACACACCCAAGAGCTATTAAGAAGCAAAATAGAGGAAATTGGACAGGGGGGTATTGAAGGGGTGTAGTTGGGGTAATACTGCACCTTTTCCTGAAGTCCTGGTTCCAAGAAGGCAGCAGAGAAGTCGGGCTCAGCACAGAGAGGGCTGAGGGGATCACTCAACAGATGGAGAAATGGTCTGCTGGGATGACTGGGAGTGATCCAAAGAACCACTCAAAAACTGGGACTATTTGTAAGGGAAAAAGTACCTGGAGGGCTAATCCTTTCCCAGGGAGAACAAGGGGTGTTGGAGTGATAACGAAGCTCCACCATGGTAATTTCCTTCATGTGATGGGATTGCAAGGTGTTGCCAAAGTCTCAGGATCTTCGGCTGTGTTTTGTGGTGTGACTTCTGGTCCTCGCCTGATGGAATATTTGCTCAACTTGGGGCAAACACATTAATCTGCTCAAGTCAGCTTCCTGGGGCTGTGGACCTTTTGTTTATTGGGGGTTTACACATCTTGAGATCTCCTGGGGCTATGTGACTGGGGATTTTACTGGCCTGACCTGGTTTTTGATCTTTGACCATTGCTGCCTGCCTATGTGCCCCTTCGGGGGACCTCTCAGGCACACTGAATCATATTTTAATATTAAAATCGTAGACCCCAGGATAAGGTTTCTCCAGTGGAGTAACAGAAATGTTTAATACCTATCCCACCTTCCAGTAACTCTGCCAGCTTTGGGAATGTGGAGACTGAGACCAGGCCACCCACAAAACCTCACTTTACTCTTACGTAATGCGAGGTCAAAAATTAAATACATGATCTCCTCAAAGATGAGGATGCTGACCTGACATGCTTCACAGAAACTTGGCTGAGGGATGATAGTGGCTTGATATGCGTTAAGGCTCTCCCAGCTGGATTCTGTGTTAGCAAGCAGATGAAGGAGTGGAAGCTGTGGTCTATAAAGACCATCTTAACTTGACCAGAATACTTATTAGGGACCTAAGCCACATTGAGTGCATATGTGTGAGTCTGAAAAGCAGGGATAGACTGGGGATTCTGTTAGTATACCATCCACCCCACTACCTATCAGATTCCCCGGGCAAAGTCATGGAACTGGTCTTGGGGCTGCTGTTGGAGTCTCCCAGACTTTTGTTTCTGGGTGACTTCAACATAAAATTGCAGGCCAGTTTGTTGAGTACAGCTCAGGACTTTATGGTATCCATGACGAACATGGGCTTATCCCAGTTGGTTTCAGGACCTACACATTCAGCAAGTCACACCATTGATGCAGTTTTCAACTTGGAATATAAGGATCTGTGGGCAGAGGTGTTTAATACCTCTTAGTTGTAATGAACAGACCACTTTCTAGTGAGAGCTAACATCACAGCTACACCTGCCTTCAAGGCTGGAAGACCTATTAAAATGGTCCACCTCCAAAGGCTAATACATCCTTTGAGATTCCAGGAGGCCTTAGAGGGTTTTTAAGGCTGGTAATACCAATGATCTCGTTGAAGCTTTGGTTAATTAGTGGAATCAAAATCTGACCAGTGCTATCGACACATTCACCTTCAAACGTCCCCTCTGACCTTTTAGTGAACAGGTTCCTTGGTATACAGAAACCCTCAGGGAGCTCAAATGGAAAAGACAACAATGAAAGCACAGATGGTGGAAAACTTTCCTTCTATGTGACAAGACATGATAGAAAGAACACCTTTGTTCTTATAGGCTGGGTGTCAATGTGTGCAGCGAAGAAAGCTTCTTCTCTGCACATATTGCATCTGTGAATTCACATCCATTCAAGGTGGTGAGAGATTTAACCCAGGCACCCTCCCCGCTAACCCAGACTTAGAACTTTCAGTAGCTTGCTGTGATGCTTTTAATGACCATTTCTCAGATAAAATCTCTTGCATAAGAGACGATTTAGATGTCCCTCTTGGAGCAGAAGTTGATAGTGTGGTGTTCAGCAACTCTGTGAGTGCATCAATTTCAACTGGTTACTATTGCTGATGTGGACAAGCTGGTGGGGCAAATGAGGAGGACAACTTGTTTTTTTGATCCCTGTCCATCTTGGCTGCTCATCCAGGGAGGAAATGCAATTAGTCTTCAAATACAATATATTATTAACATATATCTGGAAGAGAAACAGTCCATTCTATTTAAAAGAGGCAGTGGTTAGACCTGGATCCCCTGGACCTTAATAATTATAGACTCAGAATCTAATCTAACTTTTTTGAGGCAAGGTGATTGAAAAGGCAGTTGCCTTCCAATTCCAGGTGGCCTTGGATGACACACACTTCCTTGACCCATTTCAAGCTTGCTTCAGAGCAGGATACGGAATTTATACTTCTATGGTTGCCTTAGTGGATGATCTCTGTCTTAGCATTGACAAGGAGAGTGTGTCCTCATGGGCATTTTTAGACCTTAGCTCAATACCATCAACAATGGTATTCTTCTGAAATGCCGAGTGGGGTGGGGAATTGGAGCTACTGTGTTGCAGTGATTCCAGTCTTGCCTCTCAAGCATATACTAGATGGTGGTTCTAGGGAAAACTCCTCCTCAAAAAGAGAGCTGTTATATGGCATACCACAGGGTGCTATTCTATTCCCAATGCTTCTTAACACCTACATGAAACTATTGGGACAGATCATCCAGAGGCAAAGTGCTATCAATACACTGATGAGACCCAAATATGTTTCTCCAAGAGTCTTAGATGGGGATAGTATATCTCTTTTGAATGAATGTCAGGAGGAGGTAATGGGTTGGATGAATCATTGAGCTGGAAGAAACCACAAGGGCCATTAAGTCCAACCCCCTGCCCTGCAGGAATACACTAAGCATTCCTGACAGATAGCCATCTAGCCTTTGCTTAAAAACTTCCAAAACAGGAGACTCCATCAAAGTCTGCAGCAGCATATTCCTAATGTTTGGATGCAATCTATTTCATAGAATCATAGAGTTGGATGAGACCACAATGGCCATTGAATCCAACCCCTTCCATGCAGGAACACACCCTCAAAGCACTCCCAACAAATGGCCATCCAGCCTCCATTTAAAAACCTCCAAAGAAGGTGACTCCACCACACTGTGAGTCAGCATATTTCACTGTCGAACAGCTCTTACTCAGTGCAGACACTTGGGATTTCCCTCCAAGGACCTTGGTGTTCTCCCTGTCCCTGACTGTAGGACCTATTTCTTCATGGTTTCGAGGCAGTGTCCTGACTGGTAGAATTTGTGGAAGCATTTTAGAGGAAAGTGTAACCCCACTTTCCTGACTGTCTAATTAGCATATTGGCAGATATGTTCAACTCACATAAAATAGAAATCACATACAATGACTGGGTAAGGCTATGTGGAAGAGGACTGACTGGAAAAATAGGTCAGAGATGATTTCAGAGCATGGCTGAGTTCAACTTAATGGCCATTGCAAGGAGAACATAAAGGAATCTCCTGAAAGATCAGGACCCCCTGTGGTTTTCATATCCTCTGGAAAACCAAGCCATAAAAACTGGCCACCAACTTAATTTGACTCCAAATTTTTGGAAACTTCAAAGAAAGAGTTTTTGGGTTGATTGGTAACTCTGAGTCAGGAAAACAGGAAGATTTCAAACAAATTCTCAGACCTGTCCTTTTCCTGATCCCTGATTATTTGTTTTTTCCCAGGAACAGGGTCTGCCCCCTCCCCAAGGCATGCATGCCTATATTTATGTTCCTTGTTTGGGGCTTTAGCTAGCTTTTCTCTTTCTCTTGCTCTTGCTCTTGCTGGCTGGCCAGCTCACCCGCTCGCTCTCTCTCTTTGTTTTACCGATCTGTCCCCTTGTTTTCCCAAAACAGCAGCCTTCAGGATCAGGTGCAGTATATTTGCTATGTTCGCTCAATTTCTCTCTTTCTTAAGACTCTCAACCTCAGTAGCCCTTGTGTGCTTGTGTGAGTGAATGCTTACTGTGCGTGTGTATTTTTGCCAATTCTGTCAAATAAAAGACCATTTAAAAGGACACCTGACTTTTCTTTCTTTCTTATGCAGTTTGACCCCATAGACATAGGATAAAAGATCTCGCTGTGTGCTGTGCACTCCTTTTTGCTGAGTAGTGCTCTGCTAATTTCCCCAACTTTAGTAAAATCCATGTGTCCCCCAGCAATCCTAGTAGCCAGGGTAACAAAAAAAGTCTTCATACTTTTGGAAAACTGCAGAGGAAGTTCTGTGCAGGCATGTTAAGAAAGCACCCTCTCATTTTTCTGTTGTTTTTAGTTTAATTGTCAGAACAAATTGGCAGAAATGTTCAGGGAACAAAGCAAATTGGACAAGAGAAAAACCCATGCAAGGAAGGATCCTTCAAAACCGCAGATCCTTTTTAGTCCCCTGCATAACACCTACCATGCACATGTAAGGAGAGGTCTATTTTTGGCCCCTTCATGGAGCTTCTTTGAACAGATTTGAAGGGTGACAAATCTGTTCCAGGATCAGGAATCATAACACAAAGGTGCCCCAGAAAGGCATGGATCCCATCCAGATGGTGATCTGCAATAACTACAGCCCCCTTACACAGTACAACAGGAAAGGTGGCCCAGGAAATCCTGCTCCTCATGGCAACTGGGAGGGGGGTTCAGGACAAACACCTAGGCAGTGGTGCCAGTAGTCAGAACTAAACATGGTAACTCCATTCCTGGCAATGGCTGTGGTCGAAACAACACTTGTCCTACCTCTGTGCAACAAGAAGGTGCAGGGAACTTCAGCCAAGCCTCAAACCTGAGACAGCAGTCTGGAGGCTATGTTCCTCAGTGGTAAGTGTATGGCAAGGAGTGGAGGCATGCTTGGGACCTGCTGAAATGAGCAGGAGCTGACATATCCCTGTTCTACATCTCTCTGACCACTGTGTTGATTGATGTACTCTTGAAATTGTATGGTGGCTCTGTTGGAAATGCACAGCTAGTGGACCCAATCCTGCCGAGCAACCCACTCAACATGAACTGTATATGTTAGGGATGCCTACAGTCTGCAGTGCTTCCCCAAGGTGTCATATCTCACCCAGAGCCTGACATAGGATAATAGAATAATACAGTTGGAAGAGACCACAGAGGCCATCCAGTCAAACCCCCTGCCATGCAGGAACACACATCAAAACATTCCCAACAGATGGCCATTCAGCCTCTGTTTAAAAACCTCCAAAGAAGGAGAGTCCACCACACTCTGAGGCAGCATATTCCACTGTTGAACAGTTCTGACATTCAGGAAGTTCTTCCTGAGATTTAGATGGATTCTCTTTTCCTGTAGTTTAAATCCGTTGCTCCTTGTCCTAGTCTCTGGAGCACTGGAAAACAACTCTGTTCCCTCTTTGATATGACATCGTTTCAGATATTTAAACATGCCTATCATGTCCCCTCTTAACCTTCTCTTCAGTCTCTGATTTTTGTAAAGCATAGCTCTCATCTCCTCTGTTACTGCCCTGGCTAGTCCGAGCTTTGGGGATATTAAAGATATCCCTTGATATCACAATTTGGTTTCACTTTTCTACTACTTTCCACGTGTTTGCGAGGCCACCGGACAAGCACGTAAACAAGCTCGGCCGTTAATAGCCGTAAGATTCAAACTACAATACAGGCAGGCCAGAAATAGCTGACTCACTGCTTTAGGAGACCTCCAGGCAAGTACTCAAATTAAATATGCACGCCACTTACAAAAGAGCCTCTGCCCTGCGATGGCAGCTTGATGGGCTGAGTACCCAAGTACTCTGCGTTTGCATACTGGCCACTCTACTGAGAACTGCTACGATAACTCAGTCATTCAGATTCTGACCTTTCGGAGGCTTTGTCTCCAACTCCAAATCTATTGTTTTTCCCCAAGTACGGCATAGCCTGCAGTCACAATTCTCCTTATAAAAACCCTTGATTCCCAGACCTTCCTCGGATCGCTCCCGAGTTTCATCCTGCCTTGCTGCCGCTTTGCTTGGCGACCCTCCCCTCAGCTCCACATGCTGAGCTCCATTGCACCCCAGCTTCACTCTCTATTTTTCCGGGCTTCAGGACAGGTGAAGTATCACCCAAACCAGCAACTCCTCTAAAAATCCCTCTATACCACTCCAACCTTTATTTTCTTTAGTTATCTTGTATGAGTGTGTCGCATACACTGTTTTGCTTGTATTTAATAAACATCATTTATTATTTCAACTTTTGTGTGCTCCTTGACTCGACCCGACCCCGTAGACATAGGGTTCAAGATCTCGCTACGTTACCCTGCCTCTCGTAACGCTAAGCAGTGCTCTCAGCTAATTTTCCCCAACTTTAGTGGAGCACATTTTGGTGTCCCTCCCAGGACCCCCAGTACACAGGGTAACACCTCTCTCTGTGGTCAGGTTGATTAGATCTCTGACTGGGTGAAGGTGTCATTGGGCTCCTCGAGCTAGAGTGCCTTCTTCTTTTTTTTATTCTTTGCTTGAGTTGAGGATTCAAGAGGTGTGCATACTGGTGGCCCACCTTAGCTGGAGGGCAACAGGGAGGTGATAGAAGCTGCAGCAGTAGATACTGACTGTAACACTGTTTTAACTGTCTCTAGTCTACACAATATGGTTTGTTGTTCCTCAGTGGAGAGAGTACCAAACATCTGAATAAGTCCTTTCCCATTTTCGATGGAGTCACCTGTTATTTGCATCTTTCTTTTAATTAAATCAGTGGTATTATATCTCCGATGTAGGCCTTCACTTAGTCTTGAGGCAGTTGAGGAAGTCTGCTGTATGGAGGATTGCTTACTAGGATCATAATCTTTAAGGGTTAAAGAATCCTCCCTTGCAGGTCTGGCTGTCTTCCCAGAGTTTATCAATGGCTGTACAGTATTATTGTGGAAAACACATGTAGGTATAATTGAGAATCGCTTCAGCAATTTCCTATTTTTCAGAATCAGCATAGGGAGGACAGAATGCCTAAATGTCAATATTATTCTTTCAAAGACAAACCATCAGGGGATCCAGGAAATTTCTGAGCTCACTAGAGTATACTCTTCATTGGAGGAGTTGTGATAGTGAGTAAAATACTACTTGCTTGTTGCACCATCTCCCCTCATTAAGAGGATTGATTGTAACCTGGAGTAGAATCTTATGCCACTGTAATATTAGTTCATCTCTGTTAGTTTCCCTGCATGTAATATCTTGTTCTACATGAGAGAGCTGGGAATATTCAGCAGCACCAGTGGTTGGCTTCATGGGAGATTTTGTTACATACCTTCCCATTATGTCCTTAAGTTTGTCTATTTTCTGGTTGATAGCTAAGAGCTGCTCAAAGATTGCAATTACTGTTTTAGCTGTTAGAAGGCAGTTCTTAGCAACCAGATCCAAGTCCACGGTTGGCTTACTTGTAATTTTTAAAATATTTTCCCCTTTGATCCCTGAGGAGCCTTCTTCGTCAGAGGGAGAGTGATCATCCACCTCCCATTCAGATGAGGCATAGGATTTATCAGCAAGGTTTGTATGTGGTGAGGAAACAACAGGAAAAGGAAGAGGGCTTATTTATTGCATCTTCTCACTGAAAAAAATCCTCTAACCTTAGTTGTCTGAGAGTTGCTGCAGTCTTTGTAATTTCAGTAAACTTAGAATTCTCTCTCTGTGGCTTCGCAGACTCTCTCCCCCTTATGGTTTTCTCTTTTTTTTCCTTTTGGGATCTTTCTCTTCATTTTTAAACTCTTTTCCATTCCTGCCTTATTGCCGTTGTCACCACTCGTTAACTATAGTTATCTGAAACTTTGGGATAACCTGGCTCCAAACTGTTTAAAACTTCCAATTAAGCTTAGGTACACTAAGTTTAGCTAAGAAACCCTTTCAAAATTGATAAGCCCTTTTGAAGATAATTAAAATAAGAAAATCAAGAGCTCACTGAGATGCTGAGAACACTGCCAGCGGCCATCTTCCCTGCAGCTCCCCTCGAAGTACGCAGTGCTTTCTAAGTAATAACAAACTGTTTGTTTAATATCTGCTCTAGAATCATTCCAGCTATTGATGTCAGGCTGATTGGGAGGTAATTTTTTGGGTCCTCTTTTTTCCCCTTTTTGAAGATGGGAACAATATTTGCGTTCCACCAGTCTGCTGGGATTTCTCCTGTTCTCTAAGAATTCTCAAAGATTATCACTAGGGGTTCTGAAATTACTTCTGCCAATTCTTTTAATATCTTTGGATGCAGTTCATCTGGCCCTGGAGACTTCAATTCATTTAGAATAGACAGGCATTCCTGTACTAATACTTTATCTGTTCTGTGCTGCATGTCCCCCACTTCCCTACCTGCTCCTCACCCCCAAGGTAGATTACTTTTTTCCTTTTTGGAGAAAACTGAGGCAAAGGAGGTGTTGAGTAATTCTGCTTTTTCTCTGTCCCTTGTTAGTACTTGGCCATCTTCTCTATGCAACAATCCTATCATTTCCTTGTTTTTCATTTTGCTGTAGACATGTCTAAAAAAGCCTTTTTTATTGTTTTTCTCTCTGGGAATCCTGAGTTCATTCTGTGCTTTAGCTTTTCTGACCTACATATCCTTGCTTTTTGTTTGAATTTCTCTCCGATGATTTCCCTATTCTTCCGTTTCTTGTACATGTTTCTTTTAACATTTAGCTCAGTTGAGAGTTCCTGAGACAACCATTCTGGTTTATTTAGACATCTCCCATTTTTCCTCCTTAATGGAACAGTTTTAGATTGTACCTTCAGTATCTCATTTTTTAAACTTGCTTCCGTCATGAACTCCCTTCTCTTTCAGTATTCTTGACCAGGGAATTTCAGCCAGTAATTCCCTAAGTTTACAGAAATCAGGTTTCTTAAAGTCTAGAATGCATGTCTGGCTACACTTGGCTTCCCCTTCCCACTGAATAGCAAATTCCAAATAGAGTATAGTCACTCCCACCTAAGGATTCCACCATTTCCAGGTTCCCATTCTGCCAGGTTTCAGTGATATCAGTTGTATCATATTTATTCTGTTGTATTAAGAGTTCCAGTTCACCTTGCTTATTTTGCATGCTCTGTGCATTAGTGTAGACCATGTAAGACCATGTGCCCTTCCCGCAAGCCCATTACTAGAGTTGGTTTTCCTCCCACTGTTGGTCTCTAGTACTACTAGGTCTGCTCTTTTTATAACATCTGAACTGTTCTCTCCAGCACTTGCCGAATTCCTGCCCTGAATAATACTGTCTCCCTCCCCACCAGAGCTCAGTTTAAAGCCCTCCTGATCAGATTTGTGAGACTTTTAGCGAAAACATTCCTGCCAATAGCTGTGAGGTGTACCTGGTGGACACTGGAATGGGTCAGAACATCATGCACCCAGATTTAGCTGTGAGTGGAAGCCCACATCCAAAACCATTATTCTCTCAGGGTGTGGAGGATGGTCTCACCAGGTGAAGATCAGGAGGATGCTCCAATCACCATAGGGAAACTCCTCCCAAAGACCAGGGCTTATGAGAATAGAATGGAGGAGGATGGAATTTAGGGAGCTGTCTTCTTCCTAGGACACTGTTTGACTGTAGGCATGGCAAATGGCTTGTTGTGGCAACTTAGCAATGGCCACCCTATAAGTTCAGCAATTTATAGATGCTCAGCCCTTAAGGCACTGTATCTGTTGCACCCAACTGCCAATGACCCCCGGATGATTCCCAGAGGTCTGGATTAAGGACAAGGCAGAATGTGGTCTGGTAAAAGACGTCTGTGTCCTCATTGAGGGAAAAGATCCCTCTCTGCAATGGCCATGCACATACTCCCTCAAAGACAAGGAAGGTATTAGAAAAACCATAGAAGGTTTGCTAAAGTGGGATTTAATCACCTCCATGCAGTTCATATGCAATCCATGGCCCATTTTTAAGGCAGATGGGAAGACATACCAGATGACAGTCAATTTTCATGCCCTAAATGACTTGACTCCCCCAGTTGCCCCCATGGTAGCCAAGTACAATGAAATTCTGTCAGCCATCACAGTGGGTGCCAAGTATAGTTTTGTGGACCTGGCTAGTGTCTTCCACTCCATCAAGTTCCATAACGTGCGCTGGTATAAATTAGCATTCACATTCTGTGGCCAGCAGTACGTCTTCAAGCATACCCCACAAGGCTTCTGTTTGAGCTCAAGCATTTGCCATGCCCATGTGGTCAAAATGTGGGAAAACCTAACTCCAACTTCTAAGCGACATGTCCTATCTTTTGTGGACAACATTTTAGTACACACACCAACAGAGAAGGAGACCCACTAGATAATTAGGGAAGTCCTAAGTCTGATCAGGGACACTGGATTCAAAGCAAACCAGAAGAAGGCCCCATTGGTCATGACTGAGGTGAAGTACCTAGGACTCTTGCTGGGGATAGATGGATGTACATTGGACATACAGTGCCTGAAGGTGATCTCCAAGCTTCCCATACCCACTAACATACATGCACTCAGGGTATTGTTAGGTACATTCAACTTCTCCTGGAACTTCATTGAGTCCTTTGTGGTACATTCAACTTCTCCTGGGACTTCATCGAGTCCCTTGTATGCTGTTATGAAGACGGATGCCACCTGGGAGTGGGGACCTGCTCAGCAAAATGCCTTTGCCAAGTTGCAGTTCAGCTTAGCGAAAACTTCTGCCCTTGCTCATCCAGATATGTCACAGCCATTTTACATTCAATTGGTGACATTGGAGCATAACATTGGTGCTACACTCACTCAGCAGCAAGCACACAAACAGCTACACTGTTATAGTGTTATCATTCCACTTTCAGCATCCTGTGGAGTTCAGGAGTTTGTAGTTTACTGAGGCCAAAGAGCTCTTTGGCTGAGAATTCTAAATGCCCCTCCCTAAACTGCAAACCCCAGGATTCCATAGGATGTTGAAGGTGGAATAATAGCACTATAACTGTGTAGTGTAGAAATGGCCAGAGTCATCACACATGCTTCTTGCAGCCTGAAGCCTGCCTAGCAAAGATACAGCCCTTGTGGGAAGGTCTGTCTGGCCCTAGTATGGAGCCTCACACACTAAGAGTTCATTGTGAGAGGTGGGTGTATCATCATTCGGACCACACACACCCCTCTCAAGGACATTCTGTCAGGCAAGATCCAGAATGGACAAGTTCCAATGCATGGATGGTGAAGTGGACACTTAGGGCTAACTTAGAGTATGAGCCTCTTGACTGCCCCCTTGCAGTCCCATTTGTCTATCAAGACCACTACAATTTGACTTACCGTCTGGCTTACCAAAGATTGCAAGACTTCAGATAGGAAGATCATTGCCCATTTGAACAACTGGTTTTGCACTGCTGTTAGAATACAGGACAGGACAGCCCCAACATGGATAGGACATGTGAACGGCCATCAGAAAAATGGTTCTGATGTGTGCAGTTGGAACAACTATGCCAATGCACTCACCAGGGAACCAGCCCTTAAGGGTGACAGCTCTGCAGACACAGCACCTCTGTGCCCCTCAGTGTCAACCCCAAGAAGATCATCATCACTATCTAGATTTAGCCAGCCTCCAGAAGGGAGATCCCCAGTTGGAGGACTGGAGGCAGGGAAAGACTCAACAGGACAGTAACCCATTGAGGAGAAGGAAGGCATCATATGAACTGTGAACAAGAAGAGACACCTTCACTGGGTCATGCCCATGGAGGTTTGGGGCAACATGATACAGTTTGTCCACAAGCTGGGGCATAGAGGGAAGCAGGGAACCCTCGAGCAAGTCCAAGAAATGGATTGGTGGCTGAACACGTGCCATGAAGTGGAGCAGTGAGTAGACAACCGCCTCTTCTGTGCCAAGATCAATGCTGATTAGTCTGAAGTTCTGGTTCAGCCTCAGTAATGGAAGCCGTGACTCAGCAAGCTCAATTAAGTCTCAATTTGGCTTTATGCTTGACAGGAGAGTTCAAATTCCATGGAGAGTTCGAAGAATCTGTACAGCCATGATCAGAGCCTGTGTAGCATCTCCTTGAGAATGGAACAGACGTAGCAGGCTGCAGGGCTCCGGATTACACAAGCCCTGGAGAAGCCAGGAGAGAAAGCCTCCTCGTTATGGACAATACATTGCCAATTGACAGTAATCTCTTGCTAATGAGGTGTTTCTGAATAGATGGATTAAGCAATGAACCCTAGGTTGCTGCAGCTGTAAGTTTGCCTTGTAGATTAGAAATTCTTTTGTTTGGACCTGTATTTTAAAAATTTTATAAGTTTTATAAGTTTTAAATATTCCTTTTTAATATTTTTCATTACATATTTCACAGTGGTTTATTATCTAGGAATGATTATGGCATATTGAATTTTTGTTTTCATATTTTTATTAAGTTTTTTTTTAATTGAGACTTGGATTATCTGTCTGGTTGTGCTTTTACAACTGCTTTTGTACCTGTTTATACTTCAGATGAATTTTACTGAACTTTGATGAGATTTTGTTAGGAACTTTATTTCTCCTTTAAAAAAAAAGTTGGAACCTGTTTTCTTTTTGTTAATATAAAGCCTACCATCACCATTTTTTCCCTCTTTTTGGGATTTGCTCACATTCCCTCCTTACATGGATTCTTTGTTGTCTGGGAAAAATTGGGTTGTTATGTAATCTTATCTTTTGCTTGTGAGAGCATTTGGTGTTATTCCCAGACTTGTAATACAGTTTAAGAAGAATTAACAAGGGTTCCTTACACCCAAATTTAAAATACTTTAGACAATCCAGATGAAATCCCAGAATATTTCTTAAAGTTCCGTGTAGAATTCTGACAGTTCTCTTCATCCTTGGATCAGAGACTGGGTACTGTTCCAGTAAAATTGTCTTTAAAAAAAATTGTCAGTAAAATTGTCTTGGATGATAGCCAAGAACAAGGATATGGAAATGCATTCCAAGAGATTGTTTCTGAGTTGGATTTGGATGCAAAGTGGAAACAAGATGATATCAGTTCTGATCAGATCTTGCAGGAGATGATCGCATCAGATTCTCTGGGCCTGGGGAAAGAAGAAGATGTTCCGTTGTTCCCAACTCTCAAGACACAACACCAAAAGCTGGTTGAAATGAAGACAATTCCCAAGAAAACTTACGATGGCTTTATCAAGAAGTTGAAAGATGGACTTTTGGGGGTAAGGGAGAGGATGTTTTTGGCTTGGGGGGAGACAAATTGTGGATGGATTTAATCTGGGATAGAGATGTGGTGGTGAATGAGTTAAATTACTGGAGGAATGCACCAATTTGGATTTGTAACTATAAAAACCCTAGGCATGGTTTAATCTTGGTTTGGCTGCGAAGTGACTTTTTAAGTCTTTTAGATCAGATTCTGGCAATTCTGAAGGGAGATCAGAAAAGTTAATAATAGTACACATCAGAATAGATAAAATGGTTTTCTGATTTTTGGTTTTTCCTTTTTTTGATTATGAAATTTGTTGATTAAATAGTATTTGGTTTGATATGGCATTAGAAATAATCATAAATATGTTTATATGTCATATGCTGTTTATTGAGAATGAAACATATTAGTAAGAAATTGAATTTTAATAATTAGTAAGAAATATAAGAAATTTCTTATATAAGAAATTAAGAAATATGGGTTTTAATAAGGTAAAGTATAAGGTAAAGGTAAATGTATAATGTATAATTATACATTTTGTTTTTCTTTGGGTAAGAATAATATAGAATTGTTAAATGGATTTTAGATATTTTTAATTACTCATAATTAGATTTAGTTTAAACAGTTATTTTTAAAATGGTATGTTATTTTAGTTTAGATCAAATAGGAGTGTTATCATTAGCTGCATGCTTCTGGGGTGTAAATTAATTTTACTTAGGTGTTTATTTTAGTTGATTGTTTAATGTGTATTTGTATTAGTGGAGGAGTATATTATTGTTAGTGTCATTCTTATATTGTAATAGGTTTGTTATTAGTGTAGTTGTTACTGTATTGTATTGTGTTGCATTGTATAGTTATTGTGCTGTTTTGGTTTGCATTTAGTTTGATGTTTTGTCTTTATTATTTTAATTAAAAAATAAATGCTGATCAGTCTGGCCTCAAGCCCCTGATCCAGTACCAAAAGATTTATGACCCGTGGGACTGCATACAGGTTGATTTCATTGGTCCCTTGCTTTCCACTCCCAGAGGGAGCAACTGCTGCCTGACTATAATCAATCCTGTCAGCAAGTAGGCCAAGGCGTTCCCTTGCAAGAACACCATGGCTACTGCTGCTTGCTTGTTGTTCAACAATGTTTGGAGTCACTGGAGAAATCACAAGGAAGTTAGATAGTGACATGGGACACAAAAAATGTGTCTTCTCAGATGCCCGCCAACCCATGTGGCTCTCAGTTGGAGAACAAGGACAAATTGAAAAGCAAATCCTCTCAGATGGCCGTCAATCCACAAGCCTATGAGGAAGGAAAGAAAGATGATTTAAAGGAAGTCTTTATTTTGTCAGGTGAGAGTGACAAGAAGGAGACTAAACCAGTTGTAAGTAAGACTGAACAAAAATAAAAGAGAAAGGCTGTTAGAGTGACTGGGGGGTTGCAAAGGACACCGGGTCAAAATCAGGTCTAAGGTGGTGAAAGCAGCAGCAACTTCTTTAAAAACTTCAAGGACCAATTCAGGCCACCATCTTGAAATTCAAGATTCCAGGAAAATGGAAGGAGCTATGTTGGAGAGATTAACCTTCTCTGGAGCTTGTGCAGATGGTTGTAAACAGCACCCAGAAAGGAAAGGAGGGGCTGTTTTCAAGTGCTCACCAGTGGCACATGCGGACACAGGAAACAATTCTCCAGCAGCAATGCCAGTAGCAACAATAAATCAATCACAGTGTTCTGTGTCTATAAATGTGATGGAGCGAGGTGATGGCGCTCCCAAGAATTTCCACCTGAGTTACTTGAATATGCTAAGAGCTTGGAGAGGCGAAGGGTCAGAGAGACAGCTGTTGTGGAGTAGATCAGAGACCAGTATTAGGAGAAAATAAATATTTTAAGATGCCATCAGTGTCTTCTTCAATGAGCGTGAATTCATTTAACTTCAATGAATTACAGATGATGATTAGGCAGCCCATATCCAATGAATTAATTGCAATGTTATTTAAAATGAACAATGAATTTAGTGGCATTGATTCTATCATACAATGAAGTTTATTAGTTAATTCTGAGAATTTTCAAAATAAATCAAATACATTTAATATGAATATGAGACTTCCACAATCAGATGTGACTGAAACAATGGACAGTGATAGAAACCATGTTGAGAGCAGACATACTATTGAAGAAAGGCAAAAGGGAAAGGGAAAGAGTTATGGACATGATAGAATTGCAGGCAACAAAAGAAGAATGGACACTCAAGCAGATGAAGAAGTGGAATTAAGTGAGGATATATCAAGGAAATGTTCAAGGAAGGATAGACATAGAGTTGTGGATGAGGAACAGGCAGTGGATATGTGGCAGGATGAGCAGGTGCAGATGGAAGGAATGGAGACTGAGGATTCATCAGATGAAGAAGAGGACATTGAGGTGGACAGTAATAGATTATTTCAGGTTGAGGTATTTAAGAATATGTTAAAGAGAGTGTTGCAAACTTTGGGTTTAGAAATGGATGAGGAGAGAGATCAGAATAAGAAGAAAAAGGATAAAATAGCATCTGTGATTAAAAGGAGAGAATTGTCAAGGTCAGAGACCCGGACAGTGAGCCAGCCCGGAGAAGGGAGTGGAACAGCTAGCAGAGTCCTGTCGGGAGGAGTCAAGCAAGCACTTACTCAAAGGAAGATGTTACCGTAGTTTCTAGTCTGAACTTGTAGAATATTAGATATCATTTGATTTCAAGAATTTGGCCTTCACTACCCATTCCTCTCCACATGCTTGTGAGGCCCCTGGACAAGCATGCACACAGGCACAGCCGAAAATAGCTGAACTATTCAAATCACAATCCAGGCAGGCCAGTAATTGCCGATTGCAGCTTTAGGAGATCTCCAGGCAAGTACTCTTTTAAGATCACATTATGTATGTACGCTGTTTACAAAAGATCCCCTGCCCCGAGCAGGCAGCTTGACGAGTGGAATATCCAACTCTCAAGCACTCCACGTTTGCATACTGTCTACACTATTGACAACGCTGTCATAATTCAATCATCTAAAGTACTGACCTTTTGGAAGCTTTGTCTCCAGCCCGAAACCGATTGTTTTCCCCTGGAACAGACTAGCCTACAGGCACATTTTCCCCTATAAGAACCCCTGAGTTTGAGCGTCTCATTGGATCGCTCGTGACTTGCCTCCCGACTTGCTTCCTCTGCGTTTGATGAGCCTCCCCTCAGCCTCCATGTGCTGAGAACCTACACTCCCCAGTTTCTTTCCTTCCACTGGGCTACAGGACCAAGTGTAGTATTTCCCCAAAAATCCTCCTGAAAATCCCCTATCTATTTTCCTCTCTTTATTTCCTTAGGACTGAGTGCGTGACTGTGCAATTGTGCAGTATTTCTTAATTTCTAGTGAGTGGGTGTGTACATTTGCTGTGATTTTATAAATAAAAGAAAACAATTATTATTCACTTCTGTTTTATTATTGACTCAGCCTGACCCCGTAGACACTGGGTAAAAGATCTCGCTACGTTGCCCTACCTCTCGCATTGCTAACTAGTGCTCCAGCTAATTCCCATTCCCCATTATTTTGAGCACATTGAGGTGTCCCTCACAGGATCCCCAGAAATCAGGGTAACAGAGACCATTTATCTAAGCCAGAGCGACAAGCGAAAGCCATAGTCAGACTTCCAAAAGCCAGAGGTCAAAAGCCAAGAGATCAATCCAAGGTATCAAAAGCTGGGTGCTGGAAGCAAGTGGAGGGCTTGTAAAAAGTTTGCCACAAGCAAAGGAAAGCTTCCAGGAAGGCAGTTATATAGCCCAAGGCACAGGTGTGCCCAGTCACCACTTCTTAAACTTAGCCAAGGAAGCCTCCCTTTGCTCAGCTCTCTTGAGGCTCCGCCTTGTTTGTGGGCTGATTGACACAGGCATCTTCAGAATTGGATCCCTGTTGCCCTAAAGGAGCAGGCAGATGAACATCCGAGCCTGCTTGGTCCATGGCAGCAGGGAGAGCTTTTGAGCTGCAGGACTCTTCTCCAGCCAGAGCAACAAGGAACAACAGCTGCTGCTCGTCATCAGCAGCTCTGACAGGGGCTTCAGTTATCACAAGAATCACATGGCACAGATATGCCAATGTCAGAGATATTCAAGGACTTAATACACTTTGAATGGGAAACTCCTGTAAATACGTGTAGGTTGTTTTGATTTACAAATTTCATTTGATTTACAAATAGGTTTTATTCCTTTAACAAAAAGGATTTGGGATTTCTTAAGATCTGTTACTGCCCTGGCTAGTCCAAGCTTTGGGAATATTAAAAGATATCCTCTTGATATCACAATTCGGCTTCACTTCTCTATTCCCCTCCACGTGCTTGCGAGGCCACCGGACAAGCACGCAAACAAGCTCAGCCATTAATTGCTGTAATATTTCTGGATAATTCAGGCAGGCCAGAAAATAGCTGACTCACTGCTTTAGGAGACCTCTAGGCAAGTACTCTAATTAGGTATGCAAGCAACTTACAAAAGAGCCTCTGCCCCACGCTGTCAGCTTGATGGGCTAACTATACAATACCCAAGTACTCTGCGTTTGCATACTGGCTACTCTATTGAGTACCTCTACAATAACTCAATCATTCAGATTCTGGCCTTTCGGAGGCTTTGTCTCCAACTCCAAATCTATTGTTTTCCCCCAAGTATGGCATAGCCTGCAGTCACAATTCTCCTTATAATAACCCTTGATTCCGAGACCTTCCTTGGATCGCTCCCGAGTTTCATCCCGCTTTGCTACCACTTTGCTTGGCGAGCCTTCCGTCAGCTCCACGTGCTGAGCTCCATTGCACCCCAACTTTGCTCTCTATTTTTCCGGGCTTCAGGACAGGTGAAGTATCACCCAAACCAGCAACTCCTCTAAAAATCCAGTTCTGGGCACCCCAATTCAAGAAGGACATGGTCAAGCTGGAGCAGGTCCAGAGGAGGGCGACCAAAATAGTGAAGGGTCTGGAAGCCAAGCCCTATGAGGATAGACTTAGAGAGTTGGGTATGTTCAGTCTGCAGAAGAGAAGGTTAAGAGGGGACATGATAGCTATGTTTAAATATTTGAAGGGATGCCTCTACATTTATTGTTTCAAATTCTGTGTGCTACTTGATTTGGCCCAACCCAGTAGACGTAGGGTTCAAGATCTCGCTACATTACCCTGCCTCTCGTAATGCTAAGCAGTGTTCTGAGCTAATTTTCCCCACCTTTAGTTGAGCACATTTTGGTGTCCCTCCCGGGACCCCCAGCACACAGGGTAACAGATCCCTGTGGTGGATGGTCCTATTGCAGGTCCTGTATCTGAGGCCTTGGTTCTCTGGGAAGGGGATCCATCATTTAAAGAAGCTGATGAGAGAAGGGTGGAGTCAGTATTGAAAAAACCCCATGAGAATGCAGCTGTGGCTATTAGAGCATCAGTTGCTTCATCAGTGTTTGCTGGATGCAGGAAGTTACGGAAAGTGAGAAGGTTCATTCTCATTCTCTTTCCAGAGTTTTGGCAAGAGTTAAGAAGGTTTTGGAGTATATAGTGGATGTTACTTATGATTCCATGGCTTTTATGGCTAGGAACATAAATACTTTAATTGTGGCAAGAAGATCTTTGTGACTGCATCATTGAGAAATAGATCAAAAGTCAAGGAACGATTTACCATTTGTACCTTTTAAAGGGGAACTCCTGTTTGGGAGTCAGGCTTTGGATGGTGGAGAGCAGAGAGAAAAAGCAAATAATGCCAACTCTACAGAAAAAGAATGGAAAGGAAACCGTTTCATTCAAGATGTTATTCCTTTTGAGGAAATAAAGGAGGAAACAGACAATCCAACAATAGATATGGAAGGTAGCAGTGGTATTAATCAAGACGCCAATGCAACAGGAATGGGTCTTTTAGTTGACAAGATCAAAATCAGAAGTCAGGAGGGTCCACCCAGAGAAAAGAGAAGAGCCAGTTCAGAAAAAGAAAAGTCATGTGTAAGGGGGAGACTTCTGGGGTTTGGCAAACTGGGGAATTGAATAACATCACACCAGCGGGTAATTCAATCTGTAAGCAGAGGATACAAGATATTGTTTAATAGTTTGCCAAAGAGCAGATATGTCTCTTCACCAGTAGCGAAGGAATTAGAGAAAAGGGAAATAGTTGTGAAGGAAATAGATCATCTTTTGTGCATTGGAGTGGTGAAGGAATTTCTGAGAACTCAATGGTTCTTGAGAGATATTCCACATTCTTTACTGTACTGAAAAGCAATGGAACTTTTCATCTGGTACTGAATCTCAGGTACCTCAATGGATTTGTGAGGTACTTTCAATTCAAAATGGAGACTCTGCAGAGAATAGAAAAAAAATCTGCAGATAGGAGATTGGATGGCCTTGATAGATTTAAGAGAAGCTTATCTACACATACCAATGATAGATTGAGACAGTAAGTTCCTGAGGTTTCAGTATATGGGCAGACATTTCCAATTCAAGGCTCTACCATTCAGGCTGGCTTCAGATCTGAGAGTCTTTACAAAAATTTTGATGCTTTTGATTGTTTTATAAGACATCTATTCCCTTACCTGGATGACATCTTGTGAAGGCAAGTTCAGTAGTGGATTTGGAAATGGATGTGCAAGTGACAACACAGGTTCTGCAGAAATTTGGGTTTCTAATCAATTTTGAGAAGAGTCAGTTGGAACTAACAACATTGATTATGCACTTAGGAGCACAGATAGACATCAAGAAAGGTCGAATGTATCTATCGGAAAAGAGGAAACAAAAGGTCATAACAACTGTACAAAGACTGACTGTAATGAAGTATGCAGATCTGATATGGTTAGCTCAGGTGATGAGATTGTTGGTGTCAACAATTCAGTTAGTGCCATGGGGTAGGTATCATTCAAAGAGCCTGCAAAGATCAGTAGTGCCTCATCAGCACAGTACTGGGAAAAAGACGCATTATTTGATTCACTTGCCTCTCAGTCTAAGGAAGGAAATGAAATGGTGGCACAAAGTCTCAAAGCTGAACAAAGGAATTTCTTTGTTGGTGGACCATTATATAAGAGTGACTATAGATGCCAGCCTGACTGGATGGAGAGCACATTGTCAAGACTTGGTGGCACAGGGCGTATGGACTGGAGTGGATATGAACCACAATATCAATTATTTGAAGCTGAGGGCAGTGCATCTTGTATTCCTCAAGTTTGAGGAGTTGGTGAAAGGTCAGCATGTTCAAATATGGACAGACAACATGACAGTAAGAGCCTACATTGTGAAACAGGGAGCTCTTCATTCAAATTTACTAATAAAAGAGTAAACCAAGTTATTTTGCTGGGTGGACAGGAATGTGTTATCCATAACAGCAGTTTATCTGAAAGGAAAAATGAATGTCAGAGCAGATTATTTAAGTTGACACAGTCTACATCCAGGGGAATGCTCACTGAACTGTGTGGTGTTTCAGAGCTTGAACAAATGATTTGGGCCTTTGCAAATAGACTTATTTGCCGTGGTTGAGAATACCAAGCTAAAAAGATTTTTTTTTCAATTATGGAAGCAGGCGTGCAGATGCAGCAGAGGCTCTTTTGATAGCTTGGCCCAAAGGGGGGCATTATGCTTTTCCACCAGTGCAGATTATTCAAAAAGTACTTCAAAAGATTCAGAAAGAGGAGGTGAGGGTGTTGTTGATTACACCATTTTGGCCCAGAAGACCATGGTTTTCTCTACTGAAGCAGTTGTCAGTGGGAAGCCCATGGAAGCTTCCAGTTCAGAGAGACCTTCTCAGTCAGGGCCCAATACACCATCCAAACCCTTAGTGGTTACATTTAATGGCTTGGCTCTTGAGATGGAAGCATTAAAACTTCAGAATTATTCATTAGCACTTACAGAGACTATTCTGGAGTCCAGGAGACAGTCGATGCAGAATATTTACAACATGACATGGAAGGCCTTTGACAAATGGTGTAAGATGAAACACTTGCAAGTATCAGAATTAGAAATTAAATATGTTCTTCAGTTTTTACAGGATGGTTTGCAAAAAGGATTGCAAACTAATACCTTGAAACTCCAAGTCTCAGCTTTAGCAGTGGCATTAAAATTTGAGTGTGTACCACTTTCTGCTCATCCGCATGTGAAAAGGTTTTTATGGGTAGTGGCTATTCCTTCTTTTCCAAAGAGACATAGATTCCAGAGTTGGGATCTGAATCTTGTTCTAAATGGTTTGACAAAGGCACCATTTGAGTGTATTAAGGAGGCCGCTTTGAGAATGATGACTTTGAAAACAGCTTTTCTTGTGGCAATAACATTAGCAAGGAGAGTTTCAGAACTGGCAGCTTTGTCAATAAATCATAATCTATGTAAATTTGAGGATGATAGGTTGATGTTGATTATAGATCCAATGTTTCTTCTGACGTGTGTTTGGATTAAGGAAACACCAGATGTGATTTATTGTCTAATTTCTGTCCTCAGTCTAAGCATTTGGAGGAGAGAAGATGGCACACACTTAATGTGAAAAGGACTGTTAAGCTTTATATCAAAAGAACATCAAAGATTAGATGAATAGAAGCTTTGTTTGTCTCTTATAATCCAAAGACTTTGGGTCAGAGGGCTTCAAAGTCAGTTATTGGAAGATGGGTCAAGGCATGCATACTTGACTGTTATGATTATCCAAATATGCCTAGGCCAAAGAATGTATGGCCTCATTCTACTAGATCTATGGCTACAAGCACAGTTTACAGTGTGACTTCATCATTGCAAGATGTGTGTAATGTGGTGGGATGGTCAGAACCATCTATGTTTATAAGGCATTATAAAATAGATAAATTTAAATCAGCACAAGCTGCTTTTTGAAGAATATTGCTGCACTCAGTGGTAAAGAATTTATAATGCAGCCTACCCAGGGTGTGGCTTGGGTAAATCCCAATCATTTTGAATTACTCCTCCATGCCATCCCGAGAATGAGAGATTGTACTTACCATGAATGGTCATTCTGGGATGGCAGGAGGAGGAATTCATACCCACTCTGATAGAAAATACTGGTAGGTAGACTAGAATTTAGGATCAGGTGAAATTTGGGGACCAAGTGGTTCCATTGGCTAGTAAAGAAACTGGCAGATAAGGGTGGGGTTGGTAACTGCCTTAATGGAAAAAGAAAGTTGGTTCCTGCCTGAACTAGCTGGCACATGGGAATAACTCAATCATTGTTGATTCTTTCTCCTGCCATCCCAGAATGACCATTTATGGTAAGTCCAATCTCTCATTTCCTTCCACAGATTCAGCTTTGGTTCACTGAGTACAGATCTGCCATGGCATGTACTGTTGCCAAATGTATTTACTGAAAAAGGGAACAAGGAGATTTTCTGCCAGGAAAGCCCAAAGGTAAAAGTGCCTAATTTTGTCATGCAGTTCAGCCCTGATGGGGACACGACTTCCTCAGTGTATTCTAGCACCACTCCTCCATCCTGCAACATAGCTGTAGTCACAGCAGCAGCATGGAATGTCAGTGAACACTTTGTACTTTCTATTCTCCTTGGTACCGTTGAAGGACACACATTCCCAGTCAAAATAAATTTGGCCACTCCATTGGGAAAACATAAAACATTTCAGGTTGCAGATTGGCAAAAGCAATACTGGAACATATCACGAGTGAACCTTGTTAAGCAAGGCCCACCAAGCTGGTTCATTCCTCTAAGTCAAAATGCTTGTAATTTGAGATGGAACTCAAACTGATTCCACTCACAAGGAATTGTTACTGCCCTGGCTAGTCCAAGCTTTGGGGATATTAAAAGATATCCTTTTGATATCACAATTCAGCTTCACTTCTCTATTCCCCTCCACGTGCTTATGAGGCCACCAGACAAGCATGTAAACAAGCTCGGCCGTTAATTGCCGTAATATTCAAACAATACAGGCAGGCCAGGAATAGCTTATTCACTGCTTTAGGAGACCTCCAGACAAGTACTCTAATTAGATATGCACGCCACTTACAAAAGAGCCTCTGCCCTGCGATGGCAGCTTGATGGGTTAACTACACAATACCCAAGTACTCTGCGTTTGCATACTGGCTACTCTACTGAGAACCTCGATGATAACTCAATCATTCAGATTCTGACCTTTCGGAGGCTTTGTCTCCAACTCCAAATCTATTGTTTTCCCCAAGTACGGCATAGTCTGCTGTCACAATTCTCCTTATAAAAACCCTCGATTCCGAGACCTTCCTCGGATCGCTCCCGAGTTTCATCCCGCCTTGCTGTCGCTTTGCTTGGCGACCCTCCCCTCAGCTCCACGTGCTGAGCTCCATTGCACCCCAACTTCGCTCGCTATTTTTCCTGGCTTCAGGACAGGTGAAGTATCACCCAAACCAGCAACTCCTCTAAAAATCCCTCTATACCACTCCAACCTTTATTTCCTTTAGTTATCTTGTGTGAATGTGTTGCATACACTGTTTTGCTTGTGTTTAATAAACATCATTTATTGTTTCAAATTCTGTGTTCTCCTTGACTCGGCCCGACCCCGTAGACATAGGGTTCAAGATCTCGCTACATTACCCTGCCTCTCGTAATGCTAAGCAGTGCTCTGAGCTAATTTTCCCCACCTTTAGTTGAGCACATTTTGGTGTCCCTCCCGGGACCCCCAGTTCATAGGGTAACAGAATGGTAGTCCTGAACCTCAAACACAAGGAAGGCAAGTACACCCTCCAGTTCAGCCACCAGCATCCAATTGCTGCAGTATCTTATCTGCTGATTAGGGACATTACCACATTAATCCAGGTAGAATTCCCCATTGTGGGCTCTCGTGGATTAAAGACAGACATACATGAATTATTATTGATCCAACCTATGATCTCCTTGAAAGCGATCTGAGTAGGACTATATAAGTCAAAAATCTCTGCACAATGGCCAGAACATACACCCTATTTACATCTCAATGAAGCAGGCTGGGAGGAATGGTTAAAATTGTGGCCTGGGCCAGCAAAACCCTCAAGAGTAAAAAGGGCATCGACAGACTGGATAGAGCCTGTTGAAATAGCCATCACTTTGTTAGATGCAGCCAGCATTAGGTTTTAGCAAATAAACTGTCCTACTTAACTACTAATATGGCAAATATGGCAAGCCTTTATGGCAATTTGCCCAAAGCATGTCTGACATACAACACTTGGTTACCTCTCTGTTTATTGATTGAGGAGTAATAATGGAAAGGAACTCTCGTACTCATAGGTGAAATGTATTTTGAAAATAGGAACACTTTGCTAGCTTTTGCTTGCACTCAAATGCATGCTATTTATATAATGAAAATTAGGGATCTAATTTGGCATGTCCATGATGGACACAAAACAAATTAGAGAATTGATTAGGCCAATATTGAGAAAAGAGTAAGTGAGACCGGAAGCATGATGGACACTTATAAATGTCACGTTTATCCCCCAATGGAACCAACTGCAGCTTTCTGTTGTAGAGTCACTGTGAGGACTATACTATCCATACATCCCATCATCCTGCTTGGAATACAGACAGTCTCAGGTGACATCCTGTATTCCAATGACTGGAACCATTGGGCTACATGCTCAGACCCAAATGGAACATTGCTAATGTAGAAGTGTGCTGAAACAGAGAAAACCTGGGATTTATTTGCAAGGGCCAAACCTTGCAATCCATCATCCTTGTTGATGCCTCTTAAGGGCATGGATGGCTAGTATCAGAAATGGACCCAAATCGCAATAAATACTGATCAAAATCAATCTTTATAGGCATTTGTGCTCAGCATGACTTCAGTGTTAGGACTGAGGAAATGTAGAAAGGAACAAAAGAGTTATGTGTTTCCTCCCCCGCCCTGTTTCCAGGCAAGCAGACTTCTTATCTCACTACAGCTGAATTCTATTTTAACTTTCCCATCCCTCCAGCTTGGCACCTGTCTCTCTAACAGCTATTGCAATTCCCATTATTTTGGTGGGCTAACTGACTCTCTGACAGGCTGCTCCCTCTGTGAAGAAAAAAAAAACTAATGCAGCAACAGCAAAGCAAAAGTGAGGTTAATTGGCGTGGTTTGTTAAAGTGAGAGAGATGAAAGGCTTTGATTAGATCAGGAGTGAAAACATCAGTGACAGAGACCCATTCCACAAATTGAGGTGGAAAATCTTTCCAAAGAACCAGGTACTGCAGACAGCCTTTGTGTGAGAGTCCAGGATGTCAGTGATGTCACAAAGGGCGGGGTCAAGGATGGAAGTCGAAGAGCCCAAAGGAGTTCACTTGATCAAACTGCAATAAAAAAACAGGATTAATCAATTTGTATTCAGCTGTCAAGTCCAATTGCACAGTCACATTATTAATGATTTTCTTAATGGGAAATGGCCCTATGTATTTTGGAGCAAGTTTGAGAGAGAGGCGCAAGCAGATGAGGTTTTTGGTGGACAGATACATTAAGTTACCAGGTTTGTAGGTAGGTTGAGTTGCTCGTTTTTTGTCAGCTTGCAATTTATGAGCCTACTTTGCTTTAATGATGGAGTCCTGGACACTATTCCAAGTTTGAGAGATGTTGGAAATCCATTCATTTTTGGAGGGGGGTATTCTGTCAAGGTGAGCAGTGGAGGAAGTGCTCTGGGTGATAATCCATAGACTACCTTGAAGGGTGATCTTCCGGTTGCAGCATGGACAGCAGAGTTGTAAGCAAATTCAGTGTAGGGAAGTAAGAACACCAATTGGATTGATTATGGTTCACAAAATAATGAAAATATTGTTCAAGATTCTGGTTTACCCTTTCTACTTGTCCATCAGTCTAAGGGGGGAAAGCTATGCTAAGTCTTTGCTCTATGCCCAGAGCTTTGAGGAAACATTTCCAGAATTTTGATGTAAAGATATCGTCCCTGTAGGAAAATTACACATGCAGGCATGCTATGTAAATGCAATATGTGAGTGATGAAGAGCTGAGCTAATTTTTCAGCAGTGAGCACTTTTTTCATGGGAATAAAATGAGATTGTTTTGAAAACTGGTCAGTGACAACCCAGACTACTTGATTTCTCCCACTAGAGAGAAGCCCAACAATAAAGTCCCATGAGATGGACTCCCATGGCGTGGATGGAGTTGGGAGGGGGTGAAGTAGCCCCTGTGGTTTGGCAGTCCAAAATTTACTAGTAATGCAAGTGGGGCAGTTTTTGACATAGGTTTTGACATCTTTGCAAAGAAATGGCCAAAAGAAGTCTTTTCATATAGGAGTGAGTGTTTTCAAGTATCCAAAATTGTCCAGCTGACTTCATATTGTGATGTCTTTTGAAGATGTCTGATCTACGTGGGAGGGGGAAACATGGACCTTTTCTCCAATGTGAGCTACTCCTTCTCTCCATGATACAAGGTGCTGGGGGTTCTGTTCTGTAGCCAAGGATCATTGGCATAATTAGCCTTCAGTGTTTCTTGAAGTTTTTTGTCCAGAAGAATGCTGATGGTTTTTTTTCAGCCATTGCTTAGTTATGAGTTGTCACACCCAGTCCCCAGTCTCAGGTGTAAAGAGAGTGCCAGTTGCAGTCTGTGTACTGGAATCATGGTCTTCATATTGAGGGAGTCTGGGAAGGAGGTTTGCTAAAGTGTTGGATTTACCAGGTTTAAGATGATTTGGAAGTTGAACCGTTGAAAGAATTCAGCCCGACATGTCTGCTTAGGGCTAAGTTTCCTTGCTGTTTGGAGTGCTTGCAAGTTGTGATTGCTTCAAACCTGGAAAGGTGTTTCCGACCCCTCCAGCAGATGGAGCCAAGTGCTCAATGCATAGTGGATGGCTGCAGCTTCTTTTTACCACACAGCCCACCGCTTCTGTGTTTGATTGAATTTTTTGGAGATGAAGGTGCAAGGCTTTAGGACCCCATCATCATCTGCCTGGAGTAAGACACCCACTATGGCAAAATCACTCACATCCATCTGAACCATGAACAGTTTTGTGGGATCCAGATGTTTCAAAAGAGGTTCAGTCGTGAACAGTGTTTTGAGTCTGTCAAATGCCTGCTGGCACTCTGGATTCCAGATTATGTGGGCTGTTTCCCGCTTAGACGTTGTGGGGTCCTTAGGCTTTTTAGCCTTTAGTAAATTAGTCAATAACAGTGCAATTTCCAAGAAATTTGGGATAAAGTTCCTGTAAAAATGAGCAAATCCCAAGAGCTGCTGCTGATGTTTCTTTGTGCAGGGGACTCTTCACTCAAGTATTACTTTCACCTTAGTGGGGTCCATTTGTAGTTCATTGTTAGTGACTCAATAGCTGAAATAGTCAAACGTCTGTGTGTGGAACTCACACTTAGATAGCTTCACATAAAGCTGATTGTCTATAACCTTTTGGAACACTTTATGTACCAACTGAATGTGCTCTGGCAAAGTTTTGGAGTAAATCAGTATGTCATCCAAATATGCAACCGCCCCATGTAAAGAAATGGTTGCAAAACACTGTTGTTACCCTGATTTCTGGGGTCCCGTGGGGGACACCCCAATGTGCTCCAAATAATGGGGAATGGGAATTAGCCAGAACACAAGCTGTAGCACTACAAGAGGCAGGATAACCTAGCAAGATCTTTCAACCCAATTTTTACAGGGTCAGGCCAAGCCAAAAACCAAGCAGAATTGTCTAATAAATGATTTTATTGAGGGGAATTCACTCATGCATGCACACAAGATATACACCATCACACATTCACACAAGAGCTAGCTGAAAGAGAAAGGGAGGAAAAATTATAGAGAGGCTGAGGGATTTGGGGAGATTTATAATTACCAGTCCAGAAGAGTAGTGAAGAGCAGAAATGTATTTTGGCTTAGGTAAGACCTAAGGACAGTTCTCATTCAGGAGCCATACCGACAGAGTGACGGGGGACTTTCAAGAGACTGCCCTGGGCATCCTGAAATCAGGGGTATTTGTACCCTGAAAATGGCTTGTGGCTGTGAAGGTTCCATACGCAAGACAAAGGGAACCTGTTGTGGACAATGAGTCTTTCACCTGCTGATGGGCTTAGTGCTTTGATTGACAAAGACATGATGAATGTTGTAATAGCTGTCTATTGTGGGTGCTGTGAGGACAGAGGAAAGAATCCAGGTGTACAAGGGATGGATATCTGTCAATCAGTGTCCTGGTGGGCTCCTCACAGTTGGATTCCCTGGAAAATTCCAACTTCTATTTAAGCCTATTATCCACAAGAATGGTGTATATTTGCCTGACAAATGACTCAGTCTTACCTGGAGGAATTTTGGAGTTGACCTATGCTTCTCACATTTACAGTCAAATTCTTTCCCTCGCTCAGTTTGACCTCTCTGTCACCTCTCAGGCTTGGATTTGATATCAGAGCCAGTAAACTGTGTTTTGGCAATTGGCAATGATGCCAATTAGGTATGGTGCTCATCCAAACCATACTGATATTGGGGACCCCCAAAGCGGGGCCTTACAGAAGAGCCTCACGTATTAGATGGACACAAAAATTAGAGAGTACAGTTGCTAATGCTCTTAACTCTGAACCATATCTTGCTATGCATAAGGATATACTAGTAACAGAAAATATAAATAATGTCTTAGACTCATATAAAAAATTAATTTCTTCTCTGCAACCAATTTTGGTGCATAATGTACACAAATAACAAAACAATAAAATTTAGGCCTAAAACTTGGTTTGATCAAGAATGCATTAATATGGAGAAACTACTTGTAAAGGAATATAAATCATATAGGGAAGGCAATCTACCTTCCTGAAGAAGAAATACAAAACGTATTGAAGACAGATATCATCTAGTTTGCATTTCCAAGTCACATGACTCCACTACATTTTGGAAAATAGAATCTGGGAAATTCTCAAAAATATATTTTAAGGGCAGATTGCTATATCTCAGCATCTACCTGGGAATCTTTTTTCTGTAATATTTTTACAGCAGAACAAATTGTGAATTGTGATAACTCAGACAATACAAACGATTTACCTGTTTGGCCAGCAGTCATAGAGGCTGAGGTCAAAAAGTTAATTTCTCAATTAAAATTGGGCAAGGCATCAGGGAGTGACAACATTCCTTCAGAACTTCTAGAAAGAAATTTAGAATGGTAGATCCCAATTATAGCCCAGCTATTTACGTGGATTGATCAGACAGCCATTTTTCCAAAAGACTGGGCCTTGGCAATGATTATTCCTATTTAGAAGAAGGGTGACCACTCAGACCCAGCTAATTATAGACCAATCACCTTGCAGAGTGTAGTCAGCAAACTGTACGCTGGAAATTTGTAGTCCAAATTATTGGTTAGAACAAGAAAATATACTGAAAGAAGAACAAGCAGGTTTTCGAGCTGGATGTTCAACAACAGACCAAGGGATTATTTGACAACATTTAGCTGAAAAATACTCTGCTCATCAAGTGGAGCATTATATACAGCTTTTATTGACTTTAAATCTGCCTTTGATCTCATAGCTAGGGATAAATTATGGAGGAAATTACAGGATACAACCATGGCTAAAAGGTTACTAGTGCTTATCAAGGGCCTGTATAAAAACACAAGCCTCAGAGTAAGACGTAACATACCCAGCTCCCTAAGCCAGTCCTCAAAGGGCATGCCTTCCAGACCTTTCACCATTTTGGTCGCCTTCCTCTGGACATGTTCTAGCTTGTCAATATTCTTCTTGAAATGAGGTGTCCAGAATTGGACACAGTATTCCAAATGAGATCTGACCAAATCAGAATAGACTGGTACCTTCCTCGATCTTGATACAAACAAGAATTGTACTGACTTTCTTGATTGCTGCATCATGTTCAACTTGTATTCAACTAAGACTCCTAGACCTTTTTCGCATGTCCAGCCAGGTGTCTCCCATCCTATATTTCTGCATTTCATTTTTTTCTGTCCAAGTATAGGACCTTACATTTCTCTCTGTTACAGTTCATTTTGTTAGTTTTGGCCCAGCTCTCCAATCTGTCAAGGTCATTTTGAATTTTGATCCTGTCCTCTAGGGTATTGGCAACCCCTCTCAATTTGGTATCATCTGCAAATTTTATCAGCATGCTCTCTATTCCTTCATCCAAGTCATTGATTAAGATGTTGAATGACACTGGACTCAGAACAGAACCCTGTGGCACCCCACTAGTCACTTCTCTCCAGGATGAAGAGAAGACATTGATAAGCACCCTTGGGATTTAGTCAGTCAGCCAATTACAAATCCAACTAACAGCAGCACTGTCTAGCCCCATTTTACTAGCATATTTGTAAGAATATCATTGGGAATATTGTGAAAGCCCTTACTGAAATAGAAAATGCTATATCCATGGTACTCCTTAATCTATCAAGCTCTTTAACTCTATCATAAAAAGAGATAAGATTAGTCTGGCATGACATGTTTTTGATAAACTCATGTTGACTTTAATGATCACAACATTCCTTTCTAAGTAATTACAAACTGTCTGTTTAATGATCTGCTCTAGAATCTTTCCAGGTATTGATGTCAGGCTGACTGGGTGATAATTATTTGAATCCTCTTTTTTCCCCCTTTTTGAAGATCGGGACAACCTTTGCCCTCCTCCATCTGCTGGGGATTCTCATGATATCAGAGAATTTACAAAGATTATGGCCAGGGGTTCTAAAATTGCTTTTGCCAGTTCTTTTAATATCCTTGGATGTAGTTTATCTGGCCCTGGAGACTTGAATTCGGTAGATAGGAATTCCTGTACTACTTCCTTACCTGTTCCGTGCTGCATTTCCCCCACTTCCCCTACGTGCTCCCCACCCCAGGTTACTTTTTTCCTTTTTGGAGAAAATTGAGGCAAAGAAGGTGTTGAGTAGTTCTGTTTTTTCTCTGCCCCCTGTTAGTACTTGGTCATCTTCTCTATGCAGTAACCGTATCATTTCCTCATTTTGACTTTTGCTGCAGACATATCTTTAAAAAGGCCTTTTTATTCTTTTCAATCTCTCTGACAAGCCTGAGTTCATTCTGTGCCTTCTAACCTTTCCCCTACATATCTTTGTTATTTGTTTGAATTCCTCTTTTATGATTTCCCCATTCTTCCATTTCTTGTACATATTTCTTTTAACGCTTAGCTCAGTTGAGAGTTCCTTAGTCAACCATTCTGGTTTCCTTAGACACCTCATATTTTTTCTCCTTATTGGAACTGTTTCAAATTGTTCCTTCGGTATCTCATCTTTAAGAAACTCCTATCCATCATGAATTCCCTTCTCTTTCAGTATTCTTGACCATGGAATTTCAGCCAGTAATTCCCTAAGTTTACAGAAATCAGCTTTCTTAAAGTCTGGAATGTTTGTCTGGCTACACTTGGCATCTCTTTCCCACTGAATAACAAATTCCAATAGAGCATGGTCACTTCCACCTAAAGATCCCACCACTTCCACCCGATTAAAAAGATCATCCCTGTTGGCTAGGATCAGATCTAAAGTAGCTGATCTCCTTGTTGCCTCTTTGACCTTCTGGACAATGAAATTGTCTGCAAGGCAAGGGAGGAATTTGTTGGACGTTATGGTTCTGGCAGAGTTTGATTTCCAACATATATCAGGATAGTTGAAATCTCCCATTTTTACTGCACCTCTCCTTTTTGAATGTGTGGTCATCTGCTCCAGGAAGGCATCATCCAAATCCTCAGGTTGGCCTGGGGATCTGTAGTAGACCCCCACAATGACATCACTCTTGTTTCTTGCCATCTTAATTCTTACCCAGATGCTTTCAAGCTGACTTCCTGGATTTAAGTCATGGATCTCTTCAAAGGTATAAACATCCTCGACATATGAAGCTACTCCTCCCCCTTTCTTGTTTGGTCTATTTCTCTGAAATAGGTTATATCCCCCCCCCCATTACTCCAGTCCAATCATGAGACTCATCCCACAAGGTTTCAGTGACGCCTATTATATCATGTTTATTTTGTTGTATTAAGAGTTCCAGTTTATCTTGTTTATTTCCCATACTTTCTACATTAGTGTAGAGACATTTAAGATCATATGCCCTTCTCCCAAGCCCTTTACTATAGTTGCTTTTCTTCCCACTGTTGGTCTCTAGTACTACCTGGCCCGTTCTTTCTATAACATTTCATCTGCTCTCCTCAGCACTTGCTGAATTCCTGCCTTGAATAATACTGTCTCCCTCCCCACCAAGAGCCAGTTTAAAGCCCTCCTGATCAGATTTGTGAGATTTTTAGCAAAAACATTCCTGTCAATAGCTGTGAAGGGCACCCCATTGCTTGCCAGAAGACCAGCTTTGGAAAATACAGCCCATGATCCAAGAAACCAAATAGTTCCCAGTGGCACCATCTGTGGAGCCATTTGTTCACCTCCACTACTCTTCTCTCCCTTCATGGGCCATGTCCTTTAACAGGGATGAGAGATAAAATTACAACCTGTGCACCAAGGTCCATCAGCTTCCTACCCACAACCTCATAGTCCTTTATGATGTCCTGAAAGCTGTGCCTTGCAGTGTCATTGGTTCCCATGTGAACCAAAAGGAAGGAGTAATGGTCATTGGGTTTGACTAGTTTGTCAGCTCTCTGTTACATTATGACTTTTCACTCCAGGGAGACAGCACACCTCACGATTCATCTTGTCAGGCTTGCAAATTGTTGGTTCTCTTCCTCTCAACAAGGAGTCCGCACCTACCATAACTTGTCTCCTCTGAGGCTTGGCACGGGTTACTCTATCTGCAGATTCTTTCAGGGTCACCTGAACATTCTCCTTAGGTTGTCCAAGAGAGCTTGGAATCAATTTTGTAGCTCCAAACTATCTGTTTGGTTCCTGGCCCTTCTGCTTCTACATGTAACATTCCTCCAAGTGTCTGTCTCCTGTGTTTGGGAACTGTCTTCCTGCTTAGTGATGTTTCCCATGTGTTCCATACTCAAGAAGGTCCTCTCTGCCCTACTCAAGAAATTCTCATCCTCCCTAAGAATCTGAACATTAGAAACACGTGCCTCCAACCGCCAGACCTTCTCTTCCAAAAGACCATCAATTTGCACTTGCTGCAGGTGCAAGTAACCACATCCTCCGGCAAGAAAACAAACATGCCACAGCTATTGCAGGTGACTGCAGCAGATTCCTCACAATCCATATTCATAAAATAAATACTTTACTTTGAAATAAAATAGAAATAAATACTTTGAATAAAACTGTTATCTTGCATTGATGTATTACTGCTTTGCTTTGATGTTTTGTGCAGAGTTACTGTACTATGAGGGGATGATGGGAACAGTGTTGGGAACAGGAGAATATTATTTTAATGGACTGATAAAACTCCAGGTGCAGGCAGAGAAACTCAATTTCAATATCAGACTATTGCCATGGCTGCTGAAAATGAGGGGGCAGTAGAGCCTGAGAAAGGGGGTCATTATGAATGGCTAACAAATAGAATGCTAGAATACTAGCCCATGCTAATTTGAAATGTTACAGTATCTAATGGATTGTCAGTCCAATACTGATTTAGTCCTGACTTTAGCATACTGTTTCCCTTAAGGTTCTTTGATTAACCTTTTGTAAACCTCTGAGCTTGTTTCCTTGAACTGGGAGCTAGCCAGTATATGCCACCTCCCCACAACCTAAGGAGGCCCTATACACCTTTGGAACCTTGGCAGTATGAGTTTGTAATCTTATCTTTAGTCTCTTCAACTCATAAAACCTATCAACACAGTAAGGAATTGGAAGAAGTCATCAAAGTCATCAAAGATTTGAAAGTAGTCAAAGCTCCATGACTGGATAGATTTACAGCATTATGAGAGACTTTTGAAAGAATTAATAAAACCATTACAAGCTACCATAGCAAAGTTAATGGAAAAGGGAAAACCAGAAACATGGGGAGCATCAAACATAGTAGTGATACCCAAAGAAGGTAAAGATAAAAGAGAGAAGAAGAATTACAGACCAATTTCTTTATTAAATGTGGATTATAAAATCTTTGCAACAGTGCTGGCATGATGGTTAAAAATGGTATTGCAAGAAAAAATTCAAGAAGAGCAGGTCGGGTTTATACCAGGCAGAAATATGAAAGACAATGTGAGAATACTGTTAAATGCAATAGAATATTATGACAAAAGTCCAGGGGAAAAATCAGCAATGATTTTTTTGGACATAGTGAAAACATTTGATAATATATCATGGACATTTTTACAACGGATATTAAGAGAAAGCAATTTTGGAGATGTGTTTTGTAGATGGATTGAAAAGATATACTAAGACCAATTAGCAAGACTGGTGATTAACGGAAACACAACAGAAAAATTTGATATAACAAAAGGAATAAGACAAGGATGTCCGTTATCACCATTACTATTTATTGTGGCTTTGGACGTTCTGATTATGAAGATAAAAGAAGAACAGGAGATAAAGGGCCTGAAGATAAACAGAAAAGAAATAAAATTGAGAGCTTTCACAGATGACGTAATTATTCTTTTGGAAGAACGAAGAGAGTCAATGCAGAAATTGCAAGAGTGCCTTACAGAATTTGGAAAAATAGCTGGATATGGAATAAATAAAGAGAAGACAATGATGTTGACTATTAATATGTTGAAAAAAGAACAAATTGAATTAGAGGAAATATCAGGTTTCCAATCCTCTAATAAAATAAAATACTTAGGAATTCATGTAACAAAGAAGAATCAGGAATTGTTCCAAAATAAACATGAAATGGTCTGGAAAAAATTGAAAAAAGAAATGGAGAAACGGAGCAAATTGAATCTATCTTTCTTGGGAAGGATAAATGCTTTTAAAATGACATTATTACCAAAAATGATATTCCTATTTCAAAATTTGCCAATAATTGGAAATGGAAAAATATTTAGAGACTGGAAAAAGGAAATATCAAAATTTATATGGCTACGTAAAAGGCCAAGAATAAGATTCAAAACATTACAGGACACTAAAGAAAGAGGGAGATTGGATTTACCATCCTTGAAAATATATTACCAAGCACGTTGCTTAGAATGGATTTAAAATTGGAAATCACTACAAAAATCATCAATAAAAGATTTAGAAGAACATGAGAATAGATTCAGATGGTATGGTTACTTGTGTTATAATAAGCTAGTGGTTAACAATGAATTTAATAACCATTGCATCTGGAAGACTTTATTAAAAGTATGGCAACAATTATACTCAAGATTTTATTCCAGCCTCCCAACTTGGACATCACCACAAGAGGCCTTTAAAATTTTCCCAAGAAAAGAAGGGAAAATGCCGACATATTAGGACATACTTATTTGGGATGGAAATAAACCAGGAATGAAAATGCTGGAACAAATGAAGGAGGCTGGACATGAAATGAATTGGTTTCTGTGGAGACAAGTGACAGAAAGATACAAAATGGACCTAAAATTATTTGGATTTGAGAAGAAGGAAAACGAACTGGATGTACTCATGAAAGAAAATCAAAAGAAAAGAATATCCAAACTTTATAAATTGTTATTACAAAGAGAAATGGAACAGGAAGAAATTAAAGAAACAATGGTGAGATGGTCACAAAATATAGGACTTTCAATAGACATTGAGAGTTGGAGAACGGTATGGAAAACAGATTTAAGATTTACATTAAACTTAAATTTAAGAGAAAACTATTATAAAACGTTGCATAGATGGTATATGACGCCAGAGAGATTACAAAAAATTACAAAGAATGGAAATTTGAAATGCTGGAAGTGCGGAGAAAAAGAGGGAACATTTTATCATATGTGGTGGACTTCTAAAACGGTGAAGAAAATTTGGAAAGAAATACACAACAAAATTCAAAAAATATTCAAAATGAATTTTGAAATGATACCTGAGTTATATCTATTGAATATAATAAAATCAAAGGCAGAAATCAGAAAGTATAAAAAATGTTATATTTAGTTACAGCAGCTAGATTAACTTATGCTCAACACTGGAAATAAGATATTAAAATAAATTTAGATGAATGGAAATTAAAGGTTATGGATATGATGGAGATGGAAAAATTGACAAATGCATTAAAGAACAAATCTATTCAACAATTTGGTAAAGAATGGAACAAAATAAAAGAGTGGCTTCAATCGTAAAGCTAATGATTATAATGATATAATTTGATAAAAAAGGTAAAAATGTATTGACTGGTTAAAAGACAAATTATGATTGTTATGCCAAACATTCTATGTATAGTGGATTGGACTCCTTGTATTGTATTGTATTATATTGTACCTTTTGTTTGATTCAGCTGGGCAAAACTGGAGAAGAAAACTTGTTATGTGAGTTCGGGGAGGGGAACATTTAGAAGAAATGTTCCCATTTTATACCTTTTTTAGAAATTTGAATAAAAACATTTTAAAAAAACCAACAACCTATCAACACAGTCTCAGTACTTTCCATTTCAGATACTCTCAGATCAGTAGGGCAAAGAGCAGATTATCACCTTAGGGAGGGACTCAATAGATCAAATTTGTTCTGTTCAGTCTATACTTGACTTCTTAAATGAAAGTCCATGTCTCCCAGGACTGCTGTTCCTACAAATTTCTGGCCTCCCTCTCACCCAATATCAAGTCAGAACTATCCTTAGGCAAGCCATCTCAGTAGCTGGCCTCCCTCCTGACCAATTTCCCCCACTTTCCTTCCTCATAGGAGCAGCTATAGCTGTAGCAGCTCATGAGTAGCCCATGTCCACCATTTGTAGGGTGGATTGTTGGCATTCTATGGCTTTCAGGTTTTATGTTAGGAGTCAGGTTAGAAGGAAGCTGGCCACACACCTAGGGCATAAGGCCTCCCACTGTCAATTCTATCTTTTTCCTGAGCAGGTTTTTCAATTACAGTATGGATAGTCAGGCACAGTCTCATTTTCTGGGATGAACACCATCCAATCTATTCTTGCAAGAGCCAGGATCTCAGGTTATTGCATCTGGCCACACTCAGTTGGTGGGGTTACCATGGTAAGCAATGGGGAGCTTTACTCCTCAGAATCACCAAACTCACTGCAAAACAGCTCCAAATGATGTTACTGTCATTCTCCTTCATCTGGGTGAGAACAAACTAGTCAAAGTTCCAACCCATGGTGATGGCAGACCTCCATAACCTCTGAGGCCTATGCCCAGATGTTTGCCTTTTAGGGACTAAGAAGTTATTGAGACAGATTTGGCAGGACGCTTGTAAGTACCTGCTACCAGCCGCAGACTCCTCAGATTTGATTTGGTTTAAGTGGTGAAATATAATTTAGTTGACAAAATATATTAATTGGCATTGATATAAAATAGACCCTGAGGTGACTGTCAGGCCAGGCTGAGAAGAGGAAAAACACTGGTTGTACATGTGTGCTGCAAAGTAGGTCAGAGATCCCTTGTAGGTGTTCTTGGCATATTGGTAAATCATGCTAGTTTCAAGAATACAAAAGGTACATTTAGTATTCTCTCACATTTAATTAATTAACATAAATAATAATATAATTCTAGAATTAACTTATGTTCAAATTCCAAAGTAAGTCAATGCTTACTTTAATTACATTTATAATCTTTTAATTTAAATCTTTAATTACATTTAATTAAGTTATGCCTTTTGTTAGGAAATCTCTAACGTAACTGATAAATTGCTTTAAATTGATTTAAATGAGTGTTGTAGTACACATTAAAGAGCCTTTGTGGTCCCTTCCAACTCTAAGATTCTACAGTTCTATGATTCTATGAAGCTAACCAGTCTCTCTAGATCCTTCTTAGTACACTATTTAGAGCTTCCTTTTCTTATATCTTTGATATGTTCACTTTTCTTCTTTTTTTTCCTTTCTCTTTTTGTTTTCATTCTGCCTCTCTTTATCTTATGTTTTTCTTCTTTTGCGTTAAAATTTTCTGACTTCTCAGGGAGTTCTTTTGCAGGCTTGTGGCAAGTGGAGTGATGGAGGGGTGGGGGGACACCATGTTTGCTACAGTGTTTGGGATTCTTTTTCCAAAGCCTGTATGGTTTGCACAGGCTCCAGAAAAAGCAAGAAACACCAGCCAATAGGATTCAAATCCTTGGTTAGTAGGTGAGACCAGAAAAGTGTGGGATAAAGATTTTACTCAAGTCAGAGGAGGGGGTATTTAATAGGCTCCCAAACAGGTAAGCCTAATTCATCTGTGGAGCTTTGTACCCAACATCCCTCCTCATCATTGTGGAATTGAATACTGTCACCTGCTTGTTAATTTTGTCACAACTTCTGAGATGTGGTGTTACCCTGATTTCTGGGGTCCCTTCGGGGACACCTCAATGTGCTCCATGTGATGGGGAATGGAAACTAGCCAGAGCACAAGCAATAGCAATGCGAGAGGCAGGGTAACCTAGCAGGGTCTTTTTACCCAGTTTTTACGGGGTCAGGCCAAGCCAAAAACCAAACAAAAATGTCCAATAAACGATTTTATTGAATGAAAGTCTCACGCAGCAGCACAATCACTCACACACACTCACTCAAGACTTATTAAGAAGCAAAAGAGAGGAAACTGGATAGGGAGAATATTGAAGAGGTTGTAGCTGGGGTAATACTGCACTTTTTCCTGAAGTCCTTGGTCCAGGAAAAACAGCGGAGAAGTGGGGCTCAGCACGGAGAGGGCTGAGGGGATTACTCAACGGACGGAGCAACGGTCTGCTGGGATCACCAGGAGTGATCCAAAGAAACGCTCAAAAAACTGGGACTATTTGTAGGGGGAAAAGTACCTGGAGGGCTAATCCTTTCCCGGGGAGAACAATGGGTGTTGCAACGAGAAAGAAGCTCCACAATGGTAACTTCTTTTGCATGATGAGATTACAAGGTGTTGCCCAAGTCTCAGGATCTTCAGCTGCATTTGGTTGTGGTGTGACTTCCTGTAAATGGTCCTCGCCTGATAGGATATTTGCTCAACTTGGGGTAAACACACTAATCCCCTCAAACTGGCTTCTTAGGGGCTGAGGACCATTTGTTTACTGTGAGTTTGCACAGCTTGAGGTCTCCTGGGGCTACGTGACTGGGGATTTTACTGCCCTGACCGAGTTTTCGATCGTTCGACGGTTGCTGCCTATGTGCTCATCCAGGCGACCTCTCAGGCACATTGAATCATATTTTAATATCAAAATTATAGACCCTGGGATAGGGTTTTTCCAGTGGAGTAACAGTGGTTTGGGCATAGGACCTGGATCCAAGAAGGAGGTGATAGGATTGGCACTACCCAGAAGAATGATACCAGGGATTCCCTTACAGAATGCTGGGATCATGGGCAAAAGCTTTCATTCAGCTTGTCAGAGCAGATGCTGCCCCATTTACTGGTGGCAAGGGAACGACAAAGTGACATCCTTCCATGTGGCATCCCATTTCTGCCATTCTGGAATAATGGCTCTAGAACTGGCTGGGTATCTAGGGTCATTGACCTTGAGGTGAGGAATGCCTGGATCTGGATCCATCCAAATGTCAGGCCTGTATGAAGCTGGAACCAATAAAAAGTTGTGGCTATTTTCCATCCAACAAAATGTGTACTGTCTGTGGTTTTTAAGTCAAGTTTACGTTCCTGCTAAGCATGCAATGGTTTTTTTGCCACCTTTAAAATAAGTTGCTGATTATTTCATAAAGCTTTTCATGGGCTAAAGTAAACTTTTGTATATTTCTTCTTGGCCAAATTCTCTCTCCTGATTTTTATGCCTTTCAGTCAGTATTGTTAGCGAGTCATCACTTTCTGAAAAGAATAATCCTCTTCCTCCATTTCTTCTTTTTAGGTAGAGGATGATATATAATTTAAAGGAGAAGTATTAAATGCAAATTCATTGTTCTCTTTCTGTACGTAGTCTTCAATTATTTTAGCTTTATTCTTTGTATCTATATTGTCCACCTCCTGCAGGTCCTTTCTACTGGATCTATATTCAGTCAATTTGAATTCAAGTGCCAGATCTTTGGAAGAACTTGAAACTTTGGGCTCTTTGAGATCCACTGACTAGTCTAGGGAAGATTATCCATCCTGAGCTGACAGACAACTCACACACTTGTTCTCATTCATCTACTAAGTACTTTTAACTTGCCATTTCAGTTATTCAGGAAAGTCATTTTGTGTATTCAGAATAATCCCTGGTTCTTTTAAGTTTTTCTAGTAAACTGCTGGAATTCACAAATTCATAGAATCATAGGCCATTTCCACCTTATACTGTTATAGTGCTATTATTCTACTTCCAACATCCTATGGAATCTTAGGGTTTGCAGTTCAGGGAAGGTCATTTAGAATTCTCAGCCAGAGAGCTCTTTAGCCTCAGTAAACTACAAACCCCAGAATTCCACAGGATGTTGAAAGTGGAATAATAGCTCTATAACAGTGCAGTGCAGAAATGGCCATAGAGTTGGAAGAGATCACAATGGGCACCAAGTCCAACCTTCTGCTATCCAGGAGCACATACTCAAAGCACCCCCAGCAAATGGCCATCCAGCATCTGTCAAGAAACTCCAAAGAAGGTGACTCCACCACACTCTGAGGCAGCATATTCCACTGTCAAATGGCCCTTACCATCAGGAAGTTCTTCCTGATGTTTAGCTGTAGTTTGAATCCTTTGCTCCGTGTCCTAGTCTCAGAAACAGCAGAAAACAAATTTGATCCGTCCTTCATACGACATCCATTCAAATATTTAAATATGGCTATCATGTCACCTCTTAACCTTCTTTTCATCAGACTAAACATACCTAGCTCCCTAAGTTGCTCCTCATAGGACATGTTTTCCAGACCCTTCACCATTTTGGTCACCCTCCTCTGGACAAGTTCCAATTTGTCAATATCCTTCTTGAACTGTGGTGCACAGAACTGGACACAGGTGAGGTCTAACCAAGCCAGAAGAGAGTGGTATTATTACCTCCTTTGATCTTGATACTATATTGCTATTGAGGCAGCCCAGAATCACATTGGCTTTTTTAGTTGCCACATCATGTTCAGCTTCTGATCAACTAAGACTCCTAGATCCCTTTCACACATACTGTTTTCAAGCCAGGTATTGCCCATCCTATATCTGTGCATTTTATTTTTTCATCCTAAGTGTAGTATTCTACATTTCTCCCTGCTAAAATTCATTTTGTTGCTTTTGGCCTAGTTCACTAATCCAACAAGGTCATTTTGAATTCTGATCCTGCGGTATTATCTATCCCTCCTAATTTGGTATCATCTGAGAATTTGATGAGCATGCCCTCTATTCCATCATCCGAGTCATTGAAAAAGATGTTGAATGGCACTGGCCCCAGGAGAGTGTTACCCTGACTTCTGGGGGTCCCTTGGGGGACACCTTGATTCTCTCCAAAAATGCAAAGATTGGGGAAATTGGAGGAGCACTGGCTGTAGCAAAATGAGGGGCAGGGTAACCCAGCAGGATCTTGTACCCAATTTTTACAGGGTCAGATCAAGCAAAAAGCCAGACAAAAGTACCAATAACTGGATTTTATTAATAAATGTGTTCTCACACACCAACGCACTCACTTACACACACAAGGCCCATCGAGAAGGGAAAGAGGTGAAAATTGTTAGCGAATTCAGCAGAGAGAGGGTAAAGGCAGTGATACTGCACCTATCATGAAGTCTTCAGTCCGGTAAGTGACGAGGAGGATGGAGCTCAGTGAAGAGAGGCAGCTGAGAGGATCACTCAACTAACAGAGTGCCGGTCTGCTAGCGTGGCGGGGAGTTCTCTGAAGAAACCCTCAAAAACTGGGACTACCAGAACAGGAGGGGCAGGACCACCTGACACCACACCACAAACACCCAAAGCATCTCCAAGCAAGACACCTGACACATTCAGTGCACATGACATACCCACCCAGGTTCCAAGTGAAGACGGAGCCAGAAATGGAGGGGGTAGCTGGCAGTTCTAGTGATGATGATTTGAGCAGATCAGAGGTCATCATACCTAGAAGGACCAGGAGGGTATGGAAGGCTCCTGACCAGTTTGTGGTGCAGGAAGCTAGAGTATGCACAGTTGCAGGTGAGGAACCTGAGAGTTTTTAAGAAATGCTGAAGTGTCCTGAGGAGGAACAAGAGCATTGGAATGAGGCCATGGATGCTGAGTTCAAGTCCATGGTGGACAAGAAAGTGTTTGAGGTGGTGGAGAGACCAAAGGATCAGAAAGTTGTTGGATGCAGGTGGGTGTATAAGAAGAAGTGCATGCCGGATGGCAGCATGAAACATAAGGCAAAGTTGATGGTGAGAGGTTTTTCTCAAGAAAGTTTTGAGAATTTTGACAAGACCTTTTCCCCAACAGCGAAGCCAGAGACCCTGCGATTGGTGTTGGCACTGGAGGTGAAAAGAGGTTTGGAAGCAAGGCACTTTGACTTTGAGACAGTTTACTTGAAAGTGAAACTGGATGAGACTGTGTTCATGGAGCAAGCAAGCAAGGTATGATTGTGCAGGAGAGAACAAAATGTATAGGTTGAAGAAAGCTATTTATGGATTAAAGCAGTCAGCCAGGTACTGGAACTTGTGTGTGCATGGAGAGTTGTGCAAGTTAGGGTTTCAGAGGAGTGTGGCTGATGCGTGCGTGTACACCAGGGGCACTGGTGATGAGTGTGTTGTGCTGGTGATTTATGTTGATGATCTGTGTGTGGCAGCAAAGAGCATGGATCAAATAGGGTGTGTACAGAAGCAGCTAGAGCATAAATTCAGGCTGAAGGATTTGGGATGTTTAAAGCAGTACATTGGCATAGAGGTGGAAAGAGCACAGGATGGTGCAGTGTTCTTGTGCCGAAAGAAAAAGATTGATCTAGTTGTTGAAAAGTGTGGCATGCAGAATGCCAAAACAACTAGGACTCCGATGACTGTGGATTTTGCAAGGTTGGAATCAGAACAGTTGTTTGACAGGCCAGATGTGTATCATTCTGTGGTTGGCAGTCTGTTGTATGTAGCAAATCACACAAGGCCTGACGTCAGTTATGCCATAGGTCTGTTAAGCAGAAGAGTGCTAAAACCCAGAATGGTTGATTGGACAGCTTTGAAAAGATTGGTGAGGTATCTGAAAGGGACTCGGGGTCTATGTCTCAAAGTGACAGGAAGTGAAGCTGGAATGGAGTGTTACGTAGATAGCTCCTTTGCTTCAGAGAATGATAGGAAGTCTGTCACGGGCCTGGCAATCAAGTATGCAGACTGTTTAGTTGCATGGAGATCCAGGAAGCAGAGCTGTGCCGCTCTGAGCACCATGGAGGCTGAATTTGCAGCGTTGTCTGAGATAGCTGGAGAGCTACAGTGGGTGAGGCAACTGCTGTTGGACATTGGGGAGGTGTGTGAAACCCCTCTTGTCATCAAAGAAGATTCTCAAGCATGCATCGCCATGGCCGAGTCCGAGAATCTGAAAAACAGAACCAAATACATTGGAGTGAGGTACCAAAACGTGAGGCAGTTAGTCCAGGAAAGGCTGATCAAGTTAGAGTATTGCGAGTCTGAATGCAACACTGCAGATATTCTCACAAAGGTGCTTCCAGTGCACAAGCACAAGAGGTTGGTGTGGGAATTGAGGCTGGAAAGGTACAATGCAATACATTGAGTATATCACATGTCATCAAAGGTATTTTGGAGGGAATTGTTGGAAAGGGATTGCTTTGACATTTGCCCCAATTAAAATACTTCTGATGAGCATGTGGGGAAAGCCCCTGGGGAATGACTTGGCAAGTCATGATGTAATCCCCAAGGGACAGTAAGGCTGAGTCATGGTAACATGAAATCCTGGTAAAGGGTTGCATCGGCCATGGTCCCTAGCTGATGAGCTATCAGCCAATGTGTATATAAAGAGGTGAGCTCAGACAGGTTTTTCTCTCAGTCTCCCTAACTCTTGCCGACACCGAAACTCTGTCCAAGCAAACCTCTGCCTGATGTTATTGTTGATGGGATGCTGAACCTCTGACTGAGGATCTGCGAATCCTGCCTGTACAGATGTATATATTGGAACTTCAAGAATAGAAGCCTCCAGCTATTTTTGGATGACAACACTGTGTGTTAGTGTTTCTAACTGGTGGGTAGTTTGGGGTCAGAGCTAATGCTGTATGTTCACACTCTGCTGCTGCTCACGCTTGTGGCTGTATTTTGATGCTCTGCTGTGTGTTTATTGCTTGCCTCTGAGCCACATTTTTTTTCAGAGTGCAGTGGTTCCAGGGAGGATTTTGTGCTGTGTGCTTAAATCCATCCCCTGTCAGTTCACCTGAAAGTTCTTTAGACATCCATCCTGGTTTCTTTAGATGCCTCCCATTTTTCTTCTTCAATGGAATTGTTTGAAACTGTGCCTTCAGTATGTCACTTTTAAGAAACTCCCATCCATCATAAACTCCTTTCTCATTTAGTACACCTGACCTAATGTCTGGCACCTAGTATTTCTCTAAGTTTACTAAAATCAGTTTTCTTAAAGTCTAGAATGTGAGTCTGACTATGCTTGGCTTTCCCTTTCGACTGTATAACAAACTCCAGGAGAACATGGTTACTCTCACCTAAGGATTCCTCCACTTCCACCCCATTAACCAAGTCATCATTGTTGGTTAGGATCAGGTTCAAAATAGCCGATCCCCTTGTTGCCTCCTCCACCTTCTGCATAATGAAATTCTCTGCAAGACAAGTGAGGATTTTATTGGAAACCTGATATTCTTGGCAGAATTTGACTTCCAGCAAATATCAGGATAATTGAAATCTCTCATTACCACTATCTCTCTTTTTAATGAATGTGTGGTCATCTGTATCACTTTACACAGCCCTTTGAAAATTAGGGCAAAGGTCATGATTTTTATCTTTCTGGATCCTATTATATTCTATCACACTCTCACAACATTATAAATATGCTGTATGACTGAGGCCTTAGTACCACTTGATACTGATCTGAAGAAGTGGCCTTATATCCATGAAAGCTCATGCAAAAATAAAAACCAATTAATCTTAAAGGTGCTGCCACATTTCTTTCCCCCCTTCTTCCTTCCTCCTCTTTATGCTGCAAGAAGCTAACATGCAACTTCTTAGTACACATCATACTCCCAACAGTTAATTCTGTGCTTTTTTTATACCTCTTCTTCAGCATAATTCCTTGAAGAAAGTTTCGAACCTCTTTGGAAGACAGTCTTTAAAGACTGTGAAAACAGTCTTGAAAGCAGATTGGAAAATGCCTCAAATTATCTGCAAGGCTAGGCACACAGCACGCTGCTAGAATTTAATAAACAACTTTGTGTTGATCTTAACTTCTGCTTCCGGATTGGTTCTTCTATTTATAAAAGGTCAGATCTCAGGTAAATGAAGATTATTCCCAGCTAAAAAAAATTATCATGTTTATCTTACTTCAGGAAACAGTTAATGTAATTCCAGGAATATCAAATGTAAGTATCCTGGATGATGAGATGAGAGATGATCAACAGTGGTTAACCTATTATGATTCACTAGAGAAAAGAGATCAAGATTGTGGTAATGAATTTATTAAAGCAATTAAAAGAGGAAGGTCTTAATGTGCAATGTCTATCATACAGACAACTCTAAGATTTAAAGAAGATAAAAAGAATAAAGAATTTGAAGAGAATAAATCATATTTGGAACTATTGTTATGTACAGATAATGATCATTTCATAGTGAAGATGTATATATTTCTGTTGAAATTAAAGACAGAAGATGAGCAAGTAAAGAAATATATTATTAGCTGGGCAAGAAATTTTGGGTACAATATACATATGAACCAAAGGGAAAAACTACAGACAAAAGACATTGAAAATCTAGTTTGCTATGATCTTCAAGAAAATTATTTTAAAATTATGTATTGCTGGTACCTTACACCAGAGATACTGGCAAAGATACATATAGATATGAAGAAGAAATGTTGGAAATGTCAAGATCAAGTTGGATCTTTCTATCATATGTGGTGGACATGTGTAAGAGCTAAACAATTTTGAATGAAGATACAGAATGAGATGCAAAAGATTTTGAAATCCCAAATACCTACAAATCCTGGATTATATCTGTTAGAAATTTGAGAAGAAGACAAACTTATAGATAAGATCAAATATAAACTGGTCCAGCACATGATATTGGCAGTGAGGCTGGTACATGCAAAGTACTGGGGGAAATATGGAGATCCCGTCAATGGAAGAATGATTTAATAGATTGATGGGAATAGCTGAAATGGACAACTTTACATATAGGTTAAAGGGTCAAACAAAAGTAAATTTCTTTCCAAATGGAAATGCCTGATCGATTACTTACATCTTCAAGTTTTGATTTCTTCAATACCACATGAGATGTGCAATATGGAAATAATAGAGGATTTTAATTTGTTGCTATGTTAAGAGATTGACAATATTCATAATACGGGATGTTGGCAATAATGTTTAAGATTTACTAATTTTTTTCCCTTTTTTTTAAATCATTTTATTCAAATTTAGATATAAAACAAACAATTATAACTGTCAACTTATTTGAAATAGTTCTGATCTTCCACACTGATCTAGATTTCATTATCAATATTTCTTAACATGCTTAAAATATTGTACTACATTTTAGTGCTATTATTACTTGTTGATTCTTGCATTTCCATCTCCATATTCCCGCTTCATGATATATATCCTGTAGCCCCCTCATAATTTATCTTAAATCATGAATCACAGATTTCCATCTGATGGTACCCAGCAACTACCCATTACAATTTGCCATTCTTTTTGTATCTCTTCGTCTGATTTCCCTTTTAATCTCTGGGAGACCATATCAGCATTTTTGTTTTCAATCAGTGTACCCCACCATTGTTCTAATGTGAGTATTTGCTGAGTTTTCCACATCTTTGCATATTCAATACCAGCTGTTGTTATCATGTACAGTAATATTCTCCAGTACTGCTTTATACCAGTACCTTCTAATACATCAGTCATATTTAACAAATACAATTCTGGTAACTTAGCAAACTGTACTTTCATTAATACACATATTTTGTTATGTATTTCAGTCCAATATTTCTTAGCTTTAGGACATGGCCACCACATATGATATATCGTACTGACCTCATTCTGACATTTCCAACATTGTCCGGTACCTGTATTATAAATCTTTTTTAATTTATCTGGTGTCATGTACCATCTATGAAATAGCTTGTAATAGTTCTCTTTCAAATTCTGTGCTACTGTAAATTTCTGTGTTTTTTTCCAGCTCTGCTCCCAAGACTCTAATTGTATTGAATGTCCGATATTTTGTGCCCATGAAATCATTGGTGCCTTTACTGTTTCTTCTTGCCTCTCCTGATGTAGTATTTCTTGATATATTTGGGCAAGTAAATGAGGCGGATTTTCGAACAGCCATTTATTTACTCCAGTTTTCTCTTTAAGTTCAATTCCATATGTTTTTATATCCATCTGAAACCTTTCTGCTAACTGTCTGTAAGGAAACCGACTTAATGTTATTCCCTCTTGTTCTAGTTTTTCTGTAAATTTTTTTCAATTATTAATTTTATGTATTTATTTATATGTGAGACAGTCAGAAAATAAATAATATTTAGCAAATAAATACATATTTTAAATAAATATATTTTAAAAAAGATTTATGAATAGTTTTTGAATATTAATAATCATTCTAACTACTATTGCTTATTTCTGGTTTGCATACTATGATTATAATACTCATGCTATAACTATAAGTACGAGCACAGATATAAAATATAGTTGAAATAGATTTCTTGTTTTAGATCTTCCTTTTTTAGTTAAATTCTGAGTTTTTAATACAGCTGCTTAGAATAAATTTAAACATAAATAATAGAATAATGTTAACAAGTAATTTGTTAAAAAAAAAATATATGATTATGTTAAATTTGTGTATGGGATACACAGATAATGTTATAATTGCTACCAGCAACAAGCTTTAACTTTGATTTAATTAAGGATGTAATACTTAAGTGTAATTGTTTAGTGGGAGCTGTTTGCAACAAGGGCGGAAATATTTTTTTTAATTGTTTGTAGTTTTTTTAAAATCTGTTGTTTTTCTGTAGTTGGTTATAGTTTGGTTGGTTAGTTATTTGTAGTTTTTTAATATAATGTCTCTTTTTTCATATGTTTTGGGGGGTTTTACTTTTAATTTTGTGTATTGTTATGTACTATTATTGTTTATGTCTGTTAAATAAAATATATACATAAACAATGTAGACATCCTCACCAGAATGAAAAAATGGCTCATGGAGCTTAAAAAACAAACTGCGTTTCTCCATTGCCACCTCGTTCCCTGCTTAGTTCACAAGACATAGCTATAAGGCTCAAGTTGTCTGGAAGCTCAGATTGTCCCTATTAAGCATAGTCTTAACAAGTTGCCCCTGTTTTTGTTTGCTTTGTTTAGCCTATTAACATTTTGTTTGTGCGTACGGCTAAAGTTGTCACAGCTTCAGGCTCTTTTACCTAGCATGTGTGGGCAAATGTAGTGGGTCTAGGGGCTATTTTCATCACCCCTTAGATGTTTGTGGATGACGTTCACTGACCTTTGAAAACTCCACCCCTCAACATTCTAAAAAGGCTAGTTGTTACCCTGATTTCTGGGGGTCCCGGAAAGGACACCTAAATGTGCTCACAACAATGGGGAGGGAATTAGCACAGAGCACAAGTTGGCAATGCGAGAGGCAGGGGAACGTAGCGAGATCTTGAACCCTATGTCTACGAGGTCAGGTCGAGTCAATGATAAGGCAAATGTTGAAATAATAATAATTGATTTATTGAAATACACTCACACTGTCAGGGATTCCAGGCAGGGAACCCTGGGAAAATGATCAGCCCACTGCAAAGATGTTGCATCATGCCCCAGCTGTGGGTAATTGCAAGGTTGCATGAGAAGCTGGGGTCATGTGCAGATGGTAGAGGGAGGTGTGCAAACCTCTACCTGATTGGTTGTAGATATGTATATAACAAAGCAACGCCAGTATGTATTTGTCTGTTGACCAAACCTGGTGCCTGGCGCAAGCTTTTGTCCACCTGTCCTATTTTTTGTATATAACGGAACTTTGCTGCAAGATAAAGTGCCTCCTGTTCTGGAAGAAACTCCTCTGTGTGTGAGTATCCTTACTGGGGAACAAGGCTGCTGCTGTTGGCTCGCTGAACTCTGGTTTTTCCGCTGCATTTCCGTGGGGCTGAAACTCCTATCATCCCCAACACAAACACGTGTATGCAACACACTCACACAAGGAACTATAGAAATAAAGGTAGGAGCGGATAGAGGGATTTTTAGAGGAGGGTCAGTGTGGGAAATACTATACCTGTCCTGAAGCCCGGTAAGAAACAAAGAAGCTGGGGAGCGTGGATTCTCAGCACATGGGGCTGAGGGGAAGGCTCGCTGGACAAAGCGACAGCAAGGCGGGATGGAAACCAAGAGCGATCCGAGGAAGCACTCAAAGTCAGGGGTTCTTATAGGGAAAATTGTGGCCACAGGCTAGTCTGTACTTGGGGAAAACAATGAGTTTGGAGCTGGAGACAAAGCCTCCAAAAGGTCAGTACTTTAGATGATTGAGTTATAGCCAGATTGTCAATAGAGTAGCCAGTATGCAAATGCGGAGTGCTTGAGAGTTGTATAGTCTGATCATCAAGCTGCCTGTGCGGGGCAGGGGATCTTTTTGTAAGTAGTGTGCATACATAATGTGGTACTTGCCTTGAGGTCTCCTGAAGCTGCATTCGGCAATGACTGGCCTGCCTAAATTGGGATGTGAATGGTTCGGCTATTGTTGGCCACGCCTGTGTGCGTGCTTGTCCGGGGGCCTCGCAAACAGGTGATATCTTAACATCCCACAAGCTCGGGCTAGAAACAGCGGTAACACAGTCACCCTTGGCAAAGCCTCCCAGAAGTGGAATAGGCTATTTAAAAACTATTTCATCCCTACTCCCAGAACATTTTTCAAGAACCAAAAGACTTAGATTATGTAATGTTTGTTTTTGCATTAAAGTTTGAAACATTTTCATCTGCACTTTTGACAATGTATGTATCAATTATGCAAAAGTTTGAATTCTTTGTATTTATCTCCCATTGACTATAGTTTGTTTGTGCACATTTATCATGCACATTTTTTCACATGCACTCATTTCTGAAATGCATGTTTCTTCCACTAATTGTATTGCAGGGTTATAAATATGTAGAGTTCAGAACACAAACTTATTGTCACCTGTGAACTACTGGAGAGTAGGTCCATATGACCAGAGTATGGACCCTCATCATCTTCTTTGACAGACTATTCTGTGAACTGTATAGGATTCCACAGTTGAAAAGTTGATGTGGAAAGTGTTCTCTGAGGTAAAATGTTTCAAAAACAGCTTTGGGCAAGATTCACTGGAAGTGATATTGAGCCAATGACACTGACAGCCACTTTAAACCTTTTCTGACAGATGTTTATCCTGTCCTTTCATGAAACCTCCAGAGAAGGAGATTCTGCAATTTCCGTGGGCAGCTTACTGTGTTGCCCAACTACTTTTACAAGTAGGAAATTTTTCCTAATGTTTCACTTGAATATCTGCAAATAGAACTTACTTCCTCTTGTCCTGAAGCAAAAGGCAAAAGGAGTCAAGTTTTGGTCTCGTTTTTAATATAGAATAAAATATCTGTTTTAACATTTGTAAATGTGCTTGAGTTTTGAACTGGGATAAAGACAAGGTGGTGGTGGTGGTGATGAGATGATGATAACGTCCTTGAAATTTCGGGTGGCTGTCACACATCTCTCCTTTTATTTCTTGATACACTTCAGATGTTCCTTTGAGGAGGGCAAGATACAGAGGCTCCTGCTGTGCAAGGCTTGTTTTTGACCTTAACAGTGCAAGGACTTCTACTACATTCCTTCCAGCATCTTCAGAATTCAGGATATTAGATATGACATACTTTGGGAACAGGATGGAGAGATGGTTAGATGTGGTAGGATGATCAACTCTTCCATATGTCTTACCATTCTACTATCTGATTAGTAGTAATTCATAATAATACAGTAGTCCCTTGAGTTTTGCCAAGGTTTGGGGCACAGAAGCCTTCCAAAAGAAAAAAAAAAGCAAACAACTCCCACCATCACCCAAGTGAATGCTCCCCCTCCCATTCCTTTCCAGGGATCCTCCCTCCCATTTGCTTGCTTTTTGCCCAGGTGTGCTGCCTTACAGATGCCTGGGCAATAAGGAAGTGAATGGGAGGGGGCAGCCATGAATCTGCAAAAGGTGTGTGTGCATGCCTTCTCCCCCCCCCCCCAATTCACTTGCATTTCCCCTGGGCTTACTGCCTTATAGGAACCCATGAGATAGGCAAGCAAATGGGCAAAAGGCAGGGGAATGGCAGGGGAACAATGGGGGGGGGGAGGCAAGTGGCACCTTATGAATAATCAAGTTTGTGAAGGTCAAACCCACAAATGTGGAGGAGGATTCTAATGTATTTCTTAGTGTTTATACAATGCTTTAGAGCATTGAAATTATATGTGTTAGGTCAGTATAATTATTGTTACGCTGTGTACTGTGGGTCCCAGGAGGGACACCAAAATGTGCTCCACTAAAGGTGGGGAAAATTAGCTGGGAGCACTGCTTAACGTTATGAGAGGCAGGGTAACATAGCAAGATCTTGAACCCTATGTCTACGGGGTCGGGTTGAGCAAAGTAGCACACAGAAGTTGAAGCAATAAATGATGTTTATTAAATACAAGCAAAACAGTGTATGCGACACACTCATACAAGATAACTAAAGAAAATAAAGGTCGGAGTGGTATAGAGGGATTTTTAGAGGGATTGCTGGTTTGGGTGATACTTCACCTGTCCTGAAGCCCAGAAAAATAGAGAGTGAAGTTGGGGTGCGATGAAGGTCAGCACGTGGAGCTGAGGGGAGGCTCGCCAAGCAAAGCGGCAGCAAGGCGGGATGAAACTCGGGAGCGATCCGAGAAAGGTCTCGGAATCAAGGGTTTTTATAAGAGAATTGTGACTGCAGGCTATGCTGTACTTGGGGGGGGGGGGACAATAGATTTGGAGTTGGAGACAAATCCTCCGAAAGGTCAGAATCTGAATGATTGAGTTATCGTAGCAGTTTTCAGTAGAGTAGCCAGTATGCAAACGCAGAGTACTTGGGTATTGCATAGTTTACCCATCAAGCTGCCATTGCGGGGCAGAGGCTCTTTTGTAAGTGGCGTGCATACTTAATTAGAGTACTTGCCTGGAGGTCTCCTAAAGCAGTGAGTCAGCTATTTCTGGCCTGCCTATATTGTAGTTTGAATCTTATGGCTATTAACGGCCGAGCTTGTTTACGTGCTTGTCCGGTGGCCTCGCAAGCACATGGAAAGGAACAGAGAAGTGCAGCCGAATTGTGGTATCAAGGGATATCTTTAATATCCCCAAAGCTTGGACTAGCCAGGATAGTAACATTATCTCTCTCTCTTAGGAAAGGGTACTAAAGGATGACCAGTTGCAAAAAAAGACAGGGTTTCAGCACTGACTCACCTAAGATCTCCAAGTGAATTCATGGATAAGATTGGACTTGGACCACAGACTGCACCATTCATATATCATATATCAGTTATTGCAACACTTCTAACAGTGTTTGGTGAGACCACTTATGAGGAAAGTTCACAGGACTTTTTCTTTAGCCTCTTTACTCCTAAACACATGCTTAGCACTACTAAATTGTTAATAGCTATCTTTAGCATGTTACTGTTCACTCAGAATATAACACTGGAAGTGTAGGCTGAACAAATATGTAAACAACACATTTGTCACCACACTATACTCTGAGCAGTCCACTTCTTACAAAGACTGAACCTGTAGCAGAGAGGTCATGACAATATTGGCATGAATTTATGAAAAGAAGTTAATTCAGGAGTCATATCACTCACTGCTTCCTCTGACTTGAAGACTCTCAAACATATGCACCACCCAATTGTCAGGTACTTCCCCTACTACTGTTACTCAATGGATAAATAAGCACTGTTCCCATGCATTTTTTCTATCTGGTGCATTTATGCCTCTCTCACAAGGAAAAAAAAAAAACAGAAGCTACATAAATAATATGCCACAGTCATGTATTACCCCAAAATCTGGTTGACTCAGAGTTCCACCTGCAATGCCAGTACTTCCACTTGACAGAGGGGACTTACTTAGCTCAAAATTAGGAGCCCTGAGAAAGGAGGGTAACTTAACAAAAATTTTCAACCAATGCTTACAGGATCAAGCAGGAAGGAACCAGTCATAAACTCAAAAGTAAACTAAAAATGTGTTTTATTGAGGCGAATTCACTCACACATGCATAACAGATAAAAACAGTCTCACATTCACACAAGAGCTAACTGAAGGATAAAGGACATCATGTTATCTATCATTCCTGACATAATTGATAGTGTTATACATTCATGATTATGCATAAAAAATCATAGTATTAGAAAATTATTCTTATAGGTCGTCCTCTTAGTGCTGTAACTTATTTATTGTTGTTAGCATTTAGTTGAGTTGTTAAAATAGAAAGCTGGGCTAATTGTTAGTTTTAAAGTGTAGGAATCAACTGGTTATTATGTATAGCTGGGAAGTTCCTACACTGTAAATGTGGATTGCTTACATTGCATTTCAAAGGGGAGCTTTTAAAGGGTTTCAGCCTTGTTTTAAAAAAAGAGAGAGAAAGAGCCTGGCCAATGTAAAGCTATATAAATAAATAACAAAATTACAGAGATGCATTAGATCAAGGTATGAAAATACAGACATCAAGGCAGCTAATGGGGATTGGGGAAAGGGGGAAGATACAAAGAGTTTATCAATGGGAAGCAAATGTATGCAAATATTGTATCGATAAAAAACCCTAAATGCATGATGTGAACACTTAGATTCAGCAATTGTTGGTGATCAAGCTCAAGATGTCTCATTAAATACATTGGTAAAACCCTGTATGTTTTCTTGAGAGCCAAAAGACAGATTGCACATGACAGACTCTGAATCTCACAGATTGTTGTCTTAGATTATTGAGACTATGTTCTGCTGCATGATGTAAGCTGTTTGTGAAGCCACCGACATCAACTCAGAAACACTGGGAGGAGAAAAATTGGTGGCTGGAGCTAAAAATGATAGAGGAAGGCGGGAAGACAGTAACTCTCTTTGGCTGATTGGAGCCTCAAGATCCCACTGAATGCTGTGGGCAGACAGCCGTTCCCTGGAGGGAATGCTATGAAACACATGAAGAGAGCTGTAAAATTTTCTGAATGGGATATGCAGATTGGATGGCCCATGGCTTAGGTTGCTTAAGAGCCCAGCTTGGAAATGGAAATCTTGAAACTAAAAGAGGAACTGGAGGAAAAGAGAAACCTGGTTAGGTGCATCCTGGAGGTCCTACATATTGGAGAAAAAAGGAAGCTAGGAGAAGCAGGATGGGCAGTTCCCACCAAGCTGATCATGCTCAGCTAGCTGCAGAAGACATGATGCCTTGGGCAGAGGGGCTGGCAGTAGACGAAGCAGGAGGAGGAGCCCCTCAGAGGAAACAGCCAGTTCAGTTTCCAATGGCACCAGGTGTGAGACAGCTCCAGGCTATTTCTGATGGGCAAGGAAAGAAACTGCCATTTTTCTTGACCCAAGTAGCTCGATTCATGGCAGAGTGGGAGCATACCTTCCTGTCCGAGGAGTCAAAGGTGAGATTCATAGCAGCCCAGCTAGAGAGGCATGCATGTGACTGGCTGGTGGGCTTATATGATGCTGGGGCTCCAGAGCTGGGGCATTTCCATCTGTTCATTAACAGACTGAGTGCAAGGTTTGAAGATCCCTTCAGCCATGCCAAAGCTAGGATGAGTTTGATGACCCTCAAACAGGGTAAGTGTTTGGTAGCGGAGTACGCAGAAGAGTTTCAGTGGCTGGCTCCCCAGGTACAAGATTGGTCAGAAGCGATTAAAATTCAGTACTTCCAAGAGGGGCTGGACCCAGAAATCTTGGAATAAGCTCCTTGTGAGACAACCCAGAGATGCTGACAGGATGGATGTTATTAGCTGGGGAAGTGGAAACCCTGCGCCAAAGGGTCAAAAATGCCAGACAGAGGTACAGTCCCTCAATCAAGCCCAGAGCCAAAGAAAGCGATGGTAAGAAAATATAAAAAAAAGAAGAACAATGAGAGGGCAATGAGGAGGTGTTTCGTTCTGTGCTGAACTGTGGCAAAAACGGGCGCCTGATGGCCAGCTGCCCAGACTTCACCAAGAACGGGGGAAAGAGGACCAAGGGAAGCAGGAAACATAAGAAGCCAAGGCCAAATGGAAGCAGATCAGCATTGAATTTGGAAATGATGAGCCCACATCCTGGAAACTTGGAGGAGGATAGGTAAAGACTCTGTGGAAAACAGTGACTCTGAGGAGTTGGGGAACGAATAAAGCTTGCTCCAAGTGCTGAAGAGCAGGCTATGGTCAACAGGCACCCAGAGACCATGATGAGTGGCAGTGCTGCCCTTTTCTTTGTGCCTGTCAGCTTAAGACACTCAGAGGGAGGGACATGCATGGATCATATGGCCATCATAGACTAGGAGTGTACAAGGTGTCTAATGAACCCCGCAGTTGTCGCAGGAATGGGATACAAGTGGAAGAAATGGATCAACTGATAGAATTTGTTCAAATGGATGGCAAAGAAATGCAGGGACAGCTAGTTAAACATGAGAGTGCCCCTGTATTGCTGGGGCTAGGGGCCCATTGGGAGAACATAAACTTGTACTGGCCTCAACAGCTCAGTATCCAGTGGTGCTGCATTTCAATTGGCTGAAATTCCATGACTCCCACATCTGCTGGAGTAATGGGACAGTTTGTTTTCCTGAGAAAGAGTGTCAGGGTACATATGGAATAAATGTCAAAAGAAAGAGAAACATACCTCCAGAAAAGCCAATAGAGAGAAAGGCTGAACGAAGAAACTAAGGGGAATGTGGAAACTGAGACACTGCCTGTGGACTATGCAGATTTTTGTGAGGTAGCTTCTGAGAGTGAGTGTGACCAGCTTCCCTCTCACCATGAAACAGACTCTGTCATTGAATTAGAGCCAGGCGCGACCCTCCAAGAAGAAAACTGTATGCAATGTCACCTAAAGAGATGGAAATGTTGAGAGAATCTATAGACAAAAACTTAAAGAGAGGTTTTATTATGACAGCTCAATCAAGCATGGCAGCTCCAGTGTTCTTTAGAGAAGAAAGGAATGGATCTCTGAGCCTTATAACAGACTTTAAAGGGTTTTATGCTGTAAGTGCTTCAAACCAATACCCTCTTCCATTGATGAAAGATTTTCACTAAGCTGGGCTTGAGATGTATATTACAGGATATACATAAAGGAAGGGGATGAATGGAAAACAGCATTTAACACTCCCTTGGGGGCTTTCCAGTACCATGTAATGCCATGGGGATTAACTGAAGCAGGAGGTGTGGTTGTGCAAAACATAAATGGAATTTTGCATGAACACTTGTATAAAGGAGTCCTGGTCTACCTAGATGACATGTTAATCTACAGTCAGATGTATGAAGAACATTTGGCACTAGTGAGGAAAGTGTTAAATAAATTATGGGACAATGGTCTTAAATTGTCTAAATGTGAATTTCATACAACCAAGTTAGATTATTTGGGATACCATGTATCAGATAAAGGGATAGAGGTGAACCCAGCTTAGGTTCAAAGTGTATTGGGTTGGGAACAGCCCAAAACATGTAGATAATTGCAAAGCTTTCTAGGATTTGCCAATTTCTATAGGCAGTTCCTCCCCAATTTTGCTCAGGTAGCCTTGCCACTAACTGATCTACTGACAACCAAAAAAAGAGAGAGGCAAAACTGCGAAAAAGATGTGGGGCAAACCCAAGCCTGGCACAGAAATCCAATGGACAGAGGGATGCCAGCATGCATATGATGAATGGAAGAAGTTGTTTAGTTCAGAGCCCATATTAAACACCAAAATCCAAGTCAGCGTTTTATAGTACAAGTGAATGCAAATAATACAGCAATGGGAGCAGTGCTATTGCAGAAGAACATGGAAAGGAAGGTGATACCTTGTGTCCATCTACCCAAAGACCACCACAACCTAATAGCTCTGCAAATTCCCCAATGCCTCACTGCAAAACAGGAACAGTGGGCAAAGTTCTTCTATAAATTCAAATTCGTTATCAAACATCTGCTAGGGAAAAAAAAATTGGCAGACGCTTTGTCTTGGTTACCACAGCATGACTGTGAGAGACCTGAAGTACTAGATACTGTATGTACACCCCAGCAGCTAGGATAAGCAGTCACTATATGCAGCAAAACAGTCAGCAATGGAGAGAAAGAGAAAATTCAGAAGCGAGTTCAAGGGAGTCACAGGAAGCAGTTGGCTAAGACAAGGAAAGAAATAAACAACAAAAAGAAACGGAGGAGAATGGTAAAAGGTTGCATAAGAAGGATGAATTATTTGTGCCTGAAGGAACGCCCTCCCAAGTGTTGCAGAGACGCGCTGATGCCAAGGCAGCCAGCCACTTTGGCTTTGTAAAGACTCTCCATCTAGTATGTACAGACTACTGGTGGCTACAAACGGGGACGGATGCAGAGGAATACATTAGAAGCTGCCCAGTGTGTGTGAGAACAAAGGTAGAGGGGGAACAAAAGGAATTTTTGCAACCACTATCAACCCCCCCACACACACATACACTGATGGGCACATATTAGCAGGGACTTCATAACTGACCTACCAGAGAGTAACCAGAAAACTGTAATCTGGGTGGTCACAGACCTGGTTTCCAAACAGGCACATTTTGTGGCATGGAAAATACTGCCTACAGCAGTGCAGTTGGCTAAATTGCTCGTACATCACATATATAAATTGCACGGTGTCCCCCTCAAAGTGGTCACGGATCGAAGCACAGTTTACCTCACAATTTTGGAAGGCATTCTTAAGATTGCTTGGGGTGGAACAGGGACTTAGTGCAGTGTGCCAGCCAGAGACAGACAGACAGAGAGAGTGAATCAAGTATTGGAACAATATTTGAGGTGTTATATAAATTATCAACAGAGTAACTGGGATGCAGTTGCTGCCATTTGCAGAAATGGCTTATTACAGTGCAGTGCACTCAAGCATAGGACATTTCCTTTCTGAGGTGGCACATGGTAAATCACTAAGGCATTTGATACCACTAGAGGTCACCCAGATTGACCTGGTCACTGTGTCAGAGTGGGCAAACAAAATCAAGTAACTTGGCCAACGATGCACTGGAACATGCAAAAGAAACATATAAAAATATGCAGACGTAAAGAGGGACAAAGGGTGGGAAATAGAACTAGGGAGCAAAGTCTATTTATCTGCCAAATTGTTGAAATGCCCACGACAGTCAAAGAAACCAGGCCCTAGATATATTGGACCATTCAAAGTGAAGTGTTTGGTGAGGTGGAGCTACAATTACCAGATGCTTATAAACAATTCATCCTATGTTTCATTTCAGCCTGCTCAAACCAGCGCCAAGAGACATGGGGCAATTAAGAACTGAATAGGAGCCTCCACCTCCACCAATCATGGTGAGGCAAGACCAATATTTTGAAATACCTAAAATTTTGGACTCAAGAAAAAAAGAGGAAAACTGCAATATTTTGTAAAATGGAAACATGTGCCTGCCAATGAGAGGGAACGGTCAGAGGCACAGAATGTCAGAGCCCCTCATCTTATGAGAAAATGTCATGATAAATACCCTCACAAACTGGGGGGCATGACGTTCATCTGTGCTTCCTGATATAATTGGCAATGTTATGCATTCATGATTATGCATTAAAAAAACCATAATATTAGAAAATTATTGTTATAGTGCTATAACTTAGATTACTGTAGTTAGCATTTAGTTGACCTGTTAAAATAGAAAGCTGGGCTCATTGTTAGTTTTGAAGTGTAGCAATCAACTGGTTGTTTATTATGGATGGCTGGGAAGTACCTAGGTTGTAAATGTGGATTGCCTATATTGCATTACAAAGGAAAACTTTTAAAGGCTTCCAGCTTAGTTTTAAAAAGGAGAAATAACCTGACCAATGTAAATGTGATAGATGATGATGCTGTGATTGCGGAGCAACTGATTGTGCAGGGGGCTGAGCCAGTGACTGAGCAAGTCAGCCTACAAATAACCCTGCACTGGAAGGTGAAACAGAGACTGAGTTGCCCCAGCCAGCTCAGGATGGAGAAGGAACCAGCAGTGATGCAGAGGAGCTGCAGCCAGCTGTGCCCATCAGCCCTCAATCACGCAGAAGGCTGAAACAGGTGGCGGAGAGGGAGGCTGCATGGACTAGGCTGAGGAAACAATAACAAGCAGCACCTGCTCACAGGGGCTATTTAAGTCTGCCGGCATGGCTGCTTCTTGCTTGCAGCAAATTATTAGCAAGCCCTCACAACCTTTGTGTCTCCTGCTCCCAGAAACCCTCTGGACGGATCTCTGCCTGCTGAACCTTTGGACTGGACCTTGACCTGGCTCGGCTTGTGTTTTCCTGGTGTTTGGTATATTCGGACTCCCCAAGTGTTCCTGGCCTCTCTCCTCCCTCGCTGGCTGCGGCCTGGCAGGGAGAAATTCCTGACAGTAAAGCTATATAAATAAATAACAAAATAATAGAAATGCATTAGATCACGGTATGAAAATGCAGACATCAAGGTGGCCAGTGGGAATTGGGGAAAGGGGAAAGATACAAAGAGCTTACCAATGGGAAGCAAATGTAAGCAAATATTGTATCAGGATAAAACCTAAATGCATGATGTGAAGATACAAAGAGTTTACCAAGGGGAAGTGAATATTAGCAAATATTATATCAAGATAAAACATAAATACATTATGTGAACACTTAGATTCAGCAACCATTGGTGATCGAGTCAAGATGCCTCATTAAATACATTGGTAAAACCCTGTGTGTTTTCTTGAGAGCCAAAAAGCAGACTGTACATGACAAAAGGGGGAAAAATTATGGATAGCAAGGCTGAGGATTTTGCTTTATAATCACCAATCCAGAAGAGTACTGAAGAAGCAGTGGAGACAGCCTCTGCGGCTACTCCCTACTGCCTTCATTACCTGAATACTTAAAAAAAAATCATGCAGGATCTTTTACACTGAACACAGAAACAGCATCCTAGATCACCCTCCCTTCCAGTTCTCCTTTTTTAAAAATGTAGGTTTATTGTATTATTTGCACACTGAAGAACTCAAGGGGTCTGTGATCATAAAAAGGGCTACCAGCCACTCTAGGCTAAAGCTGGTATGGCCAATTCTCTGTATGATCTAGTAGGTAAGGGAGGGAAACACATAGTGAAAAAAAGTGGCAGCTTGAAATATCAAGGCTGATCCAAAGAGTGCTCATGGTCATAAGGATTAATATATGTGATATGATTCCTACTTCATTATTTGTAAATCTTTGCACATTCCTCTCTGCAGTTTCTCTCTGTATTCATGAGAACTGGAAATATGACCATCTTGTGATCAGATGGAGAAAATCACAACTCCACCCAGCTTCTTTCCCTTAAGCAGCTGCTTATTTTTGTGTAATACCAGGTCAGTACAAAATTCTGATGCTTTAATCTTTCAGACCCCACCATGTCTTTTGTCCAGAGCTTACAGAAGATACTGTTTCAGACTACAGCCTCATAATACCCCAGCCACTAGAGACACTGGTCCTTCTGGCTGGGGAATTCTGGGAATTGTACTTTGAAAAAAAAGTAACATTGCCTTTCTTTCTGAAATCTCTTTGACTTTGTCTACAACACCACCTTTATTGTTGAGTTTTCTAAGTTGGCCTTTCAACAGGGCCTGAAAAAAGTCTTTGACAAAGAAGCTAATTTATTCCCCCTTCTCCCTCCCCACATCAATCTTCACCATCTGAAGCTTGGGCAGGAAACAGCTGTAAAGAGGAGACCAAAGATATGACATCACAGTGGTACTTACTTCAGAATAAGCATACAGAGGATGGTGCTGAAAATGGCTTCTGAAGGAAAAGGACTTCTCAACGAAATCCTTTAAACCCAATGACTCACCTAGCAGCTATACTCCAATGTGACCACAGAATGCCTCTTGATAGAGAAAGATTCCATGGTGCTTACTAATGACTGCTTCTCAAAAGGAATACAAGGTGAATAAAGATGTGAAAACAGATCTTTCTCTCTCCTTTTACTTGTAAGGAAACATTCTTCCCATTCTGTAAAGAATTTCTCCATCAGATGGCTTAGACTTGCATCCAAGGGCAGTACACAGCTGGGAATCAAAGTGGCAGAGAGGTGTTCAGCAACTGGTGAACTGCAAGATAGTTGCTCAAAGCTGGGGATTTTAATACTCTATTTCCCTCCCTGAAGGGGTGCAAATTAATTGCTTTTTGGTAGAGAAAACAAAAAGGGTCTGGAATGGACCAATTGTTTCAATGCCTTGGTTGGTTAATGAGACTGGGCAATGCTTTGGTAGGAAATGAACACAGAAGGGGTGCTTGCCTGCTGCATCTGGCTTGACTATTGTTTTCTGTGGGCAGTTGAGAGATTAGCATAGAGCCATTAAGTCAGCCTTCCCAGCTAATCCACAGTGAACTTATGACATGTGCATGCTGAGGTCACCTCTGACCTGGCCAAGCTTTATCCCATGTCTCCATCACAGTTGGAGGTGTTGCATGAAGTAATTGACAAAAACCTCCAATGTGGTTTTATAAAACCATCCACCTCCCTGATTAAATCACTGCTATTTTTCTGAAAAAAAAAAAAAGATGGAACTCTTAGGTTGGTAGTCAATTATGTCCATCTAAACTGGATTTGCATTTCAAATACACGACACATACTCTTGACCAAAGACAAAATGGGGGCAATGGGAACTATTTTACCAAACTCGACCTGGTGGAAGCTTTTCACCACATTAGAATGAAACAAGACAGTGAATGGTTGACCTGCTTTTCCACCCGACTTGGGAATTACCATTGGACTGTACTTCCTTTTGGACTACGATCAGGACCATTCATTTTCCAAATTTTGGGAACATTGTTACTGCAGTGAACTAGCCCTAGCCCTAATTTAATATTTTATAAGACCACCACGTGTCTGATATTAAAAATCTCTGCCAGGGTCCCCCGAAAGAGCACACAGGCAGGCACGGGCAAACGGCTGCAATTAAGAAAAACCCAGTCTGACCAGTAACTTAATCTGTCATGTAGCTCCAGGAGCCCTCCAGACATGCACCCATTAAAACCTACAAAGAGTTCTCTGCCCCGAGAAGCCAGCTTGACAGGATTAGCACTCCTGACAAACAGTCCGACAAGCTACGACCATTTGCATACTACTGCGGCTTTTGACAAGCCTGGCTAAATCTAATCAGCATAAGCACTCTGACATTTTGGAGCTTTGTGCTCCAAATCAGGCACATTTTGGCGCTTTGTCTTAGCCTCTCAAACCGTTGTTCTCCCCAGGAAAGGATCAGCCCCCAAGGTACATTTTCCCCTATAAAACCCCCTGATTTTGAGTGGTTCCTCAGATCGCTCTCGATTTCCTCCCCGCTTGCCGTCACTCTGCCTGTCAAGTGTTCCCCTCAGCCTCCACGTGCTGAGATCTGTCTTCTTTTCTCCCAGTGACATCTCGGACTTCAGGACCAGGTGCAGTATTTCCTGCTAAACCCCCGAAAACTCCCCTATCAATTTTCCTCCCTTTTTATTTCTTTTAGCTCTTGTGTGAGTGAGTGCGAACATGCGTAAGTGCGCAGTGACTGACTTTTAATTAAAAAAAAATAAAAATCATTTATTATATAATTCTGCCTGGTTTCTGGTCTGGCCTGACCTGGTATACACTGGGCTCCAAGATCCCGCCAAGTTACCCTGCCTCTCACTTTGCCAACGTGTGCTCAGGCTAATTCCCATTTCTCCTATTATATTGAGCGCAGTGACCGGGACCCCCAGAAATCAGGGTAACAGAGTGGTGGAGTAACGTGGGCAGCCCCTGTACCCCTAACTTGAGTGGAAGTCGCGACTCACTCAGATCAGGCTGGTACGGATGCAGGAAACAGCCATATCAAATTCCTAAAGAGATAGGAACACGTGTGAATGTGGATTGGTGTGATTGAGCACTAGAGCTGATCTATCTTGGTTGGAAGTCTATCCCCCTTTCTCTCTTCATTTTTGTGTGGCAGCTAACCCTGCTTGGTCACTAGCTTTTGGCAGTGAATCAAGCCAGATTGCAAGGGTTGTGCACAAGCTGTCCTGGGAATCACATCCCTAATTTGGGGACTATCGTGGGCTGGGATCCTGAGCGCTAGGGTTGCCAGGCTGAGTTCAGCTCACACACACATACACACTGTAGGTCAGGTATATGTTAGTAAAGGGGGGATCCCCCAAAGTAACACGGGTGCGTCCCATTCAGCAGATCGCAGGTGCGTTCCAGACTTCCAGAAATAAATACTAGATGCGTACTAGATCTGGGTTTTAGACAGTTTCCCCGCGGTAGACAAAAGGCGCCCCTCACCTGAAAAACTAATAAGGGATGATTCAGTTAGGTTCCTTGCCCTCTTCCCCTGCTGCTTGGCCAGGTGGCACTGTAAGTTCCTTCAGCTGGGCGGAGTCCAGGTGAAGGTTTCCCCGGGATCCAGGCGATCCTCCCTAGTCCCTGAATCATGTCCTTGTCCTTTTGCCCTAAGCTATCGAGATGGAAGGCCGGGCTTAGACAAGCAAAAGTGACCTTTTGGGGGGCGGATTGTAGACAGGTTCCTAACCCTCTTTCCTGAGCTAGTTCCTTAGAGTTCGTTTCCCTAGTTACCCCCACAGGGATCTCGGTGATCCTTCCCATCACTAAAGTCCCAGTCCCAGTCCCACTTGAACTTGAGTTTCGGTGTATTAGGAGAGGTAGAAAAGGAGATGAAAAATCTAATGAAGGAAGAAGAAGTGAAGGGAAAATTAGAGCAGTGGGTCATCAGCAAAGGGAGATGCCACTGGAAGGAAACCAGCTTCCAAACAGCTGATCCCTTTGCCACTTTAAGGAAGGCTTACCTCCAAGCCAGAAAATCAAAGAACGTGTTCGGGCCGTCCAAGGGTGCCTTGGCAGCTTGGAGACTTTGGCTTACTGCGAGGAATGCCTCTAGTACCCTGGTTGTGGCCAGAGCTAAAATAGAGGAACTAAATAAAGAACTTGCCCGGCTTCAAGCGGAGAATGAAACTCTGCGAGCAGACAAATTAACTTTTGCATCCATCGCACAGAACACAAGCCAGAAACTTAGCAAGGCAACCCTCCAGGTTCAGATTTGGAAGGAAAGGGCCAAATCTTTAGAGGAAGAATTGACCCAATCTAAAACTGCTGCTAAGTTCATGGTCAGGCAATTCAAAGAGCAGCAGGAGGCTGTCAGCCACACTGCATGCCATCAAAGAATAGAGGAGCTGGAGAAGCAGCTCCAGACACATCAGGCTGTGATTTTGGCTGTCTGTCCAGAGTTTCTCCCCTCCTTCCCCCTTGCTGCCATCAGGGAGCTGCTGCCTGAGGATGCAGTGGCCACGCACCCCCACAACCCAGACTGGATTGACCATAGCGCCCCAGTTCACCTGGTAGAAACCCGGTCAACAACTAAGAAAAGGGTAGGACCCCCTAGAGATGGAGGGAATGAGGATGAAATGCAGGAGACACAGGAGATCAAGACTAGGATCCCCTAGAGAGCCATGGAGGCCAAGGCGATCGCAGATCAGCTTGGCCCCTCTGAGATAATTTTCCCCACCTTTATAACACCCCTTAACAAAAACACTGGGATCATGTGGCTCAATGCAGTGATCCATTCCCACCCCACAGCCAATGGCCAAGATTTAGCTCAGCTGGCCAGGTTGTGTATGTCCCCATCTGAGCTCCCCGCATTAGAATCAGCCGAGGCTGCCTGAGGGTTAGTGAGACTCGAGGCCCACGACTGGATGAGGGAGGTCATCATGACCCTGTGGTCAGCACAGAGCGCAGGAGTCTTGTATGTCATGGAGCAACAGGGTCCCAAAGAGAAACCTGAAGCCTACTTGGCCAGAAAGCAGCTTCTGGCCATATTGGCAGGGAAGGTCCCCGTAGCGCACGGGGGGGTATAGCTTCGACCACGTGGAGTTCAAGAAGCTCCTTTATGGAGGTTTGAACCACGAGACAAAAATGGCCCTGGTGCTCATTAATCCTGAGACCACACCTTGGGAGGATTTCAATGATAACCTTAGTAGGGTTGCTGACTTGCTCCGTGAGGTGGGAGCCCTGAAACCCCCACAAATGACACATAGGGAAGAGGTTGGGAATTGGGAGCCCATACAAGAGGTGACATACTCCAACTATGGCCCCCACTCCCAGCACAGAAAATCAGCACCGACTTCAGTCCCCAAAGGGAACTGAAATTCTCTTCCCCCTCCAAGAGAGGACTACAGAGGAAGACAGGAGCACTGGCAGGGTAGAGAGTCCCGAGGTCCCCCAAGCAAGGCAGAGAACTCCGCACCTCAGCCCCAAGCTCCCAAACCGGCCCTGGACAATAATGCTCCCAGGTAGAAGTTACTGCCCTGGTTAGTCCTAGCTTTGGGGATATTAAAAGATATCCCTTGATATCACAATTCGGCTGCACTTCTCTATTCCTCTCCACGTGTTTGCGAGGCCACCGGACAAGCACGTAAACAAGCTTGGCCATTAATAGCCGTAATATTCAAACTACAATACAGGCAGGCCAGAAATAGCTGACTCACTGCTTTAGGAGACCTCCAGGCAAGTACTCTAATTAAGTATGCATGCTACTTACAAAAGAGCCTCTGCCTCGCGATGGCAGCCTGATGGGTAAACTATGCAATACCCAAGTACTCTGTGTCTGCATACTGGCTACTCTATTGAGAATCGCTACGATAACTCAATCATTCAGATTCTGACCTTTCGGAGGCTTTGTCTCCAACTCCAAATCTCCAACTCCCAAGTACGGCATAGCCTGCAGTCACAATTCTCCTTATAAAAACCCTTGATTCTGAGACCTTCCTCGGAATGCTCCCGAGTTTCATCCCGCCTTGCTGCCACTTTGCTTGGCGAGCCTCCCCTCAGCTCCACGTGCTGACCTACATCGCACTCCAACTTCACTCTCTATTTTTCTGGGCTTCAGGACAGGTGAAGTATCACCCAAACCAGCAATCCCTCTACAAATCCCTCTATACCACTCCAACCTTTATTTTCTTTAGTTATCTTGTATGAGTGTGTCGCATACTCTGTTTTGCTTGTATTTAATAAACATCATTTATTATTTCAACTTCTGTGTTCTCCTTGACTCGACCCAACCCCATAGACATAGGATTCAAGATCTCGCTAAGTTACCCTGCCTCTCATAACGCTAAGCGGTGCTCTCAGCTAATTTTCCCCAACTTTAGTTGAGCACATTTTGGTGTCCCTCCCGGGACCCCCAGTTCACAGGGTAACATAGACATCTGGAGGGTATGACCTAGCCACCCAGACGTACTCTGTAGAGCGAGTCAGGATCTGGGGTGTGCTGAGAAGGCTTGGGTTGGACATGATCCGGTTAGATAAGAGACTTACAGTGGAGCTCATAGATGCCCTAGAAAAATACCTGCAGCCGGGAAGTAGTCAACCGGTGAATACCGTGACCAACGGTCCTCCTCGAGCTGGATACTATCCCACCGTGGAGCTGCAGGAATGCATGTTTTAGTGGCACATCTGCAATAAAGCATATTTTCAGCAATATGGCACCAAAGCTCCACTTGTCAGCTGCTGTGCTGAGCTTGCTTATATCTCTGACTCACTGTGGGAGTCAAAGCATTATCTATTTTTTTTCTCAGAATATATTCAAGGGGCTGCAAGGGGTTTCTCTTTCTTTTCTCTTAATAATCTCTTCTTTAATCTCAGTTAGAAATTAATTTTTCATTAGCTGGGTGGGGGGGGAAAAGAAAACTTAAATGCTGCATTTATAAATAACGGTTATATCTTGAAGGAATGTAAAAATGTTATCCATGTAAGGGAATGTTGGAGAGGAACTTCCCAGTAGTTTATTTTTTGATGTAGAGGGAGGAAAACATGAGGTTTTAGAATAATTTTGTTTGCAATTGATGGTGATTTGGATAAAAAGAACAGGGAGTGTAGATATAAAATATATGAAACTATAAATGACAAAATAAGATTAGGATTAAGTCTCTTTTAAGAAGATAAGAATTAAACTAACTGATTTTGAAATATAATTTCTTCTCTTTTTGAACTATGGTAAGGATTTTTTTTTTTTACCATAATAGAATAAGGCTGTAACCTCTCCAGAGGGGGAAATCTTCTTCCTTCTTTTCTCTTTTCTGTATAATTTTTTTTGTGGATGTATGCATTTTTTCCCCTATTAAGTTGGTACCTATGTGTTAGAATGTTTATTATATAGTTATGTGTTGTATATATAAACTAGGTAGTGTTCTGTATGTACTATGTTTTGTGTTATATATTGTCATGTTATATGAGAGATTTTTTTTAATCATGTACGCCTGTTATTGTTAGTACTGTTGTTGTTTATTGTTATCATTTTAATTATTTTTGTATTTGATTAGATTCTCTTTTTAATACAAATAATATTAAAAAAAAAGATACTCAAGGAGTTGTGTTCAACATTACCATTATATTCTCTGAACCCCATCTATAGACTCCGTGAACAAAGACCAAGTGGATGTCAGAGACATGGCTCATCAAGCTGGCTGTTTTAAAGAATATCATGGTAATGTCTGTGTGCCTAGGGTCCAGCACCACATACACTTCACAGTTGTTATTGTTCTGTTTAGTGGAGGAATATATTGTCTCAATCATCACCACTTGTAACACACCTGTAGTGTTCAGCTATTCTGTTACTCTCAAGAAACACACAGGTTTTTCTCCCCATTGGATTTAATGAGGTACAGGATGCTTAACAGTGATGTAGACTCAAGTCAGTTGGCTCGAACTCAAGTCCAACTGAAGTCACTAACATGGCTTGACTCAGACTCGACTCATCAAATCATGGATCAACTCTACTCAGCTTGAGACTTGTATTTTTTTAGTGAAGGACTTGCTCTAGAGTAAAGGAGGCTTGGAAGGCAGAGGGAGTGAAAGGCAGTAATCAATGGAGCTGGAGGGTTTCAAAATTTGGCTGAAGCAACAGGAGAGTAAAGGAGGCTTGGAAGGCAAAGACATGAAAGGACAGACTCTATGGGTTTGGAGTTTTAAATCAAATTCTGATTACTCATGAGGAAGCCACCAGTCTAGGTATGCTGCATTCCCTTGAAGTTTAAACCCTTAAAGGAATCTTTAAAGTCTGTCTGAAGCATTGCTGAGGCAAGGTGGAAAAGGGAGTGACAGTAAGGGGCTTTGATTTTCTAATTATTGACATTTAAACCCCACCCTCACCACCTTCTTTTTTCTGTTAAATTTGGCTCTCAGATTTGGGGCTCAACTTGAATTATCTTACAAGGTATTATCTTGAGACTCAACTTGAGATTTGAAGGTAGAGACTTGAGACTTAACTTGAGACTTGGAGCAAAAGACTTAAATACATCACTGTGCTTAATTTACAATGGTTGTAACAATTTACAACACACACTGGGTTATAAAGTGGTACATGCTTTTACAGACACACAGTGCCCATTGGTGTATTCTTTAGATTTACGCCTTATCCAAACTTCCTTCTTTTTCCAAGGAACGAACTTCCCATACTTTGATCCAAAGCATTTCCACGTCTCCTGTGTTATCTTTATTTCATTTCTCTGGCTATCTCATTTAATACTGTCCAGGTACCTTGAGGTCATCTTTTCCCAATCTATTCTCTTTGACCCCTTTTCATAGGTTGAGATTTCCAGACCCTTTCCTTTGATAGACAACCCATGATTAACTTCAGTTCCACCCTAGGTACTCTAAAGCTCATAAATAGTAAATCACCTGCTGATTGCTATCGCTTCTAAGTAAACAGAGCCATGACTTGCCAGCCTGGCTAAGTACCCATTTACAACTACCATACAGATAGTAACCAATGTCCAACACCGACTATACTGTTGCTTGTAACACATTATATTCATAATCATACAAACCTTATGTTACATTAATAGCATAATTTACAGTCATGCATAATTGTGGATGAACCATACTATCCATATGGCATGGAGCATACCCGACATGTCAACATTATCATATATGTTGGTGGCAGTACAAGTCCCTTGTGTGCGAATAATGGTTTTATTTATTTATATCCCACTTTTCTCTTCACAATGGGATTCAAAGTGGCTAACATTAAAACAGTACAAGTTGAAACATACAAAAAAGTATCAATATAAAATTTAAAAAACAATTAAACATTTCTTTGTCTTCAGGGGTCTGTGACTGGGTACACATGCTCTTTCTTTGATTTTCTTCCTGTTGATTCCTTACAGTCATGGTGAATACATGGTGAATATAATTTTACTTTTTTCAAGCAATAATTGTTATTTCTTCTTTTGTTCCAAGCTGTACCATGTGAAGGAAATCAACTTTCTATGCAATAAAATGAACTGTGTGTAAAATTTTGTGTGTATTTCTATGGGGAAGGGGGTCTATAGCTTTCACTGGATTCTTAAAGGAATCCATGAGTTTAAAAAAAAAGTTAAGAAGGCTCATGCCACTGTATTAGGTGTAGTCAATGACTACTTTGGGATATCATGAAAAAGTACCCAACTCATAGTTACGTGTTTCTTATTATTCTACTGCCTTGGAAACTGGGAAAGCTGCTTGCTGATACTATTATTTACCAAATCTTAAGAGGAAAGAGTTACTATTTGCTCCACTGCCTCAGGCACAAAAGTGTTTGGCACAAGTTTTGGTCCCACTTGTGGATTTCTCATAAACAACTAGTTGGTCAATGTGTGAATAGATTGCTGGACTGAGTAGACCATTTCTCTGATTCATTAGGATTCTTGTTATGTTCTTATGATCCTAATGGATCATAATAAAGAAATGCAATACCAGTCTTTAAAAAAAGCCTGCAACATTCTTTTAAATCTCATCTCTTTAAACCTAGATATATTAAAACCTCTGGTTTGAGGATATTTCCCCACAGGGAACAAATTCGTTTTTTGCTTGTTAGGCAAAGTGTGAAACCATATGCCACACATAGTGAGTGTAAAATCATTTACTGTCTAGAATGTACGTTTCATCTGAAAATGTGTCTTTTCCACTTTTTATGTACCATTTTCATCATAGCTACATTCAAACTACAAAAAGCCAAAATATACTTTTAGGGTCGCATATGGAAATATTCTAGAATTGGTATGGCAAGAGTATGATGGAATATTTTCACCTGGTATACTGACATTTCTGAAAAATGGCCATTTCTTGCTGCAGGAATTTGAGAAAAACAAGAAGAAACTAGCCACTTTCTCTAGAATGGCAAAAAGGTGGCTAAGTGGCCACTTACAACTGTCATGCCTCATATGCAGCATGAACTATAGCACTGAGGGAATCATCTGTACAGTTTGTCCAAGGACATGGGAATGGAATGAATCCCTCAGCATTCATGCAGCAATGTTACGGAGGATACTTGGGAACTCCCTAACTGACAGCTAGCACGGCTTAATGGAGAAAGTGTCAAATGCAGATGAAGCAAATTAAAACGTCTATCTTCTTTTAGCTTTGAAAATCATTGTTAGACTTTAGTCCATTCAGTCTCCTTCAACTTAAACTACTTTCCTTCAGCCTTGTTGAGAGGATAACATGGGATAACCTGATGTGCAACACTGCCCTCAAGTCAGCAGTACACATACAGAACTGCAATGAATAATAATTTTACAGTGCAGTTGTTTTAGAAAGTAAAATTTAAGTTTGCCATAGTCTGCTAAACTGAAAGAACACAGTCTTAAATCTGTCAAGCTAAGTTATACCACTAAGGTTATTCTAGATGAATGCTAGAGAAATGATGGGCTTAGGGGGACCTATATCCAAATGTGGTGTTACCCTGATTTCTGAGGGTCCCTCAGAAATGTGCTCAAAATAATGGGGAATGGGAATTAGCTTGGAGCACTAGTTAGCAATGCGAGAGACAGGGCAACATAGCGAGATCTTGAACCCAATGTCTACGGGGTCAGGCCAAGTCAATGAGCAAACAGAAGTAAGTAATAATAGTTGTTTTATTGACGTACAGTCAAACACGTGTGTGCAACACATTCACATGAAGAACTACTGAAATAAAGGTAGGAGTTGGATAGAGGGATTTTAGGAGGAGGTTTAGTATGGGAAATACGGGTAGTCTGAAGACAAAGTCTGTGGAAGTAAGGATTCTCAGCACGAGGAGCATAGGGGAAGGCTTGCTGGACGAAGTGACAGCAAGGCGGGATGGAAGCCAAGAGCGATCCAACAAGACACTCAAAGTCAGGGGTTCTTATAGGGGAAAATGTGGCCACAGACTAGTCTGTTCTTGGGGCTAACAATGAGTTTTGGGCTGGAGGCAAAGCCTCCGAAAGGTCAGTACTTTAGATGATTGAATTAGGACAGAGTTGTCAATAGAGTAGCCAGTATGCAAACGCGGAGTGCTTGAGAGTTGGATAGTCCGCTCATCAGGCTGCCTGCTCAGGGCAGGGGATCTTTTGTAAGCAGCGTGCATACATAATGTGGTACTTGCCTTGAGGTCTCCTAAAGCTGCAGTCTGGCTATTTCTGGCCTGCCTGGATTTGTTTGGAATGTTTCGGCTATTATCGGCCTTGCCTGTATGCGTGCTTGTCCGGGGGCCTCACAAGCACTTGGAGAGGAATGGGTAGAGAAGGCCAAATTATTGATATTAAATTATATCTAATATACCACAAGCTCGGGCTAGAAACTGCGGTAACAGTGGTGTTGTTGTTCTCCGATACTCCAGTTCTGTTGTGAGGTGTGTGCCCAAATGAGGACAATCATCAACTAAAACACAGAACTGTCTCTTGATTTAGAATCTCTTGTCTCTAGCTATAGATTCTAACGAATATATATTGAACAAAAATACAATCAGGTTTCTGCTTATGCCACAAAACTGGAGATGTCAACTATCTCATCCATTTCACAATGGAAAGACAAACTCTGGTCCATAATACTTAAGGAAAATGAATTTCATATGTACACTCCTTAAGAAATGAAGTCAGATATAATAACATCATGTGTTATATTATCTGTTTATTTCATATGCAAGCAGAAAGCAAGAACAAGTTTCACGTCATAGATTAAACTACGAAGTCTGGAATTTAATACAAAGTGTTGTATATTATATTTCCTATTTGGAAGAACTTATAAATGCTGTGTTACATCTCAACTGATGTTTATTGTGTTTGCTGATGTTTCTTACATTTAAAAAGAAAAAAAACTTTTTAAAAACTCACTGTCCTCCAACCAACACTGCAGATCTATAGAAAGCAATAAATGATACTCATGCAGTGTAACTGCTTTAGGCATTATGATGTCTCTGGCTCGTCCAGGGTAGCAGAGGACTTTATTGTAGTAACAGCTTTGTGTTTCATCGCTGGAATGGAGGAAACTGCAGAAAACTGTGAAACGTATAACACGATACCAAGGTGGTAATTAATTACAGCTGGAACTAACTTGAGACTTTTTGTGAACTAACTGAGTGTAATAGCAGTAGTATGGAATCAAAATAACAGTGTACATCCCTCAGAGGCTACTATTTTCTTTATCTGATAGTGGGGTGGCAGGAGGAGATTGATCACTTGTGAAACAGATGCTTTCCCTAATCAGACTGGAGAGATTTATCAGCCTTGTAATTGCTTATTTAACAGCCATTTATTGGCAGAATAATAAAATTATTCTGTTTATTAAATAACAGTTTTAATTAGAGTTCATTTTTAACATGTGCCATGTTCTTAATGGTTTCTCCTCTTGCAATTACTTAGACGAATGCTTACATCTGTTATAGCTTCGTTGACACCAACAGCCAAAGCAGCTATGCAAGTGCTATTGAATATGTTGTTGCTTTGAAGTAATGTTTGACTTTCCTTGGGGGGGGGGGGCTAATTTATTCCTGTAAAATGTCATGGCCCAGAATGCAGCTATCTCTATACAAGGAGTCTTGCTTGCAATGCGACTTACTTAAAACATTTCAAATCAGGGCTATGAAAATCCCACAACTCGGGTGAACAAGCACACAATACAGCTTTTCAGATCTCTGAGCTTTTCTAAAATAAAGTGGGATTCTAGTTCTTAAAGTTGTAAAGATAGATTCAACAGCAGGCGGGCAGTGTCTGGTGAAATCTCAGAAGCCAAAGAGAGAAAGGAACAGGATTTCCTGTGGTCAGACTGGCTGAGGATCCAGTATTCTGTGGCATTTCTGAACCTTCCCTATGACTAGCAGAAGTCAACCAAAAAAAATCCACTTTTAATGATTTTGATAGATTTCAGAATTGCACATTTCCTGGTGCAGAAGGTGGAAAAGAATTTTTATTTCAGTTTTGCAGCACAGCACACCTTTTAACTTTTTTTCACGGTCGACAAACTTTTGTGCTTCATACTGGGCATGTATTTCTAGCAAGCCATTGTGTCTTTTATGAGATCTTTCTTAGACTTATGGGGAGTCTTTATCCCAATTACAATGTTATCCCAGGCTTTATTTTTACCTATATGAATAGTTTGCAAGCCAACTCAAGGTTCCTGTTGATTTGTTTTTTGCTACTCTTGGCAAGAGTTGCAGTTTTGCGGTCTTACATCCTTGTATTTTTCTGTGATTTCTTTTCTTTTCTTTTCACTAACTGGTGTCTTACAGTACAATGTAAAGGAGACTGAGGGAAATGTGTTACCCAACTCACCCATGAATAAGACACCTTTGTTATCCCAAAAAGTGAGTGACTCAGAGGTCCACCCATAGTGCCAGTGCCACTGTGGAACAGTGCGAAATTATTAGCTCAGAGGGAGGCCTACAAGATGGAGGAAACTATACAGGATCCCTCTACCTATACATACTGATACTAATACAAGGACCCCAGTTGGAAGTTAAAAGTATGTCTATTGGGGAAAATCATAAACACACACAAGATTCAAGCAGTCTCACAAACACAAGTCTAGCCAAAGGAAAGGAGGGAAAAATTGGATAGCAAAAAGGTGAGTGAAGTAGGTGATAATTACCTATCCTGCAGAGAACAGATAAAGAGATGTGGATTAGACTAAGGGTCTGAGGGTAGTACCAGAATGGGAATCTGTGCAGCAGAGTGATGGCCTATGTGCAGAGTACTACGAGTTGTCTGGTTCAGAGTCAGGGTTTGAATACCCTGTTTCTATCCTGAGGGGAAAGATGTTAATGGATCTCTGGTAGAGCAAACAGTGGGGTCCAGAATGGGCTACTGGCATGAGCTTTAGGTGACAAAGCACTGATAGAAATCATGATAGCTTCTCAGGCCATCCTATTAGGGAGGGGCATTTAGAGGGCCTCAGCAAACTACAAACTCCAGAATTTCATAGGATGTTGAAAGTGGAATAATAGCACTATAACAGTCTTGTGCAGAAATGGCCTTAATGTCTAGGCAGGTGAAGGAACAAAGAAGAGTTTTGGTGGGAAGAGGAAACAGGTTGATGACCATTAACTGCTCTATTAAGACAGCTTTGTGTGCTATTGTGCTAGAAGGCTGAGTTCTTTGCAAGTTCATTAGCACCAGAGCTTCCAGCTTCCAGACTATTTGCAAGTTCATTAGCACCAGAGCTTCCAGCTTCCAGCCTGATATGACCTGGCCATGACCTGCTTTCACATGTGTTCAGAAAGTCCCCTTTGCCAACATGGCTTTTCAGCCTTAACAGTCTATGATTTATATTTAGTGCAAATTAAATAATCTTTATTCTCAATCATATCATGGAGTGGGAGTGTATGGCATTGTAACACCCCCCCCCCAAAATGGAACTTCTGTGGTAAAGCCATGGGGTTTGCTTTTCCAAGAAGGTGCTGTATATCTGCAATCAGTTGCTTGGAAGGTAGGAGACATAGAGTGATAAGAAACAAAACATGTAGGAAGGAGAGTAAGGGTGAGAAGCTATCTTACCTCCATCAATTTTGTCAGCTACTTTCTTCACTGTGGGAGAAATCTTACTAAAGTGGAGGCTCCTTCTACAAGCAGGGAAAGGAAGGGAGGGACAGGGGAAGGGAGGGAGGGAGGGAGCGAGGAGGAGGGAGGGAGGGAGGGAGAGAGAAAGAACGGAATTCAACACCATACATACATATATACACAATGCAAAATGCCATTCCAACAATTGGAATTGGAAATACAAATACAAAAGTATTCAAGTCTTCAACAATAGAAATGTCCAAATAGGCAGCACTCCATCAATTTCCTATGATATTCTTGCAAAGAAGCTAGTAAAATATGGGCTAGATAGTGCTACTGTTAGCTGGATTTATAATTGGTTGACTGACTAAACCCAAAGGGTGCTTACCAATGTCTTCTCTTCATCCTGGAGAGAAGTGACTAGTGGGGTGTCACGGGGTTCTGTCCTGGGCCCAGTGCTATTCAACATCTTAATCAATGACTTGGATGAAGGAATAGAGAGCATACTGATAAAATTTGCAGATGATATCAAATTGGGAGAGGTTGCCAATACCCCAGAGGACAGGATCAAAATTCAAAATGACCTTGACAGATTGGAGAGCTGGGCCAAAACTAACAAAATGGACTGTAACAGAGAGAAATGTAAGGTCCTATACCTGGACAGAAAAAAATGAAATGCACAAATATAGGATGGGAGACACCTGGCTGGACAACAGTATATGTGAAAGGCATCTAGGAGTCTTAGTAGACCACAAGCTGAACATGAGTCAGCAGTGTGATGTGGCAGTCAAGAAAGCCAGTGCAATTCTTGGTTGCATCAATAGGAGCATGGTGTCTAGATCGAGGAAAGTAATAGTACCACTCTATTCTGATTTCATCAAACCTCACCTGGAATACTGTGTCCACTTCTGGGCACCTCATTTCAAGAAGGATATTGACAACCTAAAATGTGTCCAGAAGAGGGTGACCAAAATGGGGGAGGGTCTGAAAGCCATGCCCTACGAGGAGCTGCTTAGGGAGCCAGCTATATTTAGTCTGCAGCAGAGAAGGTAAGAGGGGACATGATAACCATGTATAAATATTTGAAAGGATGTCATATCGAAGAGAGAACAGTCTTGTTTTCTGCTGCTTCAGAAACTAGGGCAAGGAGCAATGGATACAAACAACAGGAAAAGAGATTCCACCTAAACCTCAGGAAGAACTTCCTGATGGTCAGAGCTGTCCGGCAGTGGAATATGCTGCCTCAGAGTGTGGTGGAGTCTCCTTCTTGGGAGGTTTTCAAATGGAGGGTGGATGGTCATCTGTTGGGACTGCTTTGATGTGTTTTCCTGCATAACAGGGGGTTGGACTGGATGGCTCCTGTGGTCTCTTCCAACTCTATTATTCTATGATTCTTTGAATACATGCAATAACAAAGAAGAAGCCTATGTGGGCGAATCATGGCAGGTTCAGGTGACTAGAAGTTCAAAGAGTCCAAAGTATTGGGTGGAGAGGACATTCCTCCCCATCCCAGAGTCCAGAAAATTCACAGGCAACAGTCTTTTTGCATATCTGAACGGCGGAGAAAACGTTCTACCTCTCTAGTGTCTAACATAATCAGAGAGCAGTCAAGTGGGCAAAGTCTTTCAGCATTTCATCACTTCTCGGGATCAGTGGTATCCTTGCATATTTTAAGTAGCATACACCAGCTGCGAGCTGTTCTTGGGCTGATGGTAGACCCAACCAGTATCTTTTGGGTAGTTCAGGGCTGGCAGTTCTGAAATGAATTGGATGAGATTCCTGTATAGGGCAGGAAGTTTGAAGAGAGTTTCATAGAATCATAAAATCAAAGAGCTGGAAGAGACCACAAAGGCCTTCAAGTCCTACCCCCTGCCATGCAGAAACACACTCAAAGCACCTCCAGCAAATGGCCATCCAACCTCTGTTTAAAAACCGCCAAAGAAGGAGACTCCACCACACTCTGTCAGGAAGTTCTTTCTGATGCTTAGGTGAAATCTCATTTCCTGTAGTTTGAATCCATTGCTCCATGTCCTAGTCTCTGGAGCAGCAAAAAACAAGCTTCCTCCATCTTCAACACAACTTCCCTTCAAATATTTAAACATGTCTATCATATCACCTCTTGATCTTTTCATCAGGCTAAACATACCTATCTCCCTATGCTGCTCCTCATAAGGTATAGTTTCCAGACCCTTCACCATGGTGGTTGCCCCCCCTCTGGACATGTTCCAGCTTGTCAGCTTGTCACTGACAGCTTGTCACTGCTTGAATTGCAGTGATCAGAACTGGACACAGTCTTCCAGATGAGGTCTAACCAAAGCATAATAGAGTGGTATTACTACTTCCATTGATCTCAACACTATACTCCTGTTGATGGGGCCCAGAATTGCATTGGGTTTTTTAGCTGTCACATCACACTGCTGACTCATGTTCAGCTTGTGGTCCACTAAGACTTCTAAGTCCCTTTCATACATATTATTTTTAAGCCATTTCACACATACTTGTACCCCCAACCTATATCTGTGCATTTCATTCTTTCTTTGTATGTGTAGGACCCTACATTTCTCCCTGTCAATATTCATTTTATTAGAGCTTGTAGGAAGAATGAATGAATTGCCAAGAAGAGTACAGATATGTAACTCAAGGTTGCAGGAATAGTGCATGGAAAGCTAAAGCTCAGGACAAGCTAAAACTGGACATGATAGTAGGGAGGAAGAAAAAGGGATTTTCAGATACAATGCAAGAGAATACCAGGAAGATGGGGGACTGCTGCTCACTAAGGATGATAAAATGCTAACCAATCTCAAGAAAAAGGCAGAACTCATTGACATTTATTTTATTTCATTTTTTTCCCCTCGAAAACAGAGCTATATGCATGCATGCATCACCTTGGTAGGGAATCCGAATTGCAAATCAAGATTAATAAGGAGATAGTCAGGAATCATCTAGTTAAGCTAAATGAGTTCAAATCTGCTTGAACTTGCTTGGAAGGGCAGAACTGTTGTTGATGACAGAACCTTGAGAAGTTGGGCATTGTGGAAGAAAGCCTCGAAGTTGAGTAATTTGTCACAATGCTGCAGGATCCAAATGGAGTTAACACCCAGGGATTTCATGTCAGATGCAGTCACTATATTGTCCTGTTGGGGCTGCACCTTTGCAACTGGGGGCATGATTTCTGGTAGCATGTAATACATTATGAACTCTTGTCTTGATTACAACTGCAGTAGGTTTGGTGAAATGCAGGGTTGAGGGTGGGTAGATGAGGATAGGTAGATGAGGCCCATGCACATGTCACACTCAGTATGGAAGCATCCCTTTGAAAGACCTTTAGGCTGAGGCAAATCCCAGATAGGTCTGCATCACTCCCAAATTGCAGGGGAACCACACAGTGGCCTACATTCAAGAGTATTCACTGGTCTGTCATTACAGCACTACTGAACAGGTGGACTGGGTGAATAGGTAGGTTGACCAATGCTTGGAACAAAGCTTGTATTGTGGGCCATGCCTATTCATCTGTGGCCAATAAACCTGTGACACTTCCCATTTCAAGAAAATGTGATCTGTGCTGATTCTTGCTGATTGTGAAGCCTCAAAATCACCACTGAGACTGCAAGATTATTTCATGATTTGTCAATTTGTGGATCACAGCTGCAGGCAAAGTGAGCATAGGTGCCACATTCTGAGTGCTGGTGCTTCTTCCAGAAGCCCACAGTTTTCCTGGACTCTGGTATGAAGGCCAGCCAACCTGAGGCACTGTGTTTAATTGATAAGGAGTGGGACTTAAGAGCAAGTGAAGGCTTCACTCAAGTCCACTCCTGGATGGATAAGCTGCTTCCCTCACCATGCCAACTGTTAGTCAGCTTTGACAATCATTCCTACTCATCCTCCCTCAGTGTTTCAGATTTTGTATAGAAGACTGTTTCAATATTGGTATTATGCTGCTAATATCAATTATAACAAATTGGATTAGTTGGCATGGGAGTAAATTCAGTTCAGAGGAAGATGGGCACATGTGCCCGTCATAATATTGTGTGTGTGTGTGTGTGTGTGTGTGTGTGTCTCCTTAAGGGACTTTGGGGATGTTGGCAACCAGACATGCTCAGCTCAGGGACAGATGACTGTGCTTCACTCCCAGGTGGCAAGGGAACCACACAGTGGCTTATGAGTGAGTGGAATCTGGCATCTGGCATTCTAGCACTACATAAATGTCTTGAGTGAATGGGTTTTCTTAAGCCAGCAGGTGGCTTGACTAAGCAATGGGTTTCTGCTGGCCAGCAGATAGGTTGATCGGTGTAACGCATGCTTTTCTGCTGATAAACTTCAAAGTCGCTATTGTCATCTGGGAAACAATAGGAAATGACCTTTGAATTCTGATTGTTGTGTTATTTCCTATGTAGCTGAAGCAACAAGAAACTTTGCTTAGATAGTAAAAGAACACTTTGCTGGCCTCTAAAAGCAGAGACGGATAATTACATGTGAATTATAAGTGATCTATCAAAGCTTTTAATCACCAAAATTGTTTCAATAAGAATTACAAGGCAGAAGCAAGCTTCAAATTTACTGAGAACTCCAGTAGAGCAGTCCAAAGAAGGAGATACAATACAGATGATTTTAGGTGAGTTTAAAAGTATGAAGGAAGATGTTAAAGAACTCAGAGATGATATTAATCAGTTGAGGAAATACATCAAACAAGACTTAACCCAATTTCATAATGAGCTCAAAAATATAAGAGGCTCTTTAAATCAAATAAAAAAGAGATGTGAAACAGCTTGATGAGAAGATGGATACTCTTGAAGGCAGAACACAGAAACAGGAAGAGGTGACTGAAAAAATGAGTCTGGATCAAGGACAGTTTCCACTGCAAGAAAGGTTTCTTGTCTTCCTTTAGCAACAATATTCATAAAATGAAAATATATACCTACAAGAAGGCTGGTTGCAATTAATGTAATGTCCTTGCAAAGGGTGGAAGACACTCACTCCCTGACTCCACTAAAATTCACGATTTCCCTCAGCCTTGTGATCCTCAGTCTCCTCTGTCAGGCACAATGCTTTAGAATTTGTGATCCAGCAGAGCTCACTAGATTGTATCCTACATTAACATGACCAGAAGCCAGAACCAACCACTTCACCTATTCTTGATTTCAATTGCTATTCCTTTGGATCTTACCTTCCACTCACTAAGCCTTCTATCTAAAGAGCAAAAACAGTGAATACAGCTGGGAGCTGTACTGCAAGTAGGCCTTCAAGATCTCACCTGCTGGTACCAGACTGCATGTCATCAGCTGCTTGGTAGTATCATTGCCATGAAGGTCATTGTGAAAAAGCCTCATCTGGTCTGTTTACAGGTCAATAGTGAAAATATGCAGTACATGAAGATCTCATGAAAGCTGAGGAAAAGTGACATCTGCTCGACTTGGCCTACCACATTACCTCCTGAATTGCTACCTGAACACCTAAAGCAACTATAAAAGTTCTTTGTCCCATTCTTTTACTTTGACAATGGTCCTTCTCTTGTCCTGAGCGGGGAGTGTTCATGTGTACAGGAAAAAATCCTGGACATTTCATGCTCCCTGCAAACACCCCATCACTGCTATCCTCAGGTAAAGTGGAGCGCATGAACTGATGATTGCATTAATTAAATATTATTGAGATATAGAATAGAAATGGTCTCAAGTAATGTCTGTGGTTATATTCCATTTGTGTAACAGACCCTTTGAAAATTCATCTGAGAACACACCTATCCTGACAAATAAAGAACAATGAACCTGGAGCTACTTATTGAACAATTTCTCTACTCTGTAGCATAGAAGTCACTCTGGGAGGAGGTTGTTATACTCTGAACCAACAATGTTCCAGCCACAGCTTCAAGTTGAGACACAAAGATTGATGAGCCTGCCTTTCCTGCCTCCTTTAGGACAACTACTGATCAAAATAGATCTGAGACTTACTATCTAACACTTCTTTTATTGTTCTGTGGTTCTAAATTACAACACAGCTGGCAGAGACAGCCACAATGAGATCTTATAGAGCATGGGCTAGCTTTAGTCTCTTGGCTTGTTAACAGCACCACAAACTCTCCATGATTAGCATGACTTTAATTGGCAAATAATATTAGATTGGCACCATATTAATTGGTGATGGCAAGGTCATGCTGGAATAGGGAAATTCCTGACTGTAAACATGACATAGCAAGGAAGGTCAGCCCCAGCTACCTCTAGGCAGAAGACCCAGTCAGTTCAGGACAGTAGTGTGGCTGCTCTGAATACAATAGGTGTGAAATACCTAGCTGCACTGTCAGAGCTGAAATAGGAAAGTTCCCACCAAATTTGTGATTGACTTAACCCTGGTCCCTGTACACCTGGATGTATTCCTATTGTTTCCTCACCTCTTCATAATACTCAGCTATTACAACAATCATTATCCCCTTGTCACTCAAACACTAAGATCATTAGCACCATCCAGATCCCATTGTCTGTGTTGCAACTCCCATTGTCCACTAGGCTGGGAAAGCGATTACCTCTTACTTCTTCAGGGAGGAAAATAGAGTATAAAAATCCCCAGTTCTGAGCAAGTAGTTTTTCAGTTCACCAGTTGCTGAATGTCTCTCTGCTGGTTTGCTTGCAAGCTGTGTACTGCCCTTAGACACACAAGTCTAAACCACATTGCTTTTTCTTCAGTATTTACAAACTGAAACCATAAGCCTCTCTATCCATATTTTTCCCTCCCTTTATCCTTCAGTTAGTTCTTATGTGAATGTGTGACTATTTGTATCTTCTGTGCATGCATGAGTGAATTCCCCTCAATAAAACACATTTTTAGTTTGCTTTTGCATCTTTGGCTGGTTCTTTGCTGCAAGAACCCCATAAACATAGGTGATAATCTTGTTAATTTACCCCCCCCATTTATTTATTCCCCATCATTGAATGAAGGTACTGGCATTGGTGGTGGACCCTTGTGGCGCCCACATTTTGGGGTAACAGCCTACCTTCTTACGCTCTCCCTAGTCATCTATGCTTACGAAAAGAACGCTTTGGTTCAAATGTCCTATGAAGTTAAGACTAGATTTTGGGAAACCAGGCTGACTGTTGAGTGTGTACACAAATGCCTAGGGCTTACGTTACATTCCTGTTCCATTGAAACCAGCCAATATGACACACTATAATGCTAAAGAATATTACAGACCAGGAAAATGGAACCACCCCTGGGATTCCCAAATAAGTATAAGAATTAATACCTACCCGTCTGTGACAAGAAAGAAAAGCCATGTGTGTATTGTTAAAAATAAAGGGAACAATGCTTTTGGGAAGCAGTATATGCTCCCTATATTTTAATGACACCAACAATAGTTACTCTCTTACTTTTGTTAGCAGCTCCCATTACATTCTCCACACTTGGTTCAGTGATGGTCAAACCATGAGTGTGAATGGACAGAAGACATATACTTTAGAATGAAATTGTTCAGCGGTCATCAAGAATGCTCCTATAGGAAGCTTTTCCCGCCTGTTGAAACCATCCCCCCCACACTTTAAAGCCTCCAACCAAACATTGTTATATTTAGCACCATGGGCTGAATTAAGTAACCATTTATGGTGATGATGTGGCAGGCTGCCCTTACACACACACACACACACACACACATTCCTTCCCTATATAGACAATTGCTGAATCAGTGTCATGGGTCAGTTTGTAGGCACAGTGACCATCCCTTAAGGGGAATCAAACAGGTATGATGAGGTGGCAGGACTTGGGCCTCACAAATAAAGTCCAAGTTTTCTTGGTGTTGGCACCCTTCTATGTTAACAGTTTGCCATTTGGGTCTGAGCACTATAGTCCAATGATAATGTTCTTTGGAATACAGGATGCCCTCTGAGACTGTCTGTATTCCGAGGGGAATGACAGGGTAAATGTGAAGAATGGTCTTCGTAGTGACTGTAGTAGCAAAAAGCTGCATTTGGTTCCATCGGGGGATAAAGGTGGCATTTATGAGGGTCCACAACACTTCCAGATGCACTTCCTCCTTCCTTAATCTTGGCCTGATCAATTCTCTAATTTCCTTTAGAATGTGTCCATTGTAAGCATGCTGAATTAGATCTTTAACTGTCATCACATTAATTGTGTGCATTTGGGTGCAAGTGAAAGCTGGCAAAGTGTTCCTGTTTCCAAAACACATTTCACTTGTGAGTATCAGTGAGTTCCTCTCCATCATTACTTCCCAATCAATGAGCAGAGAGGTAACTAAGTGCTGAACATCATGCTCTGAGCAGATAGTTATAAAGGTTGACCATATTCATCATATTTGTAGTGAGGTAGGACTCCTTATTTGCTAAAACCTCCATGTTGGCTGCATCTAACCAAGACATGCCTGATCCAACAGGTGCTATCCTGTCTGTCCATGCCCTTTTCATTCTAGAGGGATGTCTTGTTCTGGTCAACAATTTTAACCATTCCTCCTAGCCAGTTTCACTGGGGTGTAAATAAGGTGCACATTCTGGCCATTGTGCTGAAGTGTTTAACTTATGTAGCCCTACTCAGTTATCTTTCAAGGAGATTGTAGGTTAGATCAACATTAATTCACACATGTCCGACTTCAACATGTGAGAGTCCACAGTGGGGAATTCTGCCTGTATTAATGTGGCAGCATCCCTAGTTAGCAGATCAAATACTACAGCGATTGGGTACCGGTGGCCGAATTGGAGGATGCACTTGCCCTGCTCATGTGTGTGGTTTACGGCAAGCATTTTCTGTGACTGAAAGCAAATTGAGTTCTGATTTCAATTACAAGGGGGTTGACTTAGAGGAATGAACCAGCTTGGTGGGCCTTGCTTAGAGAGGTTCACTCACAGTATGCTCCAGTTTTGCTTTTGCCAATCTGAAACCTGGATTGTTTGTCGTTTACCTGATGGAGTGGCCAAATTGATTTCAATTGGAGATGTGTGCCCTTCACCAATACCGAGGAAGCTGGAACACACAAAGGAGTCACCAACATTCCATACCGCTATAACTATTGCTACATCAAAGGATGGAGCAAGGGATGTGAAGTACAAACTGTCATACTGACTAGTGACTATTGGGCTGCCACACGGTTCTGTCTTGGGCCAGTGCTATTCAACATCTTCATCAAAGACTTGGATGAAGGAGCAAAGGGCATGCTGATCAAATTTGCAGATGATACCAAATTAGGAGGGGATGCTAATACACCTGTTACCGCTGTTTCTAGCCTGAGCTCGTGGGATATTAAGATATCATTTGATATCAATAATTTGGCCTTCTGTACCCATTCCTCTCTACGTGCTTGCGAGGCCCCTGGACAAGCACGCACACAGGCACTGCCAAAAATAGCCGAAACATTCAAATCCCAATTTAGGCAGGCCAGTCATTGCCGAATGCAGCTTTAGGAGACCTCAAGGCAAATACCATATTATGTATGCACGCTACTTACAAAAGATCCCCTGCCCCAAGCAGGCAGCTTGATGAGCGGACTATACAACTCTCAAGCACTCTGCATTTGCATACTGGCTACTCTACTGACAACCCTGTCATAATTCAATCACCTAAAGTCTTGACCTTTCGGAGGCTTTGTCTCCAGCCCGTTTGTTATCCCCAAGTACGGACTAGCCTGTGGCCGCAATTTTCCCTATAAGGACCCCTGACTTTGAGCGTCTTGTTGGATTGCTCGTGACTTGCCTCCTGACTTGCTGCTTCTCCATTTGATGAGCCTCCCCTCAGCCCCACGTGCTGAGAACCTACGCTCCCCAGCTTCTTTGCTACTACCAGGCTTCAGGACAGGTGTAGTATTTCCCATACCAAACGTCCTCTCAAAATCCCTGTATCCTACTCCTACCTTTTATTTCTATAGTTCTTCATGTGAGTGTGTTGCATACACATGTTTGACAGTATCTCAATAAAACAATTATTATTATTAACTTCTGCTTGATCATTGACTCGGCCTGACCCCGTAGACATAGGGTTCAAGATCTCGCTACGCTGCCCTGCCTCTCTCATTGCTAACTAGTGCTCTTTGCTAATTCCCTCCCCATTGTTGTGAGCACATTTAGGTGTACCTCCCGGGACCCCCAGAAATCAGGGTAACACACCAGAGGACAGGATCAAAATTCAAAATGACCTTGACAGATTGGAGAGCTAGGCCAAGGCTAACAAAATGAACTTCAACAGAGAGAAATGTAAGGTCCTGCACTTAGGCAAAAAAAATGGAATGCACAAATATAGGATGGGGGACACAGGGATGGATAGCAGTACGTGTGAAAGGGATCTAGGAGTCTTGGTAGATCACAAGCTGAACATGAGTCAGCAGTGTGATGCGGCAGCCAAGAAAGCCAACATGATTCTTGGTTGCATCAATAGGAGTATGGTGTCTAGATCAAGGGAGGTAATGGTACCACTTTATTCTGCATTGGTTAGGCCTCATTTGGAATACTGTGTCCAGTTGTGGGCACCTCAATTCAAGAAGGATATGAACAAGTTGGAACATGTCCAGAGGAGGGCAACCAAAATGGTGAAGGGTCTGGAAGCCATGCCCTATGAAGAACGGTTTAGGGAGCTGGGTATGTTTAGTCTACAGAAGAGAAGGTTAAGAGGGGACATGATAGCCATGTTTAAATATTTGAAGGGATGTCATGTTGAGGAGGGAGTGGGCTTGTTCTCTACTGCTCCAGGGACTAGGATAAGGAGCAATGGATTCAAGCTGCTGGAAAGGAGATTCCACTTGAACCTCAGGAAGAACTTCCTGACGGTCAGAGCTTTCCAGCAGTGGACTCTGCTGCCCCCATGGAGTGTGGTGGAGTCTCCTCCTTCTTTGGAGGTTTTTAAGCAGAGGCTGGATGGCCATCTATTGGGAATGCTTTGATGGGTGTTCCTGCACAGGAGGGGGTTGGACTCGATGGCCCCTGGGGTCTCTTCCAACTCTATGATTCTATACACCAAGGCAGTCGCATCCCTGTCAGGACTGCATTGGGCAACAAGGTCAGGCACTTTTGCCTTTGGCCTTTCCTAGCAGAAGATCTCCTTATTTCCATTTTCAGGATATCTACATTCGACAACAGTAAATGAGTGGTGGATCTGCATGAGTGAATATATTTGCTTAGGATTACTGCATCAACTGAGGAGAAAATCTTATGCAGCATGCTGTCACCTGGGGGGTGCTGTGGCTCTAAGACGGTGCAGCTCCAAAGGTACTGACTGTTGGGGGTTTTTGCTTGAGGGGACCAGGGGAAAACAAACAAAAGTAAGAAAAGGGGATGACACTTACCCTATTTCCTGAAGTTGGAGCCATATTGCCTTGATTGCTAAAGGGGAAGCAATTTAACATCTACAACTGCAACTACTAAATTATGTACAAGTTAGGGAGCCTTCTCAGAGCATGTCTTGTCAATAGTGCTGCCACCCCATGAAGATTTCTGAGAGATCCACCACTGGCAGATCTTTGTAACTTAATGAGCCCATCAGATTGTCACTGAGCTTACTGGGACCAAAGGCTCCTCTGTGTCCTCATCATGCACTTCAGTTTGCATAGGCGTCTTCCCATCTGAAGTCTTGCAATAGTTAGCAAGCCAAATGGGAAGCCAAATTATTGCTGCCTTGGCAGACCAGTCTGAGGTCTATGCAGATAATGAGTGGGCAGACAAGTGGCTTGTATTCCAGGATGCCTCTAAGGGCTACTACCTGGCTGCCTGACTGGAATGAGAGCATGTTCTCTAGAGTGTGAAGGATTCATTAACTCAGGTGGCTCCATAACCTGTCTTATGTGTGCCTGCAACACGGAGAGGTGAACTGTCACAGAACCACTACACAAAGCCCTGCAGTTGAGTGGGTGGCTCTCTCCACTCTGTAGACCACTGCTTATGTATGAATCATGGAAGGAGGCACTGGTGTTGCTCTTCTGTGACTATCAGGCCACAAGGGGTGAGAGCCTCACTCTGCTCCTTCATATAATCAACTCCATGGTTTACTAGTACAAGTGTCCACTTCATGAGCCGTGCATTGGAGACCTGTCCATTCTGGGTCTTGCCTGACAGAATGTACTTTAGAGTGGAGTGCATAGTTTGGACAACAACTCACCGGCCTTCCACAATGAGTTCCCAGTGTGTGAGACTCCACACCAGGGCCAGGCAGATCTTCTTGCAAGGGCTGTACTTCTGCCCAGCAGGCTTCAGGTTGCAAGAGGCATACAAGATGACTCTCTGCTTGTCTGCTTGCTGTTGAGTGAGTGTAGCACATATGCTATACTCTGATGTTGCCAGTTGTATGTAAAATGGCCACGAGCAAAGGCAGGAGCTCTTGCTAAGCTCCACTTCAGCTCAGCAAAGGCCTTCTGCTGAGCAGGTTGCCACTCCCAAACTGCATCATTCTCCAGAAGGGTGTGCAGGAGGCAAGCCTTCTCTACAAAGGAATTGGCAAAGTCCTAGGAGAAGTTTAATGTACTTAACAATGCCTTCAGTGAGTGTACATCTGTGTGCACAGGAAGCTTGGAGATCACTTCCATGCACTGTGTGTCTGGTGCACCTCTACCTATCCCCAGCAGGAGTCCCAGGTATTTCATCTCTGTTGTGACCAATTGGACCTTCCTCTGGTTTGCCTTGAACCTGGTGTTCCCGATCAGACCCAAGACTTCCTTGGTTATCTTGCAAGCTTCCTCCTGTTGGTGTGTGCAGTAAAATGTCATCCACATAAAATAGGACACGGCCCTCCTTGGATTGGGTGGCCATGCAAGGTTCAAAGTGAGAGATGCTGGGAGGCAAGAATCAAGCCAGTTCTGGTCTTTGAGGATGTAGTTTATTAAGCAAAGAAGCAAAAAGAAAAACGAATGGCACACAAGCATACATACACTCTGACCCCGTCGGAAAGGCAAAGCGGACAACAGAGCAGGGTTCTCTTTGTTCCAACAGATTATATAGGCTTTTTGTACACGAGTGGCAAAACAGGCTGCCAATCCATCAACCCACTATGCTGAAACGGGCAGGAGGGGGGCTATCCCACCTCGGACGCCAATTACTGAGGCACCCATGGGCCAGGTGCATGATAGGCTCGCAGCCAAATCTCATTACCTGCCCAAAATGGCAGCAGACAGTCTCTAATCAGGTTTTGCTCTCCCCCCACCATACTGGACGCCACAGGGAGCAAAGCACCCATTGTTAACATTCCTTGGCTATTCTCACAGGACTGCAGCATACAGGGCAGCCTGACCTAGCAATGCAACAGCATGACCTAACCCCCAAAATATATTCATTAGTGTGAAAGCAGGCTGAACTGAAATATGTGAGCGTGTAACACAGGGCCTACCCAGAGGGCCTCGGGCCCAACAGACATATGGCTGAGAAGTCAGTCTCAATTTTTCCCACATTTTGACTATATGGACATGGCAAATGCTGGGGCTTGAATGAAAGCCTTGCTTGAAGATGTACTGCTGGCCACAGAATGTGAACACAAATTTAATACCAGCAGACCTCATGAAGATTGATGGAGTGGAAGGTGTTAGCCAAATCCATGACAGTCATATTTGGCACCCACTGCGATGGCCAACAGAATTTCATTGTACTTAGCTGCTACAGAGGCAACTGGGTGAGTTGTGGATTGAGGATATGGTAATCAACCAGCATCCACCATGTCTTCCCATCCGTCTTAAGGATGGGCTGCATTGATATTATGGCCACGTGCAACCCCTCGAGATTGGCATGGTTTAATTGGCAAATAATATTAGATTGGCACCATATTAATTGGCTTTGATATTGGCTTTGTTGGGAATGCTTTGATGGGTGTTCCTGCACAGGAGGGGATTTAATTCGATGGCCCCTGGGGCCTCTTCCAACTCTATGATTCTATGATATAAATGGTGACATATTTAAGGTGACAGACAGGTCACACTGGAAGAGGAAAATCCCTGACTGTAAATGTCAGGAACAGACCCAAGTTGCAATAAGTACTGATCAAAATCAATCTTTATTGGCACTTGTACAGAGCATGACTTCAATGTTAGGACTGATGAGAGGTAGGAAGAAGTGAAAGAATTATGCTGTTGTGTAGTTCCTCCCCGACACTGTTCTCAGGTAGCAGGCTTCTTATATTACTACAGCTGCATTTTGTTCCACATTCCCATCCCTCTGTGCTTGGCACTTACCTCACTAACAGCTATTGCAAGTCCCATTATTTTGGTGGGCTAACTGACCGCCCGACATTCTGCCCCCTCTTGAAAGAAAAATTAGCGCAGCAAAAGCAAGCAGAAGTGAGGTTAACTCTGGGGTTTGTTAGGGTGAGAGAGATGAAAGGCTTTGATTAGGTCAAGAATGAAAAAATCAGTAGCCATTTTGAAAACTGAGGTGGGAAATCTTTCCAAACAACCAGGTACTGGAGGCATCCTTTGTGCAGGCGAGAGTCTAGGATGGTGGTGATGTCACAAAGGGCAGAGTCAGGGCAGAAAGTTGAAGGGCTCAAAGGAGCTCATTTGATCAAACTGCAATGAAAAACAGGGTTAATCAATTTATATTCAGGGGTCAATGCCAACTGCGCGGTCACATAATTAATGACTTTCTTAATGGGGCATGGCCCCATGTACTTCGGAGCAAGTTTAAAAGAGGGGCACAAGCAGGTGAGGTTTTTGGTGGACAGGTATACTAAGTCCCCTGGTTTGTAGGTGGGTTGTGGCACTGTTTTTTGTCAGCTTTGTGAGCTTGCTTCACTGTCCCATGTTTTGGAGATGTTGGAAATCCATTCATTAATGGGAGGGGGGGTAAATCTGTCGAGGTGAGCAGTAGAGGAAGAGCCCTAGGTGACGATCCATAGACAAACTCAAAGGGTGATTTCCCAGTAGCCGTGTGGACAGCAGAATTGTAAGCAAATTAAGCAATTGGATTGAGTGTGATTGACAAAACAGCGAAAATATTGTTCAAGAGTCTGATTTCTGTTTGTCCATCAGTTTGAGAGTGAAAAGCGGTGCTGAGCTTCTGCTTTTGCTCTATGCCTAGAGCTTTGAGGTAGCATTTCCAGAATTTTGATGTGAAGATAGGGTCCCTGTCAGAAATTATGCATACAGGCACACCATGCAAACACCATATATGGGTGATGAAGAACTGAGCTAATTTTTCAGCAGTGGGAACTTTTCTCAGGGGAACAGAATGGCACTGATTCGAAAACTGATCAGTAACAACCCAGATTACTTGACAACCCCCACTAGAGGGAAATCCAACAGTAAAGTCCCATGGTTTGGAGGGAATTGGGAGAGGGCAAAGTAGCCCCTGTGACTTGGCAGTCTGAGATTTACTAGTAATGCAAATAGCTTCTTTTTCCCACATGACCCATCACTTCTGTGTTGGATTGAATTTCTTGGAGATGAAGGCGCAAGGCTTCAGGGCCCCATCATCATTGGCCTGGAGTAAGACAGCCAACATGGCAAAATCATTTGCATCCATCTGAACCACAAACAGTTTTGCGGAATCCAGGTATTTCAAAAGAGGTTCGGCAGTGAACAGGGTTTTGAGTCTGTCAAAAGCCTGCTGACACTCTGGACTCCAGATTAAGTGGGTCACTTCCTGCTTAGATGTTGTGGGGTCTTTGGGCTTTGCAGCCTTCAGTAAATTAGTGAGTGGCAGTGCAATTTCCATGAAATTTGAGATAAAGATCCTGTAAAAATTGGCAAACCCCAAGAACTGCTGCTGATGTTTCTTTGTGCAGGGAACTCTCCAATCTAGTATTACTTTCACCTTAGTGGGGTCCATTTGTAATCCATTGTTGCTGACTCAATAGCCCAAGTAGTCAAGGGTCTGAGTGTGGAACTCACACTTAGACAATTTCACATAACGCTGAATGTCTATAAGTTTTTGGAGCACCTTACAAACCAATTGGATGTGCTCCAACAAAGATTTTGAGTAAATCAGAATGTCATCCAAATACATGACCAGCCCCTGCTAGAGAAATGGTTGTAAAACAGTATTCACAAACATTTGGAAAATGGATGGTCCCAATTTCAGTCTGCAAGGAAGTACAGCCCATTGGTAATTCCCTGGAGGGGGGAGTGGAAAAGCAGGTCAGCTGTTCATTGTCCAGTTTCACCTAAATGCAATGAAAAGCTTCCGCCAAGTCAAGCTTGGTAAAATACTTCTCTTGAACCAATTGTCATTATGTCCTTGGTCAAAGGTATAGGGTATGCATTTGAATGCAAATCCAGTTCAGGGGAGTGTAATTAACTACTAGTCTAAGGGTTTTGTCTTTCTTTTTGCATAAAAATACTGGAGATGAAATCAGGGAGGTGGAGGATTTTATAAAGCCATGTTGGAGGTTTTTGTCAATGACTTCATGCAATGCCTCCATGACATGTGGTAGTGGCAGTGTTGTCCCATCAGTCATTTCAGTTCACAGTCAAACTCCCTGTGGGGCAGCAAGTTGCTGGCCTCCTGAACTTCAAAAGCTTTCCTCAAATCCCAGTATTTAGGGGGAACTTTGGTTTCTAGTTCAGCTTGGGTTAACCCCACAGCCACTCCCTCAGAGGCTCCCTGACTGTCTGGTTTCCATGGAGTCCTAGTACTCCTCTCTTTCTTTCTGAGCCTCACCAACCCAGAACTCCAGTCTGTTGAGGGTTTTTTTTTTCTCAGCCAGTCATAACCAAGCACCACATGAAATCCGATGCATTCAGGCACCAAGAATTGCAACATGCCAATTATCTCCCCTACTCATACATTTGCTGGCTGTGTGTAACTGGTTAGAGCCCCCCTTAATAGGGGCTCCATCCATCCAGGTCAGCTTAACAGTTTTTTTCAAAGATTCAAATTCTGGGGATAGTTCTTTGGTTATGCATGAGTGCAAAGAACCTTTACAACAATCAGAGTCAACAAGTCCCTTGTAGCATTTCTTAATGCCCCTTGCAGTCTGCAATTCTACAGTAACAAACACATTCCTGGTTGCTTTACTCATGTTGGGGGGAGTGTCCTGATCTCACTCATTGCTGGAGGATTCCAAACTGGGTGGGGAGCTTTTCCCCATCTCACTGGTCCGGGCAAAGCTCCGTCCTCCCAAATAGTGAGTGCTGGGCTTGGCTGGCTCCCTCTACCTAGGCTCAGGGGTTTTGTGTGAAGCGGGCTATTTCTTCTCCTCCATGATCTCTCCGTCCTCTCACAGTCCACCATCAGATGCCCTTTGCCTCTGCACTTAAAGTAGGTTCCCTCTCTCAGACAGTGCCTCCTCTCCTCGCTGCTGGTCCCTGCTGATCTCCTGCCTCTTGGGGGCTTCTTGCCCACAGGTCTGGCTTCGAACTTTCTCACATGTTGTATGCTTTCCTTCCACACTTCTGCTTGGCTTGCTAAATGCATTCAGCTGAGAAGCGGGGTTGGAATATTAAGTTATCGTGGCTTGGCAGAATTGCATTAGTAAAAATGAAATTTTTGTAATAGGAATAAAAAAGTGAGGATTCATAAGATATATTGGTATAAATCCCAAAAAGAAGGAGCACTGGGCCTCCCGAACTTAAAATGATATTACAATGCAAATCAATTGAGATATATTATAGATGGAGTAACAGGAAAGGAGAATTTAGATTGGTTAGAGATGGATGCAATAGAATCAGAGGAGAATTTGGAGATTTTTTTTTGGTCTTGTTAAGAGGGAAATGGAAAAAATAGAAAACCTCTTTTTGAAAAATATATTAGAGATTTGGAAGAAAAATAAAGAAAACTTAATGCCTGCTACTTCACCATTAACTCCAGTAGTGATGGTGGAAAAATTTCCAGTGAATTTCAGAGGTGAATTAGAGAAGGAATTAAAGGAGCAGAGAATATATAAGTTAAAAGACTGGATGAATACAGTGAGGAATAAAGATAAAATAAAGGAGAGATTGCAGGGTACAAAGATATCATGGCTCAATTATATTCAGTTAGAGCAGTGGACAAGGAATTGGAATAGGAATAATTAAGATTTTAGAGAATATACTAAATTTGAACAAATGATTAATCAAAGAGAAAGTATGGAAGAAAATGACATTTTGAATGGTACCACAAGTGAAATATATAAAATGTTGCCAAAACACAAAGATCAGGAGGAATATCTTAGAAAAATATGGGAGGGAGAATTAGCACAAAATAATAGATATTCAGGACTGGGGAAAAATTTGGAATCAGTGTCATTTAAGAAACTTATCCTTACAGATAAAAAAGAATTATCATAAATTGGTTGGAGATGGTACCTAACACCAGTAAGGTTAAATCACATAGATAAGAACTATTTGAGGTTGTCTTGGAGGGGCTGTCAAGAAATTGGTAGTTATATGCATATGTGGTGGAATAGTAGATGTGTACAGAAATTTTGGCAAATGGTTTTTAAAGAGATATAAAAGATAACAGAAACTGGTTTAGAAATATGTCTAAGTATAGCATTGTTATCTATATATGATAAGATTAATAGCACCCAGGCAATGAAGAATCTAATTACAAATTTACTAACCACAGCAAAGCTAATTATACCAAGTTCAAGGAGATTTTCAAACAGAGGATTGGTATAAAGAAGTACAGCAAATCATGATTAATGACAAGTTAACATGTGGAATTAAGGTCAAAAAAGGAATAATGAAAAGGAGCAATTTTGATGCAATATGGAAGATATTCATGGAAAAGGTGTTAGGAAAGTGTTACACCTCCACAAGAAAAGTTACAAGGTGGAAGGTGGAATAATGGAAGGTGGAATAATTCAAGGTATAATAGACTCTGGGGAAGGGGTACACTTAGTAAGAGTGATAGGCTAAATTGAGGGTAGAGTAGGTGGAAAAAAATATATAGTATATTGGCATGTAGGTAATAAGAGTAATTAGGAAAGGATTATTAAAGTTTAGGAAATAAATAAGAATGAAATTATGAACATTATATTTTGAAAAGGCTAGAAATAAGAATGAAATTACCAACAGTATATTTTTAAAATGTTAATTATGGGAATAATTAATAATAACTGATATAAAGAGAATGAGAGTCAGATATATATATGTCAAAAATATTTAATCAGTATTATTTATAATACACTGTATAATTAATATTATGTAAATGAAATTTGGAGAGAAATAGAAATGTAAGCTTTTTTTTACCTTTCCTTTCATTTTTATGTTTGTTATATTATGTATTTTGGGTTTTTTTTTCCTTACAATAAAATGTATATGTATAAAAAGAAAAAAGTATCTGGACACTCTTGACCTAGGCATCAGTTCAAAATATCAGGCTGCAATCCTTCCTGAAAGACAGTTATTTTTGCAACTTCTGGTCATTCAGGAATTTTGGATGCCAATCAATGAAATTCACACAAATATTCAGCAACTGTTCCCTTCCCCTGGGGAAGATTTCACAGGAGGTAGTTTGTATGCAAGAAGGGATCCTCAAATCTTTTTTGCAGGCTAGTTATAAACAGGTCAAGGTCAGCCATCTCCAGAGCCTTCACACTGAAAAGGGAGGCTGCCCTCTCAGCTGCTTTGCCCTGGAGATGCTGGCTGATGTATCTCACCCTATGTCATGTCTGTGGTAGTGCAGGCAGTTACTCACAAACAGCACATCTCCTATGCACAAGGTGAGAATCAGAGAATGTCCAAACAGAAAGGCAGCCAAGAGCAAACAAATCCAAACCATAGTCCAAACAGGCAGAGTTCCAAGACAACCAGATCCAAGAGCACAGAGCTTCAAAACCAAAGAGACCAGTTGCTGACTCTGGGAGGGAAGCCCAGCTGGAACCCTCTTTTATCTATGGCTGCTGCCACCACAGGTGTTCCCTCATTAGGGCTCATTTACCATTTAAAGGGACCAAGTGACACAAGCCCTCCCTTTCATGGCATCTTTGCTGCAAGGTAGATGTATCAGCTATGTCTTCCTCTATTTGTTCCCCTGGCTCAGGCCCTTGTTGTTGTTGTTGTTGTGTATTAACTCCCTCTGGACCAGCTTCTGGGGACACTTCAGCCTGTGGGGAAGCCTCTGCCTCAGAGTCAAAATCATCCTCCTCGCTGCCACAGTTCCGAAGGCAGGCCATGACACCCTGGCCTGGGAAGCTGTTTCCACATTCAGCCATGAAATTGGAAGCCACATTCAGGAAGTACGTGAGGGTTTCCCCTTCACCACTATAAGTTGCTTTTAATTTTCTGAAGGGTTGTCTCTGAAGGACCTCTATCCTGGGGTGCAGCCACTCTGGCCCCAACCATTCCTGCTGCACCTTGCAGGAAGGGCTTCTTGAAATGTGGAAAGGTGGCTTGGCCATTGCTCATGGATGTGTGCAGGAAGGCCATCTCCTCTCGAAGTTGCTCAACGTCTTCCTCTTTAGATAGTAGCTGTTCCCATAAGACTGCGTTGATGACATTGGAATCCCAGCTCATTGCTTTGCGCCTCTCACACAATCCAGTATCTTTGTTTTACAACAAGCCCAGGTTCTCCCCATCACTGCTGGGGTCCCTTGTGTTGGTGCACAGTGCCAGTGTCAGGGTGTGATGATATGAAGCAGCAGCTCCAGTTTCTGCCTCAGCTTGGAGGTCATCCTCCTCTTTGCTGTGACCTGCCTGAGACATCTCAAGGTGATTGTAGCATTAAGGTTGGCGAGGTACTGAGCCCCAACACTCTGTCAGGAACAGACCCCAGTTGCAATACGTACTGATCAAAATCAATCTTTATTGGCACTGGTGCAGAGCATGACTTCAGTGTTAGGACTGAGGAGATGTGGGAAGAAGCAAAAGAGTTGTGTAGTTGTGAGGTTCCTCCCCCACACTGTTCTCAGGCTAGCAGGCTTCTTATCTTACTACAGCTGCATTCTATTCCACATTCCCACTGCTCTGTGCTTGGCACCTACCTTGCTAACAGCTATTGCAAGTCCCATTATTTTGGCAGGCTAACTGACTTCCTAACATTAAATATAACACGGCAAGGAAGGTCAGCCTCACCCACTTCTAGGCAGAAAACCCAATCAGTTCAGGACAATAGCATAGCTGCTCTGAATACAGTAGGTGTGAAATATCCAGCTGGACTCTCAGAGCTGAAATAAGGCAGTTTCCCACCTAATTGTGATTGACTTAACCCTGGTCCCTGTGCACCTGGACATTTTCCTATTGTTTCCCCAGGTCTCCACAAAATCCAGCTATTATGACAACCATTATCCCCTTGTCACTCAAACACAAAACCTATTCACTCTGTCCAGACTTTATTGTTTGCATTACAATTCCCATTGTCCATGTAGCTGGAGTGTGAGTCACAAACATACCCTTGGGACATTTTTCAGGTACAAATACCCCTGATTTTAGGCTGTCCAGTGCAGTCTCTCTCTGATCCAAATGCCACTCTGTCTGTCCCATTCCTGAACAAGAACTGTCCTTAAGTTTCTACCTAAGCCACATCACTGCTTGCTCCACTTGTCTCCAGACTGGTAAATATTGCTCAAATCCCTCAACGTCCTCTATCCCACTTTCCTTCCTTACCTTCGATTAGCCTTGTGTGATTGTGTGCATGCCTGAACCGTTGTGTATGAGAGTGAATTGACTTCAATAAAACATATTTTTAGTTTACATTTTACTTTTTGGCTGGTTCTTTTCCTGTGTAGCCTGTAAACGCTGGTAGTCAGATCTTGTGAAGTTAGCCCCCTCTTGTAAGCCTCCAAACTTTGAGCTAATTAATTCCCCACTTTTGCACTGACATTTGGCATGGGGGGTGGCCCTCATGGCAACTTCATTTTGGGGTAACATGGGAGTGATTACATCCCACTTCAGCAGACCCTCTGTGGTCTTTCCAATCCTTCCCTGAGCTTTGAGGGGGTATTTGTACTGCCGTTGCAGAGGGGGATCCTTTCCCTTAATGATGACACAGGTGTCTTTTACTAGACCATGTTCTGCCTTGTCTTTAATCCAGACCTTTGGGAATTCCAATGCCCAGGGGTCGTTGGCAATTGGTCACAACATGCAAGGTGCCTTAAGGGCCATGCATCTGTAAACAGCCGAAATAATAGGGGGGGAGCATAACTCAGTTGCCACAATAAGCCATTAGCCATGTCTATAGTCAAATGGTGTCAAATGAGAAAGGATACTCCCCAAATTCCATTGTCTTCCTTCCTGTTCTCACATGCCATTATCACTGTGTGAAGTTTTGCTACTGTAATGAGAACATCCTCTCTGATCTTCGCCTGGTTTGAGTCTCCTCTGTACATTGACAATGTAATGGTCTCAGCAGTGGGTTTCTCACTCACAGGTAAATCTTGGTGCAGGACATGCTGGGCTGCTCCAGTATCAACTAGGAATGTGGTGGGAGTTTCTTCCTATGTTGTCCTGATGTTACCTCACTAGTAGATCCTATCCTAGGGTCTACAATTTTTAATATTAAATGTGATTCAACATGCCAGAGAGGTCGCCCAGATGAGCACGTAGGCAGCAATGGTCGAACGATCGAAAACCGAGTCAGGCCAGTAAAATCCCCCGTCACGTAGCCCCAGGAGACCTCAACCTGTGCAAGCCCACAGTAAACAAAAGGTCCTCAGCTACTGAGGAGCCAACTTGAGAGGATTAGCGTGTTTTCCCCAAATTGAGCACCGATATCAGAAAAATCATATCAGGCAAGGACCATCTACATAAATTCACACCACAACCCAATGCAACCAAAGATCCTGAAACTTTGGCAACACCTCATAATCCCATCATGCAAAAGGAGTTGCCATTGTGGAGTTTCTTTTCCATTGCAACACCTATTGTTCTCCCCGGGAGAGGATTTGCCCTGAAGGTACCTTTTCCCCTACAAATAGTTCTAGTTTTTGAGAATTTTTCTGGATAACTCCCGGTCATACCAGCAGACCATTTCTCCGTCAATCGAGTAATCTCTTCAGCCCTTTCTGAGCTGAGCTCTACTTTGTTTGCTGTTTTCCTGGACCAAGGACTTCAGGGAAAGGTGCAGTATCACTCCAGCTACAATCCCTTTGATACTTCCCCTAGCCAGTTTCCTCTCTTTTGCTTCTTAATAGGTCTTGAGTGAGTGCATGAGTGTGTGATATTCCCTTCAATAAAATGATTTATTTGACATCTTTGTCTGGTTTTTGACTTGGCCTGACCCCATAACAACTGGGTAAAAAGACCCTGCTAGGTTACCCTGCCTCTCGCATTGCTATTGCTTGTGCTCTGTTGAGTTCCCATTCCCTATCACGTGGAGCACATTAAGGTGTCCCCTAAGAGACCCCAGAAATCAGGGTAACAGACTGGTGGAGAATGCATGGGCATCCCAGCACCCCTAATTTGAGTGGAAGTCACGACCCACTCAGGTCAGGTCGGTGCTGATGTAGGGAACAGCCAAAAGAAATCCTTGAGTGTTAGGAACACAAGGAAGACAAGTGCATGTGAATCTGTGTGTCTGAGCCACAGGGCTATTCTATTGGGGTTGGGAATCTTTCCCCCTTTCTATCTTGGTCCGTGTATGGTAGCTGCCCCTATCTTAAGGATGGAACACAAGGGCTGTACACGTGACTGTCCTGGGAATCACATCCCTAACTTGGGGCTATAGTGGGTGCAATCCGGAGCACTAGTGGATAGGTTCAGGAAAACTCACCACAACACAACCCACAATCCCCAACCCACAATCCTTTTGCCTGCAATTTTTTGGAGAGTTAGGATAAGAAAGTAAGAGAAAACATGGGTGGTGGCACCCCTAAAAACTAGGAAACACGTGGGGTTGGAATCCTGAGTGCTAGGTGTTAGGCCAAGTTCAGCTCACACACACACATGATAGAGTAGGCATACATGATCGCAGGAATGCGGGTGGTGAATCCCAGACTACCATAAAGCCAGGTGCGGGTGGTGATTCCCAACCTTCTGTAGAATTGAAACAGGTGGTGAATCCTGGACTGCCATTAAGTATAGGTGTTGGTGGTGATTCCTGACCTAGATTAGGGTTTTTAAAAGGTTTCCCCAAGGTAGAGGAAGGCGCCCCTCACCCAAAAAACTAACTTAGGGATGATTCAGTTTGGGTTCTCTCCCTTTTCCCATGCTTCTTGGCCAGGAGGCACTGTAAGTTCCGTTGAGTTTGTGTTCCCCCTTCATCACTAGGCGAGTCTAAGTGGAGGTTTTCCCCCAGGATCAAGGCGATCCTCCCAGTCCCTGAATTGTACCTCTGTCCTTTTGCCCTAAGCTGTCGAGGTGGAAGGCCGGGCTTAGATCAGCAAAAGAGACACTTTGGGTGGCTGTAGATTGGTTTCTAACCCCCTTTCCTGAAGCAAGTTCCGTAGAGTTCGTTTCCCTCACTCCTCCACAGGGGTCCCGGTGATCCTTCCCGTCACTACAGACCTGGTCCCACTTGTTACTTGTAACTAAGGAAGGAGATTAGTAATGGAACTGAAGAAAATGATGCAGGAGAAGAAAGTGGCAGAAAAGTTAGAGCTCTGGGTCCTTAGAAAAGGGAAATGCCCCTGGAAGGACTCTAGCTTTCAAACACCAGATCCCTTCATTGAGTGAAATGACCATCCAAGCCCAAACATGGAAAGAACGGCTGAATCCTTAGAAGAAGAGCTGGCCCAATCCAAAACGGCTGCCAAATTTATGGCAAAACAATTTAGAGAACACCAAGAGCTAGTGAGTCATGCAGCATGTCACAAAAAGATAGAAGAGCTTGAGAGGGAGCTCCAGACTCAGCAGGCAGTCATTTCTGCTGTTTGCCCTGAGTTTCCCCCTTCCCTTCCCATTTCTGCCCTCAGAGAAAAGCTGCCTGAGGACACAACCTTCGCCACTCTTTTAGTTGACTCCAGAGAACCCCTGAACATCCAGGAGCTCACTCAAAAGGCTGAGAGGCAGGCCCAAGAATTGGAGCAATTGAGGGCACGAAACAGCACCCTGCAAGCAGACAAATTGGCTCTTTCATCTGCTGTACAGGAAGCCCATGCCAAATTTGAGGAAGCCTCAGTGCAAATCCAAATACTTCAGAGTAGACTAGCCACTCGAGAGGAAGAACATGCCAAAACACAACATACTAGCCAGAGAAAACAACATGTTAGCCATGAGGATTGCAGTAAGAAAATTGCAGATAACACAAAGATTACAGGAAAAAGAAACTGTCCTTTTAAAAAGTTACCTCCAAGTTTCTAGTCCTCAAAGTTGTTCCCTCTCAGAGAGCCCAGCTAGACAGCCTCAGCCCTCCCAGGATTTCATTGGCAGAGAGATCCTTTCCTCTCTGCGGTCTCTCTCAAAGGAAAACAAAGGAAGTGTGGATTTGGGGCAAAATCCTTTTGAAAAAAATGAGCCAGCTCCCTTTTCTGTGGAAAAATTAAAGTCTAATTGGAAACCTCCATGAATGAAGACAGTTTTTGTTTTGCTTTGCGTATGCAGAATAGGATTTCCTTTTTTTAAAACATGTAAGCAGCATAGCATGATATGGCTTCTCTTCTTCTTGATTCTGCATTTCTTTTCTTTGACTCCTAGAGAAATGTTTTAAAACACCTACAGAAAGTCTGAGGTCAGGAAACATTTAGATTTTTGAAAGCTGTCTCTTGTTGCTATAAATCTCTTTGTCTTGCTGTTAAGATTAGTTTTTTTTTCTTCCCAATCCCTGAGCATTTGCATAACTATGAGGCAAGGCAATGACCCTTCAACAAGTCACTTGATATCCTTTGGTTTGAAAAAGGGGGGGGGGGTCTTGAGACAAATCTCTTCTTAAACTTCACCCAAAATATAGAAATTTCTTTTGACATGGAAACTGCCAGCCAGATGAGAAAGTCTGTTCCAACACATGAGATTCTGAGGAAGATTCTGAGATTCTGAGAAAAAAAACCCAAGAGTTAAGAACTTTTGTTTCAGTCTGCAACACCATTTTTGCAAACCACTACAAAAGATGGCAATAGCCTCTCATCTGATCAATCCTTCTCCCTTATGTGATTTTAATTTTGGCACTCCAAATTGTGCCAGTGGTGTATATTGCAGGGATGGTGCAGAAGCACTCTGTCAAGTACTGCTACTTGATGTTCTCTTCATCATCTATGTTACTGCCCTGGCTAGACCGAGCCTTGGGGATATTAAAAGATATCCCTTGATATCACAATTCGGCAGCACTTCTCTATTCCTTTCCACGTGCTTGCGAGGCCACTGGACAAGCACGTAAACAAGCTCGGCCATTAATAGCCATAAGATTCAAACTACAATACAAGCAGGCCAGAAATAGCTGACTACTGCTTTAGGAGACCTCCAGGCAAGTACTCTAAGAATGCATGCCACTTACAAAAGAGCCTCTGCCCCGCGATGGCAGCCTGATGGGTAAACTATGCAATACCCAAGTACTCTGCGTTTGCATACTGGCTACTCTATTGAGAACCGCTACGATAACTCAATCATTCAGATTCTGTCCTTTCAGAGGCTTTGTCTCCAACTCCAAATCTATTGTTTTCCCCCAAGTACGGCATAGCCTGCAGTCACATTCTCCTTATAAAAACCCTTGATTCCGAGACCTTCCTCAGAACGCTCCCGAGTTTCATCCCGCCTTGCTGCTGCTTTGCTTGGCGAGCCTCCCCTCAGCTCCACGTGCTGACCTACGTCGCACCCCAGCCTCGCTCTCCATTTTTCCGGGCTCCAGGACAGGTGAAGTATCACCCAAACCAGCAATCCCTCTAAAAATCCCTCTATACCACTCCAACCTTTATTTTCTTTAGTTATCTTGTATGAGTGTGTTGCATACTCTGTTTTGCTTGTGTTTAATAAAACATCATTTATTGCTTCAACTTCTGTGTTCTCCTTGACTCAACCCAACCCCATAGACATAGGGTTCAAGATCTCGCTATGTTACCCTGCCTCTCATAATGCTAAGCAGTGCTCTGAGCTAATTTTCCCCACCTTTAGTTGAGCACGTTTTGGTGTCCCTCTCGGGACCCCCAGTACACAGGGTAACAGAGTGGTGGAGCAACGCGGGCAACCCCGGTACCCCTAATTTGAGAAGGAGTCGCGAACCTCCTCAAAGCAGGCTGGTACTGACTTAGGTGACGGTTGGTCAAGTCATTAGAGTGCAGTCAGGCAGGAACACGTGTGTGTGAGAATTCTGTGCGTTTGAGCTCTAGAGCTATTCTATCCGGGTGGAAATCTGTTCCCCTTTCTTGCTTGGTTTGTGTATGTCAGCCGCCCCGGCGTGGTCACTAGCACTAGGGCGTGAACCATTGTCCGATAGCAAGGGGTGTGCGCAAGCTGTCCTGGGAATCACATCCCTAACTTGGGGTCTATCGTGGGCTGGGATCCAAAGTGCTAGAGTGTTAGCACGGTAGGAACAGTCTACACTCATTGAACACCCTAGTGGCAAGGCAAAATAGCACTTAGGGAAGAAATTCCCCCCCGTCAGAGTAGTATAGGGGTGCGTCCCATTAGTTGTTGTTGTGTAGCTTTGAGAGAACGCGGGTGCATCCTGCTAGTAGTTGTGAAGTGCGAGTGCATCCTGCTGTGTAGTTTCGGGTGCGTCCCGATTGGCTTGCCGACTAGGTGAGGGTGGTGAGTCCCGACCTAGCCTAGGGTTTAGAGGTTTTGCCCGTGGTAGAGGAAGGTACCCCTCACCCAGAAAACCAGTTAGGGACAGTTCGGTTTTGGCTCTTTGCCCTTTTTCCCCGCTGCTTGGCCAGGCGGCGCCGTAAGTTCCACTGGGTTCGTTTCCCCCCTTCAGGCAGGCGGAGTACTCCTGAGGGTTCCCTAGGTCTAGGTGACCTCCCTGTCCCTGAACCGTTTCCTCATCCTTTGGTCCCCAGTGCTGTCGAGGTGGAAAACCGGGCTTGGGAGTACCAAAGTGACTTTGTTTGGGCAGGCTGGAGATAGGTTCCCATCCCTCTTTCCTAGAGAAGTTCCATTGAGTTCGTTTCCCTTCAGCCCCTCCAGGGGTCTAGGTGATCCTTTCTGTCACTCCAGTTCCTGGTCCCGTTCGTAGGTTGTGGTTTGTAGCTTGTAGCTTGTAGGCAGTGTTAGAGATAGTTGTGGTTGATGTGAAAAATGGCAGAGAGTAGTAAGGTCACCATCAAGGGCCTGATGTTGGAGGAAGAGGTCAGAGGTAAACTAGAGAGATAGGTGTTGAGTAAGGGGAAATGCCCCTGGAAAGACACCATCTTCCAGACAACCGATCCCTTTACCATACTCCGTGAAGTGTACGCTTTGGCACATAAATCAAAGAACCCTTTCGGGCCGTCTAAGGATGCTTTGGCCACTTGGGGACTTTGGCTTACGGCCAGAGATGCTAGTACTGCCCTGGTAGAAACCAGAGAGAAATTAGCGAGCGTAGAAAAAGAGAATGCCCAGCTTCAGGCCGAGGTCGAGACGCTGCGTGTGGACAAGGTAACTTTTGTGTCCATAGTGCAGGCGTCAGCACAGAAGCTTAGCAACGTTCAGGTAGTGGTGCAAACTTGGGAGGAGAAAGCCCACGGCTTAGAGGCTGAGCTGGATCATGCCCGGTCTGTGGCCAAGTTTATGGTGGGGCAAGTAAGAGAACAGCAGGAGGCTGTTAGCCATGTAGCTTGCCAGAAACAGATAGCTGCGCTGGAGAGCCAGCTCCAAACGCGCAAAGCCTTAATTTCGGCTGTGTGCGCAGAGCTGCTCCCAATGTTTGTGGAGGACTTTTCTGGGGAGACACTGCCAGAGGACGCTCGGGCAACCATTCCCCACAATCCAGACTGGAGTGACCCTAAGGTCCCAGTCCACCCTGTCGAGACACGGTCCATGACGAGAAGGACCACCCCCCTTGGAGAACGCAGTTCTGATAGACAAGAAATGCAGGAGATGCAGGTCACCGAGACTAGGGTCTCGTGGCGTGCTACTGAGGCCAAAGCAATTGCAGACCAGTTAGGTCCATTGAACAGAACCACCGGCATCATGTGGCTAAACGCGGTGATACATTCTCACCCGACAGCCAATGGTCAGGACCTGACTCAATTGGCTCAGCTTTGTATGTCCCCCTCCAAGCTTCCTACCCTTGAATCAGCTGTGGCGGCTTGAGGCTTGGTTAGGCTCGAGGCCCACGACTAGATGAGAGAGGTAGTGAGGATTTTGTGGCCCGGACAGAGTGCGAGTGTGCTCTATGTCATGGAGCAACAGGGTCCTTGTGAGAACCCTGAGGCTTACGTGGCATGGAAGCAGCTCCTCACCATTCTGGCCGAGAAGGTCCCCTTGCCACCCTGTGGATATGACCTTAATGGCCTTGAATTTAAGATGCTCTTGTACGGAGATCTTAACCACGAGACCAAGATGGCCTTAGGTTTGGTGGATCCAGTCACCACCCACTAGGAAGAATTTGGGAATAACCTTCGACGGGTCTCCGACCTGCTGCGTGAGGCAGGATCCCTAAGACCTCCCCCCCAGATGCATAGGAAGGACACCAGGAATTGGGAACCTATAGCCGAGGTTACCTACTCGAACTATGGGCCCCATTCCCAGCATAGGAAAACGGCTCTGAATTCCATTCCACAAGGAAATTGGAACTCACGACCGCCACCCAGACAGGACAACAGGCAGTGGCAGGGACGGGATTTCCACAGCCAGCCGGGCAAGGCAGGAAGTCCCCCACAGCAGCCAACTGCCCCCAAACAGCTCTCTGACTCAGGCTGTCCCCGGGAGACATCTAGCGGGTATGATCCCATGGCCCAGATGTACTCCTCGGACAGAGTAAGAATCTGGGGCATGTTAAGACAGCTCGGATTGGACATGAGCCAGTTCGATAAGAGACCCACATCCGAGCTCCTGGATGCGCTAGACAGGCATCTACCACTGGGAAATAGCCAGCCTGTGAATGCAGTGACCAACGGTCCCCCTCCAGCTGGATATTACCCTGACTTAGAGCTGTCAGGATAGGGGTGCCCTCAGTCCTGGGATCTCCCCCAGAGGGTTGTGGCTCAGCTGAAGCCCAACAGATGGGGTAGATCTAGGGTGAAGGCAGGCACTAGGACCAATAGGGAAAAGACCCCTGCCACCCCTCCTGCAGACTCTGGAGCAGTGCCAAAAGTGCTGCTCCCTAACCTGAGAAGACAGGGTGAGCCCACCCCTGACACTATCTGCTTGACCGGATATGGCAGGGGGGGAACCCAACCTAAACCCTCCAGAGAACACAAGCGCCCCGGGCACGCTAGAAATAGACAGATTGCCCCTCCTCATGACACAGCCCCGAGTGCGAGTCCAACCATCTCTGAGACAGTGGTGCTTTCAGAGCACCTAGAAGGATCACACCAGGCTAAGGTTCAGAGGGAAGCCCCCACCAAACTTGACCAGGCACCAGATATTGCCAGCATGTGTGAGAGCCAGGAAAGGGAGAACACACAGCAAGGGGAAGACAGCCCCAAGCGTCTCAAGCTCTCCATTGTCCCTGCTCTGAGCCCCCGGCTGGAACCCAGCAGTTTCCCCTGAGATTTCCTTGAGGCCGTGGCCCGGAGAGTTCTTCCACTCCATGCCATCTTTCAGGGGAATCTCAAAGGAGATTGGGGATTTGAACTGCGGGAGGTTCCTGCCCAGCCAGAGCACAGGATAGCACAGGCACTCACACTGGCACACCCTGAAGTGACCATACATACTCCCTTTTGCTGCAGTCCATCTGGGGAGATTTCAATAACGAGAGTTCTAAATGCCACATGGAGGCAGACATGGCTACTGCCCTCCCCTCCGCACGGCTGCTTTGGTGCCAGCCTGTCTTCATGCTTCGAGGCACCCAATTCATTGTGACACTAGTGATTTTGAGAGGGGCCAAGACAGTCCATGGCTATGTTTCGGTCACCATTATGCCACACAAGACATTACTTCGGGAGGCATGTGGATTATGTAATTTCTGAGACCCACCAACTGACACAATTGAAAGAATGGAAGGGTCAGCCGGTTGATCCTGCATCGGTGGTCATCCCCGAGCCAGAAGATCCCGGTGCCCAAAGACCCAATGTGAGCTCCATGATTTGCCAGACTTCCTTGAGTCGCAAGGAAGTGCCAGCCATTAATTGGTCCAAGACGCTTGTCTCCATTTATGAGGCATTTGACAATGGTTGAACGACCCATGTCTGAAGAGAATAGAGGTGGAGTGGCAACCCCTGTGGATCCCCTGATACTGTAAATAGTTCTGTTATGTAAGTAGTTGTAATAGTGGTGTTATTTTCGATTGTGGATTGTTGTGAATTGAATGTCCCATTGGTTTAAAAAGCCTATCCGAAGGCAACCATCTTTCAGGCCTGCCTCGGAATTCAGCTTTCTTGAGGTAGGGAGGTTGTGCACTCAGAACCTACATCTAACCACCAGCACTGTTCCTGCAGACCCCGAAGCCCTCGGTATACATCATCAGGCTTGGAGTCAGGCTCTAGGCTTGAGCGATGGGGGGACCTCGGCGAACCACCAAGTCAGGAATGACTTTGGCTATTTGTCTGCCAACTGGAAGCCCATCTTGTTCTGGAATGACTTTGGATATCTCAATCCGGCCTCATTCCTGGACAACTCTGGGTTACCCAGTGTCAGGACCAGCGCATGAATGGGAACTTCATAATCGGGGTTTCCTTCATGGTGCTGGGTTATTAGACCTGGCAGGAGCCGATCATTTGATGCGAGTTCTGAATCCACAGCCTCTCTCCCTTCTCGGCCTTCCTATGGCCAAAACTGCTTTAGACTTGGGAGCTATTTAAGTCCTCACTCCCACCAACCCTTTCAGATCATAGCGGGCAGAATTTCAAATTTCAGCTCATTCCCAGTAGGCTTTGAGCCGGCCATTTGCATTTACGGTATACATTGGCTACTAATCATGTCAGTCTTTCTGTTAAAACTCTAATAGGTCAATTGATCCAGAAGAGTGGGAAGATCCCGAGGTCGTACCATCGCCCCTGAGTACCGGGGGGGGGGTGACGAAGAAAGTTGCCGCTCCATCTGATGGCTGAGACTTGGAGATTCCTGGTTCTTCAACGACACCCGTGACTGTGAGGGAAGGTGAACATGCAGCCTTCCAGTTGAAAAATGGACTTTTTGCCATTCCTACTACTGATTGCTGACCCTAGAAAACCTATGGACTATTCCAGGCTCCAAATTCTGCAAAGAATCTTTGCTCCTGAACTTGCAGCGAGCCAGGCTGCACCGACTTGGACATTTTGTTGTTGTTCCTGCTCCGTTGCCTGGATGGACTTATGCTTTGCTCGCCCGCTCCAGCTAAGAGACTTTTCCTGTTTCGAGGGGGGGTGCCAAGACTTTTGCTTGCACCTCACCTCCCCCGGATTATGAACTTTTATTCCACATTGAACTGTTTACCATGCATTGGATTTAATTGCATTTGCTATTTACTGCCATTGCTCATTTTTCGACAGTTCCCTATTGACGGGACATTGGACTTTGTTTATTGTTTAATTGTTTATTATTGCGTTATTGACATTGGTGTGTGTGTTCAGGTTTAGGTTTTAGTTAGGACTGTCTTTATAAGATAGTAATCTTTTGCTTTCCCCAACATTCTCTTTCCTGAGGAATGATACGGCTACCAACCTGCAAGCCCCTATTCGGCTCCAAATTGATTTTTGATTTTTGATTGGAAAATGTCCGATATTGTCCCCAACATCTCCCATTTTCGGGGGGGGGGGATTGTTACTGCCCTGGCTAGTCCGAGCTTTGGGGATATTAAAAGATATCCTTTTGATATCATAATTCGGCTTCACTTCTCTATTCCTTTCCACGTGCTTGCGAGGCCACCAGACAAGCACGTAAACAAGCTTGGCCATTAATTGCCGTAATATTCAAACAACAATACAGGCAGGCCAGAAATAGCTGACTTACTGCTTTAGGAGACCTCCAGGCAAATACTCTAATTAGGTATGCACACAGCTTACAAAAGAGCCTCTGCCCCGCGATGGCAGCTTGATGGGTTAACTATACAATACCCAAGTACTCTGCGTTTGCATACTGGCTACTCTATTGAGAACTCAATCATTCAGATTCTGACCTTACGGAGGTTTTGTCTCCAACTCCAAATCTATTGTTTTCCCCCCAAGTACGGCATAGCCTGCAGTCACATTCTCCTTATAAAAACCCTTGATTCCGAGACCTTCCTCAGAACGCTCCCGAGTTTCATCCCGCCTTGCTGCTGCTTTGCTTGGCGAGCCTCCCCTCAGCTCCACGTGCTGACCTACGTCGCACCCCAGCCTCGCTCTCCATTTTTCCGGGCTCCAGGACAGGTGAAGTATCACCCAAACCAGCAATCCCTCTAAAAATCCCTCTATACCACTCCAACCTTTATTTTCTTTAGTTATCTTGTATGAGTGTGTCGCATACACTGTTTTGCTTGTGTTATAATAAAACATCATTTATTGCTTCAACTTCTGTGTGCTACTTGACTCTACCCGACCCCGTAGACATAGGGTTCAAGATCTTGCTACGTTACCCTGCCTCTCGTAACGCTAAGCAGTGCTCTGAGCTAATTTTCCCCACCTTTAGTTGAGCACGTTTTGGTGTCCCTCCCGGGACCCCCAGTACACAGGGTAACACCAGCTCCTGCAAGGAGCTGGGTTTCCTAAACCGCCCACCCTGTTGTACTGTATGTGTGGACCATGGTTACTGTAAGTTACTGGTTGGACAGGTTTCCATGACATGGGATTGGTAGCCTTCTGGGGAACCTTGGTGTTCCTAATTGCACCTGATTTCTGTAGGAATCTCTGGATCTGTTCTGACAAGACACTCCATGGGGCCCAGTGCCATCTTAGCCTAGGGGTTCAAGCTTCCATAAAGGAAAGTCTTGAATTCCTCACTGTTGTAATCATAAGCATCTAGGTCCAAGGAATACCAATCCTTCCAAGCTAGGATAGCTAGAAGCCTCTACCTAGCTACTTAAGCCTCTGGATTCTTTCCAGGAGACTGGTGCTCCATTACTTAAAGGGCATTTGACCATCTGTCCTGGCCACAAGATCTAGATAATTTCCCTCATCTAGTGGTACTTATCCAGCATAGCCAAATTATGAGCAGCCATGGCTGAGTCCAAACCTGGCAGATCTGCTGGGGAAATGCAGAGCCTTGATAGCTGGATGAGGTGGAATATGCTGCCTCGGAGTGTAGTGGAGTCTCCTTCTTTGGAGGTTTTTAAGCAGAGGCTGGATGGCCATCTGTCGGGAGTGCTTTGAGGGTGTTCCTGCATGGCAGGGGGTTGGACTGGATGGTCCCTGTGGTCTCTTCCAACTTTACATTTCTATGATTCTATGAGGTCCTGTCCTTTGGGTGTGGGGTGTGTAAGGGCTACAGCATTGAGTGACATGATCCCTGCGTCCTTGTTTAGGGGACCTAACTGCTCAGAAATGGTCTTCACTCCATGGTAGTCCACAGAACTATCTCCTCAACCTGCTATCATTTCTTTGGAGGGGCCAAAAATGAACCTCTCCTTGCACTGTGCATGATAAGCACCATGCAGGGTGCTGAATGGATCCAATGTCTTGAAGGAGCCTTCTTTCCAAGAGTTGTTCTTTTTCCTCACAACCCATTTTTTGAGCTTGTCCAATTTACTCTGTTCCTTACACATCTTTCCAATTAGGTTTTCCAATTAAAATTCCAACACACAAGATGGAGGATACTTTCTTAACATGCTGGTACACACACAATGCCTTCTGTGGCTTTCAAAATGGAGTGAAGATGTTCCACACACACATCTCTGCAGATTCCACTGTCCAGGACACACCCTGAAAACCAGAGACAAATGGGCCAGGCACTCAGGGATAGGGAGACCACTGAGGTCCTTTGAGGAAACCATAGTGTTTCCACTAAGCAGAGCTGCTAAGGAAGAAAATGAACTCTAAGGAACTTGCCACTGTTTGATAAGCAACAGGGAGTGAGGAAGGGTCCTGTCTGAGCCCTACCTTACTGCTGTTTTTTTGCACTGAGGGGCACTTACTCCAAGTCCAGGCAAAATGCTTAAACCTAGAACCAGGTGTTGCCACACACAATGCATGAACTGCTCAAACTATCAGTTGCCACCATACACAATGTGCTAACTTGTTCCAGATACTGGTTGCCACCACACATGATATACTAACCATAAATCTTTTAGGGAGCTACTCTGAAAAGATACAACACAAGAGGGGTCAGTGCTTCCTACCCACCCTACTTACTTTCCTAGCCAGAAAACTAGGAAGGTACACTGACCTAACAAGAAGTGGCATACAGTCCACACAAAGTGAAGTTACAAGGTTCTGTTTGTTACATCTTCCATAACTTTGAGTGCTAGTGGTTTGTGGTGTGTGTGTTCCTAACTGTGGTTTCCTAACTCTTCAGATACCACACCATGATAGACCCAAATGCAGGGAGTGATTCCTTGGGGCAGCCAGGTGCCTAGCCCTTGTGTTCTACAACAGCTCACAGACAGTGAATTGAGCTCATGGCTGTTTAGGTGCAGCTGCTAGACATGGAGCAAGAAACAAGCGAGGAACAGATTCCCAACTCACAGTAGCTCGTATGGTTCTGTTACCCCAAAACATGGGTGACTCGGGTTGGCTAGCCAAAAATTGGTTAGCCAAAAAATTGAGATTTAAATATTTTTTTTCTGCCTGGAGAGTAAAGGCTTTAATGACTCTCTGATAGAGTAAACAAAGGAGTCCAGAGGATGGATAATAAGGTCCGGAATGAGCTAATGCTCTTAGGTCCTTTTTGCATGGCATTCACCATCTGAAAGGGCCTCTGGAGTGTTGCGCAATTACGAGGAGCCATCCACATGACGTCCTCGCAATTGTGCGATGCTGCCAGGGCCAGCAGGCGCTGATCACGCACTATTTCATTTTCAGCTTCTAGCCAAAAATGATGCATGATTTCGCATCGCTCCAGGGCCCCGCATGCACTTACCGTGCATGCGGAGCCTCCGGAGCTGTGGTGCTCACGCTTTCTGTCCCAGTGCAGCCTGGGAAAATCCCAGGCTGCACTGCAGAAGGAAGAGGAGGAGCCCTCATGCTGCCTGCTCGCTAGCAGGCAGTGGCTGAGGAGCTGAAGCAGCAGGGACGTGACAGCCTCTCTCAAGAGGCTCCTCATGAGATCCCCACACCCCAGCGCCGTGAAAACGTAAGGTGCGAGAAAGGCCTTAGTGTAAGTGACAAAGGGCTAATGGGAGTCTTGCTAGCTTTTTAACTGTTGTACAGGTGTGGGGCAAAAAGGAAGTTTGCTGGTTGAGGGAGAGGGGCTAAGACAATCAGCCATCCTGTGAAAACATCTCAGACACTACTGTCTCTTAAAGGTTGAGTCATTGAAAGCTAACTGTAAGTTCATTATCACTGGAGTTCCCTAGTTATTTCTGGGCTATGCCCTGGCTATGCCTTCAGGTCTTTCCTGACCTGATTTTGCACTGTGCATGTGCAGCCAGCTCTTCCTCTGAGTCAATATTGCCATGCAGCCATAGCAGAGTATAATTTATATTTATGCCAATTAATATTTGTCAATTAAATCATATTAAAGTGTGGAGGTATACAGCCTACAAGGAGCTCAGTCACTCAGATTCTCATTCAAACATGTTTCTACCAGTATTCGACTAAAATCCCTGCAGGTTTCCCTATGTCTGCTAGAGGCTGGCTGTCATGGCAGAGTAAAGTTGCCCTCACAGGAGCTCTGTGCTCAGGGGGATGCAAGCACAGTGTTTAGCTGGTGATTCAGATAGTCTTCACCAGTTGTAGCTCTCTCCAAGAAGAGGAGAGTAGAGCCTATCCATGAAAGCCCATTTTCTGTGTCTAGACCCCAAGACTGCAAGTAGGAGATTGAGATCAGATTGATACAGAGGTTTGGGGAAGACATCTCACCAAGCTGCGTCTTAGCCACTGTGAAATTGGGTTGAGACTTCTCTTGGAAGGACTCCAGGCTTCACTCACTTAAAGGCTACAACTGGTATCAGGAATTCATTTAATACTTAACATAGCCACTATTTGTTTGCTTCTTATCTATCCCTCTCACCTCCCCTTCAAAGTTCAGTTTTGGTATGCTTTGATCAAGTGACTATTCAAATGTGAATGTGGCTATTTAAATGTGAATAAGTAAATTAAAGCGATACAGCTGAGACTGCCAAAGTTGACAGGCAAGCCCTGAAGAAGTTATTTCCTGACTATGCTCTGTCTATGCCTCAAGGTTTTTCCTGAACTGATTTTGCATTGTGTATGTGCGGCCAGCTCTTCCTCTGAGCCAGCATTACCATGCAGCCATAGCAGAGTATAATTTATATCTATGTGAATTAATATTTGCCAATTAAACCATATTCATGTATGGAGATATACAGTATACAAACAGCTCCATCACTCAGATTCTCAATCAAAAGTGTTTCTAACAGAATTTGGCTAGAATTCCTACAGGTTTCCCTATGTCTGCTTTCCTGAACTGCATGCATCAACTTCACAGGTTAGGAGAGCAGGTTGTTTTCCATGTAACTCCACCAATCTTGTTGTTCCCAAAATGTGGGTGACTTGAGGGTTCACTGCGCATATTTAGCCAGCTTTTCCTCTCAGCCTGTCACCTTCTACGCCCTTAAGAAGGACAGCTTCTTCTGAGAAACAGGCAAATGACAAGACGTTTCTTGGTTCAAAGGCTAGAGGCCAGATTTATTGAGTACAAAAGTATAAAAGTATAAAAATATATAAATCTGCTGCAGCAGGGTGCCGGAGGTTCGGGACAAAGGCCGGAGGCGGGGCAAGGCCTTTTTACCCAGGTAAACAGCATACACACCCACTGCGGCATTTTTCCACCGACCACAGACCACCCGCCCCATATTAGGTAATGTCTAGAAACTTCCATCCATATAAGGAAATGTCCAGAGGGAGGCGCTTTAGGTGAGGTAGAGTCATGAGTCAGCAGAGGGGAGGGGCTGGGACCCCTGTGTACATGACTACTTCCTGGTTTGTAATGGAGATTGTCTTTCCTTCACTCACAAGCCAGCATGGCCATTCAGCAATAATGGTGTGCAATTTGTATGTATAGTAATTAAATATTAACCAATTAAATACATATTTTGCCAATTAAACAATATCAAAGCACGGGTGTATGGCCTATTAACAGTAAAGAATGAAAAATAATGAGGGAATGAAGGGATGCTCCTTCTTCATAAGCTGTGTGTTTCTAATGGTATTCTCCTAATTGCTTTATTCTGCAAAATTTCAGATGCATTAAGAAGGTTTTGTTTGGAATATTCTTTCACCTTCTTGCATGTTACATGTACTTGTAGTAGGTTAAAATTATCACCTAGATACTACTTGCCATTTCAGGCAGACGTTCTCCTGGAGAAACCAATACTAACTGAGGTACAGGGATACCTCAGTTAACAAAGTAAATGTATTCCTGCAAATTACTTCTTTAATAGAATATCAGTATCAGAGGAAAATCATAATATTTCCAAAAACAGAAAAGAGCAGTTCATCATGATTCACTAACTTTTTATTCAAGACTAACAAAATACACATATGAAATGAAACAACCAGGTACAGGTAAGCTTGCATAAGTACCAAAAAAACATTCTGAACCTTCAAGAAACAACTTGAAGGATTTTTTCAAAAAGCAATCAAAATGATTTTTTTTCACCAGCCTCTATTTTTCTTATGATTTCCTTTTTAGTGCTGAGACTTAGAGTTCTATGCTTGTTTAACATGCAGGGGCTAGCTGGTCATTCAGGCTTACCTAGTCTCTCTTTTTCTCTCTGTTTTGTTGTTCATGAACACTCAGAGAGGAGTTCTGGGGGCATCTGCTATTTCCCTTGCCTTTTGTAGCCATGTACATTCTATTGCAACTCAGGCTTTGTTTATTGCACTGTTTACTGCAGACATGCTGCTGTAATCTGACACTGAAAATCTGTGTTTCTCCAGCCCTTCTTGACCATCCTCTAAAACTCCAGCTAGACAGAGAAGACAGTGGACAAGGGGGTTGTGCAGGCCTAAAAAGATTTCATAAAAAGGAGCTTCTTTGCGAAAGGTTTTGTCCACTGAGGCATTCCTGTACTAACCATCCCAATCTTGCTCCAAGTAGCTTCCAAATCAGATCAGATGAGGTGTGTTAAGGGTCATATGGTGCCTCAAATGATTGTCTGACAGTATAAGATGGTTTCCTGTGTTCCACATTCTGGTCCTGAGAATTGTCTCCACACTATAATACCTCCTCTAGTTTTTAAAAACATGTAACAGGGCAGGGAAACAAGAACCCAGTCCCAGGAAATGTTGTTAATCTTATTGCAACTCTTTTTGTTTCCCTTCCAAATTATTCATATTTCACCTAAGAATGAATATCTCCAGCTGTTTGCTCTGAATATTACTATGGGTGAAATGTTCTTGGTGAAGCCACTTGTACTCCTTGGCTGGCTTCTACTGTCAAATAGTTGTGCCAGGGACTGAACAGGCATTTGATGAACTGAATTGCAAGAGAGTGGACAGACTACCTCTGCATTGCTCAGCTGCATTGCCACAGAATCAGTCGATAGGAATTACTTACTCATCATGATTGCCTCAAAAGTTACCCATGTGAAACTAAGCCAATGTATTTGGAAACATCCTTTGAGCTTCCCCTTTAAAGGAGAAAGTGAACAGCAGCGTTCTGCTTGGACAGCTAGTAGACCTATGGTGTGTCTTGTTCAGATTTAAAGAGAGAGGGAAAATTCTTATCAAACTTGATTCTTAAAAACCTTGCTTTTTTGGCTGCCAGTGCCCCTCATTTTCTATTGCATTGATTTGCCCTATTTTATATTTGTTATGAAGGAGGGGAAACTCCATATTTCTAAAGCTGGCAACCACAGTCCCTCCTTCTATACATTTTATTTTTATCCTCAATAACTTCTAGTATACACAAGTTTTGACACTTGTATTTTAGCATAGATTAAAAATTGTCAGTGTTACCCCAAAAGGTGGGAGATCTTGAGGTCCACTAGCAGTACCAGCATCTCCTTAGAAACTGGGGGAATTACAGCTCAAAGGAGGCCTACAAGAGGAGAGTAATGGTAGGATCTTTTCATTGTGTATACCAGTACTAACTGTAGGACTCCAGTTAAAGACTTAAACAGGGTGTTTTTATTGGAAATCAACAGATACACACACAAGAAATTAAGCAGTCTCACAAACCATACAATGCTAATGAATGGAGAAGTGAGAAAGTTTGGACAGAGAGAGATTTTGGGTGTTGAAGGTGATATTTACTGGTTCTGGAGTGGAGGACTGAAGAGGAGTGTCTCAAATAAGAGTTCGCGGGCAGCCCATACGAATGGGAATCTGGAGTGCAACATGATGTCCAAAGTACTAGTGTGTTGCCAGGGTCAAAGCTAGGCTTTAAATACCCCTTTTCCTACTCTGAAGGAGTGAGTGTTAATGGTTCTCTGGCAGAGTAAACAAAAGGGATCAGGAACAGACTGATTGTCTTGCTTTAGGTAACAAAACATTAATGCCAGTCCTGACAGCCTCTTAATATCTTGGTTGGGGAAGGTGAATGGGGGAAGGTCTCTGTAGGAAATGTAGAGGTGCTTGCCTGCTGTACCTAGGTAGTTTTGTTTACTATATTCTTGGTTGCCTATACTACTGAAATGATTATTGGAAGCCCATTAATGGTGTGGTTTCCCCCAATCCTCTTGAACTTATGACCTGGACATGCTGAAGTCATCCTGATCTAGCACATGCTTACAGTCAGAGTCCTGTAAAATGATATTTCTCACCAATTTTGCTATCCCGCAGAAGAGTATGTGTGTAAGGGGTGGTAACACCAGCTGCATTTACATAACATTAAAATCACTGTCTAAATACACAAAATAAAATGAATACCATCTTGCTTCTCAAGCATGTGCTTGTACAAAAATAGTTTTGCCTTTCTTCATTTTTTTAACAATGGCTAAATCTATATTGGCCATGGAAACTCAGTGGGTGGCTTTGGGTGCATCACACATTCTCAGCCCCAGAAAGCTGCATGATAATTCACCTTAGAGTTCCTTTAGGTTAGAAATGATTTGAAAGCACACAATAACAATAACAACAACAACTTCCTTTATTGCTACAGTAGATTTAGAGGGAAAGACTTGATGAAGGAGGGAGACAACACAACTTGTTTGCTTGGCAGCCTTTCATATTTAAACAGTGAGTCACTACAAGGATGTTAGAGGGTGATGACACTCTAACATCCTTGTAGTGACTCGCTGTTTAAATATGAAAGGCTGCCAAGCAAACAAGTCCACCAAATAGTTCCCCATGATCCCTTACAACTACTGCAAAAGTTGCTTGCTGTAATTGCATCTTCTTGTATATTCTTCTAATGCAACATCCCTTGATCTCCTACTGGAATCCTTGTAATCCTAGAAGAAAGGTGACTAATGCAGCAGATCATTCTGCAGGCACACACACAACTCTCTCACACACTTTTGTTCTGTTGGGTGACGGTCTAATAAAATGTTGCACAACCAGGTGAGGTTAAGGCCACAGTGCCATCTATGCAACTGTGTGATCCAGTGTAATTACGCTGGCCTATATTTACAGTATGCTAAACTGTGGAGGATTTTGGTCTCACTGTGCAGTTTAAAGATTTTTTTTAAACTCTCCTGGCACGTGTATGTTTCTAATCCCTGGAGTATGTGCAAACTGTGTACTAACTTAAAACCCTCCTTTACTCAGTTTCTGCAACATTGTGTCCTATAAACAGAATATAATAGAGTCTGCAGAAAATGCTCACAGCTCTGGTTGATGAGCTCTTACAAATATTTGTGAAAATCATCAAGGAATGCAGACAGCTTTGTGTGTAAATATTGAGTACTCCGCTGCAGTAACTATTTCAGTTGTATGAGCTGTTCAAATTCACTCTTCCTTTCAGTGTTAAAATAGGTACACAGCAATATGGCAAATAGTGTCTATAATCTATATAGCCACTTCAATTCCCTATGTTTTTGATATGAATGTAGTTATCCATCAAGTCAGAAACCTGATTAGGCAGGCATGCTGAAAAAGTAACTAGGTGACTTTCTCAATTAGATGTGGAATGAGCACCCAATCCAATCTTGTATCTGAAAGCCATGATGCTTCATTTTATTTTTGTCTCTCTAGAATTAACCAGGAAGGCATTGCATATGCACCGAGGAAAGAAGCAAGAATACTCACCACTCAATACCATGCACTTAAAGCTGTAAAAAGCAGTAGAAAACTAGCTGTGTATAGCTGTTTTAATGTACAGAGCTCCTGTGTCTATGAAAGCTACTTGAAAGACAACAATGTAACATACATAACAATACCAAGCAAGGTACAATAAGGGGGAAAGCTGTGCCTCTTACTCCTCTGTCAGGTAGCTTTGCAAGGCACGGGACTTGTGCAAGAACAAAAGAGAAGCAATACCCATTCCTCTGCTCATTGTAGCTAGCAACAGATACTGTTTTATAAAATGCTGATTCAATAAAAGATGTAACTATTCCAGCGGTGTCTTTATTCTCTTGAATGCTCAAAGAATTCTTTTCCATTATTAATCAGATGTCACTAAGATGAGACAGTCATGATAAGATTGTGTTTTATCATAACACCTCATCAGTGCTGAACATCTGCAACTCACCCATGTCATTGCCACTAGGGAGCCAACAAGGGTGATGATCCAGTCCAGACAGTTTTATTTTCTCTCTCCCATCCCTTTACTGCTACTGTAACAAAAAATGTCTCAGTCTCAATTTCACTGTGTTTCTGCAAATCCAGTCTGCATTTTTATCCCATCCTTGATTAGCTGAAACTCTTTGATGGGTTGTTTTTTACTCCCTTATAAAGGAATTGATATTTTCCAATCAAAATTAAGAAACCATATATTTTTTAATGTATTTTAAATGTACTAATCTGCATTCTGTGTTTGTCCACATATTTCAGCTGTACAGTTTTATATGTTCATATTTTTAAAATACACACATTGTTTTGTGTGCTTTATTTCTCTAAGATTTCTATGTGTTCTGGAGGCAAGATATACTTGATCTCACCAAACACTGCAGGAGATGAAAAAGGAATGTTTTAATCTAAAATTTCATACCAATTAAATTTCTTCACCAAACTTAATGAGACGGGTGGAGCTGATAACAAGGGGAGATCGTCAGATACTGTACATCTAAAGTAACCCAACTACAATTTGTAATACTGCAACAATTATATTACCTAATGTGACACAGAATGAGGTATGCAATTGAAGGAACATAGGGAAGCATGGCTGGATTGGATAAGGCTGAATGAAATCACTGTTTCAATCATTCTGATTGCTTAGAGCTTGGAAAGTTACTTTTAATAGTTACCTTTATTTCAAGAAGAAACAGTTGCTCAAAGGGTTTTCTGTGAGTTAAAATGTACAAAATTGACACCGCAAAACAAAAACAAAAATAAAAATAACAAAAAAGCAAGTTTGGAGGAAAATTTTGCATTTTACTGAAAAGCATGTCAATGCATAGAAAAGTCATTTCAACAAAGTATCCATTCCCCTGCAAAAAATTTAACCTACAAGAACAGGTGGAAAGCGAAGCAAATGCAGTTATGATATCTACTTAGAAGAAAGAAGGACTGGATAATTCAAAAGTAAGCATAGGAAACAAAACATTAAAGCATTCCAAATCCATCTCTTTGCATTTGGTAGCAATGATGATCAACACAGAAACACACCTGTTTCTCAACACCTCATTCACAGGAAGGGAAAATAAATTAAATGGTTAAAACCCATGAATACAAAATTGTTGGGGTAGAGGGAAGACACATAAACCATGAGAAACATATTTTCTGGTTGTTATTAACTCATTATATCTTGCCTTTCCTCCAATATTGGAACTTAAGACAATTTACCAAAATTAAAACTGATACTGATAATTCCACACAAGACATAAATAAAAACATACAAAAATATGAAAATGCAATTAAACTATCCACAGAAATAAAAACATTTAAAACACATCCATTGAAAGTTAAAAAATAAAAGTCAGCAATGCAGCATGCTATTAAAAAGCAATGCATTCACTTCCTTAAATTATGCCAGAACAGAAAAATTTTCCCTTTGAGATGGAAGGACAGCAGAAAGAGGTCCATTCTAGCTCCCCTATGGAGGAAGTTCCAAAGCCTGGGAGCAGTCCCCCAAAAAACCCTCTCTCAATGGTTCCACCAAACATACCTGAGAAGGTAGTGGGACTGTGAGAAAGGCCTCCCCTAAAGATTTTTGTCCCTAAAAAGGCTCATATAGGATGATATATATTTTAGATAGTGAGGATCCAAGCTGTATAAAGCAGGGTTTTGACCTGTACCTGAAAATGGATCATCAGCCAGTGAAGGTGTTGCAACTGTAGTCCCCCAGTTAACAATCTGACTGTAACTCTTTGGAAGCACTGAACATTTTCAAAAGCAGTTCATGAGCACGTGAAGTGGTCCCACATAGACAACATTATTATAATCCAAGCAGAATGTAACCAAGCCATGTGCCACTGTGGCCAGATCATGCATCTCCAGAAATGGGCATGGATGGCACACTGGCCTTAACTATACAAATGCATTCCTAGCCACCTGTAGAAATCTGGGCTTGGAGGTTCAAGGCAGAATCCAGGAGTAGACCCAAGCTATGAACTGAGTTTTCAGTACAAATGTAACCCTATCCAGCACAAGCTGAATGTCTACTCCATTTTTGGCCTCTCATCTGATCAGGAACACCTCTGTCTTATGTGGCTTTAACCTTCAATTTCAGTGCTTTTCATCCAGTGCATTACTAGTGACAGACACAAATTTAAACAAAAATGGTTTCCTTGGAATTAGGTAGAAAGGAGAAATAGTCTTGAATGTCATCAACACAATGGTGATGCTGTTACCCCAGTGGCAGACCCCATTCTGGGGGATATAAAATTGATATCAAATATGCCTGCCATGCCAGAGAGGTTGCCCAGGTGAGTGCATAGACAAATAGGTCAAATGACCAAAACTAGGTCAAGGCCAGGAAAATACCCAGTCACGTTTCCCCAAGGAGACCTCAGGCTAGACACATCCAAGCAAACAAAGGGTCCTCAGAGAACAGCCAACTTGAAGGGACTACCAGATTTTCCCCAGGTTGAGCAACTCTGACTTTGGAAAATCCTATGAGGGCAAGGTCCATTTACATGAACCAATCATGCAAACCATCAAGTTGCTATTGTACAGCATTTTTCTTTTTATTTTGGCCATTGTTCTTCCTGGGAGAGGACCCGCCCTCGAGGTATGTACCACCCTATAAGTAGTCCTCATTTTTGAAGGTTCTTGTTGGAGAACTCCCCATCATGCTAGCAGACCGGCACTCTGTTAGTCAAGTGATCCCCTCAGCTGCCTATCTTTGCTGAGCAACATTCTTCTCACCGCTTCGTGGACTGAAGACTTCTGGATAGGTGCAGCCTTTACACCCTCTCCGCTATATCCCCTATCAATTTTGACCTCTTTCCCTTCTCAAGAGGCCTTGTGTGCGTGAGTGTGTGAGTGAGTGAGTGAGTGAGTGCGTTGATGCGTGAGAACACATTTATTAATAAAATCCATTTATTGGTACAATTGTCTTACTTTTTGCTTGGTCTGACGCTGTAAAAATTGGGTAGAAGATCCTGCTGGGTTACCCTGCTCTAGCCAGTGCTCTGCTAATTTCCTCAGTCTTTGCATTTTTGGAGCTAATCAAGGTGTCCCCCAGGGGACCCCCAGAAGCCAGGGTAAGAATACCTGACCCCAAACCTCCAGAAAAACTCTCCCAGCAATTTTATGTATATGTTAAATAGCACAAGGGGAAAAAACAGAACCCAAGGGACTCCACAGGGCAATAGCCAAGGGAAAAAAATAGGAGTCTCCCAGCACTGCCTTCTGTGTTCTGGAAGGCAGAACAGAATAAATTCACTGTAAAATAATACATCCAAGTCTCACCCCACTGAATCAACACAGAAGCTACGAAGACATCCCGTAGAACCAGTGAGGACACACTGCCCTTGTCCAGTTCCCAGCATAGGTCATCCATCAAGGTGACCAAAGCTATCTCCATCCCATAAGGAGGCCTGAAGCCAAACTGAAATGGATCTAGATCATTTGTCTCATCCTTTAAATAAACTTTCTCATTATTACCCCTGGAGCTGAAAGGTGACCACATAAAGCAGTACTTTACCCAAAAACTGACTGCAGTTTGGCTGATAATTATGCTTTTTTGCCTCAGTTGAGGTCTTAGAACATCCTTCATCAGGTAAGTTCTTGTAAAGGGTACATTGGCCACTCCTTTCTCTCATTCAGGCAGCTGTCATCTAGTCTGTTTAATGAGCCAGGTGGGGCAAATGTGATGTACAAGACAGTCTCGAGTTTGAGTAATTAGTCTTAGAGTTTTCAAAAGTTTTATTCAAGAATATTGAAGAAAACAACTGCACACCTTGGCAACTAGCAAGACTAAAGAAACATTGGATTTACAGAACCTTATAAACTGTAATATTTCAAATTAGTGTGCATTAACATTCTATTTGATAGCTAATCATCAAAACTCCTTTCCCAGGCTCTTTTGTCTCCCTTCTATATTCTCGTTCAACTTGTCAACAGTTCTTTTTCACAGCCAAGTCTGCCTGCCTGCACATGTACTATTATCACAGTTCATTATAATAACATTTCCTCATTCCCAGCACACTGTTTCACAGCCAATGCCATCATCTCCTCACAGCACACTACAGCCTCATAAAGCATCAGCACAAGGCAGCTACCTAAAAGCATGGTAGAGAGAGCAAAGCCAACCTGACAGTAAAGGTATAGAACACATATGATGATTCTCACCTTGCTAAGGATATTGTCTACATCCTCAAGTTGTACAGATGAAAAGTACTATGCCCTTTATTACCAGCCAAGCAGTGTCTGTTCCAGCAACAATCCTCATCATACAGAGAGAATGACAGTAAAGCTAAGGGGGTAAGATATCCCAAATCCATGCATACTATGGTAGTTGTAGAGGTAGCAACTGCTAGAAGAACAGAAAGGAGAAGGAGGGGGAGGAAAAGGGAGAGGAGGAAGGAAAAATCTACAAAGCAATGCAAGAACAAGAAATTTTGTACACTGTACCAACAGTACATGTAAAAGGGCATCCTACCCAGCTGTGTCCAGTTCTGGGCACCTCATTTCAAGAAGTATATTGACAAGCTGGAATGTGTCCAGAGGAGAGCGACCAAAATGGTAAAAGGTCTGGAAGCCATGGCCATGAGGAGCGACTTAGGGAGCTGGGTATGTTTAATCTGCAGAAGAGAAGGTTAAGAGGGGACATGATAACCATGTTTAAATATTTGAAGGGATGTCACATCAAGGAGGGAAAGGGCTTGTTTTCTGCTGCTCCAGAGACTAGGACAAGGAGCAATGGATTCAAACTACAGGAAAAGAGATTCTACCTGAACCTCAGAAAGACTTCCTGATGGTCAGAGCTGTCTGGCAGTAGAATAAGCTGCCTTGGAGGGTGGTGGAATCTCCTTCTTTGGAGGTTTTTAAGCAGAAGCTGGATGACCATCTGTTGGGAGTGCTTTGATGTGTGTTCGTGCATGGCAGGGGGTTAGACTGGATGGCCCTATGGCCTCTTCCAACTCTAAGATGTTATGATTCTATGGATCTTTTTCTGTGAACTCCTTTTTTTTCCCCAGCACACCACCATTCACCCAGTTAAACACCTGGTGCAGATATTTATCACCAGTCTTAGTAATGTAGTATTGTAATGTTCCAAGAGGCATATGTGTACATTACAAAATCCTTATTAGAGAAAAAGTTAACAGGTCAAGATTATGTTGTGTGCCAAGGGATATGGTTACAAGGTTCAGGAGCTTAGTGGTTAAAGTTGCTTATTTAACTTTTAACCTACATCAATGACATATTGCACCATTATACTTTCTAACTAAAATTAATCTGATTATAATGGTTGGAACATAATTGTCAATCCTGTTCACTCTGTCTCTCCTTCTTCTTCTTGTTATTGATGTGCAAACATATTGCAAGATTTTCTGGGGTTATGAGTGTGTGATGCACTCAACGTCATCCAGTGAATTTCCATGGCCAAGCAGGGAATCGAACCCTGCTCTCCAGGGTCATAGTTCAATGCTCAAACCACTACACCTCACAGATTCTCTGCCTTTACCACTGTCTATCTTCTTACTCCAAGTAAGTGAACTAACTGTTCATCTCTAACTGCCTTTTCAAATCACATTTACACTCACATCCAATGACCAGTCACTTCTAACATTCTGTGCCTTTACCCTTTCTCAAAAGACCACTTACCTTAATAGTTGTGGTATGCGAACAATACATGGCAGTGCTTTATTTGATTTTCTTTAATATACATTCAGTTACATGCTTACAGAAGTCTAGAATATCAGATTGACCTCACCCTACTAGATATAATGGGAACCAGGTGTTCATTTGCAATTTTCCCCATCACCCCCAGGTCTTGGAAACAAGATGCTAAAAATCATCTACCATACTGCCAAGCACTATTTCTGCCTGAGCTGGCGGAGGTGGTCTGGGAGGTGGTTCTGAAGCACCCCAACACAGTGGTTCTTGTGGAATTAAATTTCCATGCTGAGGTAGTCCTGACAGCTCCAGCTCAGTATTTCATGGGTATCAAGACAACCATGTCTCAGCACTTCACTGGTACCAGGACATTCCTTGGACTTGTGGTTGAGAATTAATTGTTGTGGGAGGCTCAACAATGTTGTTGCATGAAGCCTCACTTCATGATAATTGATCCTCTAAGCAGGGGTGGGGAACAATTAAGACTATTATCTGCAGGAACAGCATCTATTCGCCTGACAAATGACACAGTCGGACCTGGAAATGGTCTTAGGCTGACCAGCCTTTCTTTCTCATGTTCACAGTCAGAGTTTTCTCTCTGTTGGTTTGACCTTCTGGTCACCTTCAGGTTTGATTTTGATATCAGTGCCAAAGTGTACCGCCAATTAGATATGATGCCAATTAGATATGGTGCCCATCCAAACCATGCTAATATTGGGGACCCCCAAAGTGGGGGCTTACAGATCAATATATATATTGGTCTATCTATCTATCTATCTACCTACCTACCTACCTACCTACCTATCTATCTCCCTTTGTATTGTATTCTCAACATGTTGCTCAACAGAGTTATTCTGAGTGGTAAGGAGCTTGGTGGGAGCCTGGCTCAGGTAGGGAAGGAACTGAACACTTTGCTAGACACTTTGAGGAGGAAATCACTTGTATTTACTCGAAGTGATGTCACACTTAATTCAGAATCTGGGGAAGTATCCAGTGTGTTACCCCCAAATGTGGGTGACTCAGAGTTCGTCTGTGATTCCAGTACCTCCATGTGACAAAGGAGAATTAATTAGATCAATTAGGAGGCCTGAGAGAGGGGGTAACGTAACAAGATCTTCCACCAATGTTTATGGGGTCCTAGCAGGAAAGAACCAGGCTTTCCTCTGATTTCTGGGGGTCCCGAGGGGGGACACCGTAATATGCCACAACCAATGGGGAATTGGAATTAACTAAAGCACAAGCTGTGGCAACAAGAGTCAGGGTAACCTAGCGAGATCTTTTCAACCCAATGTTTACGAGGTCAAGCCAAGCCAAAAACCACACCAAATTGCTAATTTAATTATTTTTATTTAAAAATCAGTCCTTGCACACGTTCGCACTTACACACTCACTCACACAGACCCTAGTGAAAAATAAAAAAGGAAAATTGATAGGGGATTTTGAAGAGGTATTTTCAGGGTATACTGCACCTGGTCCGAAGTCCGAGACAGCAGTAGAGCGAGAGAAGTGGCTCAGCACGTGCATGGCTGAGGGGATAGCCAGACGGAGTGGCATGGAGCCAAAAAGAAACCGGAGCGATCTGAGGGACCGTTCAAAAATCAAGTCTTTTTATAGGGGAAAATGTACCTGGAGGGCTAATCCTTTCCCGGGGAGAACAACAGGTTGAGGAGCTAAAACAAAGCTCCGAAATGTGCATGACTAAGAAGACAAAGCCCCAAAATGTAAAAGTTCTTAGTTTGATAGGTTTTAGCAGGGCTTGTCAAAAGCCGCGGCAGTATGCAAATTGCTCTTGCTTGACAGACTGTTTGTCAGGCTCGCTAATCCTGTCAAGCTGGCTTCTCGGGGCAGAGAACTCTTTGTATGTTCTAATGTGTGCATGTCTGGAGGGCTCCTGGGGCTACGTGACAGACTGTATACTGGCCAGACCGGGTTTTTCCAGATTGCAGCAGTTCGGCCGTGCCTGCCTGCGTGCTCGTCCGGGCGACCCTCTCAGGCATGTGGAGATATATTTAATATTAGATATTAATAAATTGTAGGCCCCAGGAGAGGGCTAACTACCACAGTAACACCTGTGCTGGCAGCCTGACAAGGCTTTCCAGCTGTTTAATCAGGCTAAAAGCAGGAGCTAGAAAACAGTGTTTTTCTGGTTAGTCTGGGTTTGTAGCAAGCTTAGCACAACTGGGTTCAAATTTATCAAGAGTCCAAGGCAAGAGTATTTGAGAGCAGAATCTGTATTCTAGGCAAAGGTCCAAGGAACACAAGCAAGAAATGCAGGGTTCAGCAAGGCTGTTACCACCAGTGGCTCCAGCAGCTTTCTGCCATTCTGGCCTCTGATTATATAGCCTACCCAGCTGTGACCTAATTAACAAGCTCTTCTTGTATAAACACTGCCAGAGGGCTGGGATCTCCCTTTTCCACCTGCACTGGCTGCCGTAAGTACTGTTCCTCTTATGTGGTTTCCTCCCAGGGTCAGCAACTGGTCTCTTTGGCCCTGAAACCCTGTTCTGTGCTCTTGGATCTGGTTGTCTTGGAACTTCGCCTGTTTGGACTACAGTTTGGATTTGCTCGCTCTAGGCTTCCTTTCTCTTTGGACATTCTTTGACTCTTGCCTCATAAGTAGGAGCTGTGCTGCTTGTGCTTTACTGCTTATTTTGCCACGGACATGACAAATAGAGTGGTATCATTACCTCCCTCAATCTAGACACCATACTTGTATTGATGCAACCACGAAAAGCATTGGCTTTCTTGGCTGCTGCATCACACGCTGACTCACATTCAGCTTGTGGTCCACCAAGACTCCTAGATCTCTTTTACTTGTACTGTAATCCAGCCATCTGTCCCCCATCTTATATTTGTGTATTCCATTTTTTCTCCCTAAGTGTAGGACCTTACATTTCTCTCTGTTGAAATTCATTTTGTTAGGTTTGGTCCAGCTCTCCAATCTGTTAAGGTCATTTTGGATTTTGATCCTGTCCTCTGGTGTATTAGCAACCCCTCCCAATTTGGTATCATCTGCAAATTTGATCAGCATGCCCTTTAGTCCTTCATCCAAGTCATTGATGAAGATGTTGCTAGCACTGGGCCCAAGACAGAACCCTGTAGCACTCCACTAGTCACCTCTCTCCAGGATGAAAAGCAACCATTGGTGAGCACCCTTTGGGTTTGGTCGGTCAACCAATTACAAATCCACCTAAAAGTAGCCTTGTCCAGCCAGCATTTTACTAGCTTCTTTGCAAGAATGTCAAGGGGAACTTTATAAAAAGCCTTACTGAAATCAAGATGTGCCAGCTCAATAGCATTCTCTTCATCTATCAAGCTTGTAACTCTATTGTAAAAAGAGATAAGATTAGTCTGGCATGACTTATTTCTGAGAAATCCATGTTGACTGTTAATGATTATGGCATTGCTTTCTAAGTAATTACAAACTGACTGTTTAATGATCTGCTCTGGGATCTTTCCTGGTATTGATGTCAGGCTGACTGGGCAATAATTGTTTGTGTTCTCTTTTTTCTCTTCTTGAAGATGGGGGCAACTTTTGCCCTCCTCCAGTCTGCTGAGACTTCTCCTGTTCTCCAAGAGTTCTCAAAGATTATTATGAGTGGTTCCGAAATGACTTCTGCCAGTTCTTTTAGTATCCTTGGATGTAATTCATCTGGCCCTGGAGAATTGAATTCATCTAGTTTAGCCAGGTATTCCTGTAGCCCGCATCATACCAACCAGAGCTTTAAAAGGAATAGAAAAATATAATGTGACTAACTAAAACATCTTAGCTACTCACATTGCTGATCAGATGCTGAAATGGTGTCAGTGGGGGCCAAACCTGGGAAAAAAGGCCTACCTCGGCCAACCTGAAACTGGTGATATCCCTGCCTCTGGTTGATGCTTCTTTCTCTTTTTTTTCCTCTTGCCTTGTTTTCTCCCGAGGGTTTTTAAAACTTCTTGACCAAAGCATCTCAAAGGTTCTCAACTTTCTTCCCCTGATTGGACAATTTATCTCTTGTGACCTGTGATATCCGTGTGATGCTGACCCTCAATAAAATTTAACCTAACCCGGTAGTCATTATCCTCTTGTTTGCCTGGAGAAAGAACTATCTTCCTTCAGATCTGTTACCTGGATAATGGGAATCCCCATTATCACACAGAATATGCTAGTCCTGAACCTCATACACAAGGAAGGCAAGTGTACCCCCCTAATTTGGTTGTCAACACCTGCTTGTGGCTAAATTTGACCCACTAATCAAGGATGCTGACATGCTAATCCAGGCAAAATCCCCCATCATTGGCTCTCATGTGCTGAAAGCAGATGTGCATGAGTTAATGTTAATCCATACCACAATCTCATTGAAAGAGATCCATGTGGGACCAAAAAGTCTGAACACATCAGCACAATGACTGGAACTTGCACCCCATTTACATCCCAGTGAAGCTGATTGGGAAGAATAATTAAAACTGTGCTCCAAACCAGCAAGATCCTCCGCAGTGAACTGGGCAAGGTCATACTGAATAACTCTTGTAAGGGGCAGGCATGTTGTTAGATGCAGCCAACATGGAGGTTTTAGCCAATAAATTATCCTGTGTAACTAAAGAAATGGCCCAAAGCATATCTGCAATTCAGCACTCCATTACCACTTTACTTGTGGACTGGAAATTGGCCATGGAAAGGAAAACTCTAATACAAGCACATTGGGCTGAATTTCTCCAACGATTTAACTTCAGAATCATTCAAACCTGGCAAGTCCAACAATTTAGTGGACACCCTTTCCAGGCTCCCACAACATGAGGATCGTGGAAACACTGCTCAATCTACCACTAACACCCTTTTCACACCAGAAACACCGGCATTGGAGTAACAACAGGCAGCCAGACAAAAACTGGAAAGACAATCAGCATTCTTCTGGACAGGGACCTACAAGAGGTTCTTCTGGACAGGGGCCTCCTCTAAAAGCTAGCTATACTAATTACTCATGGTTAAAAATCCAATCCTCCACTGTTTCCTGGAAGGAAGAAATAGATCTACATTCCTCCCTCTTGAAATCTTTAAATGACATCACAATCTAAAATCTGCAGGACATTTTGGATATCTAAAAACACTTCATGCCATTCAAAAAGAATTTTTTTGGCCAGTCTTCACAAAGACGTGGAGGCCTTTGTAAAAAAATTTATCCACATACATCACTAACAAATCTTGGACTGCCAGACCACAAGGACTACTGAGTCCCACTAAACCTTGGGAGTCAGTTTCGTGGGACTTCATTCTTGGACTACCATCTAGTGAGGGCAATCAGGTCATTTGGGTTGTTACAAACCAATTCTTTAAGAAATGTCATTTTATTCCCATGAAAAATGTACCCACCACTGAAAAACTTGCCAAACTCTTCATCAAATACATTTGATGTTTGCATGGCACTCCCACATGCATAATCTTTGACAGGGACCCTCTGTTCACATCCAAGTTTTAGAAATGTTTTCTCAAAGTACTGGGCATTGAGCAAAAATTTAGCACAGCCATCCACCCACAAACTGATGGAAAAACCGAAAGGGCTAACTAGACACTTGAACAATATTTTTGCTGATTTTTCAACAAAGCAATTGATCTTCCTTGTTTCCTTATGCTGAATTTGCCTACAACTCAGCTTCCCCATGGTTATGGGAAAGACACCCTTTGAGTTGGTCTATGGACAATCACCTAAACTGTTCCCTCCATTGATCACTTCAATTGATTACCTCCTCATACACAATAAATGATTGGATTTCAAACCTCTCTCAGGCTTGGAATCATGTTCAAGCCTCCATCATTAAAGCTAAGGAAGCTCACAAGGCACAAGCAGACAAGAAATGATTGCCTCAACCAGACTACAAACTTGGGGACTTAGTATACCTTTCCAACAAAAACCTCGCCTGCTTGCAAACCCAAAATTCATAGGGTCTTTCCCCATTAAGAAGCTCATAAATGATGTGACTGTACAATTAGACTTGTATCCTAAATACAAACTTATTAACTCTACTTTTCATTGCAATCTGATCAAGTAGGCTTTTTCAAGATCTTCAACTTCCAGCCTTGACACCAATCTTTGTGACATCACCAGCATCCTGGACTCTCAATTGTACAAGGGATGTTTGCAGTACCTAGTGCTCTGGAGAGACTTTCCACTTCAATTTGCTGAATGAGTCAATGCTAGTGATGTTTTTGCTCTCGATTTAATCAAAATTTTTCATCTCACTAACCCTCACAAACCCTCTCACTAACTGTTTGCTTCTAATAACTTACATTGCCACGTTTCTCTTTTTTGGGGGGGGAGAGCAGACTGTCAGGTGGTTAAATTAGCCCTCCAAAAGAATAGGATTTGTAGTAGCTGTTAGGAAGATAATTGCCTGGTACTGAAGGCTAGGAATGATAGAATCATAAAGTTGGAAGAGACTACAGGGGCCACCCAGTCCAACCCCCTGCTATGCAGGAACACAATCAAAGCATTCCCAACAGATGGCCATCCAGCCTCTGCATAAAAACCTCCAGAGAAGGAGACTCCACCACATTCCAAGGCAGCACAGAACGCAGCTGTAGAAAGATAAGGGAACTGTGCATGGGAGGTGATGCTTAACTGTCTTGTATTCTTTTTCTTTCCTTAGTCTGAACATTGAAGTCTTGATGTGCACTGAGTGCCAATAAAGTATGATTTTCAATCAATAACTTTTGTGACTTAGTTCCATTCTTGACAGATCCTATATAGTTACCCCCCACTTCACAGGTCTCCCTTTCACGTTGATAATTCAGAACCATTCCATGGAGGACTGGCTCTGAGTCACTCATCTTTTGGGGTAACATATGGTTGAGAGGGGGACCTAGACTGAAGCCACATCTGAGCTGGCTGCACAAAGGGAAGTTAGCATCCTCCAGACTGCCCAGACATTTCAGGACCAGGTCAGGAGGCAATGCAACTAACCATATGTATCAGGATAGAAAGCGCCCTCTGATAAATGACTTGGTGGTGGGTTGTTGAATGTAATATACTCTCCACTAATTCCTAATTCCAATCCCCCTTCTCTCTGCAGGCCATGGTTGTGCAGCAGCTAGGACACCTGGAACACCATGTGGGTTTCCTCCTGGAGCGTAGTGAGTAGTTTAGAGGGGGAGAAAAATAATACTTTTTAATGTTTATTTCCTTGTTAAAAAATTTTAATTACAAAATAATAATCTAGCAAATAAATGGCATGTTTATTACTTATCAGAGAAAGTGTTTCCCTTCTGAATCACTGTTGCCCATAGCATGATTAGGCAATCTTATGGGGATCCTAGGAGAACAATCTAATCTTGGGTGGCATAAGAGGGGTTCACCTGTCCATTCACCATCACTTTCACAATGGGGTAGGCTGAAAGAAGGCTTTGTAGGAGTAGTATCAGTAAATGCAGGCATGCAGCACCATGGGCTTTGGCAACAGATGACACTAAGGACTACTGATAACATGTTCAAGGAGGAGAGCATGGCCAATTACACCTAATTTCTCTGGATACCACCCTGAAATATAACAAAGTCTGATAGGCCAAGACAAGAATCTTGTGTGCTTCCCATTTCCTGTTCAGTTACGTTCCTGTAAGATTTCTACTGGCCACTTGTCCTCTTGTGCTTTTGTCTTCTTTGTGTCCTTTGTATGCAGCATCTTGAGTAAAGGCTGCAGCATTCTAAACACAAAGGAGGATAGTGGTTCAGGGTAACAAAAACAAGAACATAGCAGGCTGACAGGAGCAGCTCATGTAGATACATTACAAGCCTGATATTGAGTCGAAGGTTAAAGATTCTGTTGCGCGTCACTGTCTTAAAGCTAGATTTATGCTGTGGTGAGATGAAGCAAAGAAGAATGCATACCTGAATGGAATCCTGAAGGTTAATGGAGCACCCCATGGAACAATACTGAGAATATCCCCTTCTGCACATGTTCTTGTGCCCTGTAGTAATAAAAGGGAAACAGGTTTTTACAATGGAGGACGTTGTTGTGGGCAGGAAAGAAAGTATAAATGTAAAAGCAGTAACTCAGGGGAAACGTGTGGAAGAGTATGTGAAACACCACATGATCATTCCAGGAAAGTTCAGTTCAATACCAGTTCAACATAGCAGCCCAAGACCCCCAAATATGACCTGGACATAAGCCTGTTTAGAATGTGCAGCAGCACTGGTCTTTGGCCCAATTATCAAGGTAAATAAATAAAGGGAATTGCTAAATGTAAACACAGAAAATTAATATGTTGGAGAATCAACAGTAGAAACAGTAGAAAATTAATATGTTGGAAAATCAACAGTAGAAACAGTAAGTATTAAGGTATGGTCATGACCTGTGAAAAGAGGAAAGTTAAGGGCATTTGCTATCATCAATCATACTCTCTCAGCCCAAAAGAACAGCGTACTTAGCTATTTGAGTATTTTTTTTAAAAATTCACATCAGAGGATGAAGATGATCAGTTTTAGCCAAAAAGATGTGCTCCTATGTATCATAAATTATAATGGATGAAAAGAGGAGTCATTGCAGCTGTCATGTCAGCTGTGTTCCATGCCATGATTAATAATGTGACTCATCCAGAATAACGAATGTCTGTTGATGGTGCTATGCCCCTCAATACTGTATGTTGGTATAAAACATTGTTGTAGTGAGTTATCCTCTTGGTATATCAAAAGGCTTGGATTACCATCACATGTTACAGGCCACCATATATTATAAGTTCAAAGTCAGGCAAAATATGAATGATTGTTATAATTATGTGTTCAGCCATGCATGAAGACATGGGTCTGTTTACTTAGTCATGATGGCAATTGAGAAGTGATTTTGTATGTATGAACTTTAGAGTACTTTATAGCAGTAATAGAACTTATGCTAGGACCACATGAAACAAGGTATTATATATCAAAGGAAAGTGGCACTGTTTCTCATCCTAGTGGAGAGGGATCAAAGGGGGTAGGTTGAGAGACATGACCACAAGACATTTGGTCACTGTTTAGATGGATACACAAAGGGCTGAGATAGAGAAAACACCAGAGATGCCTTAGGAAACAATTTGAGTACTGATAAGGAAACCTGAGAAAGTTACGGGGGCTGGCAAGATCAAAACGTTACCTTGACTTCTGGAGGTCCTATGGGGGACACCTTGATTCACTCCAAGTTATTAAGCTTGGGGAAATTAGCGGAGCACTAGCAATAGCAAAACAAGGGATAGGGTAACCCAGCAGGACATTTTCCCCAACTTTTACGGGGTCAAGCCAAGCAAAAGCCAGACAAACGTACTAATAAATGGGTTTTTATCAATGTGTTCTCACACAGCAACGCACTCACTCACTTATGCACACAAGGGCTATTGAGGAGGAAAGAGATGAAAATTGATAGGGTTTGAAGGCAGTGATACTGCATCTGTTTGAGGTCTTCAGTTCGGGAAGTGGTGAGAAGGACGGAACTCAGCGAAGAGGTGGCTGAGGGGATCACGCACTAACAGACTGCCGGTCTGTTAGTGTGGTGGGGAGTTCTCCAAAGAGACCCTCAAAAACTGGGAGTACTTATAGGGCAGAGCATACCTCAAGAGCAGACCCTCTCTTGGGAAGAACAATGGCCAAAATAAAGGAAAAATGTCGCACAATAGCAGCTTGATAGTTTGCATGATTGGATCATGTAAAAGTACCTCACCTTGTAGGATTTTGCCAAGTCTGAGTGGCTCAACCTGGAGAAAACCCAATAATCCACTCAGGTTGGCTGGCAACCTTTTGTCTGTGCAAACATGGTTAGCCTAAGATCTCCTTGGGCTACATGACTGGGGATTTTCCTGGCCTGACCTAGTTTTGGTCGTTCGACCTCTGAGTCTATGTACTCACTCAGGCAACCTCTCTGGCATGGCAGGCATATCTGATATTAAATTTATAGCCCCTGAGATAGGGTATGCCAGTGGGGTAGCAAAAGTAGGGGAACAAACAAGGTTTCATAGGAACCACTGGGAGTTTGGGAAAGGGGAAGACCCTGAGAATGCCCCAGTGGGAATTGTGCATGTATAAAAGTATGTATCTCTATATAACCAAGTGTATATTGTAGACTTTTAGCTTCAGCAACTGTTATATTCTACACCTTATATACCTCATTAAACATTGGTGGAAAAAACTGTGTATTTTCTTGAGAGTAAAAGAATAGCCAGCACATGACAGATTGCTGATGCTCTCTGAATTGCTGCCTAGGAACTACATTCTGCTGCACCATGCAGGCTGTTCATGAAGTAACTGATCTGGACTCAGAACCTCAAACCCTGGAAAGAGAGAATGGTGATAAGAATCAAAATAACTGAAGGGGGAGGCAGCAGAAAAATGACCACTTCCCCATCAGCCAACTGAAACCTTACAACTCCACTCAATATGGCAGGTAGACAGTGGTTCCCCAACATAATATCAGAGAAGAGCAGTTAGGTTTTCCGAATGGGCCATGCAAACTGGGTGCCCAATGGCTCAGGTAGCTGAAGACCTGAGGCTGGAAGTGAAAATCTTGCAGCTAAGAGGGGAGCTGGGTGAAGTGGTCAGGCATATCTTAGGGGCAATGGAGATCAGAGGAGAAGAGAGTCCAGAAGGAGTGAGAATGTCAGCAGCCCCCCTAAGCAGCTCAAGCATTACTGGCTGCAGGAGATATAGAGACACATGCAAGGGAGCAGGTGTCAGGAATCTCTCCCTGCCGAGTTGCAGCCAGCAAGGGAGGAGAGAGGTCAGGAATACTTGGAGAGTCTGAATATACCAAAACACCAGGAAAACACAAGTCGAGCCAGGTCAGGGTCCAGTCCAAAGGTCCAGGAGGCAGAGATCCGTCTGGAGAGTTTCAGGGAGCAGGAGACATGAAGGTTGTGAGGGTTTGCTAATAATTTGCTGCAAGCAAGGAGCAGCCAATCACTGCAGTAGCATCTATCACAGCAGGCCCTAGACAGCACTGTAGGAGGAGCTCTGCAGAGAACTCAACCAGCCTCAATCCTCCAGGCACCAGGCAGGAGGCAGCTTAGAGGATCTACCATTTTTTCTGACCCTAGTAGCCAGCTTCAAGGAGGAGTGGGAGCATACTTTCTCTTCCAAGGAGTCAAAGGAGAGGTTCATAGCAATCCAGCTGTAGTGGTGGGCATGCAACTGGCTGGTGGGCTTATATGATGCAGGGGCTCTGGAGCTGGGGAATTTTTGTCTGTTCACGAACAGCCTGAGAGCCAGGGTCAAAGACCCCTCTTGCCATGCTAAACCCAGGGCACACCTGGTGACCCTCAAACAGGATAATCACTCAGCCACTGAGTATGCAGAAGAGTTTCAACAACTGGCCCCCAAATATCTGATTGGTCAGAAGCAACTAAGGTCCAAGAGGGGGTGAAGTCAGAAATTCTGTAATGAGCTGCATTGAGAGATAACCTGGAAATCCTGACAGGATTGATGCTACTGGCTAGGGAGATGGAAACCCCGTGCCAAAGGTTCAAGAACATCCAAAAGAGGTACAGCTCCTCAACCAAGCTCAAAAGCAAAGCAAGCACCAGCCAAAGAGCACCCAGAAAGCTAAGTGGTGACAGGATGAAGACAATGCTTTTGAGCCTGGGCCTGAACTGTGGGAAAGGGGGCACTTAATGGCTGGCTACTCAGACCTCACCAAGAGCAGGGGAGAGAAGCAGAAAAGGGAAGGGAAGCAGAAAACAAGACAAAAAGTCAAGGAGAACCAGTATAGGATCAGCCCTAAATGTGGAAGTGGTGAGCCTGCAGTCTGTAAACCTGGAGGGGGATAGCAAGGTCCCATGGGAGCTGCTGGGAGTTTGGGAAAGGGGAAGATCTTGAGAATGCACCAATGAGGAGGACTTCCGGTGGCTGCGGTGAAGAGCTTGTCCATCTCCCGACACAGCTGGGGGAGAGACGGACACCCAACGGGGTCGGGAACCCACTGTTTTTGAAAATAAACGGTGGGTGAAATACCCCCTTGGAAAAGTGGGTTCAGAGGCACTCACCAAGGGCTGAAAACATCGCGTTTATACTTGGAAAAACATCAAATCGAAACTACGAAACGCGGGGTGGGTCCGCTGAGCTGCCATACCTCGTTGGGGCTTCGACGGAGAAAATCCTTGCCACCACTTTTAAAAGATTTGGATGAAGAAGGAAAAAGGAAGAAAGAAGGTGAAAGAAACCTCTTTCTTTTTCTTCTGTGAATCTATTAAATTTCCTGAGCTGTTTGGTAAGAATAACCAACACAAGGCTCGCTCTGCACTTACAACAAAACAGAGGACGAGGTTCCTTTAACAGGAGGAAAAGACTCCCAGAAAAGGAACGCAGGTCAGCTAATCGGCTCAATGTCCTATTTGCTTAAGCAACAGACAACAGCGGAGGTAGCGAAACAGAAAGAATAGAAAGAAGAGTCTAAATGAGAACATAGATTATACTCTCTCCCTGTTGGATCCTAAGTCTATTCTCCTGTTTAGTGAGTGGCTGGGATGCTAACTGAGAAGTTGTAAGTAACACTGTGTTTAACACAAATGTCCAAAGCTTTTTAAGCTAATTCTACCGGAACTACATTCCAGAAAACACATGTATTAATAAGGAAATTTCAAATGCAGAGGTAGCGTGCTTCAATGAAGCTTTGAAAGGTAAAGGGGAAAAGAAATAAATGGAAAGAAGGAAATAGAAAAGAACAGATAAAGAGCGGGAGAAAGATGAAAGTATAAGAACTAAAATATAGACACTCCTGGAGAGAAAATAAACATACTCTGTGGAACTGAGAAGCAGAACGAAGAAAAGAGACATTGAGGAAGAGGAAGCTTGGACTTAAGAGGAGGCTTATTTAAATAGGAGGTTTATTTAAAATTAATAGTGGTTGATTATATATTGTATAAATTCAATCTAAGGATAGATAAATTGATTTGTTGATTTATTGAAAAGAGATGCTGGTTTAAATGAATTGGATGAGTGATGGGAATCATTATTTAATATCTAACATTGCTAGATAATTAATTGTGAATAGAGAAGTATCTACCGAAATGAAATAGGAATAGTAAATATACACTCTTTGGATATAAGGCTACCCTTTGAACTATTTTTTTGTTTGATAGAATATATAGATTAAGCTGGTGAAGTAAAAAAATTGTATAATAATAATTGAGACAATCATAAAAGGATATATATAATTGATTAATTGAGATAACAGTTGAATAACCTTTTTTTTCTTTTTTTATCCTTGAGATTGATTAAAAGTATATTTAAAAATTAATTGGTTAACAAATATTTTGAGATTTATAAAGCAAATTGATTATTAATTTTGATTATCTGGAAATATTGGAATTATTGGATAATTATTATATTAGTAACAAATAATTGATTGAAATAATTAATAATTTGAGCAATTTGAGATTTGGACAAGTAAATTAGCTGCTTTATAGAAGCAAAATGGCTACGGGAACAAGAAAAGCTGTACTGTCACAGCAACATGCACAAAGAAGAGCTTCTATAGAAGAGCAAACAAAATTTCTAGAATTTGGTAACTCAATACTTGAGGAGATCCGGAAATTAAGAGAAGACTTTAAGAAAGAAATGCAAAGGGTTTCAACAGATATGAGAGAAATAAAGCAGGAAATGCAAAATATAGGACAAAAGACGGAGAATATGACTAAAGATATACAGATAATGAATAAAAAGATAGTTTACAAGACAGAACAATTAAATTGGAAAAAGAAACACCAGAACTGAAAAAACAGATGGAACAAATGAAAAACCAGTTACTAATACAGAGGCTAAAATCAGAGATAAATGTCTAAAAATTAGAGGATTAGAGGAGAATGAAGGAGAAGATTTATGTAGTTGCATAATTCCAAGTCTAGCTGAATTTATAGGATGGAATATGGAACAATTAGATCTTGAAACTGATAAAAATTTTCGAATAAATTCTTTTATAGCTAGAAAGAGAAAGGTACCAAGAGACATTGTTATTTATTTTCTTAGAGAAAGAGTAAAGGACTTGGTATACAAGAGAGCTACACAAATAAACTGGTCATAGACAGCAAAGAATTACAGATCTTTAAAGATGTGCAGTCACAGGTACTAAAAAAGAGAAAAGAATACTATTTTCTGATATAACTATTAAAAAAACACAGAATAAATTATAGATGGTGTAGAGGAGAAGGGGTTATCTTTACATTCCATCAAAGAAGACATATTCTAAATTCCATTCCCAAAGCACAGGATTTTGTGAAAAAATATAAAGGAGAATTAAGCAAAATAGAGCTAGAAAGAGAAGTAGCTCAAGAGAAAGATACCGCAAAGGGTACAACAAAAACAACTACAGAACAGTATTCGGGGACAAATAAAAACTTTGAAAGAACAGAACAGGAGAACATTTTGGGACACGTTAAAGATTCGGAAAAGAAATCATTGGTAAAAGATTTACATTGTAAAGAAGCAAAAGAAAGGCAAGAAGAAGAAGGCATCTCGGACGGAGAAGAAATAGAAGAAGAGGAGGAGGAGGATAGAGATAAAGAAAAAGAAACAGAACAAGAAGAAGATTAGATAAATAAAGGAAGAAAACCAGAACTAAAGAACATTTGGGCTTAAATCAAAAGAGGTATGGAGACAATAAGGATTTTTTCATGGAATGTCCGAGGATTAAATGCGCCGATTAAGAGAAAGAGAATATTTCATCATATAGGGAAAATAAAAGCAGAAATAATATGCCTCCAAGAGACACATATAAGAGATAAAGACATTAAGTACTTAAATAATGTTAAATTAGGATTACAATTCTCTTCTGTGTGTAGTAAAAAAAAAAGAGGTGTAACATTTTTTTTGAGAGAGAAGACTGATTTTGGAAATCAGAGAAGGAAAAGAAACTTATCGTCAGCAAGATAAAATAAAAACAGTGTTTCAAAAATATTTTCAGAAACTTTTTGATGATAAGGATAACAAGAGGAGCAAAAAAAACATAAGAAAATATTTGGAGGAAATAACAATATCACACATTAAAGAAGAGCAGAGATTAGAACTAAATAAGCCAATCACAAGAATGGAAATTCTAAATGCTATTCAGAAACTCAAGATAGGTAAAGCTGCGGGACCAGATGGGTTTACATCACGATATTACAAAATTTTCCAGGAACAACTTGTAGGAACTTTACAGAAAGTTTTGAATGAAATCGATTATGGGAATCGTCCAGCTTCTTGGGGGGAAGCTTTAATAAGTCTGATCCCCAAAGAAGGAAAAGACCATCTGGATACCAAAAATTATAGACCGACAGCATTGTCAAATACTGACTATAATATATTCACAGTGGTTCTAGCAGAAAGACTAAAAAATTTTTTTAAAGGAATGGGTATATGAAGATCAGAGTGGCTTTCTCCCTGGAAGATCAATAAAAGATAATATGAGAGTAATCTTAAATATAATAGAATATTATCAGAAACATAACGAGAAAAAACTGGGTATGGTATTTCTAGATGCGGAGAAAGCCTTCAACAACGTCAATTGGAGATTTATAAAAGAGACTCTACGAAAAATAAATATAGGAGAAAAATTTATCAACTGGACAAACATGATTTATAAAGACCAATCTGCACATATACTAATAAATGGGGAGAAATCATCCAAAATTGGTATCAAAAAAGGGACAAGGCGGGGATGTCCTTTGTCACCTCTAATCTTTCTGATTATTATTGAAGTATTAAATGTGCAAATAAGAAAAGATTCGGAAATAAAAGGAGTTCAAATTCAAAACCAGACGTTCAGTCAGGGCATTTGCAGATGATCTGGTTATTCTATTAGATAATCCTATTCTAAGTGTAAAACACCTAAAAACTGTACTTTATGAATATGGTGAGATGTCAGGATTTAAGGTAAATTCAGAGAAAACAACTATAATAACAAAGAATATGACCACCCAAGAGGAAAAAGAACTGGAAACAGAATCTCAATTTAAAATATCAAAAAAACCAAAATACCTAGGAGTAAATCTAACTAAAAACAATGTAGATCTATATGATAACAACTATAAAAAAGTTTGGCAGATGGTTAAAGAAGATCTGAAAAGATGGCTGAAACTTGATTTATCACTAATGGGAAGGGTCGCAGTGATAAAAATGAATATATTGCCAAGAATGATTTTTTTATTTCAAAACCTACCCATAATAGTTAACGATGCACCATTCAATCAATGGAGGAGACACCTTTCTAAATTTATCTGGAATGCTAAGAAACCTTGAACAAAATGGAATTATCTGAAGGACACCAAGGAAAGAGGAGGATTAGGATCTAAAATTATATTACTATGCTTGTTGTATTGAGTGGCTGACTACTTGGATTAAGTTAGACAATGAAAGGTTGTTAACTTTAGAGGGGGCAGATCTGCCCTTCAGCTGGCATTCATACCTATGGTATGAAAAAGCAAAAATAAATAGGGATTTTAATAATCATTTTATCAGAAAGTCACTACTGAGAATCTGGTTAATGTATAAGAGGAAATTTTATCCAAAATTACCGCTTTGGGTCTCCCCTCACGAAGCATTTTACAGCAGAGAAAAACCAAGATTAAAGAAGTGGATCACATACAAGGATATAATAAAATGCCAGGGAGATAGGATACTATTAAAAAGTAAAGAAGAGATGAGCGAAAGTGGAATGTTGACCCACTGGTTATTACAGAGACAATTAGCGGAGAAATTTAAAATAGATCAAAGAATAACAGGGATAGAAACTAAGGAGAATGATATGGATAAATTGTTAAAACCAGGAATGGAACATTTGATTGCAAAGTTATATAAGATTTTATTAAGTTTAGAATTGGAAAAAGAAACCATAAAAGAAAACATGATAAAATGGCCACAGAATATTGGACGCCCAATACAATTAGAAGGTTGGAAAAGCTCCTGGAAAATAGTACTTAGATTATTAAAAAGTGTATCCCTAAAAGAAAATTACTATAAGATACTTTACAGGTAGTATTATACTCCAGTCCAAATAGTAAAAATGACTAAAATTAAGAATAATAAATGTTGGAAACGTAATTTAAAAGGAACCCTATTCCACCAATGGTGGACTTGCAAAAGGCAAAAAAAAATTGGACGCAAATACATAGTAATATAACAAAAATCTTAAAGATGGAGTTTCTGATGCAAAAATATATTTGCTGAATATATATGAAGGAATAAGATTGTTAAAAAAAAGATCCCAAAGAAAGTTATTAACCCATATGATCATAGCAGCCAGAATGACCTATGAGAGTAAATGGAAAAAGGAAGAAATACCAGAAATGCAAGATTGGTTAATTAAAATATATGATCTAATAGAAATGGACAAATTAACAACAATATTGTCTAAAAATTCCATGAAACAATTTAGAGAAGACTGGGAATTAATCCTGCCAATATTTGAAGCTAAATGGGGAAATTTAGTTACAAAAGGAATAGAAGAATAAGGAGTGTATGTACAAAATAATTTAAAAGAGAAAGGGGGAAATGAAATGATGGAAATAACCCGTTAAGATTGGGAACAAAAAACTAAGGGATTAGGTGGAAGGTGATCTTACAAATAATATGGAGGTTTGATCACAAAAAGAAAAGTGTGGAACGGGAGAAACAAGAAATATATAATCTAATAGGAGAAACCACTGAGGAAAAGTGGATATATAAAGGAAGGAGTAGCTGACCTTGAGAGGAATTCAACATAAGGTAATATAGAATTAAGTAAAAAACAAGAAGGTAGAGATTTACTGATAGAAATATATTAGATAAATTATTGTTGGACATTACTAACTAAGGAATAACCAATAAGAACAGGAAAAGAGAATAACGGAAGAGTTTCTTAAGAGGAAATAATTATGTAACTTTGTAGCCAGGTAATGGAATGTTATGTTAGGAATCATTTAGGAAAGAATACGAGAAATAAAGTATTTACAGATGGAAAGAAGAAAAGTATAGATGACGAATACAGGAAATCTGACTTTATTTTATGGTTTCCTTTTGGGTTAAGCTTATGGATTATGGTTTAGAATTGGATTATGGTTTTAATTTGTTTACAATTCACAAGGATGTATAGATAAATGATGCGGTTATATTGTTATATTGGTCAATAAAAAGATTTGAACGAGAATACACCAATGAGAACCGTGTGTGTGCAAACGTGTGTATCTCTATATAACCAAGTATGTGTTGTAGAATGTGAGCTTCAGCAACTGTTATATGCTATGCCTCATATACCTCATTAAACATTGTTGAAAAAATCTGCAAGTTTTCTTTAAAGTAAAGAGTAGCCAGCACATGACAGCAAGCAATCAAAATGGTGCTGCAACATGATTTGAGCAGATTGCTATAGTAAAGTGTAGGGGAAACTACTAAAGGTAAACCCCTAGGTCAGTTAAGCCACTTATACAATAACACACTGGGTTATTCAAAAAAGAAAGCCAATGCTGTGTTCCCACTCCTTTGGGGCACCCCAAAACCAACAAGAGAGGAAAAGGAAAATCCAATACCTAAGCTAATCCAGGAGGTGCCTCACTACCATTTTTCCATCAATGCACTGGCCATGACGGGGTGCAGCGATGTTCTTTTGCTGCAGCCCTGGTGGGAGGGAAAGTGTGCCAGGAACGTTCCCCTCTGCACCTTGTCAAGTCGCTGTGGAAAGGAGTGCTCTGGCCCCGCCTTTTCCCTTCCACAGCACAGCCAGGCATTTGCCATTGCTACACTGAGGAGGGGGGTGTCACCAATGCCCTTCTGCCCTTCCACATGGCCAGAAAAGGCAGTAGTACAACGCGACGGTACATGTAAAATGGATTTTTTTTCTGTTTTACAAATAGTGCACTCACACTCATGTGGGGACAAGGTGGCAGTGAGACTGCAATGACATTGTGCAGAGGTACGACCTGTGGAGTGCTGCGATCATGTCCCCACACTGGGGCAGCCACAGTGTGGAAAGGGCCACTGTCTCCACACTGCATGACTGTTGTGTTTTCATGTTATAATGTTAAAAAGTGTATTTTTTAGAAGAAGAAGAAGAAGAAGAACAAGAAGAAGAAGAAGAAGAAGAAGAAGAAGAAGAAGTAGTAGTAGTTGAGAAGATACATTTGGGACTTACACCATCATGTGGTCCTTTCTCCTCTTCTTGTGTTTTCACTTCTGGAGCACCAGAAGATCTCTTTGGGAGTAGCTGAGTGAGGGACAACCTTGGAATGACCACACCATGCCCATTATTGGATCAGCTACAGAAGAAAGTGCTATGAGGAATTTGCAGTCCCACAGCTGACACTGGATTGTTGCAGGAAAGGGGGCCATTAACTAAATGATATGGCCCTAAATGATCCATATCATAGAATCTTAAGAATTGGAAGGGACCACAAGGGCCATCTATTGCTACCTCCTGCTAGGCATGAATACACAATTAAAGCAATCCTGCAAGATACTCAAAAGATACTCTGTTTAAAGATGTCATGTACAGCTCTAAGCCATCTCCTTTTTGAATACTCAGAATGTGAAGACGCATTTGGACAGAAATATTCTTTATTGGAAGTATGGATTGAAACCAAACCCTACTAAAGTAGCTGAAACTGAAGAGCGTCTTCCAAACAAAGTAAATATAGATCCAAATGATCATTTTTCAGCACACATTGCATTGATTGGTTGAATTCCCACGTCTCATTAATTCATAAGGTCCCTGATATGACCCAGGCTTGCTCTGACTGTTTACACCAGCTGTCTCCATTGCTCTCCTTTATTACCCTTTCTTCCTGCCTGGCTGATACCAAGCTTCCCTAGCCCAGCATCCTGCTTCTCTTTGATCTTGGCTAATATACAACTTTCCCTCGGACACCATTGGCTTTAGACCAGATCATAAAACAACCTCTGAAGACCAATTTGGCATCTGGTTCCCCCTCCAAAGCACCTTTCAGGAACTGCTCTGTTTATTGCCTTAAGTTTCCCAGCTTAATCATCCTATACAGCCCACTTTTCTCACTTAAGAGTTCATATCCCATCATCCTTTCACCCTCCTGTTTCCCATGAATCATATACTTGCACCGTACAAGATTAAAACTATCCAATTTCCTTATGCTATAAAACAACCCACTACACATGCCCTACTCTCTATGCAATTACCGATAGATATATGTAATACAATATTGATGCAATCAAGCAGTGTATATAATAATACCATTAAATATGACTTAGCAGCAAATACTACCAGAAGCTGCTGAACACATAGCAAGACAGGCAAAGTATGCAGTAAAAGATATGACACCATACATTGGACATTGCATCACATTAGTTACATAGTTTCAGTTCTACACGTAATAGGGCTTTACTTAGCATTACATAATAACGTACAAGGAACATACCTTCTCTAGGCAGATACACCATCATCATCACAACTCGCACATCATATCATGAGCTACGCTGACATGACAAAAGGTCTACAAAAAAGGAGAGTTCACCACCCTCAGATGCGGTCTGTTCCACTGTTAGGTAGGTCTTACAATTCTTCCTGATGTTTAGACAAATCTCTTTTCTTGTAATTTGAATCCATTAGTTCCTGTTCTAGTCTCTGGAGCATCAGAGAACAAGCCTGCTCCATCTACATGACATCCCTTCAAGTATTTAAAAACAAGTGTGAAGCCCCCCCCCCCCAGGCATTCCCCATGAGGCCTGGTTTCCAAGCATTTGATCACCTTGGTCCCCCTTGTATGAACACATTCCAGCTTGTTGATATCATGTAGTACCCAGAGCTAGAACAATATTCAAGGTGAGGTCCAACCAAAGCATAATAGTGTTACCCCAAAATGTGGGTGACGTGGGGGTCCATCTGTGATGCCAATACCTCTATGTGACAGAGGGGAATTAGTTAGCTCAAAATCAGGAGGCCTGCAAGAGGGGAGTAACTTAATGAGATCTTTCCAGAAATGTTTATGGGTTCTTCCAGGAAAGAACCAGCCAGAGATCCCAAAATGTAAACTAAAAATGTGTTTTTGTGAAATATTCACACACACAGGCAAAAGATCCAAGCATGCATGCACTCATGCAAGGCGAGAAACTGCACGGAATCACTCAAAACTGAGGATTTTTATACCCAAAAACTATCCTACAGGTATGGGTGTGGATGACTCCCAGTCGAGTGGACAATGGGAGTTGCAACACAAACAATGAGGCCCAGACTGTGTTAATGGTCTTAGTGTTTAGGTGACAAAGGAGTAATGGCTGTTGTAATAGCTCTGTATTGTGGACAGGTTAGGAAGACAAAGCAGGGAAACATACATGTGTGAGGGATGAGGGTTAGAACAATCACAGTTTGGTGGGCACTTCCCTTTTCTGCACAGAGATGTCTAGCTTCAGTATAAGACTACTGTCTCCAGAGTTGCCTCGTAGTCTGCCTGACAATGACTTTGGTTGAACCTAGGGGGTGTGGGCTGATCTACCTTGCAATCTCACATTTACAGTCAGTAATTTTCCTCTTTACAGCTTGACCTACCAGTGACCTCAGGTTCTATTTCATAACCATTCCAATTTGTGTAGTTGCCAAGTAAATAATGTTTGCCAATTAAACCATATCAATTTTGTGTGTGTGTGTGTGTGTGCAGGGCCATAACAATATAGTGGCACTACTCATTTGCTTCATCTGTATCCCCACTATAATCCTGCTGATGCAGCCCAAAATTACATTGGCTTTTCTGGCTGCTGCATCACACTATTGACTCATGTTTAGCTTGTTGCCCAGTAAGATCCCTAGATTGTTTTCACATGTACCATTTTCAAACTAAGTTTCTGGTTTGCCCTATATTTGTCAATTTCATTTTTCCCAACTAGATTCATTAGCTTATGTTTATCTCTGTTGAATTTTATTTGATGAATTTCTGACCATTTTGCCAGCCAGTCAAACTTATTTTGAATTCTGATTCTGTCCTCTGGGGTATTTGCTATCCACTTTTATTTGATGTCATCTATGAATTTCATAACTGTGCCTTCTATTCCAACATCTAAGTCGTTTATAAAAATATTAAACAACACTAAAGTCAAGACAGAACCCTGAAGCACTCTACTAGACGTTTCTCTCCACAATGAAGAGTAGCCATTGGTGAGTTAATATCCCAGAGAAAAGGAACAAAATTCTACAGCAGGATCAATTTTTTTTGGGGGGGGAGTTAGGAATAGATTCCCCACGTGTTAGCCCTTTTTCTGGGAAAGATGAAGACTAGTTCAATTAAGAATCAGTCTCCTTCAGCAGATTATATAAGTGAAATCACTGAATTACTTGGGTGTCTCTGAAACTAGCTTCAATGAAATAAGGCAAACAGGCAGAATGCAAATTGCTTAACTAAAAAACTTCACTGGTTAAGTTGAAATGTACTGTCAGCCCTCACTTTTGTGGAAGTTATGGGAATAAGACCTCTGTGAAAGTAGAAAAACCATAAATAAAAATTGTGAACACTAATTTTTTTTTCTACCTGAGAATGCTTCTATAGTAATCTCAAGGTCATCTAATGCAATTCCATGGTCAGCTTCTGGTGGAAGTGGATGATAGAATAGCACTGGAGGACCTAGAGATGCCTAGAAAAAAACATATTTTTCCCCCATGGCAGGGGCAAATGCAGTAAAAAAAAAAGTTTTCCATGGCAAGGGCGGTGTGATGGGGGAAGAGACACGTGTCTCCAAGAGGGTGCCGCCGCCACCGCTGCTGCTGCAGCAAAGATTTGGGGCGCCAGCTGAGAGAGACAGGTTGTGGAGGGGGATCACAGCTGCTCACTCCTACTGGGTTTTGTTGACGGAAAGGAAGAAATAAAGTATATGCACCATGAACGAACCAGCTTCAAGTGGAAGTGGACAAGACTTTGACGTATTTAGTGTAATGGACTGGAAAGACGGAATTGGTACATTGCCTGGAAATGATCTAAAGTTTCGAGTTTCGTGTTACTAAATAAAATAAAATAATTCACAAATAATCAAATCTGTGAATGGTGAACCTGCGAAAGTGTAGGGCTGACTGTTCATTAAAAACATATATGCATGGATTGCCTGAGCCCTGGCTAACTAAAGAAAAGTTTCAAGTAAAGGAGCAGCTCAGCAGAGCTGGCACTCACCAACCTGATGGAGGAAAAAGGAACATGGGTTCTTACTTGTGTGATGTTTCTTTTAAGTAATGGAGGCAGAAATATCCTGTCATGAGTTGCTCTTCCTCATCACTCTGATAGGTTGGAAGTAGACTTTGAGGGAGCCACCACACAATTCCTTAGTCCATATTACATTTGAGAGAAAAAAACAGCTAGAAGACACTAAAATAGAATATAGTACAGAAGAAAAGAGGAATATAGCAATATATTGTACTACATCTGCTTTCCACATCAGCACTAAGGAAAACATTCAGTCCTTATTTCTGGGTGAGGAGTGTATTTCTGCATCCACTGCTTAAAAGAAACATCTCAGAGGTAAGAACCAATTTTTTTTTCAAGTAGCAGAGGGGGAGATCGGACATATCATTGGACATACCAAAGCTTTCTGACAAATAGGTGGGTAAACTGAGGCATAATAATTAAGCTGGCACCATTGACTGTAGTATGCATCTACAAAAAGATGCATCCAAAGAACAGAAGGTATTTAAAAGGTAGTTATATACAAAGGTAGATGGAGCAGACCTTACCACTGCTCTACATATGTCAGCTATGGGAGCATTAGTGGCCAATACTGCAGAAGTAGCCACACTATCAGTGGAGTGAGCAACAACTGCCCTGGCACTGGAACTTGGTACAGCAGGTCATGATACAGACCCTGATGCATCTTGACAAGATAGAAGAAGAAACTTTCTTATCCCTCAGTTTTGGTTGAAATTAGGTGAAAAAATGATCCAATGATCTGAACTGCTGAGTACACTTGATTGTAAGAGCTCTGCACATCCAGTGTATACCATGATTTTTCTAATTCTTTCCTTAGATTGGGACTAAACAATGGTAATATCAACTTCTGTGATCTGTGAAATGTTGTATTGAGCTTAGGGATAAATGTGAGATCTAATCTCAACACAACTGATTCTTGAAAAAATACATAACTTTTCTAACTGAAAGAGCCCTCAGTTCTGAGACCCTTCTGGCTAACATAATTACTATCAGAAACAATACCTTGCATGTAAGAAACTTGAGAGACACATCCCTCAGTGATTCAAATGGTGACTTTGTTAACACTGACAGTTCAATATGGAGGTCTCAGTGTATCTATGAATTGTTGGAGGTTTCAATAATGAACCTGTTCTCAGGAATCATTGTACATAAGGATGTGCTGACAGCTTCCTTGACTGCTGAGAGGAAGAGATGAACAAGTAGCTGATGCTTGTCTCTTAAGCATATTTGGTTGAAGCCCCTTGTTGCAAGAATAGCAACAGTGTTGACTGAGACAGATTTATAGTCCAACTTCTTTCTTCTATACACTTTGGCGAACACTCTGAATCTGTACTCACAAATTCTTTTTGCTAGAAGATGCCTGGAATTAATAATTGTTTCCACCAGATTTGGAGCAAGACCATCCTTTAAAAGTTGAGCCATTCTGGATCTGGGTGACACACCTGACCTTGTGTCAGAAGATCTTGTCTGATTGGAAATTTGAGATATTCCTGGGACAGCACTAATATCTCTGAAAACCAAGCTCTGCCTGGCCAGTGAGATGCCACCAATATGACTTTGGCTTTTTCTTACTTTCCTTAGACATCTGGCTATCAATGCAGTTGGCAGAAACACATATATAGGAGGTCTGGAGACCATCCCATGTTCAGAGCATCTACTTTCCCTGCTCCTTGCATCTAGAAACATAAAAGAAACTGGTCACTTGATAGTTTACTGGAGAGGTAAACAGGTCCAGCTGTGGCATTCCAAATTTTTGCACTATCATCTGAAATATATCTAGATGAAGATGCTATTCCGCACAATCATCATCTATGCTGCTGAGCCAGTCTGGTTTTATGTTTATTTCTCCTTTTATGGGGTCTGCCTACAGTGATATAAGGTTGACTTCTGCCCACTCTATTAATCTCCTTGCTTCCATCATGAGAGCCCATGGATGTGTTCCCCTTCCTGATTCACATGGGCTTTTATTGTCTCATTGTCTGTCTGAATCAGCACTGATCTGTTTTGGACCTGATTACAGAGTCCTAAGAAGCAAATGTATTGTCTTCATCTTCAACCAGTTTATGCTGTGGGAGAGATCTTCATCCTCACACCTCCCTTGTGCAAAGTAGAAGTTGCATGTTGCCCCCCACCCACTGAGGCTGGCATCTGTCATGACTTGCCCTTTTGGCACTGCCCAAATTAGGTGACCCTTGTGAATCACTGGTGAGAATCCTCAATGGAATGACGCTTCTACCTGTTTGCAAACCAGCAGATATATGTGTTTCACCTGTGTTATCTGCTTTTGGTAAGAGAGCAGCAGCCATTGTAGATATTTAGTAGAGAACTGGGCCCAAGCCATGCTGTCTATTGTCACAATCATCAGGCCCTGCAAGCAAGTCAAGAATAAGTCTGCAGTAGATAAACAGCATACCTGTTTGATGGTGTCTCTTCCATCAGGAAAACATTCCTCTGTAATGCCTATCACTGCTCAAAGGTGTTGCAAGTTTTGTAATGGAACAAGGTAGCTTGTCTGATGATTTACCAGAAAACCATGTCTGGCAAGGGAGGAAGGTACAAATTTGACATCTTTGAGGCCCTGTGAAGAGCGAAATCTTATTGGGACTTCACTGAGATATGTGTACATGTGCAGACCCTGTTGTCTCCAGTGTGTCACCAGTGCCACCATCACTTTAGTAACACTCTCAGAGATGGTGAAATGCTGAACAGAAGTGCCTTGATTTAGAAGTTTCCTCTGATATACAAATTGGAGAAACTTGCAAGTAATCAGGTGGATCAGAATGTGCAAAGAAGCTTCAGTCAATTTAAGAGATGCAAGAAAATCCCACACCTGAAGAGCCTGCAAAATTGTCTTCAGAGTCTTCATTCTGTACCTGCATTTTCTCACAAATTGATTAACACTCTGCAGATCTAGCACTCCTCACCACAATTCGTTCTTCTTCAGAACAATGAAGAAAACTGAGTAGGAGCCTCTTAATTTTCCCAAAGATGGCACTATTTTGATGGCTTCAGTATTGATCAGATCTTGTATCACTTCTAAGAATAGGTGACGTTTCTCTCTGTTCCTTGACCTTGGGGAGGCAACAAAAAAGTTGTGAGAATGATACAGAAAATCTTTTAAAGTTGAATCACCCATGAATCTACTGTAGCATTTTCTAAAACATGGGAAACTTGCCCCCTACCATCAATACCAGATAGTCTGTAGGGGTGAAAAGAGGACTGCCCTTGGTGAAAGGACTTCCTATCTTTGTTTTCTGTGAGGAAAGTAAGGCTTTTTTATCTTTAGCCGCCACTAGTACTGGGCCTAAGGACTCCCCAAACAATTTATATCTAGTGAAAGGTGCAAATGTTTGGACCCAGCATCCACATGCCATTTTTAAAGCAGATCTGTCATCTGACAGGGACTGGAGCTGCTTTCTCCCTAGAAGTCAACAGAATAACATCCAAGTTGGCATCTGCTGAAAAGGCAATGGCTTTTAATAGCTTATTGACTCCCCATCTCAATTTAAAATTGCTCTGTGTAATCTCTTGAATCAGGTCTCTGGCCCATACATATGCTGTCCTGGAAAAAATAGATATAGACAAGGTAGCCCTAATTGCCATTGAAGGAATATTGTAAACCTTTTTAAGAGCTGCATCTGCTCCTCTTTCTTCAGGAGTCCTCAGAGTATCTAAAGTGTGTGTTCCTGCACGGTGAGGGGACTTTGACGGCTGAGTTCGGCCAGGGAGGGAGACAGTATTATTCAGGGCAAGGATCCAGTGAGTACTGGGCAAAGAAGTCAAAATGATATAGATAGACCAGGACAAGTAGTACTAGAGACCAACAATGGGAGGAAAAGCAAGTTTAGCAAAGGACTTCTGGCAAGGGCACGTGGTCTTAAGTGTATCTACACTAATGCACAGAGCATGGCAATTGGCAAGATGAACTTGAAATCTTAGTATAACAAAATAAATATGACTTAATAGGCATCATTGAAACCTGGTAGGATGAGTCTCATGATTGGAATGTAATAATAGGGAGATATAACTTATTTTACAGAATTAGACCAAACAAGAAAGGAGGAGGAGGAGGAGCTTTATATGTCAAGGATGCTTTCACCTGTGACGAGATCCATGACTTAAATCCAGGAAGCCAGGTCGACAGCATCTGGGTAAGAATTAAGGGAGCGAGAAACAATAGAGATGTTATTGTGGGTGTTTACTACAGACCTCCAAGCCAGCCTGAGGACTTGGATGATACCTTCTTGGAGCAGATGACCACACATTCAAAAAGAAGAAGTGCTGTAGTAATGGGAGATTTCAACTATCCTGATATATGTTGACAGTCAAACTCTGCCAAGACCACAAAGTCCAACAAGTTCCTCGCTTCCTTGCTGACAATTTCATGGTCCAGAAGGTGGAAGAATCAACAAGGGGATCCACTATTTTAGATCTGATCCTGACCAACAGGGATGACCTTGTTAATGAGGTGGAGGTGGTGGGATCCTTATAGGGGAGGACCATGCTCTATTGGAATTATTTCTCATTCCATGGGAAAGAGAAGCTAAGCGTAGCCAGACACACATTCTAGACTTTAAAAAAGCTGTTTTCTGTACACTTAGGGAGTTCCTGGCTGAAACTCTGTGGTCAAGAATACTGAAAAAGAAAGGAGTTCATGACGGCTGGGGGTTTCTCAAAAATGACAGTTTTGAGAACAGTTTTGGCACAGTTTAAAACTGTGCCAATAAGGAGGAAAAATGGTAGGTGTCTAAAGAAACCAGAATGGTTGGCTAAAGAACTCTCAGCTGAGCTAAGTGTTAACAGAAACATGTACAGGAGATGGAAGAATGGCTAAATCACCAAAGATGAATTCAAACAAATAGCCAGAAGATGTAGGGAGAAGGTCAGAAAAGCTAAAGCACAGAATGAACTCAGGGTTGGCAGAGACATTAAAAACAATAAAAAGGGCTTTTTTAGCTATGTTAGCAGCAAAAGGAAAAACAAGGAAATGGGAGGGTCACTGTGTGAAGAAGATTGCCAATTACCAACAGGCGAAAGAGAAAAGACAGAACTACTCAACACCTTCTTTGCCTCAGTCTTTCCCCAAAAGGACAGAAATACTCAACCTGGAGGGTGGGGAACAGGTGGGGAAGGGAGGGAAATGCAACACAGAATAGCTAGAGAAGTAGTACAGCAATACTTGGCTACATGAGATGAATTCAAGTCTTTAGGGTCAGATGAATTCAAATGAAGGATATTAAAACAGCTGGCAGAAGTCATTTCAGAACCACTCGCAATAATCTTTGAGAACTCTTGGAGAACAGGAGAAGCCCCAGCAGACTGGAGGAGGGCAAATGTTGTCCCCCATCTTCAAAAAGGGAAAAAAGAAGACCCAAATAATTATCGCCCGGTCAGCCTGACATCAATACCAGGAAAGATCCTAGAGCAGATCATCAAACAGTTAGTTTGTAATTACTTAGAAAGCAATGCTGTAATCACTAAGAATCAACATGGATTTCTCAAAAATAAGTCATGCCAGACTAATCTTATCTCTTTTTACAATAGAGTTACAAGCTTGACAGATGAAGGGAATGCTGTGGATGTAGATTTCAGTAAGGCTTTTGACAAATTTCCCCATGACATTCTTGCAAAGAAGCTAGTAAAACGCAGGCTGGACAGGTCTAAGGTGGATTTGTAATTGGTTGACTGACCGAACCCAAAAGGTGCTCACCAATGGTAGTTTTTCATCCTGGAGAGAAGTGACTAGTGGGGTGCCACAGGGTTCTGTCTTGGGCCCAGTGCTATACAATATCTTCATCAATGACTTGGATGAAGGACTAGAGGGCATGGCCATCAAATTTGCTGATGACACCAAATTGGGAGGGGTTGCTAATACGCCAGAGGACAGGATCAAAATTCAAAATGACCTGGACAGATTGGAGAGCTGGGCCAAGGCTAACAAAATGAAATTCAACAGAGAGAAGTGTAAGGTCCTACACTTAGGTAGAAAAAATGGAATGCAGAAATATAGGATGGGGGACACGTGGCTGGATGGCAGTACGTGTGAAAGGGATCTAGGAGTCTTAATAGACCACAAGCTGAACATGAGTCAGCAATGTGACGCGGCAGCCAAGAAAGCCAATGCAATTCTCGGCTGCATCAATAGGAGTATGGTGTCTAGATCGAGGGAGGTACTGGTACCACTCTACTCTGCTTTGGTTAGACCTCATCTTGAATCCTGTGTCCAGTTCTGGGCACCCCAATTCAAGAAGGACATGGTCAAGCTGGAGCAGGTCCAGAGGAGGGCGACCAAAATGGTGAAGGGCCTGGAAGCCAAGCCCTATGAGGATAGACTTAGAGAGCTGGGTATGTTTAGTCTGCAGAAGAGAAGGTTAAGAGGGGACATGATAGCTCTGTTTAAATATTTGAAGGGATGCCATGTAGAGGAGGGAGAGGGCTTGTTTTCTGCCGCTCCAGAGACCAGGACAAGGAGCAATGGATTCAAGCTGCAGGAAAGGAGATTCCACCTGAACCTCAGGAAGAACTTCCTGACAGTCAGGGTTGTCCGGCAGTGGAATATGCTGCCTCGGAGTGTGGTGGAGTCTCCTTCTTTGGAGGTTTTTAAGCAGAGGCTGGATGGCCATCTGTCGGGAGTGCTTTGAGAGTGTTCCTGCATGGCAGGGGGTTGGACTGGATGGCCCGTGTGGTCTCTTCCAACTCTACATTTCTATGATTCTATGATTCTATGAGTCTTAATAGGCCACAAGCTGAACATGAGTCAGCAGTGTGATGTGGCAGCCAAGAAAGCCAATGCAATTCCTGGTTGTATCAATAGCAGTATGGTGTCTAGATTGAGGGAGGTAATGGTACCACTCTATTCTGCTTTGGTTAGACCTCATCTTGAATACTGTGTCCACTTCTGGGCACCTCAATTCAAGAAGGATATCGACAAGCTGGAACATGTCCAGAGGAGGGTGACCGAAATGGTGAAGGGTCTGGAAGCCATGCCCTATAAGGAATGGTTTAGGGAGCTGGACATGTTTAGAGTGCAGAAGAGAAAGTTAAGAGGGGACATGATAACCATGTTTAAATATTTGAAGGGATGTCATGTCGAGGAGGGCTTATTTTCCACTGCTCCAGAGACTAGGATAAGGAGCAATGGATTCAAGCTGCAGGAAAGGAGATTCCACTCGAACCTCAGGAAGAACTTCCTGATGGTCAGTGCTGTTCGGCAGTGGAACATGCTGCCTCAGAGTGTGGTGGAGTCTCCTTCTTTGGAGGTTTTTAAACAGAGGCTGGATGGCCATCTGTTGAGAATGCTTTGATATGTGTTCCTGCATAGCAGGGGGTTGGACTGGATGGCCCCTGTGATCTCTTCCAACTCCATGATTCTATGATTTGCTGTCACCTCTGCTGTTTCCCTATGCCATTGTTAATAGGGACTGCAAACCTCATAAGACTGAGAAACTGTGAACAAGGCTTGTAAGTCCTTCTTAAAAATGGCACCTCAGTACTTTCTTTCTATGAAGCATCTGCTTGCTTTAATGGCCAACTAGAAAAAGAGACACAAAAGTCAGACTGACATGTCTCATTTGAAGAAGTCCTGGTTAAGTCCAAATCTTTGCCTACTTGATTAACATTTGCCCTTGAATCCTCACATTCAGCTTTCAAACCATCCTGCTCCCTAGCTATGTCTGCCTCATCAGTTTTGATTGCTTGACCCTCTTGCCATTCATCTATTGTAATCAGGTCAAGATCAGAAGAAGTAAGATGAGAAATTTCAAATATATCATACTGCAGTTCTCCCATAACTGTCTTGGTTGGCATGGTCATGCCCTGTCTTTCCCAGTCCAACAAGAATTTGCCTACATGACCCCATAGTCTTGCTCATTGCTGAGGGAGGTATCAGCCTGTAGGTTGAAGGAGTCCAAGTTGTTACTATGTTCTTGATTAGATTGATTAGATTGTCCTGGAACAAGAGCAGGAGCTGTTGTCTAAAATCCCTATTTCAAGTAAACTCATTAAGATCTGGAAATTGCCCTTGATGCCAGACAGTGCCTTCTTTAGGCTATTCAAGCTCTGGAACATTCTCTCTTTAGTTTGAGCTGTAAGAAAGAATTGATCCTGAAGACATTCATATACTTCTTCCAGGATTTCTTGCTCTACCTTTTCTGTAACCTTATATGAAGACTGAGCCTATTGTGTTGGGCTTGGGATTGAGTTAAACTGAGGAATTTTATAGACAGAGGGCATTAAATAAGAATTTTCATATATGTTCTGGATCTAGAGACCAATTGCCAAACTGTTCTTCGTCATGTAAGTCTGCTGAAACTTCCAACTAATCTCTACTAATGTTATCATTCCCTAAAGGAACAAAATTCAATACTTCTTGTATAGTAAAAGTAGAGGTAGAGTCGGCCTTACTTGAAATCTCCATAAATGTTCCCTCTGGTTTCCACTGGCAAATAGTATTCCAGAATAGTCTTTTGTATGGATGCAAAGACAGATTCTTTAAATCTCTGCTGCCTTCCCTGGGCTGTGGTCACAACCATAGTCACATGCTTCCCAAAAAGACTCCAAATACATTCCTCATTCCTCAGAAGAAAAAGGTCATTCAAATTCTTGGAACCTTGTTCTTCCTCTCCTTTTCTCTACCAACTTTGAATAGGGAGGTAGAAACAGTTCATTCACAAGGCCTCCTTAAGTGCCACTGTTAACATAATTCCAAAAAGCTTTTTTTTTAAAGTCTTTTGGGGGCTTCTGATAGCACTCAGCAGAGCAGTCAAGCTAATCAGCATGAGGACAGATAGCTAATGGCGTATGTAAACAAGCTCAGTTAAAACTCCTGCAAATCCGAGATAGAGAGATCTTCCTCTTCTGATCCAGCTCCCTTCCCTTGGTCATGCTCCTGCACCACTGACATTGTGGCCAAGACCTTGTTTGGCAGCAGGTGAAGCAGATTCCCTCAACATCCCAGGACTCCTATGTCATTATACTGAGCCATGCTTGGTTCTTTCCTTAAACACCTAGCCTGCCTCCTCCCACAAACAAAAGAGATAGAGAATCCTAACAGGAAGGGAGAAGGGCAGAATGGAAATCTAACAGTAAGAGAGAAAAAGTAGAAAAAATAAACTAGGACACACACACATATGAGCCAAGAAATAAGAGAAAGAAGAAAAAAGGGAGAAAGCTATAATCCTGAGGTGAGCTGAAAAGGGCCTACACAGAACTAATGCAGGAACTATTTCAGGGATAGTGTGGGTCACTCCTCTTTGTGGTGGCTCCTTCAAAGACCACTTTCTAGGAGGAGCAAAATGTTATAGAATATTTCATCCTCCGTTACTTGAAAAAGAGAGAGGAACAGAGGGAAAAATATTTTATGTAGCCACAGACACACTTGGAAGGTTCCATGGTCATATGGTCTATTTCACTAGATGCAGGACACATTGATCATCATGCATTACAACTGGTTCTTGAGCAACGGGGAAAGTTTTAAACAGACAGTACACATAAGATAAAGACAAGCAGAACACTCTTACTTTCTAAAGCCCCATTATCCTAATAGCAAATGGAGGAAAAGGATGTAGAGAGAATGCTTAATTGAGCAATACTTTCCAACAGAATTCAAAAGGATTTTGACAGATTAGACTGCTGGACCCAAACTAACAAAATAAATTCAAATGGGATAGATATAAGGTTCTATGACATGTACATATATAGGATGGGAGACACCTGGCTTGAAAGCAGTACATGTGAAAAGGATCTAGGGGTCTTAGTAGAAAAGACACTAAACACGAATCAACAGTGTGATGCAGCAGCCCCCCCAAAACAATGCAATTCTAAGCCGTATCAGTTGAAGAATAGTGTCCAGATCAAGGGAAGCAGTAGTGTTACCCCAAAACATGGAGGACTCAGAGGTCCATCTGCGATGCCAGTACCTCCGCCTGACAGAGGGGGATTAATTAGCTCAAAAATAGCAAGCCTGTGAGAGGGGGCTAACTTAACAAGACCTACCGCCTATGTTTACTGGGTCCTTGCAGGAAAGAACCAGCCAGAAATTCCAAATGTAAAATAAAATGTGTTTTTATTGAAAGAAATTCACACAAGCAGACAATGGGAGCTGCAACACAAACAATGAAGTCCCAACAGATTTATTTATATCAACACCAATTAATATAACGCCAGTTAAATAATATTGTGAATTAAACCATGCCAATCAGGGAGGATGTGAGGGGTCATAACAGGAGTACCACTCCATTCTGCTTGGTCAGATCTCACATTGAATACTTTGTTCAGTTCTGGGCACCACAAGGGATCAACAACCTGGAGCATGTCCAAAGAGGACAACCAAGATGATCAAAGGTCTGGAAACCAAGGCCATTTCTGCACTACACTGGTACAGTGCTATTATTCCATTTTTAACATCCCATGGAATTCCAGAGAGCTCTCTGGCTGAGAATTCTAAATGCCCCTCCCTAAACTGCAAACCCCAAGATTCCATAGGATGTTGAAAGTGGAATAACAGCATTATAATAGTGTAGTGTGTAAATGGCCCAAGTCTTATGAGAAATGCCTTAGGCAGCTGGGTATGGTTAGTCTAGAGAGGAGGGGACATGATAACTATCTTTAAATATCTGAAGCGACATCATGTAGAAAAAAGAGCAAGCTTATTTTCTTTTGCTCTAGAGATTAGAACGTAAACCAATGGATTCAAATTACAAGAAAAGAAATTCTACTTAAACATTAGGAAGAACTTTTTTTTACCATAGGAGATGTTTGACAATGTAAGGCTGAAGCTGAGGGTGGTAGACTCTCCTTCTTTGGAAGTCTTTAAACAGAATTTAGATGGGCATCTTTCAGGAGTCCTGCATGACAGGGAGTTGGATTGGATGGTCCTTGTAGCCTCTTGCAATTCTAACATTCTATGATTTGGAAAATTGCTAAAAATTTGAGACTAAAAAATGTTTATATCTTTATTGCAGACTACAATTTATAATTCCCAGAATTTTATATCCAACCACCTATCCAGCTTTCAAAACAAACACACCTGGAATTCAAAGGAGAATTTTCTGTATGGGGAACATCAATCATACATTTTCAACCAATGAAAAGAATTGACCAAACAGTAGTGCAAAGCTGGAATTATTGTTTTGTTTTGTTTTTCACTTTGTTAACAAAAAACATTTCAGTTTTTTATGGAGTTTAAATTCTCTATCAAATTTTTGTTTATTTTTTAACCCATGTCTGAGATACTAATCACATCTTAGGCAGATTTGTGTAAAGCCTGGAAATTCTGAAGCCCATGAGCTGGCCACCAGGGCTGAGTTCCAGGAAGTTACAAGATCAAGGGTTCTATGTTAGCCTTCGGAATGCTACAGGTGGTGCAACTGCAAGTAGGGATAAGTCAGGAATTTTACCACTCAAAGGGACTAGATGGAGAACTTACATAAAATTTATAAGCAGGTGTGAACAAGTTTAGCTCTCTTTTCCCATCAAGCCTAGCTAGAATAACCGATGAAATGGAATTCTGGGGCTTGCTGTCATGAAAAATCCAGAGGGCCACATTTTGCTCACTCCAGAAAAAATGACATGTTCTACAGTATAAAGAGGTGCTTATTTGTGAAGCAATTTCATGAGCTTTGTTAGAAAAGTTCAGAATTATACAATTCCCTCATTACAAGGAGAGAGAGCTTATTGAGCGGTGCTTTGTAGGTTAGGCTAAGGAGGGATTGAACAATGTCTAGGAGCCTTTAAAAAACAACTCATTCCAGCCTTTGTACAGCTCTATCTTAGAATTGTTTAGCACACCAAATAAAGCTTTTCCAGTGTCTTCATGATCATCTGTTCAATGGATATTTCCCCTCAATGTATATTCAAATTTTGACATAAAAGGTAAAGCTCACAACAAAAGGCATGAGTACTCAGGTCTCATAGGTCATAGCAAATAATGAGAACCAAGTGTTAACATTAAAAGCACTTTTCTACACATGTATACAAATCAGTCAGTTCAATCTGATAGTTAACTGTACACTTGCTTATTATTCTGACTCAATGTTTCAAGCTGGCTAAGAACTCTGGGAGATGTTGCATGGGATCTGTGATGTATTCAACATTGTGGCTGGGGACAGTCATATTCTGAATCAGATAAATATGGATTTGGACAATATCACCAACAAAACATCGGCCCATATTACTAAAGCAATTCAGGGCCACCCTGTGAAACTGGTTGGAAACATATTTAAATCCAGTTCCTGCGTTGGACATATTTGTTTGATCTGAGTGTCTTCCCAAAATTGTATTTTGTGTAGAAAGCTTTGAGGAAAAAACACAAACTGCAATTTTGGGAAGATATCATGGGCATCTTGTTTTCATTGAGAATTATCAACTTTTTCAGGATTTTCAACTTGAACATTTCTTTCTGCACCCTAAGGTTTGTTTGCTTAGTGACAAAGCACAAACAATTACTCCATTTTTTCTTCTGAAGGTTGTTCACCTGTATCTCCTTTGATCTAATAAATAGAAACCATTTGTGGGGTAAGCTTGCCAGGAGAAATATTTATAAGATGCTGTTACTCAATTCAGGAGTTATACGCTAATATGGATTAGCCCAGATGGAAGATTGATGGAGAAAATTCATACAACAAAAGGAGTCTGGCAATTCTGCCTGTTAGTACCCTTCTATTTAATCTTTATATTAATAATAATGTAACTATGTTAACCAGCCCAGATCATTTTCCACTTTCAGTAGGAAACTGTAAAGCAACAATCCTAATATATGCTGATGATGCTATACTGTTATCTATGGATAAAATTGGGCTGAAGAAAAATCTGAATAAACTTTATGAATTCTGTCATACAGATCGGACTAGAATAAATTATGTTAAATTTAAAGTGACAGCTTTGGGTAAATAATCACCTAACTACAGTTGTAATTTAGGTCAACATAAGATAGAACAGGTCTCCTCTTGTAAATATCTGGGGGTATATTCTGTTGGAAAAATTCTTGGAAGACTCAGCTAAGAAATATCAAATTAACAGCACAGAAGTCAGCGCATGCTGTTTTGAAATTTTTCTACGCTACAAGTGGTAATTCCTGTATTGAAAGTGTTTCTAGGGAAAGTAGTTGCCGAAATATAATATGGCATTGAAATCTGAGGAATAAGACGTAACAACATAAGTGACCTGAAGGTCTGCCAAAACAACTTTCTTAGGTACTTATTGGCAGTACCTCCAGGGACTCCAGCTGCATTCCTCATGACAGAAGCAGGTGTGGTATCTGTTAGAGCTAGGGCTCAGAAGCCCCTTTGTACTATAAAGAGGGTCCTGGACATGTTAGAGAACCTCCTTCCTAAGTCGTGTTTGTGCGAACAATGGAAGAAAGGTGGCTGGATTAAGTTATGTCAAGGTTGATTAACATCTAAAACTTTCAACAGACTTTTTTTATTATAGCTGGAATTAAAAACAAGCTAAGAGGTTGGATTTACAAGCTGGATGATAATCAGAATTTAGTTCTACTTGAATCATCACATTTTTCTTATTGGTACCATTTATTGACAACAATAAGAGCTCAGCATTTACAAATACTTACCTTTGTACCTCTGAGAACTGCGTTTACTGAATTACACTTTGAAACTCTGCCAGTGTCACTTTTGGATACCTGAAATCTGTGGTGTGGGAGAGGTAGAGGATATTTCACACTATTTATTTTATTGGCAGTTATACCAAAATCTCAGGGAGAGATTCCTGGGACAGATTTTGACTCCCTTACAGGGTGGGAGCTCTTACATGAAAAAATGCTGGCTATTGTGAGCCATATTTCACATATAAATAAACCATATTTGCTAAGGCTGCTAAAAGTATTCTTGCTATGTCTCTAACAGCTATTTCTATAGACTGTGCAAAGGACTTATTAATTTGACTTTTTCTGTGTACATGTATGCATGTATTATTTTACCAGAAACGTAATTGCTTTTAGTCAAATATAATAAATGTATGTATAAAATGTAATACCATTCTTCAGGAAAAAGTAAATAATTGTCCACTTTCCCTTCATATACTGCCCTTTTCAATGAATGAAGTTCTCAATTCAACCAGGAAATGATAGGGCTTCTGTGTGGACAAGATGGTGAAATGCTAACAGGAGACAGACAAAAGACAGAACTACTGAACACCTTCTTTGCCTCATTTTCTCCCAAAAGAAAAACAGTGCTCTACCTGGGGAAAATGGAGAAGATGATGTGGTAGGAGTTTGCAGTTTAGGGAAGGGCATTTAGAATTTTCAGCCAGAGAGCTTCGCCTCAGTAAACTACAAACCCCAGAATTCCACAGGATGTTGAAAGTGGAAAAATTGCACTATAATAGTCTAATGCAGAATGGCCCTTAGTCTCATTCTTGTGTCATTGTGTGATTATGGCTGACAGGCCTCTTCAAGCAGAGATGTGAGTTCTAAAGAAAACAAGGGGAAGTGGGTTTTTTTCCTTCCACATACAGTAACATAATATTTCCTTTATTAGACATTTGCAGGTGGATGCATGAGTATGATACGGATCAACAGCTGCTCACATCCCTGCTAATTTCTAGCAGAGCTTGGTTTGGTTTACTCAACCAATTTTTTTTACACTGCTCACCAATAGTTTAAACTAACTCAGCTCTGTTCTTGCATGGTGCAGCACACTGCAGGTGAGCAGCTGCATTTCATGGCACTCAATGGGGAAGAGGCCAGATTTGACATTGTGGCACACGGTGGTGTGACATGGAGCATGAGGGGATGGAGTCAGTGGTATTAAAAACCCAGGTGCTTCCTCTGTGTTTTCAACACATCTCTTCAAAGATGAAATTTTGGAGATCAGGAAAGAGCATTTAGGCCTGCTTGTATCATAAGGATTTAAGGCAGCAATATTCTTGATGCTATCTTGGGTTTTGTCAGCTATGTGGGACTCAGGTCACACAACAGCAGAGGAGCTTCAGGGGCTTTGCTGATGTATAATCCAGTTTATCACGATTCCCTTCTCTTAGTCTTTGACTTGGCATGGAACATGGATTATTAATATTACCACATGCAGGTCATTGGGGTTTAGTGATCCTTTGGTGGGTTGGAGAAGCCCCAGCTTCCCCTTGTGGGCCCTGGGAGAGTAATTTAGGCCTCATGTGGGTTATAGGCCTCAACTAGGTCCTGTAGGCTTATGAGGTCTGGCAAGTTCAGGTGTAGGTTTTTAGGTCTCAAGAGCTCTGACTGATCCTCTTGGTCTTGGGAAGGTCCCAACAGTCACTGATTGGGCCCTGTAGACCCCAGAAAATTCTGACTTTCTTCCCATATCACTCAACTGTAGCTCAGTCATCCAAGCCCAGTTGGGCTTCCAGGCCTGGTGTTACCATGCTATGGCTGCAGATCTGGACACAGTACCTCTCCAACAAAAAACTGGAATGGGACGGGGAGAAAAAGCCCAACAACATTTCTGGCATAACCAAACAAACAATTATTTAAAGGGATGAACATACTTTCAATACAATGAGACCTCCAGCGCCCAATCCTCCAAATAGCAGATGCATTTGATGCTGTCCCAGTCCCAGTCCAAAATTAGTGGGTCCCAAATTGAACTCCATTCAGTCCCAGTAGAAATAGGGCCCTGGAGGTGATGGATCAAAACTGGTATTCAGTTAGTGGAAATAGGTTGGAACCCGGTCATGACTCTCAGACCAGTACATAGTCATGCAAGCTATGAATAAAGCCTGATCCTGACAAGTTCCCAGTGTCTCCTCAGATCCTATCATTTTAGCTTTAGAAATATGAATAGTGAAAGGTATAGTGGTATGTAATATATATGGCAAGGGGAATCACAGCATCCTAAATGTATTAGTATGCATACGCACAACCAGCCAGTTAGCAAGAGATTTTGAATGACCTCTTAGACTGTTTAGAGTCTACCTATTGAATGCAGACTGCATATCACTCTGGTCAAGAATATCTCTCAGCTAGAAGACAACTCAGATGGAGTATTGGTGCTCCTTCTACTCATTTTAGAAGATTTGGACACCCAAGAAAGTAGTAATAATAACAATATGAACTCATTGGATGTAAGTTAGCATACATATCATTATAACCTTTAGCATTGTTTTTATAGTAATGAGCACAAGTCATTTGGTCAAAATCTTCCCCCTTATGGCAAGTTGTATTGTTGGTTATTTTTATTTGCCACAGACTATGATTTATGGCCATCCTATAAATGAGAGCCCTCTAAGAGCCTTGGTCATCCACTGCCTTGCTCAGATTTTACAGACTTGGGACCATGGATTCCTTCATTGAATGGATCCACCTGTAATGCAGACTTCTTCATTTGCTACTGTTTTCCACTTTACCCAGCATTATTTTTTTTCCCAGTGAGTCACATCACCTTGTTACATAGAATCAGAGCTGGAGGCAACCAGAAGGACCATCTACTCCAACCCCCTGCCATTAAGGGACACATAGCTAAAGCATTCCCAAAAGACGACCATTCAGCCTTGCTTTAAGGACCTCTAAAGAAAGAGAGTCCACCATCCTCCAAGACAATCTATTACACTGTTGAACAACTCCTACTGTCAAGAAGTTCTTCCTAATGTTTAGGTAGAATCTTTTCTAGCAAGATGAATCCATTGGTTTGCCCCACCTTATCTATGACTTCCCTTCAGATACTCAAAAACAGCTTTTTTATCATATCTTAGTTTTCTCTTCTCCAACCTAAACCTAACCTAACCTAACCTAAGCCATTGTTCATAGATGTTGGTTTCTAGGCCTTTTATCATCTTTGTCACTCTTCTCTGAATGCATTCCAGCTGGTCAATTTCCTTCCTGAGCCTGAGTTCCTGAGTTGCTACCCAAAACTATACACACAATTCCAGGTGAGTCTAAGCAAGCAAAAAAGAATGGTACTATTACTACCCTTGATCTGGACACTATACTTCTGTTGATACAGTCTATAATTGCATTGTGATTTGCTTTATCTTGTTACCCCAAAATGTAGGTGCCACAAGGGCTACCCCATGATGCCTCCTTGCGAAGGTGGGGAATGAATTAGCTCAAAGAGGAGGCTTGTGAGAGGGAGGTAACTTAATGAGACCTTTTCTACCAATGTTTATGGGCTCACTCAGGAAAAGAACCAACCAGAGATTCAAAAGTAAGCTAAAAATGTGTTTTTATTGAGAGAAATTCACTCATGCATGCTTACAAAATACAAACAGTCAAACATTCACACAAGAGCTAACTGAAGGAGAAAGGGAGAAAAAAATTATGGATAGAGAGGCTGAGGGTTTTGCTGGGGATTTATGATTAGAAGAGTAGTAAAGAGCTGAAATGTGGATTGGCTTAGGTAAGGCCTAAGGACAGTTCTCATTCAGGAGCCAGATGGATAGAGTGATGGGTAGACCTTCAAGAGACTGCACTGGGCATCCTGGGATCGAGGGTATTCATACCCAAAAATAGCCTGTGGCAGTGGAAGGTATGTGCAGTTCCAGTTGTGGAACAATGGGTGTTGCAGCACAGACAATGGACTATCAACCCACTAATGTTCACAGTGTTTGGATGACAAAGACATAATGTGTGTTGTAATAGCTGTCTATTGTGGGTGCTATGAGGAAAGAGGAAGGAGTCCAGGTGCACAGGGGATGGCTATATGTCAATCAGTGTTCTGATGGACTTGTCACAATTGCATTCCCTGGGAAAACTCCAGCTTCTGCTTAAGCCTGTTATCCACAGGAACGGTGTTTATTTGCCTGTCAAATGACTTAGTCTTACCTGGAGGGTATTTAGGTTGACCTACCTCTCTTGTTTACAGTCAGGTTTCTTCTCTCACTCTGTTTGACCTCTTGGTCACTTCTCAGGCTTGATTTTGATATCAGAGCCAATTAATACAGTTGCCAGTCCAATATGGTACCAATTAGGCATGGTGCCCATCCAAGCTATACTGATATTCAGGATCCTCAAAGCGGGGCCTTACAGGCTGCTGAAGTAAACTGTTGACTCTGTTTAACTTGTGGTTTACTAAAACCTATAGATCCTTTTCACATGTACTGTTATCAAGCCAGGTTTCAAGCATACTAGATTTGTTAAAAGGGCCATTCATTCCAGCCCCTTGCCATACAGGAATTCACAATCAAAGCACTCCTGACAGATGACCATCCAGACTCTGTTTAAAAACCTCCAAAGAAGGAGACTCCACCACAATCTGAGACAACATATTCCACTATTGAACTGCTCTTGCCATCAGGTTCTTCTTAGTGTTTAGATGGAATCTCTTTTCTTGTAGTTGGGCCATTACTCTCTGAAGCAGCAGAAAACAAGCTTGCTCCATCTTCCATGTGGCACCCTTCAAATATTTAAACATGGCTATCATACCACCTCTTGACATTCTCTCCTCCAGGCTAAATATACCCAGCTCCCTAAGCTGCTCATCATAGGGCATGGTTTAAAGGCCTCTTACCAATTTGGTTGCCCTCCTCTGGACACATTCCAGCTTGTCAATATCCTTCTTGAACTGTGGTTCCCAGTACTGAACTGGTATTCCAGGTGAGGTGTGACCAAAGCAGAATAGACTGGTCCTATTACTTCCCTTGACTTAGACACTGTTCTCCTATTGATGCAGCCTAGAATCACATTGGCTTTTTTAGCTGCCACATCACACTGCTGATTCATGTTCAATTTGTGGTCTACTAAACTCTTAGAGCTCTTTCGCATGTAATGTGATCAAGCCAGGCATCACCTATCTTATATCTGTGCACTTCATTTTTTTTCCTGCCTAACTATAGCACTTTTTATTTCTCCCTGTTGAAATTCATTATGAATTTTGGCCCAGTTGACCTGTTAAGGTCATTTTGAATTCTGATCCTGTCTTCTGGGGTGTTAGTTATCCCTCCTAACTTGGTGTCACCTGCAAATTTTATTACTCTGCTCTCTATTCTATCATCCAAGTTATTTATAATGATGTTGAATAGCATTGGTCCCATGACAGAACCCTATGGCACCCCACTATTCTCCAGGATAAAGAAGAGCCATTGGTGAGCACCCTTTGGGTTCACTCAGTCAACCAATTACAAATCCATCTAACAGTAGAATTGTCTGGCCTATATTTTGCTAGCTTGTTTGAAAGAATATTATGTAGGACTCGATGGCCCCTGTAGTCTCTTCCAATTCTATGATTCTATCTTTTCAAAAGCCTTACTGAAATACGGTATACTACACCCACAGCATCTCCTTCATCTATCAAGCTCATAACTCTATCAAAAAAGAGCTAAGAGTAGTTTGCCATGATTTGTTTTTTGAGAAGCACATGTTGGCTCCTAGAAACCACAGTGTTCCTAAGTGTTCACAGAGTAACTATTTAATTATCATCATTATTATTAACTATTCAATCAACCTATCCCGGTTTTGACATCAAGCTGACTGGTCAGTAGTTGGCTGGGGCCTTCTCCACCTTTTTGTTTTGTTTTGTTTTTGAATCATAGAATCGTAAAATTGGAAGAGACCAGAATGACCATAAAGTCCAACCCCTGCCACGCAGAAACACACACTCAAAGTACCCCCAACAAATGGCCATCCAGCCTCTGTTTAAAAACCTCCAAAGAAGGCGACTCCATGAAACTCCACAGCAGCTTATTCCACTGTCAAATGGCTCTTATCCTCAGAAAGTTGTTCCTGATGTTTAGGTGAAATCTCTTTTCCTGTAGTTTGAATCCATTGTTCCATCTCCTAGTCTCCAGAGCAGTAGAAAACAATACTCCATTTGGTAAAATAGAATACATGATGCAGTAAGGGGACTTTGATCCAAAATAGGTAGAGATGTAAAAGAATACCTAGCCACTCTCAATGAATTCAAGTCTCTAGGATCTCATTAACTGCATCAAAGGAACTTGCGGATGTAACCTCAGAGACATTGTCAATGATTTTGTAGTACAATCTTACAAGCTGAAGAAAGGTGAATGTATTCTGCATCTTTGCCAGGAAAGGTCCTAGAACAGACCATTAAATAGATGGTCTCTAAGTACTTAGAAAGGAATTCTGTGATCACTAAAAGACAACATGGGTTTCTTAAAAAAAAGTCATGCCAGACTAATCTGATCTCCTTTTTTGATAGAGTTACAAGCTTGGTGGATGAAGGGAATACTGTGTTTTTCTTTTGGGAGAAGATAAAGTGACCAAAATGGTGCAGAGCCTGGAAGCCATGCCCTAAGAGGAGAGGCTTAGGGAGCTAGGTATGTTTAGCCTGATGAAAAGGTTAAGAGGTGACATGATAGCCATGTTTAAATATTTGAAAGGATCTCATATCAAATAGAGAACAGCCTTGTTTTCCACTGCTTTAGTAATTATTTTTGTTTTCTTAATATTGAACTATAACCCAGCTTTTGCACTTTCTTCCTTGACTTTTGTTGACAGTTCTAAGTCTTTGCTATTTTCTGCAACCAATATGATGTCATCTACACATCTTAAATTGTTCATCTTGTTCCCCCAGTTTTCATGCCTGCTTTCTCTAAGTCTAATCCTGCTTTCCATATTACATGTTCTGCATATAAATTAAACAGATAAGGTGATAAAATAAAGCCTTGTCTGACCTCCTTGCCATGGGGAAACAATTCTGTTTCTCCTTAATGTGTCTTGATAATGGCCTCTTGTCAAGAATATGGGTTACACATCAGGACAATCAGACATTTTGGTGTTACTCCAAAAAGTGGGGGACCTTGAGGTCTTCCAGCAGTGCTAGCTTCTCCTTTAAAAGATGGGGAATTAAAGCTTGAAGGAGGCCTGCAAGAGAGGTGAAACCATGGGACCTTTTCACCTGTGTATACCAGTATTACTAGGGGTGGGGGGCACCAGTTGAGAGTCAAAATAATGTCTTTATTGGGGGAATTCACACACACACACACACACACACACACACGCACACAATCAAGGAGTCTAACAAAGCACACAAGGCTTGCAAAGTAAAGGAGAGAAAGTTTGGATAGCAAGAATTTTGGGGTGAAGTGGATGATAATTACCATTCCAGAAGTGAGGGATTGAAGCAGAATGGCTCAAACACAAAAGCCTGACGGTACCCAGGGCATGGGAATCAGGGACCAAATGGACAGCGTGACACACCTACATGTGGCCAAGGTGATACAGGAGGTTATGAGGGAAGAAAAGGGGATACAAATCATTGGGCTTGGAGTCAGAGGGTTTAAACACTCTTTTTCTGTCCTGAAGGGAAACATGTTAATTGCTTTCTGGCAGAGCTGACAAAAGTGGTCTGGAAGGTTTTGATTGTCTTTGTGATAGGTAACAAAGCATTGAGAGAAATCATGATAGCCTCTTAATGACCAGAAGGGTAAGGAAACAAAAGGACAATTTCCATGGGAAGAAGTAACAGCAAGACGACCTTTTGGTTGCACCTTCTAGCAGCTTCATTTGCTATTGTTCCCTACGTTTGATTACTTTATAGGACCCATTCTAGAGGACCCATCTAAAACCTATCAAGTCAGGCTTTCCATCTGATCCTTCTGAACCTGGCCATGCTGAGGTTCTTTGTCTTAGCTCAAAGCTTCTAGCCAGTGTCCTTTCAACCATAAGTGTAAGATTTATATTTATTTCATGCCAATTAAACAGTATTTATAGCCAATTATACTATATCATGAATTGGCAGTGATGTAGACTCAATTGACTCAAACTCAAGTCCAATTCAAGTTGCTTCAATGACTTGACTGGGACTCGACTCATCAATAAGTCATGGTTCGACTCAACTAGACTCAAGACTCATCTTTTTTTAGTGAATGACTTGCTCTAGATTAAAGGAGGCTTGGAAGGCAGACGGAGAGAAAGGCAGGAATCAATGGAGCTGAAAGGGTTTAAAATCTGATTAATGCAATGGTAGAGTAAGGGAAGCTTGGAAGGCAGGAACCAAGGAGTTTGGAAAGGTTTAAAATTTGGCTGAAGTGAAGGGAGAGTAAAGGAAGTTTGGAAGGCAGAGAAGTGAAAAGCTGGAATCTATGGGTTTACAAGTTTAAATCGAATCCTGATTGCCACCAGGATAGGTATGCTGCATTCCTTAAAGTTTAAACCCTTAAAGGAAATTTTAAAGTTTATCTGAAAAATTGATGAGGCAAAGTGGGAAGGGGGGTGACAGGATGGGGCTTTGATTTTCTCATTATTGAAACTTAAAGTCCACCCCACCACCTCCTTTTTACTGATAAATTTGGCTCCCAGACTTGAGACTCAACTTGAGGCCTGAAGGTAGGGACTTGACTTGATTTGAGACTTGGAGTAAAAGATTTAAATACATCACTATGAATTGGGAGTGTATGGCATGGTAACAGTGGTACTCCCATTTCTTTTAAAGCAAACCACAATTTCTCATGATCTATAAAGTCTGAATTGGGCAGGGGGAATATTCCACTATCCAAACATATGTTTACAATATGATTCTCAGTATCTTTCCCTCTTCTGAACCCAAGTAGGACATCTGGTATTTCTCATCCATATATAGGTCATTTCCACACTACACTGTTATAGTGCTATTATTCCACTTTGAACATTCTATAGAATCCTGGGAACTGCAGTTTAGGGAGGGGCATTTAGAATTCTCAGTCAGAGAGCTCTCTGGCCTCAGTAAACTACAAAGCCCGGAATTCCACAGGATGTTGAAAGTGGAATAATAGCACTATAACAGTATAGGGTGGAAATGGCCATAGTAAAAGCCTTCATTTGTAAAATCTTGAGTATTGCTTTAGTACATGGGAGAGTACTGCAATAGTTTGCTGGTTACTAAAATCTCTTTATCCCCTTTCTTGGAGACTGGAATGTATATTGAAGATTTCCAACTTGTGGACCATGGTTTCACGTACTGGACAATTCGCAATCCACAAACTTTATTCTGAGGTAGACAGTAATATTTGTAGAAAATGCAAGCAACACAGCAAAATTCTTCTGAAGTTACTGAGACTAAGGCTTACATGGAGCTCCCACTTTTTAAAGACAGAAATCCAAATTTTAGATTTGCAAAGTTATGATTTGAAAGGATCATAAATCTAAGATCACCCCACTTCTTTAGACCATTCCCAGACCCACATTTGGTACCCACTTTTCATACTTGAAGCTTGCACATATTTCTTGTCTCTTATCTTTGACATCCCCATGTTCTCAAAACACTCTCCTTTACACTTTCATTTTCATCCACTTTGTACTTCTTCCCCTCTCCAGATGCATTGTAACAACAGGCAATAAAGCAAATAACCAGTTAATACTTTGTAATAATACAGCGAAGTTCCAAACAGATATGTTGTTGCAGCTATTTATTAACACTAGATACTTCGTAGCATTACACTTAAACTCAATTAATTACCATGTAATTACAATGTAACGTAATTTATTCTGATTTTTGATATTAAGAAATCATGGACTGTACCAACATCTTCTCCTGGTCTTGTTTCTGCAGAGGGAATGGAGCTTTTCCAGTTGTGTTGTCTATTTGATTTCCGTATTGGTCGTACAAGTTACAAACACTAAAATTTAAGAAGATATACAATATATCCGTACTTGCATATATTAATTCAATTAGCATTTGCATATACAGTTGACCTGCCACATTTACTACTGTAGGGGTGCAAGACCACCCCCTAAAAGTAGAAAAATCACAAAAATCAAAATGTTCATGTGTCTCTGTGAGAAGAGGGTGTTACCGCTGTTTCTAGCCCGAGCTTGTGGGATATTAAGATATCATTTGATTTCAATAATTTGGCCTTCTGTACTCATTCCTCTCCACGTGCTTGCGAGGCCCCCAGACAAGCACGCACACAGGTGCAGCCGACAATAGCTGAACCATTCACATCCCAATCTAGGCAGGCCAGTCATTGCCGAATGCAGCTTCAGGAGACCTCAAGGCAAGTACCACGTTATGTATGCATGCTACTTACAAAAAGATCCCCTGACCCACGCAGGCAGCTTGATGATCGGACTATACAACTCTCAAGCACTCCGCGTTTGCATACTGGCTACTCCATTGACAATCCGGCTATAACTCAATCATCTAAAGTACTGACCTTTTGGAGGCTTTGTCTCCAGCCCCAAATTCATTGTTTTCCCCAAGTATGGACTAGCCTGTGGCCACAATTTTCTCTATAAGAATCCCTGACTTTGAGCGCTCCTCGGATCGCTCTTGGCTTCCATCCCACCTTACTGTCGCTTTGTCCAGTGAGCCTTCCCCTCAGCTCCACGTGCTGAGAATCCACGCTCCCCAGCTTCTTTGCTTTTAACTGGGCTTCAGGACAGGTATAGTATTTCCCATACCAAACTTCCTCTCAAAATCCCTCTATCCCACTCCTACCTTTATTTCTATAGTTCCTTGTGTGAGTGTGTTGCATACACGTGTTTGATTGTATTTCAATAAAACAATTATTATTATTTCAACTTCTGCCTTATCATTGACTTGGCCTGACCCCGTAGACATAGGGTTCAAGATCGTGCTACGTTACCCTGCCTCTTGCATTGCAAACTAGTGGTCTGTGCTAATTCCGTCCCCATTGTTTGAGCACATTTAGGTGTCCCTCCCGGGACCCCCAGAAATCAGGGTAACAAGGGCCGAGACATAGTGGGGAGAGTGGGCACCCAGGGTCCAAAACAGATTAGGGAAAAGAGAGAGAAAGGGGTGGGTAGGCATACTGGCCTTGTACTTTCTCTTTCTTGCCCATCTCCTTCCTGTGGTATATGGGGGCATCAGAAGAGGGTTTGTGGTGCTGAGAAATCAGGCTGCAATCAGCTGGTCAGGCAGTGGCTGATGGAGGAGGAAGACCAGGGGCAGGTTTTTAATGCAGCCTGATCAAAGCGGTCAAGAGGGAAGGTTCCCTTAGAAATGAAGCACTTGAAGTAGGGAGGCAAGAGCTGGAGAAGCTCACAAATAATCAAATCTGTGAAACTGAAGCCTGCAAATGTGGAGGACTGACTGTATTATGCAGATTTTGTACTTTTTTTCCTGATATCTGTCTGCCTTTTTGGTGTTGCATCAGTGGAAGATTATATCAAAAACTGCGTTCCAGTTCTGGAAACAAGTGAAAACCTACCCTCAAAAGATCGAGAGGACCATTTCAAATGTCCCAAAGAACACTTAGTTATTTTCCTCTATATACAAAGAGTTTACACTCCTGGGACCCTTTTACGCTATACAATACTGTGATTCCATTTTAATTGACGTGGCTGCATCCAGTAGAATTCTGGGGCTTTCAGTCTGGTGAGGGATTAGAGCCCTCTGGCTAAATACCTCTCCCTAAATTGCAAATCTCAGGATTCCATAGGATGGAACAATTATATTTCAATCATAATGCTATAATTGTGTAGTGTGAAGGGACCCCAGTTTCCTCTCATAATAAGTAAATATTGCACAGTGTTCATTAGCTTTCTTACAACATAATATGGGAACAAATGTATCCTGATTTTTTCCTATCTAAAGGGACAATGCTGATGTCACAGATATAGGTGCTGAAGCGTTTAACTGTGTGGAATCACTAGGATTTCTGCTTGCCATTTGGAGAATGCCACCAAGATGAAAATTTGAAAAATTTTTACCAGAGGACATCATACAGTACTTTACCTTTCTTCCTCTTGCTAGAAAGCACTTTGAAGCTAGTCTTCCAGCAATATGTGAAAATTGGTACAAATGTTTAAAATGATACTTGGAAAGGTGAAAAATGGAGTCCCCTTCACCTTTTTTTCTGCTCTACTGAGGCTGAGAAAGCACCATGTTTGCCAAATTGTCTTGTTTAATTCTGAATTCGTATACTTTGGTGTATTGTAAATGTCAGTAATATTCTGTCAGACTTTAATGTAACCAAGTGACAGGATCTGATTGGAATTCTTCAGATAAGAGTGACTCTTTCCAATGAAATCGGGACTTTAGAAAGTATCCAATCTCTGATTGTTTTTTTATCACATGATTAGGGCAACTAAATACTATCCTAGCTGTCCGAGAGCTACTTGTGGAAATGATAACAATTAATATTACATACAAAAGATATGTCACTGCATTTATATTCGGTATATATGAACTAGTGAGTCACAGCCAGCTGCAGCTTCAGAGAATAGATTGTAGAAAACTCCAATATCTCAGTACAGTTGGCCCTCCATATCCACAAATTTTGTACCCAGAGATTCAAGCAACCACAGCTTGAACACATACCCCCCCCCCAAATAAAATTCCAAAAAGCAAACTTTGATTCTGCCATTTTATACCAGAGACACCATTTTATTACACCATTCTACATAATGGGACTTGAGTATCCACAAATTTTGATATCCGCAGGGGTCCTAGTGGATACCACTGTATGCTATCCATCCATGATTTGTCAGTCTACATGAGGGCTTTACATTAATTCTGGCTCAGAGTGTCGTCCATGTAGGAATTTTGTAATGTTGGAAGTAGCACTTATTCAGAAGTAAGTTCAACTGAGATCAGTGATCTGGATTGACTTAGCTTTACTGTATAATTCTATGGGGCAGACATGAAATCATGAAGTCCCATTCATTTCAGGAGTTCTTGTCATAATGTGATCTAAGTCTGGATTTAAGTTTCAGAACTAGGCTATTATTTCCAAGTGAAATATTACAATAGTATAAGGGTTCAAGGTTAGAATGCATAGGTGACTGTGAGGAAAAGAACTGCCCGGCTAAAGACCCATCTGGTCCAGTGTGTTTCCAGAGCAGCCAAGTCAGATTCTTCTGGGATACTTGAAAGCAGGCATGAGGAAAAGAGCCTATCCTTTGATACTCCAAACTATGTACTTTGTCTGTCTATGCAGTTCCCATTCAACCATCTTGAGTGATATGTATCGATAAAACCTAACTTTCTCCACGGCTCGCTTCTTCTCGTGCTGAGTCCACAGAGAGGTGGCGTTTGTAGCTGTGTCCCGGCCCATCTAGGAGGGATGGTGAAAGCAAAAAGGGGTGTTGCCTTCATCATCTGACAAGCTCGATGAGTCTCCCTCCTGCCCGCAAATGAAAAAGCTTTGCGCACCCAGGAGCAGGGGCGAGATGCCCGCTGGAGCCGCCGGCCGCCTGCACAGATGTTGCACTGGAATGAGGAAGTGGAGTGGAGAGGGGAGGGACTGAGAGCGGAGCTGCCTCCCGCCGCTGTGCTCGGGCGAGGAGCAGCGGCAACAGCCGCACATGGAGCTGGAGAGACCTGGGCGAGTTGTCTGCATCCAGCTCCGACCAGAACAGGTACCGTATTTCTGCGCCAAAATGCGTGTAGCAAACGTTATCTCCCCTCCCCTCCGCCCCGCTTATGTTGGCATTTCTGACTGGTAACGGCGCCCGCTCTTTCCCCGTCCTAACACCTGTTTGAGCTCTTTGCACTGTCTTCTCCAGCAAAGTACTGGCAGAGAGATAAAGTTTGGATCGGGGGGAAGAAGGCGGCGGAGTGTAGCTTGCAGTGAATTGCGTGTATTTAAAAGCACGTATGAGGGATTTCCTCCTGCTAAAGAGTGTTCTTACGTTATATCAAAGTTCTTCGCAAATAAATATTGCCTTGAATTCAGTGTAGTTAAAGTCGAGAATGGCAGAATATTTACAGAAGAAAAGGAGAGATTTTAGCAAATTGTAAAAGAAGGAAGTGGCTCTAAACTAAAACCCTATTTATTCGCTAAATTTGTTTTCTGTTCTGAGTGGAGCGGAGTTGACATGCATTTTAATTGTCATAAATTGCTCAATTGTGGTCTGAGAAAAGGAGGTGATGAGATTTTGTTCACAAGTCTGCAAGTCTGAATTTTTCTGAAAGCAATATTTTGGGCAAAGGGATGGATTCTTCAGCGTACCTAAGGAAAACGAAGGAAAAACTACAAGAAACTCTTAAGCTGAAGTGGGAGAAAACTAACGTTATTAAACTGAGGAAAGGTGTTAGGAAAAAATAGAATATTTTGGAAAAACGTTTAAATGTTACAACAATTCATTATTAGTTCTGAGAAGCTGTCCTTTTTCAAATGTTGGACTACAGAGAAAAAGAGTTTGTCATAAATTATTTTACAAACATTCATAAATGCAAAAGAAGAAAAACAGCTGGGGGAATTGCAAGTTTTGTTTTTGTTTTTGTTTTTTGTTTTGTTTTTGTTTTCATGAGAAGATCCAAAAAAGTGGGCTTGGTGATGGCTTCTCCTGAGGAACACTCCAAAGGATAGTCATATCAGCTTCTTGAAGCAAAATGATTTACAAAGGGTAGCCATGTTAGCTGCTTGGAGCAAAACCCTGTGACACTATAGGGACTAACTAACTTAATATTGTACTGTGGTACTTACTGTGGTTATAGCCAAGAACCTGCTTTATCAGATGTAATTTAGTCTGCGGAAATTCATTTCAGAATTGAGCAAAACTGGTTTACTTCAGTTTTTAGGACTAATGTTCAGAGACCAAGTTAACTAAAATGCTCTTCATCAGACAGTCTCATACTTAACCTACTCAGTCCCAGTGAGTTAATGCATATAGGTTTGAAGCCTTAAAAATCTTTAAAGTTAAGCATTGAAGAGTAGTATTAAAGGAGTTCCAGAAGTAACATAAGACTTATAAAACCCTCCAGGAGAAAGGTATTAAGATAGGTATAAGTAGAAAATTGGCATGCACAAGAAATTATTTTTAGAAATTTATAACAGGGGTTTAAGAGTGAATTTCTTTCCTGTTAATGACAAATGTAGCTACAGAAGTATTTAGAATTTTAATTTTGCAAGTAAGATTTCAAGATAAGGTTCATAGGTAGCATTTTAGGTTCTTACTGGCTTTTAAGAAATAAACTCGAGTTTTGAATATAAGTTTTGAATATAATATTGAAAGATAAAGCAAGACTAATCTCATCAGAAAAAGTGTTGCCTCTTTTTGTTTCTGCAAAGCTTCTTTCTTATAGTCAATACGTTATTGTCATGACAGACTATGTGCAATGTATAAAAAAATCAAGTCTGGCCTATGAAATAAGTGCTTTAAATGTTGTATAAACTACAAACAGAAAGTTGATTCTGAAGTTAAAACACAGTTGTATTTTTTTAAAAATAGAATTATTGTATCAAAACCCTTGTTTGTCGTATGCTACACAATACAAGGCTACAGATCTTTGCTGAAATTACACATGTAGAAATAGAAGCGAAGAACGAAGACATCTACAGTACTTGTCAACAAGATAGTTAGTTACATGTGTTTTGTTGTAGGAAATGGTTTCCTCCATAGGTAAGAAGCAAGGTTAACTTAGAGTGTCAAGAACAGGGATATAATGCAATGTTAAACTCACTTAGAATGGTATAGTGGGATGTATTTCAAATGGCATAAAGTTTCCCAGAGTTGTGCTGTTAGTTAAAAATTTAATGGAAGATCCAAGAGCACAAACCATTTTTACTTGAAGGGATTAAATCAGGATCATGTCCTAATTGTATGTTATTATCTAGATTTCTTCCTCTTTATAGAACTATGCATTTTTCTCTATTTGTGAATAGGAAAATTTCATTTATCCCATTTAATTCACTTAGTTATACAGTGCTAAAATTAAAACATGTTAGGGAAATTGCAATTTTATATACCTACGTTTTAGATGTAGACAAGAAAAAATGTGTTAGATTTAAACTTCACAACTAGGGTTTGAAAAGTCACATTGGTGATTAATGATTCTTAAGATTATCCAGTCCTCCATACGACTGGAATGTCTATTTTTTTTAATGTGAAGAATGTAGCCAGAGTTAAGTTGCTCATCAGCCCAAATCAGGTGTCAAACAGGTGCGTTTTAACTTCTACTGTGAAATCATCAAGATATGGCTGCGATCCTGAGCAAATATGGCCGGAGATAAATGTGTTTTGTTCTGATATACAAGTATGGGATCAGATTATATATATCAGATTTGTTGTGATAAATATATATTTCTTGTAATCTGATATATATGTTCTGAAATATATGTATGGGATCAGATCAGATTGTGAGTTAGTGTATGTCTCACAAGTGAGCAGAAAGCATGAACAGGAAGTTTTGAAAACAAGTTGTATTCTGTCTTCCATTTAGGTTTTTGAGCTGTACTTTGTGAGGAATTTCTTATGCAAAACAATGAAATCAAATGGAAGTGACTGGTCTAATAAGCTAAGGTGTAAATTTGTTCCATTTTGTTCCTTAGTGGTGGTGGTGGTGGTGTTATAGTTAAGTGAAAAACTAAAGGAAACTTAAAGTCACTTATTTCTGCCTCATGACTCAGAATGCTTTGTTTCATAATGAGAAAAGTTTCTGAAATAGGTATCTGATAAACATTTTCACAGGTCTTTCATACTCTTCCCAGCTCGAACATGGATCTCAAAAAGAGAAAAGCTTTTCATATCCAATCTAGGCTATATAAAACAAGTATATAAAAAAACAGTTTTCAGAAACCAGAGATTAGATGCTACTCCTTTAAAAAATAGTTTGATAATCGTGAATTGGAACTTGAACATGGATCCTGCGAGAAAAACTTATAAAGGATATTAATAAACAAATAAGGGAAGACATAGGTGTCCCAAGAGATATTTCTGCCTTCACTGCAGATAATTAAATTGTGTGTATTTTTAGATAAATAGCCAGCTCCAAATATTTCACTTTGGAAAGTAAACTGAATGCTAGCCTTGTGATGACTGAATCACTGATTATTTTAATTTTTAATGAAAGGTTAACTAATAAACAAAATACTACAAACTAAATCTTGGCATTAGATTTTAACTGACATTCTGAAGATTTTAATTTAAGCACAACACACTACTCCCAAAATTAGGAAGATAAATCATGCTTAAAGTTCCTCTTGGGAAGACACCATGCAAATCAACAGGCTTAAGCAACTGAACCAATGTATAAGAATGAGCCAAATGTAGCAACGTAATACCAGGCAGGCCATATCGGTCCACTTCTAGGTCCAAAAATCTAATTATCTTGCACATTGTTGGGATCACTATTATGCCAATATTGCTGATCTTTCATTGGAGTAGTTTAATATTTTTAGAACTGTTAACTGATGTTGGGTGTCAATTTTCTCTTAAACAAATGTATTTAAATAAAATTGCATATTGCCCAAACCTTGATGTAGGGATTTAAAAAAAAAAGTAAGAGTTTAGGACTAACTAATAAAACTTGCTATTCCTAGTTAGAAAGAAAGGCTCTCTTTAACATTATCTAATTCCTTAATATTGTAAAACATACTAACAAAACAAGCAAGCAAGCCTTTGAATCTTTTTCAAACCAATTAAAATCTTCCGCCAGAACTGTGTAATCTATCAGTTAAATTCCTTAATGCTTACAGCCCTTAAAAAAAACACAAAACACTAGAAATGCAAATTCCACCACGACAACCTATGGGAACATTTTAGTTTTGTCCTAGATTTTGCCTAAGGTTTTCACAAAAAAGTTTTCTTCATGTTATCCAAATGTTGTGGAACACCATTATTATTATGACTATCATAATCACCACGATTATTAAAGATGTAGAGTTAGAAGCCTCAAAATAAATTTTTGCATATTGAATTCAGGATGAGGATTGAAATATCTAAGCCTGATTGCTTAAATATTAGTTCTGTTTGAGAGAGGGGGCCTCTTCCCCCAAGGAAATGTGCTAGGAAATAGCATTGGTTTCTTTTGGTAAGAACTGAAATGTCAGTGTGGCAGAGAAAATACTGAACATGTCACGTGTAACCTACTTCTGATTGTTGATTTTGATGACAGAGGTATCCTACAGAGTTTCAGTATATGCTTGATATGTCATTTTGGGACATCATAATAAAAATCATGTATTAAGATAATTACATTTTATTAACACATGCTGTTAGGTCTTCAAAAACAGTTTAGCTGAAACTGTTTGCACTGTTTGTAGCTGTTTGTAGCTGCCGTGAAATTTATTGTTAACAGGAAACCAGTGTTTGAAAGGTTCTGTAAGAACCTGCACTAGTAAGAAAAAAAACCCCAAACAGCCTAATTATAATCCTAAAAATTTAGAATTTAGCAACATTTTCTTAAAAATTCCATGGAATCCAGTGCCTAATAAATGTTTTATGGATGTTTTAAGAAAATCCCCATTAGAATATGGAATTTGAAATACAGAACATTATAAATGCTTTGCTGTAATTTTTCTGTCATTTTAGGAAACATGAATACCTATCATTTATTGGTATCAGTCTTAAGGCAACAACATACTTAGCTACAGTATGGTATCTTCAAAATTAGAACATGAGTCTCATTTGCAGCAGGTAAACAGATATAAATTCTTTAATGAATAAATAAATGAATAGATGGACATATAGCAGCTTAGTGGCTAGTAGCAGAACTTATATGAAGCAGCTACTTCTGTGGCTTTTTCAGTCCAACATTTCAAATTATGTGTATGCAACAGTACTCAAGGAAACTCAGATTTGTAGGTTTTTCCTCCTGCAGACTGTCATTTAGGTCTGCATGATTTAGGCCAATGTGAAAGTGGTGCTTCCTGGCTGGTTAGCCCTATTAATGTCAATGAATGCCGAACAAACAGGTTTATTTTGGATTGAGCAAAGATATGTAAATATGGTTGAGCCACAGTGAAGTGTCAACACTGCTGTCTTTTTCCTGTCCATACAGAGCCACAGCAATCATGCTGTATATTGAACATTTCTGGAGGAAAATGCAAGGGAGCTCACAGTACAAACAGATCATTTGTAAAATTAGGTGGTTCCATAAAACTCTGTTTAAATAGAGCAGTTTTGTACAGAAACCTACAAAGGTTATCACCTTAAACACTACTTGGGATATAATTTTAGGTGGGGTACAAAGTGAAAAAAGCTGGATCGGATAGCTTTATTAAGTAGCTAGAGGGGATAACCACTGCAAGTCTCAACTTTGGGTAGTGTAAAACCCTCTTCTTTGTTAAAGACTTTCACTGTTGAATGATTACATTTGGTGTTTTCTAATATTGGGGAAATTCTTCCTTCAAGATGGCAAACAAAACAAAAGGCAGGAGTTTGCCATCATTATAGTTGGCAGAACCTAACTTGAATATATTCTGCTTCCTCCCACATTCCCTTTTAAGACTGTGATTGACTGCAGATACCATGTTTTATCATCATCAGGTTTCCTCCATGGCCCATTTTCTTAACCATTCTGTTGTGAGAACTTTGATATGATTTTGCCCTAATATGTATTTAAGATTTTTTAATAGAATCATAGAACTGGAAGAGATCACAATGGCCATCGGGTCCAACCCTTGCCATGCAGGAACACAGACTAAAACACCCTCAACAAATGGCCATCTGGTCTCTCTTTAAAAATCTCCAAAGAAGGTGACTCCAGCACACTGCAAGGCAGCATACTCCACTGTCAAATGATCTTACCATCAGGAAGTTCTTTCTGATGTTTAGGTAAAATCTCTTTTCCTATAGTTTGAATCCATTGTTCCATGTCCTAGTCTCTGGAGCAGCAGAAAACAAGCTTGCTCCATCTTCACATGACATCCCTTCAAATATTTAGACACAGCTATCATGTCATCTCTTAACCTTCTTTTTGTCAGGCTAAACATACCTAGCTCTCTAAACCACTCCTCATAGGGCATGGTTTCTAGATCCTTTAGCATTTTGGTTGCTCTCATCTAGGTACATTCCAGCTTGTCAATATCCTTCTTCAATTGTGATGTCCAGACCTGGACACAGTATTCCAAGTGAGCTCTAACAAAAGCAGAACAGAGTGGTATTATTACTTCCCTTGATCTTGACACTATTTACTCCTATTGATGCAGGCTAGAATCACATTGGCTTTTTTAGCTGCCACGTCACACTGTTGACTCATGTTCAGCTTGTGGTCCACTAAGACTCCTTGGTTCCTTTCAGACATACTTTTTTCAAGCCAGGTGTCACCCACGGTATATCTGTGCATTTCATTATTTCTTCCTTAAGTCATTCCACACGCTGTCAGTATCCCACAATTGCAGCAGGTTGTTTCCAGTTCAGGAGCTGTGCTACCACACGTCATTATCCAGCTGCTATCCCATCCCCAAGCATCACCAAACCGCCATATTCTATTTCCAGAAAAAATTCATTAAGCACCTCCTTTACTGCTTCAATCCTATCAAGCGGTTCACTACGGAACTGTAATAGCACTTGATAGTGCTTCCTGTGATCATGGATCCAGCACTGGATGGACTGTGGGCATGCCCAGCTTGTCCCTCTCTTAGTGATTCCCATGGCTGGTAGCTTCCAAAGCTATCACTTCTCGCTGTGTATTTTAAAGTTCTCCTTTGACTTAAAACTGTATCTTTTAAACTACATTTTTAGGCATTATGGCATGCAAATGCAATAGTGCACTGGTATGTTTAGTATGGCTTCCAAAGGGGGAAAAATACCTCTGACCAATCGGGGGTGGTGGGGCAAGGTGAAGGCAGAGAAAGGGAGTGGCCAAGGACACTGTAGTGCAGAAGGAACATTGATGGCAATACAGCTACTCATCCACGTAAGGTGGAAGGATGAAGAAATCAGGGTTTCAAATCTGCCACCATCATGTGAGTGGCAATCCTGGGATTGTAACAGTATGCAGTCATCCCTCCACATTCACTCTGTCATTAGGGACATAGGATCCCTGTGAAAATGGAAAACTGTGAATAACTTTAGGCCCTCCCAAACCATATTTAACACACACAAAAGTATGATCACCATATTTCAACCCACCATGGATTCCTTTGAGGCATCAGAGTTCCTTCACAAGGCAGAAGTGGCTGGCTGGTGGGGCTTACTGCCACCTCTGCTACTGCCCCACACCATTTTTAATAGGAATTTACAAGCCTCATTTACAGCTTCTCAGTCTCATGAGGCTTGCAGTCTCTTATTAAAAATGGCATAAGGAGGTAGCAGAGGTGACAGCAAATAATCCGTGAGTAATCATATCTGCAAAAATGAAACCCCTCAAATGTGGAGGGCTGACTGTATCTCGCTAATGGTGTCTAGTGTGGAAATGGGCTAAGTGTAGTACCTTACATTTCTACCTGTTGTTCATTTTGGCCCAACTCTCTAGTTGGCTTTGGCCTTCAAATCCCAGAAGTCCTAGCTGCCTTGGCCAGTGATCAGTAATTCTGCGAATGAGGTCCAGGGCACCTGAAGTTTGGGAAGTACTGTTCTAGAACAAGCAGTGAGTGGAGGAATTGTGTGTCTAACTGAGAAGCAATGCCTCTAGAAATTATCTTATCTTTTAAACCTTGACTGTTCCTCAGAATAGTTTTCATTCCGGATCAGGGATGGGGCACCTCTGGTCCTCCAGAAGATGTTGGCTTCCTACTTCTCATTAGACCCAGCTAGCCTAGTCAGCAGTCAGGAGTTGTGGGGTCTAACATCATGGACAACAGGTTGGCTACCTCATTGTAGATGCTGCTTTCTCTCTTGAGCCACATGGGAAAAGATATACGACATCAATTTGAAAATCGGGTGTGTGTTGTTTGTGGAGATAAGCGATTGGGGTATATGGTTTTTCTTATTGTCAAAATGCTATGCTCTTTTGCTCTTTTTGTTTTTTTAAATACCCGTTAAACAAAATAAGCTGAGTTGGCCCATACGAAAAATTCTAAAGCCCAAACTCTTCATGGTCCTAATAAAGATATTGCTGGACTTTGGAATTTTCAACTTTAACATTTTCTGTCCCCTGAACTCCTAGAGGAAATTCTTAATTGTCACAGTTGATTAGCTCCTTACAAGCCTGATTTCAGTGCTGATCCTGCTAAACTACATCTTTAATTTTAGTCACTTGGCATTGCCTTCAACATTTTGCAGGTGAAAACTTGGACACATGCAGCCAAGCAACTTGGAAGTGTAGTCAATATGGCAAAAATGATTAATGAGAAAGAATACACAAGCTTAAAGATGCTGCAGAGTTTGCTTTCCCTTGAGTATACAGGGAAGGGCAAAAATACATTCCCTTGTCTCCTCTCCTTAATAGAGTCCAAACTCCTTTTGCAATTTGAACTCAGATGCCAGTAATAGATCAGTAAAAGATCCTGGAGCAGATCATTAAGCAGTCAGTTTCTAATCACTTAGAAAGCAATGCGGTATCACGAGAAGTCAACATGGATTTCTCAAAAATAAGTCACGCCAGACTAATCTTATCTCTTTTTATGATAGAGTTACTAGCTTGATAGATGAAGAGAATGCTGTGGATGTAGCGTATCTCGATTTCAGTAAGGCCGTTGGCAAAGTTCCCCATGACATTCTTGCAAAGAAGCTAGTAAAATGTGGGCTGGACAGAGCTACTGTCAGGTGGATCTGTAACTGGTTGACTGACCGTTCCCAAAGGGTGCTCACCTATGGCTGCTTTTCATCCTGGAGAGAAGTGACTAGCGGGGTGCCACAGAGTTCTGTCCTGGGCCCAGTGCTGTTCAATATTTTCATCAATGACTTCGATGAAGGAATAGAGGGCATGCTCATCAAATTTGCAGATGACACCAAATTGGGAGGGGTTGCTAATACACCAGAGGACAGGATCAAAATTCAAAATGACCTGGACAGATTGGAGAGCTCGGCCAAGGCTAACAAAATGAAATTCAACAGAGAGAAGTGTAAGGTCCTACACTTAAGTAGAAAAAATGGAATGCAGAAATATAGGATGGGGGATACGTGGCTGGATGGCAGTACATGTGAAAGGGATCTAGGAGTCTTAATAGACCACAAGCTGAACATGAGTCAGCAGTGTGATGCGGCAGCCAAGAAAGCCAATGCAATTCTCGGCTGCATCAATAGGAGTATGGTGTCTAGATCGAGGGAGGTACTGGTACCACTCTACTCTGCTTTGGTTAGACCTCATCTTGAATACTGTGTCCAGTTCTGGGCACCCCAATTCAAGAAGGACATGGTCAAGCTGGAGCAGGTCCAGAGGAGGGCGACTAAAATGGTGAAGGGCCTGGAAGCCAAGCCCTACGAGGATAGACTTAGAGAGCTGGGTATGTTCAGTCTGCAGAAGAGAAGGTTAAGAGGGGACATGATAGCCATGTTTAAATATTTGAAGGGATGCCATGTAGAGGAGGGAGCAGGCTTGTTTTCTGCCGTTCCAGAGACCAGGACAAGGAGCAATGGATTCAAGCTGCAGGAAAGGAGGTCAGGGCTGTCCGGCAGTGGTATATGCTGCCTCGGAGTGTAGCGGAGTCTCCTTCCTTGGAGGTTTTTAAGCAGAGGCTGGATGGCCATCTGTCGGGAGTGCTTTGAGGGTGTTCCTACATGGTAGGGGGTTGGACTGGATGGCCTGTGTAGTCTCTTCCAACTCTACATTTCTATGATTCTATGATTTTTTAATAAAAGTAAGCTGAGGACAAAGTGGAGAAATGGGAGGAGGAGGGAGAAACTGGAACGTTTTAAAAGCAACTGACAAAGTGGGATGATAGAGGATTAATCAGGACAGTCCTTGCCAAATGCCATTTGAAGGGCATGACATGGGTATTTTCTTTGGAAAATAACATACATAGTATTTTTGCAGGATCAGCTACATTTAATACGAAAGCTATTTACAAACATTGCTCTCAACAAAAAGCGAGTAGGATAACTGAAGTGAAACAGTACTTCATGAACAACTACAGCCAGCAAATGTTTAAATAACTTAAGGGAGAGGAAAATAAAGTGAAGGCATATTTTATCTTCCCATTTTAGCAGGGAATTCCTTCTCTTTTAGGAAGGAGGTAATACTAATGTGAAAATTCTGTATGTATTTGTATGCCTTCAGCTTGCCTATCAACTTATGGTAACTCTATGGACTTCATAGCATTTTCTTAGGCAAGGAATACTCAGAGGTGGTTTGCTATTGTGTTTTGAGCTTCATTGAGAACAATGAGGTTTTTGAATACGTCTCTCTGCATGTGTGTGTGTGTGTAGGTTGTGCTTTAGTGAAAATGGTGAAAAGGACTGTCTATACAATGCCAGGTCAGAGACAGCTACATTAATCATTTTAATTTCCCACTGAAATTAATGGTATGTCACTTTTTAAAAACTGGAGTAGGCAGGCAGAGAAATGCTGTCAGGTACCCAAATGAGGAAACTGAAACAAGCTTAAAAGTAGAAACCTTTTTGCTTGTTTGAGGTACAAAAAATGTGTCCTGAATTTCAATCTTTTTTCATTTGAAATTCCTTGAAGAGTTTTAGAAAAATTAGGAAATAATATCAGAATTACTAAGTATAGTACCTAAAACATCTTGGAACTGGGCAGATAACAATAGCTGAAAGATTCTTCTTTCCACAGTTTTTTGTCACTCTTGGATGTAATATTGATAGTCTTTCTCCTGCCCCTTCATGCTGCCCATTTGTAACACAGTTTTGGTTAAGTTGTGTTTGCAAGGTTTGTTCAAATAGATGCAGTGTCCCTTCTTATTTAATATTTTACTTTTCTTGATGGATATATACTGTATATAATTTTGCGTATGTCTAAAAATTTTAGTAATTTTTTTTTTTACTAAACTGTGCTCAGAGAACAAGATGTTTCCTTTTTTGATAAGAGTTGATCCTGTACCTTAACTTTTATCAAAAAAGGGAACCACCCACTTCTCTGAGTAGAGTGGCAAAAGGTCATTTTGAATGTCTGGGTGGGAAAATCATTACAGTGGTGACCACGGGTGGCTTGGCTTCTGAGGCAGTGTTGGCACTTTCCTCTCTCCATGGAATGACCCTCAGTGTATCCACAGGTCATATCAAAATTCATAATTTTGGCCCCAAAACCTGCCCTCGAATTATAATTCATGGGGTTGACTTACATACAAGTATATACAGTTATGACCAGAGTGAGCAAACACCAAGCAGGACAAGATTCCTTTACCTCCACTCATTGCACTGAAGGGGAAATTTCATAGATGCAGTTTGTTGTGTGCAGTGAGAAAGGGTGCATCTGTCATAATTTCATTGATTGGTCAACTGTTCAGAACATAGAAACCTTGAGCTTGTTTGCATCTGGTCACTTAGATTTCTGTGACGTTGATTTTATCTCTTGGGTGAAAATTAAGTAGGATATTCTCATTCTTAATAAAAAAATATTGCTAATTTCTGGTTCAATGCACATTGTCTTTTTTATTTGAACTACATAGTGAATATGAGGAAGTTCTTCGGGGCTACAGTGTTAGGCAGAATTTAGTCTTAGGTACAGCGGAGTCTCCATAGGACTGGCTTGTTACACCTGTTCTTATATGTTTAGTAGCAAGAAGATGGAAGTGGTTTCTCTCACAGGCTATTCTGAATAATGTGATACAAAAACAAGAAGAGGAAGTTTTAAAATTATTACAAACAGAGATTACACATTTATTGTTCCATATGTTTTTATAAATCTACTTAAATTGAATCAGGTTCTTAATAAATAATCCAACAGATATTCTTACAAGGACCAACAGATGACTGTTGAGCACTACATGGAGTTTTCAGTAAATATTTGTCTCAGTTCACAACTGATCTTAGAAATCAGTTTAGTTTTCTTTTTCTTCATTCTCTTATTTAATTAATTAATCAATTATTTTTGCCAAGCATCAAAATACTGCAAGTATGTAATCCAATCCTACCTATATTTTCTTGAAAATCTGGCTTGAGTTCCAATGAAGTCAGTGGGGCTTTTTCCAAGGCAGTTAGCATAAAGTTATAGTTTTGGTGCAAAAGATTGTGGTAAGGGTTAAGGAAAGAGAAGCAAATGACTTCTATTGCATTTGTGGTGAGAATATGTTTTTAATCGTATAGTGCACTCACCATATAGATGTGTGTGTGTGTGTGTGCATACATGCAGAGGTCATGTGAGAAGAGGGCCTGTTGTAACTTAATTCTGATAACTAGCTAGGATTGAAGCAATGACTAAGCATCTCTCTTTTTTTTCTTTACAGAAGTTCTGTATAAATGCTAACACAGGACAGGAGGAAATGAATTTATCTTAATTATAAAAGTAGTTTCTTACACAACTTGATAGTTTTGGGGGAGGGGAACTTTCTTAATGGAAAAAGAAGAACCTAATATATTTCTCAGTTTTTCTTCTAGAATGCACTTTGTGTTAGTTATTATTTGTAATGTACTGGAAAGGAAATTAAAAGTAGAACTAAAATGATTCTAAAGTAGAATCTTGCATAGACTTTGAAAGATCTATTTTATTAAATTCCAGAAATAAAGTTAATCATCAGCTGGTGAAGATATTGAATACTTTTAATTAAAGTCAGTTTTCAGTTTTGTGTAAGGGTGCCAAACATATCCATTCAGGGGGGAAAAAAATCATTTTCAGTTAAAAAAAACCCCAAACCCTCCAGTCCAGAGACCTCCAGTTGTGTAGTGGTCTGAACAAACAGCTGATCAATCCTCCAGTCTTGTTTTTTAAGAAGGAAAACGTAAACAGAACCCTACTGAATCAGGCCAAGGATACATTTAGTCCAGTGACTTTCAGTCTCCAGATGTTTGGGACTTAAACTCCCAAACTGGCAACTGACTATGTTGTGTGGGGCTTCTGAGAGCTGAAGTACAAAACATCTGGAAGTAGTTTAGGAACAACTGGTCTAGTCTGGCACTCTGTATCTACCAATGTTCATTCAGATGTTTATTGAAAGTCCTCAGCAAGGAACGAAGGCAACAGCACAGTATGCTTTTTCTCCCAGCATGTTATATTATGGATATTTAACCTCTGGAAATATGGTAAATAAACATTGGCAGGCCCATTTCCACATACATTTATCCTAGCATCACTTATAAGCTAGTACTCATCAACACATTTTATGCCAGCACATTCCACATGCTCATTATGTGATGCATGTAACTGCTTTTTCTTTTACACATTCTAAAATCACTTCTGTTCGTTGCATTGCATGACCATGTGTTTTGTGTGAGGTATGCTCTGGACCATGCATTGCCTATGCCTGCCCAGTTTCTAGAAGGCAAAACTGTCAGCTAACATAAGAAGCAGATATCAATCATTTAATATCAAATAATGTCAAATATTTAATATCATGTCACTTATCTAAAGAAAAGTATTGCCCTGTTAAATTGTTAAAGACTTCATGTTTTTCAAGTCATACCAGACTCTCTCTTTCTTTCTTTCTTTCTTTCTTTCTTTCTTTCTTTCTTTCTTTCCTTCTTTCCTTCTTTCCTTCATATTGTTAATAGCTTGGTAGGTGAAAGGAGGTCAGTAAGCACTTTGACAGGGTCCCCATCTTGCAAACAAGATAGTAAAATCTGGGCTAGACAATGCTACTGTTAGCTGGATTTGTAAGTGGTTGACTGATCAAACCCAAAGGGTGCTCACCAATGTCTCCTCTTCATCCCGGAGAGGAGGGACTAGTGGGGTGCCACAGGGTTTTGTCCTGGGCCCAGTGCTGTTCAACATCTTTGTCAATGACTTGGATGAAGGAGTAGAGGACGTTCCTATCAAATTTGCAAGTAACACCAAATTAGGAGGGGTAGCTAACACCCCAAAGGACAAGATCAGAATGCAAAATGACCTTAGCAGATTAAAGAGCTGGGCCAAAACTAAAAAAAACGAATTTAACAGAGAGAAATGTTTAGTACTACACTTAGGAAGAAAGAATGAAATGCACAGATGAAGAATGATTGATACTTGGCTTGAAAACAGTACATGTGAAGAGGATCTAGGAGTCTTAGTAGACCACAAGCTGAACATGAGTCAGCAGTGCGACGTGGCAGCTAAAAAAGTCAATGTGCTTCTGGGCTGCATCAATAGGTGTATTGTACCTAGGTCAAGGGAAGTAATAGTACCATTCTATTCTGATTGGTCAGAACTCACTTGGAATACTGTGTCCAGTTCTAGGCACCACAGGTCAGGAAGGATGTTGACAAACTGGAACATGTCTTGAAGAAGATGACCAAAATGGTAGAGGGGCTTGAAACCATACCTGGTGAGGAGCAGCTTAAAGAGCTGGGTATGTTTAGCCTGGAGAACAGGAGATTAAGAGGCAACATGATAGCCATGTTTAAATGGTTGAAGGGATGTCACATGGAGGATGGAGCAAGTCTGTTTTTTTACTGCTCCAAAGACTAGGACATGGAGCAACAGCTTCAAACTTCAGGAAAAGAGATTCCATCTAAACATGGAAGAACTTCCAGATGGTAAGAGCAGTTTGGTAGTGGAATATGCTGCCTCGGGGTGTGGTGGAGAAAACCTTTGGAGGTTTTTAAACAGAGGATGGATGGCCATCTGTCAGGAATGCTTTGATGATATATTCTTGCATGACGGGGGGTTGGACTTGATGGCCCTTGTGGTCTCTTCCAGCTGTATGATTCTATGATTCCTAGTATCACTGTGACGTAGGCCTTACTGTTCAATGGTGCTTACAACATATGCAAATCTATTTGCACAGCAACTTGTACATGTGTTTTTTGGAGTTTGCTCCCAATCCTGTGCACAGTTACTTTCAAGTAAGTCTAATTGAATGAAGTCAGACAGATCAGAATAAACATTAAGCATTGGACTATGACTCTGGACACCAGGGTTCAATTCCCTGCTTGACCATAGAAACCCACTGGCTAACCTTGGGCATGTCACACACTCTCAGGCCCAGAAAATTCTGTGACAGGTTCACCTTAGGGTCACCATAATTTGGAAGTGACTTGAAGATGCCCAATAACTACAAAGAACTGGGGTGCACATCTTTCAGCAGTACAGTTGTTTAAATTCAAGCCTTTCAGTGGAAGTTTCCTAACAACTTAATTCAAGTTACTTAAATCTTTCCCATCGAAACCTATGGGTCTGAATGGTTTACTTTGTCCCAATCCTGCCATACTTATTTTTTAAATACATATTGCAGCATCTCCAGTTAAAGCATCCCCAGCAGATAGCTCTCCAGCCTCTTTCTGAAGGCATTCAGAGGAGACCCCACCACCTCTCTTGGCAATTGGTTTCATTGCCAAACCCTGTTACTGTCAAGAAGTTCCTTCTAATGTTCAGTAGAAATCTACCTTTCTGTTAGTTAAAACTATTAAAACATCAAGGACAGCAGAGAAAAGCCTGGTCTCTCCTCTCTGTGACAGCTCTTAAGGTATTTAAAAAGTACAATCACGTCACTCTTCAGTTTTCTGTTCACCCTGAACATCCCCAACTCCTTCAACCTTAGTTCTCCTTACTTCTTATCATCCTTGTTGCAGTTCTCTGAACCCACTCCAACTTGCATATATCCTTCTTTAAGTAAGGTGCCATAACTGAACATATTACTCCAGATGAGGTCTGCCTAGTGCAGAATATAATGGAGCTATTACTTCCCTTGACTTGGGAGCTATGCAGGCTAAAATAGCATTCACAGTTGTTGTAGCATTACACTGCTGGCTCATTTTCAACTTAGGATCAACAATAATCCCAAGGTCCTTTTTGAATGTAGTACTGCTGTTATCCCCTATCCTATATCTGTGTCTTTGATTTTTGTGACCTAAATGCATAATTTTTCATTAGTCTCTACTGAATTTCATTTTATTAACTATTGCCTAAATTTCTAGTCTATCTAGGTTCTTTTGAACTCTGTTCTCTCTTCAGATGTGTTACTCTCACTATTTTGTGTCATCTGCAAACTTGACAAGAATTCTTTTCACCCTGTCATATAAGTCATTGATAACAATGCCTGTTCCTTCTAAGGCAGTGTCCTAACTCTGGTATAGTGAAGGACCCTGTTCCATTAATAGTGTTGAATTGAAGTTCAACTATTAGTCTGGACAGTTTCTATGCTTGTAATGGGAAGTATCTTCTGTTTCAGGCAGCAAATTGTACAAGCCTGTTCCCATCCAGACATTGCCAATAGCCAAGTTGGAGGATAACAATCAAGTGAAAAAAATCTACATGACTGGTGCTACACAACTGACATAAAAAAGATAGATCAGTGACAGAAATAAGAGTGTTCCTGTCCCCTTAATGCTTGTGTAGAAGAGGAAATTTCAACACGTGTTGTTCATTATTTGACTGCATGACAAGCAACACCTGCTGAAATCCCTTTTCTACACAACTATTAAAGGGATGGGAGCCATCTCCAGTTTGGCAGCCCTAAATGACATATGTGATTTGATCCTGCTGTGTTGAGTATTAACCTAAATACCACCAGATCATGTCTGATCTTGGAAGCTAAACAGGGTTAGCCCTGATTAGTACTTGGATGGGATATTGCCAACAAATACCAGGTGCTGTAGGCCATTTTTCAGAGGAATGAACTGACGAAACCGCCTCTGAGTATTCTTTGCTTAAGAAAATCCTATGAAATTAATCGGGTCACCATAAGTTGAGCAGCAGTGTGCATGTGTGTGCACACACACATGTGTTGGGAACTGAGTGAATCAAGGAGTGGAGCTTGGTAGTACCTTGTAACGACCAGGAGTGACTCTTTGAGTAGCAGAGCCTGGCTGTGCCTCATTGAAGATGATAGATGGAGGCAATTTGAAGCAGAAGGCAAAAGTTTTCAAGCCAAGCAGAAAATAAGCTGTTCCTTTGATTCTAATGCCTGACTGTGAGATTTTATACTTTTTCTTGGACACACAAAGAAGGAGGCTAAAAGCCTGAGGCTGCATGATGGGGTGGGGGAGAAAAGCCCTTGTCACTACCTCCTTGGCCTGCTGGGGAATGAAGTACCTTTCCTTTTCTAGACATTTGGCTGCTGGATGCTTTCTTACCTCTAATCTCATTCCTTCTGCTACTGTCCCCTTCTCCTCAGAAAGAAAGAAAGAAAGCAACCCAGGACTACTTGCTTGAGATGCAAAAATAGGAAACTTCATTCCCCCAAAAAGGAGAAGTATGTGAAAGAAACTGGGCTGGCCAGCTGTGTGGAAAATTATCTGGTGGTTTCTCTTTATATTTTATTTAGTTGTACCCCAAAGCTTCAGCTTAAATGCTGACATGTGGCAACTCTGATATGAAACAGTACAACACATACATTAAAGCTAAGATAACCAGGACTAATTTGAGAAGGAAAAAATTGCAGGCATAGATTTCAAACAAGAATCAACCTGGGAGCACCCCATTCTTCTTTTTCCCTGAAAACACTGACTGAGCAGAGAACTCATGCAGCACTAAAGCATGAAGCACTAATAAAGCCACTCCCATATCTGCCTCTCCTATTTTTTTAAGAGCCTGGGAAGCTCTTTTTAAAAAATAATTCATTCCATTCCATGTTACAATGTTTGAAATCTTTCTGGGTGTTACTACACATTGCAGAGCTGAAAAAAAACATATTGCATTACTTGCTATATTGTTCATCATTTTTCTATTATTTCTGTTTTTTTTAAAAAAAACCCTTAGGATTGTTGAAATTGGCATAAAAATTGAATAATGCCTAGTAATGGCTTTTAATGCCTTTAAATGTAACTTCTGAAAGTAATCATTACATTTCTTTTGAAATATGGCTGTGTTGTAATCTTGTTACCTCAGAAGTAACTGGTTGTAGTTAGCTATCTGTTTGGTTACTTCCAAGCTATGGATTTCAGCGGGTTGGAGATTCACCTTAAAATAATGAAGCAGTGAAGTACATCTTTAAACTGCCAGATGTACCAGACATGAAAGAAGCTCATCTCCTTCCAAAGTCACTGAAAATCTTTGCAAGGTAGAGGGAGTGAATTCATGCTGGAGTCAAGACTAAGGCCTTTCTGCACTACAGTGTTATAGTGCTATTATTCTACTTTCGACATCCTATGAAATCCTGGGGTTTGCAGTTTAGAGAGGGGCATTTAGAATTCTCAGCCAGAGAGCTCTTTGGCCTCAGTAAACTACAAACCCCAGAATTCCACAGGATGTTGAAAGTTGAATAGCACTATAACACTGTAGTGCAGAAAGGCCATATGTGTGTCAGCAGAGGAAAGAAGGTGAAGAGTAGGCATAGCAGATGGAGGAGGTGAAGCTAAGCAGGCCTGCTCCTAAAAGCAGGTGTGTCTTCTAAATCCAGTGAACTATTGATTTCTTATATCACTTCTTCTTCAAAGCACCTCAAGGCTTAATTTTAGACTCATATTAAGTCTGTGAATTCAAACCAAGCAGTAATTTTCCCTATGCACTCTGTAGCTGAGCAGGAGTTGAATATGTGTTGCCTACATCCAGATCTAAGCATCTGGCTTCCCAGATGCTTGGCAAAACTCATTGCAAAATAGGAAACAGGAGTTTTGTGGAGTTCTAGTGGTTATGTGTCTCATATTCATCTTGGTAGGTTACAGATTTGTGTGTGCCTGCAGTAGCATACAATGCTGTGTCAAATCTTCCAAGAAAGCAACATAGTACTAGGATTTTGTATGCTGGCTCTTGCTGCTCATGAAGGTCAGCCCATGGTGATCTGTGGCAGGTCTTATCATTCCAGAAAGTTAGGCTGTTGGAAGTGATACCTTTAAGCTTCAAGACAGCAAAAAAGCCTTCATAGATACACACAGATATATAGGTTAGAGGACTTAAGTTCAGCTGCCTTTCCCAAAGAAAGGTAACCCAAGTTGCCACCATTGTACTTAGTTAAACGTTGGAGCCATGTTGAGAATACCTAAGTTAGCACAACATTTATTATCCAAAGAGCCAGCAGATGTCCATCATGGACTCATGAGACTTCAGATCTGTAGTGTTACCCTCCAAGCAAAGATTTTTTTACTTTTCTTTCTACCTCACTAACCATGGCATACTTCTCCGTGTTTGTGGTCACTTTGCAGCTTTATTCTTTGGAACATTATGTGTCACAACAGAAGGGCAAACAGCTTCCCAGTATTTGTTACAAATCTGTAGAGCCAAGCCATCTGTCAGCAAAACAGGAAGGCCTAGGTTCCCTTGCTCTCCAGGGCTTGGTTTGCTATTTTGGGGAGTACCTCTTCTCCCCGTGTAGAAGAAAACTGATGTGGTTTGAAGCAATGGCCTGCCAAGCAAGATAGAGCCAGAAGACTGAAACTGCTGTTTTGCCCATCTGCCACTGCTTGAGGTGTATTCATTATTAATGGAGGTAGTGGCGGTTGCTGTTCAGATATGCAGGCCTGCCTGGGTAAATGAGACATTCTTCAGCAAATTGCTTCGTTTTTTGATTGCTGATTGTACGCGTGTCACCAAGCTGACTCAAGGTTCATCGATGCATGCTCAGTAAATTAGAAAGAACATAACTATGGATCAGCCAAGAGAATGAATTCTTTGCCTACAATGACCCAGGGCCATTTAATTTTCTGCTTAATTTTGTTGCAGTCAGTTTGCATTTTGGGTTATTATGCAGTAGGAAATTAACAATAAATAACAAATTTGGTCCTCCTGTGCTTGTAATGATATTTTTATAAATCTTTGTAATGCTCTTTTTAAAAGGATCAAGGTCTGTGCCAGCCTGATACCCCCTCAAGCATGCAGGATGGGAAAGAAAGAAAAAAAATCAGTCTTGCTAGATAATCTCATAGTTAAATAGCAAAGTTTTTTCCTCTCTCTTCTTCCATCTCTCTCTCTCTCCTGTGAATTTGTACTTCTCATTAAACTTAAGGCTTTTCTATTTCTCTTTCTTTTAGGTAACCTGAGGAAAATGGAAACAGATGGGGCACAAGATATATCCCAAGTTTCAGGTAAGATCACTAAAGAACATGTCTCAGAAGGGAGGACAAAAAGCCCCTCCAACCTGAAATCATGGTTTTCAATAAGGACACAGTAATTTTGTTATTATGTGTTAGCATAATTGCTTTGAGTCTTTTGCATTACCAGATTAATTATATCTTGATGTCTAATGTTTATCTCTCAGTATCAAACCTAGTACTGCATGGATTTTTTAAAAAGTAATTTTAATAAAAAAAAGTTGAAGACTCCTTTTATTATGTTTTATCAGTACTTCCATCTGTGAGGTCCATTCTGGATTCAATGCCAAATTTAATCTGTGACATCTTTTCACAGATTCCAACATTGAAAACCACAGCAAATATACACTAGGGTGTGAATAAGGTTTTGTTCTGATTTTAATGTACCCTACCTGGAATTTTTTAGTATTTCTCTAAGGCTCCTCTGCCTTCAGTTTTTAGGTAAAAAAATAAGATATGTTACTTCAGTTTCCTTTTCATTGACTATGTACAAACCCAAGTTTTCTTACTTCATGGAAATAGCTATGAGAAGAAATCTAGGTGTAGATCCTTAAGGGTATGGATTTCTGTGTGATGAAGCAGAATAGGAGCAATCAAAGCTTTGACCCTTTTCTTCGGACTTCTTGCATGATGTGGGGTGGCATCTGAAGCACTGGGAACTCCCTAAAATAGATCATCACACTCTTATTTTTCCATCCTAGAGTGTACATTGAAACAGGATTATTATCTTTAATAAAATGACACAGCATCATTAGTAAAAGATATAAAAGCCTTCCCTTCTTTAGGCGGTAATAGCAAATATAATTCTACTAACTAAATCACTATATATGTGGAATCCTTAGATAACAACATCCCACACAAGGATGGGATTACAGCACACTTAGCCACCAAGATCTGTCACTTTGTTCTCACATACAACTGCTTTTGGTAATAGCATATACCACCAACACCAACATCTTCATGTGTGACCTAGAACAATGCTTCCTTAACTCCTGTTCCAGAAAATGGATGGGGAGATGGATATAACATCTTGCCACAAATCCAGATGCCAACTCTGCCCACACATATACTTGGGAAATGTCATCAGAGGACCTAATCACATTACCCACAATATTAGAGGTCATCCTCTAATGTGATATATGGCATCTTGTGCCAATAATGCCCTTCAGCACTCTACATTGAGCAAACAGGCCAGTTTCTGCACCATAGGCTAAATGGACATAAATCAGGCATTAGGAATGAGAATGAACAAACACTTCAGTGTTCTTGAACATTCCATCCCAGACTCCAGAACTGCAGTCCTTGAACAAAGAAAAAAAAATACAAATGAAGATTGGAAAGTGAAACAGCAGAATTGGAATGTTTCCACAAAATCCAGTGAGTCAACAGTGGGCAGAACAGAGACAGTGGTTTCTTGCCACACTACATATATTATAATACTAGTTAGACCCTGGCTTATGAGGGCTCTCTTGACCATTTTGTCACAGTTCATTTCTGGTTCTCAGTCAGCGTCATACTGTATTCCAACTCCCTCCATCATTCATATGGTTACCTACTCACCTTGGCTTTAGGCAAATCTTTCCTACTGCCTTTGTATCTCCACATCCATTGCTGAAACTGGACTTGTCACTTGATCAGTGTACCCACAAGTTTTGCATTTCTGTTCCTATTCACACATACAACCTGCTCATTCATATCTGCAAAGGTCTGTTCCTAGGCATTTCACACCATTCATTTGATGAAGTAGACTTAAGTCTACAAAACCTTATGCTACCAACTTCTTTTTCTCAGTCCTGAAGGTACTACAGTATCCCTTTGTGTACTAAGTAAAAGTTACAAACAATTTATTTCAAAAGGTAATTTGCTCCAAATTGAATCTGCAGTTTAGGTTTACATACAGAACCATCTACAACTCTGACAACTTTATGTGTGTGCGTTTTTAAGGGCTCCTGCAGTTCTTTCCTGTTTTAGCAATCTCTGTTTGCCTGTTTATAACACTTATATAGTGCTTAAATATAGTAAAATGTCTAAGCAGTTTGCACACAAAATGCTAAAAAAGCCAAAGCTAGAACGCATGTGTAATACAATATAATTAGAAAAGAGAAGTATCAAAATCAATTTTACAAGGAATGCTAAACTAGTGAAAATAAGCAAGTTTTTAGAAGGTGTTTCAAGCTCACATTTCTTACTTTCTGAATCACATGAGAAAGAATGTCAGAAGAGGTCACCTTTTATTTATTGATGCCCAACCATGGGATAAAGAGACCAGACACAAAGTTGGGTTAACTAAGGGCCACTTTATTTCGATTTGTTTTGTTTAAATTGTGTTAGCCTGAAAGATACAAGAAAGGGGGAAACATGATATGGGTCCAGCTGATGCTAGGCTCACTATGCAACAACCTGCTCAGCCTATCCATGGGCAGTAACACCTCAGCCTCAGGGGCAATCCAAATTGCTTTGGTTGCTCCCCAGTGCACATCATGGAAGGTAATCCAGGGACTCCCACCCAAACTGCAGGGCTCTAAAAGTGAGAACCTTATTCCCACGTTAATCTCAAAGGTAGCCTCCTTCACTGACCCCCTGAGGTACAGGGCCGTAAAGAAGTGTTTCCAGAGCTCTATCTTACACCAAAGAGGTGTCAATAGTTGATTGATGGAGTTTTATTCTCCCCCATTGTCTGCTAAAGGGCAACCTGTTTTTAATGACACCACCTGGGGGCCAATTTTCCCAATTCCATCAAATACAGTATGGGATGGGGGGAAAAATCCTGAGAAAAGGGGAAAATTCGTATCCAGCCCAGAAGCGACCAGATTAACTCATACTGAATTGAGGGTGGGAGGGTGGTTCACTGTTGAACACTGAATGATTCGTATAGAGAGTGAACTGCTTCACTGTCTCCTTGGGCCCTATCAAGTATCTTGATTTGGTGCTTAACACCAATCAAACATAACACTCTAGTCTCACTCCACAGAGACCATCAAAAGCTTACCCTTGAATCCAGGTAAGTATTTGATTTATATTCCACTTTTTTTCCAAAAGTGAGATGCAAGGTTGCTTATGAAATAATTTGAAAGATGATAATAAAAACACACACACACATACATACACACACACATATATATATATGTATGTATGTATATCCAATTACACTAAATTTAAATTTAACTTAATTTAACTTACATTTAAATTAATTAAGTTAAATTAATTTAATTTAAATTTAAATTAGTGTAGTTTAATTTAAATTTAAAAAGTTCAAAAATGTCAGATTAATAATAACTCAGCATTAAAATATTTAAAATTTCAACACTTCTCTTTTAGAATGTCATACCCTGTCAGCACTACAGAGAAGACCTCTCCCCCTTTTGTGACGTTTCATGGCAACATTTTGTTAACTTAGGGGCAAAAAATCCCTTCATGTAATGTCTCTTGTGAAGTCTCCTGTAACATATGTCGGAAAATGTAGTATGGTAGGTATTGTGGTCCCAAGTTATTTTGGTCTTTGGATGTCAGCAGTAGAACCCTATTTTCCCTATTTGGGGAATACAGATATGAAAACCCAGTGGGTGATCTTGGATGTGTCATACACTCTCAGCCCCAGAAAAACCAAGTGATAGGTTGGTCTTAGGGTTGCCATAAATCGGAAATAACTTGGAGGCACACAACAGCAAGAATACTAACTCAACATGTCATTCTGTTAGGCAGTCTGCAGACCTTGTTTGGAAGAGCCTATATGGTATAGTGGTTTGAGCATTGGACTACAACCCTGGAGACCAGGGTTCAGTTCCCTGCTCAGACATGGGAACCCACTGGGTGACTCTGGGTACATCACATTCAGCCCCAGAAAACCCCATGATAAGTTCACCTTAGAATCACCATAAGAAATGATTTGAAGGCACATAGCATGAATGACAACAACAACAACAACTACAAGGGTCCATTAATAAAAAAGGAAAAACAGAGCTGAGTAATACATTTATTAGGTGTAGGAAAAGCAGATACACAGAGCCTGATCTTAGCCCCTAAAATAGGTATTAAGGTGCCAATCAGGTGAGGAAAAGCTACAAAATTGGTCCCACATGGCAGTAACATATAGGCATGGTGAACTTGCATCACATGGTGCATATTCACTCATCTTCATTGAGAATGTGCACATCATGTCTCCATGAAGAGGAAACTGTGCACGTTTCCCAAGCAGTTTGCAGCATGCAATAGGCTTGAAGAATTTGTACCTTGCAATAAGTATAATCTACTTCTGAACTAGAGATAGAAACAAAGGGCATGTTTCTGGCAAGAGTATGCACCTTGACTAGTGAATGATCAAATTGCCCACAGTATTAAAAAAAAGTAGTCAGAGTATGCACAGTCACCCAAGGCATCTTGAGAAGTACGTACAGAGACTGGAAAATGTGTACCTTTCTCTGCTCATGGACCATAAATGCACATATTAGTGACTATTCACAATGGCCAGTTGTTTTTCACACTAGCCTTTTTAGTCACTTTGACCAAAAATGTGTATACGCACACTCTGGATATCCTTCCTTGCTACTCAAAATACTGCTCAAGCAATCTAATAATGTAGAATTCGAGTTAAACATAAAAGCATGCCATTCAAAATATCAAATCTATTTTGATCTATTAAAAGCATACAAACAGCTTATGCAGTAGATTGAAGGGATTAGAGATTGCTAGTGTTACAATGTATTACAATGTATGTTTTGTTAATTGCCATTTGCTACAATGTATTAATTGCTAACTGCCATTTGCAACAGTGTATCAAGTACATTGTAGTTTGTATCTGGTTATGGATTCAAAGGGTTTAAGGTGCCTGTGGAGATGACCTGGCAATGGTTGGTGTCAGGGGAGAGGATCAGAGAGGGGTAATATGACGCCAACAGGAATCATGAGATGTCATGAGAACAACCAGGCTGGACAAAATAAGAGCTCAGGAACTGTTCAAGTTCCCAAGATGAAAGTATGTAAACAATGGGGAGTTCTGGGAAACTAAGGGGTCTGGTGGGGTAAGGTGACATTTATGACTTTCATCAGTCAATGTCATTCATGCCTAAATGTGGATGTCAAAGTATAAAACCTGTTACCCAACAACATATGCCAGTCTTAGCAGCTTTTGGAAGTTGCTATGTTGCTTGCCAAATTCTAAATAAATGATGCTGCTGAGTGTTTCTTTGGAAAAGCAAGTTAGCCAGCACATGACAGAATCCAGCACAATACAAATGTAGAGTCTTAAGGCAGACTCAGATTCAGACTGGCCTTTGGTAAGAGATAAACAAGCCAACAAATGTAAATTAGATCAGAATGGCACATCTGTTCCTACTTCTTGGAATATGGCCATTGCTAATTCCTGAAGGAACTCTCTAGGCCTGTATGAACACCTCAGAGTTCACACTTCTTTCTCCTTCTTGAAAGCATTATTTTATGAAGCAACCCATTACCATACTAAACTGAGATGCAGAAGGATTAACATGAATTTAACTAAGTGAAGAAGGCCCAGAGAACAGAGATGCTATTATAAGACTTTTAAAACATGATTTTCCTCTTCTGTTTCTTTCTGTGCTTCTTAATTTCTGAATTGGGTCTAAGCAGTGGAAAAGGAATGCTTATTCATGTCATGCTCCATTTACAATCTCTCTCAAACACACATGTGCATGTGCACACACACACACACACCACCTCTCAACTGATTTTGAGATAGTCTCCTGAGACTGACCAAGACTTTATGTGTAAGAGGCAACTGTTTTTCTATTGTCTCTGGTAGGCCCCTCACACCCACCAGCCCCATCACAGCTTCTCTTACTGCACTGTCTCCTGAAGAGTCTGCCTGTAGCTTCCATTTCTGTTGTTTTATCTTCTTTGCCCCCAATAATGTACAAAGCCCCCAGCAGTGTGGCTGCTTGCAGAAACACACACACACACACACACCCCTTTACTTTTCTCGTGCTTGAATCCATATCTACTGTCCCTCTATCTTGAGTCATAGAAAGGTGAAACTACCACTTTCTTTTCTTTGTTATTTATCTTTTTACAAGTTAGTAGTCCTACTGTGCTCCACTAGACTTCACCACATATGTCCAGAGCTATAGTACTTGTACAGGTTGATCCAATTGTATAACATATCTGCTGTGTTCTCTAAATGAATGAAGATAAATCAGTTGTTAACTATGATAGAATAGTTTGCAACTTATTTCTGAATAAGGATGTGAGTGACTAGGCTGTTAGTCAGGATTAAACCTAGTATATATTAGGACCTGTATGTTCCCCACAGTGTCCTTTGATGTCTTATGTAGCACGCAATCGCTATATTAAAAGTTTAACATATTGAGTGCATGCTATGTGAAACACCAAAGGAAAATAGACCTTTTATTTTCTATATGTTAACATTTTCTTCTGCATAGGGATAGGAGTTGTGCAGCCTTCCACATGTTGAATTGTAGTTGCCAGCAGTCTTAGCCAACCTAGCCAAAGGTGAGGAATGTTGGGAGTTGCAGTTCAGCAACATCTGGATGATGTGTTCACCCTTCTTCTACATATACCTGTATATACCTGCCATAAGCTGAGGCAGGAAGCTTAAGAAAAGGGCAGCAGTTTAGGCTTCAGATTTATCTCCTGGATGAAAAGTATCCCAGAACTTCTGATGTTCTTTTAAGTAGAATGAAAGAATGATTTCAAGGACTAGAATAAGGCAATTGATGGCAGTCACAGACGTAGGGACTCTTACAAATCCTGCTTTGAAGAAGGGAGGTTTTTGAGCAAACATTACAGGTGAATTAATGAATTTATTCTCTATATCAAGAAACAATAGAGTATATTGGGAACTCAGACTTTTAGAATTAAGTATTGTGATCTAATATTTACTTCTTACTCTGCACTTGTATGCCCAGCCCCAGTTTGTATTCTGGACATGTTTCTTAGAAATTGAATGGAGAATGGCTATTTTTCCTCATCTTTTCACTTTGAAAGTAATCTGCTAGAAAATGTTGGTATGATTACCTATCTACAAAATTGCCATGCAGTGGTGAACTTATCAGGCTATAACAACGTAGATGAAGTTAGAGCATGAAATATGAAATACCATGCTTTGAAGAGAAGCCAACATGTATCACCTTGAGTGAGCATTATTTTATCAAAAGAAAGATTGTGTTGACACTCATTTCATTTGGCAAGGGATATTAATACTGATTTTAGGAAAAGCCATCTATACAATTTTTTTATGCCATCAGGCAAGACTAGTTTACATGAGTGAGGTGCACACTATGCCATGTACTTCTTTTTGGAAATATGTGGTTGGAAACTGCACATTGTTTCTATAACTATTCTCTCTTTATTCTACAAAAAGAAAAAATAGATGAATATTACATGATTTGCTTCATGGCCCATTACATCAGATAGGAGTATCATATTGGATGAGGTTGTGGACACTCCTTTCCTTTCTGCTTTAAAAGTAAGATGTTTCCTTATGTCACAATAAACAATCTTCCTTTTGAGTTATGGAAGGGAACTATGTATGTAGCGTAACAAACAATTGTCTCAGGGACAATTGTTTATTGCAAGGATGGACAAAACACCACTCTGGGGCTTAATGCAGTCTCCCAAGGCTGTTTTTTTGGCCACAAATCTCCTCCTACTCTCTGACTATATTTTTTCTGGTTTTGAGAAAAGGAGGGTGAATTGTTGCTCCTCGAAGTTTATATTTCAATAGGTTGTAGCACCCTAACCAATTTAACATTAAAAAAAAAAACCATTGGCTCTTATCATATTGGAAATTTAAAGTATTTTAAATCAAGGTACAATCAGGGAGTTTAGGTGTTGTATAGGGCTCATATTGCCAGGATGAGAGCATTGTCATCTCCCCATCATCAGAACCATTGCACAGGACTTCCAGTACCTATGGCGATGTGATCAGCTGCTTGGTAAAGAAGCTCTGCCAGGCAATAGCAGTGCTTGGTAGTTAATTGCATTAAAGCATCAATATTTTGGCTAAAAATTATCCTTACAGTAAAGGGGATTTGAAAGGGCTTGCAGGGATCCTGGGACAGCACTCAGTGGTGGAAAAAATGGTGGAGAGGAACTCTTCATGGATGGAGCTGGGGGAGCTCACCTCTGTAGAGCATTTACAGCAGACACAAAACCTGCAGAACCTTCTTTTTTTAAAGGAGGACAATTCAAAAGTGAAGTGAGTAATTTGTATTTGTATTTTAAAATTGACAAAATTCTTCTAAAGTAAATACTCTGTCAGAACAATTAAGAGAATAAATAGATTAAGGAGAAAGAGACTGATTTAAGAAACTATAGAAGAAAAAAGAAAAGATTGCATTAGAAAGGGATAGTCCAAAGTAAGAAATTAGAAAAGGAGAAAAGGAAGGAGAGAAAGCTGAAACAGCAGTGACAATCTGAAAATGGAAAGCAAAAGCAGGAGTAACAATTTGAAAGGAGAAAGAAGAGAGAAATAGCCAATACTATTTGAAACTGTTCATGGTTAATAAGGATGCTTAAGATTAAAGAGGCTATTATAAAATTAAAGTTCAAAATGGAATTCTTAAGTGAAGAAGGTGATTGCAAGTGCTGATGGTTAAGAAATGTGAATGAAGGTTTGTGTGAAGTGAAGACAATCAATTTAAAGAGTTAAAATTTTTATATAATTGCTAAATCTGAGATTGGACTGTAGCCAAAGTTCAATTAAGATAGTGGTCTGAAATCAAGACTAGAAAGAAACGCTTTGGAAGAAAGACACTAGAGAAAGGACTTAAGAGACAGAAGATTGGAAAGACTGTGAGAAAAGGGGAAAAAAAGAAATAGTAAAAGTAGACCTTGAACACTTCACAAGCTTACAGAGACTGAGAGATACCAATGAAGGAAAATTTAAGAAAGTGAAACTAATTGCAAGTGGAAGAAAGAAAGAGAAAGTGAAGAAACATGTGGAAGGAGAAGGACTGTACAAAAAGAAAAAGCACAGGATGTAAAAGAAGAAAAAGAAAAGACAGTGTAAAGACCAAGAAAGTTAATTATAAAGGACTGAGACTGAGCCTAATTCAAGAAAGACGCTTAAGGACATGGGAATACAAACAGTACAGATAATCAAAAGTTTGAGAAGTAATTATAAAGGTTGGAAGGGGGAGGAAGGGTTGTTGAAACACCTTGTTCTTGAAATCTTTACTGATTTTTTTCTTTGAAACTTCCTTGTTGTTGAGATATTCTATAACTTCTAAATAATAGAATTGGGACTAACATATAAATGAGATTCTGAGGATAGGTTTTAATGTACAGTAGAAGTTTTAATATACTATAAAGCAAGGAAAAACATAGAGAATATAGACAGAGAAGATATTTATCTAAAGAGAGAAATAAGAAAAAATAAGTTATATAAACTAATTGAATAGTTTTTAGCTGGGAAGTAGTGAATAAGTTGAATACAAAGTCCTAATTACAAAGAGTTTTCAATTATGGATTGTTCAAGGTCAGCAAAAGTGAAGAAAAAGTGAAGTAGACAGGGAGAACAAGAAGGGAGGACAGAAGTGGAAGGAGAAAGATTAATACAAGAAAATAAACTAAATATAGCTACAGCACTTGATTGCAAAAGCCAAGGAAAACAGAAGATATTTAATAATGGCCATGAGCCCAAGGAAAGCAACACAAGCACAAGCACAAGCAAGAACATCAGGATCCTACTATTCAGATTTTGGAGGAAATTCAGAAATTTAGAATGGAAATGAGACAGGAAATGAAGGAAATGAGCTGAAATAAGACAAGACTTCAAAGAGAGAAACAGAACATTTAAATCAAGCACTAAAAAAAGTTACAGAAGACATGGTAGAGATTAAAAACAAAGTAGAAACACTACAAGAAAAAAAATGACGTAAAGATACTAAAAAATTAATAATAGAACAGAATGAGGCTGGATTTACGGCAGAGAAGCAGATGTTTGAAGATGAGAGGTCTCCCAGGACAACAAAAAGGGTATTTATATGAAATGAAATGAAATAGGATTTATATTATATTAATCCCAATTTAGGCAGACTTTAAACAAAACAAAGAGAAATTTGAATTAGAAGTGGATAACATTTTTAAAATTAGTTTTTAGAATTAATTCTCCAATGGCCAAGAAGAAGAATCTACCAAGGAACAAAGTTATATATTCTATGAGAGAAAGAATGAGAGATAAGTTAATAAAATTATCCTTTGAAGATTATAATAGACAATGGAGAAATAAAGATTTATAAATATGTACTGGCAGAGATCTCTCCCCCTCCCCTGCAAAAAAAAAAAAGAAAAAGAAAAAGAAAGAGAGAGAGAGAGAGAGAGGGAGACTATCTTTTTCTTATAAGACAACTACAGAAGAAAGGTATAAGATACAGGTGGGAAAAGATCAAAGGGACCCTTTTCTTTTTAATGAAATAAGTTAAAGGATAAATACAGTGGACAAAGCCATTTTTTAAAGAAATATGGTAAGGAGTTTGAAAGAAGCCTCAAGGAAGAAGAGAAAGAAAAAGATCAGGAGACTGGAGAGAAAGAGAAACAAGACGGACAAGAAGAATTATATGATCAAGATGAAGAAGAAGAGATAACTTCAGAACAGGAACAAGCAAAGGAAGAACAATTGGAAGTTCAAGAGGAAACAGCAGATTACAATCCAGAAGAAATTTAGAAAATACAAAATGCAAAATTAATATTGTAGAATGTATGGGGCTTACAAGATAAAAGGAAACAAATATTTCATTGTTTGGAAAAAACGCAGACATAGTATGTCTTCAAGAAACTTTTATTTGTCAAAAAGATCAGAGAATCTTAAAGAACCCTGAACTAGGTGATTGCTATATAGCCACAACTGCTAAAAAGAAAAGAGGCATGATGATGTATATAGTCCAAAAAGATCACCAGCAAAAGAGATATTCAAGGGTGAAGAAGGATGGCTGATTAGGACAGAATTACAAATACAAGGTTTAAAGCTCTGTTAATAGGAATCTATGCTCTGGTTGAGAATAAGCATGATTAAAAAGAAACCCTAGAAAATAGATTACTGAACTACAATTACAAAAATATAATCCTAATGGGAGACTGGAAGGGAGTATTAGACTCAACTCTTGATAGACATTCAAGAGAACAGGAAGATGGGGGGAAAAACCCCAAGGGAAATTGCCTAAAACAATCTTTGATCTAATGGAAAACTTAACTTTAATAGACCTCTGGAGACAAATATATGGAAATGAAAAAGACTTCACATACTACTCAGAAAGTCATAAGTCAACATCAAGAATAGATATTAATAGTTGATTAACAGGATTTCCAAAATTGAAATATTAATTAATTGAAATATTAATATTACATTATATTGTTATTAATATTAATTAGTCAATTCAGATTGTAACTAAATTTCCTTGACCTTAAAACAATAGACAAAAACTATTCCTAGTGCCTGAATGAAGACCTGTTAAAAGATGAGGAAATCTTGAATAAAGAAAAACAAGGTCAAATTATCTTTTGAAGAAAACATGAATAAAGAAAAAATGAATATAATCTGAGACACAAGCAAGGCAGTCATGCAAGGATTCTTAATGCAGCAACAGCTTGAATGGAATAAAAGAGAAAAGAGAAAATAGTAGGCATACTTTTTTTAAAAAAGGAGGACTCAAAAAGAAGCCAAAGGGAATGAAATAAATACTGAAATAAAAATTCTCTATAAACAGTTATCTATCATGACAGTGGAAGAGGAAGAAGAGGAATTGAAATTGCAAAACAAAGATTTTTCTGAGCACACAAATAAGACAGGGAAGTTGTTGGCATACAAGATATAGAGGATGAAAGAGAAGAAACAAATAATAGAAATTAGGGAAGGGAAGAGATTCATACATATCATGGGAAGATCAAACATTTGAAAAATATTACTCTAATTTATTTAAAGAACCACAAGATCTCATATTTACTAGAGAAAAATTAATTGAATGTATAAAAGACCAATATGTACCACAAATAACAGGGGTACAAAAGAAAATATTAAACCAACTGATAGCAATAATGGGAATAACAGAAGAAATGAAGAGAACAAAAATAGGGAAATCACCAGGACCAGAAGGCTTTACAGTGCTATACTACAGGAAATGTGAAGCAGAAATATTGCTACCTCTGCAAGCAACAATAAATGAAATAATAAAGCAAGGAAGACTTGAAACTTGAGAAAACTTTTAATTTCAAAGGAAGATAGAGGCTTAAAAGACCCTAAAAACTATTGATCCACCTCACTATTAAATGTAGATTATAAAATTTTCACATCGATATAGGCAGATAGATTTAAGGAAGTACTCCAGGATTGGATTCATGAAGTTCAGAGCATATTTCTACTGAAAAGATCAATAAAACAAAATATAAGAATTATAATCAATATTATAGAATATTATGGAAAGAATCCAGGGAAATAATTTGGCCTTTCTGGATACACAGAAGGCATTTGACAAGGTCAACTGGCAATTTTTGATGGAGATTCTGAAGAAAATGAACATAGGAGAGAATTATATAGGTTGGGTAAGAGGAAGACAAATGTGGAAGACAATAATCACAGATAATAATAAATGGAGATAAAACAAGATCATGTGAAATGAAGAAAGGAATAAGACAGGGTTGCCCATTATTGCCATTGTCAGGAATCTCTCCCTGCCATGCCGCAGCCAGCAGGGGAGGAGGAAGGTCAGGAATACTTTCAGGGAGAGTCCAAAATATCAAACACCAGGAAAACACAAGCTGAGCCACATCAAGGTCCAGTCCAAAGATTCATGAGGCAGAGATCTGTCCGGAGGGTTTCTGGGAGCAGGAGACACAAAGGTCATGAGGGCTCGCTAATAATTTGCTGGAACCAAGGAGCAGCCATGCCGGCAGACTTAAATAGCCCCTGTGAGCAGGTGCTGCTTGTTATTGTTTCCTCAGCCGAGTCCATGCAGCCTCCTTCTGAGCAGCCCGTTTCAGCCTTCTGTGTGATTGAGGGCTGATGGGCACAGCTGGCTGCAACTCCTCTGCATCACTGCTGGTTCCCTCTCCGTCAAGAGCTGGCTGGGGCAACTCTGTCTCTGTTTGACCTTCCAGTGCAGGGGATGTTTGCAGGTTGACTTGCTCACTCTCTGGCTTGGCCCCATGCACAATCAGTTGCTCCTCAATCACAGCAGCAGCATCTATCACAGCCATTACTATTCATAACAGTTCTACAGACCTTGAACACAAAGATTAGAGAATCAGATAAAAGGAACCAACATAAAAAGAATTAAATGTAAATTATGAACCTTTGCAGATGACTCAGTCATTTTTCTAGAAGAACCCAAACATTGTATAGAAAAAGTATTGGAGACATTAAGTGAATATGGTCAAGCTTCGGGATTTAAGATAAACAAAGACAGTGACACTAACAATGAATATGATGAAGAAAGAAGAAACAGGATTATCAAAAATAACAGGATTCCAGGGAGAAGAGAAGATAAAGTATTTAGGGGTAAATATAACAAAGAAAGATCAAAATTATTTGACAATAATTATAAAAAAAAATGGAAAAGCATATAGTCAGAGCTTAAAAGGGAATAATCCGAATTTATCCTTAATGGGCAAAATAGCATAAAGTAAAATGAATCTACTCCCAAAAATGATGTTTCTGTTTCAAAATCTGGAGCAGGAATAAGTACTGGAAAGCACATGTAATAAATCAGCAAAAAAAAAAAAAAAAGAGAGAGAGAGAGAGAGAGACTATGCTCCACATGCTTATGGGTGGAAAAGATTCAGCCTACGATTCAGCTACCAAACACACTTGTGGTATGATAAAATTTAAGTAAATAGAGACTTTAACAACAATTATATTAGGAGATCATTGAGTAAAATATGGATGATATATAAGTTTCATAGTAAAATTCCAGTATTGGCATCTCCATAGGAAGCCTTCTTAATAGGAGGAAAATCATCAGAAGGAGAATGGCTAGGATACAAGAATCTCTTAGTATGGGAAGAAAATAAACCTAAAATGAAAATAAGAGAAGAGTTGAACATTCAAGGGATGGATTGCCAATGATTTTCCTATAAGCAATTGCAAGAAAAATTTAAAATGAACTATAAGTTGCAAGGTTTTGCAAAACAAAACAATGAATTAGATGAAATATCATTATCTAAGAATCCCAATCGATAGCTAAATTGTATAGATTTCTCTTAAAAAGAAAGTTGGAACAAGAAACTAAATATATATATACACACACACACACAATTAAGTGTGCCTGGAATATAGGAAATATATTTGGAACATTTAGAAAACTGGCAACACTCTTGGAGTAAGAATTTGAAATTCACATTAAATATAGTATTAAAGGAAAATTGTTATAAAATGTTGTACTGCTGGTACATAACGCTATGGAGGTTTTCTAAGATGAGCGAAAATGTTGGAAATGTGATGAAAGATAAAGAACCGTTTCTCACATGTGCTGGTTGTATAAAGAGGCAAAGAAATTTTGGGTACAAATACACAATATAATTAGCAAAATATTGAATGTTAATTATGAGATGAAGTCAGAATATATTTACTAAGTATGATTGAAAGAAAATTAGAGATTTTCCCTCCAAATTAGAATTATATATGATTTCATTTGCACAAAAATGGAAAGGAAATGAAAAACTTTTGATTCAGGATTGGCTACTGAACATTTTGGATGCAATGGAGATGGGAGAGTTGACAATATTACTGAAAGACACATTGCTGCAAAAATTTGAAGGTAAATGGAAACCTATAATGGATTATTGTAAAGATTTTTGGGGCAATATAGCAATCAAAAAATCTTAGATTTTGATTATCTATTGTTTTATGAAAGAGTTTACAGAATGAATGGATAGAATACAAATATGAAGGGATGTTAAAGAGAAGAAAGGAATGGGTTATGAAAATGATTAAATCCCAACTCAAAAACATGAAAATGGAAGAGAGGGTGGGATTTAGAAAGGTTTAAGAAAAAGGTTTCACTGATAAGTGTATTATAGTATGGTAGAGTGAAAAAGGTGTGAAGTGTTAATGTGAATGCTGTTTCTTGGAACCAAAAGTAATAAAAAAGAACAAAAACAAAAAAGAGAGCCATTGCACAGGTGGGACAAGTAGCATGGGTTTTGTACAACTGTCATGATGTACAGCACTTTGGAGGGACAGACTACCATTGTACAATGATAGTGCAAAGGGAAAGAAGGCAATTGACCTCAACAGAGCCACAGAACGGAGGCAGGAGAATAGTCATGAATGCCCTGTGCCCACACAGAAAAATGCCCCTATTTTTCACCTGTATGTAGTAAGAGCCACATTGTGCATGAGGCCACTGTCCACTGTTCATCATTATAATTCTTTGACATCGTTTTAGTGGCATAGCTCTGTAGTTGTAAAACTTGTGATGTAGGATCTCAGCCAATGTTTTCATATTAGCAGTGAAGTTCTACCCCTTTGCCTCCCCTCTTATTTTGGCGTTTTGGGTAGTCTGTGCAGCTCCTGGATAGTGCCAGGGGCAGAAAATTTACCCCAAGGTCCACTAACCTTACCAACCTCTGTTTTATAGGAAGCAATATATGGGCAAAATATGAATGCATTTAGAGACAGATAGAGAATTCCAATAATATGAATCTTTTTTCACAAGGTAGGAGACAACCATTCAATGTGATGGGTCTGAACTAAATCAACTGCACATTGATTCCATTGAAACCAATGTGAAATGTTAGTTATTCAAACTTAAACCTCATTGATTTCAACGGGACCTAACTGAATGTAAAAACAGATGTTCTGAATTAAAGCAAAGGCCAAACAATTGTCTGTGGTAAGGGCACAATCAGACAAAAACAGAAAGTAATTCTACCGACAACTAGGATTCAATGAACTACATATTAAATCATATATATTAAAAGCAAAACCAATGGGTGAACACAGGAGAAATGTGCTCCAAATAGTGCCTGCCCACCTCAAAACTTTTCTTATGTTAAAAATGATTTTCTTGACTAGGAAGCTAATATGACAGTGAATAATGTTTTATGGTTTGGGAATGATAAGGTTATCCAATTGTTGCTTCAAAAGGGTAATGAACAGAATAGATGTGTTTGTTAACTTAACTGGGCTACTTGCTTTTTTACTAGGAAAAGAAAGTCCTACAGTAAGTGACATCCCAGATGATGCTGATGAGCCCATGCCTGTACCAGAAGATCTTTCAGCTAGCACAGGAGGACATCAGAATTCTAGGAATGAGAGAGTTTTGGGTAAGAGTGCTGATATGAGTAGCTCTGCTACCATGCATTCACGAGGTGCTTTTGAAATATGTGAATGATACATGAAAGAATGATACATGGGATCTGTCTTCAGTTCTGACAGAAGCATTATTGTTTTGCAGCTTTTCTGTTTTAAAAAAAGAACAGGCCTTTTTTTCAATTTTAAAGGAATATCCAGCCATTTTCATTTTGTGGTTTCATGAAAGAGAAGTAAATAAGTGGAATGTGGTATGGTGGAAACAGGTATAACTTCCAGATGAGGGTATTTTGTTTTTTATCATGGTATAGCATTACTAAATTTACAAAATGTTATGAGAGGTCCATGTATGGTGTAGTGGTCTACATGCTGGACTAAGATGCTAGGAAACCATGGTTTGAGTTATGCCCTCAGCCATGGAAACCTCACTGGATGATCTCGAGCTAGTCACACTCTCTCAGCCTTAGAAGAAGGTAATGGCAAACCTTCTCTGAATAATTCTTGCCATGAAAACTCTATGATAGGGTTTCTATAAGTCAGACTTAACATGAAGGCACATGGCAACAACCATGTAACAGGAAATGTGAAGACCTGTTGAGAGGGGAAACAGATTTTTGTTTTTTAAAAACACAGGGTTTTTTCTGGTTTTAGGAAACAGGGAAAAATAAAAATTAGATTATGGAATATCTATATAATCTCCTTTTACAATGATAAATAAAATGTTTGAATTAAGTAAGGTGTTCATAAATACTCCACCTGAAATTACTTCTAAATAACAGAAAGACTTTTATATAAGATTGTATATAGTATTAGATCATGATGTTAGTTTCCTTTTCTCTCTTTTTTTTATGAGAATGAGTGCTTTATATCTGTTTGACACTATGGAGAACTAGAGGAGACAAAATAATTGTTTTACTAGTATTGATTGTTTCCACTATTTTTCTTTGTTTTGGTTTGTTTTTGTTTTGCCTGCTCCTAATAAACTACCTCAATAAAAGAGGTGCCCTACAGTTGAGGACACCATAGCTTGAACTATAGCAAAAGATTTTTTAAAAAACCTAAATTCAATTTGCATATGTTCTCCAATGAAACTACATATACATAATTATGTACATATACATAATTGTACTTTCAATATAAACATGATAATCTTATGCTAAATCGAATTCTGTATAAAATATTTTTAATTTCTAAAGTAACAAAGTGATTTTCAATCTAGCTTGCGTCGAGTTTTTTAAAAATTTCATTTTATATATAAAAAAATCCCTTGTGGCTACGGCTTCAAAATTCCTGAAAAATTTGCACCTTTACATGCAATATCATTTTGTAAGAATGTTTTGGTGTTTATACTAATAGAGGACAGCGTCCTAATGCTGTGAACATATGGCTATGAAAAAGGAATTACTACTCTGGATGTTCATAGTAAAGGAGAATAAGGGGAACGTTTATTCTTTCAGGAAATCTATTCAATGACAGGACAAGAGAAAAAAGAAAAACTAGACTTGGTTATTCAGGCTGCTCAAGCTGGCTTTATGAATGTGGATATGCTGGTGGCCATTATGGAAAATCCAAGTGTAGCCTCTCTCTAGGTATGAAAAGAAGCAGGAGGTGACCTCATAGAAAGGAGAGATGAATTACAGCTGCTTAATGCCAGGTCAGTGAATGATAAGACAATAGCAATACAGGTTTTAGATGAGCATGCTGACCTGGCCTGTATCACAGGGACCTGGCTGGATGAGGTTGGGCTTAATCTCTCAGGTTTGCCCACCAGTGTTTGTTTGTTTGTTTGTTTGTTTTTGTGTTGTGTTGTTTTTGTGCATTAGTGGGCAAGACATAGGGGATGGGGAGGTGGAGTTGCAGTAGTCTATCATGATTCCATCCCTCTGAACAATTGCCCTATCCCACAGTCTGCAGACATTGAGTGTATATGCCTGAAGGTGGGTGGCTGAGACAAAATAGGGATTCTGTTGGTGTACCACCCACTCCACTGCTCAACAGTCTCCCTTCCTGAGCTATCTGGAGTGGTCCCAGAGTTGGTATTGGAGTGATAATGGCAGTGGCAGAGCTTGGAGTGTGTGGAGGGGGCGGGGCTACGGTGCACGGAGCGGGGCTGCGGTGCATGGGGGCAGGGGCAGGACATGCAGGGGGATGGCTACGGGCCAGGACACCGCAAAAACATTGCTGCCTGGGGTGAGCTGCACCCACCACACCCCCCATCCCTACGTGACTGGATAATGGTGACCTTGGTGTTGAGGAACTTTCTATAGTTCCATTGTCATAGATCACTGCCTGATTGGGATTAGACTCACTGGGACTCATGACCTCTAAAAGTCTGTGGGACTGATTAGGATGGACTACCCCAGGAGAATGATGGATCCAGATGGATTCTCAATGGCTCTTGTTGGATTTTCCTGTCACCTAGGCAGGTGATTCTGTTGAAGCCCTGACTGACCTCTAGACAGAGTGGTGGACACAACTGCTCTCATGGGGTGGAGCCAAACTGGTTTTCCAGGGAGCTAGCAGTGATGAAAGAAGTTAGACTGAAAGCAAAGCAATGTTGGAGGAAGACTTGGAGTGAGTCTGACCAAACACAACCTACAGTCTTGAAGGCCTACTTCATGGCAGTGCAGGCAGCCAAGGAACTATTAACTTCTGCCACAATTGCATCTGCAAGGAGACATCCAGTAGAACTGTTCTGAGTGGCCAGAGGTCTGTTACATTCTGACTCTCAAGAAGAAAATGCAGACCACTCAGCAGTCCACTGTGAATGAATTTTCATGGCACTTCGCAGATATAGTCTCTCAGATCCATTTGGACTCAGATGCCATGGTTGATACAGTCCCAGAGGATGTAATCTTGCCCCTCCTTCTTTGATAGTAATAGGAGCAGCCAAGTGGGTGAAGGAAGGTGTCAATGCCTCCATTCAAGCAGGTGGGGTTCTAACATGCCTAAAGAGAGAGTTGTAAGGTCTTCACTGAAAAAAACCTTCCCTGGATCCCCCTATACTGGATAACTATCACCCAGTGTCTAATATTCCATTTTTGAGCAAGGTAATAGAGCATGTGGTTGCCTCTCAGTTCCAGAGATTCCTAGGTGAAACTGATTATCTTCAGCCATGTCAATCTGTTTTCAGGCCTGGTTATAAAACAGAGAGAGCTTTGGTCACCTTGCTGGATGACCTGGAACTAAACAGAGGGTGTATGTCCCTATGGGTTCAGAGGGACCTCTTAGTGACTTTCAATATCATCAACTGTGGACTCCTTCTGGGATGCCTTCCTGAAATGAGACTTGAAAGCAGTGTGCTGGTGGACTCATGTTCACCTCCTTGGTCAATAGTTCTTGGAGTCCCTTGGGGTCCTTGGGGCCCCGTGCTATTCAACATTTAAATGAAACTACTGGGAGAGATCATCCAAAGGTTTGGGATTTAGTGCTACCAGTGTGCTAATGACAACCAACCTTATTTTTTCTTTCTACCTAATTCCAAGGAAGCTGTTTTGATTCTAAACCAGTCTCTGGCGTCAATAATGGATTGGATAAGGGCAAACAAATTGAAGCTCAATCCAGACAAAACAGAGGTGCTGCTGGTTAATCGAAAGGCAAATCAGGGAACAGAGTTACAGCCTGTGCGAGATGGGGTTATACTTTCCCAAAGATGCAGGTTCATAGTTTAGATGTACTACTGGATTCAGCCTTGAACCTCAAAGCTCAGGTTCCTGCAATACCTAGGAGCACTTTTGCAGACTTAAAGCTTGTGTGCCAGCTGTGCCTGTTCTGGAGATACTTGATTTCACCACAGTGATACATGCCCTGCCTATATCCTGTTTAGATTACTTTAAACATGCTGCTTTTAAAGATTTTTCAGAAACTTCAGTTGGTACAAAGAGCTGCAGCTAGAATGCCAACTCATCATACAACTCCCCTGCTCCAACAGGTCCGCTTGCTGCCAATCAGTTTCTGGGCACAATTCAAAGTGTAGGTTATAACTTATAAAGCCTTATAAGGCTTAAATCCAGGCTATCTGACAAATCGTATATCATACCATAAGAACAAGAATTGAAAAGCACATATAATCCACAGGCAAAGAGGAGACAAGTCTCCACATGCTTATTGCTGTTCTGTATTTTATTCTATAAAATGCCTTAATGAATATTCTATACTGTAAAAAGTCTAACATGTGTCATTCTATATGAAGAACTGAAAGACCTTCTTCAGGAGCGACAACAGAGACAAACAAGAACAAATAAAGATTCAGAACTAAAAACACATAATTCAAATTACAGTCATATAAAATATTCTGATATATAACATTAATTAAACTTAGTATTAAAAACATATACATGGAATTCAATATATCAACAACAGAAATTTCTGAAGTCGGCCAAAAAAAAATACACTAAAATAAATGAAACCCTCTCTCCATAAACTGGATTGGTAAACAATAAAAGGAGGACTAGACTTCAAAATTTTATTTATTTATACATTTCAGCAGATGATCAGAAAAAAGGGGGAGAGTAGAAAGACTGGGCCGAAACAACTTTCAAGAATGTCTGATGCAATCAAGCTAAGAAGGCATGTATGCTTTTATGAAGACTTTATTTATAATACAGGGAGAAAATCCAGACCTTCATTAAGATCTCTGGCCAAAGATTTCAATTTTAAGATCCAATCTGTTTCTTTTCATAACAAAGATTTTTTCTCCATTATCATTATGTATATTTTCCAGCACCCAAATTAATATCTGTGGCAGAGTGTTGAAAAAGATATTGTTTTAACCTGAAGAATTGACCATAGGGAAAGTTACATTTCAGTGTTCTAGAATGAGACCTATCAAATCTTAGATAGGAGTTAGCATCTGTGGTTTTCTGTATAAGGAGGTAATGAAATGATCTCCTGCCCTTTTTACTGTCAGATCCAGGAAATGAACTTCTGATTTACTGAACTGGAAATCAAATTATAAATTTATAGAATTGATTGTCCTGTGAAATTCTCTGAGATCGTCTACATTGCCCCTCCAAATATAGAAAACAACATCTAAAAACCTTACCTAAAGCACCAGTTGTTTGTTGAATAACCCACTGGGACAGGTGATTTCTCTTTCAAAACTCTCCATATACAAACTGGCAACCTCCAAAGAGAGTAAGAAATGTGAAGAGAAATGTTTTACTTTTCTCCTGTCCGGATTTAATTGTATGTTCTTATTCTACCAGTAAAAATCCGCTAAAATTACTATTAAGCATACTCATAGATCATTGCATTGTTAGATCTTATTGCTCAAAAGGTCCATGAATTGTTTCCAATCTTTCAAAAAAATAAAAAATTTAAAAATCTTCAGTAGGTTTATCCTATATCCTTTAAAACCCAAGTTAGTCTGGCAATTTGGGCTAACTCAGAAAGCTTAATAATCCATTCTTTGGTCACTGGTACTTCAGTCCATTTCTAGGTTTGAGCAAACAATGTTGCTGCTGTTGTTATATACTGAAGAAGTAATCCTTGTTCACTATCCAATTCTGTCTCTATAATACCCAGCAAAAACATTTCTGGTGACATTACAGAATTCACCTTCATTTTCTTTTTTTTCTTTTTCTTTTTTTCTTTTGGATTAACATACATTTACAAATTTTAAGCCAATAAGTTTTTGTTTCCTTACAAATCTACCACATATGGAAAAAGGAGCCCTCCTTATCCTGGCATCCCCAACACTGATTTGAAACATTGTTAGATACTTTTAACAGCTTATTTGGGGTTAGATACCACATTATCCTATACATGTTTTCTTTTAAATTACTACACAAAATACATTTTGTGTCCTTAGACTACATTTTTTCCCATATATCCATTTGAAAATTGGGCCCAAATTCTGGGACCACCTTATCATATAGCAAAGTCACATTGAAGTTTAATGGGGGAAGAATGAGTTAAGGATTTGCTTGACTCTGTTGAAATTTATGGACCTTGAAATGTTTATGTTTGGCTTTATCGTGTGCAAAGGGAACTACTGAAATTCTTTAAATGGCATCTGTAACAGTTATCTATGCAGAGGCAGTGTGGCTCTGTTTAGCAGTTGATGGGGAGCATGAGTAGGTGTTGACTATGGCCTTAATCCTGTTGACTAGCTTTCCTAGAGCAGACCTATTGAATTAAAAGGGTTTGCAAAAGTGTTGATTTACCATTCAATAGTAGATTGAATGGTCTACTTTGGCTGGAGCTACCAGTAGGATTCAGACCATTGTGTCCTGTTTGTGGACTTCCCATAGGCATATGGATCTTATTATATTGTTATGTGTGGTTTTTGTTACCTTTGTATATTTTCATGTAAAACTGACATGTGCTGTATTTTCTTGGCTGAGTTTGCCTGCAGAGTGACTCGAGGAGACAGGAGGAATAGAAGATAAAAACTGATACTGGACAGGGCAATACTGACAGAGCAGGGGCTCCCATTCGTCATAGTTCTCATGTAAGAAAATATGCTTCTATCTCTTTAGATCATTTGGGCTTTTTCATTCTTTACCACTAGGCTAGTTCACCACATGCATTGTTGTTGTGATCATTATCATCTTTATTTATATCCCAGATTTTCCCCAAAACTAGGACTCAAGGTGACTTACAAATTAAAATGAGTACAATATATTTAAAAATATACAAAAGATCAATATTAAAATAGAATTAAACTATCAACAATATCAAAACAGTTTAAAGCATGCAATTAAAAAGATAAGAACTTAAAATACTACAATGTCAACAGTAATTTTTTTCTCATCACTTCATTGCCCAGCATTTGATGACTGTCAGCTAGACTTGTGAACAGATTGTACTGAAAGCTATTTGTCCTTGAGCTGTAATTTTGATACTTTATCTGGGATGTCTCATTCACATGTTCAAGTTACATGTCAATGGTGCGGTTATCATGCAGTGAACATTCATATGATAAAACAGCTGCATGATGGAACCTGGCCAAAAGAAATCCACAATTATGCTGTCGGACAAAGCTTCTATCAAAAACTCATTGTCTGTGAAATGGAAACATGTCAGCAAGAAGGCTTGTAGCCTAGCTGTCACTCTGATGTGTTCAACAGGTTGTTCAACAGGTTAGGAGGACTACATATGACCTCCATGTACATCCTGAAATGGTACATCCCAAAGAGGCTGGTTTCTCCAAACTTACAAACCTGTACATCTTTGAATATTTCAGTAGATGGGATGAGAAACAAACCCTGCATGGGGTGGGGGGAGGAAAAGAGACTGTTAAAAAAAACCCAGCTATTAAAGTACACTATATTAAAAAAATACAGTTATTAAAAAAATATTTTTGGATTATAACTCCTAGAATCCAAGCTAGGTCTGGAAACCATTATGTTACCCTGTGTACTGGGGGTCCCGGGAGGGACACCAAAATGTGCTCCACTAAAGGTGGGGGAAATTAGCTCAGAACACTGCTTAGCGTTACGAGAGGCAAGGTAACGTAGCGAGATCTTGAACCCTATGTCTACGGGGTCGGGTTGAGTCAAGGAGCACACAGAAGTTGAAACAATAAATGATGTTTATTAAATACACAAGCAAAACAGGGTATGTGACACACTCACACAAGGTAACTAAAGAAAATAAAGGTTGTAGTGGTATAGAGGGATTTTTGGAGGGATTGCTGGTTTGGGTGATACTTCACCTGTCTTGAAGCCCAGAAAAATAGAGAGCGAGGCTGGGGTGCGATGTAGCTCAGCACGTGGAGCTGAGGGGAGGCTTGCCAAGCAAAGCGGCAGCAAGGTGGGATGAAACTCGGGAGCGATCCGAGGAAGGTCTCGGAATCGAGGGTTTTTATGAGGAGAATTGTGACCGCAGGCTATGCCGTACTTGGGGGAAAACAGTAGATTTGGAGTTGGAGACAAAAGGGCGTCCCCATCTGGGGGTTTCCCTTTCCAATCCTTCTTTTGGGTCTCCGTACTTAACAGCAAGAACAGCAACGCCTGCTCCTGGTTTGGGACCCACACTCTCAATTCGGTATGGAGGCTGGTCCTCGACCCATGTGCCTCCGGGGAACCTTTCTCTCTACTCCAGATGGTAACTGCGATGGAGCCTTAGCTAGCCGTGGTCCCTTTTACAAGTACCAGCATCACAATTAAGATGGTGCCATGGCCCTTGAGGACAAGGCAGCACCAGAGCGTCTGCACGGAGGGTGAGTCGGTAGCCAAATTCACCTCCGGGTAGGAACATACATGTTGTTTACTTGTTACAGGGATAGAGGCAGGAGCTTTAATGGCAGCACAGTGGTGCACTGCCAAAATCTCTACTGGTCCCTGATCTAGCTGCCATAGAAACCCATTTGCGTAATCAACTGTGAACCTGTTTCCCCGGAGAAAACTGATGCCCAAAAGGCCATCATCTTCTCCCCGGTTCTCGCACGCCCACAATTGAAAACGAAATGTCTCTATAGACATTGGGATGCCTGTCCATGCCCTAGCTTGGTACCCCCCCGCCATATCCAGAAAACTAGACATGCTCGGGCGTGGGTTCACCATACCTCACAAGTTTGGGGAGCAGCACGTTTACTGCTGCACCAGAGTCTACAAGAAGGGTGGCAGGAGTCTTATCCCTCTCGGTCCCTATGCCTGCCTTCACCCAGAACCTTCCCCACCTGTCTGGCTTCAACCTAGCCACCACGTTGCGGGGAAGCTTCCTGGACCGAGGGCACCCCTATGCTTGCAGTTCCAGGTTAGGGTAGTATCCAGCTGGAGGTGGGCCGTCGGTCACGGCCTGGACTGGCTGTTTACTTCCCGCCTGAAGCTGCTTATCTAGCCCTTCCAAAAGCTCCAATGTTGGCCGCTTATCGAACTGGCTCATGTCCAGCCCGAACCTTCTGAGCATGCCCCAGACCCTTACTCTGTCCGAGGAGTACATCTGGGCCGTGGGGTCATACCCGCCAGATGTCTCCTGGGGAGAGCCCGAGTCAGAGGGCTGTTTGGGGGCAGTTGGCTGCGGTGGGGGAGTTCCTGCCTTGCTGGGCTGGCTGCAGAAATCCCATCCCTGCCACTGCCTGTTGTCCTGTCTGGGTGGCGGTCATGAGTTCCAATTCCCTCGCGGAATGGAATTTGGAGCCGTTTTCGTATGCTGGGAACGGGGCCCATAGTTCGAGTAGGTAACCTCAGCTATAGGTTCCCAATTCCCAGTGTCCTTCTGATGCGTCTTGGTGGGAGGTGTTAGGGATCCTGCCTCGCGCAGCAGGTTGGAGACCCGCTCGAGGTTATTCCCAAATTCCTCCCAGTTGGTGGTGGCTGGATCCACCAAACTTAAAGCCATCTTGGTCTCATGGTTAAGACCTCCGTACAAGTGCATCTTAAACTCGAGGCCGTTAAAGTCGTAACCACGGGGCATCAAGGGGACCTTCTCGGCCAGCATGGCGAGGAGCTGCTTCCGTGCCACGTAAGCCTCAAGGTTCTCACGAAGACCCTGTTGCTCCATGACATGGAGCACACCTGCACTCTGTCCGGGCCACAAAATCCTCACTACCTCTCTCATCCAGTCGCGGGCCTCGAGCCTAACCAAGCCTCGAGCCATCATGGCCGATTCAAGAGTAGGGAGCTCGGAGGGGGACATACAAAGTCGAGCCAATTGGGTCAGGTCCTGACCATTGGCTGTCGGGTGAGAATGTATCACCGCATTTAGCCACATGATCCCGGTGGACCGATTTAAAGGACCCAACTGGTCCGCAATAGCTTTGGCCTCAGTAGCACGCCAGGGGACCCTAGTCTCGGTGACCTGCATCTCCTGCGTCTCTTGCCTCTCTGAACTGCCTTCTCCAAGGGGAGTGGTCCGTCTCGTCATGGACCGTGTCTCGACAGGGTGGACTGGGACCTTAGGGTCACTCCAGTCTGGATTGTGGGGAACAGTTGCCCGAGCATCCTCTGGCAGTGCCTCCCCAGAAAAGTCCTCCGCAAACGTTGGGAGCAGCTCCGGGACACAGCCGAAATTAAGGCTTTGCGCGTTTGGAGCTGGCTCTCCAGCGCACCAATCTGTTTCTGGCAAGCTACATGGCTAACAGCCTCCTGCTGTTCTCTTACTTGCCCCACCATGAACTTGGCCGCAGAACGGGCATGATCCAGCTCAGCCTCTAAGGCGTGGGCTTTCTCCTCCCAAGTTTGTGCCACTACCTGGACGTCGCTAAGCTTCTGTGCTGACGCCTGCGCTACGGATGCAAAAGTTACCTTGTCCACACGCAGCGTTTCAACCTCGGCTTGAAGCTGGGCATTCTCCTTCTCTACGCTCGCGAATTTCTCTCTGGTCTCTACCAGGGCACTACTAGCATCTCTGGCCATAAGCCAAAGTCCCCAAGCGGCCAAAGCGTCCTTAGATGGCCCGAATGGATTCTTTGATTTATGTGCCAGGGTGTACGCTTCACGGAGTGTGGTAAAGGGATGTCCTTCCAGGGGCATTTCTCCTTACTCAACACCCATCTCTCTAGTTTACCTCTGACCTCTTCCTCCAACATGAGGTCCTTGATGGTTACCTTACTACTCTCTGCCATTTTTCACACAAACCACAACTATCTCTAACACTACCTACAAGCTACAAACTACAAACCACAAACTACAACCGGGACCAGGAACTGGAGTGACAGAAAGGATCACCTAGACCCCTGGGGGACTGTAGGGAAACGAACTCTGCGGAACTTCTCTAGGAAAGAGGGATGGGAACGTATCTCCAGCCTGCCCAAACAAAGTCACTTTGGTACTCCCAGACCCAGTTTTCCACCTCGACAGCACTGGGGACCAAAGGACGAGGTAACAGTTCGGGGACAGGGAGGTCACCTAGACCCAGGGAACCCTCAGGAGTACTCTGCCTGCCTGAAGGGTGGAAACGAACACTACAGAACTTACTACGCCGCCTGGCCAAGCAGCGGGGGAAGAGAGATGGGAACCTAAACCAAAACCGTTCCTAACAGTTTTTCGGGTGAGGGGTGCCTACCTCTACCTTGGGACAAACTTCTTAAAACCCTACACAAGTCAGGACGCACCCGAGATTCCAACTGCCAGCGGGACACACCCGCACTCTCAAAGCTACACAAAAACAACTGACGGGACGCACCCGTATACTACTCTGGGGGGGGGATTTCTTCCCTTTGCCTTGCCACTAGGGTGTTGGATGAGTGTAGACTGTTTCTACCGTGCTAACACTCTAACACTTCGGATCCCAGCCCACGATAGACCCCAAGTTAGGGATGTGATTCCCAGGACAGCTTGTGCACCCCCTTGCTATCGGACAATGGTTCACCGCCTAGTGCTAGTGACGACGCCAGGGCGGTTGACATACACAAGAAAGGGGAACAGATTTCCACCCGGATAGAATAGCTCTAGAGCTCAAACGCACAGAATTCTCACACACACGTGTTCCTGCCTAACAGCACCCTAACGACTTGACCGGCCATCACCTAAGTCAGTACCAGCCCAATTTGAGGAGGTTCACGGCTCCTTCTCAAATTAGGGGTACCGGGGTTGCTCGCGTTGCTCCACCACTATGTTACCCTGTGTACTGGGGGTCCTGGGAGGGACACCAAAATGTGCTCCACTAAAGGTGGGGAAAATTAGCTCAGAACACTGCTTAGCGTTACGAGAGGCAGGGTAATGTAGCGAGATCTTGAACCCTATGTCTACGGGGTCGGGTTGAGTCAAGGAGCACACAGAAGTTGAAACAATAAATGATGTTTATTAAATGCACAAGCAAAACAGGGTATGCGATACACTCACACAAGGTAACTAAAGAAAATGAAGGTTGGAGTGGTATAGAGGGATTTTTGGAGGGATTGCTGGTTTGGGTGATACTTCACCTGTCCTGAAGCCCAGAAAAATAGAGAGCGAGGCTGGGGTGCGATGTAGTTCAGCACGTGGAGCTGAGGGGAGGCTCGCCAAGCAAAGCGGCAGCAAGGCGGGATGAAACTCGGGAGCGATCCGAGGAAGGTCTCGGAATCAAGGGTTTTTATGAGGAGAATTGTGACTGCAGGTTATGCTGTACTTGGGGGAAAACAATAGATTTGGAGTTGGAGACAAAGCCTCCGAAAGGTCAGAATCTGAATGACTGAGTTATCGCAGAGGTTCTCAATAGAGTAGCCAGTATGCAAACACAGAGTACTTGGGTACTGTATAGGTTACCCATCGAGCTGCCAGCGCGGGGCAGAGGCTCTTTTGTAGGTTGCATGCATACTTAATTAGAGTACTTGCCTGGAGGTCTCCTAAAGCAGCGAGTCAGCTATTTTCTGGCCTGCCTGTATTGTCCAGGAATATTATGGCAATTAACAGCCGAGCTTGTTTGTGTGCTTGTCCGGTGACCTCACAAGCACATGGAGGGGAATAGAGAAGGAAGCCAAATGGCGATATCAAAAGGATATCTTTTAATATCCCCAAAGCTCGGACTAGCCAGGGCAGTAACAATTATTAGAATGTACTGCAAATGGTTATTGGATTGCTTATATCTATTTCAAATTATGAATTTATGGGGAATTTTGTGGTATAGATTGCCCCGTGTTACTGATGAATCCCACTTAATTTGAAGAGCAGAATTTATCTCACAGGGATATTATTAATTATACAGCACCATTTGTGCATGTGCATGTGAAAAAGAGAAAACCCCTAAAGACTTTATGATCTAAATTTTAAAAGTGTTAAAGGCAACAAAGAGAGTAAGGATAAGAAAAAGAAAATTAAATTAGAAAACATAGTTTACTTGTCCACAGGCCTCGTTGCGTTTAGGGTTGAAAGCTGCAGAAGCAAGCAACACCTTCACAGAAAATATTTTGGGAAAGACTGCTGAAATGCTTCCTGGTAGTATACAATAAGTAGCTGTTTAATATGTTGATCCCATTACAACACAATCTATCATCTCCACTCAAAAGTAATCCTCATTGTATATCCACTCAAAAGCATTCTCCAAATGGGCCTACCAATACAATCTGATACACGTCTATAGACAATTATGTCCCACTAAGTTCCTAGGTTTCCTCCTAGGAAAGTGGGTACACAAAGGTGAGCCCAGCTTTTACCTGAATGCAAATAGTATGACAGCCTTACTTGTCTGGCACCGCATAGTACAATGGTATGTTGAAAACAAACCCCCCCACCTCCATATCTTACTCCCATGTCTGTTTAATATATGGAAATGTTGTCATCCTGGACATCAGATTGCTTTGCAGGCAATGGTGGAGAGATTGGCTGATAATTACCACTATTTTTTTTTATAATTTTTTTATTGGTTTTTCCATAATGACTCTAATACATATCAACACATTAATCCCCTCATCTCCCAAACATTCACTACGTAACAAACAATACATTACAGTACAATCATTCATTAATTTACTTTACAAATAATTTTAACACCACCATTTCACACTACACATAGAAACATTTGACTTCCTTTTTATCTTTTATGTTCTTTATCAACATTATTATTTATATCCTATCTTTCATTTCCTTAGCACTTTACTTCAATCCGTACATCTAATCGGTATCCTGCTTTCTCTTATCAACTTATTAAACCTATGATTTTTTATATCTCTAATTGTCGCTTCGGAACTAAATGTAAAAATTAATTCTTTAAATGCATGTTAGTCTGTGGACCATGATATATACTGTTGGATTCAGACACCCGTAACTATCTCTTTCTTCTATAGCGAAACTTACCTTGCGTTATCATTTACTAACTTCTTATTTTTTTTTGTCTTTTTTATTTACATATTTATTTTTATATAATATATATTTGTTATTTATTTATTCTCTTATTGCTATACTTGCTATTTGTCCCCATTTCTTCTAAAATCTTCTTTATAGGATTCCATGTTAATCGAAACTCCTTTAAATCCTTACTTCTCAGTAAGAGCGATAACCTGTCTAATTCCATCAATTCATACATCTTAATTAGCCACTCCTGGAGAACTGGCAGATCCCGTTGCTTCCATGTTTTCGCATAGACCATCCTTCCCGCTGTTATGATATACAGTAGCAGTTTTTGTTGCATTTGGGTCAAATTTGGGATTAGGTCTGTCATATTAAGTAGATATATATCTGGCTGCATGTCAAATTTCTTTTCCAGTACTTTCTCTATCTATCCGTGTAATGTTTTCCAGTATTTTTGGGCTTGGGGACAGCACCACCACAGGTGAAACAATGTCCCCTTATTTTCACATTTCCAGCATTTATGGTCTGAACTTTTAGTCATCTTACCAATTTTTACTGGAGTATAATACCATCTGTTGAAAATCTTGTAGTAGCTTTCTTTCAACTGACTAGCTTTTAACCATTTGTTCGTCTTTTGCCATGAATTTTCCCATGCTTCAAGTTGGATCGGGTGACCAATATCCTGTGCCCATTTAATCATATTAGATTTAATTACTTCCTGTTCAAATTCCGATTCCAACAATATCTTAAAAATCTTTCCTATATTCCGTCCAAGCCCTTTTTTAAAGATGGCATCAAATTCGTTTTCTACTGTCATAATACCTGTATTATTTAAATCTGTCTTTGCTTTTCCCAAGAGTTGGGTCATCAATAGCCAGTGTGTTGATAGTCCAGTTTCTATCAATTCATCTCTATTCTTGCATCTCACCTTCTTATTTTCGATCATAATTAAATCCCTATATGTAATCCATTTTCCTAATCTCAGACGCTCCCTTCTATAGAAGGCTTCATGTGTTGATGCCCATAACGGGATACCAATATATAGCTTCGTTTTGATTTGTAACCAGATCTTAAGAAGTGATTTCCTGATTATATGACTGTTAAATTCCTTGTTCACCTTTGCCTTATCATAAAATAGATATGCATGCCACCCCCAGACTAAATCAGCCCCTTCCAATGTTAGTAGCCTCTCGTTTTCAAGCCTCAACCACTCCAAAACCCATGAAAGGGCACAAGCTTGGTGGTACAGCTTCAGATCAGGCAGCCCCATTCCACCTTTTTCCACTTTGTCTTTTAAATTTCCCTTTTTAATACGGGGCTTTTTCCCGTTCAAAATAAACCTTGCTAAATCCTTATTCCACGTATTGAAAACTGCATTGTTTGTAATTATAGGCAAGCTGTTAAATAAGAAGATCATCTTTGGTAAAATATTCATCTTGATGGTGGCTATTTTCGCGCACAACGATAGATCAAGTTTGCTCCATCTCTCTAAGTCTCTTTTAATTTTCTGCCAGATTATTTTATAATTGTTATCAAATAAATCATTATTAGTTTTTGAGATTTGTATTCCTAAGTACTTCACCTTCTTTACCACTTTAAATCCCGAGTCCTGGGACAGTGTTTCTTCTTCATAGTGAGTTATGTTTTTTGTGAGGAGTACCGTTTTTTCCTGATTTATTTTAAAGCCGCATAAAGATCCATATTCATGCAAAATCTGTTTCAGTTTTCCCATTCCTTGATTCGGTTCCTGCTTTATTACTACTAAATCGTCCGCGAATGCTCTTATTTTAAAGGTTTGGTTTTTTACTTGAATACCTTTGATCTCTTTCTCCGTTCTTATCTTTATACATAGTACCTCTATGATTATCAAAAAGATAAGTGGAGATAGGGGGCAACCCTGCCTCCTCCCTTTACTTATAATTAGCTGTTCCATCCTCTCTCCATTAATAACGATTTTCACTCTTTGATCTCTATAAATTTGAGATACCCAATTTAAGAATCTGTTCCCCACATTTATCTTTCTCAACAATTTTTCCATAAATATCCAGTTCACATTGTCAAATGCCTTTTCGGCGTCAAGGAATAACATCCCCAGTTTTTTCTCATTATGAATGTGACAGTGTTCCAAGATATCTACAATTACTCTTATATTCTCCTTAATAGATCTTCCTGGGAGGAAGCCATTTTGTTCATTATTTATCCATTTACTTAAGACCTTTTTCAACCTTTTTGCCGATATCATAGCTAACAACTTATAATCAGTATTTAAAAGCGATATTGGCCTAAAATTCTTTGGTTCTAACAGGTCTTTATCCTCTTTGGGTATCATAGTAATTAACGCTTCTCCCCAAGAAGCGGGTCTAACCCCCCTGTCTAATTCACTTATTACTTCATATAGATAATCTATTAATTCTTCTTGGAATACCTTATAGAAAGTTGTCGTAAAGCCATCTGGCCCTGGCGCCTTCCCTACTTTCAACCTTTGGATAGCATCTCTAATTTCTTGTTTTGTAATTGGTTTGTTTAAGATCTGGATTTGACCCTCATCTAAGCCATTTATGTTCAATTCTTCTAGATACTTGTCGATTTTATCAATCGACTGCGCTGCCTGTTTTTGTTCCTTGAATAATTCTTGAAAATATTTTTGGAAGGTTTTCTTGATTTTATTTTGAGTTCGATGGATTACCTCACATTCTTTGATTTCACAAATGAGCTTCCTTTCAGCCTCTTGTTTTAACTTATAGGCAAGCCACTTTCCAATTTTATTCGAATTTTTGAAATACCTGAGCTTCGTCTGGTTTAATTTCTTTTGTAATTCCTCTGCATCCAATAAACTTAATTGTTTTTGGAGGATTTCCAATTCTTGTTTAATCATTTTATTATTCGGAGCTTGCTTTAACTCCCCCTCTTTTTTGGCTATATTTTTCAATATTTCTGATCTTTTTTCATTCCTTCTCCTTTTTATCTGAATCTCTTGTTGAATTAGTATCCCTCTTATCACCGATTTACCTGCCTCCCAGGCAACCTGGGATGTTACCTCTTTCCCCCAGTTTTCCTGGAAGAATGATACTATTTGCTTTTTCAATTTTTCTACCACGCGTTCGTCTTTTAACATACTATCTTTCACAATCCAATTATATTCTTTTCTTCGAGGGCCAAGTATCATTTGAATCGGACAATGATCAGAGATGCGTCTCGGCATAATTTCTATTCCCTTAAGCTCTTTAGTTAGGCCCTTGGATACCAGGACCATATCAATCCTTGACCATGTGCTATGAACCTCTGAGTAAAAGGTATACTCTTTTGTTTCTTTGTACATGAAGCGCCATACATCCACTAACGTCAGCGAATCCATCATTTTGAAAAAACTTTTTGGCAACTTTCCTTGCGTCGAGTAGACCTTCTACTCAGAGTATTTATCTATCTTAGGATCAATTACACCATTAAAATCTCCCAGTTCCATCATGTCCTGGTAATCCAAGGAGCCAATTTTGTTACAGAGCTGTTCATAGAAACCTGTTTTATTTGACAAGGGGGCATATACCCCCACCAATAATATTTTATATCGTATCAGACGCATTTCTACTCCCACCATCGAGGCTTCCTCATCCTTAAATATCTCAGTTGCCTCATATTTAGAATTAACATATATTGAAACTCCTTTTTTCTTTTTCTCATATAATGATGAAAAGCAATTCTCTAATCTTTTATTAATCAGAAACCTTGAGTCTTTCATTCTTATATGAGTCTCTTGGAGGCATACCACATCTGGTTTAATTTTTTCTAGATGGTGGAATATTCATTTTCGTTTTGTCGGTGCGTTCATGCCCCTTACATTCCAAGACACAATTTTCAATGCTCCCTGGGCCATTTTTAAATAACTTTTACCTTCGAAATTAATTTCAGCCAAATTTTATTTTATTCACCTCTTTCAACACACTCTTAGTGTTTTCTTTATTCTAAAAACTCTTTCCTTGTCTCTTCTACTTCCTCTTCTAATGATTCTTTCTTTTCTTATATATCTGATTTCCCCTCAGGGTCCTCGCCTCCTTACTCTTCCTCTTCTGAATTCTCCTCTTGTTCCTCCTCTTCCTCCAGAGGAAGAGGAGGAGGAGGAGAAGACCAAGCGCGTTGGGCGGGGGACGTCCACGAAGACATCCAGGCAAGCCGATATCTCTTCCAGGCTCCATAAGAAGATACCCTGGTAGACACCAACAAAGCTTCTTTTTTTTTTTATCAAAGCTACATACCGGAAGGCATTAAGCCAATAGCTAGCACGAAGTATTCTGTGAACGTGATTTTCATCGTGACCCCAGAAAGGGGACTGGCGCCTTTAAGTGGAGGGCGTGGTTTTTTGTTTTTTTGTTTTTCTACCGAGAAGCTCCGGGCAGAGTGAGCGAGCAGCTCCAAAGTGGGGAACAGAGGAAAATAAGAACAAGCTTCAGGACGAGTGCCGGAGAGGTGGGTGCCAGCGTCGGAGGAATCTTAGGGTAGACCAGCAGCCGGTAACATAGTTCCCCAGATATTCTCATTAAGGGGGGAAAAAAAAGTGGTGGACTTTGAATAGAGGGGAAGCAGTCAGAGTTGGAGCTGGCGACACCCTCTAGCCCTTGGAGATACTATATTGAACTGGATGTGGCTGCCTTGCCTCAGGAAGGAGGAGGAGATTGTTTTTGTAGGTGTTCATCTCCAAGGGTGGTAAGGGGGGCACTGAATATATTTTACATTGATACTTTCTTAACTTCCCTTTGTTTTGACGTGGTTGGTTTGATTAGAAGAACAAAGTTTAATCTTCGGAGGAGGTGAGAAAACTGGAAAGACATTTAGAGAGTGGCGAGATGCTATAAAAAGACAAAGAGAAAGCGAAATGATATTTTAAAAGGAAATTAACTTTAACAATTGGAATCCAGTGAAACTACTAACTGGTCATTGAAATCACTGTAGGTACTAGAGAGTTGAAAATACTCACCAGTGAAGGCTGGGGCGGTAGTTTGGTGGAGTGTAAGAATCTGAGAATAACCCGGATTGAGAAAATAAATAAGTCTCAAGAAAGATACAACGGATATGAGGAAATATACGAAATGGGACATATGATGATGATTTATAAACATTAAGTGAAGAGATTGGATCCTGGCCTCATAAGTGTGGGAGCTTTGGGTTCCCTATTTGTTCCCCTTCCTCTATGAATTGTGGATAATTAGCTGAGTTGTAATTTTTTGTAATTTGGTTGTAAACTCGTTATAAATTGTTGTAAAGTCATAGTTAGACATTTCATTTCCAAAAATATTGTCATTAATCGCAAACTATCATTACTCGCTGTCTGACAAACAGAGATTTGGTAATATAGGTATAAAAATATAATTACTAAAGCATTGCCACTATAATGGTGGCAGGTACAAGAAAGGCGGTTCTTCTTAAACAATCATCAGCCGAAGATCAAATGAGAGCAACGGAGTTTGGAGTCTCCATTTTGGAGGAGATGAGGCGGTTGAGAGAGGATTTTAAGAAGGAGATTAGGAAAGTGTCAGGAGATTTGAAAGAAGTCAAGAGAGAAATGGGCAATATAGGTAGTCAATTAGAAAATATAACTAGAGATATGAAGGAGATGAATTCCAAGATCGATGGCCTCCATGAAAGGACAGCCAAACTGGAAAAGATAACTCCAGAATTAGAAAAACGGATAGTAGGAGCTGAAGATCAAATTAGAAACGTGGAGGTTAAACTAAGAGAACGTTGCCTCAAGATAAGAGGTTTAGTGGAAGAGAATGAGGAGGATTTGGCAACTAGGTTGATACCCCCGTTAGCTAAATTTATTGACTGGAACCTGGAACAACTTGATTTGGAAGTGGATAAACTCTTCAGAGTTAATTCATTCATAGCAAAAAAGAGGAAAGTCCCACGGGATGTTGTAATTTATTTTTTACAAGACCGGGTGAAGAAATTAATACTACAGCAGAGCTATTCAGAAAAATTAATTGTAGAGGGGAATGAATTGATGATATTCAAAGACGTCCCGGCACAAATATTAAGAAAGAGAAGGGATTATTCCTCTCTCACTGCCCAACTTAAATCAGTCGGTATTAAATATAGATGGGCAAAAATGGAAGAGGTGATATTTTCCTTCCAAACAAAGAAATATACAGTTAGCTCCCCAACGAAGGCCCAGGAATTTATGAAGAGACAGTGAGAGGAGCTCAGGACCCAGGTAAAAGAAAATGGAAGAACTAACGGAAAAAAGAAAGCTGAGGAGGTAGGAGTAATGGTAGACAAGGGAAAAGGGAAGATTCCAAATCAAGAAGGGAAAATTACAATAGTTAAAGACTTAAGAGAACAAGCAGAAAGCGATAGCGAGTTTAGAGAGGAAAGACAGCTAAACGTGACCCAAGAGAGAGAAGTTGAGAGGCTGAGGGGGGAGACTGATAAAAGAAAAGATGATCAGACAGGGGAGGAGGAGGAACAAGACATTAATTACCACTATTATTGAGGAAAGAAGCCAGCATTTTAGCTATATGTGCTTGGGAAGTGGAACAAGGAGAGCTCTGGTTAAACTGGAGTATAAGAATGAGTATTTAGTTCTGTGCCTTTTCTCACTTCAGAAAGTAAGTTTGCTGATCTTATCTGCGGTGAGAGGAAGTTATATTTTATCTCAAAAAACATCTCAGCCATTCTGATAAGTCCTGCTTTAGCTGGGGAGCTAAAATTATCTAGCAGGATCTCTGGCTCATCAGCATTAAGCTCATTTCAGATATGTAGTGCTGTTATATAGAACGGTTGATTTTAGCCTGGGAGGCTCCTTGTGTCCAAAGATCAGCAACTTATTCATCTTTGGGATATTTCTGGAAGCCTAGAGGGTTCTTCTATATTCCAGAAGACTGAATGAGCCCAGGTCCATTCTTCAGCTGTGTTTGATATGTGCTGTTTCTTTTTTCTCTCCTTCTCCTTCTCCCTCCCCCTCTGCCTCCCCCTGCTCCTCCAATGGGCATACTGAGATCATTGTTTTCATAGGGAGCATCACAAGGAGAAGTTACTGTAAATTTTGGTCAATTAGTTATTGTTTCATTTTAAAGTCTTTTAGTTAGAAACCATGTTATTTAAAGAACAGCATGATTTTCATGCAGTATTTCCCACAAACTTGTTGCAGTGAAATGAGCAAGGGTAGCTGACAAAACTCTGCAGGTTTTAATTTAAATTTGGGTTTGTTTGGTTTTTTAGTTTTTAATTTTTTTTTTAATGCAAACAAGCCATTTCAAGAGAGAAACAACTGTGTGGACAGAAATACACAAAGTTCATTTCAGGACAAAATATGACTAAACAAGTTAAAGGAGTCAAAGCAGGTCAGTTAAATCAGGTTGTTATATTACAGGTCCTCAAAACCAGGCAGCTAATTTGCATTTCATACAAAGAATTATAATTATGTGCATTGTTAATTTACATTTTGATTATAAAAAATCACCACATTAATTGTTGGCATTTTTGAACCAGTATGTTTTAGCTTTGGTACCATTTTTATAGTAACTACTCTTCTGAGAGAATTAATAGTGTAATGTTTATAGTGCTGAACTTGAAACAGAGAGATACACATTCATGACATTGTTTGGTCACAGAACTGACCATTTGACCTTAGGCTACCACTGTTACTCAGCAAATATACCCATGGTTGTTGTTAGGATTAATACTATGGGGTGGGTATCTGGTCTGCTAAATAACAACAGCAACAATTTTTGTCATGAATAGACATTTATAATGCTACTGTATTCTCATCAGATTACTGTATTTTTTTTCCTCATCAGTTTTATCACTAATGATAAAAGGGTACAAATCGATGAAAATATTGTGGGTGGCACATTTCACACCTTCACCATGTTCCCCTCTCTTGGTTCTTTCATTCTACTGTTTGCATTTTCCTTCTTTGTCTCACCTTCTTCTCCCTCTCTTGCATCTCTTTTCCTCTCCCTTGCTTCACTTCACATCTTTTTCATTCCTCCCTCCTTTGCTTCCTGTACTCCACTTGCATGTCTCACCTTCCATCCCCTACTTCCCATCCCTTTCCTCTCACTTCATGCTGTTGCATGCCTCCTGTCTTGCACCTGCTACCCACCTCCTTCACCTCTTACTTTCCTTCCCTTCCCCTCTGCTGTACTTCCCTTCCTTGAGGCTACAGTTAAAGCTGTGCCTCTGATCTTTCTGTTACCTTCTATTGTTTCACTTTAAGCTGCTGCCTGTCTATACTCTAAAGAAGCACAGACTACAGAAAGCTGCTAGTGTTGCTTTAAATATAAGGCAGGAAAGCAGGCAGGTAAAGACAGTGGTGACACCACAGGAAGAGAGGAAAATAAAGAAAGGGGGGGCTGGTAGCAGTGTTGAGGAAGGAGGTAAGGTGAAACAGAAGAATTTGGCAGTGATAAGAGTGGGTCTGGCAGTGGATAGATGCCCAAACTGAACAGGCCAGAATAGGCCGTTTTGAGAGAGGTTGGCATTCCAGACCATTGTATGGGATACACATTTTTCTGCTAGATCAGGTGCTAAGAAGTGGTTTTTGTGAAATTTTTCTGTCTTTTTGCAGCACTTCCATCTAATCTTCTGCAATTGGTCATTTTGTTGGCATGGCTATCTGGAAAGTTAGTGTTCTGGGCCATTTTCCACAGTGGGTACAAGAAAGTGGTTCTGTGGAATGTAGTGGCTTGTGGCTGCTGTTTCAACTAGTCTGGTGCAGATGGTGAATTTGGTGGGCATGGCCTACTCACAGATTGGCATGCTGGGTCATTTTATTCAAGATGGGTTCTGGGCATTAAGGGGTTAATAATGTTGGGAAATGTGAGAGATTTAGTAGATTTCTCAAGCGGAGTATGTAAAGACAGTAGGCAGAACTTTGAACAGTTCACCAGACCATTCGGCTGCCACATACAAAATTCTAGCAGAAAAAGAAATCAAACTTAGTGTTCTTGGTAAGACATATAAAAGTAGTTTTACTAATGAGTACATGTGCATAATCACCACAGTTTCATCTTCTTGAAGAAAGGAAGAAAAAGAAAGTAGTACATTATATCAATAAGCTGGACTTTCTCAGATTGAGATAGTTTTTGGAAGCACGTGATTTGTGGAGGCAGGCAGGAAGAAAGAGTTGAGGATGAGACCCCAGAGCAAAAAAATGCGATGTCTACATCATGCAGGAAGAGAGTGGTTGTGAACAAAGAAATGGAAGCGACCATAAACACAGTGTGCCTAAACTCTGAGAGAGCCACATGACTCTAACTGGCAGTAAGCATAAGGCATGCAAAGGCTGCAACATCTAACACCCCTTCTCGACCATGCACATACCCCTGAAGTCCCATTTGGATTCACAGGTAAAGGTTTATTCAAGATATCAGCTGTCATTTCAGTTGTTAGACAGCAGATCACCTTGTTTACTCCTTTCTCTGTCAGCGCATGCACTTTGCTGTATCTTGTTCCAATGTGCTTGCTGCGTGGCATCATCTTCTCTGTTTGAGAAAGCCTAATATTGCTCTAGTTGTCTTCCATAACTTGAATTGGCTTTTGTTCACTTATTGCAAAGTCAGTCAACTGCTGATCAAGCCATAGCAATTCTCTGTAAGCCTCTGATGCAGCTTTATATTCTGACTCTGTGGAAGACAGAGCTACTACGTTTTATTTGTGGTTGGCCTAAGAAATAGACCCATTTCCATATAATAATACGAAACCAGAGATGGAACAGTAATCTACGTTATCTCCAGCCCAATCTGTATCAGTGTAGCATAGAACTTTTGGACTGCTGTTGGCTGGTAGCTTCAATTTAAAGTCCATAGTCCATTTCAAGTATTTAGCCACCCTTTTTACTCCAATCCAATTTTTCTTTGTAGATGCACTAATTTTTATGCTCAGAATCCCTACAGCAGAAGCAATTTCTGATTCTGTGTTAGTAGACAAATACAGAAGTTTTCTTATTGCTTTTCTATACAAACTATGGTTTGGCAGAGGATCACTTTCTTCATGATTTTTAAGAAAGTTTGTTACCATTGGCATTGCTACAGTATAAGCATCTTGGAATCCTAGAGTTTGTAAACGTTCAGCAATTTTTTGTTTTTGACTTAGGAGAAAAGAACTATCTTCATTTCTTTGAATCTTTATGCCTAGGTAGTACATAGCATCTCCTAATTCTTTCAGTTCCACTTCCTTGTTCGATGTACAACAATGTACAATGATGAACAACTTCCATGTAGTTTTTATCTCTGTTAATGGCTATAATCTAGTCATCAACATAAATCAAAATAAAGTCTGAATAACCATGTTTGGTTCTATTATATAAGCATTAGTCTGCTTCTCCTTGCTTAAAGTCTAATTGCTTCAGCACTTTATCTAGTTTCTCATTCCAGGCATCTTTCACATCAAAGTGTCTGACATCCATCTGCTTGGAGGCAGCCAAACCAAGGATCAGTCTTATGGCATTTTGTTTGACAACAGGTGCATCTTTTTCTTCTTGTGCAACTGTTCTCTAGTGAGCTGACATAGCTGCAGGTATCTGCTCAATTTCTTCTAGATTTGATGGTTAATTGGGTAACACTCACCTTCTGAGGTAGAACAAGCATGGAGCTGGTACACCTTTGTTGGGTCATGATGAGCATCTAGAAACCTATTCTGGGACCTGCAGCTTCCTCCAGCCCAGTCACTGGGTCAATGTCATATGCATACCCTTTTCTTCATATACTGCTCTCTGTCTTTAGCTCACATTCTGCAGCACACACCTCACTCCTTTGTTCAAGATAAGGGACTGAGCTCCTCTGCTCCACACAATCTGTTCTAAGGCATGCAGGAACTTTCTGAAAATTAACAGAGCTTAGTCCACCCACCACAGAGATTAAAGGATCAAACTGCACTCTTAAGGTTCCAGTAAGGAAGCAAACGTTTTGCTTATCATTATGTTCAAATCCATTCAAATTCAATTTATCAGAGATTACAATCATTTTTGCAATATGTGGTTCACAATTTTTTTTTTAATTGAGCCTTAGCCACATCAGTTCTTTAACCCAAACTGCCTGGAATTTAGCACATGTATAGCCAAATGTCTTTTGAAGCTTATCCAACATTTCTTTGGCTGTGATACAGCCTCTGATATAAATTAGCAGCTCAGTCTCCAAAGAATTATATAATTTCTTGAGCTAAGAGATCTTCTTTGTTTCAGTCAATGGCCTGCTCCCTGTCTAGTCTCTCTTTTTGAATAGAATCGTAAACATTGTATACTTTCAAGAAATATCTAATTTTTGTCTCCACTGATTATAATTATCATTTGTTCACAAGCTGGCTAGACAGATGTCTTTCTCTTCGTAAGAACATTTTTTTTAGTTAGCAATTCAGTAGCCAAAAAGGAAGGAAAAAAACTCTAGCTAGGGGGTGTGGTTTCCAAAGGAAAGGACAGACACTTTCAAAAATACACACACACATAACCCAAAGCCTACTGAATAGTCTGATTAACTGTTCTCACCCTGGGCCCATAACCTGTTGGGAAATGTGAGAAATTTATCAACTCTTTCAAGAAGAATATGTAAATGTGCAAGGCAGAAGTTTGAATAGTTTACAAGCCCATTCTGTCTCCCAACACAAAATCCTAGCAGAGAAAGATATCAAATCTAGTCTTCTTGTTAAGACATATAAAAGTAATTTTGCTCACAAATACGTGTGCATATTCAACACAGGTTCCTCTTCTTAAGGAAAGGAAGAAAAAGAAGGTATTACATTATATCTGGAGGTTGGACTTTCTCAGCTTGAGAGAGCTTTTGGAGCACATTCTTCATGGAGGTGGGCAGGGAGAGAGAGTTGGATATGAGACCTCTGAGAACAAAGCAATGCCCACCTCATGCAGGAAGAGAATGAGTGTGAACAATAAACAGGAAGTGACCATAAACATGCTGTGCCTAATCTCCTAGAGAGCCACATGGATTCTAACTACCAGTGAGCATAAGGCATGCAAAAGTTGCAACTTCCAACAAATAACAGCATAGTTTCAAACTGTTTCCATTCAAAATAACGTTCTTAAGCATGCCCAACACATCCCAGTGTTTTTTGTATCAAGCTCTCAGAAAAAAAATGACCCTTTCTGGCCAATTTAGTTCAGGCTTTTACCCTCAGGCAGTGGAAGAACTGTTACTGCCCCTCAGAAAATGAGATTTGATTTTTCTTTTCCTGAACATCTACGGAAAAAAATATGCTATAGCTTCATCCAGCAAGTTATGAAAAACAACAAACTCCATGGAACTTTAAAAATAATGATCATATTCCAAGTTTTACCCTGCTTTCTTGCATCCTCTTTCACTCCAATGTCTCAGTTGATTTCTGTGTAGTACTTGCAATAAGTTGCACAAAACAGACTTCAGCTGGGCATTCCACAAAAAGCCAGAGTTTTCTTCAGATTTGTGACATTGATTCAGGAAACTGGAGGTTTGTTCTGAGAAACAGTGGGTCTTGTCTAATGTATAACTCTATTGTCACTGTCCTGGGAAACTGGGGATGCGTACTGAGAAACAAGGGGTCTTACCTAATGTGTATCTATATAATATATCTCATTACTGCATTAGACTTCACTGATTGGTTAAGCATACTCGTAACAGGGCAGGCTTGTTTCTCACAAAACAGAGTAGCTGTATATTTTTGCTTGTAACTCTGATTAAAAATTTAACCTTAGAATCCAGGCCAGAGGATGGTCCAAATGGGCAACTGGTAAAATGCCTAGAATCTGGATAAAATCAGGCTAACTTAACAGTGTTGGCAAACATCTTTATCTTTATCTTTGGCCTTGCACAGCCAATCTTTTGGAATCCATACAGTCCTTTAATGCCATACACCCATACTAGTTTGGCTATGAGACATGATGGCTCTCTATTACATCCAGTCGTAGAAGCCTCTGGCCCGTTATAAGAAGGCTCTTGTTAATGTTCTTATGCAAAGCCTCCCATACAAGCCACCATGCTCATTTCATTGCTATAACAAGATACAAGTAACATCTAGTGACATGGGAAAAAATTGTCCTTTGAGATGGACAAAAAAATTAACTTGTGTTGCAATTCATTCAAGGGAATTTTTTTCATTATTTAAGGACATTCTGTATTTTTAACATCTCCATTTTGTAAGGATGTGAATTTTCCATGTGTAATTTTGCCAGATGGCAATGAGTCCTGAAAAAAACAAACAAAGTAAGAGTTTGGGGTGTTTATATTCCTGCTAATTGGGACATGAAAAAGAAAACCTTTGCTGAATTACAATGCCACTCTGGAATAGCATGAAACATAGGGCTGCTAATGCAGCCATACAGGTTTCCTCTGAGGACAGTGGTAACAATGCACATACAGCATGTGTGGCAGGGAATTTTAGTAACTACAAGTTTCTTCCATACTGGAAATGATGCAGATCTCCTTTATTTTTTTAAAAAAATTAAAAGCAGTCAAGAGAAGGTAGATTTGAATCAGAACCATGTGCTTCAGGAGAGCAATTAACTGTTTCTTTTCTGCCAGTTTCTGGGTTTAGATCATATTGTCCAACCCAAGATTGTTACTTGCTTTATTAGAAGAAATCACACCTCTTGTTTTCTCCTAAATTTCATAAAGTGTCCATTGCATCCTTGTTGCAAATGTGCTGCCACACAAAAGTTTTATCAGTTTTTCTCATGTTTAAGCAGTGGAGAAGGAGACATGAAGTTCCAGGGAGAAAGGCTCATAATTGCAGATCCCAGGTCACTATACAAATCACTTTCCTGGCCGCCAATTAGTTTTCAGGCAAAATACAAAGTGCTAGTTATTACCTTTTAAAGCCCTATGTGGTCCAGATTACCTATAGGACTGCCTTCTCCTGTATAATCCAAACTGCATGCTCAGGTCATCTGGGAGACATCTTCTTCTAGTTTTGGTTGACTGTTACTCAGAGGACATTTTATTTGGTCACCTCCAGATTGTGAACTGACCTGCTGGAACAGATTTGTCAGCTTGAGACACTGTCTGCATTTAAATTAGCACTGAAGCTCAGTCTTTTCTGGCAGTCCTATCCAGATTATTATTATAGTTTTTCAAGGATTTATTGATGGAATTTAATGTGTATAGGTTTTATCTACTTTTTAGACTGATCTGTGTGCTGTATTATCACTGCTTGGTGATTTTTTTATATGCCATTACTGTGGAGAAACAGCAGGACTGATTTCAGAAAACTTGACCCCATTATAAGTGTACTATCAAGAAGTACAGGTGTCACAAAAAGGAGGGAGTTCAGCAAAGAGTAGCTTCCATTTTTATTTTGATATAGCCGTTGGAAAGCCAGTGTTGGTGTAATGGTTTGGGTGTTGGACTATGACCCTGGAAACCATGTTTCAGTTCCCCACTCGGCCATAGAATCCCACTGGGCATGTCACACTCTCAGCCCCAGAAAACCCCAGGATAGGTTTCCCTTAGGGTCAGCATTAGTTAGAAACAACTTGAAGGCACACAAGTATCCCTTAACCATATCAGTCAGCCTGATATCAATACCAGGAAAGATCCTAGAGCAGATCATTAAACAGACAGTCTGTAAGCACTTAGAAAGGAATGCCATGATCACTAAAAGTCAACATGGGTTTCTCAAAAACAAGTCATGCCAGACTAATCTAATCTCTTTTTTTGATAGAGTTACAAGCTTGGTAGATGAAGGGAATGCTGTGGATGTAGTGAATCTTGATTTCAGTAAGGCCTTTGACAAGGTCCCCCATGATATTCTTGCAGACAAGGTAATAAAATGTGGGTTAGTTAGATGGATTTGCAATTGGTTGACCAGCTGAACACAAAGAGTGTTTACCAATGGCTCCTCTTCATCCTGGAAAGAAGTGACTAGTGGGGTGCCACAGGGCTCTGTCCTGGGGCCAGTGCTTTTCAACATCTTTATCAATGACTTGGATGAGAGAATAGAGGGCATGCTCATCAAATTTGCAGATGACACCAAATTAGGAGGAATAGCTAATACCCCAGAGGACAGGATCAGAATTCAAAATGACCTTGACAGATTAGAGAACTGGGCCAAAGCTAACAAAATGCATTTTAACAGGGAAAAATGTAGGGTAGTACACTTAGGATGAAAAAATGAAATGCACAGATATAGGATGGGCAATACCTGGCTTGAAAATAGTATGTGTGAAAGGGATCTAGGAGTCTTAGTGGACCACAAGCTGAACATGGGTCAACAGTGTGATGCAGCAGCTAAAAAAGCCAATGCGATTCTACACTGCATCAACAGGAGTATAGTGTCAAGATCAAGGGAAGTTATAATATCACTTTATTCTGCATTGGTGAGACCTCACTTGAATACTGTGTCCAGTTCTGGGCACCACAGTTCAAGAACGATATTGACAAGCTTGAACGTGTCCAGAGGAGGGTGGCCAGAATGGTGAAGGGTCTGGAAACCATGCCCTTTGAGGAGTGGCTTAGGGAGCTAGGTATGTTTAGCCTGACAAAAAGAAGGTTAAGAGGAGCCATGATAGCGATGTTTAAATATTTGAAGAGATGTCATAAGGAGAATGGAGCAAGCTTGTTTTCTGCTGCTCCAGAGACTAGGACATAGAGCAAGGAATTCAAATTACAGGAAAAGATATTTCACCTAAACATCAGGAAGAGCCTCTTGACAGTCAGAGCCATTTGACATTGGAATATGCTGCCTTGGAGTGTGGTGGAGTCACCTCCTTTGGAGGTTTTTAAGTAGAGTTTGAATGGCCATTTGCTGGGGATGATTTGAGTGTTTCTTCCTGCATAGCGGGCGGTTGGACTCAACGGCCATTGTGGTCTCTTCCAACTCTATATTTCTATGATTCTATGATACTTGGTATGTGATCTCCCCAATCTTTCTCTCTGGCCTGAGGCATTTTTCCTTCCTTCTTTTGCTTCTACCACTTTTTTCTTTGAAAGTTTTCTGCCAGGTTTTTCCCAGTAGAACAGAATCAATGGGAGGATCCAGGGTTTTGCTTGAGGAAAGCAGCTTTCGAATTTCATTATTTAAGTGGGGAAGTAAATCTTTGCATATCTTATTCCTGAATGCAAGGGTTAAAGGGTTGAAAATCACTAGTCTTCTCTTCATTTGATGAAAATAAAAGGGTTTATGTGCAATATGCAAGCACTATTTATATTTTGAGATTTTGCTGGGGGAAAAAAGTTATTTGTGCAAAACTGCATGTGTTTTTTCTGTGCATAATTTACCCAATTTGCAAAAACAAATTTTCTTGCATGTGCTTTCTGGGCAAAAAGCGTTAGTCTCCCACAGAAATCAGTGTATCTTGGTGGGGTACCTTGAACACTAAAATATATTTTTTCACTGAGGATGCAAATATTAATAGCATTGTCACATTCCTAAGAAACAGTGGAGCTCAGGGAGGCTATACAACACAGTTTTGTGTATACCGTGAATGAGGAATCATATAGAGGTCTTATATCTCAAGTGTTCAGAGAACTTCACATAGGTCAGTAATAATTAAAGCAACAGTATAATGCTGGCTGTTACTATCATCATAGTATATATGGGTTGCCAACTGTTTTCTTGTGTTTCCCTGCCCATATGCCTGACATGCAGAAATTTTGCTAGTGGGTACTCAAACCTACCACTTCTCCTTTGTCAGGAAAAGATCCAGCTGTCTGCTTGTACTGTATCTTTTAAAAGTAGAAAAGCAAAGCCTGTTCTTTGGCAGCTTTTCATGCGTAGGGGAATCATATATCCATGAAGCAGAGCTTAAGATTACACTACAGCCCGTTCCTCACACTGATTGTAACTTCTTAGGGACTTTTGCTTAGGGTCATATAGAATCTCAATAGATTTTGTAGAGTATAGTACCTACATCCTGATGCAAACCTTACAAGCAGTGAACAGGGCTTGGCTGGCAGATGCACTCCCAGTCCCCCCTCCCCTTATTTTGCTGTCTAGTTTGATGATCTACCTACTAAAAGCTCTAACATCTATATATCCTGTGCATCAGTGAGGAGTGTCTTATGGCCCTTGCCTTACAATACAGCATAAAAATTAAGTTAAGGAACGTCATTTCATGAATAGAAGATTTTGTTAGATCTGGGGGGCATCATACATAGAATGGAAGGTAAATGACAATGATAATGAGGGATTATCTGAACGTGCAACAAATTTTCTTAATTTGATGCTGGTGTTGCCGGTATATCCTAGTGAAATTGATATCCTGACATGAGCTTTAATGCTGGCGCTAAATGGAATTTCTTGTTTCACCAAACTATTCAGGAGAACTATTCATTCTTTAATGAAACCCAAGAGCGCCTTGTACTTTTATTGATCACACTCGTAATTGCAGTTAGAGTTTTTCATGACCAAACAGGTTTTGTTTCAAGTCCCTTTAGTTCATCTGTCTTAATATTTTTTGTTGTACTCATTATTAACTGCATAGTCTTTTTCTTATCAATCATGGAACTATTTTATTTCCTGTCATAGTGCCGTGCACTTGCTGTTGGTCCAGACTTAGACCATTTCTGCACTTAGACCATTTCTGCACTACACTGTTATAGTGATATTATTCTACTTTCAACATCCTGTGAAATTCTGGGGTTTGTAGTTTACTGAGACCAAAGAGCTCTCTGGCTGAGAATTCTAAATGCCGCTCCCTAAACTGCAGACTGCAGGATTCTATAAGACGTTGAAAGTGGAATAATAAAACTATAACAGTCTGGCGTGGAAATGGCCTTAGTCAAACTGGGGAGTAGGCCTATTGAATTCAGATAGAACTTAAAGTCTTATTCTTCTGCAGAGTGGCTTTGGGCATGTAAAAGAATCTAAAATTCTTTTTTTTTTTAAATGTAACATCTCCATTAGTTAATGTAATGAGAGCAGTGATTATCTACTCCCTGTGTAATTCTTATTTGCTGTCTAAGAGGCGAAATCCAGGTGCTCAGTAAAACCCTTTTGGAAGAGCAGGGTACAAAGCTACTGCAAGATTCTTTGTACTTTGGGAAGTATTTGCACAGAAATGCATGCCTTTTTTTCTTCACAGAAACATACTTTCTGCACAGGACAACCAAGCATGTCTTAAATATCTTATATTTGGTTTCTGATTGTATGCAACATCACTCTGAATACATTTCAAAGTGCTGAAAACACAACCAGTGTTGAAAAAAACTTGTATGTATGATGCTCAATTTAAAATATTTTTCTCCTACTATATTTATACTATTGTACTATATTTATGTTGCAAACATAAGCATCATGACATGACATATTTTTTTGCACAGAAAAAAGTGTATCTCTGCCCCAATAGTTCCCAGTTTGTGCTTCAGCAAGTCTTGCATACACTGGGGCAGAGATTCACTTTTTTCTGTGCAAAAAAATATTTTCTGAGCATAAATTTTCTACTCAGAAAACACATTTAATTACATTTTAATAGGATAAAATCTTGCCAATCATTACAAAATAATAAGGAACTCTAAGGCAGAATAATAATGGATAAACAATATCCGCTCTCCGAGGAGCTGGAAGTCAAATGTGCCCCTCTTGTATTCCCCTTTAAGTTTTGGCTTGTCTTTCGTTTAGTAGTTTAGATAGTTGTTTGTGTATTAGTTTAGTCTAATTTTGTCTTGTATGATTAATTGTGTGTCATTGTTTTTCCCTTTTATGTATTTTTTTTGTTATTCAAAAGTGCGTTAATAACAAAAAAAAATGAAAAAAACCCACTTTTTGTGTATCCTTCCCCCAACATGGTGCCTATCCTGTGTTGAAGAAATGGGATGTTCATACAATTAGTCTGGGCTGTAAACACACTTAAAAAGCTATACGCTCAATGGGACTGTTACCTGACTGATTAGCCTTGGGATTGCACTGTTAACCTCAGCTACTCTGTGTGATTGCGTTGGTCTGGATGACAAAGTATTAGCCTGTTGTACTACTGAATATCACCCCAGTCTTCAAATCCAACAACTCTGGAAGACACCAGCTTTGGAGGGGAGCAGGCTGCTCTTACCACAACACCATGCTGTCATATTGCGTTTTTGACCATACATTTATGCTTGGGAATGTCAAAGGGCTGCCGTCTAAGACACAATTCAAAGGAAAAAACTAACACTTGGATCAAGGTGGTGTTGCAAAGGGCACTCTCCCTTTGCCTGCAAAAAGAAGCGAGATTTCTTATGTTTTTAATTTAAAGCTTCCCACTAAAACCTCCTTGATCAGTAGTTGTTTAGTGAATTGTTATTTAACAAATTGGATTTTAAAACCCTTCAATAAATTTTAAAAAAAGACCTGCCTATTGTTCTCTTACAAGGAGAAAAATGTATTATGATTGTGCTGTGTATTATATGTAATCCTTTTCTGGGTTGTCTCTGGGAAATTTGTAGACTATCGCAGGCCATCCAGTCACTAACCTCCCACAAACTAACCAATGTACTCAAGAGCAGAGTGAGCCCCAAGCACAGAGCAGGTGCAGTGTAACAAAAGGAACCTCTCCAGTAGAAACAACTTCAGATAAGGTAAACCCTAGACGCCCTCCCAGAAAACCCCATTCTTCCTGTGTGAACACTGATCTTAGCTGTGTGCAATTCATCCCTCGAACTCTTTTTTTTTTAAATTACCTCTGTTTTGCTAAGATTCTCAGATATTTGCGCATTTCCTGAGAACAAAATGATCCACTCATTTTAAGCTGTGGCTTTGCTTGGGTTATGTTTCTCATGTTGAGAAGAGATAAACAGATAGGTCTGAGGAGAGCTGTAGCAAAGAACACATTTACATCTTAGTACCATTTGCAAAGAGAGCTAGCGTGTTCTAGTAGTTTAAGCATTGGACTACAACCCAGGACACCAGGGTTTGATTCCCTGTCTGACCATGGAAATCCACTGGGTGACCTTGGCTGCATCACACACTCTTAGCCCTAGAAAACCCCATGATAGGATTGTCTTAGGGTTGCCATAAGTCTGAAACAACTCAAAACACACAATAGCAACAAGTACATGCAGAAGGTATACAGAGATTTGTCATAGTACATGTTTGTTTGATGACATCAGTAGCCCACCACCACCATTCTCCCCTTTTTCTGCTTCATTTCTCTGGAGTAGTACTTAACTTATACAGACAGACTTAAATTAGGGCAGCTCTTTTAAACCTCCTGCTCTCAACAACCTCTTTGTGTTCATGGACTTACTTGGCATGTGCTCTACCTATAAAAATTGTGGTGAAAAGCCCTGATGCTTTATTATAGTTATAACTATGTCAGAACAGGTTTTTAGTAGCTCTGAGAGCTAAATTGAATTTGCATATGTAGAAGATGTATCTCTAATTTTAAATTCTGTGGTACTTCGTGACTGCAGGAAAGAAAGAGGAAATTCTAAAAGAGCAGAAGAGGTGCCATTTCTTTATGCTGCATTCTCCCTCGTCTTCTTTTAATGCTAACCAAAGTGAAAGAAATGTTATGGCCATTCCAGCATTCCTTGCAATAAACTCAAACCCAGGGAAGAGGGAAGGGACCAGGAGCTATTGATGCAAACTATACGTAACTGGGGCTGGGAGGAAGAAAAGGACACCTGATCTTTGGAGTATCTTATGCTAAAGTTCTTGTCTGTGTTTTCACTTGCACTATTTTAGGTCACTTCAGTGTGGCCTGATTGTAGTCAGATGGGGCCTTCATCCACAGTATTGTTACAAAGCCCACCCTGCTGTTTTCACTTCTCTGTCAGGTGATTTAGGCATGACTGTATTGAAAACATGAAAGCAATCATATGGATCGTCACTTTCAGTCAGCTACTTTAAATCTATTCAGTTCTACCTAAAAGAATTCATGTTGCCAAGTGCACTCAATACTCTTTTTGTGACATTGCTGTCTGTATAATAAGGAAGAGCATTAAAGCATACCTTTTCTCAATTTTCTTTTCCTTTTATCAAGAAAGAATCTTAAGAGATTGTTTAAATAAGTTCCTTTATTTCATCCAGACTGTTGTCCAGTCTTGCTGGGCCTAACTGTTATCCCGGCACACATTACTACTATTTTTTTTTTTTTTTTGGCCTTATCTTTATAGCCAGCCCTTGAACGTTTTAAAAAAACAACTTTATACCAAAGTGAACAGGGGTTTTAGATGCAGCCTTAAACTAGTGTTTCACTCCAGTTCTTTACTTCTGTGCTGGGAGAAAAGAGAAGAGGAAATGCTTAGCAAGAATCTGTAAACCCTTCCTGCTGCACTGAAGTTTCATTCTGAATGAACAGGATGTAAAATGTCACAATCTCTTTGGAAAGACCTTCTCCACTGTTGGTAGCACTAATGCAGAATAGCCACTTACACTTGTTCTCTCCCTCTGTGGCTTCGATGTTATGTTTTGCAAGGGAGAAAGCAACTGTTTGTCAAAAGTGGACTTGTATTCTCCATTCTATTAAATATCTATTCATTTTGCTGTAGTAAGCAGCTGGATGGAACAGGGCTAAGACACCCCAGAATCATGAGTTTTGGTGCAGTTTTAAAAAACCTTTCTACCACTTTTGGAGTAAGGATAGCCACTTATAGCAAAAGGATCCCATTGCCTAATCTGAATGGAAAATTTAGAGAGCAGCATCAGCACTATCTTTTTCCTTCCATGTCATCTGTCTTTTCAGCATTTGTTGTCATCCGTCCTGCATTCAAAGTTTATAAAGCAGTTCATTACACCAACCATATAGTACCTTTTCATTTTGCAGTGGTTTTAAACTAGGTGAGTGGGAGCCCTAAATTCTGCAGTAGTGACAGATGGATATTGCTGAAATACAGCTAATCATCTATTGGCAGTTTTCCGCAGTAAGAATTAAGACTGATTCATATCAGAGAGGGAGGCAACATTTTCTGCTGGCTTTGTTGTTGTTTTGCTTCTTAGCTAAGCCACGAAGTACAATTCCTGGTCTGGGCTTCCTTTTCTGTCACTTCTCCATAACTCTTAACATTTCATTTGGGCTCTCAACTGCCTGCTGCTTCCTCTTTTTCCTGTATTCGTACATTTCATTATTTGCAGCTTCTTCCTCTTTGGGCCCTTTTTAACTATATGAGAAGGATGTGCAAACCCAATTACATCGCAAGCCCCAAAAAGAGAGACCAAGTCAATTTCCAGAATCTTTGACAGTAGCTGCTAGTCAGTTTTCCTTAGTAGACTGTAGAGAAGGATGGTCTGAGCATGTGTGTGTGCACATCTGTATGTGTATGCAAGTGTGTGAACACTCACATGCATGTATGGATGTTGCATGTATAAAGAGAAGAATCCACTAGGAAGTTCTGCAGAAGCATTCTTGACAAGAATGATAAGAAAAATTGCATTTCTTATTTATGTTAGTGGGTCTTACACAGAAAAATTCTACAAGAATACTAGAGAACATAAAACATATTTAAAAGGACGCACAGCAAAAATTGAAGCAGGGAACCAAAGTCCAGACCTGTATTCTGAGATCCTGAGATTCTGTAAGATTTTTGGCTTTTATTTCTCTAAGTTACCTGCTTGGCTCTTTTTGGCTTCAGTACTTATCTTGTTTTTCCTCTCTTACACCTCATTTTAGCTATCACAAAAGAATGAGTAGCTGATAGCCTGAGATCTTCTGTACATCTCAGAGTTGAGTTTCCTCACTTTCTAGTGACCGTCTTGATGAGTAATTCCACTGGATAAAGAGTTCTACCCTAATTTCTGAAAAGTTCTCTCTGAGAAATGGAGGCCTGCCTAGGCAGTAGATCCCATTTGAAGTGTGGGAGCTGGGACCATCTCAGCCAGCTGACTCACAAGAAAACAAAAAATAATAATAACAGCAACAACACTTATTGTTGTTATTTATAGCCTACTTTCTGAGAAGGATTGTACGTGCTTTCAAATCTCCTGCCAAATTATGTTGACCCCATGAATTTCATTGGGTTTCTCAAGCAACGAACACTCACAGTGGTTTTGCCAGTTCATTCTGAAATATAGGGCCATTCTGCCCTACACTGTAATAGCGCTATTATTCTACTTTCAAGCTCTTGTGGAATTCTGGGGTTTGTAGTTTACTGAGGCCAATGTGCTCTCTGGCTGAGAATTCTAAATGCTCCTCCCTAAACTGCCAACCCCAGGATTCAATAGGATGTTGAAAGTGTAACAATGCAGGGCAGAAAGGCCCATAGTCTGCAGCACCTGTCTTCATTGGTAATCTCCCATCCAAGTATTAACCAGGGCTGACCCTGGTTAGCTTCCAAGATCAGATGGGATCTGGTGCCTTGAGGGTATTCAGGCCCTCAAGGCAGCTTATTGCAGTTAAAACAGATACACCTAAAAAGAAACACTAACAATATAATTAAACTGTCTATCTATAAAACTAAAGGTAGTAAAAAACAAGACATTAAAAAGAAGAACAAATAAAAATAACACAGCATATGCAAGGCTCTTTCCCCCTGAACTGTTAGCTCTCAAAGGCCTGCTGAAGTAATTATACAGAACATCAAAATCACATTTTGGGAAGAGGAGGATTGCAGGCCTACTTCTTTCCCAGCACAGAAGTCTGTTGGCAAACAACAAACCCTAATATCTGTTGCAGTTTCTGAAATCTTTGTGCTCTTGCATATGGGGGCTGGGAGAGAATAACTCAGGAATAGTCATGAGATTTTGAAGAATTCAAAAGTGCTGCATTTGTGGATAGAGCTAGAAAGGAACAGTGGAAAGAGGTTTCCTGTTAAAACAGATAGTGGGAACCTGCCATGTGCTGCTTCAGCTATTTTATTCCAGTTCCCCCTAGGAGTGTAAGAGTTTTTCTTGTACTGGCTTCTGGCTCGCACAGCTTCATTACTCAGGCCATTTCCGATCTACACTGTTATAGTGCTATTATTCCACGTTAAACATCCTGTGGAATTCTGGACTTTGTAGTTTACTGAGGTCAAAGAGCTCTCTGGCTGATAATTCTAAATGCCCCTCCCTAAACTGCAAACCCAGGATTCCATAGGATGTTGAAAGTGGAATAATAAGTGGAAGCCACCTTGGGTCCCAATCCCCAGAAAAAGGTGGCCTACAAATACAATAAATAAATAATAGCACTATAACAGAGTAGCGCAGAAACGGCTTTGGTCTTGTTTTCTAGAAACATCGGTCTTTCCAGTACTAATTCAGGTTAGAGATAATTAATACTCAGAATTCCAGAGTCCAAAACTCTGTGCTGCTTTGATAGCATTGGTTTATGTGCTTTCTATGGGATATCATAAGGAAAAATATAACACATGACTGAACAATATTGAGGAGGGTCAGATGTAATTATCCATGGGAAACTCCAAGCACTAAATTGTTCTGAAAGCATTATAAAGATCAGTTTCCCCTACAACAGCTAATGTTATCAGAATGAAATATAATCGGCCCTGCATGTATCTGAGCAGGTCAGGTGCCCTCATCTACCTTGTCTTCTATAGAGCACTCATTCTTCTTCTTTTTTTTTCTTTCATGCTAGCAGATTTGGAATAGAAAATAATACACAATATGCATGGTGTGCTAATATTTATAGGCATTTCTATGCAAACATTTGCTTCTTCTCCCTTCTCTTTTATTTTTATCTGTTTTTTTTTCAAATGTAACATAATTATTTTCTACTGACATATATGTAAAATACCTCTGTAAATTTAGAATGTACAGAATCATTCCCACTTGCTCACCTATTTTATTGAGGAAAAAAATAGGCTGGCATCAGTGGAATGCTACCCCTTTGGAAAAGGGAAAATTCAGCATCAGTGGATTTAGTGGCAGATTTTACTGGGATTCCTAACTACAACCAACTTAAATCTCCAACAAGGATGGAGTCTAGAACATACTGCTCCTACCCTGAGCTGCTCATGCATGATGTGGCCAAAAGGAAAGCAGAGTGGGATTGTCACATGATGACCGCCTGACCCCACTGAATCTGATGGCTGCATCTACACATGCATTGTCCCAGAATTGATGCAGTGAATTCAGGATGGTTATAGCCAACATATTGCAGAATATGGCTCTATTTTCATGTATGTGAATCTTAGCAAATATTTAATCTTCTTGACAGAATCACACTTTTTCTAAAAGAAAAAGGATGAGAAAGAAAATTTCATTTCTCTTATTTGTGCACCTTTCTTCTTTAACTCATATCTCAGTGAAGCTATGCCAGTGATAAGATTATAGATTTGAACTGGTTTGGTTGTTTTCTTTCCCAAAGCTTCTCTGATTATGGGATGTGAACATGTATGAAGAATTTCTAACAGAGAATTCTTAGTATCTTAGTATCACAATTGCCTAGAATGTTCGGAGGAATGAAATGACAATCAAACCGAGCAAACAGTTTCCTATTGCATTGATCTATGCATTCATCCTCAGTAATTTCAAGTAGAGCTTGAGGTCATATGCACAATCTGCCAGGATGTTTTCCTACTCAGCCCCCACTGAAATGAATGGGAGCTGCACAGGTGCCAGAAATTTATGTTGTTCAAGTCCCCTCTATTGGTACAGGACACCTTGATGGATTGTTAATATGTCTGCATTTTTGCACACAGTTTTATATGCTTATTCTGTTTGTTGTCTGGATATTAATTTGGTCAAAGACTCTGATCATAAGCAGAGTTAGAAAACAACTAAATGCATCCAACCAAGTAAAATAATAATAATAATAATAATTAAAAGAAAAACAACTGTGGGTGTCCTGCCTAATATTTGTCTTATGTGGCTGGTACTGAAGTCTTCGTTTCAGAGTATGCGGAGAGAAAAAGAACCACCGAGCTCTGGAGGTGGGTGGAGCTCCCTTCTCTGGTTGTTTAGCAGAAGATAACTTATCCTGGGGGAGGCCATTTCACACAACAAAGTTGGTCTGCTGGATAGTTATCTAGATGCCCCTTGATGTCCCTTCCAACTCTGTGATTCTGAGAAAAAAATCAGTGTTCCTTGCAAAGATTATTTTGTTCCTGTTATCCATCATAACAAGTTTCCTGTGTGTTTAGAATCCCAGTAGAATCCCAGAAACCTAGTAGCATGTCTTCATCACATGCCTTTCTTCATCACAGCCTTTGGGGAGGGGAAGCGGGTTTACTGGATATCCTCAGAAATGCAGTTCAGGAGATGGGCCAGGGCTTACACTCTTCTCGAAACTACACTGTGTTAGGTGGATGGGAAGACATGGTTCTTAAACTAGTATAAAAGTTATCTGTTTTATAGATTAGATTAAGCATGTTCTGTTAAGTGTTGCCTTTGTATTTTAAACTTTTGAGGCCAGCTCACTGATTCTGAGCTCTAAATGGTGGTTAAAAAACATTTAAATGGGTCTGTGTACTAGGTATATGTGTCAAAAACACAAAAAATGCTTCCCTTTTAAACAGGTTGATTGACATATGTTGTTAACATTGCTATCCTTATCGTATCTCATCATAAACCACCACAACAAATACTATTGGAATTTTGTGTGTGTGTGTGTGTGCGTGTGTGTGCGTTTTGCTTTGCTTTGCTTTGCAGCTCGAACCCTCCCTTGGCCCAATCTGGAATGCTGGTACATTGTGAATGTTCCTGGTACATTCACAAAGTTAGATACTAAGAACTTTGTTTCTGTACTGTAATTTCTTTCTGTGTTTTATCTCTATTGGTAGTGATGCCTGTGTCTTTCATGGAAGCAGTGTCTTTTATTCTTTGACTTGCGCTGCAGGCCACCCTACAACCTAGCATCCTGTTTGCCTTCTTTATTGCAGCTGCATATGGGGCTGAAGGCTTTAGGGATTTTCATACTATACTCCCCAGATCCTTGTCTCGTAAGTATGCTGTGCATGCATTGTCAGTATATTGCCAAGCTTTCTCATCTTGCATGTATCACTCTTGCGTTTCCATTTATCTGCGGTTTTGCTGTACTTGAATAGTTTTATACTCATTTAGCTTACTATTTTTAATGTTCCACATTTATACATAAGATCTTTCAAGACGAGGTGGGATATAAATATTTTAATAACTGTTTTGAAAAAAACCCTCACTTCTTTAGTAGTATTTGTTCAAGCCTGGCTAGAGTTATATGAAAGAATACTATTTATTAAAAGTTATCAATAACCAAAATACTTAACACTGATCCATAGAAGAGTCCATAAGTCAGTTAATTTGTATACTGTATGTTCTACAATGCATTGCATTCAAAGCAAAACAAAAACAAATAAAATAAATAAATAAATAAATAAATAAATAAAATAATCCGTAAAATTGTCTATAATAATTATTGTTCTTTGATTTGCACTGCTGTCCACCTTACAAACTAGCATCTTACAACATACACTTGCAATATATCATATCATTAATTCATTTCCAGTTGGCAGTAAACACTGCAGAAGCTTAAATAATAACTGACATCAATTAGTACTGAAGAGTAGTACAGGCATATCTCAGTTGACAGAACAGTTGAGAAAACTTCTTTGTACAAACGCTCTTATGCCTTCCCAGTCTCCCTTTTCCTCTTTGCCTTTTGTCTAGCTAGAGTTTTTTAGAAGTGTCATCAACAATGGGAGGATGGTGAAGGAGGGCCAAAGAAGCACAGACTTTTGGTGTTGGGTTGCAGAAGTATGTCTGTAGCAAGCAATGCAATACAGCTTGCAACTGTAGCCACATGTACCTGCTTACAACAGCCAATGTAAACAGCAAGTGCTTTTGGAGCCTCTTGCAGAGCACATGTGAACAGCAACACAGAAAGAAAAGGAAGAGCAGATGAGCCTCACCAGCATCTTGAAAAAGCATAGATCTATAAGATTGCACAGCAGAATGGAAATTATTAGAAAAGTGGAGGCTGGTGAAAAGTGGGGGGCAGTATGCCTGGATGCTTTAAAGTGGTCTCCCTGTATAAGTTCTCTCAGTATAGTTCTCAGAGTATAGCTTTTTGCATTTTGTTGAGTTTTGTTGATTTTCTCCCCTCTGATTTTTTAAAATCATAACAATTTTAGTGCAAAAGTGCTATTTCAGTAATGTAGTATAGCAATATAATGCTTTAAGAATTAAAAAGCAGGGAAGATAAGAGAGTGGGCAAAATTGTTCCAATATGTCTTAGAATTAAAAATAACCTCACTCAAGGATGGATGTAAAATGTTGCACTTGCTGCTGCGAAATGCCAAAAAAAAATCCAGGACAATATATACACATACATGCCCAGTTTAAAGGTATGGCCACTGTGCTGAAGATAAGCTGGCCTGGGTCTAGTCAATGCCTAACTGACAGACTTGGAGCCTTAGAGCCTTATGTTTGCCACCTTCACTTCTGTGGAAGACCAGTAGGACATAAATATAATTAAATTTACTCAGAAAGTGCAGCAGGAGCTAAACAGACTATCCAGTGCTTTGCCTTCATAACATACCTGATACAGACAATAAGGGACTTGTGAAAGCCTCTGTATAGTTCTTGGAATATCTGCTAGTTAGACTTGGTTGGTGGATCAAAAGTCAGATTCAGAGTAAGGCACCTTCACCTATGTCACAAATATTCATTCTGATTCAGAGGTTTCTGAGTTAGTGAATTCCTTCTTCACTTTACCATCAATGCAGTCCTGTACTTGTATAGAGATTTTTTGGCTGGCTAGCAATTGCTGGATCAAGACAGAGAAATTTAAAGTGTGTAACCAACATATCTCACTTTAAATAATTTATCTACAACCACTCTATCAACAACTGCAAATCCATTCTTACATGAGAATGTAGTCCATAGAATCATAGAGTTGGAAGAGACCACAAGAGCCATCAAGTTCAACCCCATTCTGCCCTGTAGGAGTTACCAATCAGAGCACTCCTAACAGAAGATCATCCAGCTTCTCTTTAAAAACCTCTAAAGAGGGAGACTCCACCACACTCCAAGGCAGTGTATTCTACTGCTCTTATCATTCTTCTTCTTAATGTTTAGATACAATATCTCTTCTTGTAGTTTGAAGCCATTGCTTTGTGTCATAGTCTCTGGAGCAGCAGAAAACAAGCTTGCTTCATCCTTCACATGACATCCCTTAAAATATTTAGACATGGTTATCATATCACCTCTTAACCTTCTCTTCTCCAGGCTAAACTTACTCAGCTCCCTTAACTGCGTTGTATGGTTTTCAGGCTTCTTACCATTTTGATTTTCCTCCTCTAGACATGTTCCAGCTTGTCAACATCCTTCTTGAATTGTGGTGCCCAGAACTGGACACAGTATTCCAGGTGAGGTATGACCAAAGCAGAATCCAGTGGTACTGTTATTTCTCCTGACCTAGACACTATACTCCTATTGATGAACATTAGAATTGCATTGGTCCTTTTAGCTGCTGCATCACACTACTGACTCATGTTCAGCTTGCAGTCTACTGTGACTCCTAGATCTATTTCACATGCATTGTTTTCAAGCCAGGTATATCTATCCCATATCAACTGATCAGTCAATAGACAGGCCCTTTCTGTGCAATGCACCCAACCCGCACTGGAGATGGGAAAAGGACGGGACCTGGAAGAAGCTTATGCATGATGTCATCACAGACCCATCCTTCTCCTGTCTCTAGCTGGCATGATCACACAGTAAAACATTAACTGGTTTTCCTCGTCAATGACCGGCGATTGCACCACCCTACCAATGCATCCCTGCATTTGTCTTCTCTGTGGAGGTCCGGGAAGCACAATGGCTACACTTCTTGCCTCAGTATAGCCTGGGACAATACCCAGCTGCACTACAGCAGGAAGAGGCATGTCCATCTCGCTTTCTGGTTCTTGCAGGCAGCCAGTGCAGAGGTGAGAGCTCCATTATGCTCCTCTTCTAGGAGAGCTGCTGCCGCCATCATCACCAGATGCCACTGGGATGTAGGTAAGCTGCAGAAAGGGCCATAGATATAGATATAGAATCTCCTATATCTGTGTGTTTCATTTTTTCTGCCTAAGTGTAGTACCTTACATTTCTCCTTACTGGAGTTCATTTTTTAAATGTTGGCCCAATTTTCTAATTTATTAGTCATTTTGAATTCTGATCCTGTCCTCTGGCTAATATCCCCCCTAAGGTGTCATCTGCAGATTTGACAGACTGCCCTCTATTGCATCATCCAAGTCATTGGTAAAGGTATTGAATAATGCTGGGCCTAGGACAGAACCCTGGGGCACCCCAGTAGTCACTTCTTTCCAGGATGACGAGGAGCCATTGGTGAGCATCCTTTTGTGTTCTATCAGTGAACCAATTAAAAATCCACCTAACAGTAGCATTGTCGATAGATAGAGACTGATAGATATCCCAGATTTTACTAGCTTGTTTGCATGAATATCATGGTCAATGGCTTTACAGAAATCAAGGTATGCCACATCCACAGCATTCCCTTTATTTGCCAAGCTTGTAACTCTGTCAAAAAAAAAAAGCGCAATAAGATTAGTTTGGCATGAAAATCTATTTCAACTTTTAGCAAGCATGATATTCCTTTCTGTGGTTACAGACTTTTTGTTTAATGATCTGCTCAACAATCTTCCCTGATATTGATGTCAGGCTGAAGGGGCAGTAATGGTTTGGATCCTCTTTTTCTCTCTTTTTAAAAGATGGGGCAACATTTGTGCTCCTCCAGTCTACTGGGAAACAAAATGGCAGGCATGCTGGTCAGAACTCCCTTCTACTAATCACTCTGTACAAACATTGATGCCTCTTTGCTTCCAACATCCTTTCTCAGTGATGCTTGTTTAAGTCCACAAGATTCATCTTCTCTCTCAGGCAATGGAGGTAGTCTCTAGGAAGTGGATTGGTGAGATGGCCTGCAATCATCTCTTCAATGGACAATAGTTCATCAAGTGCTAGAAATAATAATCCAAATGTTATTGAGGGAACTGATAATTAGTACAAGAGCCTGACTGTAGGATGAGAAAAACCTTAAATAAGCAGCTAGAGGGAATGACCCATGGTCTAGATGTCTATACGTTAATGGACAGAGCATGGGAAATAAACAAAATGAACTGGAACTCTTAACACAGCAAAGTAGGTATGATATAATAGGCATCACTGAAACATGGTGGGATGAGTTTCATGATTCAAATGTAGTAATAGAGAAGTACAGTCTATTTCAGAGAAATAAACCAAACAGGATGGGAGGAGGAGTTGCATTATATGTCAAATATGTTTACACCTGTGAAGAGATCCATGACTTAAATCCTGGAAGCCAAGTTGAGAGCATCTGGGTAAAAATGAAGAGGGAGAGAAGAAACAAGGATGACATTTTTGGGGTCTACTACACATCCCAAACCAGACTGATGACTTAGATGAGGCCTTCCTAAAACAGATGACCACACATTCAGAAAAAAGGGAGATAATAGTAATGAGAGATTCCAACTGTCCTCATATTTGTTGGAAGTCAAATTCTGCCAAGAATATCAGGTCCAGCAAATCCCTCACTTGCCTTGCAGACAATTTCATTGCCCAGAGGGTAGAAGAGACAACAAGGAGATCAACTGTTTTGGACCAGATCCTAACCAACAGTGATGACCTGGTTAATGGGGTGGAAGCAGCAGGATCCTTAACTGGAAGTGACCATTTTTTCCTGGAGTTTGTTATACAATGGAAAGGTAAAGCCAAGGCTAGCGAGATTCAGATTCTAGACTTTAAGAAAGCTGATTTCAGTAAACTTAAGAAAATATTAGGTGCCATTCCATAGTCAGGCATACTGAAAGAGAAAGGAGTTTATGATGGATGGAGGTTTCTTAAAAGTGAGATATTGAAAACACAGTTTCAAACAATTCCATTGATGAAGAAAAATGAGAGGTGTCTAAAGAAACCAGGATGGATGGGTAAAGAACTTTCAACTGAAGTAAAATTTAAAAGGGCCATGTACAAAAAATTGAAAAAGGGGTTAATCATCAAATTGAAATTCAGACAATTAGCCATTACATGTAGGGAAAAAGTCAGAAAAGCTAAACTGCAGAATTAGCTCAAATTTACTAGAGAGGTTAAAAACAATAAAAAGGGCTTTTTTGGTTACGTCTGTAGCAAAAGCAAAAACAAGGGATGGTAGGGCTGCTTCAAGGAGAAGATGGAGAAGTGGTAACAGGGGACATAGAAAAGGTAGAACTACTCAATGCTTTCTTTGCCTTCATCTTCTTCCAAAAGAAAAACAGTGTTCAAACTGGAGAAAATGGAACAGATGATGTAATAGGGGAAACGCAGAACAAAATAGGTAAAGAGGTAGTACCAGGCTACTCTAAATGAATTCAAGTCATCAGGGCCAGATGAACTACTTCCAAGAGTATTAACAGAACTGACAGAAGTAATTTCAGAACCAATGGCAATCCTTTAACCAATTCTTGAGAGTTTCTGGAGATCAGGAGAAGTCCCAGCAGACTGTAGAAGGGCAACTGTGGTCCCGATCTTCAAAAGGGGGAAAAAAGATCCAAACAATTACCTGCAAGTCAGTCTGATACCAATACCAAGAAAGGTCCTAGAGCAGTTCATTAAAAAGACAGTCTGTAAGCACTTAGAAAGGGATGCCATGATCACTAAAAGTCAACATGAGTTTCTCAAAAACAAGTCATGTCAGACTAATCTGTCTCTTTTTTGATAGAGTTACAAGTTCACTGGATGAAGGTGATGCAGTGGATGTAGTGTAACTTGATCTCAGTAAGGCTTTTGACAAAGTCCCCCATGATATTCTTGCAAACAAGGTAGTAAAAGTGGGTTAGACAATGCTACTGTCAGGTGGATTTGTAATTAGCTGACCAAATGAACAAAAGGGTGCTCACCAATGTCTTCTCTTCATCCTGGAGAGAAGTGACTAGTGGGGTGCCACAGGGTTCTGTCCTGGGTCCTGTGCTATTCAACATCTTTATCAATGACTTGGATGAGAGAATAGAGGGCATGCTCATCAAATTTGCAGATGACGCTAAATTAGGAGGGATAGCTAATACCCCAGAGGACAGGATCAGAATTCAAAAGGACCTTGACAGATAAGAGAACTGGGCCAAAACTAAGAAAATGAATTTTAACAGGGAGAAATGTAGGGTACTACACTTGGGAAGAAAGAGTGAAATGCACAGATATATGATGGGTGACACCTGGCTTGAAGACAGTACATAAGAATGGGACCTAGGAGTCTTAGTGGACCACAAGCTGAACATGAGTCAACAGAGTGATGTGGCAGCTGAAAGAGCCAATGCAATTCTAGGCTTCAACAATAGGAGTATAGTGTTGAAATCAAGGGAAATAATAATACCACTCTATTCTGCTTTGGTTAGACTTCACCTAGAATGCTATGCTCAGTTCTTGGTCCCCCAATTCAAGAAGGATATTGACAATCTGGAACATGTCCAGAGGAGGGCAACCAAAATAGTGAAGGTTCTGGAAACCATGCTGCATGGGAGGGTGGGGCTTAGTGAGCTAGGTATGTTTAGCCTAATGAAAAAAAAATGTTAAGAAGTAACATGATAAACATGTTTAAATATTTGATGAGATGTCATGTTGAAGATGGAGCAAGCTTGTTTTCTGCTGTATCAGAGGCTAGGACACAGAGCAATGGATTCAAACTACATTAAAAGAGATTTCACCTAAACATCAGGAAGAACTTTCTAACGGTATGAGCCATTTGGGCATAAAATATGCTTCCTTGGAGTGTGGTTGAGTCACCTTCTTTGAAGGTTTTTAAACAGAAGCTGAATGGCCATTCGTTGGGGGTGCTTTGAGTGTGTGTTCCTACATGGCAGGGGTTTGGACTCAATGGCCATTGTGGTGTCTTCCAACTCTATGATTCTATACTTCATCTCAACAAGTTCCTCAACAGGTAGTATTTCACATCAATGTACTGGATGCATGAATTGACCCCCCCCCCCCCAGTCTGTGAGAGTTTTATGCAGCTTCAGGGTCCTCTATAAGCTATATAGGCTTTGGTTCAGCTGTTCCAAGTTCTTCTAGTAATTTGTATAGACATATGATTTCCTTACGTGCCTGAGCAGCTGATGCATATTCTGCTTCGGCAGAAGAGAGTGCTACAGCATCTTTTTTCTTGCTTGTCCAGCTAACTGCTCCACCTCCGTAGAAGAAGAGGTTCCCACTGGTAGATTTGTGATAGTAATGTCTCCAACCCAATCTGCATCTGTCTGTACTTTTAGTCTGCCACTATTGGTGGCTTGTACTTTTAACTTTAAGTGTACAGTGCCCTTTAAGTGTCTGCCCACTCTTTTCACTGTATTCCAGTTCCTTTTAATTGATGAGTTAGTTTTGCTACAAAGAATTCCAACTGCTGAGTCAATATCTGGCCTTGTGGTGGTCGCTAGGTATAGCAGCTTTCCTATAGCACTTCTATATCGATTATTGTTTAGTTGAAGCTCACTGTGTTCTTCTGTCTTGAGGTAGTCTGTTTCCATAGGTGTGGCCACTGGATTGGCCCCCTTGAGTCCTAAATATTTTAAGAGCTCCTGAATCTTTTGTTTTTGATTGAGGAAATAGTTTCCATGTTCCTCTTTTTCTACTTGTATTTCCAGATAATAAGTTATGTCTCCTAGTCTTTTCACTGTAGTTTCTTTATTTAGATGACTTATGATTCAATCACAATCAGCTTCATCTTTATAAGCCAAAATAAAATCATCAACATAAGTCAAAATTTAAGTCCATTTATCATTTTCGTATCATGTGATAAAGTCAGGGATCAGCTTTGCCTTGGGTAAGGCCTTCCTTGATAAGCGTCTTGTTTAGTTTCTCATTCCAGGCTCTTGCAGCTTGTTAGACCATAAATACTTTTCTATAGTTTGCAAGCAAGTGGCTTCGTTCCTTCTTCTTCAACTTTAGGAGGTCCTTCCACATAAATAGTTTCCTTGATTTCCCCATTTAAGAAAACTGTATAGACATCTAAGCATTCAACTTACATTTTTTCTGGATGCTGTGTCATATGCTGCTACTCTGTGTCTTTCAAAAAACCCCCACATGTGTACATTTCCATTATGTTTATTGGAACACAGAGACGAGTTAACAACTATTGCTGGAATTAATATTCTGCATCACCCATTTGGTTACGTAATAAAACACAGCAATCCATTATTATCTATGTACGATGCCATTGGCAGCTCCTCCTAGTTCACGCACCCCCTAAATTCTAGATTGTTTTCTTGTTGAAACAGTCCCTCTCTGTCAGTTATTTGATCCTTAGGATTTCCTGCCTGTCCTTTGATATTCTAACTCCATCCCCTACCATAGTAACCTACAGGCTAATCATCATAAATCACCCAAACACAAACAAACATTCTTTATCTAAGCTAGTTAAATACTATTCACTGCCCCAGCCAGTATACAATACTGACCATTTGATAACACCTTGAGTCTCTAAGAACTATCAGTTATATTCCCACTGGTCCCTGTCATACCCAGCACATTCTACATACATACACATTCCCCTGCCTGATTCCACATACAATCACATGGCATGGAGAGATAATGACATGACATGCTGCCACATTTAAGAGTGTTTTTATTGTGGCATCCCTCAATACAGGGGCAAAGGTTTCATTATAGTCTTCACCATATTTCTGTGAATAGTTCTTGGCTAATCTGCCTTTGTATCTGTGGATCTCCCCTTCTGAACTCTGTTTGACTTTGAAGACCCATTTGTATCCTGCAGGCTTCTTACCTACTGGCACTTCTCTGAGTGTCAAGGTTCGATTTTTGCGAAGAGAGTGTATTTCTTCTTGTGCTTTTTCTCCACTTACTTGCTTCTGCTACAGGCAGTCTTTCAATTGCTTCCCAAGCAGAAAGTTCATATGATGCCACTGTTCTTGCAAGGTAGGACAGGCATTGAGGTGGCATTCCTTTGTTTGATTTGGATGAGCATCTGAGTTCTTGTTCCTGCACCCCATCTACTTCTGTGGTAACTTCCAGGCCGAAACATTATGCTGCATGCTCTGCATCTGCTTGTGTAGTCACTTCCATTTCTTCATTTCTAATAGGTGTTTGTGGCAGACTTAATCTCTGCATTTAGGACAATACTCTATTAGTTTTCCTATATTGTGAGCTTCCTCTGTTGTGTAGTCCATGTCTGCATGGCTCACATCCATTCTTTCAGTCTCATCAAAGTATACAACACTTCTCACTGTGATTTTTCCTGTTTGTGGACTTAGAATTATGTAGCCTTAACATTCTGGCCCCACCATTATGCCTTCGTCTGCTCTTTCATCTATTCTGAATCTCTTCTCCTTTGATACATGAGCATAAGCCTTAGATCCTAACACTGATATTGTCCATACTTGATTTACTGTTGTGCCAAACTTCAAATGGAGTTTTATTGGTTGCTTTGGTTGGCAATCTGTTCAGTAAGTTCTGTATTCTGTAGCTATCACAGCCTCTCCCCAGTATTGGTTGGGTAGCTTAGAATCTAGCAACATGTATCTCTTAATCTTCATTAGTAATCTATTTTTCTCTCTCTCCAACTCCATTCTCCTCAGGAGTGAAGGCAGTTGTGTTCCTATGTACAATGCCCTGCTCTTTTATGTATGTTTGGAAGTCGTATGTTATGTACTCACCACCATTGTTGTCTGAAGTGCTTGAGGTCTTCTGCCAAACTTGTTGCTCACCATCTCAATGTATTCTTTCAGTAGCTGCAAGGTCTGGCTTTTCTTTTTCATCAGGTGAGTCACATAGTACTTGGAATAATAATCTACAAAGGTTAGTAAATAACAATTGTCTGCTTTAGTTAAAATCTGGAAGGGTCACTGTGGACTAGTCAGTGGTTGCTTTGATTTGTTTTCACTCTTCTTGGGAACTGACAGCCTAGTGTCTTTCTCTTTTATGCAGTTACACATTTTGTGTTGTCATTACTACATATTTTTATCTTTGTGCCATTGGTCAAATTTCTGGGATCTAGGATGTCATTTATGTCACAGTATCAGGTTGTCTGTGCCATAACTTGTACAGTATCTTACCATATTGACTTGTTCTCTGGTACAGTCCAGTTGAATGACATCTTCTTCTTAAATGCTTTGGCATATAATTCTCTATCTTGGGTTACTATGCACAGGTTGCCACTGATATGCACACCACAGCCTTTGTCTGTTGAAACAGAAACACTTAGAACATTTTCATCCAAGTCTGGAACATATAAGACATCTGTTGCTTCAATTGGATTATTGCCATATTCTGAATTACAGTATAAGACACAATGTCCTCTGCCCTTTATTACTATGGGGCATCCATCGGCCACTTTAATATTTCCAGCTTCATGGGAATTCAAATAATTGAAGAAGTCTGACCTTGAGACCGTGTTTTGTTGCTCCTGAATCAATAATGATGGTCTTAATATTACACCTATCCTGGATTGCTACAAAATTACTATGATTGCACGGGCCCTTTTATTTAATGTTGGTTGATCAATTTTTCTTCTGTCCATCCTTTGAGCAGTTTGTAAACAGTCTTCTATTAGAACAAGAGCTACCATTTGCTGATTTTTTGGCTGATCTCTTATTGGCTCTTTGAAAATATCCTTTCTGACCACAGGTATAACATTTAAGTCCATCCCTCCTTGGCAACTGGCCTCTAGATCCTTCACATACAAATCACCTGTCCTTTTGCTCTCCTTTGATAGTGTAATTTGAGCCAGTGTGTGATACAGCACTCTTGTAAGCAGATGCTCTTTTCTCATGTAAGAGCAACTGTTCAGCCTCCTTTTTAAATCTGGCCATTACGTCTTTGAATAGGGCCTGTTTCATTGCATTAATCCCAGAAATAAAAGGAGAAAATTCTTTTGGTAAACTTCCCAGCAAAAGTAAAAACTTTTTCTTGTTGTCTACCTTCCCTTCTGCTATAGATAATTTATCTAGCAAGCAGTGATTCTTTCCGTATGTTTCATTGGATCATCACCATGTTCTAGCTGGAGAGCAAATGATTCCCTGTAGAGCTGGATTTGATCCTGAATATCTGTCTGTCCATATAGATCTTTCAAGGATTGAATCATATCCTTAGCAAATGCTTCATTTTTCATATGCATAAGCTGAGCATTCCCCAAGCACTGAATTATAAGCCCCTTTGTCTTACAGTTCTTGTTGTCTCATCTGAGAGATGGCTGCTTCATCTTGGGCTGACCTTTCAGTTTCTTTCCTCCTCCATTTGAGTCTGAATACAGTACAGCCATGGATGAAAATGGTCTGGTTGCACTTTGGGAATCAAAATACATCCATTTGTGCTGGCTTGAGCCATTTCTGCTCATTTAAAAACCTCCTGATTTTAAAAGCTCAGGGGAAAAAATGCACGTGCACAGTATCTGGGCCTGATAACCTGAAGGAGTGTTTGCTATCTATATCAAGCAGAGTGCAGCATAACCAGTGCAATGTGAGCTTTAGTAATAAAAAGGAGAAAAATATTCAAGATGCTTTTGTAAGGTAAAAAAGGAAAAACTTATATTTATTGTTTCAAGAAAACCATCTTGGATAGGAAAGGAAATAGTTGTTTTTTTCTAAGGTTCCCTAACTTTTGGTAAAAGAGCCCCTAATACCTGGCTCATATGAGTGAGTGCGAGCCATCTTGAGGAAGGAGCCTCATGGATGCCCCCTTCCCAGACAAAGGGAGAGACCTAACTTTTGGAAGAAGGGGAAAGTAACCTTTTCAGGCAGGAATGAAGCAAAAAGGTTTGTCAACATAGATCAAAGAAATGAACAAAGAGGTGAAACAAAGGGCAGGTATGCTCTTCAGAGCTCCCTTTCACTAATCACTCTACACAAGCATTGATGCCTCTTAGCTTCCAACAGTCCTACCATTTTCTTTTTCTTCCTTTTGCTACAGAGCCCTTTTTATTGTTTTTAGCTTTTCTAGCAAGCCTGAGTTTGTTCTGTGCTTTAGCTTTTCTGACTTTCCTGACACATGCTGGATGTTTGTTTGAATTCCTTTTTGGTGATTCCCCCTTTTTTCTTTTCTTTTCTTTTCTTTTCTTTTCTTTTATTGTCTTTTCTTTTCTTTTCTTTTCTTTGTGTGTGTGTGTGTGTGTGTGTTTATGTCCCTTTTAAATCTTAGCTCCATTGGAAGTTCCTTGAACATCCATCCCAGATTCTCATTTTTCTTGCTTGCTGGAATTGTTTGAAACTGTGCCTTATATATCTCACTTTTAAGAAACTCCCATCAATCATGAACTCCTTTCTCTTTTAGTACTGCTGACCATGGGACAACACTCACTATTTCCCTAAGCTTACTGAAATCAGCTTTCTTAAAGTCTAGATTTTGAGTGTAGCTATGCTTAGCTTCTTGTTTCTGCCCATATAACAAACTCCAGGAGAACATGGTTACACTTCCAGCCCATTAACCAGGTCATCACTGTTGGTTAGGCCAGATCTAAAAGAACCCCTTGTTGTCTCTTTCTCCTTCTTGAAAATAAAATTGTCTGCAAGACAAGTAAGAACTTAGTTGGATCTTATATCTTGGCAGAGTTTGTCTTCAAGAAAATTCAGACTAGTTCCCATCACAACATTTGGTAATCTTTGAACTTGGCAGATTATATGTATGCTTATGTTTATGTGTGCCTTTCTGCTGGTGGTGGAAGGGAATAATTTCTCACACCAGCATTAAGAAGTATCATAAGAATTGGCACAGTTTGATATGATTATTGTAGCTAATTGCTCTAAGCCATCTTTTTTTTTAAAGCATTTTCTCAGGTCAGATTGAAAACTTTTTAAAACTGACTTCCTAAAGACCGTATATTATCTTAGGGCAAATTGAAAGTAATTTCAAGTATGTTCATTCAAAAGTTAATCCCACTGCATGAGTGGGATTTATTTTCAGGTATATGCAGAGGACTGCATTCCCGATTTTTATTTTTTATTCAGAATTGAAAAAGGAAGAAACATGGAAACGAACAACAGCGTAAAATGAGTTGAATCCATCCAATGATTTAGACGAAACCCATTCAAAATAATGGGACAGGCTGGTCAGTACTTACTTCTCCCATACATTCACTGTGTTTGTTCTAAGCATCACCAAGTCTGGAGTCAATCCAGAATAAAGTGGAGTTGCTGTTGTCGGCCTTTTAAAAATTAGTTTTCAATTACATATTTGTATTACAATATGAGAACAAGCATGGTGTAGTGATTTCAGCACCAACTACAACCCTGGAGTTGAATGTTTGATTCCCCGCTCACCCATAGAAACCCACTGTGACTTTGAGCATGTCACATACTCTCAGCCCCCCAAAAACACATGATAGATTCATCTTAGGGTTGCTGTAAGTCAGAAATGACTTGAAGACACCCAACAACATTATAACATACAGTTCAGAGTTTGATTTCCTTGTTAATATTTCTTTGGCCTTGGTAAAAGAATAAATACTGAAGATGAGAAGCCTCAAGTCCTGCCGCCTCCTCAAAGTTCTCCCTGCCCTCAAGAGAGAGCAGTTGGGACAACAAATGAGCTTGAAGTTTGGGGTTCCTCAGAAAGGAATGGTGCTGAAGAATGAAGAAGGCACATTGAACTGGCGCAACAGTCTGACTAAAGTGGTAGTTGAAGAAACTCTAGCTGGCACTTGAGCCAGGGGCTCAGTGATGTCAGAGGTGTAACTCAATACTTTAATGATATCTGCCAAAACATCCTCAATTCCAATATAAAAAATATAATTTCAAGAAAAAAACAAAGCTATATGGGAGAGCACAGTAACAAGGTTCAGTTTTTGCTGTGCAGCTGGGAGACAAATTTACTCTGATTTTTTTTTTTCAAAAAATGTTTTCTGAACATGGAAAACTAAAGTTTCAAAAAGAAAGTGCCTAACTTATTTTTTTCCCCAATATTCTACCTTTCATACCTTAAGAAAGCTTTTTTTCTTTTTTTTCTTTTTTTCTTTTTTTTTTGAGTGAGAGCATTCTAACATGTTGTCTTCTAAGCAACCAGTCTGAGGTGGTCCAGTCTAGCAAGAATTGAACTGCATGCTTTTCCTGACTGTGTATTTTGCTTCTGCCTGATGAGGTTATTTTAAATGAATGCAAGCCATTCATCTATTTCATTCTCTGAATTTTTAGATCTGTAATGCATGTGCATAAAGATAACAATCACTTATCAGTACAGTAGTAGTTATTATATTGTATGTGACAAAATGCTCTACTTCTAGTGTATTCAGATTTGTGAGAAGAAAAAAATCCATTTATGTCTTTGGACTTGTAGCACCTTTTCTGTACAAGTCATTCAAATGTCTTCACAATTAGTTGTGTTCTGAGAAAAGGATTGGAGGATAAATACTGAAAAAGACCATTTTATTCCTGGTTCCATTCATTCTCTGAAGAAGAAAAAAAGAGTTCTTTTTATGCTGGATCTACACAATGTGAACCACCTAGCCAAATATATCACATCAGTTATATATGGTGGTCTCTGAGGGGGTTCATTTAATCTCCTGCCTTTGTTGCCTGGCTAGATTTGCTAAAAAGGGGGCAGGCTTACTTGGCAGCCACAATTCATAGTCAGTGGGGTTTGACTGGCCATGATGGGTATACTCCGTGTTGCTCCAGTCTCATTAGATGGGAGCAGTACTAGCACTGAGAAACTCTAGTGGCCTAGGTACTTAATAATATCACCATTTTGCTCCTAAAATGGGACTGAATAAAAATAAAAGGAAATTAGAGGTATCCATGTAAAATAATTGCCAACTATTGCACATGCAGATGAAATAATTCCATTACCCACAGAGACATGTATGTGCAACAGTAATTTGTCCCTTAAGTGTATTGTAATTTCTGCTGTGAAATACATTCCTTTATGTTCATTGATCTTTGCCACAATGTTTTTGTTCATTTAAAAAACACTGAGTGGCATCCCTCTATTGTTTCTTTCAGCCAGTAATATTAAAATAGAGGCACAGAGTGATGAAGAGAATGGGCGTGCCTGTGAAATGAATGGGGAAGAATGTGCAGAGGATTTACGAGTGCTTGATGCCTCTGGAGAGAAAATGAATGGTTCACACAGTGGCAGCAAAGCCATGTCAGGAGTTGGAGGCATTCGACTCCCTAACGGAAAGCTAAAGTGTGATGTCTGTGGGATAATTTGCATCGGTCCCAATGTTCTTATGGTTCACAAGAGAAGCCACACTGGTAAGGCCTAGTAGAGTTTGTTTTGTTTTGCTTTGTTTTTCCATAGCCACTGAAAAGGTTGCCACATTGTGAATCCTTTGAGCATGTTTTCTCTTGCCTGATATGCAAGACATCTTAATTATATTGACAGTTTTGCCATCTGATCCAAAGGAAGGCTTCCTCCAAAATTCCAAACAATTCAATTTGATAAAGCATAAGCCAGAGATGCCTTCTTGCAGTAGAGCAGTTCCCATAGAGAGATATGCTTGTTGGTTTCAAAACTATGTGCAAGCGCACACACAAGCATACTTGGTGAGATGATGGGAGTATTTGTCTTGCAGCACATATTTGGCCTGAAAGGATTATATGTCGTCTCCATTCAAATGAAACATTTCAATCCAGGTAGAACATGAAGGCTACAGTAGATTCTGAGACTATGTATGCACTTTCAGTTTAAGGGAGCCCAAAGTTCACAACTCAACTATATTTTACCTATAGATTTGACATGTTTTATTTATTCTGTAGGCATCACCTTACAACAAAGTTTATAACAGCTTCTGTTTCCATATCTTCAACATTTATTTCCCCCATGTTTTTAGCCATATTGATACCCAGAGTGTTATCAACTGACTTAAACCGTATCTATTTTATTTGGGCAACTTTTACTATTGACATTTTCTACATTCCTTTAAAAAGGGGATTCTTGGTTTCTTTTATTTTCAAAATTAGCACAATTTTTGTGAGCTCTGGAATATGTGCAATGCATTTTGTGCCAATTATTTATTTATAACACATCTCATAGTAAAAATATTGAAATACTGAAGTAGATTTTTTCAGTTTATAGATATACCATGCAGTCCTGTTTCTACCAAGAAGTAAAGCAATGAGGTTTTCAACATTACTGTGACAATTAATTGCTTGGATTAAAATGAAAACACTTTTGAGAACAAGTGTACCTATAAGAAAGGTTTTATTGGTTGAGGATCAAGGAAATATGTTCATTTTGAGTTTGAGTTTGTCACTGGATCACAGCTCTCGATATGTTTGGATTTCCCACTTTAATTTTTTAACTTCAAAATAATAAAAATCATTGAAAACAGATATTTGTAAAGAAGTATTCTGAACATATTTTGTCTTTTGGTAGGGAAATCCATATCTAACAAGATATGCAGTGAGATTCATTTTACTATCAAGGTTAGCAGGGTATAAGGGAGATGCATACAACTCTTTTACATATGTACAGTGGCTCCTCCACCCTCATGAGGGTTCAGGGCACAGACCCCTTGTGAAAGTGGGAAAGCCATGAATAACTCCCCGCACCCCCACCGCAATCCCCTTCCCATTCCCTTCCAGGGCTCTCTGGTCCCATTCGCTTGCCTTTTGTGTGTCGAGGGCCAGAGGGAAGGAGATTGGAGGGAGAGCTCTGGAGGGAAGAAAGAAAGTCGCATGAGCCTTCCCCCCGCCATTCCCTCACCTATTGCCTTGGCATGAGTTCTCAGCATCGGGGCCAGAGGCAAGTGAATGGTGGAACAGCTCTGAAGGAGAAAAGGAAGGCGAGTGTGTGTCTTCTCCCTCCCATTTCTTGCCTTTTGTCTGGGTGCGTGCCTTCCTTTTCCACGCCCAGCAAAATGCAGGGGAATGGGAGAAGGAGAATGGGTCATAAGGTGCGGTTGCGCCTCACAAATAATCAAGTTTGTGAAGATCAAACCTGTGAATATGGAAGGATGATAGTATATTTATAGGGTGTATGCAGTTGTCATATCATATCAAACATATTCTAGCATGCTAATAGATGCTACTCATCATCAGTATGAAGAAAGGGTTGTCTATGTATAGATGCACAGTAAATCTGTAGAGCTTCTGTAGTATAGTAGTATGGGGAAATGAATAGACATGGCTGTGAATATTGAGGAGGCCTGTGGGGAGCTCTGAATGGAAAACTAGAGGATCAGGAAGGAATCTTAAATAAAAGATAGGGTTATTAGCTATCATGAAGAGGGATAAGGTAGTCACTTAAGTGTTTAAGCCATCTTAAAGTGTTTGTATATGTCACTCAAGCCCCCTCAAAATTAATAGATTTTGCAAACATTAAATAAAGTAAAAATTAATTAACTCAAGTTAATTAATTAATTAATTTACATTAAATTATTTATCTCTAAAAATAATATAACTTGTATTTTACTTATTTAAAATTTTAATTATTTATTTAATTATTTAAATTAATTATTAAAATTTAAAAAACTAAAATTATTGTTTAATCATATCGTTAGTAGTGTTACTAGTAGTATTCAAGAGCATATCACTTGGATTTTCAGTTTCAAACACCAAAATATTCATATGTTGAGTTTTGTATACATGCCAAAGACTGTATTTTTCAAATGTTCTGTCCTAAATAGATATCAGTTTGCTTACCAAGGAACCATGCCTGCCATGGAGTTTCTATACATTACAGAGGATTTTGGAATTTGCAGGCAAGCCACAGAATAGGATTGTTAGGCTTTGTTCTCACCTTCTCTGTAATAAATTGAGAGTGACACCTTAGAATTTAACTACCCTTCTGGGTTATTTGGGGAAGGCCTTCTGACAGAAAGCTCATCCACTTCAGAATAAATGATACACTGGTCAGCACCCAATCAAGTCTAGCCTTTGGATTACACAGTGGCTAAACCAAGTCTGTGGGCAGCTCACAGGCAGACAGAATGCACTAACACCCTCCTACTTGTTTACTTTAGCAACCACCATCCAGAAGCACCCTTTCATACTGAAGAACCAGTGTGGTGTAATGGCTTAAGTGATGGACTGTGACTCTGGAAACTACAGTTTGAATCCCCAGTTGGCCATGGAAACCCACTAGGTGACCTTGGGCAAGTCACACTCTTCCAGCCTCAGAGGAAGGCAAAGACATATCCCCCTCTGAATTAATTTTGCCAAGAAAACCCCACGGATAGTTCACCTTAGTTTGCCATAAGGCAGAAATGACTTGAAGGCACACAACAACTATAAGCCATGAGAGAAGCTTGCTGCCTATTACAGATATTTTCACCACCTTTCAGACTTTCTAGAAGAACTTCAAAATGAATTGGCCTAAGTGAATGTAGATTGTTTTAGTATCAACATGAGCTACATTTAATTAGAGTCTACACTGTAGTATGGGTAGGAAAAAGAGAAGACTAGATCCAAGGCCTCCACATGTTCATCCTGGCAACCATATCCTCATTTTATGTCATTATGACTTGAAAACATCTGGAGCAACTGCGGGTGACAACCTTAACCAATTAAATCTGCTCTTTCCATCTTCCTATCTTATCTTCATCAGCTCAATGAATAGATTCCTTCAGGTGTTACCTGTCTCCTTCTATCCATTCCCATCCCTTGATGTGGGATGGAGTGGTTTAATCCTCCCAGTATTTAATACATAATGTAATTGCTGAGTTTAGGATTGGGGGCTGTTGCTAGCATACACTGAATCTCCTGCTCTGAGTGGTTTACCTGTTTCTTACCACTTTCAACACTATCTATTTGCTGATCTTCTCCTTGTTGTCCAGCTAACACCATCATCCAGAGGTAGAGTGCATAACAATTGGGAAATGCAGTTCCATTTCCACATTCTGGTCACAATTTGTGTGCTTAGACAGATGGTTTTATGATCAGGAATTGGAAAGAGAAAATAGAATAACTTCACTTCACTCAAAATAAAAGGAATCAAGAAGCTATAAAGTTCATGTCCCAGCTTTCAGAAGTGCTGTGAAAATTAAAAGTGAAGATGGAATGAACTAGTGACATTTAAGTAGGTGTCTGATGAAGTATGAGGTTTACAGAACTGGACTGCTAGTTTGTGTAAATCCTGCATATCACAGAGAAGTATTCTTCTGTTAAATAAATATTTGATTAATGAATAAAACTCTGGCATATTAAAGTGCCAAATGTGATAAATGGCTGACCCTACTTAAAACCATGATTATATGTAATAGACATAGCTGTCAAGTATAGATATGCAAAACAAATAGCTCAAATTCTCCACAAAATACAAGATTCTAAAGCTAACTGGATTGTTTGAGACTTGTTCCTACTATGCAGAATAGAATTTCATCCAGAAACCTGGCTGTGCTCATATTCCATTTAAACTTTCTGCTGCTGAAACAATGTCATAGCATTTAAACTTTTTGCTGCTGACACAAGCCACTAAGCATCATAGCACCATTCAGAGTTCCCATACATCACAGGTATATTATATTTAATGAAAGTTGTTAATTCAGATTTGACAACAGTGCATATCAATCAGGATCACATAGAATAGTGCTGCTTCCTTGTAAAACAGCGTTCAAAGGAAAAAAGGAAGGCAGGACTATGTCAATGGATCCCTACCACTTATCTTGTCACACAGTACTTTTGCTGCATTGCAGAGAATATACTTCTTGAGCTACAGAGAGTGTACTTCTAATTGCAATTTTGGCTGAGTGAGATTTTCTTCTGAACATACCTTATTTCCAGCTCCCAAAGAAATGAACAAATTAAAATGCTCAGGTACACTAACATTTGCAAATCCTGCCCCCAAGCGTTTGCAATACTTGGAGGCAATTATTTTGTAGTAAAAAAAATGCCTACACATAAAATATTTGTATTCTTGGAAATTTCTCACAGAAATAATTGAATAAGGGTAAACTCCTTGCAAAATATGTATATTAGGAAAAGTGGATCCAATGATGCACTAAGAGATACATTAGAAAATCAGCATGAAAATTTATATACATTTTAATATGGACTACAAATGCATTGTATCAGGTTGAAATGAACCTGAGTCTCCTTCCTGTCTGACTGCTGAAGTTGGAGGGCAAAGAAACAGCTGCATGAAGTTTTTAAAATCAGGTCCCTTTCCCTTACTTTCTTTTTCTCCCTCTGATAATATCTCCTCACACTTCATCTTTTTTAGCTTACTGATTCCCAAATGGATACATTTAACACAGAGGTGGGAATCATCTCTCCAGATATTGTTTGACTGCAAGTAGCCCCACCCAGACAATTAATAATTTATTTAACAATTTAGTCCAGAAATTAAATTGATGCTGAAATTCCAGCTTTTCATGTAGCCCAAATTGATTGGATACATGGTATTCAAAGGAAGATTAGCTAGGCCTACAACCCTATGAAGATACAACCTTTGGATTTATTTATAATTAATGTTGTTGTATTGTAACTGCTTACATAGTGTATTTTCTTCCAAGAACATGATCCACTACAATCAATCAGCTTGGTAATACAGATTTAAGTTAAGCATTCCAAGATGCCACTTTCATTCATCATCCTACATTGGCATTGCCATTTGCACGATGCTGTCAGGTTAGGAATGCTATTTCCCACACCCTTCTGCCTTCAGCAGATGAGTAGCAGTATTGCCACTGGTGTTCCTTCTGCACCACAGCATCCTTGGTCACTCCTTGTCCCCACCTTCACTCTGCTCCACCACCCCTAATCAGTCAGGGGTTTTTTATTTGTTTCTTTGTTTCTCTTTGGAAGCCATACTAAACACGGCAGCACACTATTGCATTTTCACACTATAATGCCTCAAAATTTATTAAAAATATTTAAAAAATTAACTCAAAGGAGAACTTTAAAATAAACATGGAGAGGTGGTAGATTTTGAAATTACCATGCCATGGGAGTCACTGAGGGAGGGACAAGCTGGGCACGCCCACAGCCCACCCACTGTTGGATCTGTGAGAACAGAAAGCCCAATCATAGAATCATGAAATCATAGAATCATGGAGTTAGAGACCACAAGGGCCATTGAGTCCAACCCACTGCCATGCAGGAACACACATCAAAGCACTCCCAACAGATGGCCATCCAGCCTCTGCTTAAAAACCTCCAAACAAGGAGACTCCATCACACTCTGAGGCAGCATATTCCACTGCCGGACAGCTCTGACCATCAAGAATTTCTTCCTGAGGTTCGGGTGGAATCTCCTTTCCTGCAGCTTGAATCTATTGCTCCTTGTCCTAGTCTCTGGAGCAGCGGAAAACAAGTCCACTCCCTCCTTTACATGACATCCCTTTAAATATTTAAATATGGCTATCATGTCCCTCCCCAACATATATCAGGATAGTTGAAGTCTCCCATTACTGCTGCATCTCTTTTTTTGAATGTGTGGTCATCTGCTCCAGGAAAGCATAATCCAAATCATCAGGCTGGCCTAGAGGCCTGTAGCAGACCCCCACAATCATATCCCTATTGTTTCTCGCTCCCTTAATTCTTATCCAGATGCTCTCGACCTGGCTTCCTGGATTTAAGTCACAGAAAACATCCTTGAATTATAAGGCTACTCCTCCTCCTTTCTTATTTGGTCTATTTCTGAAAAATAGGTTATACCCTATTCCTACATTCCAATCATGAGACTCATCCCACCAGGTTTCAATGATGCCTATTAAGTCATATTTATTTTGTTGTACTAAGAGTTTGAGTTCATCTTGCTTATTTCCGATGTTCTGTGCATTAGTATAGAGACACTTAAGACCATGTGCCCTTGCCACAGGTCCTTTACTAAAGTTACTTTTCCTCCCACTGTTGGTCTCTAGTACTACTTGGCGTGCTCTATCTATATCATTTGGCCTATTTTTCCCAGCACTCACTGAATCCTTGCCCTGAATAATACTGTCTCCCTCCCCTACTGAGTGCTGTTACGGTTCCACACTGAGCTGACTGACAGGAGTGAAGCGCTAATGGAGGTACTCAGTGGATTTTTTTTCTGGAAATAGAATACAGCAGTTTGGCAAAGCTTGGGGATTGGATAGCAGCTGGATAGTGACGATGTTGTGTTGTGTAGCATGGCTCCTGATCTGGAAACAACCCACTACTATGGCAGTTTAGTGACATTGTATGGAAATGGCCTAATGAAGAAAGAATGAAATGCGTACGTGTAGGATGGATGACACTGGCTTGAAAACAGCATGCTGAAGCCTCATGCTCCAGTGGCTTGCCTGAAGCCACAATACACAATGCTCTTGGGCTCCTGAAAAAGTGCAACATGATGGGATGGCAGTAAGAATATCTTAAACTGAGCAGCGTGTTACTTTTTTACTTTCCTGGCCTCTACAGCTTTATAGATGTTGCAAGTTAAGTCACACAGATTGCTTGTATTCTAAAACTTTACCTCTGGCCACCATTTCACACAGACCACAACATGCAATTCTGCCTTTATTATACGGTGGACAGATATAAAAGTGGATAAAACTTCTAGCCCTTTAATAGCTATGTAGAAGAAAGAATTTCATCAGGTGTAGTTTGTTTCGTGAGAGAGCCAGTGTGGTGTAGTGTTTTGAGCATTGGGACTAAGATCCTGAAGATCAGGGTTCGATTCCCTGCTTGGCCATGGAAACCCACTGGGTGACCTTGGGTATGTCACATACTTTCAGCAACAGAAAATGCCATGATAGATTCACCTTAGGGTTGCTATAAGTTGGAAATGACTTGAAGGCACACAACAACAGCAAACAACAAGAACAAAAGAACAACATTTGTTTTGTGAATGTGGGGTCTCCTTGGGACAAAATTACAGGGCACTTGATAGTAGAATCCTGTCTACTTATCTCCATCTTGCTGTCAGTTTCTGAGGCACATTTGGTAAGTATGTGATGGCGGGCTTTCTTAGTGGCTGTTCTCAGGCTCTAGATCTCCTTAAAGAGAAATTAAATGCAGCATGTGTTGCATAACAAACCCCTTCTTCCACACAACTGTTAAATATTTAAGAAGATTTGTTTCTCATTACAACTGGCCACTGTAGTTAAGAATTACTCTGGAGCAGAAAATCAGCACTGGTGTGTTTGGGTAACCCTTTCCCAGTCCATTGTCCTATTCAGGCATTTGTCTGAATGCATGGAGGGCTAAAACTGGGGACAGGAATATGACGATCAACATAGCCCCTGTGCCTAAATGTCACTGAGCACCTAGTAAATAAGTTAGGCATGCAAAGGTCTGAAGAGGGCTTTATGACCATATCCAACCAAACATGAATATATAGCTCCTGTGATCAAACCCTGGCTTATCAGGGTTCCTGATCTTTGGAATTCTATAACAACATTCAACTAAACTAAATTACAAACCAGTCTTTGGACTTTTGTGCCCTGAGGAGGGCTAATATCTTGCAACTTGGTAGTTCCATAAGTTCAAACTGGAATCAATGGCAGTTGATCTGGAGATGTGAATGTTTTGATAACGATCATCAAACTTCATAGCCAATTATTCCTTCTAACCAACTGAAAAATCCAGTCTTGCATAATACTACTACACTCTCAGCAATAAAAATAAGAATGGTTTAGAAATTGGATCTTAAACATGGAACTATGTCAATAAAAAATTAAAGGGTTAATTTTTACTGTTTGTAAAACAGAAATTTAGACTCTTTCTCATGTACAGTTCAAAACAGAGACTAGCCTACATCTACAAAAGGAAATTCTACCATTAAAGCAAGTACAAAAATATCCTATCATTTGATGCTGTTTAGCGATTAAGTTTTTTTTCCCAGTTTTTCCACCTTTGTGTAGGTTTTAGTGCAGTTTCAAAATAGGCACATTAACAAGTTAGTGTTCCAAGAAGCTCATGTTGAAGATTCAGTCTTGAGGAAAAAATATTTTTCAGTATTTGTGTAGTTTTAAATAGTTTAATATTTTTATTTAATATGATGCAAGATAGCATTATGTTTGAATGGTAGTCAGAGAAGTTGGCAAAAGTCGGGTAGATACTCTGCAATAACTCCTTTTCTTCCCCCAGTAGTGGCAGTTAAGCAAGCAATGCTTTTGTTGAAGCTGGTATGCTTTTTTTCTAGCTAGAACTGGAGGCTTCGGGGGTCCACAACAGGAGTGAGGAGCTGTTGCCTGTGATCCACAGCCATAGGTTTTCGATTTCACCAAAAAAGTCTTTCTTTTTCTATAAGTTTTGCCAATCAGTTTAAATAAAGTGTGATAATTTATACTAATTGATCTGGACTGTTTCTTCTAAAGTAGAAAACAAAACAAGCAAGCACATTAGCACGATTCCTGTGTATATTCCCAGCCTACACGCAGGGTCAGGACTTCTCCAGGGGAGATGTAGTAACCTTTGCTCTGTCTTAACTTCTCTTTTTAGTCCTCCAACCTCACCCACCCCCATGCTTTTCTGCTTCCTGATTTGGCTGCTTAGGGACAGCCAGGTAATGGAGAAGAAATTGAAAGGGAAAATATAAGGAAAATGTAAATGAAAAGAAGTTATTATAACTGTTATAATGAAGTGCCTTTCATTTAAATATAAGAATGTAACGCTGAAATGAACTTGTGATCCTGAAATGCATTTTTAATGAGTTTCCTTTTTATTTTGCTGCTTCAGTGGCATATTTTAAAGACCCTTTGAAAAAAGCCACATTAAAAAACCTTACCAAATGCCACAACATGCAAAATTGGATATTGGTTTATTCCAAAACTGCTGATCAGGAAGAGTGGCTCTTCAACACAAAATGTTGCAGTCACTTTATTTAAATGAGTTTGAATTTGCATTGTGATGTGCTATTCTGATTTAGAAAAAAAATTAGATTTTCAGATCAAATTGACCCAGCCAGTGAAGCGTAAGGAACTGGCAGGTTTAGTCTGAAAGGCTCATGTTATATCAAACCTGCAGCCGGTAGAAGTCATAGAGCGCCTGTTGGAATACAACTTTCTCACTGAAATCTTCCTCCTATTATAATGTAAGAGTTTTGTTTTCACATATTTTTCCCTCTTGTTCTCCCTGTAGGTGAGCGCCCCTTCCAGTGTAATCAGTGTGGGGCATCCTTTACTCAAAAAGGAAACCTACTCCGCCACATAAAGTTACACTCTGGCGAAAAACCATTCAAGTGCCACCTATGTAACTATGCTTGTCGCCGTAGAGATGCTCTTACAGGCCATCTGAGGACCCATTCTGGTAGGTGTCCACATTAGAAAATATTAGGGAAAAAAATGCTTGCTGCCTGGCCAAGCCAGAAATCAAGTGCCAAATTTTATTCAGAATTAAACCTCCTGGTTTCTTTTATCCTTGTCTTGAGGATAGATGATGTACTAGCAGTTTGAGAAGTCTGAAATTATTATTATTTGTTTGTGTCCCAGTTAGACTTTCACAGCTTGTGATCCATCAGACTGAGCTCAGCCCACCACAGATTGTATGGGATTGTAGAAGCAAGGGAATTGTCAGGCATGTGGCAGACCACAGGACATGCTGACAGACTCTGTTCTGCTTGGTCAGAAGGTTGTTGTTGTTGTTGTTGTTGTGTGCCTTCAATTCATTTCCTACTTATGATGACCCTAAAGCAAATCTATCATGTGGTTTTCTGAGGCTGAGAGTGTGTAACATGCCCAAGGTCATCAGGCAGATTTCTGTGGCTGAGCAGTAATCAAACGCTGCTCTCCAGGGACATAGTCCAATGCTCAAACCACTTCATCTTGCTGACTCTCGAGAAAGTTTCTACAAAACAGTAGTAAATTCAACCCCTGCTCAGTATATTCACATTCTAGATAGCATATGACAAAAAGAAGAGATAAAAGTGAATCTGATGTAGAATTTAACAGAATGGAAATTATGATCATTAATGGGTTGTAACAAAGATCTCAAACTCCATGGGTTCAGAAATAGCAAAAAATTGACCTAAGTTTAAACAATGAACCACTCGTCTATCATACATATACAGGTATACCTAAGTTAACAAAGTAGATATATTCCCAGACATTACTTTTTAACAGAAAATCTGATACCAGAGGTATGACAGGTATAACATGGAAAGTGTAGGGATAGTTCCTAGACCACGAAAGAAAGAAAGGAAGGAAGGAAGGAAGGAAGGAAGGAAGGAAGGAAGGAAGGAAGGAAGGAAGGAAGGAAGGAGGGAAGGAGGGAAGGGGGGAAGGGGGGAAGGGGGGAAGGGGGGAAGGGGGGAAGGGGGGAAGGAAGGGGGGGAGATGAGGAGCAGCTCAGCATGCTTCTCAATAAACTTTTTATTCAAAAGTAACAATATGCACACGTGAAACAAAACAGCTAGGTCAGGTAAACCGTGTAGAAGTAAACATTTTGAACATTTTCTAAGTGCTATTTGAAGCCTTCTTTCAAAATGCATCCAGGGATGACTTTTCCTTTTACCATCCTCCACTTTTCTTATGATTTACATTATGATGGGCCAACTTATAGATATGTCCTTTTTGAACTTGTTGGGAATGAGGGAGGCTTATCTGCTCTCTCCTTTTCTCTATTGTTCTGTTCATGCATGCTCAGTATGGGATTCTGAAGTCAATGTTGTTCACTTATCTTTTATAGGCAAGCACACATGAAAAGACTTTGTTAAAAGGCACTTGTTTCTCAGAGGCTTTGTTAACTGAGGTCTGCCTGTACATGGCTGGAGGCTCTCACTTCCCTGGTAACCAGGAGAATCCCTGGAATCTGTGCTGCAAGAGAGTTGTTAGCATTATCTGCCAAATTTACTAGTAAGGACTTCTTCATCATCAGAAGTCCATGTAAAAACATTTACATCCTGCTTCGCAGGTTGTTGCGTCAAGCCCACAAAATGAATATTTTAAAATTATTTAGGAAACTGGATTTAGGTGAATATCAATTTTTTTAATGTGTGTTGAACTCAATCCTTGAACTCAGTTTTGAGTATAAAGTATCAGAAGTAGTTCCCATTTTATTAGTGATCAGGCCACCCTTTCTGGAAGAAAAGGCAGTAATTAAACTGATTCACAATGAGGCTGCTTTTTTTCACAACTCATGCACCAAGAGTGAATTGATGAATGTCCATTGCTTGTTTCAGAAAAGACAATTGATTTCAGGGTGTACATCTGCTTGTCTCAGTTGTATTGATTCATTTTGATTCAGTCATATTGAAGATTATGTTTCATTTAGTTTATACAATAATTTTCATTTCCACACCCCCCCCCCACACAGTTGGAAAACCCCACAAATGTGGATATTGTGGCCGGAGCTATAAGCAGCGCAGCTCTTTGGAGGAACATAAGGAGCGCTGCCACAACTATTTGCAAACTATGAACCTCTCAGGCAGCCTCTATCCAGGTAAGAGTGCCTAGCAGAAAAGCAACATTAAACATTTCCCTATAATTTCTGTGCAAGATACCATTACAAGCATGGCTGGCCCAACTCCATGGGCAACCCAAGTGGGTCATGTGGGATACTAATATTTTGAGGGTTGCCCGTGTGATGCTCCCAGCATATACTAAAAAGGATGCCAGATCAGACTGTCATTATATTGGGAGCAAGGCACTGAAAGCTGTTAACCCAACATCTGGGGGAAGGGTAGACTTCAGATAGCATCTTTTGTCCTTCTTTCCTGCTGTCTAGTCAGTTCAGGGCAGAGCTGAAATGGATGCCTTTTCCTTTCCTCTGCCTTTTATCAGCAATCTCCTTATTGTGTCCATACCTACTATCCCTTTCCTCACATCATTTTCATTATGAGTAGCTCCCCAAAATAATCTAGTTACTGGAACACTGTTACTATTAGTGCTTTTACTATTTTACTATTTTTTGCTATTATGCTTTGGTCAGACCTCATCTGGACTGTGATCTCACCCTTGCTAAAGAGGTTAAAAACAGTAAGAAGGTTTTTTGTTTTGTTTTGTTTTTTAATGTCCATATCAAAAGGAAGAACAAGGAAATGGTAGGACCTCTGCATTGAAAGATGGTGAAATGCTAGCAGGGAACAGAGAAAAGGCAGAACTACTGGACAACATTTTTGCCTCAGACTTCTCCCAAAAGAAAACAATGCTCTACCTAGGGAAAGTGGAGCAGATGATGTGGTAGGGGAAATGCAGCACAGCGTAGGTAAAGAGGTAGTACAGGAATACCTGGCTACCTGAAAGGAAGTCAGGTCTCCAGGACCAGATGAACTACATTCAAGAGTATTAAAAGAACTATCAGAAGTAATCTCAGAACCCTTGGCAATAATCTTTGAGAATCCCTGGAGAACAGGAGATGTCTCAGAAGACTGAAGGAGGGCAAATATTGTCCCCATCTTCAAAAAGGGGAAAAAAAGAGGATCCAAACAATTACCACCCAGTGCGGCTAACATCAATACAGGGACAAGGAAGGTAAACATCTTGAGCTCCTGGGCCGAAAGGTTTATTCTAATGTGATTCTACTACTTGCAATCACAAACTGTTTGGCCTACATGGCCGCTTATGAACAACTGCTTTGGGATAAGACCAAAGTCTTTATCAACAAGCTCCCTATGATGAGAAAAAGATCTCATCCATCTTCCTTGTTGAGGCCTGCTGACTCACCTCCCAACAAATCACACAGCAAGACACATTGTGGACTGTGTTTCTAAGGCATTCACATAGGGTGTGACCCTTTGTCATCATTCTTGGCTCTGCTCCTCGGGCTTATCCCAGTCTGCTCGGCTGATGGTAGAGGACCTCCTGTTCAACAATGCCTGGCTCTTCAATACTGCCACTGATGAGAAATTTGAGCATACCCACAAAATGAGATCTACAATAAAGAAATATGGTATGCAGGTACAACAGTCCCAGTTGTATATGCCTCAGTACTTCAAGTACCATCGGCTCCGTCGTATAGGTCCTTGCAACCCTCCTCTTCTCAGGCCTCCCCTAAACCCATATTATCCTGAGCCCAGTACAAGTGGAAACCAGTCTCAAAATGGTGAGTTTGACTCATACGAGGATGATTTTGTACCTGCCAATACCACCTTTGCTGCATGTTTCAGCTCGTATCTCTCTGTCGATCACGACACTGTCACGGACTCCACATTGTCCATTTTGTCAACTCCTCTATCTCCAAACCCCTCCTTAAGCCTGTTCTTCAGGCACAAACTCAAGAAACATCTTCTGGCCTGGACGTCCATCACCATGGACTTGTGGGTGCTAGATATCATCACTAGGGACTATGCAATAGAATGCCACAGACTACCACCTGTCTGCTGGATTGGAATCACTTGATTCCCCTGCTCTAACCATGGAAATTCGCACTTTCCTAGAGAAGGGAGCAATAGAGCCAATACCAACCTCAGCACTGTGATACAGTTTCTGGTCCAGGTATTTCCTAATATTGAAAAAAGATGGAGGAGTTCAACTAATACTTGACCTCAAAGGTCTCAGCTATTACATTACATTACTATTACATTAAACCTTGTCAATTCCGCATGGTCATTCTGAGCATGGGCACTCCCTCCACTTCAGAAGGGCAACTGATTCACCACACTAGATCTCAGAGATGCCCATTTCCACATTGTCATCTGGCCAGGTCACAAGAGGTTCCTGACCTTTGTCATCTGCAGACAGGTGAACAGATTCCAAGTACCGCCTTTCAGACTCAGCACAGCACCAAGGGTCTTCATGAAATGCATGGCCATCATAGCAGCAGCCCTTTGGCAGTGCAGGATTGTCCTCTTTCCCTACATAGACAGTTGATTGATTGTGGCTCGAACCCCAGATCAATTGCGTCACAACCTTGACAAGACCATCAACCTAGTCAGAAACCTAGGCCTCACCATCGGCTACAACATTTCAGTTGACACTGACTCAGAGAATACAATTCATCAGAGCCATTACTGACTCCAGTCGACAGTCGGCATCCCTCAACTCCTCAGTGCAATAGCAATGCTACAGTGGAATCAGAGTGAGGGCAAAGTCGCTTCAGGTGCTCTTAGGCCTCATGGCATCAACAACTGCTGTAACCCCATCAGCGAAACTTCGTATGGTTGGACATGAGCAGAATTGGTTCCTGGGTGCTTTCGCCCATGTCTGACAGTCTGTCTATACCTTTCGGTACCTCTACTGATTCTTTGATCCCTGTCATGATGGAGGAACAAGCAGAATCTTGCGGAGGGCATGCTGTTCATCCAGCAGATCCTACAATCTCTGTCACAATGGACACACCCCTCAAAGGCTGGGGAACCCACATGGGAATGTTAACCATGAAGGGAAAGTGGGCCAACACAGGAGAAGTTTCTCCAGATCAACAGCCTTGAACTCCTAGCCATCATAAAAGCCTTTGCAGCTTTTGAAGATGTCCTTAAGTGCCAGGTTGTTCAGGTTCTCACCGATAACATGACGGTCACATACTACATAAGCAAGCAAGGAGGAATGACATCATTGACTCTTCTAAACCTCACCCTCCATCTATGGACCTGGTGTCTCCAGTGGAACATTCTTCTGATGGCACTGTACCTTCCAGGGACTCAGAATGTTTTAGCAGACCCTCTAAGTTGAGCCCCCATGACCTTTGATGAAGAAATTCTACTGGACCTGTTCTCGAGATGGACAACATCAGCCATCAATCTCTTCATGTCACCATGGAAAGCACAGTGCCCGACTTACTGTTCTAGGTACACAGGCCACTGGGGATCACTAGGTGACATGTTTCTTTTCAACTTTAGCAGTCCAGTAGTGTACATCTTTCCATCTTTCCTGTTGATAATGAGAATTGTTGCCAAGATTTGTCAGGTCAGAGCATTTGCGATCCTCATCACTCTGTGGTGGCCTCTACAGCTGTAGTTCACCCCACTCCTGCTCATGTCCAACCATTGGTATCAGAGGTTTCCACCCAAACCACACCTCCTTATCATGCATGACAGTACTGTCTGTTATCCAAACATCTCCAACCTGAAGCTGACAGTGTGGTGCCTACTCCACTAGATTTGCTTCCTGACTCTGTTTGAGGAGTCATAGAAGCCATGCAGAAACCATCCACTGTGTGTCCTCGTTCTTACAAGTGGTGGAAATGTATCCAGTTCCTTCAACAGTGACACCTTGATATCTATACATTGATACTGTTGATCTCCTAGAATTTCTCTCTTCCCTATCAGTTAAAGGACTGTCACTTACCTCAGTCCACTGTTACCTGTCAGTGATTTCATCGCAACTACATCTTGGCAAGCCTTCCTGCTTCTTCATTCCCTTGCCAAGAATTATTTCAAGAGGTACAAGCATCTCCGCCCTCCAGTTAACCCACCAACTGAAGGGTGGAACTTACCTCTTGTCCTCACTCAACTTTCCAAGCAGCCCTTTAAACCAATGGCCACATGCAATCTTCAACTCCTGTCTTGGAAGACTGCTTTCCTCATCACCATCACCTCTGCCAGACAAGCAAGGGAACTGTATGCCCTCCATGTCGCCAGCCCATATCTCCGATTCCATCAGGAGAAAGTTGTCCTCCAGCCTGACATTGCTTTTCTACTGAAGGTGGTTTCTGCTTTCCACCTCAACCAGGACATTATACTGCCTGCATTGATGCCTAACCTTCTACAGACTTGAAGTATAGTCACCACTTCTTGGACATGAAGACATGCACTTGCGTTCTACGTACAATGCATGTATGAATACAAAAAATCTCAGAGACTTTTCCTGAGCTATTATTCAAACCAAGAAAGGACTTGTGGTTTTGTCCCAAAGACTATCTAAGTGGGTGGTTTCTACCATTAGACTTGCATATGAACTGGCTGGGAGGGAACCTCCAAATCAATTAAGAAGCCATTCCACTAGGGCTTTGTCAGCATCTGCTGCTTTCCTGTGGGGAGTCCCTTTACATGAGATTTGTAGGACTGCCACATGGTCTCAGCCTACAATGTTTATTTCACACTATAGGGTTGACCAAGGAGCTACTAATGATGTTACGTTCGGAAGGGCTGTGTTGTTTTCTTCTGTTCAGTGATTTGAACTTGAATATTGGCATTTAAACATTTCTCATGCTAATGAAGTTTCAGCTTCTCTCATAATAAAAATGTACCTGTTTCAAACCACCATTGCCTCCTGATTTAATGGTCATACCTTGGTATAATGGCTTATTGCAACTTTAAGGTCTTGATTATTTCATGACACTCCTACCTTCTTCACAGGTAGCTCGCTAGTCTCCCATTTGTGTGAGTCACAGAGACCACGAAGAAGGAGGTCAGGTTGCTTACCTTTAACTAGAGTTCTTTGAGTAGTCATCTGTGAACTCACACAACCCCGCCCTGCCTCCCCTCTTCGTGTCCTGCCATGTCCTTTGTTCCAAGGCTGCTGCGGTGGTCAAGGAACTAGCGACAATGGCAGAAGGCAGCCTTATACAGCCTCAGAGGAAGAGGGTGGGGTTGCCAACAAAAAGCTAAGCCTAACTGCGCTAGAAGGTTCCAAGGACAGCATTGTGCAAGCACAGATGACCCCTTTGTGTGAGTTCACAGATGACCACTTGAAGAACTCCAGTTACGAGTAAGCAACCTGTCCACACAGGCTCCTGCAGGCCAGCATTTGAGCACTGGATGAATCCCCACTCAACCATGGAAACCCACTGGGTAACCTTCATCAAGCCATACTCTCTCAGCTTCAGAGGAAGCCAACAGAAAACCCCCTCTGAATAAATGTTGCCAAGAAAATCCTGTGATAGGTTCACCTTAAGTCAGAGATTACTTAACTCAGAAATTACTTGAAGGTACAGAACAATAATATGATAAGGCTCTTAAGCAAAGATGGGTGACTTTTAAAAAAAATCAGTAAAAGAGTATTATATCTGTTGCTTTGCATATGTCTCATAATAAGAGAAGTAGTTGATGAGAAATAATGATGGCAGTCATTCTATTGTTTAGTCCAGATTAAAGTAGACCCATTCCGTTAATTGTTGAATGGTAAATCAACACAGAGATAAATCCTATTGATCTCCTCTGGTCAGGACTGATAATAGAATTTAGGCTGAAAAGTTTAGACTGCACTATACCCTTTGAGATGCTAACACTGGATGTCCCAATCTGCTTCTCTTTTTGCTACACTTTCGCCATACTGCCTGTCTATAGATTGTTTCTGAGCAAAGCATGGAAGCATGTGTGTCTTAAGACATTGTATCTCCTTTACCTTTTTCCAGTCATGAAAGAGGAAGCTAACCAGAATGAAATGGCTGAAGACCTGTGCAAGTTGGGTTCAGAGCGATCACTTATGCTGGACAGGCTAGCAAGTAATGTCACCAAACGTAAGAGTTCTATGCCTCAGAAATTTGTTGGTAAGAGTTAAATGTTTGCTGCCTCCTCTGTGTAGTTGGATTTTTCAGTTTTCTTCATTGCCAGGAAGGACAGAGTAATTAACCAAGAAATTCATATTCTAAGCTGGTCTAGCTCCATTCAGATCAGAAAGATTAGTTATTTATTTGTCACTTTCAAAATAAGATATTTTTATAGAGTTTTGTTTGTCTCAACCTAATAAAGCACTCAAAGCAGATAGATCCAAGGGACAACAAATCTTCTTTCATCATCTATAGAACATATTTTCCCACTTCCCCCCCTTTTATTCTAAGGATTAAATCCAGGCACTGATCAGGTGCATATCTGCTTAGTTTCAACAATGCTATAGCATCTGGTGTTCCTGGACCATCCAGTGGATTATGTTGTACTCCCCTACCAGAAGATTTGCCCCTTTTCTTTCCCTTTCCTTAAAGCACCTTATTGATCCAGTGTTTCTTCTCCTTGGCTTCATCTTATCACAGTTAGTGCGAAAAAACTTTTAAAAAGGATGTTGAAAATGCTCAGTCTTTGCAGCCAGAACATACAAATTATATACATTTACATAGATGGGTATATTTCTAAAACATTACTTGGAAGTAGAATTAACAGTGGTCACCCTCCTAAGTATAAGCATAAGCCCAGATTTGAGGGTTAGAAAAGAGGGTTACTGTGGTCTGTAGGGATTCCATCCTTTTCTCTGGGCTTTCTATTCATATGAGTGCTGATTTTAAATTTTTGTATCTAGTGTTACCTCAAACCCTGGGTGCCACAAGGGCCAACCTGCAATGCCAGTACCTTCGTTCAAAAGTGGGGAGTAATTAGCTCAAAAATGGAGGCTTGCAAGAGGGGGGCAACTTAGCGAGACTTTGCCTACCAATGTTTATGAGCTCATGCAGGAAAAAAAACCAGCTGAGAAATAAAAGTAAACTAAAGATGTGTTTTATTGACAAGATTCACACAAGCACACAAAAGCTTAAACACTCACACACTCACACAAGGACTAACCAACGGTGAGGAAGGAAAGTGGGATAGAGAACCTTGAGGGATTTGGGCAGTATTTTCCAGTCCAGAGAGAACCAAAGGAAGCAGTCATGTGGCTTAGGCAGGAACCTATGGACAGTTCTCATTCAGGAATCGGACAGACATAGTGGCATTTGGATCAGTGAGAGACTACACTGGGAAGCCTGAAATCAGGAGTATTTGTACCTGACAAATGTCCCAAGGGTATGATTGTGACTCGTGCTCCCAGCTAAGCAGACATTGGGAGTTGCAACACAAACAATGAAGTCCAGACGGAGTTAATGGGTTTCGTCTTTGAGTGACAAAGGGATAAATGGTTGTCATAATAGATGAATATTGTGGAGAGGTGAGGGACCAGATTTGGTAGGAACTTCCCTATTTCAGCTCTTAGAGTCCAGCTAGATATTTCATGTCTGTTGTATTCAGAGCAGCTGCACTATTGTCCTGAACTGACTGGGTCTCTTTGCTAGAGGTAGGTGGGGCTGACCTTCCTTGCCATGTTATGTTTGCTATACATAATATTGATGATTGTAAATGGTGTGCAATGATAATTCTTGGCATGATAATTAACCTGACACTACCGATGCATAACGATGCAAGGATGAACCAGCACATTCTCTGTAAACAAACTTGCTAGGCCAGTCCCAAAGCCTGCAAACTGATTCAATTGTTTGGCGCTGGCACCAGCACCTCCCACATAAGGGTCCTCGCTGAGTCATTATTAATGTTATGACAGCAGTGAAGTTGTCTCAATATGTAATTGATTCAACACATGTTAAATATATCTGGCATGTGTTTTTTGTCAGGGTTGGATCACTGTCTGTTGAGCTTTGGACCTCTACCAGCTTTTGCCTATATAAAAGGCTAGTGGAGTCTGAGGATAATGGTTTCTGATTATTTCCTGAGGGACTTTCCATTTCCTAGGGCTATTGAAGACCTGGTTCCTCTACAGAGTAACTGAATTGAGTTGAACTGTGCAACTGGCACAGTTATGCTCAAGCATCCCCCCCTTCCTGGTCCCCTGACAGAGTCAGATTTCCTCCTTTGATATGCCTTGGAGCTGAGGCAGTGAAACAAGTGGGATGGCTGCTGGAATACAAGTGGAGAAGGCATGCTGAATTTGAACATTTTAGAATTCATTATTGAGCGTGGCAGTGGTTCTGACAAAGGAGTTGTTTTCTACCTCTGTTACACATAACCAGTGTTGTGTAGCAGAACTGGTTGGGGTAGTAAAGGATTTATAACACTCTAACCCTGAAAGAGAATTGGTTATATCTGACTGTTATAAATTTGACACCACCGTTAGACTAATACCCATCTGCCATGATTAGGATTCCAATTAGAGCAGTCCCACCCAGAGCAGAATCACATACCGAAACACAGTATGGAGTGAGTTTTAGTAGTTGAGTCTCAATGATGCAAACAAAGTGTTTGAGTAAGTTTGAACAACACTGGTGCTCTCAATCCTTGCCTTTCTTAGATTGTAGCATCTAAGAAGGACCATAGGTGGGTCCAGAAGGTTGTACATTTCTCCTTAAGAGATGAAGAGATATCATATTCTTCAAAAAGGGTTAAAGATGTGCCCTGCTCTAGAAATGGAAGCTGGCTGAAATTTCATACTTCATTTCCTTAGTATTACCGGGGGGGGGGGGGGGGTTACAAAACAAATGACAGATACAAGAACTAGAAGAGTTGTGTTTTCTGTGTTATTCAGAGTGAGAGTAAGAAGATGTCATTAAGACTGTAGGAGTTTAGAGAGATCCAGACTAAACTTTGGGGAGGGGGTCTTAACAGGATGGAATCAGAAAACATTTCTTTTCCCAGCTGCCTTAACTCTGCTTCCCTACAAAACAAAATGTATTTGCCTTTTAAGTGATTTTGTCTCTATCAGTTCTATTTTGCATTATCTTAATGTATTATTATAGTTTAGTGTAATCAGTACTTAAATTCTAGAAAATAATATGCTACCCCACCCTCCAAATACCTGATGTGTGGATGTGTTATGTAGTTAATCCATAGTGAGCAAATTTGTTCTTCTGCTGACCAAATTAGATAAGATGATGAGAGATTCATGACTGGATGTGCTACTTTTTAAAAAGTTAAATCCTTGATGCCTCTCTCAGCACTCTGTCTCTCTCTCTCTCTCCCCCTCCCCCCCGCCTCTAAGATAGATGGAGTGGGCATAAACGGTATCACACTGAGGTTGGAAACATTAGTAGACAATTCGGTAGGAACATTAGTCTTATTTTTCTGAATAAAGCTTTCCAGTCAATGGACTTGCCTTGAAAGTCCGCATGTTTCCAAGTTTACAATGCAGTTCACAAATAAAAATGTGTGTATTTTAAAACAGTTGCACAAAAGTGTGTGCAGCATATTTCATTCACGTAAAATTGCTTAAAAGGGAATACATTTGAAAAAAATGTGTGTGGTTTTTTTAAAAAAAAAGCTCACATACAAATAAATGCAGAGATTTCATTCAGATCATCCCCTTCCTCATTTTTTTCCCCTCAATCTGTGTAGAATTAGGATAAGATAATGAAAACCCAAGTGAAATCAAGCTTGAAAGAATCACACTGCCCATATTGTGAAATTCATTCTGAAACACATATCTGGTGATCTTATAGCAGCTCTCTATAATACACTCACAAAGACACATACATAGAATGTACAGTTATATCCAGCTATCTAAGGAAAATGTCTAGTAGTCTATGCTGTACTTACGGATATTGTTGCTCTTCTCCAAAATTGGCAGTTTTTCCTCCCTCTTGCAGTTCCTCTTTCACCCTAAAAACATGCTCTGGAGGGCTGGAACAGGGGAAATCTCCATTCTGCTGGTGTCAGATACAGAAATACACCTCTAGATTTTGGAAAATATGACATGTTGCCCAAAATCCAAATGCTAGTCACATTTAGAGGAGACCCAAGGAATCATTGGAGTGTATATTAGTGTGGATTTACCAAGTTTCCATGGATTCAGTGGATTTACTCTAGTTGGGATTAGCAATTGGATTCAGCCTTTGATTTGGAAACCTGAAATAAAAATATTGCCTTAAAACAAAAAATTTTTACAGATTTTAAAACTGAGATTTAAAAACAGGTAGTAGAGTTCATCAGGCCTGGTACACATCGTCCAGTGTTTGTGCAATTAATTTGAAACACCAATTTAAAGGACTGGATACTGTGAAATGAGTCTGGAATATTTGATACAAAGGATACCAAGAAGGCTATAAATTTGTAATAAAAAAATGGAAAACTTGATTTAATTGCTACTTGTGTTATCAAAACCACAGCTTAACAAAGTTTCATATCCTTTTTTCTGTGAATGGACTGTTTAAGTTACTTTTGACAATTGTCTTCAAAAAATAACTTTTCAAAAGGAATAACAACTATCAAATGAATGTATAATTTGAATTGTATTTTGTACAATTATGCCATTTTAATACTTAATTTTCATTACGAAATATTTCCATATATGCATATTTGTCACAATTGAATGAACAATGGTCCCAGTGATTGAAATCAATGCTATAGCAGCTTGAGATAAAGATTTATCTTGTGGTACTTCCAAGATTGGTTAATGCAGATCTAATGCAGTGATCTCATCCTAACTTTTCCCTATTTTGGCCTGTAGGTGAGAAACGTGTATCTGATGTTCCTTATGATGCAGCCATCTGTTATGAGAAGGAGAATGATATGATGCAGACCCATGTCATAGATCAGGCTATTAACAATGCCATCAGCTACTTAGGGGCTGAATCATTGCGTCCTCTGGTGCAGACCCCACCAAGTGGCTCTGAAGTCATGCCTGTCGTCAATTCATTGTATCAGCTTCACAAGCCCACTGGAGACAACCAGGCTCGATCCAATCATGCAGCTCAGGACAGTGCAGTGGAAAACTTGCTACTTCTTTCTAAAGCCAAATCAGTCTCTTCAGAGAGGGACCCTTCGCCCAGCAACAGCTGCCAAGAGTCCACCGATACAGAGAGCAATAATGAGGAACGCAATGGCTTAATCTACTTAACAAATCACATAGCATCCCATGCACAGAATGGCCTCACTATAAAGGAAGAACACAGGCAGTATGATACTTTGAGGGCAAGCAGTGACAGCCCCCAGGATGCTTTCAAAGTAATTAATGGCAATGGAGAACAAGTGAAAGTTTACAAATGTGAACACTGTAGAGTCCTGTTCTTAGACCATGTAATGTACACCATCCACATGGGGTGCCATGGGTTCCGTGATCCTTTTGAGTGTAACATGTGTGGCTACCGCAGCCAAGACAGGTATGAATTCTCTTCTCACATAACACGAGGAGAACACCGCTTCCACATGAATTAAAACTCTTTCTGTACAGAGGTTGTCTTTCAACTGAAGCTCCATGAACAACAACAAAGTAAAACAGAAAAAAGACTACAGGACAGTAGTCCACTAAAAAATTAATTCAAGAAGGCTAGGTCTCCAGAAATGAACTCTTATTGCATGCACACATAAATCAATTTTGTACTATTGACACTGATGTTTTTATTGCAAATATAGGTCATCCAAAAAGTTAGTATAGTCCATAGGAACTTTTTTTTTTTTAGTTAGGTAAAAGTCTTTCCTTGCTAGCAATTGTTTCCTGTAAAACTTCTTTCTTCTCCTTCTTTTCAAGGCAGTTAACTGTGCACATTCATAACCAAATTTGACTGAAAACTAGAAAGACAGAATTAACATTAACTGGTTCTGTGTGAATATTCTGAAAATGTACACTTTTTTACCACACAAATTTTTCACTTCTTGTAACAATTCAGTACACTCATGAATGGCAGTAATCCACATTTAGAATAGGGTAAAATCACTTAGAGAGCCAATGTGGTGTTATGATTTGAGTGTCAGATTAGGCCACTGGGAAATCAGAGTTCAAATCCCCATTTGGCCATGCAAGTCCATTGGGTGACCTTGGGCAAGTCACAGTCTCCCAGCCTCAGAGGATAGCCAAGGTAAATCCCCTCCAAACACATTTTGCCACGAAAACCCCCATGGTAGGTCTGCTGTAGGGTTAGCATAAGTAATGAATGACTTGAAGGCACACAACAACAACAGCATCACTAACCTTTTCTCAGCTCAGATCCCCAAATGGGCAGAATTTGTTTTACACAATGTAAATGACATGACTACTGCCATTATAATTTACTCATAGAATTAAAGATATTCAAAAGATACTAAAGTAGAGTAGCTCATTAAAAAATGGCAGACAACATGGCTGCCTTTTTGTTATGAATGAAAAGAAGGACTTATTAGTTATTCAAAATATTTTGAATAACTAATAACCCCCTGCCCCCCAAAAATCCAAGTTGTATTACATGTGCCAATTAACTTGTGGAAACATGGTCAAATGAAAACCCAGACCATGAAAGAAAAAAACCTTTAAGAGCTTGTGACACAAATTGAAGAAAAAAAATGTTATCTCAAATCCAGATCCATTTTGGATCCTTTGGAAGTTCAGTCTACAGAGATATAAGGGGGAACTCCTGTGTCTAAGGCTCATAGGATTATACACACAGAGACACACACAGAAGAAGAGTGATGTGTGTGTGTGTGTGTGTTGTGTGTCTGTCTGTGTATCTATCTATCTATCCATGCACCCACATATGAGAGGTTTCCTGTGCTTTTACCACACTGCTGAATTCTATGCTAATATGAAGTTACTATTTAAACTCCTCTGAGCTTATAAAGGAACTTGTTTCAGAGCTTATAAAGCAACTCCTGGGATTTCCTTTCAAAAATAGTCAGCAGTTCAAATAACTTTTCGAAGATTGGTTTGCAATGCTGTGAAGGGACGAGGGGAAGGACGTTAATTCAACAACTCTCCATCTCTCTCTCTCTCTCCCTCCCTCCCTCACACACAGACACACACACACAGACAAACATTTACCAGAGCAATCAATGCAGTCAATCCACTGTGAATACATAAAGGAGTCCATCAAGTCTTTGTGGAGTGTAAGTTCCACTAAGAATGCTGCTCTGCTATTAGCTGTAGGCTGGTGCATTAAATAAGATGGTATATAAAGTAAGACAAACATAGTATTATATTAACACATGCACTCCAGTGAGATTTACATTGATTCACTGCATAAGGAAGCTTCATAGATCTTAGTGTAACATAGCACTTCAGCTGAAGTAGCACATTTTCTATATATGAATTTAGGATATTGTTAATATCTTCCCTTTAAGCTTTATTCTCTCCTTGGGGGAAACCAAATACTTTTAAACATGAATCTAAACCATATCTACAAAACCACATTTTGCATTAGGAAGTCTATCTTTTTCTTACATAAAAAGTCCTCCCATATGTGTTTACACTTCAGAACAGAGTGGGTAGAAGCCATTTCATGCATTACACAGCCACAAGTCCATGTTTGTAACAAAAAGAAACCTGAACAGGAAACAGTGGGCAAAATCGGTTATCTAACATGTATACTGTATCAAGCACTTTCTCATCATATTCATATGGGCACACACAATGTAGGGCATAGAGAGAAAAAGAGATTTGTTGGTAAGGTCTGCTTAATTTATTTTGGTGGAGGAAGCAGATGCATATCCACTTTGAATTCAGTTCTCTTCATTGTTCAGACATCCAAGTCAGCATAGTATTTTGAATTCCACATTCTTTATGCAGGTTTATGTCAATGTCTAAAAGACAGTAATGCATACATATAAAAATCTATGGCTATGTGTATCATAGTTATACATCATTAGCATGTGGATGTTTCTCAATTCTAGGTTTTCCTGTTTATGTTGTAACTGAGACAATGGATATTGAAAGCAAATACTGAGTTAGCAGATTTAAGAGACACTGTATCAGAGGTGGCCCACTGTCTGACTTGCCACTTCTGCTTCTCGCTCCTGCTCCAAATGAGATTTGTTTGTTTGAAAATAAATGTCTGGACATTTTTATTTTTAGATACATGGTTTCGATAAAATGGACTTTGGGAACCACATCTGGACTAATTATACTTTGAGAAGAGCAAACTGGATGGATGTCTTTGCAATTCATGTTTGTTACCACAGTATGCCTCATATCTGTAAATAGCAATAGATAAACACCTTTCATAATTCATGCTCCTTCCCAACTTTCACATTGTCTTTTTATAGCTGTAACTAACACATTTTTACTGTCGTTTTATATTGTAATCCCAGTTATCTTTTCAGACTAATGTGTTTAAAACAATGAAGTAAATTTCATACAAAAATAGATTATTAGTAAAATTTTGTCTAAAGGCAAAGACATATCCTTTTCTAAAAAGGATTTGTGGAATATTTCTTAGAAATAGGAAGTTCAGCATGTTGAACAGTTTGTGGATTCTGGTTGACCGTTAAAGAAAAAATGCATCAGGGACATAAAATGTTACTTTAAAAAAAAAAAGTTTGTATGAACATGTATTGTGTATATGAGATTATGAAGACATACAGTAAACAGACAGACTCTACATCTATCCTAACATTGTCTTACCCACATTAAACTAAGCTACAACTAAAATAAAAAGGGGTCAAAAATACATATAAATGACTTCTAACTCACCAGATTTTGGTTCTAAGATAACCTACAATGCATACTTCTTCTAGAGTGTCTATCATTGTCACACTACTGCCTAGTGTTTAAGAACAATAAGCTTAAACTTCAAAACAAATAATTGACCCTTTTTCCCCAACAGTCTCTTAGCTATACAATCAAATTATCCCAATCATTGTTAAACTTAACAAAAGATCCTTCCTTAATTAAAATAATTAATTTATCCATTTCTGCCAAATCCAACACCTTCAACAGCCAGTCTTCATGTGGAGGAATAGCCATACATTCCCATTTCTGTGCATATAGCATTCTCACCACTGTGATCATAAAGATTCTTCCCAACTTCTTATCAGCCTGTTCATCAGTCAAATCCAAAAAGAAAAGTTCAGGTGTGAGTTGAATCTTTTCCTTTAAGATGACTTCTATCAGTCTGTGTATATCATACTACAGAAATTCATGCCGAACACCACCTCAAGTCAAATCCTAACTGTAAAAGTCTATCTCTTTTTAAAGTAATCCAGTCTTTTAACCAAACCGAACATGAAGAGAAAAAACACAGCTTTAGATTTGGAAGAGCAAGTCTGTCAAGTACTGTTACTTTGTGTCGCTCAAGAAAGCACAGGTATGATTTGCATGTTGCTTATTGGAAACACAGTAGGCTAGTAAAACAAATGTTGCTGGAGTTAAAACCTTGCTTCAGTTACTTTGCTATATAGCAAAACACATTAATACATCAGCATCTCTTCCTGATGCTCATTGGTAGTTCTTCCAGGTTTACACCCCCTTCCTATAATTGCCCAATGGGCTTTCCTTGGTTAAAGCAACTCCTGTATACAGTCATTTGATCTTTAGAAATTCTTCCCTGGTCTTTGATATTTTAATTCTAAACTCCCCCAATGCATTCTCCAGCCTAATCCTTGTAAATCACCCTCTCATTGCTATCATCTAAGCACAAAACCAAATATTGTTTACCTAAACTGGCCAATTGCTATTTATTGCCCCAGTCCATAAACAATACTGACCATTTGGTCTCTAATACGCCAGCCTACACTAATTCTCAGTTACATCCCCACTGTTCATATTAGACTCAGCATTTCTACACAACTACGCATTCTCCCCCCACCCCCATTCCACAGATCTCTACATGTCTAGGAGAAATAATGACATGACAAAGTCCTTCTCTGTCTTCCTCATCCATCAAGATCTTGAGTCTCACTCTCAGCTTTTTCCCTTCCCAAACAAAAGTAGCTATGTTTCTATGCTATTGCTTGAACAGCACTTCATTTTTCAAAACTGGAATTGTTTGAAATAGAAACACCATCTTTGCTAAAACATTCATCTTTATAGTTGAAATCCTACCTAGTAGGGAAATTTTCAGTTTGGACCACCTTTGTAAATCTTGTTTGATCGCAGGGGCACACAAAATCTTTTAATGGCAGCTTCAGAGAGTTTGAAGGGACATGAGCCATCAAGTTCAACCCCTTGCTCAGTGCAGGAGGGACTAAGTTGGAGTGCAACTAAGCAACTCCAGCAGGTAGCTCTTGAGCCTGTTTTCCAAAATGCACTGAGAAGGAGATTTCACCGCTTACCACTGTAGGCAATTGGTTCTATTGTTGAACCAGCCTTAACTGTCACAAAGTTCCTTCTAATGTTCAATTAAAATCTACCCTCCTGTAACTTCAAATCATTAGACTCAGTCCTACTTTCAGCAGCTAGACAACAGGCCTGCCCTTCTTCTCTGTGGCAGCCCTTGAGGTGTTTTAAAAGTGCAATCACGTTAGCTTTCGTCTTCTCTTCACTAAACTGGGCATACCTAGCTCCTTCAACCTCTACTCATTTTTCCCCCCCCACATTTTATCTCTTATCATATTTGTTGCCCTTCTCTAAACCTGCTCCGACCTTCCTATATCCTTTTTAAAATGAAGCACCCTGAACTTTAACCTTCTTTCTTGCTTCCAGTTGAGTTCAGCAACAAGATTACTAAATAGCCTTTTAGTCACCATATATTGTCAGAGTTCCCTTACCAGGGTTGGACACATGCCACCACTTTCTTGTTGCTCTTTTTGTTTTATCATTAAATAGCACTATAAAAAGAAAAGAATTACAAGATAATGGAATCTATGGAATCTATAGTCTGGTAGCAGTACTGCAGGAATTCACTAAAAAGCTGAGTGTAAGCACACAGTAACAGTCCAATTCAGAATTCAGTCAAAGAATGTCAATTAAAGATATACCCGAAATTCAAGTCACATGATCAAGAGAATGAATTATGACCACACCACGTCAGACTGCAGACAGAAACTACACTTAAGTGAGAGTAATTTTTATGTCCATTTAAAAAATTAAAGGTGGATGTAGTGGAGGGGAGTGGAGGAAAATCCTTTCTTCATAGCAGGAGCAGCAAGTAAAGGATCAGAGTAATTATCTGGAACATCCTTGCTTTGTCAAGTGACTGAAATAATCAGACTTTCTATGTGGAAGTGACAGATTAACATAAAGTTAGATAAGAATGAGGAAAATCATTAAGCTAGGTCACAGGTGTCAAACACAAGGCCCGCGGGCCAAATCTGGCCCACCAGGCCATTTCATGTGGCCCTTGCACCTTTGCTGCAGCAGTGGCACTCCCCCTGCCTGGCGAGCCTGGGGGCAGAAAGAGGCACACTTTGGATATACTGACCAATTCTGTGTTACTTTACAGAGGTACAGGGACCATAAACTACGATGAAATAGTCCCCAAATGTCCAAGACAAATAAAGTTTATGCAGAGGGAAGACAGTTTAAAAACCAGTAATAATCAAATGCAGAGGCAATTATTTAATATATGATAAAAGAGTAGATACATTTATATAGTCTTACAGATACGACTGGCCCTTTGAGGGCAGCCATAATGCTGATGCGGCCCAAGATGAAATTGAGTTTGACATCCCTGAGCTAGGTGGTACAAGTTAACATACAGTCAAAAGTCATCAACACTTAGGGCCTTTCCACACTACACTGTTATAGTGCTATTATTTCACTTTCAATATCCTATGGAATCCTGGGATTCACAGTTTAGGGAAGGGCATTCAGAGTTGTCAACCAGAGAGCTCTTTGGCCTCGGTAAACTATAAACCCCAGAATTCCACCGGATGTTGAAACTGGAATAATAGCACTATAACAAGTGTAGTGTGGAAAGGCCCTTAGTTCAGTAAATGTTAACTCTCACAAGAAACTATGCATAAGATTGCAGCTATTCCTCATAAATATATTTTGTGAAATTTTGGCTACTTTTATTTGTGATACCTGTTTTGAGTATAGAAAAACAGACTATAATTGTACTGTACATGGATCATGCAGGCATGATTGTAGATTCTTCTTGTGGATGTGACAATAGTGACTGTTTCGAGCTCCTGCACTGCAAAATACTTGCTTTGTCAAGTGAATGAAATAATCAGACTTTCTATGTGGAAGTGACAGATTAACATAAAGTTAAAGACAGATTAACATAAGGTATACCTCTGTGGGAGAGGCTGTTGAGACATTACGTGCTATTTGAAACAGAGCAGCTCTGTCAAGGCTCCAATATGTGATATCTCCATAGTAACTTGGAAAGTATGCTAGGTATAAAGTCAATCCAGTGTCGGGGTCAATTCAGTTTCAAGGTATTAGTGGTTTATGCTCAGCGCTTTGACAGTGCAGTCCTATCTCGTCTCTGATTATCCTAATATGATTGGTTAACTAATCAGAGATACAACACATGCACCAATTATTTGATTTGTTAAATCAGTAAGATTTCATGTGTCTGTTTTGTGACTTGTGTCTGTGTTTAAAGGGTCCTTCACAGGCAAAATCGTTAATTGGTTGACTCAGGGGAGTCAGAAGTTTCAATAATTTCATTTCCCATACTCCCTGTACATGTGATTCTTATTTATCCCAGACCTGTGTTAAATAATGCAGTTTAGTATCAAAGAGTTGCACAAGGCCATAGCAACCTTGAGGACAGAAGTCACAATTTTAGGAAGATACATAACAGAATAGTGACTGTTAATAATGCTATTGCCAATATGTACATACTATTTAATTTCTAAAATGTTTGGGGACTCAAGCCTGCCTAAATATCATTTCTGTCTTTTGCTTTTAACAATCCTTAACAGAAGTGATGACTAAAGGAAAACTAAAGGAAGTAGTGGGGAGTATGGGTTAAAAGGAGAACATTTTGCACATGCTCCAAAGCACTCTTTTGTTAAGATTTTTTGTGCTTGAAGGCTGACACTTTGTTTAAATCAAACAAAACAACAACAATGCCTTTTCCCTGTTCTCTGAAGCCAAGGCTAGTTAATAATCACTCCAATAATTTTAACAGCAGGATTTTTAGGGTCACTTGAGAGATTAGCATTTGAAACAGTTTTAGGATTGGTGTTTATTCATTTTTTATGTGTTCCAGAGATATCACTCATATTTGACTCTTAGAACTAAGAGCTATCTCTAAGATTTTTTTTTAATAGGATAAAACTTTCTAATGCAGCAAATGAAAACTATCTTGTACTAGAAATCTTTCCACCAATTTGTCTTGTGGCTTTGCCCTAGATCCTACATTGGGGTTGCATAGAATCCCTGTTGCATGAGGAGTTGCACATTGATTGTGTTATGTGATAGTTGTGTTGAATGGTATCATTGTGTAACCAAATATGCAAGCAAATGCACACTAAATGTATAATGGAAGGAAAACTGCTAAAGCAGAGACTGATAGATATGCATCAGCTGAGAATAGATATTGGGCAAAAATGTGCAAATTTGAACTGAGTGCAGATGCTGCATATTGGGCAAAAATGTCCAACTACTTCCATAAAGGAAATTTACACATGCATATGACACAAGAGAATTCTGGCCCCTGTTACTGTACTCCAGCAATGGAAATGTGTCCACAGAGGCAGGCTTGGGTGAACACAGAACAGATGCAAATTTAAAAAACTATCTGCTTCCCTGCAGTGCTTACCAACATTGAGAATGATGGTCTCAATGAGCACTCCATAGATTCGGTTTTGTCAGTTCTGTAAAATACATTAAGTTTGGTCATATACATTCCTTGTACCTTAACTGAACAAAACTTGTCTAAAAAATTTGCTAGAAATAGCCAGATACAATAATTAACCAAATATGAGTTACTGCTTTTAAGTTCAAAATTCTGTACAGCCTCTTCTTTTTATCATATGCAAGACAAATGGACAACAAAGGGCAGCTACCAGTATCTTCTCTACTGCAAATCATGTAAACAAACACTTTCCTGTCCCTTGCAAGAAAAGTGAAGGTTCTTGTTTGTAAGCAGTTCAGTAAACACACGCACACTTTACACCTTGCAGCAGATAGCAGGCCTTGGGCTGGCTTAGTAAGGAAGTTAATCATCGCAATCAGGCTGTTCGGGATGAGGCCAAACAGATGGTTAGTTTCTGAAATTGCAAAACGGGAAGCAGATGTGGTCACTGCTTCTCCCCATGCATAACTGGGAACCAACCAGTTGGGGAGAAAATTTGCATAGCAGGGATAATTTGGTATCAAAACTATACCCTTGAACTGATCTGCTTGGATCTGAGTGCAGTCAACAGTTTTCACTTCTTGTTTCCCAATCTCTCAGTTTGTTCAGATTTAATTTTAATTCTCACCCTTTTCATTTACAACTAACTTGTTCATGGCTTCTCCTACTTATGAATTTGAACTGCTTGTGTTAAGAGAAATATTAAAGCATCTCAGCATGTAACAAAAGTTCAAAATGACAGTTTGGTATTACTTCTCCTCCAATGCTCAGCAGAAGGGGAGGGAGCAGAAGGAAAAGGAGTGAGTCATTTCACTCCAGAATGCTTTAAAGCAAGAATATCAAACTTAAAACTGTTGAATTTGTTCCTGTCAATACTTCTGATAAGAACACTGCCTTACTGGAAAAAGAGTGTCAATGAAAAAAAAAACACCTCCAGGATTGCTCCAATTAAGCCTCAGATGCCATTTTTGTTTTCTATAATGTGAATAGTGTATGCCACTGGCTACTTGCTTGCAGCTGCCAGGGACTGCCTTTCTCTTTTTCCTATAGACAACTGCCTGCCTGCGAGACCACTACTGCCTACAAAAGCAGGCCCCAGGTACTGAGTGGGTGGTTGCCTGGAAGGGAAGGGAACTCCTAGAAGGGAATATATGCTGCCTGTCTGAGGCAGTGGCCTGACATTAAGCAGCAGCATTTTTAGGCCAGCAGGCTTTTTGCCAATACTATCTAGTCTATTTGAAGTTGGGAGCAGTTTGGAAGCAACCAACACCCTGTAGCTCTCCCCTCATCCACAGTGACAGTTACTGTTTCTCTACTTCTTATCTCCTTCTACCCAATATTGTAGGAATAACTCCTCCCTGGGCTGCTTCTCCACCCATGCTCTCCAGATCACATATTTCTCTCTTTTGTCAGCAGGACAGATTGTTTAAAAAGATGTGTTAAAAAAAGCAAACTCCTCCTCATCCCCAAACAGGGAAACTGGCCCCCACCTTCACTTCACCCCCAAAGTGAGTCCCCTAACGGGATGTCTCCCCACCCAGCGGCAAATCCACCATCAGTGAGGCTGCTGGCAAAAGGCAGGCAGCTTGCATCTTCTTTCTGGAAGAGAATAGGTTTGGCTGGTTAGCCATAGGGCCTGGTTCTGCAGGCAGTGGCAGTCTTACATGCAGCAGCAGCCTGCACTGAAGAGAGAGGAAGCCACTGACAGCAGCAACAGGCAGGCAGTGGCAAGAGCTGACAGAAAGGCCTCTTTCTTCTCAAAGGAGGAGCAGGAGTTTGTCTTGATTCAAGACCTGAGCCTAGATGAGCACATAACCTGGCTTGTAATAAAGACACCAGGCTAGATGAAGTGGGTGAGGGGTTATTTCTCCCAGCTGACTTCTCTGTGCAGCAGAAAGCTAGGCAAGCAAGGCAGGGAGGCAGAACTCCAGTGCCATATTGTGATTCCATCTTCCTCACTAGATGCCCCATCCTACAGTCTAGGGTATTTATTTATCTTGTTGCAATGAGGCATTCACTTTTCTAAGCCTTCTTGGCTTAGGAAAACAGCCAAAGGGAAACTGACTGAGTTCCTGTTACCACTCAGCCAGTCTCCCCTAGCTGCTTTTCTAAGCCAGGAAGGGCAAGTGCACACGTGGTGGTGTCAGGTACTGGATAACCCACACCCCTTTGGAGCCATACAAGAATTAATCCAACTGGATAACCCACAAAATTCAGTCTGAGATAGATAGTAATGTATTTTGATAGAAAAGCATGGGCAACAGAGCACGGTTCCGCACAAGAGGCTAAAGCATCCATACAGCTTACAGCTTTTATAGATTAACATTGCAAATTAAGGCATGCAAAGCAGTGATTGGTTAGAACAATAAACTCATACCCACTATCTCCCCAACATTTTCCCAGGCCTGTGCATGTCACACATTCTCTCCCATCCTTGACTAAGGTGACCTGATTGCATGTCTCCTGCTCTTATCACACAGGCACTGGGTTCTCAAAACAACATGTCCCTCAAGTCCGCATTTTCTTTTTCACCTTGATCTGTTCTTTCCTCTCTCACCAGATACCTAGTTGAAATAAGCAATTAGCAATAGATATTTTGTAAGAGCAATTAGCAAATGATATTTTGTACCAATAATAAGCAAAGCCTGAGATACACAGTAATTATTATGCAATAGTTAAATAAATTTGCTTCAATATACTGTTATCCTAAACTGAGGATATTACAAAGGCCCCTTGCAATGCCAGTACCTCCTTGCAAAAGTGAGGGATGAATTAGCTCAAAATCAGGAGGCTAACAAGAGGGATGCAACTTAGCAAGATCTCTCTACCAATGTTTATGGGCTCACACAAGAAAAGAACCAGCCAGAGATTGCTGTGGATGTAGCATATCTCGATTTCAGTAAGGCCTTTGACAAAGTTCCCCATGACATTCTTGCAAAGAAGCTAGTAAAATGTGGGCTGGACAGAGCTACTGTCAGGTGGATCTGTAACTGGTTGACTGACCGTTCCCAAAGGGTGCTCACCCATGGCTGCTTTTCATCCTGGAGAGAAGTGACTAGCGGGGTGCCACAGGGTTCTGTCCTGGGCCCAGTGCTGTTCAATATTTTCATCAATGACTTGGATGAAGGAATAGAGGGCATGTTCATCAAATTTGCAGATGACACCAAATTGGGAGGGGTTGCTAATACGCCAGAGGACAGGATCAAAATTCAAAATGACCTGGTCAAATTGGAGAGCTGGGCCAAGGCTAACAAAATGAAATTCAACAGAGAGAAGTGTAAGGTCCTACACTTAGGTAGAAAAAATGGAATGCATAAATATAGGATGGGGAACACGTGGCTGGATGGCAGTACGTGTGAAAGGGATCTAGGAGTCTTAATAGACCACAAGCTGAACATGAGTCAGCAGTGTGATGCGGCAGCCAAGAAAGCCAATGCAATTCTCGGCTGCATCAATAGGAGTATGGTGTCTAGATCGAGGGAGGTACTGGTACCACTCTACTCTGCTTTGGTTAGACCTCATCTTGAATACTGTGTCCAGTTCTGGGCACCCCAATTCAAGAAGGACATGGTCAAGCTGGAGCAGGTCCAGAGGAGGGCGACCAAAACGGTGAGGGGCCTGGAAGCCAAGCTCTATGAGGATAGACTTAGAGAGCTGGGTATGTTTAGTCTGCAGAAGAGAAGGTTAAGAGGGGACATGATAGCCATGTTTAAATATTTGAAGGGATGCCATGTAGAGGAGGGAGCAGGCTTGTTTTCTGCCGCTCCAGAGACCAGGACAAGGAGCAATGGATTCAAGCTGCAGGAAAGGAAGAACTTCCTGACGGTCAGGGCTGTCCGGCAGTGGAATATGCTGCCTCAGAGTGTGGTGGAGTCTCCTTCCTTGGAGGTTTTTAAGCAGAGGCTGGATGGCCATCTGTCGGGAGTGCTTTGAGGGTGTTCCTGCATGGCAGGGGGTTGGACTGGATGGCCCGTGTAGTCTCTTCCAACTCTACATTTCTATGATTCTATGATTCTATGATTCAAAAGTAAACTAAAAATATGTTTTATTGAGGAGAGTTCAACTCATGCATGCACACAAGATACAAACAGTCACACATTCACACAAGAGCTAACTGAAGGATAAAGGGAGGAAAAATTGTGGATAGAGAGGCTGAGGGTTTGGGGTTGTAATTATGAGTCCAGAAGAATAATGAAGAAATTGAAACATGGCTTGGCTTAGGTAGGATAGTTCTGTCAAGGTCAGAGACCCGGGTGGCAAGCCAGCCCAGAGAAGGAAGTGGGAGAGATAGCAGAGTCCCACCAGGAGGAGTCAAAGCAAGCTATTACTCATAGGCAGCCCATTTACCTAAGCCTGAGCAACAAATGAAAGCCATAGTCAGAATCCAAAATCCAGGGGTCAGGAGCCAGGAGATCAATCCAAGGTATCAGGAGCCAGGTGCTGGAAGCAAGGAACAGGCAAGGAGAGGGCTTGTAGAAAGTTTACCACAAGCAAAGGAAAGCTTCCAGGCAGGCAGTTATATAGACCAGACACAGGTGTGGCTGGTCACCGCTTCTTGAACTTGATCAAGGAAGCCTCCCTTTGCTCAGTTCTCTTGAGTCTCTGCCTTGTTTGTGGGCTGACTGACGGGCATCCAGGGCATCCTTGGGATCACAGCTGGATCCCTGTTGCCCTAAAGAAGCAGGCAGAGGAACGTCCAAGCCTGCTTGGTCCATGGCAGCAGGGGGAGCTCTTGAGCTGCAGGACTCATCTCCAGCCAGAGCAACAGGGACCAACAGCTGCTGCTCGTCATCAGCAGCTCTGACAGGGGCTTCAGTTATCACAAGTTCTTATTCAGGAGTCAGCCAAACAGTGACAGGTAGACCTTTGAGAGACTGTGTTGGGTATCCTGCCTGTGGCAGTGGAAGATATGTGTAGTTCCAGGTGTGGAATGATGGGAGTTGCAGCACAGACAATGGGATCCAGATGTTGCTAATGGTTTCAGTGCTTAGATGACAAGGAGATAATGACTGTTGTAAGAAGTCTGTATTGTGCGTAGGACAGGACAATGGGGAAAACATCCAAGTGTACAGGAACAGGATTGAAGCAATCAGTGCTCTGGTGGGAAGCATCTTCCTTCTGACCTTTGTATTCACAGAAGAGGTTCTGACTTCTGCTTAAGACTATTATTCTCTGGAACACTGGTGATTTACCTGATAAATGATGTAGGTTATACCTAAAGGGTGTTTTAGGCTGACATGCCAGCAACCTCATGTTTACAGTCAGAGTCCTTCCTCTTTCTGACTTGATCTCCCAGTCACCTTCAGGTTTGATCTGATATCAGAGCCAATGAAAATGTGTTGCCAATTAAACATGATGCCAATTAGATATGGTACCCATCCAAACCATACCATTACTGGTAGCCAGACATGGGTCCTAACAAAACATCCAACAGACCATACTCATTATCCCATGGCAGGGAGCCTCACAATCTCTCCAAGGATCCTGTCCATATCTTTAGGCTGCACAAATTGAAATGCATCCAACAACATGAATCTGGAGCAAGCTCAGAGAAGGCAAAAAAGTATGATAAAAGGTATGGAGAACAAAACATGTGGGGAAAGACTGAAGTAGCTGGTCGTGTTCAGCTTGGTGAAGAGAATACTAAGGGGCAACATTATTACACTCTTTAAATAGCTCAAGGACAGAGAGGAGAGAGGAAGTTTATTTTCTGTTGCCCCAGTCAGTAGGGCCAGGTCTAATGATTATAGAAGAGTAGATTTCAATTGAATGTTAAAAGGAACTTCTTGACAGCAAGAGCTATTCAGCAGTGGAACCAGTTGCCTAGAGAGGTAGTGGGGGCTCCTTCCCTGGACATCTTCAAAAAGAAGCTGGACAGCTACCTGCTGGAGATGCATTAGCTGGATTGATTTATTGTTGCATGGCTCCAAAGGGAAATCATAGAATCATGGAGTTGGAAGAGACCAAAAGAGCCATCAAGTCCAATCCCCTGCTATACAGGAATACACCATCAAAACATTCCTGGCAGATGGTCATCCAGCCTTTGCTATAAACCTCCAAAAAAGGAAACTCCACCACACATTGAACTGTTCTTACCATCAGGAAATTCTTCCTAATGTTTAGATGGAATCTCTTCCTTTGGTTTGAATCCATGCCCTAGTCCCTGGAGCAGCAAAAAACAAACTTGCTGCATCTTCCATGTGACATCCCTTCAAATATTTAAACACAGCTATCATGTTTCTTCTTAACCTTCTCTTCTCCTGGCTAAACAAACCTGTTCCCAAGGCAGTCCTCATATTGCATGGTTTCCAGGCCTTCTACCATTTTGGTTGCCCTTTCCTAGACAAGTTCCAGCTTGTCAACATCTTTCCTGAACTGGGTGCCCAGAACTGGACACAGTATTCCAGGTGGAATCTGACCAAAGCAGAATAGAGTGGTCAAGCTTGTGGTCTAACAGGAACATGAGTCAACAGTGTGATGTGGCAGCTAAGATAGTCAATGTGATTCTGGGCTGCATCAACAGGAGTATAGTATCTAGGTTAAGGGAAGTGATGGTACCACCTAGTGGTACCTCTTAGAATTCCAATGAGGAGATTCAATAGGGTGGTTAGGAACACTGAACCTTCTTTGTAGTTTCCTTACAGGGCAGCTCCCTGAGGATGGGTGGTTTGTGCATTGAAGGTGGCAACAAACAACTATTGGGTTAAAACATTTTGCCCAGATTTGGAGGAAGTGCCATCACTTCTGAAAAAGCAGCATTAATTGGCAGGACTCAGGTGGGACCCAGATCTTTTTGTTCCTCACTGCCTGGTCAAGTGGTGGCAAGTTCCATAGAGTTTGTAACCCCACCCCTTGAAGCTCTGCTTGGTGCAGATACAAGGATCTTCCTCAAAGGACCCCAATGGTCTCCCCATCACTGAGTGGGCCTGGCCCACTTTTCCCTGGTTTCAAGACATTGTCCTGGCCAGTGGAGATCTGATTATGGGGACGTTTGAGAGGAACATCTTCGCACTAGAAAGGTGCAGACGCATAGCGGGTTTTTTAAAGAGACACCCTCGCATTTGTGTATTTGAAAAGGTTAAAAACTCGAATTGGCAAAATGTTCAAGGAACAGAATAAATTGAATAAATTGGAAAGGTGGGTTATAAGCAGAGAACAACCCTTAGAAGGAAGGGTCTTTTAAAACAACAAACCTGTTCAGCATCCTTCATGATGCATTTCACATGCAGTGTAGAGAGAGGTTGCTTTTCAGGCCCTCCAAAGAAACTATGATTGCTTGGGGGTTCTGGAGGGCCCTAAGCAAAGCCTCAAGTACCATCCAGGAGCTCACACAAAAGGCTGAGAGGCAAGCCAAAAAATTGCACCAGTTATGGGGCCAAAACAGCACCCTACTGGCAGACAAATTGGCATTTTTGTCTGCCGTGCAGAAGGTTTGTACCAAATTAGAGGGTGCTTTATAGCAAATCCAAGTGCTTCAGTGCAAGCTGACCACCCTGCAGGAGGAGCATGCTGCTCAGTATCTAGCAAGCCAGGCAAAGGCAGAGCATGAAAGCGCTGGCCATGAAGTCTGCAACCACAGGATTGCTGAGCTGACCCAGAGACTGACCACCAAGGAGGTAGTCATCACCGTGGTCTGTCCTAACCTTTTCCCACTCCCCACATACATTCTGGAAGAGCCCCTGCTGGAAGATGTGCTCCCACATACTCCTTACAACCCAGATTGGGGACAGCTGGCCCATTTTACCTTGTCATGAGCAAGACCATCACCACTTGCTGGGGTAATGGCTGAGCTGAGCTCCAGGACATAGAGGAGAGGGTACATTGATCTCCCATGGAGGCCAAGAGCATCTCAGAGCAGTCTTAAAAGTCTTACTATAGTCTTACTATAAAAAAGGCAACCAGGATATCCTGACGGCCTTAAAAATTTACAAAACCAAATTAAGACCGCAATTACTTTATAGTATATTCACCTGGATTTCAGCCTTCAACAAGGAGATTGAATGATTGCAGACACTTTATTTCAGGAGAATATTATCTGTTCCCCCATGTGTACACCATCTGACTCTTTATGTAGAATTGGGCCTGAATTCTCTGGAAACTGAAGCCTGGCTATATATAAGTATAGATCTTGGTTTAAGATTCATTTTAGGCCTATTAGATCTGGCCTTTTATGCTTCCTTCAATCTGACATTTACTATGCCAGGTGGGCTACATTTTATGAAAGTAAAATAATGTCTATGGGTTAAAATATGGATTCTCTCTTCTTATCAACTGAAAAGGAGTGTCTTGAGACTATCAGGGCCTGCCTTGTGGAGAGGGAACATCAGCTGTCATATCCAACACCTCCTAGGGTTTGTTCCTCGTTGATGCTTGGTATTCCCCCCTTGCAGGGTAGGATTCTGGATTATTTTCGAACTGTCTCATTGTTGGTGGCAAGGAAGGCTTTTCTACTTGCAAGGTTGAATGTACATCCTTCCAATGTGACTAAGGGTAGATATCTACAGATCCCTTTTCTGGATCGTATATGCTATTGTGCTCAAGCTCCTGATGTTCTCCATCATATTGTATTGTTCTGCCCATTGTATATAATTCCAAGGGAAAAGTTGTTAAGGAGGCTATTGGAAAGGAATATCTGTTTGGATAGGTTATCAGTGGAATACTTACTGGAAGATTGGAATCCGTATATTACTAGGCTAATGGCCAATTTTCTGGTGGAGGCAACAAATTTATGGCTTAAATTTTCTAAAAATGATTGTTGAAGTTTTATTGTATATGTATATGTTATAGTATGCCTAATAAAGGTTAATCACAATCACAATCACAATCAGATATTCTAAACTGGTCACCTGTAACAGCTCAGGAAGTTAAGGGACTATTACTGTCGGGTTACCCTCCATGATATGTTAATGGGCTATGTAGTATGTAGTAGATGTCACTGAAAACTATTAGATAAACACTGCCTCGTACTGAAATGGGATTCACTGATAAAAGCAGGGACTTCAGATGAGGGAGGGGTCTTGGGGACCTTAAGCTCAAACACTTTCACTTTTCTTCAACCTTCACACTAAAGTCATTACATGTACTTCACTCCAAATACATAGTACTTTATGCATCGTACTATTGGCATGTGGATTCTGTTCCTGACAGAGTGCGAAGACTCACAATCCAACACTACAAAATGTTTCAAGACACGGTGCTAGACACTGAAGAAGATACCCAGCAGGAGGGAGCCACTGGAGTGGCAGGGACTGCAGGAGCTGAACAAGCTGAAGGAGCTGAAGCGATTCCAATTTTACATAGGCTGTCAGAGCTAAGGTGCTCCCTTCGAATCCCACGACCACTCCTAACACTGGGCAAACCTGGGCCTGGGGAGAATGTCCTGACACGGCAAGGCGACAGCACTGTTGAGCCACTCAGTGGGACATTACAGTGAGCGAGGCTTCTTTGATGGAACAATTGTTGGCCAAAGAAGACAAAGTGGAGCAACTGTGCATCTAGATGGCCAAAATGCATGCTTAGATGGCAGACTGGTGGAATTTAGGGTCCCAACTAGGCAGACTCCAGCAACAAGGAGCAGCCGCAGTGGCCGCAGTCCCACAGGGAGGGACCCTTCCCCAACCAGGGCCAAGACCCTTCAGGGAAATGAAAGCTACTTACGATGGAGATGGAGTAACCCTTCCTTAATATTTCCTTAATGTGACCTCCAACTACATGGCAGACTATGGCAACAGCTTTAACGATGACATGGCCATAGTAAGGTACCTGAGCCAGCATCTGAAGGGAGGGGCTTCAGAATGGTTCATTTCTTTATTCAACAGAAGAGCTGAGGAAACTGCAGATTTGCAATTGCTCATGAATCAACTCAGAGAGAGGTTTGAAGTCCCCTTCTTACAGGAACAGACCAGGCACCAACTGAGGAAACTGTGCCAGGGGAAAGGGACTGTGGGCAAGTATGCTCATGAATTCAGAAGACTAGCAGCTAAAGTCCCCGAATGGAATGATGAACTCCTAAAGCAGTTCTTCCAGGATGGTTTGAACCTGAGCACACTGAATAGATGCCTTTCCCAAGGCAACCCCGCCAGCTTGCTGGGCTGGATGAGGCTTTCAGGGGAAGCGGAGAGCATGCTTGACAGTGTCCAACTTGCTCAGCTGAGACAAGCCCAAGAAACAGGACACAGGGCCACTGGAAGTAGGAAACTAGGTTTTCTGGACAAAGAAGAGAGAAGAAGACGAATGAGGGAGGGAGCTTGTTTTAACTGCGGGAAAAGAGGCCACTTTGCAACATTATGCCAGAACAGTGGGAAACAGCCAGATGAGCAAAAGAGGCCTCCACCTACTCCCAAACTAGCACCCTGCAAAAGCGAGACCTCAAAGCAGCAGGCCAAGCGCTCAGGTGATGGATCCTTCACGCATGCTTAAGAGGACAATGAAAGTCCCCTGCCACCTTCTGACTCCAACAATGACAAATGGACTCAAGACCAGACCATAAACGTAAGTACCTCCAACTCTTGTCATGTTTTTGTTATAGTACATTTGCAAAGGAGTGATGGGGCATTAAGGGACTACAGGGCCTTAGTTGGCTCAGGATGCACTATGAGTTCGCTGAACCCTCTAGTGTCCAAAGAACTACTTGTTGAATTTGAAGCAATGAAAAGAACCATTAATTTAACTCAGATGGACAGCCTTCTGATGGTGGGAAAACCACTCAGTGAGTGCACCAAACCTATAGATGTCTGAGTGGGAAGCATACAAAGCCTCTTACAATTTTTAGTGCCAGATAAAATTGGATTCCAGGTGGTTCTTGGGTTCGGCTGGTTGAAATTGCATAACCCTAAAGTTAACTGGTCCCAAGGCTCTGTGAGACCCAGGTGGAAGGGCACTAGGACCCCACGGAACCCCTCCATAGAGGAAGCTAAAGATGCTGCGGCACTGGAGCTTAGTGCAGAAGAACTGCAAAAAAATTCCCCAACAATAGTGGGACCTGCAAACGGTTTTTGAAATCTGTGAAGCCAACAAGCTCCCTTCTCACAGAGACTTTAACTGTAAATTGAAACTTGTGAAAGGAGCTAAAATTCCAAAAACCAAGATATACCCTATGACTAGACAAGAACTTGCAGTGTTGCAGAAGTTCTTAAGCAAAAACCTGCAATGCGGTTTCATTAAACCATACTCCTCCCCCACCACCAGTCCAGTATTCTTTTGACAAAAACAAGATGAGGGGACCTAACACTCATCGTAAACTATAATCTCATTAATCAGGCATTGATCTCCAATGCCTATCCCATTCCACTCACAGCAAATATAATGGCACAATTAGTACAAGGGACCTATTTTACGAAACTGGACCTCTGGGAGGCTTTTCATCAGATAAGGATGGCCATTGAGAGTGAATGGCTCACTGCGTTTTCCACTCGCCTTGCAAATTACCAATGGACTGTACTTCCCTTTGGTTTGCAAACAGGGCCTGCCGTGTTTCAAATGTTTTTGAATTCTGTTCTGCAAGAATGTCTTTAAAATGGTGTTGTGGTGTATTTGGATGACATATTGATTTATTCCAAGACTCTCCCAGAACACATAGAGCTCATCTGTAAAGTGTTGCAAAAACTTATTGACAATGAACTATATGTTAAGTTGTCTAAGTGTGAATTCCACACACAGACATTGGACTACCTTGGATACAGAGTTTGCAACAATACACTGAATATGGACCCCTCCAAAATTCAAGCAATCTTGGACTGGCCTGTTCTGAAAACCCACAAACAACATCAGCAGTTCCTAGGCTTTGCTAATTTCTACCTCAATTTCATTGACAATTTTGCCACCCTCACACTGTCACTAATAGACCTCTTAAAGATCATGTCTTTTAAAAAGAACCAAAAAACACCTCCACCAAGGAAACTGGTATGGACTGAAAAATGCCAGACTGCTTTTGATGAACTCAGATGCATGTTCACTACTGAACCACTGCTCCTTTTCCCCAACCCGAAGAAGAAATTTATTGTGCAAAGAGACACCTCCAATTTGGCAATGGGAGCAGCACTCCTACAACACGACAACAACAGACAACTGTTACTGCTCTGGCTAGCCCGAGCTTGGGGGATATAAAAAGATGTCGCCTGATATCAATAATTCGGCTTCACATACCCATTCCCTTCCACGTGCTTGCGAGGCCCCCGGACAAGCACGCATACAGGCTCGGCCGATAATCACCGTAATATTCCAAAACAATACAGGCAGGCCAAAAATAGCCGACTCACAGCTTTAGAAGACCTCAAAGGCAAGTACCTTCATTAAGTATGCACGTAACTTTCAAAAGATCCTCTGCCCCACGCTGGTAGCTTGACGATCTGACTATACAACGCTCAAGTACTCCGCGTTTGCATACTGGCTATCCTATTGATAATTTGGCCATAATTCAATCATTCAAATTCTGACCTTTCGGAGGCTTTGTCTCCAGCCCCAAATCTATTGTTTTCCCCAAGTCCGAACTAGCCTGCGGTCACAATTCTCCTTATAAAAACCCTTGACTTTGAGCACTTCTTCAGATCGCTCTTGGCTTCCATCCCGCCTTGCTGTCGCTTTGTCCAGCGAGCCTTTCCCTCAGCTCCACGTGCTGAGATCCACGCTCCCCAGCTTCTCCGCTTCCAACCGGGCTTCAGGACAGGTGAAGTATCACCCAAACCAACAACTCCTCTAAAAATCCCTCTATCCCGCTCCAACCTTTATTTCTATAGTATCTCTGTACGTTTGTGTCGCACACACTGTTTGATTGTGTTTTTAATAAAACATCATTTATTGTTTCAACTTCTGTGTGCTCCTTGACTCGGCCTGACCCCGTAGACATTGGATTCAAGATCTCGCTACGTTACCCTGCCTCTCGCAGTGCTAACTTGTGCTCTTTGACTAATCTCCCCAAATTTTGAGAGCAATTTGGTGTCCCTCCTGGGACCCCCAGAAAACAGGGTAACAGAGTGGTGGAGTAACGCGGGCAGCCCCTGTACCCCTAATTTGAGTAGGAGTCGCGAACCTTCTCAAATCAGGTTGGTACAGACTTAGGTGACAGCTGGTCAAGTCTCTAGAGTGCTATTAGGCAGGGACATGTGCATGTGTATGAAATCTGTGCATGAGCTCTAGGAGCTACTCTATCGGGAATCTGCTCCCCTTTCTTGCTTGGTTTGTGTATGTCAGCCGCCCCAGCGTGGTCACTGCTGGCCCTTGGGCAGTGAATCATTGTCCGATAGCAAGGGGTGTGCACAAGCTGTCCTGGGAATCACATCCCTAACTTGGGGTCTATCGTGGGCTGGGATCCGAAATGCTAGGGTGCTAGGAACAGTCCACATGCATCCAACACCGTAGCGGCAAGGCAAAAGCACTTAGGGAAGAATGTCCCCCCTTCCAGAGTAGAAGTACAGGTGAGTCCCGTCTTTAAAGTTGAAGCAAGGGTGCGTCCCTTTGTAGTTTTGGAAGCGCAGGTGAGTCCCAGCTGTTTAAATTTCGGGTGCGTCCCGATCGCTAGCGAAGTAGGTGTGGGTGGTGATTCCTGACCTAGCATAGAGTTTCATAGAGTTTAGCCCGAGGTGGAGGAAGGGCCCCCTCACCCGAAAAACTGTTAGGAATGATTTTGGCTTAGGTTCCCATCCCTTTCCCCCCGCTGCTTGGCCAGGCGGCGCTGTAAGTTCCACTGGGTTCGTCCCCCCCTCTTCAGGTAGGCGGAGTACTCCTGAGGGGCCCCTTGGGTCTAAGTGACCTTCCTGTCCCCAAACCGTTGCTTCGTCCTTTTGTCCCTAAGCTGTCGAGGTGAAAGGCCAGGCTTAGGTGTACAAAAGTGACTTTGTTGGGGCAGGCTGGAGTTAGGTTCCGCTCCCTCTTTCCTAGCGAAGTTCCTCAGAGTTCGTCTCCCTAAAATCCCCCAGGGGTCTAGGTGATCCTACCCGTCACTCCAGGTCCTGGTCCCGTTTTGTCAGGAAGTCTTGTGGTGTAGTGCTAGACATGGCTCAGGAGAGCAAGGTTGCAGTTAAGGACCTCATGTTAGAGAGGGAGGTCCAAGGAAAGTTAGAGAAGTGGGTTCTCAGCAAGGGGAAATGTCCTTGGAAGGAGTCTAGCTTCCAAACGACAGATCCCTTTGCCATGTTAAGGGAGGCATACGCTGAGGCGCGCCAGACAAAGAACCCGTTCGGGCCGTCAAAGGATGCTTTCGCTGCCTGGGGACTTTGGCTGACCGCCAGAGATGCCTCAAAGGCCCTGGTTGAGACCAGAGACAAGCTAGGTGAGGTAGAAAAGGAGAATGCCCAGCTTCATGCTGAGATGGAGGCTCTGCGTGCGGACAAAGTAACGTTCGCTTCTGTCGCGCAAGCCACCGCACAGAAACTAAGTGCTGCCACCTTGCAGGCTCAGACTTGGGAGGAGAGGGCCCATGCTTTAGAGGATGAGCTTGCTCATGCCCAAGCTGCAGCCAAGTTTATCGTGAGCCAAGTGAAGGAGCAGCACGAGGCTGTCAGTCACGGGGCTTGCCATAAACAGATTGAGGTGCTGGAGAGCCAGCTCCACACCCGCAGAGCCCTGATCTCCACAGTGTGCCCTGAGCTTCTCCCCTCATTGTCCCACGAGGATCCACTGCCAGAGGACGCTCTGGCCACATTGCCCCATAACCAGGACTGGAGAGGCCACACGGCCCCAGTCCAACCAGTAGAAACTAGGTCCATGACAAAGCAGACCACCCCCTTTGGCGAAGGCAGTTCAGAGAGACCCGAGATGCAGGAAACTCAGGTCACAGAGACTAGGGTCCTGTGGTGAGCCACAGAGGCCAAAGCCAATGCAGACCAACTGGGTCCTCTAAACCGGTCCACTGGGATCATGTGGTTGAACGCGGTGATACACTCTCACCCGACAGCCAATGGCCAGGACCTGACCCAGTTGGCTCGGCTTTGTATGTCCCCTTCTGAGTTCCCTACCCTTGAATCAACCATGGCGGCTCAAGGCTTGGTAAGACTCGAGGCCCACGATTGGATGAGGAAGGTGATAAGGATTCTTTGGGCAGGACAGAGTGCTAGTGTGCTCTACGTTATGGAGCAACAGGGTCCTCGAGAGAACCCTGAGGCTTACGTAGTGTGCAAACAGCTGTTGGCCATTTTAGTGGAGAAGGTTCCCCTAACTCCTGCTGGCTATAATTTTAACCACGTGGAGTTCAAGACTCTGTTGTATGGAGGCTTGAACCATGAGACAAAGATGGTCCTGGGATTAGTGGATCCTGCCACCACCGGATGAGAGGAATTCGGAAACAACCTCCAGTGGGTTGCAGACCTGCTGCGAGAGGCTGGTTCTCTGAAACCTCCCACCAAACCGCACAGACGTGATGCCGGGAACTGGGAACCCATATTGGAGGTGACATACTCCAATTATGGTCCCCATTCCCAGAACAGGAGATCGGCTCTGAATTCGGTTCCCAAGGGGAATTGGAATTTGCTCCCTAAATAGGACAACAGGCAGTGGAAGGCTAAGGACTCCCGAGGCCAGCCTGGCAAGACCGGGCACTCCTCACAGCCGCCCTATGCCCCTAGACAGGCCCCTGATTTGAACTCTCCCAGGAAAACGTCTGGTGGGTACGATCTCACGGCCCAGACGTACTCCTTGGACAGAGCGAGAATCTGGAGCATGCTTAAAAAGTTCGGACTGGACATGAGCCAGTTCGACAAGAGGCCAACATCAGAGCTTATTGAAGCTCTGGAGAAGCAGCTTCAGGCGGGAGGCACACAGCCGGTCAGCATCGTAACAGACAGCCCTCCTCCGGCTGGATACTATCCCAGCCTGGATCTGAAGGTATAGGGATGCCCTCGGTCCAGGAAGCTTCCCTGCAATGTTGTGGCTAAGTTGAAGCCAGACAAGTGGGGAAGATTCTGGGTGAAGGCAGGCATTGGGACTGAGAGGGATAAGACTCCTGCCACCCCTGCTGCAGACTCCGGAGCTGAGCTAAAAGTGCTGCTCCCTAACCTGATAAGACAGGGTGAGCCCACCCCTGACGCTATCCGTTTGACCGGGTATGGCGGGGGGGGGACTCAATCTAAGTCCTTTAGAGGACATGAGCACTCAGTGCGCACTAGAACAAGACAGATTGTGCCTCCTCCTGACTCAGCCCCGAGTGCGAATCCAACCACCTCCGAGACCATAGTGCTTTCTGAGCACCGAGAAGAATCGCACCAGGCTAAGGTTCAGGAGGAATCCCCCACCAAGTTTGATAAGGCACAGGACATTGCCAGCATGTATGAGAGCCAGGAAAGGGAGAGCACACAGCCAGGAGGAGCCAGCCCCTAGCTTCCGAAGCTCTCCATTGTCCCTGCTCTGAGCCCCCAGCTAGAAACCAGCAGTTTCCCCCGGGATTTCCTTGAAGCCTTGGCCAGGAGAGTCCTTCCTCTCTGTGCCATCTTTCAAGGGAATTTCACATGGGATTGGGGATTCAAACAGCAAGGGCTCCCACCCAGCCAGAGCACAGGCTAGCAAAGGCACTCACCCTGGCACACCCTATATGGACCATGCACACTCCCTTTGACTGCAGTCCATCCAGGGAGATGTCAATAACTGTGAGACCTAAATGCCCCACGGAGCTGGAAATGGCTACTGCCTTCCCCTCCCCAAAAATGTACTGGTGCCAGCTGGCTTCCAGGTTCAGTGGCACCTATGTTATTGCGACACTTGTGATATTGAGAGGGGCCAAGACAGCTCTTGACTTCATCTCAATCACCACCCTGCCTAAAACGACAGAGGTCCAGGAGGCACGTGGGTCCAAGACCAGCCTCCTCTTTGAATTGTAAGAAAGGGTCCCAAACCAGGAGCAGGCGTTGCTGCTCTTGCGGGTAACTCCGGAGACCCTTCAAAAAGAATGGAAAGGTCAGCCTGTTGATCCCGCATCGGTGGTCATCCCCAAGCCGGACGATCCAGTCACCCAGAAACCTAATGTATGTCCTGTGATTTGGCAGACTTCCTTAAACCACAAGGAAATGCCAGCCATTAACTTGTCTGAGATGTTTGTCTCCATTTACGAGGCCTTTGACAATGGTTAAATTGGCATTGTCTGTGCGGGACGAAGAGAAGTGGCAACCTCTCCGACTTCCCGAATATGTATATAGTTCCTGTTGGTATTTGTAGTTGTGTAGTTAGGATAAGTAGTGACGGATTCCCGTATCTGTGTTCCCTACAGGGAGATGGAATCGGACCGTTCACTTGGATTGCGGTGTTATTCTCGTTATGTGAACGCACCCTCGGAGCCTCACCAGAATATACCACTCACATCATCCCAGATTGGCAATACAATTTGCAGGCAGTCTGCTATTGGAATCCGTACCCAGAGACAGAAGCCCTGCTACGCAAATCTCAGCTGTTGCCATCATTTCAAAAATGGTATCCCTTTGAATTGTTCACCCAGATTAAGATACGCCCAGGAAACAGGCTTAGTTCAGATTTGAGAATGGCTGTTGTAGGCAACGATGCCAAATTCTATACCGAAATGGCAACATCCTCCGCTCCCATGACTGTTCGCATGGTCCGGAGCACTCACCGCAATGCATCATTGTTTGTAATTAGGTTCACATATGACAATTGCCTCCCAGCATGGGAATGGAGGACCTTCCTGTTCACATGCCAAAACTTTACTCGCATCCCGACGGGCTGCCAATTCTCCTGCGGGTAGATATGATGCCCTGACACTCCTGCCTATTCCCCTCCATCTGTTAGTCACCCTGCCATGTATGTGGGTAGCTCCATAGTCCGGAAAGATATTGAAATGGTCGAAAGATATTGAAATTACTCAAATGTCCAACCCATGGTCACCACGATGGTCCTAAATTTCACTGTAGTAAATATTTCAAAAGTCATCCCCACCTGTCAGCCTTATCTAAAGTTAGCATGGACTCAGTGGGAGCACTAGGAAAAGCGATGGCTGTTGTTTTCCTACCCACACACTCGCCCTAAGCGAAGCATCCTATGGGCCGTCTTAGGAGGAATAGGCACTGGCAGTGCAATATTGAACGCCACGGACAATGAGGTATTGGCCAATAAATTAGGCATGATTGGCTCAAAAACAAAAGAAACTGGTGTATCCTCCGCTACTGGTTTAACTAACCTAGCGAGAGGAACAGATTTAATTAGTCAACTGTTACCGCAGTGGGTTGGCACAGAGAGAGAGATAATATCCGACCTTGGTCGTGTCTTAAAAACCATGACCCACAACATGTCAGTTTCTATTCAGTACACGCAACTGCAGAGCAACATAATCACCTTCGCTGCTCAGGTGATTCAGGCCAGCCTCATGGGATTAATACACCCGGAGATCTTGAGCCTACTGAGAGAGCACTACCTGGAATCTTTGAAACACCCCGCCGCTTTGGCGCAAGTACAGCACGCCACTTGGGAGAGCTTAACTCACAAATGAGAGGATTCTGGATCCAGTAATTCTACATCCATTATCCCATCTCAGACTACCCTTAATAACCGCCAATGCTACATTACTACCCCGACAGATGTACCATTGGTCCAACGGTACACACTCATTTGACTTATCTGGCTGTTTATTTCACCAACATTGGATACAGTGCTTTAGGAATATTGACAGTTTTAGTTATGGCAACGTTTCTGAATACATAGTAGTACCAGTTAATTATACAGTCATGGCCCAAATCAACAGTGAGTGCTTTTGTTTAAGAACCCCGTGCTCAAATGTATCTGTGCTACCCAGTGACGTGACTGTAAGCATCAACCGCACCACTGGCAACCCGTGCTTTTGTTCTCAGCACATCCAGGATTGTTTTGGTAACAACTTCTATCTCCGGCGGGAGATTAGAGATTATATTCTGGAGAATGGATACATGCCCACGGATTCCGAACTAGCCGGATTCCACCTCGAAGATGAGATCCCCGTGTCTACATGGCTACGGAATCTCACCCGCCTAGCCCAAAGAGTATTGGAGGTTTCACACTCCCTCCACCAGATTGCCTTGACAGTTAACCATTCAGCCAAGGTAATTGTTAAGTCATCTGAAGAATTGGAAACAGCAGCACAACAATCCTGGTGGGATGTCTTTAGTTGGTCATCCACGGAGCAGGCGATCGCCCAATTCGCCCTGTACCCCTTAATTATACTGGTTGTGCTTCAGATCATACTTGCCCTATGCTTAATTGGCCTCGCACTGTGGGTCAAGAAACAAATTTTTCAGCTTCAAGCTGGCCGGTTTTACTGAGAGCTCTGAGGCTCATGTTATGTAAATAGTTCATTGGTGATATATATGTAGTGTGTTGTTTAAACTTGTGATTATGTCTCACTTGATGGCAAAAAGCCTATCCAGGCTGTTGGATTCTCATACCAACCCGGGGTCCAGCTTTTTTTTTTGTTTTATGTGGTAGTGGAGCAGCTCATTCAGGGCCACTGTCCGTCCAACCATGCCTGCGACCGCCCCAGCCCTCAGGGGTACATCATCAGGCTGGAGCTCTGGCTTTGAGCCTGAGAGGGCGGGAGAGTCTATGGCATTGCAGCTACTCAGTGCCCTGGGATGTCCGGAGGCATATGAGGACTGTTGAACAGACAAGGGTCCCGAATCAGCTGCCTCGTTACCGCCATGGCCTTCCTGAGGCCAATACAACCTTAGACGCAATAGCTATTTAAACCCTCCTATACAGCAAAGTCCTTTTGGTTACAGTGAGCAAAATTTTAGGATTTAGAACAAACTCCCAGTAGGCTTTGAGCTGGTAATTTGCATTAAATATATACACTGGCTAATAATCCTGTCAGTTTCTTTGCCAATCAGTTATAGGTCAAGGGCTTCTGAAGGCCTGAACCACCTTGGACTTGACTAACTCTCCCAAGTATCACGGGGAGGGGGGGTAAAGATGAAATTGCAGCTCCAACCAGAAGCCCAGGCCGAGGAGATGCCCAATCCTCTCCGCTGCAGCTGTGAGACCATGAAAGGGTGATCCAGCCACCCTCCGATGAAGACAAAGACTGTTTTACCAAAAATCCCTGATGTGAAAGACTTTGCCCTTGCAAAATGGACTATTCCTCCTGCAAGAATCTACAAGATGCAAGCAGTGGATAGTTAGTTTTCACTTGTTAGCTAGTCTGCAAAATGGGATACTTTGTAACTTTCACTACTTTGCATTTTGCTCGCTCCTACAGTGCCTCATTGGAAGGCACGCTTCCGCCTTCAACTTAAAGATTTATGCATTGTGCTATTTACACTTGTTAACCACCTGCTGACAGCTCTCTATTGATGGGACTGATAACCTTTGCTATTGGTAATTGCTTAGTAATTGCTTATGATTGGCCACTGTTTTGATATAGATAACAGTTTATTACTTGCTTTGATAAGTGCGTAATTTATGTGAAAGTGCTAAATGTTAAATTTATGTGTGTTTAGATAAGGCTGTGTTTTTACTAGATAGGAAGCCCTTTAGAGCTCCCGAGACTTTCCCTTTTTGCCTGATTTTACCACCAAACCTGTAAGCCCCTATTCGGCTCTAAAATGATCTTTGATTTTAATTGGAAAAATGTTCGATATTGTCCCCAGCATCGCCTCTTTTGAGGGGGGGGGGAATCTGTTACTGCCCTGGCTAGCCTGAGCTTGGGGGGATATAAAAAGATGTCGCTTGATATCAATAATTTGGCTTCACATACCCATTCCCCTCCATGTGCTTGCGAGGTCCCCGGAGAAGCACGCATACAGGCTCGGCTGATAATCGCCGTAATGTTCCAAAACAATACAAGCAGGTCAGAAATAGCCGACTCGCAGCTTCAGGAGACCTCAAAGGCAAGTACCTTCATTAAGTATGCACGTAACTTTCAAAAGATCCTCTGCCCCACGCTGGTAGCTTGACGATCTGACTATACAACGCTCAAGTACTCCGCGTTTGCATACTGGCTATCCTATTGATAATTTGGCCATAATTCAATCATTCAAATTCTGACCTTTCGGAGGCTTTGTCTCCAGCCCCAAATCTATTGTTTTCCCCAAGTCCGAACTAGCCTGCGGTCACAATTCTCCTTATAAAACCCTTGACTTTGAGCACTTCTTCAGATCGCTCTTGGCTTCCATCCCGCCTTGCTGTCGCTTTGTCCAGCGAGCCTTTCCCTCAGCTCCACGTGCTGAGATCCACGCTCCCCAGCTTCTCCGCTTCCAACCGGGCTTCAGGACAGGTGAAGTATCACCCAAACCAACAACTCCTCTAAAAATCCCTCTATCCCGCTCCAACCTTTATTTCTATAGTATCTCTGTACGTTTGTGTCGCACACACTGATTGTGTTTTTAATAAAACATCATTTATTGTTTCAACTTCTGTGTGCTCCTTGACTCGGCCTGACCCCGTAGACATTGGATTCAAGATCTCGCTACGTTACCCTGCCTCTCGCAGTGCTAACTTGTGCTCTTTGACTAATCTCCCCAAATTTTGAGAGCAGTTTGGTGTCCCTCCTGGGACCCCCAGAAAACAGGGTAACACAACTGAAGACATGTGCGTTCATCTCATGAAAATTTACTCCAACCCAATGCAAATGGCTAATATGGGAAAAAGAAGTATCAGTGATACATTTCACTCTCAACACCTCGCAACATTTCCTTGAAGGTGCCAGACTACCTTTCGAAGTTTTGTGTGATCGCCGAAACCTTGAGACCCAAAAAACTGCCAGAAGATTGAACCCCAAACAAGCACATTGGGCAGAATTCTTTCAATGCTTCAACTTCAAAATAATCAAGCCAGGAAAATGTAACACTCTTGCTGATCTGCTTTCATGACTTCCTAACCATGAGGCACCTAAAAATACACCTAAACCCAAACAACAGAAGCGTTTCACCCCAAGCACACTTGGACTTGCTGTGACCACCCATGCTCAAGCACAACGTCAATCTACTGTCTCCATAACCTTTGACACTGACTTCCTTACTTCACTGAAAACCAACTGCGTCAGAGACACATGGCTAAAATCACACCCTGTCCTAGTCGCTTGGACTGATGGAATTGCCTTTGTTGACTCCAAATTATATGTCCCGCTGCCATGCAGGAACGCTGTCCTCAAAAGGCATCATGACCTTAAATCTGCAGGTCACTTTGGCTTTCTCAAGACACTCCGTGCTATCAGACATAATTTCTATTGGCCTGCCCTTCACAAGGACTTACAAGACTACATTAGAAATTGTCCCACCTGCATCACCTCTAAATCTAGGAACTCAGAATCTCATGGACTTTTGAGACTGGTCCCAACTCCTTCTAAGCCTTCAGACACCATTTCATGGGATTTAATTCTTGGGCTGCCAAACAGCCAGGGGTGCCACATCATCTCAGTGGTCACAGACCAATTCTCCAAACAGTCTCATTTCATTCCCTTGAAGAAAGTTCCTACAGCAGAAAAACTTGCCCAATTGTTTATCTCTCATATTTGGTGTCTCCACAAGACACCCTCCTGCATTCTATCAGATAGAGAACCAATTTGCACTTCCAAGTTCTGGACCTCTTTCCTGAAATCCACTGAAGTCAACCAAAAGCTAGTCAGCAGGCATCTTCCACAAACAGATGGACAGACCGAAAGGGTTAACCAACCCTTGAACAATACCTTCGATGTTTCATCAACTCCAACCAATCCAATTGGGTATCCCTCCTCCCATTTGCGAATTTGCCTACAACTCTGCTACGCACGCCTCAACTGGAAAATCACACTTTGAAATTGTCTACGGAATGGGACCAAAACAATTTCCTTTGATTGTTCCCTCTTGCACATTTCCCTCCTCTCTCGACAACTGGATCCAGCACATTTCTGGTACCTGGGACTCTGCACTCTGCTATTCACAGGTCCAAAGCTTCTCACAAGCATTTCGCTGATACAAACCGACAACAAAACCCCCACTACAAACCAGGGTTTTTTGTCCACTTGTCCACCAAGAATTTAACTTTTGAGAACCCATCTAAAAAACTCACTCTTAAATTCATTAGCCTCTTCCCAATCAAAAAAGCTGTGAATGATATAACTTTTGAACTCTCATTGCCCTCTAAGTACAAACTGATCCACCCTGTTTTTCATTGCAGCTTACTGAAACCAGCCCCTTCTTCAGACTCTTCTCCAACTGACACTGGCCTCACCAAGGTATCCGAGATCCTCAATTCTAGGATCCAAAAGGGCCAGCTTCAGTACCTGATTCTCTGGAAGAACTTCCTGCCTCAGTTGGCTGAATGGGTCTATGCAACTGAGGTTTTTGCTTCTGACCTCATCACCTCTTTTCACAAAACTCACCCTACTAAGCCTTCCTTGCCTTAAAATTAACTTTCACTCACACATATATATATTCTTCTCTTTCGGGAGGGGCAGGATGTCAGGTTACCCTCCATGATATGTTAATGGGCTATGTAGTATGTAGTAGATGTAGCTGAGAACTGTTAGGTAAACACTGCCTGGTACTGGAATGGAATGCACTGATAACAGCAGCCAGATTCCCAGGGACTTCAGATGAGGGAGGGGCCTCGGAGGATCTTAAGCTCAAATACTTCCGCTTTCTTTCAGTCTTCGCACTAAAGTCATTATATGTACTTCACTCCAAATAAATAGTACTTTATGCATTGTACTATTTGCATGTGGATTCTGTTCCTAACAATTACCTTCAATCAAACCTGGAAAAGCCTCGGGGCCAGATCTTATAATGCCAGAGTTATTAAAAACAAATATACAATGGTGGGCACCAATGCTGGCAAATTTGTTTACTCATATAAATCAAACTGCTAACATACTGGTCAGTTGGTATCATGCCAATATACAAGAAAGGAGACAAAAATGAGCCCCGGAATTATCACCCAATCAGTTTATTATCAGTAGTTGTGAAAGTATATGCCCAGTACATAAATAATTGTCTTCAGAATTGGGTAGAACAAGAAAATATCTTGAGAGATGAACAGACAGGTTTTAGAAGAGGAAAGTCCCCAATATATAACTGCTTGATATTAAATCATTTGGTGGAAAAATACTTAAGTAAATATCCAAAGAAATTATACGCTGCCTTTATGGACTTAAAGGGAGCTTTTGATTCAATACGTAGAGGCAGACTTTGAGAAAAATTGAGTGTCTCCTCCATGGACAAAAGACTCCTTACTATAATTAGGAAGATTTATGCCAATACTACTACACAGATAAGACGTGCCCCCCCGCCCAAGGTAGTTTCTCTAGTCCTAGTCATGTCCCCATAAAAAAGGGGAGTCCATCAAGGATATATTTTTGCTCTCACTCTGTTCACCTATATTTAAATGGTTTTGCAGCAGTACTAAATTCTCAGAAAGGACACCCCCCAAAATTGACAACAGCAAATGTACCACTCCTATTATATGTAGATTATGCCCTCCTTCTATTGCAAACCAAAGTAGGCATTAAATGACTATTAAGAGCTTTTGTGGGATATTGTGATAACAACTTCCTTAGTATAAATTATAATAAATCGAAAGTAATGGTTTTCCCAAAGAAATGCAAGAGGAGTCTGGAATATCAACGGTCATAAAATAGAACAAGTTAACTATTTCAAGCATCTGGGAGTGTCATTTCACTCTTCAGAATCATAGGCTTATCACCGTAAGCTTGCAATTACACAGGCTGTAAGCACAGTAAAAGCAATAATTTGATTCAATTATACGAAAGGAGGGCAGTTGATTCCAGCAGCTGTTAAGATCTTTAAAGCTAAGGTTATCCCACAATTACTCTATGCTATCTCAGTATGGATGTTAAGATTCTCACCCTGGGTGGAACAAGTATTGTCATTCTTTCTGAGAAAACTATTTGCAGTTCCAAATTATGTGCCCACAGCAGTCCTGAGGCTTGAGGTGAGAATAACATTGCTAGAATGTACAGCATGGAAATGGGTGATTGGGCATTGGTTAAGATGAACTTTCCTTGAAAAAGAGGCAGGATATATGTATTTAATACAAAAAGACACTTACATCTTGCATCTAAATAAAATTATTTTTGATAAAATGCTCAAATTAGGCCTTTCGGGGAAAAAAAATTTGTATAATTTTTATTGAAAGTTTGTCTCGAAAATAAATTCCCCACACACACTTCCATGCTTAAATCTTCCAGTTGAAATTGCTTATTTCCATTCCATTACAAACATAATTTTCATCTTACAGAGAGAAGAACAGTTATATTATTTCTTCTTTGATTTCTCATACATTTATATCCTTACCCAATCCAATACTCTTTTCCATTCTTTCTCAGAGTTCTGGATAGATTTATTCTTCAAAGAAAATGCTAACTTTTCCATCTCTATCATATCCAGAACTTTTAACTTCCATTCTTCTATATCAATATGTTTCTTTTCTTTCCAGTGCTGCGCATATGTCAACCTTGCCGCAGTTATTAGATATAATAATATCTTCTGATGAGTTCTTATTTCCCTTTGTTGGCCTAGCATATTTAACAAATAAAGCTCTGGTTTCATTTGAAAATTCAGCTTACAAATTCTTTGGATTTCGTCATGTACCCCCTTCCAAAAATTTTTTGCTATCTTACATGTCCACCACATATGGAAAAAAAGATTCCGTCTCTTCATCACACTTCCAACAATTTGAATTCCCATTTTTCGATATTTTTTGTAATCTTTCTGGGGTCATGTATCATCTGTAAAACATTTTATAGAAGTTTTCTCTTAAATTTAAGTTTGGTGTAAATTTTATATCTACTTTCCACACTCTTTCCCAAGTTTCTAATTCAATTGAATGTCCCAAATTCTATGCCCATCTAACCATTGTATCTTTGACTAGTTCTGATTCCATTTCTCTTTTCAGCAATAATTTATAAAATTTGGAAATTCTTTTCTTTTGATTATCTTTCATCAGTACATCTAATTCATTCTCTTTTCTCTCAAATCCGTATAGCTTTTGGTCCATTCTAAATCTTTCTCTGAGTTGTCCCCATGGAAACCAATTTAGTTCATGCCCTTCAGCCCTTAATTCTTCTTCTGTACACATTCTTGGTTTGTCGCCCTCCCATTTCAATAACTCTTGATATGTTAATAAATTTCCTTATTTTGTTGGGGCGATTTTATAACCTTCTTGTGGTGAGGTCCATGCTGGTAGTTTTGTATAAAATGTTTGCTTTATTTGTGACCAAACCTTCAACAATGTCTTTCAAATGCAATGGTTTTTAAACTCTTTATTCACTGTAGATCTATCATAACATAGATATCCATGCCATCCAAATCTATTGTTTATTTCTTCTAAGTCTTTAGTGGTTGTGTTTTCTAATTGAATCCAGTCTTTGATCCAATCTAAACAACATGCGTGAAAATAGATTTTTAATGATGGTAAGTCAAGTCCTCCTCTTTCTTTTGCATCTTTAAGTATTTTAAATCTAATTCTTTGTTTTTTCCCTTGCCAAATAAATTTTTGTAGGGCCTTTTCCCATTCCTTAAATGTCTTCTCTTTCCCTATTATTGGTAAGTTTTGAAAGAGGAACATAAGCTTTGGTAGTAAAGACATTTTAAAAGCATTTATCCTACCCAAGAAGGATAAATTTAAATTTTTCCATTTCTCCATATCGCATTTAATTTCTTTCCATGTCATGTTCTTGAATAATTGTTTTCAAATAGTTCTTGATTCTTTTTCATCATAGTTATCCCCAGATATTTTGTTTTCTTGGTCAGTTGACATCTGGATCTTCTCACCAATTCCGCTTGCTCTTTTTTGTCATATTGAGAGTCATCATCATTGTCTTTTCTCTATTTATCGTATAACCTGCTTTTAGTTCATATCTTTGTAAAGTTTCCATCAGCACCTGAATTGATTCTTGTGGATCCTCCAAAACTATAATTACATCATCTGCAAACACTTTTAATTTCAGTTCTTTTTTCCTTATTTTCAAACCTCTTATCTGTGGCTCTTCAATTATTGTTATCAGCAGAACCTCCAAAACAGCTATAAATAATAATAGTGATAGCGGGCACCCCTGTCGTACCCCTTTATTTATTGCAAAGTTTGCCATGGTATCTCCATTTACAATTAACCTCGCTGATTGGTCTTGATAAATCATCTCCATCCATTTGAAAAAATCTTCCTCCAAATCATATTCTTTCAGAACCCTTAACATAAAATCCCAAGAAACATTATCAAAAGCTTTTTCAGCATCCAGGAAAATAAGTGCTGCTTTCTTTCCCAGGTTTTTGTCATAAAATTCAATCACATCTATGATTATTCTTTTTTTTTTAATCATTTTATTCAAATTCACATATAAAACAAACAATTATAACTTTCAGCTTAATTGAAATATTTCTGATCTTGCACACTGATCTAGATTTCATTATCAATATTTCTTAACATGCTTAAAATATTGTACTACATTTTACTGCTAATATTACTTGTTGATTCTTGCATTTCCATCTCCATATTCCCACTTCATGATATATATCCTGTAGCCCCCTCGTAATTTATCTTAAATCGTGAATTACAGATTTCCATCTGATAGTACCCAGCAATTACCCGTTACAATTTGCCATTCTTTTTGTATCTCATCGTTTGATTTCCCTTTTAATCTCTGAGAGACCATGTCAGCATTTTTGTTTTCAGTAAGTGTTCCCCACCATTGTTCTATTGCGGGTATTTGCTGAGTTTTCCACAACTTTGCATATTCATCATCATCATCATCATCATTGTTTATTGATTAGTCAACTGACCATATCAACAATAAAAATATAATACATAATACAAAAATACAAATACAGAAATTACATACACAAATGGACTCAACCCATATTAAATTACTAAAATAATTAAAACATATAAACTTAAACTTAATAAATAGTGAGTTTAATATAAGAGGTAAAATACATGATAAACGAAAAAGATAAAATGACGAGTATAAAAATTCAGTCATAACATTTAAATAAGCTCATCACCACGACAGGGGACTCCATTTTGTGTGATAAAAAGATCTCTCAGGTAGGCAGCTTTTGTAATAAATTTTGCAATCCTGCGGACTGAGTGTGAATTCTCTCCAGAAAGAAAATAGGTCAATTTAACAGTTGGATCCCAATTGGTCGTTCTAACCAGAAGTGGTTGTAAGTATTGGGATCTCACCTTGGTATATATACAGCAATCAAACAGGATGTGAGCAATATCCTCTATGGCTGATGCGCCACAGATACATGTTCTTTCGTGGTATGGAATTTTTCGAAACCATCCTATTCTTACCATAGAATTAAGTTGTTCAAATCTAGCTCTGGTGAAAGCTATTCTCTGTCTCTGTGTTAGGTTCAGCCTAAGATACTTTTCTAGACCAAATATAGTTTTATTTTTGGCTAACCAATTTAGAGACTTAGAACCGGCCAGCAGAGCTATGTCTGTTTGGGCACTGATGTCCAAAATTCTTTGTTTTAATATTTCCTGTGCTGAGTGTCCACAAGATAATAAATAAGATGGGGAAAAGCCAAGCTGGTGCATTAGTTGGAACAGTTGGCATATCCAGGAATTTGAACGCTGGAGATCCAACTGTTCATCTAAGCAAAGTTTAGGGAGTCTTCCTGGGTCCATTTTGAGGATCCTTAGCCAGTAATTAAAAACTTTTATCAAAACCTGGCCCTGAATAGAATGTGCCCCTAATTCTGCTCTCACTGCTTGAGCCGGAGTGTTCTTATCTGTTCCTAGTATCCTCCTTAAGAAGCAGCTCTGTGCCTGCTCCAAAAGTGGTACTTTCATTTGACCCCACAATTCTGCCCCATAGGACAGAATAGGCATGATTTTAGCCTTATAAACTTTTAGAATAGGGGATACACTGGAGGGGTGGTTATAGTTTATCAATTTATAGAGTATGTTAGAGTTGACCATAGCTCTCTGTTTGTTTCTTCTAAAATGATTTGTCCATTTCCCTGTGTTTGAAAAGGACAAGATATAAAGATATAAATAGGAGCTATATAATAGGAGCTATATAAAGATATAAATAGGAGATATAAATATAGAAGATATAAATAGGAGCTGACTTGTTCAATTGGGACTCCTTCCAGGAACCAATTGTATTTTTTGGACCTTTTCCCGAATACCACCACCTTAGATTTATCTTTGTTAATGGCTAAGTCATTATGGGAACAGTAATTAGCTAGGTTCTGTAAAAGCCGTCTCAAACCAACCTGCGAATGGGCGATCAGAACCATGTCATCGGCATAGAGGAGGACATTGAGAAATGTGTTGCCTATCTTGGGTGTATGGGCCGTTGTTGAAGAAAGGAAATCTGGGATGTCATTAACATATAAGTTAAATAAAGTTGGAGCTAAAATACATCCCTGTCTAACTCCTTTATGCACATTAACTTTCTTGGTCAGCGCCCCATTGGCTCCAATACGCACATTGAGACAAGTATCTGTATGGAGGGCCTTGAGCAAATAAAGGAGTCTTGGCTCCATATTCAAATCTTGCATATTCAATATGAGCTGTTGTTATCATATACAGTAATATTCTCCAATACTTCTTTATACCAGTACCTTCTAATATGTCAGTCATATTTAACAAATACAATTCTGGTGTCTTAGCAAACTGAATTTTCATTAATGCACAAATTTTGTTATGTATTTCAGTCCAATATTTCATAGCTTTTGGACATGTCCACCACATGTGATATATCGTACTGACCTCATTCTGACATTTCCAACAGTGTCCAGTACCTGTATTATAAATCTTTTTTAATTTATCTGGTGTCATGTGCCATCTATGAAATAGCTTGTAATAGTTCTCTTTCAGATTCTGAGCTACTGTAAATTTCTGTGTTTTTTTCCAGCTCTGCTCCCAGGACTCTAGTTGAATTGAATGTCCGATATTTTGAGCCCATGAAATCATTATTGCCTTTACTGTTTCTTCTTGCCTCTCCTGGTGTAGTATTTCTTGATGCATTTGGGCTAGTAAATGAGGCGGATTTTCGAACAGCCATTTATTTACTCCAGTTTTCTCTTTTAGTTCAATTCTGTATGTTTTTATATCCATCTGAAATCTTTCTGCTAACTGTCTGTAAGGGAACCAGCTTAATGTTATTCCCTCTTGTTCTAATTTTTCTCTTGTTTTAATCTTAAGATTGTTGGACGTTGATCTCTCAATTATATCATCATATCGCAACCATTCATCTGTATCCATCCATCTGCCAAAAAAAAACCTCTTGCGGTGAGACCCAGGTGGGGAGCTGCTGTATGTTTTTAGTTTTATAACAATCCCAAATTTTCAAAAGCGATTTTCTGATATAGTGATGTGTAAAGTCTTTATCTATTTTTGCTTTTTCATAAAACATATAGGCATGCCACCCCATCCTCAGGTCTGCTCCCTCCAATGCCAACATTCTCATATCTTGTAGGTCTACCCAGTCTTTTATCCACGTAAAAGCCGCTGCCTTATAGTATATTTGAAAGTCTGGTAGTCCCATTCCTCCTCTACTTTTAGGTCTGTCATAGTATTCCATTTTATCCTAGGTTTTTAACCTTGCCATATAAACTTGGTTAGTTCTCTCTTCCATTGTATGAAAGGTTTCATGTTCTTTATTATGGGAAGATTTTGGAACAAAAAGTTCATTTTTGGCAAAACATTCATCTTTATTGCAGCTATCCTCCCCATCATTGACAAACATATAGAAGTCCAACTTTCCAAGTCTTTTGTTATTTCATTCCATTTTTTTTTCATAATTATTTTGAAATAATTCATTGTTTCTTTTGGCTATCCAAATACCTAGATATTTTACCTTTTGTCCTCTGTTTTTTGTACTGTTTTTTGTACTAATTCCATCTCTTCTCTTTCAGTCATATTTTTAGTTAAGAAGACTGTTTTTTCCTTATTAACTTTAAAACCAGAGAATTCTCCCTATTCTTGAACTGTAGTAGTCAATTTTTCAATACATTTCCCTGGGTCATCCAATAATAAGACCAAATCGTCAGCGAAAGCTTTTAACTTGTATTGATATTTCTTAATTTGGACTCCTCTTATTTCTTTATCTTCTCTTATAGTATTGTTAAGTATTTCCATTGTCAAGATAAACAGCAGAGGAGACAAGGGACAGCCTTGTCTCGTCCCTCTGTGCAGTTCTATCATTTGTGTTCTTTCACCGTTTATGACCAGTCGAGCTTGTTGTTGGCTATAAATTGCTTCAATCCATGCAACAAATTTTTCTCCTGCCTGCATCTGTTTAACTGCCGTCTTCATGAATGGCCAACTGATCATGTCAAAAGCTTTCTCCGCATCCACAAAGATCATGGCCATTTTCCGTTCATTATGTTTTGCATAGTATTCAATTACATCTAAGACTGTTCTGATGTTATTTCTCAAAGATCTTTTTGGTAGAAAGCCATTCTGGTCCTCGTCAATTACCTCTAACAGCACTTTTTTAAGCTTCGCTGCTAGAATTGAAGCAAAAGTCTTGTAGTCTGTGTTCAAAAGTGATATTGGTCTATAATTCTTTACATCCCTCAGATCTCTTCCTTCTTTCGGAATCAGCACAACATTAGCTTCTTTCCAAGTATCTGGTATTCCTGCCTTTATTATTTCATTTATAGCATTTTGCAAAGGTATTGAAATCTCATGTTCCATAATCTTATAATATCTTGCAGTAAAGCCGTCGGGTCCTGGAGCTTTGTTGTTCTTCAGATTCCTAATAGCCTCAACTACTTCTATCATAGTAATAGATTTGTTCAAGATTGATCTTTGGTCTTCATTAAATCTCATTTTGTTCATTTTCTCCAAATATTCTTCCACTTCTTGTTGTTTTTTCCCCTTTGAGATCTTACTCATCAGTTTCACATAGTAATTATAAAAAGCTTGCTTTATTCCCTCTTGTTTTGTAATTCTTTCTTCTCCTGTTCTAATTTCAGTTATGATATTTCTGGCCCTTCTTTTACGCAGCAAACCAGCCAAAAGTTTTGAAGGTTTATTAGCTTGTTCCAAGAAATTATATTTCGTTCTCCCTATCTGTTGCTCTATTTCTTCCAAATTAAGTTGATTTAATTCAGCTTGCTGTACCTTCATCTCTAATCTAATCTGTTTATCCGACAGATTTTGTCTCATTTGTCATTCAGTTTCTTTCATCTTTTCCAAAATTCGCTGCTCAGTGTTTCTCTTTTCTTTTCTAATCTCTGCAGTCCATCTGATAAAGTTACCACGTTTCACATCTATGATTGTTCTAATGTTATCTCTCATGTATCTAACCGGGAGAAAGCCTGTTTGCCTCTCTTGAATCTTATCCTGCAGTGCAGGCCTCAAGCGTTTTGCCAACACTGATGCAAATATTTTATAATCTATATTCAGCAAGGAGATTGATCTGTAATTGTTAACTTGTCTTTTGTCTTCACCTTCTTTGGGTATCAATACAATATTAGGGTCTCCCCAGGTTTCCGGTTTACCATATTTCTCTATTTCTTTCAGTGTTGCTTGAAGTGGGTGGATCAATTCTTTTGTAAACCTTTTATAATACAATGCTGTAAATCCATTCAGTCCTGTTGCCTTATCCACTTGCTGACCTTATATGGCCTCTTCTATTTCAGTAAGTGTTGTTGGTTTATTTAACTGTTCCTGTGTTTCCTGCGATATTTTGGGAATCTTAACCGTAACCTCAGTTAAATTTTTTTCATTTCAATGGTGAGATTTTATTTCATAAAATAGTTTTCCAAAATATTCTTCACATTTCTGCTTTATCTTTTCATGTTATCTTTTCTTCCCATTTTTCAATTCAACAATTATATTCCTCTCTCTCCTCTTCTTCAGTTTATATGCTAGCCACTTCCCAATTTTATTTGCTTGTTCTAAATGAGTAAGTTTGAGCTGTTTCATCTTCTTTTATATTTCCTCCATTGTGGTCATCTCTATCTCTTTTTGTAGTTTTTTGATCTCCAATTTTAATGATTTCTTCATTGGGTTTTCTCCAAATTCCTTTTCTTTCTCTTGAAGATTAGTCATCAGCCAGAAAATATTTTATGATCATTATGAGCAAATTTGATTTTGAAACAACATATAAAAGATATACATTACCAACAAGTTATAGCAGCAGCACAACCCACCTGTCCCCTATCCACTAAGGCTTAGGGTTTAATATAAAAGATAAAATATAAAAGAAGAGGCTAAATATCTTAAAAATCTAAATATTCCCAAATTTTGACAAGCTTTTAGTAGAGCAAGATTCAATGTCATCCCATCTGCGGTCCGGGGTGAGGGGGAGATATCAAAGACAGGCATGTAACAAACAGGTATGCCTCTATGAGTGGATACTGTACACCATGGTTTTTTTATGTCCTTTTTATAAAGATCAGAGAGTGAGATTAATTTGCCCCTTGTTAAGGAATTTGCCTGGAAGATCTTGGGACTTGTGGCTAAAATATCTTCTTGAAGAGTTAGTAGCTAAATTCCTTGTCTCTGCAATAAATAAAATAACTGTAAAGTTATTTTACAAAATTTAGAATACTATAGGCCACATAGACTAGGATGGTTAGAAAATTAATCCAGATAGTTGTCTATAGTATGTAAAATTTATTGTCCTGAGAGCTGTAGTGTTGTGAGTGTTTTATGGAAGGGTATTGTTGGACAGAGTAGATACTGGATTAATTATACTTCATTATTCTTCTAATTTTTAAAAATACAATCTGTACGTATACAATTTCATGCTGTTATGTATGTGTAACACTGTATGTATAACATTATAGGTACAATATTGTGTGTGTCTAATGTTTTTAATCACCTAATGATTCATAAATCATAATAAAGGCTGATGATGATGATGACTAACTGATGAAGAAATGAAAAAGAAATACTATCTAGAACAAAGACAGAGATCAGAGAATTTTTTGAAAGAAATCTAAACAAAGGAACCAATATCAGATAAGTTTAGGAGGCAAGTAAAGCATTTATGAGGGGATATTTCTTTTGAATAAATAAATATAAAAGAAAGCAACCAGAGAAAATACAGAAGATTTTAGCAGAAATAAAAATCAAAGATGCATTAAAGAAATTCTCAGAAGATGAAGAAATCTTGAAGAAATTGAGACTGTCAGTCAGTCAATTTTATTGTATTTGATTAAAAGCCATTACAAATTCAGTTAAAAAAACAATAAAACCATTGTAAAAACATATACATCCATATACATCAACTATAGCAATCTCTTTCAAATAGCTGGCATGAATACTTTTAGCAGCTTTGGCAAATAAGGCTGTGTTATATGTAACATGTGGAACACAATCTGAGAGCAGCCAGCAGAGTTTTGTAAAAGGGATCTCACCTTGTAACGATGCCAAAATGTGTCCCAAAAATCTCTTTCTGGGATTTTGATAAAGGGAGCAAAAGACTAGATAGTGTATAATATCCTCTACCTCACCCATGCCACAGATGCAGACCCGTAAATGTCTAGGAGTATTTCTATAGCTACCGTCTAGAACAGACATTGGCATAGTTTGGAAACGTAATTCTGTGAATTCAATTCTCAGAGGGGAAAAAGTGAGTGTATGTAAATATTGAGCTCTCAAATGATTGGATTTCACCAAATATACCAGTGTGAAAAATTTGAACTTTTGATTAGACCTAGGTCCTGCTCATTATCCAGCTTGTAAATGTAGTCCCTCAGTTTAGCTTTGAATCCATGAAAAACAAAAATATCTGTTGAGAGAGTTTTAGATGTTAATAGGTTTTGGACTAACTTAGTCCAACCACCTGTCTTCCATTGCTTGTCTAAACACAGCTTAGGCAGACAATTGTCTGTCATGTCTGGGACCCTCTTATAATATGTAAGAGTTGCCAATTCAGCCCTCGCTTTTACAGATGCAACACCTAACTCTGTTCTGAGGAATGCAGCTGGAGTCCCTGGTGGTACTGCCAGCAAAGACCTCAGGAACTTGTTCTGACAGACTTCCAGGTCACTGAAGTTTTTATGATTTGCCCCCCAGATCTCTATACCATATTGCAATTGAGCAACTATTTTCCCTAGATATACTTTCAAAGCTGGAAATACCAATTTTCCCCCTTTAGAATAGAAAAATGTCAAAGTAGCATGCACTGACTTCTGTACTATTGTTTTGATATATTTTTTTAAAAAAATATTAATTATGAGAAAAAAATAAAAAATACATAACATGATGAACATAAAAGTGAAGAAAAAAGTTACAAAAATGCTTACATTTGTATTTCTCTCCAAATCCATTTACATAATATTATTTATTCAATGTATTATGAATCATACTGGTTATATATTTTGGTTATGTATATCTGATCTCATTCTCCTTATACCCATTGTTATTATTTATTCCTATAATTAACATTTTCAAAATCTACTATTAGTAATTTCATTCTTATTTCTATCCTTTTCAAACTAAGTTTAACCTATTACTATTACTAAGTGTACCCCATCCCCAGAGCCAATTATATCTCAAATTACTCCACCTTCCAAAATTGTAACTCTTGTTGTGGAGGTGTGACACCTTCCTTTTTACTAACAGTTTTCCACAAATATCTTCCATATTGCATCAAAATCACTCCTTTTAATTATTCCTTTTTTGACCTTAATTCCACATGTTAACTTATCATTAATCACGATTTTCCACACTTCTTCATACCAATCCTCTATTTGAAAATCTCCTTGAATTTTCTATTTTCTTGATATAATTAACTTTGCTGCAGTTAATAAATTTGTAATTAGATCCTTCATTGCCTGGGTACAATTAACCTTATCATATATGAATAACAATACTTTACTAGGACATATTTCTAAATCAATTTCTGTTATCTCTTTTATCTCTTTAAACGCCATTTGCCAAAATGTCTGTACACATTCACAACTCCACCACGTATGAATATAAGTACCAATTTCTTGACAACCCCTCCAATACAACCTTGAATAGTTCTTATCTATGTGATTTAACCTTACTGGCATTAGGTACCATCTCCAACCAATTTATAATAATTCTCTTTAATCCGTAAGGATACTTTTTTTAAATGACACTGATTCCAAATTTTTCTCCAATCCTGAATATCTATTTTTTTGTACTAATTCTTCCTCCCATATTTTTCTAAGATATTCCTCTTGATCTTTATGTTTTGACAATATTTTATATATTTCACTTCTGGTATCCTTCAAAATTTCATTTTCCCCCATAGTTTCTCTTTGATTAGTCATTTGTTCAAATTTAGTATATTCTCTAAAATCTTTATTATTCCTATTCCAATTCCTTGTCCACTGCTCTAACTAAATATAATTAAGCCATGATAACTTTGTATCCTGCAGTATATCTTTTATATTATCTTTATTCCTCATTATATTCATGCAGTCTGTTAACTTATATATTCTCTGCTCCTTTAATTCCTTCTCTAATTCACCTCTCAAATTCACTGGAAATTTTTCCACCATCACTACTGGGGTTAATGCTGAAGTAGCAGGCGTTAACTTTTCCTTATTTTTCTTCCAAATCTCTAATACATTTTTCAAAAAGGGGTTTTCTGTTTTTTTCATTTCCCTCTTAATAGGATTTAAAAAAATATTCTCCAAGTTCTTCTCTAATTTTATTGCTATTGCTTCTAACCAATCTAAATCCCCCTTCCCTGTTACTCCATCAATAATATATCTTAATTGATTTGCATTATAATACCACTTTAAGTTCGGGAGGCCCAGTCCACATTCTTTTTGAGATTCATACCAATATGTCTTATTAATCCTCACTTTTTTATTCCCATTACATAAATTTTTCGATAATAACTGCCAATTTTTCAATTCTGCTTCTGATATCTGTATTGGTAACATCCTAAACAAAAAGTTAATCTTGGGTAATATTTTCATTTTTACTAATGCTGTTCTGCCAAACCATGAAAATTTAGTATTTTTATATTCCTCTCATTTCTGTTTCACTTCTTGTCTTAATTTATTATAATTTTTTCCTCCAATCTTTCTAAATTTTTTGTAATATTTATTCCTAAATATCTAATTGTATCCTTTAAGTTAATATCTATTTTTTTCCTTTAGAAAATCTTGTTCTTCTGTCTTAGAATGGGTAAACAGCATTAACTCCAATTTAGCCCAATTTACTTGTAACCCTGCCATTTCCCCAAATTTCTTTAAATGTTCATTTACTCTATCCATTTTCTTTAATGGAACTTTAATTGTCTGCAAGGTATCATCAGCTAACTTACTTTATTCTTTTCCTTTATCCCAATTCCTTCCAAATTTCCATTCCTTCTAATAACATTTGCCAAAATTTCAATAACCACCGCAAATAAAATTGGGGAGAGAGGACAACCTTGTCTTGTACCTCTAGATATTTGAATTTGTTCTGTCAATCCATCATTCACCATTACTACCACTGTGTTATGTGAATATAACTGATTTATCAGTCCTCTAAATTTTTTGCCCAATCCCAACAACTTTAATGTTATTTTTAATGCTGACCATTCCACACAGTCAAAGGCTTTATCTATATCCAATGCTATTAACAAGCTGGATTCCTTCCAGGAAGACAAATAAAGGACAATATGAGAAACATAATCAATACTTTAGAATTTTGTGAGAACCATCCCCAGAAAAAAACTGACTGCTCTTTTCTTGGATATTGAAAAGGCCATTCATACAGTGAATTGGAAATTTTTAGTTAGTTTCTGTCAAAAAATGCGTTTGGGAGCGAATTTTATAAAATGGTTAAAGACTATTTATTCGACACAATACGCACAAACAATTGTTAACGGTCACAAAGCTGACAAATTTAAAATACAAAGAGGTACACACCAGGGTTGCCCTTTATCCCCATTGTTTTCTTATTAGTAATTGAAGTTCTGATATTAAATATAAAAGGTAATAATAAAATAACAGGAGTTAAGGTACAAGGCAAGGAATATAAGATACGGGCATTTGCAGACGATCTAATGGTAACTTTGGAGTATTCAGGTGAGGATTTAAATGTTTTGAAAAATATATTTAATAATTTTGGTAAACATTCTGGTTTGAAAATTAGCAAAGAAAAAACCATGGTATTAACAAAGAATATGACAGGAGTGGGAAAAAATCGTATAGCACAAATTACAGGATATACGTTAGCATCAAAAGTTAAATATTTGGGTATCACAATTACAAACAAGATCTCTGACCTTTTTAAAAACAATTATGTAAAAATATGGAAAATTATTTCAAAGGAACTAAAGAATTGGAGTAATCTAAAAATATCATGGTTGGGGAAAATAGCAACAATTAAGATGTCAATGCTTCCAAAAATTCTTTACTTATTTCAAACTGTCCCTATTATTCAAAATGATAAGATCATTAAGGATTGGCAAAAGGAAATTTCTAAGTTTATATGGGGTGGAAAGAAGCAAAGGGTGAAAATGAAAATAGTGGAAGATGCCAAAGAAAGAGGTGGTCTAACATTACCAAATTTGACATTATATTATCATGCTTGTTGCCTAAATTGGATAGAAGTTTGGATTAAATTAGAAAATACTAAATTATTAAATATAGAAGGAGATGGGCTTGGGTCAGGCTGGCATTACTATTTATGGTATAATAAAGGGGAAAGTAATAAAGAGTTTAATTGTCATTATCTAAGAAAAGTGTTATTAAAGATATGGAGAAAATACGTTATAAGAGCCTGTACGAAAACTCCAAATTGGGTATCCCCCCATGAAGCCTTTTATAAGAAAGAAAATATTTTATTGGATAAATGGATAAAATATGAAGATATGGTGGAAAGAAAAAAGAACAAATTAAAATTAAATCTCAATCAGAAATGAATGAATTTGGTATAAAATGTCATTGGCTCTTATATAGGCAACTTAGAGAGAAACTAAGAAGTGACATTAAACTCAATGGGTTTCAAACAAGAGATGAAGAACTAAATGTGATATTATGTTCAGGAAAACCCAAAGCTATCTCCTCTGTCTATAAGGTTCTGTTAAAATGGTATACAGAAGAAGAAATCATTAAGTTACCAATGTTAAAATGGGCCCAGACTTTCTCCCATTCAATCTCGATGGAACAATGGGAGAAAATTTGGCTAAAAAGGATGAAATATATGGCATGTCAAAATATCAGAGAGAATTTGTATAAGATGTATTTTTGATGGTATTTAACTCCTCAAAAATTGGCGAAAATGACGAACAATTGCTCTAACAAATGTTGGAAATGTGAGCGAGAGATAGGTTCCTTTTATCACGCTTGGTGGATTGTGAAAGAACTTTGGAAGCAGATTCATATGCGAATAGAAAAGATGCTAAATATAAGATTTAGTATGTCTCCAGAAATATATATGTTATCGATGATGGAAGTAGCCCTGGGGAAAAAAGCGGGTAAACAACTGTTTTATATGGCAGCAGCAGCAAGAATGGTTTTAGCACATAGATGGAAAGGGAAAACGATGCCATCAATAGAAGAATGGGAAATGAAATTATTTGATATCATCCAAATGGATAAATTAACAAGTATATTGAAAGTGAGAGTAAAGAAAGTTTTTTTTTCATTTTAATATTTTTTATTAATAATAATGATGTATAAGTATACATAAGTATCTCTACATATATAACAATATTCGGTATAAATATAAGATATATAGTAATATATAATAGTATTTATATATATAATATTTTGTAATATATATATCTCCAAATGTACATTGTACTCTTATAGAAAATTCAACTCATATCCATCTTTCTTCATATCTTATTTCATATCATGTTTGCTTTATATTCCACTTCCTAACTTTCCTAGAGTTAATTCTTAATAGTCCTGTATATGTTACTCTTTCAATACCCCTGTCTTAACTTTGCGTACCTTCTCATAATTCTTTCATCCCATATCTTATATTTTCTTTTAATGACTGAACTTTAAATCTTGTTTTCCTGCGTTCTTCTTATGTTGAGAGAAAAAACTTCTCTACTTGTCTCCATTCTGTATCATTTATTTCTTGATTTTTTCCTTGTATCATCGAAGTTAATTTGTCCATTTCCCTGTATTCCAAAACCTTTATTTTCCATTCTTCTATTTGTGGAACCTGATCATTTTTCCACTTTCGCGCATATTCCATTCTTGCAGCTGTAATCATATAAAGAATTATTCTCCAAAACTTCATTCTATGCTCTTTATGTATTTTCTCTATTATATTTAATAGAAATAGTTCAGGTGTCAAAGGAATACTGATCTGTAATATTTCTGAGATTATTTCTTGTATTCTTTTCCAGTATATTTTGGCTTTGTCACAAGTCCACCATATATGGTAATAGGTCCCATTTTCTCGACCGCATTTCCAGCATTTGTTCTCCCTTGTTTTATATATCTTATTAATTTTCACCGGATCAAGGTGCCATCTATACAGCATCTTTAAATAGTTCTCCTTCAGACTTTGGGCTGCTGTAAATTTTTGTGTTTCTAACCACGTCTTCTCCCAGTGCTCTAGTTGAATCTCATAGCCTATGTTCTGTGCCCATAGAATCATCGAAGGTTTTATCTGTTCTGTTTCTAATTCTCTCTCTATTTGAAGTTTGTACAATTTGAAAGTCAATTGGTTCTGTGGTTTAAATAATATGTCTTCGAGCTGTTTGTTATTTTCATCTGTTTGAAAACCTTCTAATTTCTTATCCATGTTATGTCTTTCTTTAAGTTGTCTGTAGAGAAACCATGAGCACTTGAACCCTTCATGTTCCAATTCTTCTCTAGTTTTTAATCTTGTTTCTTGATTTTTCCCAACAATTATCATATTCCGATATTTTATTATTTTTTCCTGTGGTTCCCGCCATCTACTGTAAAAGGCCTCATGTGGGAAAATCCATAATGGTATTTTTCTGTAATATTTTTTCTTAAACTTTTGCCAGTTTATTAAGAGAGCCTTCCTTAGATAATGATTCTGGAATTCTTTATCAATTTTATGCTTATTGTACCATACATACGCGTTCCACCCCATTCTTAATCCAATTCCTTCCAAATTTAGTATTTCTTCATTTTGTAATGTTAGCCATTCTTTAATCCAAATCAGGGAGTTTGCTTGGTAATACAATTTCAGGTCGGGAAGTCCGAACCCTCCTTTTTCTTTTTTCTCAGTCAAATACTTCCATTTTATTGTTGGCCTCTTTTTATCCCAGATATCTTTAGAAATTTCTCTGTGCCATTCTTTAAATGGTTTTTCATTTATAATTACAGGTAAATTTTGGAAAAGAAAATTTAATTTTGGCAGCACATTCATTTTAATTGTAGCTCTCCTTCCAAGCAGCGAAAGTTGGAGTTGATTCCAATTATTTAATGATTTCTTAATTTCTTTCCATGTATCTTTATAATTATTATCATATAATTCATTGTTTCTTTTTGCGATCCAGATTCCCAAATATTTAACTTTCTTTTCTAATTTGAAGCCTGTTCTTTGAGCCAATATATTTTCTTCTTCCACTCGCAAATTTTTAGTCAAGATTTTTGTTTTTTCCTTGTTGATTCTGAATCCTGCCAATTCACCAAATTGATTCAGCTTTTCCAGAAGGTTGTCTATACCTGAAATCGGATCTTCTAATATGATCACTAAGTCATCAGCGTATGCCTTTAATTTATATTCATGGTTCTTTACTTTGCATCCTTTCAACTTGGAGTCTTCTTTTATCATCCTTATTAATATTTCAAATGTTATTATAAAAAGTAAAGGTGATAGGGGACATCCTTGTCTTGTGCCCTTTTTAATTTTGAAATTTTCCGTTTTTTCCCCATTTATAATCAAAGTAGCAACTTGGTCTTTATATATTTCTTTAATCCATTTTATATATGTATCTCCAAAATTCATTTTAGTCAATACCATAAACATAAAGTCCCATCTCAAGTTATCAAATGCCTTCTCGGCATCGATAAAGATCAAGGCTAGCTTTCTCTCATTGTGCTTCTCGTAATACTCTATAACATTTAAAATTGTTCTTATATTATTTCTTAATTGTCTATTTGGCAAAAATCCATTTTGTTCTTCCTCTATAATTTCTTGTAATTTTTTTTTGTTCTGTCTGCCAAGATGCTCATCTTATAATCAATATTCAACAACGAAATCGGTCTGTAATTGCCTGGTTCTTTTAAATCTTTCCCTTCCTTCGGTATTAATATAATACAGGCCTCACCCCAGGAATTTGGTCGCCCTTCTTCCATAATTTCATTGAATAATTCCAGCATATACGGCACCAGTTCTTCTTGCAACTTTTTGTAATACATTGCTGAAAACCCATCTGGGCCCGGTGCCTTTGCCAAATTGAGTTTCTTAATTGCTTGTATTATCTCTGTTGTTGTTATTTTAGTATTAAGTATTCTCTGTTGATTTTCTGTTAATTTTGGTATTCTTTGTTTCTCCAAAAAGTCCAATATCTTCTTCTGTATCTTTCTATCTTTTGCATTATATAAGTCACTATAATATCTAAGGAAAGTTCGTTTAATAGTTTCTTGATCCGTTGTCGTCTTTCCCCCTATATTTACTTCTGTGATCAAACTTTTTTCTGTTTCCTTCCTCAGTTTATACGCCAGCCATTTGCCTGGCTTGTTGGCCTGTTCAAAGAATCTTTGTTTCATTCTCTTTAAGTTCTTGTTGATTTCCCATTGGTGTTCTGATTTCAACTGTTCTTGAAGCACCTTTAACTCTGTTCTTATTTTAATGTCCGTGGGGTGTAACTTTAGCTGTTCTTCCCATTGTTTTATTTTAACATTAGTTCTTGTTGTTTTGCTTGTCTTTTTTTCTTCATTTCCGTTCCCCACTGAATGAAATGACCCCGCATTACTGCCTTGCTAGTGTCCCAAGTAGTTTTCAATTTTACATCTCATGAAACATTTTCTTTAAAGTAATTTCTTAAAGTTTCTCTGATCTTTTCCAAGTAGCTTGAGTTTTGAAAAATGTAGTCATTTAGTCTCCATCTTCTGATTCTTTTTAGTGTTTTAAGCTCTAGTTGAATTGGATTATGATCCGAGTATATTCTGGGAAAAATTTCCATTTTGTCTACTTGCTTTTGTATCACTTTTGAGATTAAAAACATATCGATTCTTGACATTGATTTGTGAGTTTCCGAGTAATAAGTAAATCCTTTAGAATGTCCGTATTTCAATCTCCATACATCTTGTAACGTCATAAGTTCCATTAATTTGAAAAAAGATTTAGGAAGTTTCCCTTGCTGTTTACGGTCTAATTTACCTCTTGATCTGTCTTCTTTAGGGTCCAATACTCCATTAAAGTCTCCACAAAGTAAAAAATTAGCTTGGCTTGTTTCTTCAGAGTAATTTAAAAGTTGTTGTAATAGTTTTTGATAAAAATTACTTTTGTCTTCTGTTGGGGAGTATACTCCTACTATCAAAACCTTAGTCTCTTGGAGTTGTACCTCCACTCCAACAAAATGTCCAAGTGTGTCCTGAAATTTCAATTCTGATGGGAGGTTACGGTTAACATAGAGTACTACTCCCTTTTTTTTCTTTTGCGAGGCAGATACATAGCAAGTTCCAAGTTTCGGATTTCGTAAGTATTTAGTATCCTTGTCTCTAATTTTGGTTTCCTGTAAACAAATTACATCCGCTTTCGCCTTTTCAACATACCTCCTCTTCTTCCACGTAGAGGTCTTCTAATTCTAATTCTGATTCTTTTTGTTCTTTTCCTTCTGGTTTTGAGTCTGAGTCTTCACTACCAGATTCTATTTCTTGTTCTTCCATGTCCTCTTTATAGTTATTATCTTGGTTTCTTTCTTCTTGATATTGTTCTTGTTTTTTGCCTTCGTTATCTTTTTCTCTTCCATCACTGTTCCTCCCATTCCTTGATTCTAACTCTCTTTTAAGTTTATCAAGTAGTTCTTTGGCACATGTTATGTTGGTTATTCTATGTCTTCTTTGTTTGTATGTAAAAGATATCCCTTCTATCCTTTCCCATTTGTACATTATTTTATGCCTTTGCAGAAATGTCGTTAGGGGTTTATAATCCTGTCTTCTTTTTAAAATGTCGTATGGGATATCTTTAAATATTTTAATGATTTTATCTCCCATTTTTAATTGTTTGTCACAATTATTCTGAATTAGTTGGTCTCTTATCTTTGTTCTAACAAAGCAAACTACTATGTCTCTGGGCCATCCTTTTTCTCTTGCTAGATTCGAGTTTGCTCTGAAGATCCTGTCGATTTCTTGTTCCATTCTGTCTATGTCCATGTCTATGAATGTTGCTAAAACTGGCGTTATCTTTTCATATAGATTCTCTCCAGATGACTCCTCTATCCCCCTCAGCTTCACACATCTATCACGGTAGCGTAGCTCTTGATGAGATATCGCGAGTTCTCCTTGCCGTTGTTTTATTTTCAGTGTATCATTTTCTGTTTCTAGTAGATTTGTTTTTGCTTGAAGATCATGGATGTCTCCTTTCATAATTTTGATATCTTTACTCATCAAATCCATTTTTTCCCCGATTGTTTCTATCTCTTTCTTTATGTCTGCCTTAATTTCAGACCTTGTTTCTTTCAGTTCCTGTCTCATTTCTTGTTTAAGACCTTTTACTTCTCTTAAAATTTCAGCTAGCTGCTGGCCCATATCCGTGGATTGTCTTCTACTTAGTTCTGTTGGTTGGAGTTGTAATAGTGTCTGTGTCTTTGTTCCTTTCCTTGTTCCAGTCACCATTTTTTTTATTTTGTTTTGTTTGTTTGTTTGTTTGTTTGTTTGTTTTATATCAACTTGGGTAGTGAAGGTGGGCTACTTTAAATTTATGAGTCTTTGTTAATAATTTAGTTATGATCTTTTATTTCTAATCTTCATATTAATTTGTTTCTTCTTAACGTCTCTCTACTAGCCCAATTCCCAAAATCTTTATAATATTTACAATTCTCCTTAAATTTTTTAACTAATATGTATTAATGATTGTCAGTTCTATCAGTTCATTATATCATACATGTAAATTTCCTTTCCTTTAGTTTCTAATTAAGTCTTTAACATTCAAATTCCTTACAGTCAGTTCATAAATTTCATATTCTTATTCAATTCATTAAATTAAAGTTCTTACAATTCATTAAACAACTATATAGGAAATATAAAAAATAAATTCTTAAGTTCCTAAGTTCTTAAGTTCTGTTAAATTAATTAATAACTTAATTCAAATCTCATTCATGCATTTTCATTATTAACAAGTTTTTTTTCTCCCCTCCCCTTCACCACCTCACTTCTCCGTAGCTACCACCACCTTATTTTCCAGTGTGTCACTTATCTAATCTTCTCTTCCCAGTCCAAGTCTCTGTTTACTTCTTTTCTTAATCTGTGTCGTGAGTTTCTTGTTCAATGCAGGGCAAGCTCAAGCATTTTCTCTGCAAGCTCCAGCCCCTACCTCCTTCCTTTTATTTGATTTTAGATCCCGTTCATACTTTCTTTATGTATAATTTCCACTTTTTTTCCCCTTAACTTTAAGTCTGTTCCGTCTTCTATTTCTCCGTCCCTCCCGTGTTCTTTATCTTTCCAGTCCAAGCCTCTGTTTCCTTCTTTTCGAAGTCTGTGTCTTGTTCAATGCGGGGCGAGCTCAAGCAGTTTCCCTGCGAGCTCCAGCCTCTACTTCCTTCCTTTTGTTTAATTTTAGATCCTGTTCGTACTTTTTTTTTTGTATAATTTCCACTTATTTTCTTTTTCTTAACTTTAAGTCTGTTCCGTCTTCTATTTCTCCATCCCTTCCATGTACTTTGTCTTTCTGATTGAAGTCTCTGTTTCCTTCTTTTCGGAGTCTGTGTCTTGTTCAATGCAGGGCGAGCTCAAGCAGTTTCTCTGTGAGCTCCAGCCACTACCTCCTTCCTTTTGTTTGATTTTAAATCCCGTTTGTACTTTCTTTATGTATAAGTTCCACTTTTTTCCCCCCAAACTTTGAGTCTGTTCCGTCTTCTGTTTCTCCGTCCCTCCCGTGTTCTTTAACTTTTCAGAAGCGAGTTCAAGTGTTTTCCTCCTTTTGCCTTTTAACGCGAACTCCAGCTTACTGTTCTCTTCTTGCTTTAACCCAATCAATTCTATATCTTTTCGATTCCATGTTTCAATTCAACATATCTTCCCTCTTTGGCTTCAACTTGAGAAAGTCTGTACTTTTATACTCCAGAAACCCTCAGTCATAAATCTCGGTACATTCCTCTCCCGTTCTCTCCCCTGCCCTTCTTCTCCGTGTACTTTCAAAATGCCAGCTGTTTTATTTTTAAGATGTTTAACCCCTCGAGTTGTGTCAGCTAATCATTGTGGACAGTACTTATTTCAAATAGTCAAATGTAATATATATATGATTCTATCTTCTTCTTCTTAGAGTGTCTTTATGTCTTAGTTTCTCATCTCTCAATATTAGAACTGTAAACTTCCAACAACAGTATTATCAAACGCACTCTTACCTTCTTCTTCTGTCTGCCATTTTATTGTCTCAGCTCTTCTCCTTGAACTGTCCCATTCATCTGACCAGCATGATCTTTTAATCTTCGAGTCTTTATAAGTTGATTTCCTCTAGGTTTAGTTCTTCAATTTTCCTTTTTGTCCTTTAACTTAGATTTATTAAAATAAAGTTTCAGGTGGCGCTATGCTGCTCAAACAAGCAGCGACTCTCCACGTGGCTGTTCTGCTCTTCGGTCTCCTCGCCTTTATCCGGTTTAAGAGCCTCGGCACAGCCGCTCCTTAACCTAAAAGGCGGCAATGGACCCCCGATGAGCTCCTCCGAACCCCCTTTACTGGGGGGGTATTTTGCAGGTTGTTAATCTACCAGCTAAGCCAAGGGGGGTGACAGAGTCAGCGGGAGCTTCCCCGCTGCTCTGGCGATCGCGATGCCATCGAAACCGGAAGTGCCGGGAGTAAAGAAAATTTTATAAAACAATGGGAAAACACAATAAAGTATTTTAAGAATTCACGGAATAATATTAAAATGGTGAATATAGATTTCTGAAAAATACTCAAGGATTTGAGAGTTAAAATTACAGATGATAGGATCAAGAATGAAATAGAGTAAAGTATATTAAGCTCTAATGCCGAAGTTGGAAGTACACAGGAGCAATTCTTTTATGTATATACAAGTAAATAAGAGTTAAGATAAGGTAGAATGTTAAGAAAGGATAAATGTGAAATAATATGGCAAACCCTTTTTATGCTCTTTGTTCTTTATTATTGTATGTTTGTATGTTTATTTTGATTTTTGTTTTAATATCTGTAGGTTTGCTATGTTTTTTGTTTGTTTTTGTTTTTGTTTTCTTCTTCTTTTTTTGGTTTCTGTGTTTGTGTATATTTTAATGAATAAAGCTTCATAAAAAAAAAAAAATATCCAGGCCAGTGGAAAAGTTTCCTGATTGCATGAAGCGTTTTGAGGAAGCCGAAATGCCAGCCTGTTTAGAGTCATGATATCTTCTGAGTACCTCTGGTCTGCAGTCCAAAGGCATGTATAATTTGGTTCCAATAAAAGCCATGCCATTAGTCCAAGTAACTGTGGTTGGATGACTGTTTAGCCAGTCATCAGTGGTGTAAGCAGTTTCTATGGCTTGCAGGAAAGCAGAATTGAGTGTAGAATAGATCAAGGAGTAGGCGCGTTCTTGCACGTGTGTTGTAACTTGCATTCCCAGCATGCTGAGGGTGAATAGAGTCTGTTCTTTAGGGAGCAAGGAATGGCTTGGTGATTTGTGGCAAGGAAGTCTAGAAAGAGGGTCAGCCAATGTATTTGTTTTCCCTAGTTTGAAAACAATTTTAAAGTTAAGTCGTTGAAAAAATTCAGCCCAGCACGCCTGTTTGGGGCTCAACTTTCTGGCAGTTTTCAAGGTTTCCAGGTTGCGGTGATCAGTCCAAACTTGGAACGGAGACTTGGAACCTTCCAAGAAGTGCAGCCAAGTTGTGAGAGCAAAATGGATGGCCATGGCTTCCTTTTCCCATATCGGCCAGTTACGTTGGGATTCGGAGAATTTTTTGGAGATGAAAGCTCATGGTTTCAGGTGTCCATCTTTGTCGTGCTGGAGGAGCACTGCTCCCATAGCAAAGTCAGAGACATCTGTTTGTATTATGAATTCCTTTTCTGTGTTTGGGAACAGCAGAAGTGGTGCTGAGGTGAATTTGCACTTGAGTGCATTTTTAAGGTGGTTTGGAAGTTTTTAGTCCATATAATCTGTTTTGGGAGTTTGTCATTGGGGTTAGAAAATTTCTTTAGGAGGTCAGTCAGTGGGAGGGCAATTGTGGTGAATCTCTCTATAAAGTTCCAGTAGAAATTGGCAAAGCCAAGGAATTGCTGCAGTTGTTTTCTTGTTTTCAGGCTGGCCAGTTTAAAATTGTTTTGATTTTGGAGGGGTCCATATTTAGGGTGTATAAATCTGATGTCCGAGGTAGTCAAAAGTCTGAGTGTGAAATTTATACTTAGAGAGTTTCACAACAAGGTCATTGTCTATGAGTCTTTGCAACACAGTGCGAACAAGCTTTACGTGTTGAGGCAGAGTTTTGCAGTAGATCAAAATGTCATCTAAATAAACAACTACACTGTTGTACAAAAATTCTTGCAAAATAGAGTTAAGAAACATTTGGAATACTGCAGGCTCTGCTTGTAGTTCAAAAGGGAGGACAGCCTATTGGTAATTTCCCAAGGAGGTAGAGAAAGTAGTGCACCATTCACTATCAGAGTCCATCCTAATCTGATGAAAAGTCTCCTTGAGGTCCAGTTTTGTAAAGTATTTACCTTATACTAGTTAGCTCATTATGTCCGTGGTGAGCAGAATCGTGTAGGTATTAGGTAGTACTGCCTGATTTATTAAATTGTAATTCATGATGAGCCTAGGATCTCCTCCATCCCGTTCTTGTCAGAAAAATATTGGGTTTGCTGTTGGGGCGGAGGAAGGTTTAATAAAGCCGCATTTCAAGTTTTTGTTCAGGAATTTCTTTAGGGCCTCTAGCTTCTGTTTGTTCATGGGGTAAATTTTTGGTTTGGGAATTTTGGTGCCATCTACCAGCCTTAGTTTACAGTCAAAATCTTTATGTAGTGGGAGTTTATCTGCTTCGTGGTCTTCAAATGCCTTCTGCAGGTCCCAGTACTCCTGTGGGATTTTCTGCAGTTCCTCGGTGCTAAGCTCAAGGGCCGTGTTCAGTTTTGATAATCCTTCAGGGGGTGTAATTTGGTTCTTTGGCACTGTTTTTGCCCTTTTTTTTGTTTGTTTTAAGACACCTTGGGTCCAGTCTATTTTGGGATTATGTCTTTTTAGCCAATCGAACCCAAAGACTACTTGGAATCTGATTTTGTTTGGTACTAGGAATTTCAAGTGCCCCCGGATGCCTCCCACCTGAACAAGAATGGGTTTGGTCCTTTCCCTGATGGGGCTTCCCAGCATATGCGAGCCGTCCATTTGCAATAAGCGAACGGCCTTTTTGAGGGGTTCAAATTCTGCAGCAAGCTCTTTGGCCACTATGGGATTCAGCAAGCTTGTAATACATCTTGAGTCAATCAATGCCTTGTAATGTCTTAACTCCCCATCCGTTCTTGTAAAACTACAGTAACATATACATGTTGAGTTTTGGCTGTACTTACATTCACCAACTGGTCCAGAGCCCATTCATTGCTGTTGGAGTTGGAGGTTGGCTGAGGGCTGTCCTCACCCTCGCAGACCTGGGTGAAGGATTCACCACTCAAGCGTTTGGTCTGTGATTTCAGAGTGTTGGTTTTGCAGGATGTGGGCTTTGTGGGAGGAGCTGTCAGCTTTTCCTCCATTGCCTTCTTTTGGTTTTGGCAATCACTATCAATGTGGCCTCTTCTCTCACATATGAAGCAGGTCCCTTCATGCAGTCATTTCTCTCTTTCTTCCCTGCTTAGGATGAGGGGTTTCCTAGCTCCCAGGGTTTTGCATCCACTCTTTTGGGCTTTCTTTGGCAGGAAAGTTGGACACTTTCCAGGAGGCTTTCTGCTTCATGAGCTAGCTTCATCTATCCCAACAGGCTGGCAGAGTTTCCTTGAGTAAGGCACCGATCCAGAATGTTGTGGTTCAATCCTTCCTGAAAGAACTGCTTGAGTATGTCATCCTTCCATTCTGAGACCTTTGCCACTAATCTTCTAAATTACCTGGCATGCTCTCCAACAGTTCCTTTTCCCTGGCACAGCTTTCTGAGTTGGTGTCTGGCTTGCTCTTGCATAAAGAGGTCTTCAAACCTCTCTCTGAAATGGTGCATGAACACTGTTTCTTCAGCCCAGGTGTCGAACAAACTGGTGACCCACTCAGCAGCTTCGCCATTGAGGTGATGGCTCAGGTATCTCACTCTGGCAGCATCATCACTGAAGCTGTTCCCATAGTCAGACATGTAGTTGGTGGCCACATTGAGGAAGTAATTAAGAGTAGATCCTTCCCCATTGTAAGTGGCTTTCATCTCTTGGAAAGGTCTCAGCCCAGGTTGAGGCACTGGTCCCCCAGGAGGTGCTGGTGCTGCGGCAATAGGTGCTGCTGCTGCTGTGGGCACTTGCTGTTGGGCATGTCCCAGCTGGGGCATCAGGATCCTCCATTGGCTAGTTGAGCTCTCAACCATATCTCTTCTCATTGTAGCTGCACTTCCTCTTCTTTAGCTAGAAGTTGCTCCATCAGGTCAGTTTTGCTGGTTGTAATATCCCAACGTGTGGCGTGACGGCATTGTCTGCAAGCAGTGTTGGCACGCTCTCCACAGGCCCAGGTTTGTCCAGTAACCAGGGTGGTTACAGGAATCATGGTACGCGCCTTAGCTCGCACTTCCATGGGCAGGCTGGGGTCCAGTTCCACTCCCTCAGCTCATTCATCACCTTGTGTGTCAGTGGCTCCACCAACCACTCCCTCTTCCAGTGGTTCTTCTCCAGATGTTTGGAACATGTTTTAGAATTTTGCTATGAGTTAGTGAGGAGACCACCATTCAAAAGGAAATGCAAGAGCTTAAGATTCCCCGGTGTTCCTTCCCCTTTGTCTAGAGATCTTGAAGCTGTGAGAGCCAAGCAGCACTTATCAGCACATTCCTAGCAAGTGTTTACCTAACGGTCTCTGGTACCTAGGCTTCTCTGATTACAAGCAGGCTGTTACTTATGCTGGCCTACATATCCCAATACTTAATATGGAGGGCATCCCAACACCTCTTGTTCTAAAACTGGGGGTCATTCAGGTAATGCCATTAGCCAAGCTTGATTAGTAGTTGATTAATTAAAGCTCCCATGCACATCACTTTCCAGGATATTTCTAAAATAAGTATACCAAGTGTTAGCTGAAATGCACACGTCTACTGTAGGGTTATAACCCGTGTGTGATATTGAAATCAAATTCCAAAATTGTCTTTCATTCCTTTCCAAAGCTGCTAACTCTAACTCTTTCCACTGAGCTATCATGAAGGTCCTTTTTCTTTCTTTCTTAGTAAATTCGTATAAGTTAGATGACTAGAAGCCAATGTCTCCAAGTCACCGTGCAAATGAGTGAAACTGAGACTGTTGAGAAATCAATCCCAGCAGTGACTCTGCCAGGAAGGGAGTGGGATGGCAGCACTCCCTTCCACGCAGGACCAGCTCCCTGTGGAATGGAGTGGAATGGACATGCCACTTCCTTCTGCAGTGCAGCCAGGTACTTTCCCAGGCTGTGCTGGGCAGGAAGTGCTACCATCATGCTTCCTGCCCTTCCACAGGACAGGTAAGTGTGGGATGGTGGCGCAATTCTGTGTCATTGATGGGGAAAACCCATCAATGATTTAATCTGTGATTGCACCACCTGGAGACAGGGGAGGAGCAGGACTGCAACGACATCAAGCAGAAGAATCATCATGTTCCCGTCCCCATGGTGGGATGGAGGATGCTGTGGAAAAGGCCCCAGAGTGAAATACAAACTTTTACAAGGTTCAAAAGAACAGAGAGGCCTTGGACTACCAAATTTAAAAAATTATTTTGCAGCCTCATGTATGACTTTGATTTAAAAAATGGATTACATTTAATGATAAACTTTTGAGCTTAGAAGAACATGATTTAGGATTTGGGTGACACGTGTATTTATGGTCTGATAAAGTCAAGGTTAATGTTGCCTTTAATAATCATTGTATTAGACATACCTTCTTGAAACTTTGTAATAAATATAAAATGAGATTCTATTCAAAGACTCCTTTTTGGATTTATCTACAAGAGGCATATTACAGAATAGAAATAGGAGCTGACCAACATTGGTTAACATTCTATGAGCTATTAGAAAGAAGAGATCAAGACTGTACAATGAAATCAATACAACAAATACAAGAAGAAGGTAATAATATGCAATGAGTCTCATATACGTAAGATTTAAAGAAGATGAAAAGAATAAAGAATTCAAGAAGAGCAAATCAGACTTAGAATTATTATTATGTACTGATGACGATAATTTGATCGCTAAAATGTAAAAATTTCTGATGAAGTTAGATATGGAAGATGAGCAAGTTACAGAATTTATGATCAGCTGGGCAAGAAACTTTGTATAACGAACATATGAATCGATGGGAAAAATTACAGACAAATGATGTTAAAAAGTACTTTGCTATGATCTTCAAGAAAATTATTAAAAATGATGTATCACTGGCTTTTGAAACCTGAGAGACTTGCAGAGATGTCTAAAGATGTGAACAATAAATGTCAAGATCAGGTTGGATTTCTGTAATATATGTGGCAGACCTGTGAAAAAAGCTAAATAATTCTGGCTTAAGATACCGGGTATGATTCAAAAGATCCTGAAAGCCCAAATATCAAAAATCCTGAATTATTTTTACTAGGAATTTGGGCAGATGATATAACCATTGATAAGAAACAACACAAATTGGTGCAATATATGTTACTGACGGCAAGACCAGTATATGCAAAGTACTGGGGAAAATGAAAATATCACCAACAGAAGAATGGTTTAACAGATTGATACTAATAGTTGAAATGGATAATCTTACATAAAGGTTAAAAGGTCAAATAGAATTTGAATTTTCTTCTGAATTTTCTTCTGAATGTTTGATAGGTTATTTAAAGAAAAATGAGGATGAATTGATGACAATAAGTTTTTGAACTTGCATATATTGTTAAGCTTTTTACTTTTCACTACTACTACTACTAAGTCCTTTTTACTACTACATGAGAAGTGTTATACAAAAATATTAGATGACCCTAGTTTGTAGTTATTTTAGGATATTTTTAATATTTACATTATATGGTTTTGGTAATAATGTTTAAGATTCGTCAGCAATTTATAAGAATTAAGCCCAACTACTATTGTTAATCATTGGTATCTTTGGTTTAAGTGTCATGATAATACTTAGGTTATAAATGTATGATACTACTTTTTAGAAACAATTTAACTCAAAACAAGAGAATTATGGTAGTAATTGTGTATTGTTGATAATTATCATTTGTTATAAATATTTTGATTAACTAGATAAACTATCTTTTGAGTGTAGGGATAAGATTATAAATACTATCAGCAACAAAGTTAACTTAGATTTTCAGTAATGATTTAATAGTTAAGTACAAGTATTTACCAAGAGCTATTTGCAATAAGGAGAGGAACCAATTTTTAGTTACCATATTTGCCAGCATGTAAGATGCACTTTCCCCAAAAAAATTAGCCTTTGAAAATGGGGTTCATCTTATATGCCAGTGCCTCATTACAAGCCTTCCTTTTGGCCCCTCCCGTCCTGTGCCAAGGCAAAGTTGCATAGAAAAAGGAGGAGGTGAAAAGAGGGCTTATGCAAGGCTTCAACCTCACTTCTGTTTTGCCTTGGCAGGGAGAACTTCCTGCCAAGGCAAAATGGAAGGGGTGGAAGCCTCACGTGAGTGTTCCTTTCATCCCTCCCTTTCCTATGCATTTTGCCTCAGCGAGGAGAACTCTCAGCAAGGAGAACAGAAGGGAAAAGGAAGTGAAAGGAGCAATCACAAAAATGTTCCTTTCACTCTCTCTCCGTTTCCTATATATTTTGCTCTGTCAAGGCAAAATGGAAGGGAAGGGGTGGGGGAAACCTCATGCAAGCACTCTTTTCACTCCCCCTCCTTTTCCTATGCATTTTGTCTTTGTGAGGTACTCATAATTTTTTTCCTGAAAAATACCCCCTAGAAATACTCCATAGTGCTTCTTATACATTGGTGCGTCTAATATGCTGGCAAATACGGTATTTGTAGTCTTTTTGTTGTTGTTGTTCCTTGTAGTTTTTTTTAGATGTTTGTAGTTTTGTTATGTATTTTTTTATTTTATTTGCATTCTATTATTATTATGTACTTCTAGTTTTATGTAGTATTGTTATCTTTTTTGGCTTTTTTCTGTTTAAATTTTTTTTTGAAAAAAAAGAGATATTGTAATGAAACTTTGCACAAATAGTATCTATCACTGTACAAATAATATATATCACTTGAGATTGAAATAGGGCCATCTGCCTGCCTGCCTGTCCTCCTCTTTCTTTCTTAACTATAAAAGCTCATAACATTTCTTCACATCTTTGCAAATCCCTGTAAGGATATCACAGCCCTTGAGGATCCACAGACCACAGAAGAAGAACTTCCGGTCTAACATATTCAAGGTTAGATTTGCTATGCTTTCCAGTGTCTCAGGCAGCAGTGTAATAAATCTGCTCATGTACACTGCTCTTATGAGTTTTTTTTAAAATTCCAAGAAGAAAATGTGACTGTGCTTGGAAGGGGATGTGACAAGAAAAAAAACATAAATAGCTGAAAACAATGTTGTATAAATTGCTAAAAGTGACACCCTGTGAAAGAGCACTCAAAAAGGAACAAAAAGACTCAGAAAAATGTAGAAAATAAGGCAAAAAAGCCTGTGACTAGCCAAACCAAATAAAAAAAGGATATCAAACAGAAAATTGACAACTCCTGCCCACAAAGCCACCAGAAGAGTGACCACTAATGGTATATCTGAATGACCCACGAGGTTGAAAAGACAGTTAATCAGGTCCCGTGATTTTAAGAGCTCCAGGGTAGGTATATCTTTAAAAGCTAGGAGATGAACTTCAAAAAAAACTTTAAAAGAGCTCTGAACAGTTACATCAGCTTAGGTAACAAGTCTCCCTTCTAAATTTTCTTAGATCTTCCTGTTTGTGCAGGTACTTAAAAATACATAGGGATTCCTTCTCCCCTCCCCCCATACACATACACTTCCTTCCCACATCTATCTCCTTATAGATTAGTAAGCAGAAAGAATAAAATCATACGCTCGAGCTTATAAGTATAATGTGACTAGAAGCATTTGGGTGCGCACATGGACCTTCACATCATCTGTAGGCTTATGGAGATCCTATGAATTTCATTGAGAGACAACAAATACTCAGAAATGGTTCTGCCAGTTCCTTCCTCTGAAATATAGCACACAGTACCTGGTACTGGTTTGGTGCATTTATTTGAGAAAATATCTCCACCTGCTGGCAGACTATTCCATACTCTTAAATAGGACATGTCACTAGGGATAGGCAAAGAAGCATGTAAACAAACATAACAACAAATGAGAAGATTATATGTATGCAAAAGGAGGAGAAGAAACACTTCCTGCATGCCAGCCCTCCTAGTTGGCTACTGCCAAACAAACATGTAGATACACAGCTACTTCGGTAAGATATCAGTCCATGCAAAGGAACAAGATAACATTGAGTAAATTGGACAGTGCAGGGAAAGCAATGCAAATTGAAGAAATTTTTTTATTGAGTTTCCACATAAACTATACATAATCATACACATATACATAAACTTACACATAACTCCCCCACCACAAAACAAACAAACAAAAGAATTCAACAAGAAAAGAGACATGTTATAAAGAAGCAGGAAAAAAAACTGTCTAAAAAGAATCAAAGGAAAGAAAACATAAAAGGGAGAGGAGGTCTGTAACATAGGGAAGAGAGAGAGAAAAAAGAGAAAAAGGAAAAGGAACAGAGGAAAAAAGAGAGAAAGAATCTATTTAAAAAGGAAGATAGAAACATTATGTCTTGAAAGAATGCAATTTGAAAAATTAGATTGAGTTGAAAACTAAGAAGTGCATAATCTCAGAAAACAAAAGACTAGAGCTCCCTGACTTCTTACATTTTTTGTTTTATATATAATATGTTTATATTTAAGTCCTTCTTTATATTGTGCATTTTAGGGCTATCATCCAATTAAAGTTAATCCTGTTTACATTCACATTTTCTCATTTACATGAATTCACAATTGTCTGATCAATCTCAAAATTCAAATATCTTTTCCAGAGGTATAGCACATACTTAGATCATGCATTGCGCTCCAACAAATGGAAAAATAGTAATTTCATATAGGAAAAATTAGTTAAGAAGGAGAGTTAATTATGCAAGTTTTATTTTGTCACAAACAGTTTATGGAAGAGAAGAACACATACTTAAGGACCTCATCACACTACACTGTTATAGATCTATTATTCCACTTTAACTGCCATGGCAATATTGCATGGATTCTTGGGATTTGCGCTGGGGTGTGGGGATCACACGAGCAGCCTCTGGCAAGAGGCTCTCGTGTCCAGGGTCCTTTGTCTCCGCACGAGCTGCCTGCTTGCGTGTGAGCCCCGCCTCTTCCTTCCGCAGCGCAGCCTGGGACCTTCCCAGGCTGCGCTGGGGAAGGAAGCGCGACCGGTGCAGCTCCAAAGGCTCTGCACACCAGGTAAGTGCATGCGGGGGCCGGGAGCAATGCGCGATCACGGACCATTTTCAGCTTCTAGCCAAAAATGAAAAGGTGTGCGATTGTGAGTACATCATGCAGATCATTCTTCACAATCGTGCGATGCTCCAGGCTCCCTTTCGCATGGAAAATGCCATGCGAAAAGGGCGTATGAGATAGCACTTGGGAGGCAGTACATAGTGAGTTTTGAGCATGCAGGGGAAAGATGAATGGATCCAGAGATGTTTCAGGAGAGACAAAGGAGAAAATGGAACTAAAGCAGATATATTTACTTTGTTCTAGAATAAGAACATAAAGGCCCTTACTTTGTACTGAATTTCTCAAGGATGATTATTAAATTGTCAAAGCTAAACAATGACAATAGCCAATTGGTTATGGATACATGGAAACTTACAGAGTGTAGCTAGCTGGTTATCATTTGGGCCCTTTCCTCACCTTACCTTTTTTCAGCGGTGGGGTGTGGGGATCACACGAGCATCCTCCAGCGAGAGGCTCTCACGTCCCCACTGCTTCAGCTCCGCACGAGCTGCCTGCTCCCGAGCAGGTAGCATGAGAACCCTGCCTCTTCCTTCTGCAGCACAGCCTGGGAGTTTCCCAGGCTGCCCTGGGGTAGGAAGTGCGACCGCCTTGGCTCCAGATGCTCCGCACGCATGGCAAGTGCGCGTGGTGCCCTGGAGCAATGTGCAATCACGCACCATTTTTGGCTGAAAGCCGAAAATGAAAAAGCACAAAAGCGGCACTGCCAGGCCCTGGAGCGTCGTGTGATTGTGAATGCGTTGTGTGGATCACTCCTCACAAATCGCGCAATGCACATATGCCATGTGAAAAAGGCCTTGGTCTCAAGGATTTCCATTGTAAATTAAAATTTGGATAATTAACCCCAGTTAATTATTGACAAATGGATTGCATACAAACATCTGAAAGAAAAAATTTCAGATGGATCTTGGATCCATCTGGGTTCAATCTTGGGTTAAAAAGAAGTTGCAAAAATAAAATTTGAAATGAGAATCTGAAAATGAGGTCTGAATCTGAAAAGAGACAATAACACTAAAGAAGTAGGCAAGGGATAGAAATTAGCTAGGAGCATGGATATATAAAGTATATAGGTATGCTGTGCTTTTCTCAAGGGCTTTTAAAGTTATCAATCCCACATGCTTATACTAACTACTAAATTGCATATTTGCTGTCTTCCTGGTTGGTTTGTTTTTTGCTTTTCCAATATGTATCTGTCCTCTTTTTTTCATCCTTCACACTCTCATTATCATTTACATTGTCCACTTGGCATTCACACATCTTGTTTATTAAAGATCACGAAAAAAAGCAATGTTAAAACTTTGTAAGGATTTGCTAAGGGATGCTGATCCACTACAAATGCAGCATCTGTTTATAAAGATCAATCAGTGAAACAAATCTGATGAGTAACTCTGAGCATATGTAGAAATTATTTCTGCATAGTTGAATCACTCTATGCTCTTTGCCTATCCACTCCCTGTCAAGGTATCTGATGTACAAAGAGCATATGTTTTGCTCATTTAATACAATGGGACATATTTCTGAATCAATTTTTTTTTTAAAAAAAATGCTATAGTTAGCCAGAAGGATAGCAGGCACAAAATTTAGCAACCTCTTTATTTTGGCTCCAGCTTCACTCAAAGTTTGTGACCCACTGAAAAGGGGTGCAGGTAAAATATAGCATGGGAGGAGTGGGGAGGGCTGTGAGAGAGAAAAGGTAAGATGAAAGCAAATGAGTGCAAGGAAAACCAGGAGGTTATTGTCCACTTGGGTTGGTTGTTGCTCAAAGCTGAGTTGTTAAAAAATGACATGATTTATTCATTTAATTTTTAACAGAATTGTTGTCTCTGTCTTTAATAAGCAAAGGTGCTAGACTTAGTCTGTCAAATTTTAAGTAAAAAAAGAATTTTAAAAGTGACTGATACTTTTTAAAATCAATCTCTATGCCTTTACTAAATGCAAAAAAGGTGGAAAATTCAGAAGCTACTCACTGATTTCAGAAGTTTCAAAGTCCTTACAGAATGTATGTTGAACACTACTACTATAAGTTGGGGGGGGGGGTTGATAAAAAAATCAAACTGGGGTAGAAATGGGAATTTTTAAAATAAGTATACCTTCTCCAGACACAATCAGGATCTTTAAACCTCAAATACTTTTTACTATTTTCAAAACTTGCCCATATTGCCTACTTCTTACTGAGGTTATTTATATTAGCTTAGTGATCATTACAGTTCCACTGAGTTTTTTGTCCTGACTAGTGTAGTTCTTTTAAATGAAAATGCAGATGATTTCAAACCATGCCTATGCAATTTAGCTAAGTTAGATGTAGAAAATATGGGAAGAAAATAAAAACATTTTATATTGTGTTAACTGTAAAAGAAGCTTCACTTTTCAAGACTGCAGAAATTATTTGCTACAAATTAAGAGGAAGAGGACAGAGAAAAAGAGTATTTACTATCACTGAACTGCAAAAAAAGAAGTGAGCTCTGTGAGTTTCTTCTCAGTAACTTCAGCCAGCCACAACCAGTATATGTGTGTATGTGTGTCTGTGTGTGTGTGTGTACAGAACATATCCATTAAAGTGGATTTGCTGCATCATTTGCCCTAAATTGCAATCATGCCCTGTTTTGTTACAATTGTCTATATTTTCTGAAATTATGTTCTTTTTAATTTAGGGTGGCTTTTAAATAGGAGATTAAAGAATGCATATATATTAGGCAATCACCTATTCCTATCATCTTCAATTGATCTACAGTTTTCAGTAGATCTGGGTTTTGATAAAATGTGGGATAAATAAGCATATCGCCTACAAACCAATGAAAGAAAAAGTAATCATGAAAGCAATTATCCTTTAAGCACAACTTAACTTTCTTTCTTTCTTTCTTTCTTTCTTTCTTTCTTTCTTTCTTTCTTTCTTTCTTTCTTTCTTTCTAACTGAGATAAATATGTATATGGAATCGTAAAGAATTAGTGCTGGTATAAAGTCAAGTTTTGGGTGCATTTTTCTTATCTTACAAACTGTGGAACAAGCCACCTTTTCTTTGAAATATGGTGTGATTGCACATGGAAATTAGGATTTAAAGAATACAATTGGTCCTCCACTTTCACAGGGGTTAGGGGCACAGGACCCCCCACTAAAAGAGAAAAAATGTGAATATCATAAGCCCACCAAGCCATATTGAACACATAAAAAAGTACTGGTGAGGTGGCCTAAGTGCACACATGTTTCGTCGCTCATTCACTCACTCATGTGAGTGGGTAGAAGGGTGGAAGGGGATGGAATGGGGGTGCAGGAGGAGGGAGAAGGGGATACCCATTCTAGCCCCTTTCCCCCCTCCCACCCAAGTGAGCAAGAGAGCAAATGTGTGCACCCTTCCTCCTCTGCTTCCACCCCCTTCCCATCCACATGAGTGAGTGAGTATGTGTGCCCTCCTCCTATTCCATTTGTTACTGCCGTTTCTAGCCCGAGCTTGTGGGATATTAAGATATCATTTGATATCACTAATTTGCCTTCTGTACCCATTCCTATCCACGTGCTTGTGAGGCCCCTGGACAAGCACGCACACAGGCGTGGCCAACAATAGCCGAACCATTCAAACCCTGATCTAGGCAGGCCAGTCATTGCCGAATGCAGCTTCAGGAGACCTCAAGGCAAGTACCACATTATGTGGTACCACACTACCTACAAAAGATCCCCTGCCCCACGCAGGCAACTTGATGAGCGGACTATACAACGCTCAAGCACTCCGCGTTTGCATACTGGCTACTCTATTGACAATCTGGCTATAACTCAATCATCTAAAGTACTGACCTTTCGGAGGCTTTGTCTCCAGCCCCAAACTCATTGTTTTCCCCAAGTACGGACTAGCCTGCGGCCACAATTTTCCCTATAAGAACCCCTGACTTTGAGTGCTTCCTCAGATCGCTCTTGGCTTCCATTCCGCCTTGCTGTCACTTTGTCCAGCGAGCCTTCCCCTCAGCCCCACGTGCTGAGAATCCACGCTCCCCAGCTTCTTTGCTTCTTACCGGGCTTCAGGACAGGTATAGTATTTCCCACACTGACCCTCCTCTAAAAATCCCTCTATCCGCTCCTACCTTTATTTCTATAGTTCCTTGTGTGAGTGTGTTGCATACACGTATTTGATTGTATTTCAATAAAACAATTATTAATTTGAACATCTGTCTTATCATTGACTCGGCCTGACCCCGTAGACATAGGGTTCAAGATCTCACTACGTTACCCTGCCTCTCGCATTGCAAACTTGTGCTCTGTGCTAATTCCGTCCCCATTGTTTGAGCACATTTAGGTGTCCCTCCCAGGACCCGCAGAAATCAGGGTAACACATTCTCTTTCTTCCTTCTCAACCACAGAACTGAGTGAATGTACATGCCTTCCTTCCTCCCTGTCCCGTCCTCTTCTTGCCTGCATGAGTAAGCAAATGTGAGGGTCCTCACTCATCGCATCCCATCCCATCCCATCCCATCCCCTACATATCAGTGAGCAAGCAGGCATGTCCTCCCTCCTCTCATCTCCTTCCTCTTTCCCGCCTTCATGAGTGAGCAAACACTCTTCCTTCTCATTCTCATTCCATTCCCCCTCCTGCCTGTGCAAGTGAGCAAACATGTATGCATCCCTTCCTCTCATCCCATCCCCTTCTCCTCTCTTGCCTATACAAGTGTGTTAGGGAATGCATGCATGTTTGGGCCCAGCCCCTCTGCCAGTTTGATTTCCTCCCAGCAACACAATCCATGAATAGTAAAATCTGTGAAACCTTAACCCACAAATGTGGAGGACCAGCTGTAATTTTAAGTATAATCAAGGGCTTGGGCACAATGCAATTTCTGGCAATTTTCCACCTTCAACCCTCCCCATATGATATCACAGGATGATTTTGAGTTTCTTGTCTATTTCCAAAGAGGTTTGCAGTGTGTTATATGCAGGACTTCTGTCTGAGAAGTATAGGCCAAAATGTTTGCTTAGCTGTATAGAAGCAATCACGCAGAGGAATTCTGTAGCTCAGGAATGTGAGATCACTCTGAGAGTTAATCAAATTGTGATAAACACAATCTGACTCACCTTATCATCTGCAGTGGTTATTACCAGTGATGTAGACTTGAGTCAATTGACTCGGACTCAAGTCAGACTTAAGTCACTTCAGTGACTCAACTTGGACTTGACTCGGCAAAAATTACACACTGACTCGACTTGACTTGAGACTTGCATATTTTTAGTGACTGACTTGCTGCACTAGTTCAGTAACATAACACATTCATCCAAAAACCTTACAACTTACTGCTCACATGACATTCTGTCTCAAGCCCAAAGTGTGGACACATTTCTCAGCAGGAAGATCAAATGGGTTAGGCAATGGGCTCAAGATGAGATTGAGGTCTGCTCAGCAGCCTGTCCCCTCTACATATAGGAGGAGCTTTCTAAAACTTTTCCTAAGAGCAAAAGGCAAGATTTGTGCCCAGACTGCAGGGAGCATATCTCAGAGGGGAACAGAAAATATGTTAGGCGATGGGCTCAAGAAGGAAGGATCCTTCCTTCTAAAGGTCTTGAAGCTTCAGTATGGGGAACAAGAAGGATCTTATTCCAACCTTCTGCAAAAGCCTCCATCTCTGGAAATTGGAAGTAAGAAGGATGCTATTTTCCATTTCCAAAGCTGCAGATGGCAAAATCACAAAAGTAGAGGGAGACTCTACTTAAACTGTTAAAACTGACTTTATTCAACTCTGTCCAGAAATTCTGGAATACAGGTTGGGGTATAAAGTTGGCTCCCAAACTTGAGACTTGACTTGAGACTTGACTTAAACATATCTTGCAAGGACTTGAGACTCGACTTGAGACTTGAAGGTAGAGACTTGATACTTGACTTGAGACTTGGAGTAAAAGACTTAAGTACATCACCGCTTAAATACATCACTGTTTATTTCACTCCACTTCTCAGCTTTAACCATGGTGACTTTAGGGCAAGAAAACAAAGAGAAAAAAGGCTCATTATTACTTGTGCTAAATCTCAGCTTTATGCTTCTCTCCTGGGGCCATTTCACTCTATATAATTATAGTGCTATATTCCATTTTAACTGCCATGGCAATATGCTAGGGAATCCTGGGGTCTGTAGTTTGTTGAGGTACTACAGCTCTGTGACTTTGAATTCTAAATGTGTATGTATGTGCCTTCAAGGTTCCCTTCCACGTGCTTGCGAGGCCCCCGGACAAGCACGCATACAGGCTCAGCCGATAATCGCCATAATATTCCGAAACAATACAGGCAGGCCAGAACTAGCTGACTCGCAGCTTTAGGAGATCTCAAGGCAAGTACCTTCATTAGGTATGCATGCAGCTTTCAAAAGATCTCCTGCCCCGTGCTGGCAGCTTGATGATCACACTATACAACGCTCAAGTACTCCGCTTTTGCATACCAGCTATCCTATTGACAATTTGGCTATAACTCAATCATTCAAATTCTGACCTTTCGGAGGCTTTGTCTCCAGACCCAAACTCATTGTTTTCCCCAAGTCCGACCTAGCCTGCGGTCACAATTCTCCTTATAAAAACCCTTGATTCCGAGACCTTCCTCGGATCGCTCTTGGATTGCTCTTGGCTTCCATCCCGCCTTGCTGTCGCTTTGTTCAGCGAGCCTTCCCCTCAGCTCCACGTGCTGAGATCCACGCTCCCCAGCTTCTCCACTTCCAACCAGGCTTCAGGACAGGTGAAGTATCACCCAAACCAACAACTCCTCTAAAAATCCCTCTATCCCACTCCTACCTTTATTTCTCTAGTTATCTTGTGTGAGTGTGCCGCATACACAGTTTGATTGTGTTTTTAATAAAACATCATTTATTGTTTCAACTTCTGTGTGCTCCTTGACTCGACCTGACCCCGTAAACATAGGGTTCAAGATCTCGCTACGTTACCCTGCCTCTCGTATTGCTAGGCAGTGCTCTTGACTAATTTTCCCAACTTATAAAATTGAGAGCGCATTTAGGTGTCCCTCACGGGACCCCCAGGAATCAGGGTAACAGCTTCCACTAGTAACACCAGTTACTCCCACTAGTTACTTCCACTACTTCCACCAGTTGCTTTCACTAGTAACACCAGTTGCTGACTCCCCCAGCTGTTTTCCTGATTATTATGCCTTCTCTATATAAATGCTCTGAGTCTCATGGGCTCTCTCTTTTTCATCTACACTGGCTGCAGTAAGTATTGTCCTGTTCGTGTCTCTGTGTAGTGGCTTTTAGGGAAGGCCCTGCCTGTGTTGCACCTGAGTCCTGGGACTAGGTCAAGACACCTAGTCCCTCTCTTTCTCTCTCAGTCTGTCTCATGGTAGAATGAGAATGCTTGAATCTGCTCCTGATGTGCCAATGAGATAAGTGCCAGCAGAAAAAAAGAGTGAGGGCCTACTATCTTCCTGTGAGAAGACCTCTGCATAGTATCCTCCTGAGTCTACTGAATAGGATCCTCAGGGTCAGCATGGTGAAGGCTCATATCATGTAGTTGCAAGGGAGTGACTGACAAACCACAGAAACCAGGGAGGAATCAGTACCACCTGATGGATTCTATGGAGTTTCTAATACAGGCCAAGGTAAATGTCACATGTCTCAATCCATTGTCTCAGTTCCCCTAAGGACAATTGTATTAATGACATTTCAAGTGCAGTGTGATCTTTGTCATGGAGGTGACCTACTGACCTGCATCCTTCATTGCACACCTTAGTTAGCAGATTGAAAATTTCTTGTTTTTCATTCTCTTAGGGGTAAGGTGGTGCACACTCACTTTAGCACTATAACTGTGAAAAAACACCTTTTAAAATAAAGTATAAAATTAGAAAGAGAAAATAGAAACAATGTGGGAGAAGAAGAACATGGCTACTGGGGGAGGAGCATTAAGGGAGGGGGAGAAGCTGAGTTCATGGAAGGGATGGCAGAGATGGAGGGAATCCATGCACATAGCACAACTTAACTACATAAGAAGAAGAGGGAAGAGTAATGTGCAGACTTAAGGTAGTGCTGCTACAATCAGCAACAAATGAGAGCCCAAACCCCAGAATAATTTTAGCATAACTCTACATGGAAATGGAAACAGTTCTTACAATGTGTTGCAATGCATGAAACCCTGAAATAAAATGCCCCAATGTTTGTCAAAACTTTTAGGCAGTCTGGGGGAGCCCTAAAACATGCAAAAACTAGAATATATATTAAACTCTCAATAAAATTAAAAATCATACGGCAGCTTATTAGAAAGCAACAAATAGGGACAATAAAACAGATTACTAAAAGCACTCTCTGCTTAAGCAGTCAGTTCCCAAAGACTTATTAAAACAAAAATGCCTTCATCTGCTGCCTAGAGGAGACTACACAGAGAGGCAATATAGCCTCTGTAAGCAGCTCCAGGTCATAGGAGCTGTTGTAAGGCTGTACACCCCCACACCTTGATATGGTTTAATTGGTGAAATATGATTTAATAGACAAAAATATATTAATTGGTGTTGATATAACACGTGCCCTGCTATGGCTGTATGGCCAAGCTGGACATGAGGAAAAAACTGGCTGAATGCATGTGCTGCGAATTAGGTCAGAAAACAACTCTAGGAGTAGCCAGGTCGTAGAATCACAGAGTTGGAAGAGACCATAGGGGCCATCCAGTCCATCCAGACTTTCAAAAATACATAAAGAGATGAGCAATAGTTGGAAGTACCAAAACCACAATGGATCTTTATACCATATGTGGTGGACTTAGAATCATAGAGTTGGAAGAGACCACAGGGGCCCTCCAGTCCAACCCCCCTGCTATCCAGGAACACACATCAAAGCATTCCCAACAGATGGCCATCCAGCCTCTGCTTGAAAACCTCCAAAGAAGGAGACTCCACCACACTCCAAGGCAGTATATTCCACTGCCGGACAGCTTTGACCATCAGGAAGTTCTTCCTGAGGTTCAGGCGGAATCTCCTTTCCTGCAGCTTGAATTCATTGCTCCTTGTCCTAGTCTCTGGAGCAGTGGAAAATGAGCCTGCTCCCTCCTCGACATGACATCCCTTCAAATATTTAAACATGGCTATCATGTCCCCTCTTAACCTCTTTTCTGCAGAATAAATATACCCAGCTCGCTAAACCTCTCCTCAATAGGGCATGGCTTCCAGACCCTTCACCATTTTGGTCGCCCTCCTCTGGACACGCTCCACCTTGTCAATATCCTTCTTGAAATGAGGTGCACAGAACTGGACACAGTATTCCAGATGAAGTCTAACTAAAGCAGAATAGAGTGGTACCATTACCTCCCTTGATCTAGATACCATACTCCTCTTGATGCAACCAAGAATCATGTTGGCCTTCCTCCTATGAACTGTCAGAAAATCACCAGGAAACTTCAGAGATGAATAGGCTTGCAGCTAGCCTAATGACTCTGTCTTTTGGACAATAGCGACTGAGAGAATCCCACCAAACTGCTGATTGTCTTAACTCCTCTTCCCCTGGCCATGCAAACCTCTCCTTTGTCCTAAAACCTGTCTGACCAGCACTGAGCTATCAGGATGACCATTAGCCCTTTCTCAGCTAACACTAAAACCATTAGCTCTTTCCAGACCTCATTGTCCACTCTGTGAACTCCATTGTGTACTTGGTCAAACAGCCATTCACACCCTTGCCCTCCAGGCAGAAATTGGGTACATAAACCCCTAGTTTTGGCCAGCCCACTTGCACTACACCAGTTGCTGGTCACCATTCTGCTACTCTGATTTCTGATCGTGTACTGTCTTCAGACTTGAGTCTAAGCCACATCGCTGGCTTCTTTGCTGCTCTTCTAGATCAGTAAATATCACCCACTAAGCCCTGAAACCTCTCTATCTAAAACTTTCCTCCCTTTCCCTTCAGTTAGCTTTGAGTGTGTGACTGTTTGGATTTTGTGTGTGTGTGATTAATTCACCCAATAAAACACAGTGAAGCTTACTATTGGATCTGTGGCTGGTTCTTCCCTGCAGAAGTACTAGTAAACATGCACAATAGTTACCACCCCCAACCCTAGGCTTGGTTCTACATCCTTGGATGACTTGAGGGCAAAATATTTTTTCTTAACCTTGGTTCATCTATAAAAGGGTAAGAGAAAAAGTGAACTATTTCAGAAGATATGGAACAATGACTGCAGTGAGTGAGATTGGGAGATTTGAAGAAACACGACTACATGGCCTCTTTATTAAAGCTTGTATCTCCCTCTGTCATCAGAAAGTATTTGAACTATTTGCCATCCTGCATTCTTACCCCAAAATGTGGGTTACATGGGGTTCACCCACGATACCAGTGCCTTCATTAAACAGTGGAGAATATTAGTTCAAAGAGGAGGCCTAAGAGAAGGGGATAACCTTATGAGATCTTTTACACCTGTGTATACTGGTACTAGTGCAGGAAAGAACCAGCCAGAGATGCAAAAGTAAGCTTGTTTGTTTTATTGGGGGAATTCACAATTGCACACATACAAGATACAAGTAGTCTCGCAATCACACAAGGCTAACTGAAGGAAAAGGGAGGAAAGGTTTGGGTAGACAGAGCTTAGAGCAGAGTGGTGATATTTACTCATCCAGCACAGAGGAAGCAAAGCAATGTGGCTTAGACTAGGAGTCCCAGAGTAGTACAAATCAAGAGTCAGAGTGACAATCTGTATGCTAAAAGTACTAGAAGTTATCTGGTGAAAAGCCTGGGTTTAAATACTCTTTTTCTGCCCTGAGGGGTAGGTGTTAACAGACCTCTGGCAAACAGACAATGGAGTCCAGAGAGTGGACAATGGGGTCTAGAACAAGCTAATGGCCTTAGCATTAGGTGACAAAGGACTGATGGGAATTGTGATAGCTCCTTAATGGTGGGACAGTTGAAGAGACAAAAGGAGCGTTTCTAAAGACAAAGGGAGAAGGTTGAAGACAATCAGTCTTTCCATGGAAGCAGTTTTGGAAGCTACCATTTCTAAACGTTGGGTCATTGAGATACATCTGCAAGTCCATTGTCCAGGGCTTCCCTGACTATAACCTAGCCAGGCCTTGAAGTCTCGTTCTGACTTTGCTTTGCAATGTACTTGTTCAACAAGGTCCTCTTTGCCAGCAAGTTTCCCAGTCATATCAGGATATCATTTATATTTCATGCCAAATAAATATATGTTTTGCCAATTAAACCATATCATGGAGAAGGGGTGTAGGCCTGGTAACAGATTCATCTCTTGCACACACTTTAAATCCATCAATTGCTTATCAAAGTAGATTGGCATTTGTCACTATTTTTTTCCCTACACTTTGTCAAAGTTTTACCATCATTATGTAAGCTAATCTCTGCATTGTCAGAATCAATAACCAAGGAGTATTTTGCTCTCTTCTTTGAACAGGTTGGCAGTACAAACCTGGGAGATCTGTGAATTTGCCCATGCATACTGAATATGCAAATCTATGCACAATATGCATTTGCCTTCTGTCCCAGTGTATAGATGACACAGGTAACAACAAACTAATTCTTCTGTCATTCACTCAGATGTATTCTATTGGGGTCATAGGTTTGTATGATCTACAGAAATATCTGGTAATGAGAATAAGGGACAATATTTAATTTTAAAACTGTATCTAGTTAAAGAGGCAGTCAAACAGCATTTTATTGCTTATTGCCTCTTATTAGACCGCCACAGTATATTTGACATATATTTCCGATAGTCAGAAAAGTAATCTTCCATCTCTTAACTTGAGCAATATTCAATGATTGAGATGCTTGACTGTGTCACATGTTAGCAAAGGCATGGATTTCTGCCTTCACACATGGAGAACTGAGCAACAAGCAAATTTACTGCCATTTACATCATCTTTCCTCATACATACAAAGCATCCTTTCTATACTGGCATGAGGAGTCCTGATGCTCTCCCTTTCTCCTGAAATTTAATCCACCTCTGCAGTAGTTCAAAAGGAGCTTCAGGAATTGTGAACAGACAACCTGAACCTCTGCTTTGTTAACTGGAATGTATGTGTGATGTCACTGAAGTAGCCCTATTGCAATTTTGATTTAGTGCTGATTCACCAAATCAAACAGAGAAAATGACTTGACAAATATTGTTTCTTTTGGAGAACACAGAGGCCTATATGAGCCAGGCCTCCATCTCATCAACTGTAAAAACTGGGAGGAATAGAAGCATTTTATACATCTGGACTTCAGAAAGAAATAGAGCAGGAACATTACACCTTGAGATCATGGTTGTTATATTCCAGTTCATCAAAACTAAGCATCCAATTGTCATATGATGGGAATTATTCTAATTATATATATTATTCTAATTTGCACTCTAATTATATACATTCAGTGTCCTGTTGCATTTTTCCTATCACTTACATTTCAGTCTTTGTACCATTTCATGTATTAACCCGTGATCTGAGAGAACAAAATTACTGAAATGTTTATAGTACTGGTCATGGAACGGTGAGACTCAAGTCTGAATCTCTGATTCGTTAATTTATCATGTGATTGTGACTTATCCCTGTCTCTCTCTTTTTTTAGTATTATTATTTTATTTATTGAACTAGTGTATTTATCTGATGTTGCCCGGGGTTTTATTTTCTCATATTTTCTCTTGTTAGAAATACCTTAGGAATTACCTTACCTTAGGAATTAGATGTGGTTGAAATACACAGATTTGATATCCAGTGTCTGTTTTCCCAAACTGTATCTTTAACTTTTTCCCATATCTTTAACTTTTTCCCATGGTCCCCAATCCAATCTGTATTCAGAGTTGTTAACATACAGAGGTTTGGTTCCTGGGGGAATACAGTGTCCTCGTCCTTGCTAGGCCTTATCTCCATAGTAACTGGCCTATTGTAGTACCTGTAACTTTTCCCCATATTCCCCAATCCAATCTGTACTGAGAGTTGTTAACATAACAGAGGTTTGTTTTCTGAGGAAATACACTGCCCTTCTTCTTGCTGCTGGGCCTCGTCTCCATAGCAACCAGCCTGAGGCCTAAGAACTCTTTGGCTGAGTATTCTGAAGGCCCCTCTCTGAACTGCCAACCCCAGGATTCCATGGAATTTTCACAGTGAGCCAATCATATGAGGTCTTCTCACCTCACACAGCCAATTGTATGAGGTCTTGGCCTGCCTGACACAGACAAACGGATAAACTCACAAACTTTGATTTTTATATAGTAGATAACAACACAAACTAACCACAAAACACACACTAAACAAGAAGAAAGGATATAAAAAGACAAGATAACAATCCATAACAAAGAACAATAATAACAATAATACCAACAAAAAAACCCACACCATAAACTAATAGACAAATAGACAAACAAATATACACAACTAAAAATTGGTTCTCCTGTTACAAACGACTTACAGTAATCCTGAGGAAACACTAATCCATTAAATCATAAATTATCACTAAATTTATTATTTGTTGCTCATATTTAATTCTAAAATAAAAAGTTATAAACTTACTAAATTAATCTATACCTATACTTTCTATACTTTCCCCCAAAACTTAGTTATTAATTAATTAATTAATTAAAATTAATAATTCTTAAGTATCAGAGTACAATATTTATAACATTTATGGTAAAATCATTCAGTTTGTTAATTAACTAATTCTAGTTTCCTTAAGATATCCTTAGTTATTCATAATGTATATGTAAAACAAAGGAGAGGAAAAAAATAATACAGCAATAAATTAAAGTCATCTACAATTATCTTATAACCATTCACACGATAACAAGGTAAATGAACATCTAGACACATACAGAGAATATACACTGCAAGTTCAAAACCCCAAAGCCATCCATACACCCTTATTTTCTCTTAATTAAAAATTTCCTCTCCTTAACAAAATCTTTTTCCATAAAGCCCTTTAGTTTGGCTGTAAGTTACCAGTTTCCACTATTATCATCAATTTGTTGAACCATTCAATCATGGATGGGATTTCCATTTTCTTCAAGTACTTTGCATAAACTTGCCTCACTGCCAATAATATATATTGAAGAAATTTCTGTAGCTACTTGTCATAGCTGGCATCTTCTCATCAGATTCCAAGTAAAAATAGTTCAGGAGACTTACTAATCTGACATTTCAAAAATTTTTGGATCATATTCTGTATTGTCCTCCAAAACTGTTCAACCTTGCCGCAAGTCCACCATATATGATATGGTTTTGGCACTTCCAGCAATTATTATTCATCTCTTTATGTATATTTGAAAGTCTTTCTGGTGTAAGATTTCTTGTAAATCATAGCAAAGTGTATTTTTAATTTCTCTTGTCCCATAGTCTTTCCCATTGATTTATGGATATTGTATACCCAAAGTTCTTTGCCAGTTAATCATATATTCTTTCACTTATTCTTCTTCCATCTCTATTTTCAACAAATTTACATATCTTGGCAATCAAATGTTCATCATTACCACACAGCAATGATTCAAAGCCTGATTTGTTCTTTTCAAAATCGTTATTCTTTTCATCTTCAAGAAATCTTAAATTGTCTATGTGTGAACCATTGTATTTTATTATCTTCCTTTTGTAGTTGCTGTATTGGTTTCATTTTGCGATCCTGATCTTGTTTCCTTAATAAATCATTGTAAGTTAACCAACATTGGTCAGTCCTCATTTCCATTCTATAGAAAGCTTCTTGTGGCAAAATCAAAAGTGGTGTTCCTGGGCATAGCCTCGAAAATTCTGTACAAACAAGGTCCCAAGGCTCATGCAAATAAAAGTTTAAAAATAATCTATTCATGCCATATAGTATATAAATCAAATTAATTCAAAAAAGAAAGCCAAGTTCTATACAAAATTTAGTCCAGGTTATATATATATAAATTAGTCAACAAAATAAGTAATCGACTGATCTTGTAATGCAGGCCCTCATAGATTCATATAAGAGTGAAAATAGGTAGCAACAAAATAAAGTCTATGTAAAGTGTCAGGGTGTTCTAACTTGCAGCAAGATAGTTTAAAAAACTAAAGAAAGGTCCTGTCACTTTAGATTCCAAATCATACAAAGGAAAAGCAATTGTTGCAAAACAGGGCCTCCTAGTTTCATAAAAGGAAAAATATTGCTTGCCATTCAAATCCAGTTACACCCAGGGAATCCAGCAATGGATAATGTAATGTCCATGGGGGGTGGATGAGTGAATGGCCATACACCCCCGGCTCCTCTGAAGCCCACAATCTCTCCTGCAGTCCAAGGTCTCTGCTGTCTCAGAGTGGTCTCTGTTACCAAATAGCTACAAGTGGGTCCCTGATTGACTGCTGCGGAGGATCCCCTCTTGTCAAGAATGAAGCTTCAGGTAATGCAATCTTGCCTGTCTTTTCTGCCAAGCATTAGATTGTGTCTGCCACTAGCTGCACCAGAAATGGAACCTTCATCCTTGTCTCTCAGTAAACTACCTTTTGGGATTGTTGTAGGGGTTAATAAGGAGAGAAGAACCATGTAAAGTGGGCATGTCCTTTCCTGCTCCAGTAAAAATAAAACAACAACAACAATAATACTATACTTTTTTTGTATTTTTTGTCCTTTCCTGGTCCAGTAAAAATAAAACAACAACAATAATACTGTACTTTTTTGTATTTTTTAACCAATGGCAAAAGCTACAGAAATAGGAAAATACCACAGAATATCCATTAAAATGGTTCACCTTAGGATAAGGGTAAGATGGCATCATGAGTAGTAGGCTGGAAGAAGTCTGCTACGCATCTAATTGCTAATTTTGGTTTAGTGTCTCTAAACAGAACAAATTTTCCCCAGCAACTAAAGTAGAAATGGAGGGGCTCAGCTTTGAGCCATTTTCCAGCAAACAGTGCTTTGTAACTAAGAAGATCATACGTGCAGTGTCAGAAACAGACCCAAGTTACAACAAGTTCTGATTGATATCAAACTTTATTGGCACATGTGCAGATCATGACTTCAATGTTAGAACTCAGGAGATGTGGGAAAGAGCAAAAGAGTTATGTGTCTCCATGGCTATTCCCCCATACTGTTCTCAGGCTAGCAGGATTCTTATCAGACTACAGGTGCATTCTATTCTACATTCCCATCCCTCTGTGCTTGGCACCTAGCTCCCTAATGGCTACTGCAAATCCCATCATTTTGGTGGGCTGAGTGCCCAACATTCTGCCCCCCAACTTGAAAGAAAAATTCAGCATAGCAAAAGCGAAGTGAGGCTAACAGCGAGGTTTGTTAGGGTGAGAGAGGGGAAAGGTTTCAACTAGGGCCATTTCCACACTAGACTATTCTAGCGCTACTATTCCACTTTCAACATCCTACAGAATTCTGGGGTTTGCAAATGTTGATGTTGAAAGTGGAATAGTAGTGCTATAACAATTTAGTGCGGAAATGGTCTACGTTAAGAGTGAAAACCTGAGTGACAGAGACCTGTTCTGCAAACTGAGGTGGAAAATCTTTCCAAAGGATCAGGTACTAGAGGCACCCTTTATGCAGACAAGAATCCAATATGGCAGAGAAGTCACAAAGGGCTGGATCAGGGTTGGAAGCTGAAAAGCCCAAAGGAGCTGGCTTGGTCAAACTGCAATGAAAAGCAGGGTTAATCAGTTTATATTTAAGGGGCAAGGTCAACTGCACAGTCACATCATTAATTGCTTTTTCAATGAGGAATGGCCCTATGTACTTTGGAGCAAGTTTGCTAAAGGGGCACAAACAGGTGAGCTTTTTGGTCAACAGGTACATCAGGTCCCCAGGTTTATAGGTGGGTTGAGGTGCCTGTTTTTTGTCAGCTTGTATTTTGTGGGCCTGTTTTGCTCTGATGATGGAGTCCTGGACACTGTTCCATGTTTTGGAAATGCTGGAAATCTATTCATTAATGGGAGGGGGGTAATCAGATGAGGTGAGTAATGGAGGAAGTGCTTTAAGTGAAAGCCCATAGACAATCTTGAAGGGTGACTTTCCCATGGCAGCATGGACAGCAGAAGTGAAAGCAAATTCAGTGTAGAGGAGCAGGGAGAACCAGTTAGATTGAGTGTGACTGACATAGCAGCAGAAATATTGTTCAAGAGTCTGACTGGCCCTCTCTGTTTGTCCGTCTGTTTGAGGGTGGAATGCGGTGCTAAGTTCTTGCTGTATGCCCAGAGTTTTGAGGAAACTTTCCAGAATTTTGAGGTAAAGACAGGATCTCTGTCAGAGATTACGCAAGCAGGCACTCTGTGCAAATGCCATATGTGGGCAATAAAGAACTGGGCTAATTTCTCAGCAGTGGGCACTTTCTTTAGGGGAACAAAGTGGCACTGCTTGGAAAACTGGTCAGTGAGAACCCACATTACTTGATAATCCCCACTAGAGGGAATTCCCACAAAATGGACTCTCAAAAGTTTGGAGGGAGTAGGGAGAGGGTGAAGTAACTCATGTGGTTTGGCAGTCCAAGATTTATTAATAACACAAGTGGGGCAGTCTTTGACATACATCTCAACATCCTTGCAAAGCGATGGCCAAAAGAAGGATTTCCAAATGGCATGTAGCCCAAGGCAGCAAACACAGGCAGCCTCCGGCATGCACACGCACAGCTTTATGCCAAAATTTTCATGTGCCCAGGGGCCTGCTGGCCAATCAGGCTTTTGGTGGGCCTCGGAGATGCCAATTTTAAAAAGTGAAAAACAAACTTGGTTGGTGGATTCAAAAGATTCGGTTTGCCATTTTTGGTGCGGGAATTTGGATCTGTGAATCTTGAATCCTTGCCTGGGATTTGAGGATCCAAGGATTTGGTTGGCCCATCCCTATTTTAATCCCTTGCTCCTTGTCCTCATTCTGGTGGAAAACAAGCCCGTTCCCTCTTCAATATGACATCCTTTCAAATATTTAAACATGGCTATCATGCCCCTCTTAACCTTCTTTTCTGCAAACTAAATATATCCAGCTCCCTAAGATGCTTCTCATAGGGCATGGTTTGCAGACCCTTCACTCTCTTCTGGACACGTTCCAGTTTGTCAATATCCTTCTTGAAATGAAGTGCCCAGAACCGGACACAGTATTCTAGATGAGGTCTAACCAAAGCAGAAGAGAGTTGTACTATTACTTTCCTTGATCTAAACACCATATTCCTATTGATGCAACCAAAAATTGTTTGTCTTTCTTGACCACTGCCTCACACAATTGCCTCATATTCAGCTTCTGATCTACTAAGAGTCCTAGATCCCTTTCACTGTTGTCCTACCATGTGTCTCCCATGCCATTTTTTCTGCCTAAGTGTAGGATGTTACATTTCTCTCTTTTGAAATTCATTTTGCTACCCTTGGCCCACCTCCTTAATCTGTCAAGGTCATTTTGAATTTTGATCCTGTACTCTGGGGTATTAGCAACCCCTCTGTTACTGCCCTGGCTAGCCCGAGCTTGTGGGATAAAAAGATATCTCTTGATATCAATAATTCGGCCTCACATACCCATTCTCCTCCACGTGCTTGCGAGGCCCCCGGACAAGCACACATACAGGCTCGGCCGATAATCGCCGTAATATTCCAACACAATACAGGTGGGCCAGAAATAGCCGACTCGCAGCTTTAGGAGACCTCAAGGCAAGTACCTCCATTATGTATGCACACAACTTTCAAAAGATCCTCTGCCCCACACTGGCAGTTTGACGATCGAGCTATACAACGCTCAAGCACTCCACGTTTCCATACTGGCTACTCTATTGACAATTTGGCTATAACTCAGTCATTCAAATTCTGACCTTTCGGAGGCTTTGTCTCCAGACCCAAACTCATTGTTTTCCCCAAGTCCGAACTAGCCTGCGGTCACAATTCTCCTTATAAAACCCCCTGACTTTGAGCGCTTCCTTGGATCGCTCTTGGCTTCCATCCCGCCTTGCTGTCGCTTTATCCAGTGAGCCTTCCCCTCAGCTTCACGTGCTGAGATCCACGCTCCCCGGCTTCTCCGCTTCTAACCAGGCTTCAGGACAGGTGGAGTATTACCCAAACCAACAACTCCTCTAAAAATCCCTCTATCCCACTCCAACCTTTATTTCCTTAGTTATCTGTGTGAGTGTGCCGCATACACTGTTTGATTGTGTTTTAATAAAACACCATTTATTATTTCAACTTCTGTGTGCTCCTTGACTCGGCCTGACCCCGTAAACATAGGGTCCAAGATCTCGCTACGTTACCCTGCCTCTCGTATTGCTAGGCTGTGCTCTTGGCTAATTTCCCCAACTTATATAATTGAGAGCGCATTTAGGTGTCCCTCCTGGGACCCCCAGGAATCAGGGTAACAGAGCAGCCCCTGTACCCCTAATTTGAGTACGAGTCACAAACCTTCTCAAATTGGACTGGTATAGACTTAGGTGATGGCCGGTCAAGTCGCTAGAGCTTCTGTTAGGCAAGAACACATGTGTGTGTGTGAAATCTGTGTGCTTGAGCTCTAGGAGTTACTCTATCTGGGTTGGGAATCTGTCCCCCCTTTCTTGCTTGGTTTGTGTATGTCAGCCGCTCCGGCATGGTCACTGCTGGCCCTTGGGCAGTGACTCATTGACCGATAGCAAGGGGTGTGTGCAAGCTGTCCTGGGAAATACCTCCCTAACTTAGGGTCTATCGCAGGCTGGGATCCGAAGCATTTAGAGATACGTTAGGAACAGTCCACATCCATCCAACACCATAGCGGCAAGGCAATAGCACTTAGGGAAGAAATCCCCCCCCCAGAGTAGTACACGGGTGCGTCCCGTCCTTGTTAGTGAGTGAGAGTGCGGGTGCGTCCCACTGACAGTTTTGAAGGTGCGAGTGCATCCCGGCTGTTTAAATTTCGGGGGCTTCTCGACTTGTTTAGGGTTTCAAGAAGTTTGTCCTGAGGTAGATGTGGGCGCCCCTCACCCGAAAAACTGTTAGGAATGGTTTTGGTTTAGGTTCCCATCCCTTTTCCCCTGCTGCTTGGCCCGGCGACGTAGTAAGTTCCAGAGTGTTCGTTTCCCCCCTTCAGGTAGACGGAGTACTCCTGAGTCTAGGTGACCTCCCTGTCCCCAAACCGTTACCTCGTCCTTTTGTCCCTAAGCTGTAGAGGTGGAAGGCTGGGCTTAGATGTACAAAAGTGACTTTGTTTGGGCAGGCTGGAGATAGGTTCCCATCCCTCTTTCCTAGAGAAGTTCCTCAGAGTTCATCTCCCTATAATCCCCCAGGGGTCTAGGTGATCCTACCCGTCACTCCAGGTCCTGGTCCCGCTTTTGGGTTAGGAAACTCGATAGTTAGAAATGGCAGAAGGTAGCAAAGTTACAGTTAAGGACCTCATGTTAGAGAGGGAGGTCCGAGAAAAGTTAGAGAAGTGGGTGGTAGGCAAAGGGAAATCTCCCTGGAAGGAGTCTAGCTTCCAGACGACAGATCCCTTTGCCACGTTAAGGGAGGCGTACGCTCAGGCACACCAGACAAAGAACCTGTTCGGGCCATCAAAGGATGCTTTGGCAGCCTGGGGACTTTGGCTGACTGCCAGAGATGCCTCAAAAGCCCTGAGTGAGGCCAGAGAAAAGCTAGCGCAGGCAGAGAAGGAGAATGCCCGGCTTCAGGCCGAGATGGAGGCACTGCCCGCAAACAAAGTAACGTTCGTGTCCGTCTTGCAGGCCTCTGCACAAAAGCTAAACGATGCCACCTTGCTGGGCCAGACTTGGGAGGAACGAGCCCATGCCTTAGAGGCAGAGCTCGCCCATGCCAGGTCTGTGGCCAAGTTTATGGTAGGGTAAGTGAAGGAGCAGCACTAGGCTGTGAGTCATGTAGCTTGCCACCAGCAGATTGCGGCACTGGAGAGCCAGCTCCAAATGCGCAAAGCCCTAATTTTGTCTGTGTGCCCGGAGCTGCTCCCAACTTTCACTGAGGACTTTTCTGGGGAGCCGCTGCCGGAGGATGCTCAGGCAACCCGTCCCCACAATCCCGACTGGAGCGACCCTAAGGTCCTAGTCAAACCCGTAGAGACCTGGTCCATGACTAGGCAGACCACCCCCCTTGGCGAAGGCAGTTCAGAAAGGGCAGAGACCTAGGAGACACAGGTCACCGAGACTAGGGTCCCCTGGAGAGCCACTGAGGCAAAAGCGACAGCGGACCAGCTGGGTCCATTGAATCGGTCAATGGGAATAATGTGAGTATATGCAGTCATACATTCCCATCCCACGGCTAACGGCCAAGACCTGACCCAGCTGGCTTGGCTTTGTATGTTCCCCTCCAAGCTCCTGACTCTTGAATTGGCCATGGCGGCTTGAGGCCTTTTTGAATGTGTGGTCATCTACTCCAAGAAAACATCATCCAAATCCTCAGGCTGGCTTAGGGGGCCCCCACCATGACATCCCTATTGTTTCTCACCCCTTAATTCTTACACAGATGCTCTCAACCCGGCTTCCTGGATTTAAGTCATGGATCTTTTCAGAGGTGTAAACATCCTTGACATATAAAGCTACTCCTTCTCCTTTCTTGTTTGGTCTATTTCTCTGAAATAGGTGATTACCCACCCACCCCCCAGTAACTACTTTTCAATCATGAGACTCATCCCACCAGGTTTCAGTGATACCAATTATATCATATTTTTCTTTTGTATTAAGAGTTTCAGTTCATCTTGCTTATTTCCCATGTCTGTGCATTGGTGTAGAAACATTTAAGACCATATGCCCTTTCTTCAAGCCCTTTACTAAAGTTGCTTTTCCTACCACTGTTGGTCCCTAGTACTACTTGGCCTGCTCTTACCGTAACATTTGGGCTGTTCTCACCAGCACTTGCTGAACTTCTGCTCTGAATAATACTTTCTCCCCATGCCCCAGAACTCAATTTATTTTTTTATTTTTTTATTTTTTTGTATAATTTCTATTGAAAGTTTATCTCAAAAATACACCCCCTCACTTCCATGCTTAAATCTTCCAGTTGAAATTGCTTATTTCCATTCCATTACAAACACAATTTCCATCTTACAGAGAGAAGAACAGTTACATTATTTCTTCTTTGATTTCTCATACATTTATATCCTTACCCAATCCAATACTCTTTTCCATTCTTTCTCAGAGTTCTGGATAGATTTATTCTTCAAAGAAAATGCTAACTTTTCCATCTCTATCATATCCAGAACTAATATGTTTCTTTTCTTTCCAGTGCTGCGCATATGTCAACCTTGCCGCAGTTATTAGCTATAATAATATCTTCTGATGACTTCTTATTTCCCTTCGTTGGCCTAGCATATTTAACAAATAAAGCTCCAGTTTCATTTCAAAATTCAGCTTACAAATTCTTTGGATTTCGTCATGTACCCCCTTCCAAAAATTTTTTGCTATCTTACATGTCCACCACATATGGAAAAAAGACCCCCATCTATTCATCGCACCTCCAACAATTTGAATTCCCATTTTTTGATTTTTTTGCAATCTTTCTGGGGTCATGTACCATCTGTAAAACATTTTATAAAAGTTCTCTCTTAAATTTAAGTTTGGTGTAAATTTTATATCTATTTTCCACACTCTTTCCCAAGTTTCTAATTCAATTGAATGTCCCAAATTCTATGCCCATCTAACCATTGTATCTTTGACTAGTTCTGATTCCATTTCTCTTTTCAGCAATAATTTATAAAATTAGGAAATTCTTTTCTTTTGATTATCTTTCTCTCAAATCCGTATAGCTTTTGGTCCATTCTAAATCTTTCTCTGAGTTGTCCCCATGGAAACCAATTTAGTTCATGCCCTTCAACCTTTAATTCTTCTTCTGTACACATTCTTGGTTTGTCGCCCTCCCATTTCAATAACTCTTGATATGTTAATAAATTTCCTTATTTTGTTGGGGCAATTTTATAACCTTCTTGTGATGAGATCCATGCTGGTAGTTTTGTACAAAATGTCTGCTTTATTTGTGACCAAACCTTCAACAATGTCCTTCAAATGCAATGATTTTTACACTCTTTATTCACTGTAGATCTATCATAACATAGATATCCATGCCATCCAAATCTATTGCTTATTTCTTCTAAGTCTTTAGTGGTTGTGTTTTCTAATTGAATCCAGTCTTTGATCCAATCTAAACAACATGCGTGAAAATAGATTTTTAATGATGGTAAGTCAAGTCCTCCTCTTTCTTTTGCATCTTTAAGTATTTTAAATCTAATTCTTTGTTTTTTCCCTTGCCAATAAATTTCTGTGGGGCCTTTTCCCATTCCTTAAATATCTTCTTTTTCCTTATTATTGCCCAGAACTCAATTTAAAGCCCTCCTGATGAGATTTGTGAGGCTCTTAGCAAAAACATTTCTGCCAATAGCTGTGAGGTATCCTGATATCCTGAAAGCTGTGCCTTACATTGTCATTGGTTCCCATGTGAACCAAAAGTAAGGGGTAACAATCAGTGGACTCGACCAGTCTTAACAGCCTCTTGGTTACATCATGAATTTTACCCCAGGGAGAGAGTACTCCTCATGATTCATCCTGTCAGGTTTGTAGATTATTGCTTCTGTTCCTCTCAGCAAGGAGTCTCCAACCACCACTACTCGTCTTCTCTGAGGCTTAGCAGGGGTTACTTGATGTGCAGATTCTTCAAGGCTCACCTGGACATCCTTTTCAGGTTGACATTGTTGCTCTTGTTTGTGTTTCATTTTCTCATTAAGCTTATCTTCAAGCTGACACTGTTGTTCTTCTTGTTGTTCCACTTCCTCACTAATAAGAGAGAGAGCTTGGAATTGATTCTGTAGCTCCAAATTGTCTGCTTGGTTGCTGGCCCTTCTATGTGCAACATTCCTCCAAGTGTCTGCCTCCTGTGATTGGGAACTGGCTTCCTCCTCAATGATGTTTCCCAAGTGGTTCCACTTTCTATATTATTTGTAGGTTTCTATTCAGGATTTGCAATAGGGAAGTAAAGTGTTGAAACACTTTTTCCCCATGCATTGTTGTCTTGTTTAATCTAATTAAAACAAAAACTCTGGCTTTACTGCAGATGACATGTTAAAATTCATGTATAGGTAGAATCCAAAAGGGATGACACTTTACAACAGCATTCACTACATTATTAAACCAGGGAGCTTAAGATAGATAAAGAAGGCAAACAACTTTAAGAAGTTCACATTACCCAGTTAAAAAACATAATCCACACTAATAATATCAAATGAGCCATTTTAATCATTTTTAAAAATGGAAATTGGATGTGATACATTCCTGGATTCTTTAAAATACTATAACAAATATGGTTGCAGAAAACCTCCAAAGCTGATACGTGTGTGCATGTGCCTTCAAGTCACCTGTCAACTTATAGTGATCTCATTCATTTTACAAGGTTTTCTTAGGCAAGGAATAAAAGAATACTCAGAGGTGGTTTTGCCAGTTGTTTCCGCCTACAGCAGCGGTATTCATTGGCAGTACTAACCAGAGTTGACCCTGCTTAGCTTCCAAGAGCAGACAAAATGTGGTGCCTTCAGGATATGTATCCCCCACAAAGCTGATATACAATTTTTATTTTAATGACATAGACAGGAGTACAAGGGTCCCCCAAGGATAATTTAGGATAAATGTTCTGAATTTATAGGATTCTCACCCAGAAAAAAAAAGGCATATGAAATGATTCCTTTTTTGTCCTATAAATATTCACAGTTTAACAGTTTTGATAGGCCAGGAACAGCTTCCAGGGCATAAATTTCCACAAGCATAGCTATACCAGTGGTCAAGGTAGGGGTGAAGTCTGCTCCTTTGTAAAGGAAGCCCTGTCTCGCCAGGGCACTTGATTGACCACGGGGTGCATCTGGTTTCCTTCTTCCTGCTCTTGCACACAGGAAAAGAAACAGTAGTTCCCACACACAAACACCACTGCAATCAGTCAGTGGATGTGGCCCATTGTGCACATGAGCCTTTGGCTCCCTTTGTGCATTCAGTGCAGAGGCATTGTGCATAGAGGTGCTATATGCCTCCTTTGACAATGCATAGTAAAGTACTTATGAAGGATTATACTACCGAAGGTTACCAACAGAATTCTGGCCACAAGTTGTGAAATCCAACACCAATAGTTCTGGGTAATTAGAAGCTCATCATTGTACATGGGGTGTTCCATGCAAACTGAAGTATATTAGTTCCTTTAGTAAATGGAAATGATCTCACTTGAAATGTCAGGTTCTTTTTAATTATGTTTATGCCCAAGTAGAATATGTATTTCTTTTCTCTTCCCTACCCCGTTTTATTATCTCAACCACATGTGAGTTGGATAAGGCTTAAAGATAATATCCAAGGGCATCCAGTGAATTTCAAAGCTGGTAGAAATTTGAACTGCATTTCACAGGTTCTAGTCTACTGTTCTAACCACCACACTGCACCATTGTTATTTTATGTTGCAGAGCATGGCAAAAAAGCCAGTAGTGATTTAAGCAGGTTTTGTTCTCAGCTACAGTCTGACTATCCTTCAGAACTAAACCTTATCTACATGTAGTAATGACCAACAGAGTGATTTAAATTTATGTGGGGTACAGGAACTTGCATGGCAATTTCTCCAGTGAGGAGAACTCTAAGATTATCACCACAGAAGTCTATGATATCATCACTGTGTTCTGTTTATGCTAGCAGCAACAAGCATAAGGAACTGACAGAACTGATACTAGCAGCAAAAAGCATAAGAAACTGACATTTGACCTGTGAGCTCTCTAGACTTAGTCACTATGTCTGGCACAAGCAGTTCCAGAGCAACAGTGAGAAATGCAACTGAGGCATGAATTACGTCTATTATTTTATCATCTTCACCTTTCATCTTCTTACAGAAATGAGCCTGCTCATTTCAAACTTTTCTTCTGTCACCTGGTTTGCCTATTTCTCAGAAGGAACACAGATGCTTTGCTATTTGCAGTAGCGAAAAGCTTGATCTGGGAGATTTTAAAGGGAGGGATATTGCATGATCAGCTCTGGTCTCTTGCTTCCTTCAAAAAACAAAAAACAAAAACTGATTTGCCTCCTTTGGCCAGAGCTGAGTTGTGATGTGTAAACCAAATCCGTATTTAATATTTCTTACCTTCCAGGCTTAGGAACTGTAATGGCAGGGCTGGTGAACCAGCAGTCCTACAGATGTTGAATTCCAGTTCCTATCAGTTCTTACCAGTCTAGTCAATACTGAATCATGACGGGAATAAGTATTTCATCAACATCTGAATGACTGAAGTTCCCAACCCCTGTGCTATTAGTGCTGAAAGCAAGTACTCAAGTATTTTTAGATCCTCCAAAGAGAAGACATGTTGGCTTTTTTCCAGGTTCAGAGGCAGACATGGTTTCCCTTTCTTTTCAGTTAGAATTAGTTATCTCTTAATTTTTCTCTCTACAAGTATTTCTCATAACAAAGATTAGCTTTTTCACTTAGATAGGAAAATAGATTCAGTGTGCTTTCAAGAGAAAGCAAACTCATCAATCAGCCCAACATTAACAAAGGGTTAATATCTGCATATATTCAAGCTGCAAAAAAAGCAGAAGTAGCTCATATCTTTGACATATTGTTTTCTGTGTGGAAACATGTTTTTATAACACAGACAGGGCCAGTTCTATCATGAGCCTGAATGAGGCAATTGCCTCAGGTGACATGGAACCAGAGGTGGTAAATTCAATACACCCTACTCACCACCATCATGGCAGGGTACCATCTGCTCTGGACAGCTGTTGCTACTCCATGCAATTGCCCACAGGTGGGAGCCTCACTCACATTGCCCACAGCTGGGAGCCAGACCCAGAGCCACACTCTGTGGAATGGATGACTCAGGAAATCTTCTGTGTGGTAGCAATTTTCTCAGCTACTCTGCAGATTCAACAGATCTAGGCCATTTCTGCACTACACTGTTATAGTGCTATTATTCCACTTTCAACCTCCTGTGGAATTCTGGGGTTTGTAGTTTATTGAGGACCAAGAGTTCCCTGCCTGAGAATTCTAAATACCCCTCTCTAAACTGCAAGCCTCAGGATTCCATAGGATGTTGAAAGTAGAATAGCAGCACTATAACAGTGTAGTACAGAAAGGCCCTAAGTGCTGGTGACTTCTGACTGTATGTTAATTTGTACCACCTAGCTTAATGATTTTCCCCATTCTTATCTAACTTTATGTTAATCTGTCACTTCCACATAGAAAGTCTGATTATTTCAGTCACTTGACAAAGCAAGGATGTTCCAGATAATTACTCTGATCCTCTACTTGCTGTTCCTACTGTGAAGAAAGGATTTTCCTCCTCTCCCCTCCACTGCATCTACATTTAATTTTTTAAATGTACATAAAAATTACTCCCACTTAAGTGTCATTTCTGTCTGCAGTCTGAAGTGGTGTGGTCATACTTCATTCTCCTGATCATGTGGCTTTTGGGGTATATTTTTCAGGTATATTCTTTAACTGAATTCTGAATCAGACTGTCACTGTGTGCTTACACTCAGCTTTTTAGTGAATTCCTGCAGTACTGCTACCAGACTATCGATTCTACTATCATGCAATTCTTTTCTTTTTATAGTGCTATTTAATGATAAAACAAAAAGAGCAACAAGAAAGTGGTGGCATGTGTTCAACCCTGGCAAGGGAACTCTGACAATATATGGTGACTAAAAGGCTACTTGATAAACTTGTTGCTGAACTCAACTGGAAGCAAGAAAGAGGGTTAAAGTTCAAGTTGCCTCATTTTAAGAAGGATATAGAAAGGTTGGAGCAGGTACTCGCGTCTTGTTTTCTATGAGATTTTTTGTAAGAATATTTCTTTTATCTTTGTTTATCCTGAAATTGGCATCTTCCCTGACTGCATTCATTTTCTCCATTAACTTATTAATACTTTTTTTGGGGGGGCCTCAAATGATAACAAGATCATCCACATATACAAGTGTGTATTCTTGACCTCTTATTTTCATTCCTTTTATTTATGAATCTGCTCGAATTTCTCTGGCCAAAACTTCAAGGATCATTATAAACAGCAATGGAGAAATGGGATAAGCGTGTCTTGTTCCTTTTTTTAATTTTAAAGAAATTTGTTTTCTCACCATTAATAATAAGATTTGCATTTTGATCTTTGCAAATCTCTTTGATCCATGTGATGAACTTCCAGCCACAGTCCATTCTATGTAATATTTCAAACATAAAGTCCCAATTAACATTATAGAATGCTTTCTCAAAATCCACAAAAATCAAGACCAATTTTTATTGTTTTTTTTTTTTTAATATTCAATGATGTTTATTACTGACGTGATATTATATCTTAGTATTTTGGGCAAGAAGCCATTTTGATCTTCATGGATAATAAATTGAAGAATTTTTTTAAAGTCTTTTGGTGATAGTTGAAGTAGAGATCTTATAATTGATATTTAATAGTGATATAGGCCTGTAGTTCCTGTGTATATTTGATCTTTCCCCTCTTTGAGAATTAATGCAATGTTTGCATCATTCAAGGACTGTGGTTCCCCATCCTTTATTATTTCATTAAATGTTCTCTGCAATGGAAATATCAATTCATCTTCAAAACATCTGTAATAAAGGGCACAGAAACCATCTGGCCCTGGAGCTTTGGTGATCTTAAGTTTTTGTATCACAGCCGAAACTTCCATATCAGTTATTGACAAATTTAGAATATTTCTTTGCTCTTCCATTAGTTTAGAAATGTTCTGTTTGTCTAAGTACTCTTCCATTTGTTTATTGTTCTTTTTAGAAACATTCACCACATCAAATAATTTAGAGTAACATTTGTGAAAAACTTGCTTAATAGAAGCTTGATCAGAGATCACCTTTTTCCCCTTTTCTGACTTTCATTATAAATTTATTCTTGTTTTCATTTCTTAATTTGTAAGTTAACCACTTGCCAGATTTGTTAGCACTTTTGAAGTATTTTTGCTTAATTTTTCTTAATTTCTTTTCTATTTGCATGGAGTTTTCAGATTTCAATTGTTCCTGCAAAATCTTGCTTTCTTTTTAAAGCTTTTCATTTAATGTGTCATTTCTCACTTTTTCTTCCTTATTTTTTATTTTGTCTTGAATTACTTGTGATTTTTGTTGTCTCTTTTTCTTCCATTCAGATCCCCATTTTATGAAATAGTCTCGGATCACTGTTTTGCCAGCATTCCAGACCACTCTCATTGTTATTTCCATCGTATTATTTTCCTTAAAGTAATATTTCAGTATCTCTTGGGGTGGGGGGATCCTCACATTCTTTTTATAATAAAGCATCATTGAGTCTGCACTTCCAGTTCTTCTTATGAGTGAGAAGTTCTAATTGTATGGGGTAATGGTTAAAGAATATTTTAGGTAAAACTTCCATATCCTTTATTTTTCTGTGTAAAGATTTAGAAATCAGAAAAGTTTCTATTCTAGACATTGTTTTGTGAAAGTCTGAGTAAAAAGTGTATCCTTTTGCAGTTCCATATTTATGACTCCTCCAGGCATCCAACATTATAAAAATGTCCATTAGACTAAAGAAAGTTTTTTGGAGTTTGTCCTGATTGCTTTTTTGATGTTTGTACGAAGATCTGTCAGGAATTGGATTAATGACTTTGTTCATATCTCCAAGTAAGAGAATATTGCCTTGATTCCTTTCTTGTGTTTATTTGATTAGTTCATTTTCAATTATCTTGAAAAGCCTGTCTTTTTTTTTCAAAAGGAGTGTATATTCTGACACCAATAATTTTAAATTAAAAAAGTTGACTTCTACTCCAATATAACGTCCTTGTGGGTCAGAGAAAATTTCTTCAGAGAGAAATTTTGAATTAATATAGATCACATCTCCTCTTTTTTTCTTTTGAAATGTAGAGTCATAGAGTCATAGAATCATAGAATCACAAAATCATAGAATCATAGAATCACAGAAATGTAGAGTTGGAAGACACCACAGGGGCCATCAAGTCCAATCCCCTGCCATGCAGGAACACCCTCAAAGCACTCCCGACAGATGGCCATCCAGCCTCTGCTTAAAAACCTACAAAGAAGGAGACTCCACTACACTCCAAGGCAGCATGTTCCACTGTCGGACAGCCCTGACTGTCAGAAAGTTCTTCCTGAGGTTCAGGTGGAATCTCCTTTCCTGCAGCTTGAATCCATTGCTCTTTGTCCTGGTCTCTGGAGCAGCAGAAAACAAGCCCACTCCCTCCTCTACATGGCATCCCTTCAAATATTTAAACATGGCTATCATGTCCCTTCTTAACCTTCTCTTCTGCAGACTAAACATACCCAGCTCTCTAAGTCTATCCTCATAGGGCATGGCTTCCAGGCCCCTCACCATTTTGGTCGCCCTCTTCTGGACCTGCTCCAGCTTGACCATGTCCTTCTTGAATTGGGGTGCCCACAGTATTCAAGATGAGGTCTAACCAAAGCAGAATAGAGTGGTACCAGTACCTCCCTCGATCTAGACACCATACTCCTATTGATGCAGCCAAGAATTGCATTGGCTTTCTTGGCTGCCGCATCACACTGCTAACTCATGTTCAGCTTGTGGCCTATTAAGACTCCTAGATCCCTTTCACACATACTGCTATCCAGCCACGTGTCCCCCATCCTATATTTCTGTATTCCATTTTTTCTACCTAAGTGTAGGACCTTACACTTCTCTCTGTTGAATTTCATTTTGTTAGCCTTGGCCCAGCTCTCCAATCTGTCCAGGTCATTTTGAATTTTGATCCTGTCCTCTGGTGTATTAGCAACCCCTCCCAATTTGGTGTCATCTGCAAATTTGATGAGCATGCCCTCTATTCCTTCATCCAAGTCATTGATGAAGATATTGAACAGCACTGGGCTCAGGACAGAACCCTGTGGCATCCCGCTAGTCACTTCTCTCCAGGATGAAAAGCAGCCATTGGTGAGTATCCTTTGGGAACGGTCAGTCAACCAGTTACAGATCCACCTGACAGTAGCCCTGTCCAGCCCACGTTTTACTAGTTTCTTTGCAAGAAGGTCATGGGGAACTTTGTCAAAGGCCTTACTGAAATCGAGATATGCTACATCCACACCATTCCCTTCATCTATCAAGCTAGTAACTCTATCATAAAAAGAGATAAGATTAGTCTGGCATGACTTATTTTTGAGAAATCCATGTTGACTTCTCGTGATTACCGCATTGCTTTCTAAGTGATTAGAAACTGACTGCTTAATGATCTGCTCTAGGATCTTTTTGGGTACTGATGTCAGGCTGACTGGGCGATAATTATTTGGGTCCTCTTTTTTCCCTTCTTGAAGATGGGGACATTTGCCCTCCTCCAGTCTGCTGGAACTTCTCCTGTCCTCCAAGATATCTCAAAGATTATAGCAAGCGGTTCCGAAATGACCTCTGCCAGTTCTTTTAATATCCTAGGATGCAATTCATCAGGCCCTGGAGACTTGAATTCATCCAGTGTGGCCAGATATTCCTGTACCACCTCTCTACTTATTATGTGCCGCATTTCCCCTGCTTCCTCCCCTGCTCCCCAACTGCCAGGTTGAGTGCTTGTATCCTTCTGGGAAAAAACTGAGGCAAAGAAGGTGTTAAGTAATTCTACCTTTTCTCTTCCCCCTGTTAGTAATTCGCCATCTTCCCTGCGCAGCAACCCTGTCATCTCCTTCTTTTTCCTTTTGCTGCGGACATATTTTAAAAAGCCCTTTTTATTGTTTTTAATGTCTCTGGCCAGCCTAAGTTCGTTCTGTGCTTTAGCCTTTCTGACCTTCTCCCTACATCTCCTGGCTACTTGCTTAAATTCTTCTTTGGTGGTTTTCCCCTTCTTCCATTTCCTGTACATGTTTCTCTTAACACTTAGCTTAGCTGAGAGTTCTTTAGTCAACCATTCTGGTTTCCTCAGATGCCTTCCATTTTTCCTCCTTATTGGCACAGTTTTATTGGCACAGTGCCTTCAGTATCTCTCTTTTAAGGAACTCCCACGCCTCCTGAACTCCTTTCTCTTTCACTATTCTTGACCACAGAATTTCAGCCAGCAGCTCCTTAAGTTTACAGAAGTCCGCTTTTTTAAAATCTAAGATGAGTATCTGGCTACACTTATCTTCTCCTTCCCACTGAATACCAAGTTCCAGTAGGGCATGGTCACTCCCCCCTAAAGATCCAACCACTGCTACCTCATTAACAAGGTCATCCCTGTTGGTCAGGATCAGATCTAGAATATTTGATCCTCTTGTCGCCTCTTCCACCTTCTGGACCATGAAATTGTCTGCAAGACAAGCGAGAAACTTGCTGGACCTTGCTGTCTTGGCAGAGTTTGACTGCCAACACATATGCAGGTAATTGAAATCTCCCATTATTACTGTATCTCTCCTTTTTGAATGTGCAGTCATTCGGTTGAGGAAGGCGTCATCAAAGTCCTCAGTCTGGGTTGGAGGTCTGTAGTAAACCCCCACCAAAATATCCCTATTGTTTCTCGCTCCCTTAATTCTTACCCAGATGCTCTTGACCTGGCTTTCTGGGTTTAAGTCATGGATCTCTTCACAGGTGAAAACATCCTTGACATACAAGGCTACTCCTCCTCCTTTCTTGTTTGGTCTATTTCTACAAAACAGGCTATACCCCTCTATTCCTACATTCCAATCCTGAGACTCATCCCACCAGGTCTCCGTGATGCCTATCAAATCGTATTTATTTTGTTGTACTAGGAGTTCAAGTTCATCTTGCTTGTTTCCCATACTCTGTGCATTAGTGTAGAGACACTTAGGTCCCCAGGCCCTTCCTGCAAGTCCTGTACTATAGTTTCTACTCCTCCCACCATTGGACGCTTGTACTACTTGGCCAATATCATTTGGGCCTTTTCCCCCTGCACTCGCCGAGTCCTTGCTCTGAATAATATTGTTTCCCTCCCCAGCGGAACTTAGTTTAAAGACCTCTTAATCCTCCCTGCGAGACTGTTTCCAAAAACATTCCTGCCAAGTTTTGTGAGGTGCAGCCCATCCCTTGCCAGAAGCCCACATTCATGGAAATTCAGGCCGTGATCCAAAAACTGAAACCGTTGCCAGCGGCACCATGTGTGGAGCCAGTTGTTGACCTCTGCTATTGCCCTTTCCCTTCATGCGCCATGTCCTTGAACAGGGAGGAGAGATGAAATGACCACCTGTGCACCAAGGTCCTTAAGCTTTATCCCCATAAGCTCGTAGTCCTTTATGATGTGCTGAAAGCTGTGCCTCGCAGTGTTATTGGTTCCGACATGAACCAAAATGAGGGGCTTATGGTCAGTGGGCTTGACCAGCCTGGTTAGTCTCTCCGTTATGTGGTTGATCTTGGCCCCAGGAAGACAGCAGACCTCTCGATTGAGCTTGTCTGGTTTGCAAAATGCCAGTTCAGTTCCTCTGAGCAAGGAGTCCCCATCAACCAGAACTCGCCTCCTCTGAGGCTTGTCTGGCGCTCCTCGATGAGCAGGTTCTTCTAGGACTGCCTGGGCATTCTGTTGAGGCTGGGAGTGTTGATCTTGTTCCTGTGGCCAAAGTTGGATTCCTTCTTGTTGACATTCTGTTCCCTCCTCCTGGTGCTCCTCATCGTTCATAAGGCCAAGAACTTTGAAGCGATTCTGTAGGTTGAGAGTCTCTGTTTCCTTCCTGGTCCTCCTACTCCTCCTTGTGACATTCCTCCAAGCATCCATTTCCTGGCACAGTGTGCTGACTTCCTCATCTGGCAGCTCCTCCATGCATTCAGTCTTCAGGAAGGTCTTCTCTGCCCTATCCAAAAACTCCTCACCTTCCCTAATAAGACAAAGATTAGAAACTCATGCCTCCAGCTGCTGAAACTTCTCCTCCAAGAAGGTCACCAGCTTGCACTTGCTGCAGGTGTACTCGACAACATCTTGTGGCAAGAAAAGGACCCCTCTTAATTTCAAACATTTTTCTTTGTATCTTAATTCTTAAATGTTGATCACAACTTCTTCTTGACAATGTGTCTGTCACTGTTTTGGTGTCTCTTTCCGTTTGTTTGGACATATTTTGTAGTTTCTGTAATCTACTTTCATGGAGGAGATGTCCTTGTTTGCTTTTCAATTCTTTTGCTTATAGTGTCCATTTCTTTTCTGAATGTCCAGCTTTATTTCTGCTCTGGTTTCCTGTAATTCCTGTGTTATTTCTTGTTTGAAGCTCCTGAATTCTTCCAATATTTGACTGTCTGATGCGCTGGCTGGCTGGTCTATGGGGGATCTCCTTTTTAAAGCAATCTGGGACTGCATCTTGGCTTGAGCTTGTACTGCAGCTTTCTTTTTGCTAGTTGCCATTGTTACTTGTAAGTAGTATATATGTACTTCAGCCTACGTCTTTAAATGTACATATAATAACATAATCATTTACTGTTAAGGCCACTAGATGGAGGCAACAGGTTATAACAGATCACCCTTTTTTCTTTCCTTCTGTCAGTATCTTAATTATGATCCAGGTGTACTTAATTCTGCTTATCTAAACCTGGAGGTAGTGTTCCACTCAAGGACTCTTCTCACAGTGCCAAGAACATTTGTGTGACTTACCACCTGTACTGTAAATTTCTTACTTATGCTTCCAACAGTCAATTAATTGTTTCAAAATTCAATACTAAAAACTTGTAAACCATATATATTTATAAACCTTGTTTCCTTATTTCTTAGACAATATTATATGCACAGTTCAATTGATTCCTCAACATATCTATAAGTTCATTTGAATAACAATAATATAAATTAATTCAATAATAAAAAAAATTATCGTGATTTCCCAGCAAGCTAAATATTTGAAATATATAAGAAATCAGTGAAGAAAGGCAAAAAACAAATACTTAACTAGTGGGTTTTAAACTTCAAAAGTGATGATATATTAAGTACAGTGATCAAATAGTGGAAGAGCTTCAACTATTTAAATGAAATCTTCAGTTATGTAAGATCCACAAGTGTCTTTTAAAATTTAAGCCATATTGAAATTTATTTGCCTTCAAAGTCCTCTTTGCAATCACTTTAAACTCAAAACAAGATGCTTAACTCCACTTAAGACACTTTTGAAGTCTGTCATCTTGTGGTGGTTGTCTAAATTAAGAAACTTTCCCAGTTAATTTAAAGTCTGTCTCTAACAATCCCAAACGACTGCCAATGTTCCATCAAAAGATAAATGTCACTTCTCTCTAGGATGAAGAGAAACTATTGTTGAGCACCCTTTGGGTTTGGTGAGCCAATCATTTACAAATCCACTTAATAGTAGCATTGTCTAGCCCAGATTTTACTAACTTGCAAGAATATCATGGGGTATCTTGTCAAAGGCCTTACTGAAATCAAGATATGCTATATTCACAGCATACCTTTCATCTAACAATAACTCTATTGAAAGAAAAGATAAGAGTAGTCTGGCATGACTCTTTGAGAAACCCATATCAACTTTTAGTGATCATAGCATTCCTTTCTAACTCTTACAGACTGTCTGTTTAATGAACTGCTCCAGAATCTTTCCCATATTGATGTCAGGCTGATCGGGTGGCAACTGTTTTGTTCCTTTTTTTCTCCCCTTTTTAGGTAGGGAAAAAAGGGAAGCTCCAACAATTAGTGCCTGGCAAGCTTGATGGAAGAATTAGAGATGGAAGAATATGTGTAAAAGAATGTATGGTAAAACAGGCACAAAATGTTGAGCATAATATAATATTGGAACAATAGGAGAAAATGTAGAAAGAGGAATTTGAATTTACAGTGTGGTGTTTTAAAAGAGAATATATACAAGTTGATGTATCAGTGGGTTTTCATGCCAGAAAAATTGACCCAAATTCATAAATATATTTCAAACGCACACTTGAAATGTAAACAACATGTGGAAGCAACATGTGATTAATCCAAAAAATTCTGAAACCAAATCCATTTCATGCTTAAAAAAAAGAATTGAATGCAAATATTCAGAAGGTACCAGGATTTTATTTGTTGGGATTGATTGAAGAGTCTGGAGAGGAAATATGATAAGATTGTGCCAGGCTGTAACACACTCAGAATAATTGAGTTAGTAAAATTATTAAGTGTAGTGGAGATGGACAAATTAACAACTTTGAGAAGAGAAAGAACACTGAAGTCTTTTGTGGAAGATTGGGACCCATTAATATGCTTCTTGCAACATAAAAAGAACAATGCGCTGACTGTAGGATTTAATAATTAGTATATTTAGAAAAATAGCAGTGGAAGTTCTTGAAATGATATTTGATTTAGAGAAGTTTTTGTTTTATTAATGACTGAGAGTCTACATTAGATAAACTAGAAATCATCTTTTAAATATTTGTACTGTTGAAAGATTGTTCTTTTTAGATGTTCTTACCTTTTTATTTTGTTATGTAGCATTTTGATGATTTTCAGTTTTGTATTTGTGTATTGTATTTTTGTTTAAATTTGGCATATAAGTAGTAGTGGTAGTAATAGTCTTATTTTTATTTGTAGTTGTGTAGTTGTGTGGTTATAAACTTTTAATAAAATATAAAAACTAAAAAACAGACCTGATTCAACAGAAATCAAGTGAATGGAATTAGAAGGCTTTGATTTAAGATTTGGTTGGCACATTTATTTATGGTATGACAAACTTAGGACAAATATAAATTTTAACAGCATTTTAGAAGGCATGCCATTTTAAGAGTGTGAAATAAATATACATTGAGATTGTGTCATAAAATGCTGTTGTGGACTTCTCCCCACAAAGTTTTATTTAGAAGAGAAATAACTGTAAAGCAAAATGGCTAACATATAGGGATTTGATAAATGTAGATGGAGAACAAGTACAAATGAAAACAAATAAATAATTGGTTCAGAAGGGTTTGGATATAAGATGGATTGCCTACAGACAGTTAAATGAATGTTTTAAAATGGATAAAAAAGTGTTTGGTTTTGAGATAACTAAATCTGAATTTGAAGAACTATGATGATGAGCATTTCATAGCTAAAATGTACAAGTCACTGTTGAAATTCGAGATGGAAGATGAACAAGTAATGTATAACTAAACAGGCTTAAAATGTAGGCCATACCATCCAGATGGATCAATGGGAAGAGATGGGGATAAGAGATTTGAAATTTGCTCTAAGTTATGACTCGAGAGAACAATTTTAAAAGATGATGTATCATCATTATTATCATCTTTATTTATACCCTGTTCTTCTCTCAGGTTGGAACTCAAAGCAGCTTACAACAGTTAAAAAGATATAGTTAAAAATCATGCAATACAAAAGTTAAAACACAATTAAATGATTGAAAATAATTAAAACAAAGTCAATACATAATTAAAAGTAAAACATCCATAAATTCAGCAACTTTAGCATAATTAACAATATCCAACACAGGCAGGTCATAATCACACATTGAATGCCTGTTGGAATAAAAATAGCTTTGCTTGACTACAGAAAGAAAGTAGGGAGGGTGCTAGTCGGACTTCTCTGGGAAGGGATTTCCACAGCCTGGAAGTATCCACTGAGAGGGTCTTCTCCTTTGTTCCAAATTGATGCACCTGTGAAGGTGATGGGACAGACAGAAGGGCCTCTCCAGCAGATCTCAAAACCCAGGTTGGTTCACAAAGGAGAATGCAGTCCTTCAACTAACTTGGACCTGAGCAATGTAGGGCTTCAAAGGTCATCACCAGCACTTTGAATTGTGCCCGGAAACAGACCAGCAGCTGGTGGAGCTGTTACAGCTAGGGAGCTGTGTGATCTCTGTAGCCAGTCCCAGTTAACAATCTGGCTGAGCTCTTTGGACCAGTTGAAGTCTCTGAACACTCTTCAAAGGCAGCCCCTAATAGAGCATGTTACAGCAATCCAACAAGGATGTAACCAAAGCATGTGTCCTCATGGCCAAATCTGATATCCCGAGGAATAGATGCAGCTGGTGCACAAGCCTTAATTGTGCAAATGCACTCCTGGCTACTCCTGAACCCTGGGCTTCTAGGCTCAGAGTTGAATCCAGAAGCACCCTGAAGCTGTGAACCTTCATCTTCAGGGGGAATATAACCCCATCTAACACAGGCTGAATCTCTGTTTCCTGATCTGCCTTTCAGCTGATCAGAAGCACCTTCAACTTGTCTGGAATAAGTTTCATTTTATTTCCCCTCATCCAGTCCCATTACTGATGACAGGCACTGGTTTAGGATCAAAACAGCTTCCTTGCCTTGTAGTGGGAAGGAGTAATAAAGTTGCGTGTCATCCACATACTGATGGCACCAAACCCAAAACTTTAAAGAGCCTTTCCCAGCACTTTTATGTAGATGTTAAATAGCATGGAGGACAGAACCAAGCCCTGAGGGATCTCACAGGCCAAAGGGTCAAACTGGAGTCCCTCAGCACTACCTTCTGGGTCCAGCCCTCCAGGAAGGAATGAAGCCACTGTAAAACGGTGCCATCAAGTCCCATCCCCACAAGACAACCCCAAAGGAGATCATGGTCAATGATATCAAAAGCCACCAAGAGATCCAGCAGAACTAACAGGGACCCCCTTCTCCTGTTTAGTTCCTGGTGGAGATCATCCACCAAGGCAATCAAAGCAATCTCTATTTCATAGCCAGGCCTGAAACCAGGTTGAAATGGATCTAGATAATCCATTTTATCCAGAAACACCTAGAGCTGGGAGGCCACCACATGCTCTAGAACCTTACCAAGAAATGGAATGTTAGAGATGGGCTGATAATGTCAGGAATTTCTCCCTGCCAGGCTGCAGCCAGCAAGGGAGGAGAGAGGCCAGGAATACTTGGGGAGTCTGAATATACCAAACACCAGGAAAACACAAGCTGAGCCAGGTCAAGGTCCAGTCCAAAGGTTCAGGAGGCAGAGATCCATCCGGAGGGTTTCTGGGAGCAGGAGACACAAAGGCTGCATGGGCTTGCTAATGATTTGCTGCAAGCAAGGAGCAGCCACGCCGGCAGACTTAAATAGCCCCTGTGAGCAGGTGCTGCTTGTTATTGTTTCCTCAGCTGAGTCCAAGCAGCCTCCTTCTCCGCAACACATTTCAGCCTTCTGCGTGATTGAGGGCTAATGGGCACAGCTGTCTGGAACTCCTCTGCATCACTGCTGATTCCCTCTCCATCAAGAGCTGGCTGGGGCAACTCTGTCTCTGTTTGACCTTCCAGTGCAGGGGATGTTTGCAGGTTGACTTGCTCAGTCACTGGCTCGGCCCCCTGCACAATCAGTTGCTCCTCAATCACAGCATCATCATCATCTATCACAGATAATTATCCAAAATGGTGGGATTCAGAGATGGCTTTTTTTTAGTAATGGTTATAAATAACAGGCTCCTTGAAGGAAAGCTGGGATTTTACCTTGTTTTAAAGAAGCATTAACACTCACTCTACCCACTCAGCCAGTTCCCCTCTAGCTTTTTTAATAAGCCAGAATGGGCAAGGATCTAGAGCATGTGTGGTAGCTCTCATATCTCCAAGAATCCTGTCCACATTGAGTTGCACAAATTGAAAAGTATCCATTATCATTAGACAAGCAGAGACCAGAGTTATATCCACAGTATCTATATCAATCAATCATACAAGGCAGAGTGGATCCAAGCAATTTTATCTGCAAAGTCCCAGGCAAATTGTTCACAGCAGACTGTCAAGTGATATGGAATTTCTTCTCTTGAGCCTGTGTGTAAAAGACTCCTGACAACTTGAAACTGCTCTGCTGATGGCACCCTGCAGACACAATAGAGGAAGAATTTTGCCCTTGCTGCCTCTGTTGCCATAAAATAGGCTCTAAGATAAGCTCCAGGCTGTGTTTGATCAGATGTGCTCCAGATTTTCTGCCAACATCACTCTAGTTGCCTTCTCACATTTTCATCACCACCAGCTCCTTGGAAAACCAGAGGGACAGTTTGGCTCCACTTCATGAGAGGGACTCTTGGAAACAATCCGATTCACCACCCTGGCCACTTCCCTGTTCTAGAGATCAGCCAGGACTTTGACAGGACTACCTGTCAAGGCAGAAGGAAACACCCCAAGAGCCATCAGGAATCCATCCAGATCCATCAGCCTCCTGGGGCAGGCCATCCTAATGGGTCCTCCACCCCTTCAGAGGCTCTGAGTCCCAGCAAGTCTAAATACTACTAGGTGGTGATCTGTCTATGACAACAGAACTATAGATAGTTCCCTTTAGACCCAGATAATATTCACCCCACCCACTACATAAAACAAGGTCCATAGCATGCCCAGCAGTGTAAGTAGAGTCAGACACCACTCAGGACAGACCGATGGTTGTCATGGCAGACATGAAATTCCAAGCCACTCCTGACAGGGTGGTCTCAGTGTGGATCTTGAAATCCCCCAGTACTGCAAGCCAGGAAGATTCCAACACTGACTTTGAGATCATGCCAGCTAGCTCAGGGAGGGAGATTGCTGAGCAGCGAGCTAAGTGATATACCTAATGTGTCACAGCCCCCAGGTTCAGGTAAACACACTCGAACCCAGAAAATTGGATGACAGGGCTCCTGTACAAGGGGATGGAATTTTGATAGACTACTGCAATTCTACCTCCCTGGACCCCCAGGACTTGCTTGCTGAACAGAGAACCTTGGTGGAAAAGCTGAGAGAGATTAAGCCCTCCACTCCTCATCCAAACAAGTCTCTGTGACACATGCAAGGTCAATATGCTCATCCAGGATTAAGTTCTGAATGACAGCTGTCATCCAACTTATTTGAGTTGGGGAACAGTTTAAGGACAACTAGTATCCTTTCCTGTCCCATTGTCTAAAATGTAACTACCTCCCCATTCTGTATCTCCCCCTGCCCTGTACAACTGTAATGGCTGCTTCCTCAGGTCTGGTATCTCCCTTACATTGTCATGTTGTTGGTCTACTTGTTTCCCAGGGAACACTCAGAACATGGACAGAAGTGTTCTTTATTATAGGAAATACAGAGTGACATCAGACATTTCTTTCAGTTGCAGAAACTGACAAGAGTCAGCTAAACAAAGGCTTTTATACATTTAGTTAATTAGTATTTGGGGCATTTTACATTGGTAGAAAACGTACATGTCACATCATATCACTAGTTTTGAGATCTTCCCAGGCTGTCTAACTGTTTACATTCCTGCATATCTATATCCTGACTCTCCATTTATTGTCCTTCCATCCTGCCTGGTTTTTATCATCAAGTATCCTTGGAACATCACCCTGTGTTCCTTTGATCTCTGCTGATATATAACCTTTCCACCAGATATCCCTGGTCTCAGGGCTAGAACATAAAACAAACCTTTAAAGCTAGTTTGGCGTTTGGTTACACATCGAAGCCCATCGGATAATTTCTCTGTTATCACCTTCAGTTTCCCAGCTTGTCCCATCACCCTCTTACAGAACAGCCATCTCCCATAATGGTTCATTGCATAGCCACTATCTTCCAGGAATAAGTACAAATTATACATGTGAAGCATAGTGTTGAAATCCAGTTTCCTTCTACAATATATCAAGGCACCAGACATGTTCTATGTAAGCAGCAATGGAAACATGTAATGTAATATGGATGCAGTCAAGCATGGTAAATAGTAATCCCATCAAACACGACTAACAGCAATAGTCAAAGTATAAAGCAAAAGACAATACATCATAACATGAGAGTAAGCATTGACAATCAAGCCCCAGTGCATACATACAGCAAAGGCCACGGTGCACTGCAGTACAGCATTAATACAGCATCTGTATCACATGTAGTATGGTAGCAACTTAGCACTATATGATAACCTACATGGTTATACATTCCCTAAACAGATATAATATATTCCTCCAGCAGGTCATATAGCATGTAGCATATGACAAAGCTCTAACTTAACATTCTAACAGGATTGTATATAAATGCAATAAGAATACAATTATCTTTATCCAGCATACCATAGCAATAGACTTACATCCCACTGCACACTTACAACAATCATTCAGATTATACATGAGGTGTAACATATGACATATGATGGCCAGTAAGACATGGTAATAATTCAAGCCTTTGACTAGTCCACGATGGCCACTCACTACAACATGCTTTATACTAGCACACAGCATTGGAAAGCATAACTAATCAACAAGCATTTACCATCACTGCTGAGTAACTTTATAACTCATGGCATGGAGTGAAGTTGACATGACATAGATGGTATGTGATTCCAGAAAAACCCTCTAAAATGTATAATGGATCTACAAGTATATGCTGGAATTGTAAAAAAAACCGAAGGGTCTTTTTTCATATGTGATGGACTTGTGAAAAGACAAAAAAGTGTGTGTGGAGGGTGATGATACATCAACCGATAAGAGCCATCATGGTATATTGGTTTGAACATTGGGACTATGACCCTGGACACCTGGGTTTGATTCCCTGCTTGGCCATGGAAACCCATTGGGTGACCTTGGGTCCGACACAAACTCTGAGCCCCAGAAAGACTGGTGATAGGTTTGCCTCAGGATCACCATAAATCAAAAATGACCTGAAGGCACACAATAAGAACACTACAATATGAACTGATAGAAAATATATTAAAAATCAAAATTCAGTTAAAACCAGGACTCTTTTTATTGGGACTGATTGACGCCCAGGTAGATAAAACGTTAATCAGAACTATACAATATATGACAACAGCAGTGAGATTACTGTCAGAAGTGAAAGATCCCAGGACACTATCTCAGGAAGAATAGGTGATGAAACTGCTTGACGTGGCTGAGATGGACGAACTGACAATTTTAGTTAAAGAAAGATCATTGCATAAGTCTGAAAAAGATTTTGGGAAAGGTTATACTGAGAGAACTGAAAGATAAAGTATACTAAAGCCTGCAAATAGCCAGTTAAGGAAGAAAAAATCGAAGATTCCCAAAGAAACTCAAAAAACTCAAGGAAAGTTAAGAAGCCATTGAAAGATAAACAAACACTTGTTCCCTTGGAATGGGAAAGAAAAAATGCTCTAGAACCAGTCCAGGTGTTTGCCAGCAACCCAAATCCCCAAAGCAGCTCAAGATAGACCAAATGCTTGCTTCTAAAGAATCTGTAAGTAACTTGTTTTCTATTCCTACGTCAAACAGATTCTTACTGTTAGATAACGAGAAGCCTCCAACGCTTGAACCTTCCTCACCTCTCTTTAGACACACGGCAGTGATCTACTTATGGAGGCAAATGAGACTTTACTGCTGAACTCTCCCCCATGTGAGGGAAATGTTTCACAGCAACAGCAATGCCACCAACAACAACACCAAGAGCCTACCTTAGATCTTTTTGCACGTCAGTGCCTCCTGACTGCACGAACAGTTATATCTATTTTCGAACAGCTAGCTAAAATTAATAATCACATTTCCAACATTAGTCAATCTTTTGAGGCTTTTACACTGAAGTACCAAGATGTGGTCACAGGAGACAAATGCAGATCGGTACTAAAGACATCGGAAGCAGCCTCTGTGGTCCAGTCCAGATCTTCCATTTTGCAGATCTTCCTGTGACAATCTGGTTGCCTTTTTGCAGGAAGGGGAAAGGAAGGAATTGTGGAGAAACTTGAGAGAGGGGGTTTGAATTGCAATGCTTCTTAAGGAAACTTTTCATGTGGGCCTGAGTTTGCTTCCTTGGAGGATATGGGATAAGCAGAGTTGTGGAATGGCTTTTCCAAGAAGCAGGGAGAAGGGGAGAGGCTGGATCGCAATCACTGCTGCTGGCATCTTTCAAACGGATGTGGATGTAGCATATCTTGATTTCAGTAAGGCCTTTGACAAAGTTCCGCTTGACATTCTTGCAAAGAAGCTAGTAAAATGTGGCTGGACAGTACTACTGTTAGGTGCATTTGTAATTGGTTGACGGACAAAACTCAAAGGGTGCTCACCAGTGGCTTCTCTTCTTCCTGGAGAGAAGTGACTAGTGGGGTGCCCCAGGGTTCTATCTTGGGCCCAGTGCTATTCAACATCTTATCAATGATGTGGATGAAGGAATAGAGGGCATGCTGATCAAGTTTGCAGATGACACCAAATTAAGAGGGGTTGCTAATACACTAGAGGACAGGATCAAAATTCAAAATGACTTGAACAGATGGGAGAGATGGGGCCAAAGTAACAAAATGAATTTCAACAGAGAGAAGTGTAAGTTCCTACACTTAGGCAGAAAAAATGGAATGCACAAACACGTGGGGAAACACGTGGCTGGATAGCAGTACATGTGAAAGAGACCTAGGGGTCTTGGTGGACCACAAGCTGAACATGAGTCAGCAATGTGATGTGGCAGCCAAGAAAGCCAACACAACTCTTGGTTGCATCAATAGAAGTATGGTGTCGAGATCAAGGGAAGTAATAGTGCCATTCTGCTTTGGTTAGACCTCATTTGGAATACTGTGTCCAGTTCTGGACACCTCATTTCAAGAAGGATATTGACAAGCTGAAGTGTGTCAAGTGTGTCAAGTGAAGTGTGACCAAAATGGTGAAGGGTCTGGAAGCCATGTCCTATGAGTAGCAGCTTAGGGAGCTGGGTATGTTTAGTCTTCAGAAAAGAAGGTTAAGAGGGGACGTGATAGCCATGTTTAAATATTTGAAGGGATGTCATGTTGAGGAGGGAGCGGGCTTGTTTGCTGCTGCTCCAGAGATTAGGACAAGGAGCAATGGATTCAAACTGCAGGAAAAGAGATTCCACCTAAACTTCAGGAAGAACTTCCTGATGGGTCAGAACTGTTCTGCAGTGGAATATGCTGTCTCGGAGTGTGGTAGAGCCTCCTTCTCTGGAGATTTTTAAGCAGAAACTGGATGGCAATCTGTTGGGAGTACTCTTATGTGGGTTTCTGCATGGCAGCGGGTTGGACTGGATCACCCCTGTGGTCTCTTCCAACTCTATGATTCTATGGATCTGTGTTTCTCTCCTCTGAGAATCATGGAGATGTGTTTATTTTCTGAGGCGTGCAGGAAGTGAAGTTGGGGAGAGTGTCTTTTTGGAAGAGGGGAGACAAGGGGGAGGAAGACAAGGGGGGATGAGGAGCCGGATTAGTACTGCTTCAGCCAGTGGCAGCTTGTGAAAATAGCTTTATTTTCCAGGTTCAGTATTCAAAGTGGGCTTTGTGTCTTTTCCAAGGAGGGAGAACCGGGGTCTGGGCAGGAGAAGAACAGAAAGGTGCTGGATTGCAATGGCAGCTGGAGTCTTTAGTATCGATCTGTATTTGCCTCCTCTGATGATCTAGGAGAGGTGAAATCATGGAGGAGGGGGCGAGGAGGTAGAAAATCATGAGTAATCAAATTCATGGAAGTGAAACCTGCAAATGTGAAGGGCAAACTGTGTTGCATTTCAGTAAGGGGGAAAAGCCATCTTGGGGATCAAGGGATTTAGTTGGGAAGATGCATATCCAGGGACATCTGTTCAGTGTTTAGAGGAAACACCAAGAACAGAGACAGAGCAACACCAGGGAGGCATTGTTTAAATAATTGTTAAGGCAGATAAAAAAACCAGGAAAGGTTAGAGGTTCTCCTGATCAAAGAACATAAACAATTTATTTTCTCTGGGAGCAGTTCAAGGTTTGGGAAATGTGAAGACATTTGGGGATCCACCAATCAAAACTGTTTGTGCACAAAAGTATGTGTCTGTATATAAACTGAGCTGTAATGTTGTACATTAACTCTGGCAACTATCTTAACTATCCCAGAGTGTTTTCCTTGAGAATAAAAGACACCTGGGATATTTCAAGAAAGTGTTTGGGTACAAAACCATGAACATGCAGGTAAAACCAAACAAACACACACCCTGGAAACTCTTAATATTTCCACAATTTTTTCCTGTACGGATGAGCCAATAATCTAAAAGTACCTTTTCACCTCCTCCAAAAAAATTCTTTGAATAAGCACTCTATAATTAGAATCACTTTTTCATTTGTTTACATAACAACAGAGTTCAACTGAAGTAACAGAACTGCAAACTGAGAACATATAAAAATAAGATTCTTGATTGTTCTTTATTTTTGGAATAGATTAGACAGTGAACGTGTCATAATTGTAGGTATACAGTGGTGAATGAGATTCAGTATTTGGGTAGGGCTGAGCTAAAACATTCTGACCGTGGCTTTTTTTTCTGAAAAGAAATGCAGAAAGAGAAATGGGACAAGAAAAAATATTTTCAGCAGTTGGTGTGAAGAAAAATAGAAAATAATTTGGGGATCCTTGATTTTTAAAACATAAAGAAGATTCATTTGATAGGTTTTTAAAAAATCAGATAATTAAAGCAAAGCAAATGTGTCATTCCCCAGTCATTATCAATTTCTAGTCTCAGGCCATTTCCATACTACACTGTTATAGCCCTCTTATTCCACTTTCGACATCTTGTGGAATTCTGGGGTTTGTTGTTTACTGAGGCCAAAGAGCTCTCCGGCTCAGAATTCTAAGTGCCCCTCCCTAAACTGTAAATCCCAGGATACCATAGGATTTCAAAGTAGAATAATAGCACTATAGCAGTGTAGTTTGGAAATGGCTTCAACTAGGCTTGCTAATTAAAATAAAGTACTCTCTTTAATGGCTGTGTAGAAAATCGAATTTCAGCAACATCAGCTAAAATTCTTTCTTCCACATAAACATTGAATAAAAGCCTTATTTTACCTGGCAATGCTAGGTTTAATACATAAAATATTTCTTATGATTATAAATATTATTAACTCCTTTTGAAAATTTCACAAAATGCTTGCTGTTTGGTAACCTTTTTTTTTTAAAGTAGGTTTCAGTCTTGCCTGGTTTTCACATGCACTGATTTCAGCTACCACAAGATGTGGTAGTAATTAGGTTAGGTGACAGGATGAAAGATTAAACTGCTGGAGAGAAGATTTATCAAGAGTTATTATACATTGTTGGATGGTACAGCCATGTCTAGAATAATTATATCCTGGCATATGAGATGCTGGAGACAAACAGGAGGCCATCACTTTTATGGCTTATTTGGAACCAGCCTGAAGCATTTAGTGGGCTACTGTTAGAAAGCAGATGACAGGACTATAAGGCCCTGATTCAGACAGCTATTTTTGTGCTCTTATCTGTATACTTCTTGGATTTGATTACAGCATATCATTGATACTGGTAGTTTTGCAAGTGTGAGGACATGAAAAATCATATAGTATTACCACAATTTACCTATTATCATTCTTTCAATCTTCAACTGAATCAAGTTTTTTTTCTTTTAAACTCACTCCTGCTGTTCCTGTGCTTGCAAAAGTTCATTTGCTAGTTCCACAATGTGTTTCCAAGCAAACTGGACATGAGCAGACTCAACTGTGCGGGCACAAATGGCAAAACGCAGCACAAATTTCTCTCTCAGGTGACATGGGACAAGATGAATCCTTCTGGCATTGTTTATGCTTTTAAGAAGTGCTTCATTAAGTCTGTTGCTGCCCTAGAATGACAAAACATACAATAATGGCCACTAAAATTTTGTTCTAGCAGCCATGCTGAAGACATTATTTAGGGAAGAGGTGAACAACCACCAGAGAGCTACACAGTTCCCCAGTCCCCCTGGGAAGCCACATTCCCATTGTCAACCCTGTTTTCAAGAGCCCCCATGGAGGCATGAATATTTCTTTTGCCCCAGTATAGCCAATAGGACCCTCAAATCACAGAAACATTTTGCCACACTTGTTCTGTTCCCCATCATATTTTTAGGACTGTACAAGAAGTGACAACCCAGAAATGATTGGACTGCTTGGTCGTGTTCTTTAAAAAGAAAAAGAAAAAGAAAGACGTAAAGGTTGAAGGAAGTCATCTACAAGCCTCAAAAGTGGCCAAAATGGCCCAAAATGTGGCAAATGACCAATAGGACACTAACCTCCAGAGGCATGGTGAACAGCTGTTTCCATATGGGGTACAATCCTCCCCCCATTTAGAGGAGAAGATGCTAGCCCTTTGGAGCCAAAAATGTACATTGTAGGCCATAGGTAGCCCATGTGCTTCATTTTTCCCACTGCTTCTTTCCATCCCATTTCCCACATTTGATTATTTTGCAGGAGCTTCTTAAATCTGGCTAGCACTTTAATCATGTACACATAGAACATTTTCTGTACAAAATTAAATGGGTCTTATCTGCTATGTATTCACACCAAAAGTTCAAGTCTTTTTGCATAAAAAGAGTAACTGGCTTACCCTTGATCATATTGCTATAATGACCATACAACAAATGCTCTTTAACATACTTTTTTATTTTCTGCAATGTTATACTGAATGTGTTGAAGAATAGTCTGTAAACTTTGTGGGGAATCTTGCTTCTCCCCTCTCCTGTAATTATTTTGCCCATTCCTATGCTTTGAACTGAATTTCTGATACAAGATAAATTAATAGTATTGACAAACTCAGAATCAAGCTTACCCTCTCTTACCATTTTTAAAGTTAACATATAGACAACAACCCACCTGCAATGAGGTCTTTTTCTTTTCCTATTGCCTTCTACCTTGCCAAGCATAATACTCTTTTCTAATGAGTTGTGTTTTCTGTGCTATGTGCAAAGTAAGACAACCATTTCACTTTCTGGCAGTACATGGTATCCACAGAACTCTCCTCATTTCAAATCAGTAGATTTACTTCCTATTAGCTTTCTTTACTATCCAGCTTTCACAACTAAATGATGAAGACACTGAAATAGTTGAAGATTTTCCATATGTTGGCTCAGTCATTAATCAGAATGGAGGCTGCAGTCTAAACATCAGAAGACTAGCCCTTGGAAGTGCAGTTCCAGAAGGAATAGAGAAGATCCTCAAGTGTAAACATACATCATTGAATAGTAAAGCTAGGATTGTCCATGTGGTTATATTTCCAATTTGTATGCATGGTTGTGAAACCTGGCCAGTGAAGAATGCATTAAGAAGAAAATAAACTCATTTGAAATGTGCTGGAGAAAATTTCTGCAAATACTGCGGACTGCTAAAAAGACAAATGACAGTCTTACTTTGGACACAGCATGGGAAGACACGACTCATTAGAAAAGACAATGATGCTTAGCAAGGTAGAAGGCAGTAGGAAAAGAGGAAGAACTCATTACAGGTGGAGAGACTCAATCAAAGAACCTACTGTCCTGAATCTGCAAGACAGCAAAGCTGTAGATAACAGGGTGACTTGGAAGTCTCTCAGTCATAGAGTTGTCAACTCAGAGGCCATTTCTGCACTGGACTGTTATAGCGCTATTATTCCACTTGCAACATCCTATGGATGTTCCATCCATCCATCCATCCAGGATTCCATAGGATGTTGCAAGTGGAATAATAGCGCAATAAAGTCCAGTGCAGAAATGGCCAAAGTCAACTTGATGATTTAACAACAACAAATTATCATTCCGAAAATCAAGCAGAGCAATACAGTGGATTTTGTGACTAAGGATTAATTTTTCCTTCCTTTTTAATGAGAACAAGAACAACTCTGTTAAAACTAGGAGGCTTAATCACTGCCGGCTACTTAATTCCCCAAACAATTGAATTAGTCACCACTCATACCAATTTCAGATGCTCATATTTAAAGAATCACTAGCAAATTTTTCCTCAGGCTAAACTTTAAGCTGGATTTTGAGATGTCAGATCCAGCAAGACAAGTAATTTCAAGGACAGAAAACAGAATTTTGAAAAACTAGCAACATTTCTCATTGTGCTTTTTGAAATTTCACACAGGCTGCAAAGGGGATGCACACAGGTTTTTGCTGATTATTGCTTTGTCTTAAGACCAAGCAGATGCATTAGCCCATGTTTTCAATGACATTTTCCTTTAACTGGCTGTTCTGTGTTGTATGTGTATGTATGTTCAAGTTGCTTGTCAACTTATATTGACCCCATGAATTTCATAGGATTTTCTTAGTCAAGGAATACTCAGAGATGGTTTTCCCAGTTCCTTCTTCTGAAATACAGCATACATCATCTGATACTTGTTCGTAGTCTCCTATCCAAGGACTAACCAGCATTAACTCTGTTTAGTTTCCAAGATCAGATGGGATCTTGTGCCTTTAAGGTAGTTAGGCATGGTTATATGTTGAGCAGTGTCAAAAAGGAGGATGTTAATGTGCCAAAAAAGATATGTCCATTTCAAACAACTAAAAGTTTACCTTAAGTCGAAAGCACACCAGTCCCAGTATGACATCAGCACAAATCTCGAATCGGTCATCTTGAAGTACCAGGTCCTTAAATTCATCTGCCAGTTTAACATGCTAAAATTTAAAAAGTTATATAATATATGGTATCAGAGAGCATCAGAAGACAAATCAAATTGTAGAGCAAAAAAATGTCCTCTAGTCCCACCAGCAACTTATACTGAAGCTAATATATGTGGATCAATGAAGAATCTTTAACAGATGAATAGTTAATGTAAAGTTCTAGAATTCTTACTGGTGATAGAAATTAGTGGTACATCAACAGTTTGGGGAAAAAAGGCAATTCATTCAAATTTATGGACAATTCTTCATTTTTCTTGGAGATGATTTCTTCTCTGATGAGGCAACTGACTGGCAGTCTATAGTGTTAGCTCTCTACACTTATGTCTTCAAAGGATTCTCAAACTGTACACATTCTGACAGTAAAAATACACACAGAGGTATTTATTTTCATTTATTTATTCTAAGAATCATAGAGTTGAAAAGGGTCTTGCAAGCCATCTAGTCTGATCCTCTGCTCAGTGCAGGAAATCAAACTAGAACATCCCCAGCAGGTAGCCTGTTTTTGAAGACATCCAGAGAAAGAGACCCCATCACCAATTGGTTCCATTGTCAAACAGCTCTTACTGTGAATAAGTTCTTCTAATGTTCAATCAAAATCTACCCTTCCATAACTTCAGATCATTAGCCCAGGTCCTACTCTCTGGGGCAGCAGAAAACCTGCACCATTCTCTCTGTAACAGTCTTTTAAAGAATGCAACAATGTCACCCCTCAGTTTTATCTTCACCAGACTGAACATGCCAAGATCCGTCAACCTTTCCTCATATGATTTGTTTTCCATACCTCTTATCATACTTGTTGCCCTTCTTTGAACCTTCTCAAATTTGTCTATATCCTTCCTAAAACGAAATCCCTATAACTAGTTAGATGGGACTTGACTAGTGCTGAAGTATTACTTCCCTTGTCTTGGAAGCTATGGTTCTATCAATGCAGACTAAAATATTATTTGCCTTTTTTGCTACAGTATCACACTACTGGGTCATCTTCAACTTATGATCAACTATGTAATTCCAAAGTCCTTTTCCATCACATAAGAGTACATTTCATTTCTGTGGCCTGAATGTAGAATTTTACATTTGTCTCTGTTTTTCATGAACAGTAATTAGTTCAGGTTCATACAAATGGCTACTATGATATTTCAAAAAATATTTTCTCCCTGCCATATTTCAAAATTGTCATGATTATGAAGGCGTCTTGTCTGTTTTATGCTTTTGGATACTATATGCTGGTATAAAGCTTATTGTGTGCCTGAAGTGTATGCTGCCTTGTTGTCATGAGTGATCATCTTAGAATAGCCAAATGTGTTATATGACAGCCTATGTTAAATCGTGTGGGTAATCCAATTTATTTTGAAGGTATGAAACAGTAAGTGGGCATATTACCATAATATGCCAGATGAATGGAAACAGTATTGTGTTCTTATTGCTTTCGATATCTGGTTCTATTAGAGCTGGTTCTGTTACAACTTTTTTATTTGTTACATCTTATATGTCTTGCTGGAGAAGTATGTTACATCAGCTTCTAGAATGTATAACCATGTATGTTAGCCTTTAGTGTTGCATTACTGTCATGTTACAGCATATGGTACTGATGTTTCATGCTATATTACTGCTACAGTAATATTGCACTACATTACAGTGTACAATGGGCTTTACTATATATGTACCTTGAAGATCATTATTGGTTACTCTTGTGTTCTGATGTATTATACTTTGCCTATCCTTGCTGTATGTAGTTAATGTCCTGCTAGGTCTAGTTATTTCATGCTGTTGATCATGTTTAATGGTTTAATGTTATTATATTCTATGCTTAAATGTTTCCATATTACATCACATGTATGTTTTGTTGTTTGCATGCAACACGCTTAGTGCCTTGCCTTATTGTAGGAAAGGACTCTGGGTTTGATATCTATATTTTACATATATGCTTTGTACTTTGCCTGATAAAATATGGTATGTAATGATGCATTATGGGGAATTCTGTGTTAGAAAGGGATGATGGGACAGGTTGTGAATCTGTGGATGAGAACAGAGAATTTATCTGGTAGTTCTGATGTGAGTCCAGGTGCTAAGCTAGCCCTCAAGGTTTGCTTGGTCTAAAAAGCTTGGGCTAAGGAGTGTCAGTTGGAAGGTTGTAAATTGTCTTCTGAGAATGGAGGAAGGATGGTTTGATAAGGACTATAATAAGTCTTTACTACTAGATCTTCCAAGGTTTGCAGAACAACTGAAAGAGGAAAAATATGGGAAAAGGGCCCAAGACACTTAGCTGGGAAAACTTATTGTTATTGTTAGTTAGCAAATGAGAAATTTGCATGCACTTAATTTATATGTATTATGTGTAATGCCTATATAAGCCTATGCAATATTATGGACTCCAGTCCTGGCAACACCCAATGCTTTCATGGTTCCAAAGTTTATGCTACCATGGGGGAGGGGGTGTTAGGGGGTGGTCCTGAGATAAAGCTACTGTAATATTTCAAAAAATATTCTGAACTATTCAGTCAAACCTGGAAGTAGCTACTGTTCATGACACTGTTTAGTTTCATTCTACTGTTTTGTAATGCCTGTGAGTACTGGTTTGCTCCAATGGATGTGGAAACCATAAGGAAGGAACTTACATACTAGTTGAGTTCGAAAGGAGAGGGAAAGCTGGAAGTGAAGAGGAGTTGCTTTAGGGTTAAAAGGCTATAAGGAAACTGAAGGCCATTTTTAGGCAATTAGGGCTATCAGGGAAATATTACACATTATTAATATGAAAAAAGCCTGTCTGGTATGCACTGAATTGTCTTTTGTCATAATCCTATGAATGTTTGGGTTCATATTATCTGAAGGACCATATTTTCCCATATGAGCTTGCCCAGTCACTAAGATCTTTGTGGGTGGGGGGGAAGTAATTCTATGTCCTACCACTTTCCCAGCCATATTGGGTGAGAACAAGGGAGAGGCCCTTTTTAGTGGCTTTTTGCAAGTTTTTGAACTCCCTTCTTAGGGAGGGTAGGATGGTTCCTTCCTCGCTGTCTTTCCACTGGCAAGTGAAAACTTTCTTCTTCCAACAAGCTTTCAGGAATGACTGCTACAGGTTAAATAGTAAAACATTTTGTGGTTTTTATCCCTACCATTTAATAAATTTGTTTTGTTTCCATTCTAATGATAGTTTAATTGTTCAGTCTCTGTACTCAGCAAATCAGAAGGGCAAAACTAGCATTTTTTTTCCCTAGGTGTTTGTGAGCAGCCTTGAGGGGGAGACCTAGAAAACTGAGCTGCTGTATACAATGGCAAACATGGATGGTGATCAAATTGTTGCAGTAATCTGCAAAACCTGTGACTTTTTTTCTTTCCAAAGGATCTGTAAAACTATCCTCATAAAAATTACAACATTTATGTCCCATTGGAAGACAATATGCAGCAGCTTGAGGTCTGTGTATCTACACCTCAATTTACCAGAGAGGATGAAGCATTTTTTGGAAAGACTGAAGCAGATCCTCCTGGAAAGGCAAGACATAGGGGGATGCTTCTAGGAAAGAGAACAATTTCCAAATACAGGATGCTGACACTTGGAAAAATGTGACACACAGAAACAGAAATATCATGAACAATGGTGCAAGTTTGAAACTCCACAACAGATTCCAAGTTGTCCCCTTACTAATGGTTTATGAACACAAGAACAGGGACGACAGCCTGATTCCTCAGAAGGCATGGAGGTGGACTTGGAGGGTTCTATGGGGTTACTGTCAATTCCTAAAAGAAGAAATGCATGGTTGTAGTAGGTGATTCCTTGTTAAGAGGAGCAGAAGCAGTTTTATGCAGGCCTGATAAAATATCTCAAGAGGTTTGAGGAGGAAGCTAAAGCACCTCGGGACATGTTATTTCATTGCTTCTTCCTGTTGAAAGATACGGCCCAGGAAGAGGAAGAAGAATACTAGAAGTGAACAACTTTCTTCACAGATGGTACCATCAAAAAAGATTTGGCTTCTTGGACCATGGTCTGCACTTTCATGAAGAAGGATTTCTTGCAAGACATGACTTGTACCTCACGGCAGTTGTTAAAAATGTATTTGCCAGGAGTCTCACAAATCTGATCAGAAGGGCTTTAAAGTGAGTTACCTGGGAGAGGGAGATGGCATTCCAGAAGGCAGGGGGACACCAAGTACTGGGGATAATAGCCACAGTGATACATATGGAAATAGGCAAACAGAACAACCAGGAATCAGCTGGAAGTTTACACTAATCATTTACATTGACGCACAGAGCATGGGAAACAAACAAGATGAACTGAAAGTCTTAACATGGGAAGGCAAAATGATTTAATAGGCATCACTGAAACCTGGTGGGATGAGTCTTATGATTGGAATGTAGTAATGGAACGATATAGCCTATTCCAAAGAAATAGACCACACAGGAAAGAAGGAATAGCATTTTATGTCAATGATATGTACAGCTATGAGGAAAGCCATGACTTAAACCATGGAAAACATGTTGAAAGCATTAGAAAGAAAAGTGACATCATTGTGGGGTTTGTTATATATTCTCCAGCCAGACTAAAGATTTGAATGATGCCTTCCTAAAAAAAATTACCAACATTCTAAAAGGAGAGTTATAGTAGTAATGATAACCTTCAACCATCCTGGTATTTTTTGGAAACCAAACTCTGCCAAGAAAACAACAAACAACAGATTCCTCACTAGCCATGCAAACAACTCCACTGTACAGAAAATGGATGAGGCAACAAGAAGGTCAGCTGTTTTGGATTTGATTGTCACCAACATAGATGATCGTGTCAATGGGATGGAAGTAGTGGGACCCTTGGGTGAGAGTGACCATATTCTTTTGAATTTGTTATACAGAAGAGAAAGGAAGCCAAATATAGTCAGATACACACTCTGGATTTCAAGAAAGCTAATTTCAATAGACTTACAGAAATACTGGTTGAGATCTCAGGGTCAGAAATGCTCAAAAGGAAGGGAATTCATTATGCATGAGAGGTTCTTAAAGGTGAGATATTGAAGGCATAGTTGCAAACAATTCCAATGAAGAAGAAGAGTGGGGGTTATCTAAAGTAATTAGGGTGAATGTTCAAAGAACTTTCAGAGGAGGTGAGATTTAGATGGGACATGTATAAGAAATGGAAGAAGGGGTGTTAAGCTTGAAATTTGGTTTTTGTAACTTGCTATATTAACTAGCATTTTAGACACTCAGAGCTCATCAAACAAACTTGCTTTAGAATTAATTATTTTGTTCTGCTCCTGTTTATAACCAGTATGTAACAGTGAAGGACTCTTGAGAATGACCTAGGATGTAACAGGGTCATATAAACTTAGGAATGTTAAAGGTCAGATAAAATGTAACACATGTACAAGCTGTAACTTTGCTGACACTGATGCATGAAACTTTTCTTTCCTGTAAGCATTCTTTAATATAAACACAAAAATGGTATAAGAAGAGAAGCCTGAAAGAATAAATTGTCCTACCTAGGATCCTTTGGTCAAAGTACTTGTGTGTGTGTATCTACCTTTCTTTCTCTTTTCTACCTTCCTATCTTGTGTTTGAGGGTTCATATCAGCTCCATGTCCATCTGGGGTATGGTAAGGAGTGGTCTGTTTATCCACCCTAACGGAGGAAACCACTAAAGTGAAATGCAAACCAAATAACCCATCGTTTTAGGGGCGAAATCAGAAAAGCTAAAACTCATAATGAGCTCCTAGAGGGTTTAAAAAGGGTTTAAAAAGAGGGTTTAAAAAGGGGAGTGTTTAGCTATGTTCAGAACAAGAAAAAGAACAAGGAAATAGCAAGGGCACTGCATAAAGGCAATGGCGAAATGCTAACAGGACAGAGAGGAAGTGGAGTTGTTTAATACTTTCTCTGCCTCAGTCTTCTCCCAAAAGGAAAACAGTCTTCTGACTGGTGAAAATAGAACAAATCATGCAGTAAGGGGCCTTAAGCCCAGGATAAGTAAAGAGGAGGGCAAATGTTAGCCACAGCACTTCCCCAAACCCCGGCACTGAAGTGTCACACACTTCTGCTTTCCTTTTGTGTGTGCATAGAGGGGCTTACAGTGAAGTGTCTAGGTTTCTATCATTCCAGAGGTTTCCAGGACCAGCAACGGACAAATTTGGGACATTTTGTTTCCCAAAATTTAGGTCTACAGTCTCTTTGGGGGTCAATGAAATTCAGAAAACTATGGATATTAGTTTCTATGAAATATTATTTTCTACATGGAACATGTTTCTTGTGCTGAAAATGCTTTTTACTATTCAAAACAGCCATGCATTCATTCATTCATTCATTCATTAAGTTCCCAATTACAGCATTTTCTGTGCAGAAAATATTTCCATGTAGAAATATTTATTGTACAGAAAATGCTGTTTTCTGCACAAAGCAACTATGTGTAAATTTTGCATAGAATAAGTCCCAAAATGTGAAGATTCTCATCAGTCTAGGATTTTTCTCATTGGGATTTCTTATTACTGGCGAAATATATTTTTCAACTATTTTTGAATATTCCTCCCATCCTTAATTTCATATTAAAATAAAATATGTTCACCTTCCGGATGTATTCTTGCAGTCCCTTCACACCATACATTCGAAGCACAAACCACAGTTTCAAGGAACGGAATCGTCGTCCCAGAGGGATCTGCCAATGCTGTGGGTAAGACCATAGCATATTAATTTTAATACAAAAAAAAAAAAAAAAAGCATAAAACAAAATGTCAAACTGTGTGTGCATTTTCAGACTTCTCAGTAACCATGAGCATTAGAATTATATTTAAGAAAACAGTGAAATGGTCAAGAAGCCAAATGTTATATTCGTTGGACAAAGCAGAAAGATATGTAAGCAGAGGAATACTGTAGGATCTTTGACACTAACTCAGAGAAAGAACTTTGTAGCATAAGCTTTGATAGACTGACCTGCTTCATAAGTTGCATGGAGTGAAGTGTATATGAACAGACATGTATGCCCATGAATAAGCAGGTAAGTGTGTGTGTGAAAAGTAATAGAAATGCAAAACATGTAGATATGATCTGAGGTTCAGGTTTACAACAGTCATTGGGAACAAAGGTGAGAGGAAAGATATTGCCTGAAGCTGTGGTTCTTAACCTGCAGCCCAGGGACGTTTAGGCATCCATGGAACCCTTGCAGGGGGTCCACAAAGTCCTGACACTGGACACCAAGAGCAACAACAGGGACATGGCAGTGGGGAAGGGGACAGGCAGGTGCCGAAACAGCTCCCTCATTTGCAAACAGGGAAGCAGTTTGGGGACATGCACATACCTGCTGCCGTGTGTCCTTCATCAGGGATGCAGCAGCAGGGGACGTGGGTACTGAGGGATATAGTGGCAGGTATGTACACACATCCAAACTTCTCCCTCATTTGCAAATGAGGGACCGGTTTTGGCGCGCACGCACACTCCCTTGCTGCCACATCTCTGATGACAAGAACACGGCAGCAGGCATATTCATGTGCTCTCATTTGCAAATGAGGGAGCAGTTTGTGTGTGTGCACACATACTTGCTTCAGTGTAATTCAGCACCCACACCCCCTGCTGCCATATCCCTGACAAAAGGCACAGTGGCAGGCATGTGTGCATGCCCAAACTATGATGCTGGAGACCAGAGTTTGAATCTCCATTCAGCCACAGAAGTTCACTGAGTGACCTCAGGCAAGTCATACTCTCTCAGTTCAGAGAAAGACAAAGGCAACAAACCTTTCTAAGATAACCCTCATAATAGCTTTGCCTTAGTGTACCATAAGTCAGTTTTCAAAGGGGAGGGACATGATGGCTAGAAAGAACCTCCCTCTGTCAGCATCACTTTGTTGTTGTGTGCCTTCAAGTCACTTCTGGCTTACGGCAACCCTAAGGTGAACCTATCACAGCATTTTTTTGGCAAGATATTTTAGAAAGGGTTTCCTTTGCCTTCCCCTGAGGCTGAGAGAATGTGACTTTCCCAAGGTCATCCTGTATCTAAGCAGGGATTTGAATCCTAGTTCTCCAGAATCCTTAGATAGATAGACAGACAGACAGACTATTTAAACAAATACTTGAATATTTAAATCTTGGGTTAAGTCTTGGGGATTCCTGGCAACAAATTATATTTACAGGCGGTCCCTGGTAAAGAAAAGGTTAAGAACCACTGACCTAAAGCCAAAATGAGTAGATAACCATATGAATGGTGGAAGGAATACACTATGATGCTGGTGGGAACCAGAAAGGAGTTATGATAAAATGGTCAAGAGAGCCCTCATGAGGCTGGCATTACAATATGTGTAGTGTGCCAGGATATCATTATTTCTGTCTATGGACTCGAGTTTGTGAATGTATCCCAGTTCTGCTGTTTCTCTTTCCAACTTCCCTTTGAAGTTTTTTTTTCTTCAAGGACTGTTCTTCTGAGGTCTGAGATGGAATGTCCAGGAATACTGAAGTGTTCTGCAACTGCTTTTTGTGTATTCCCATTCCTCATGTCTGATTTATGTCCATTTAACCTCTGGTGGAGAATCATAGCATCATAGAATCATAGAGCTAGAAGAGACCAGAGAGGCCATCCAGTCCAACCCCCTGCTGTACAGGAACACACATCAAAGCACTCCCAGAGAGACTGGCCTGTCTGTTCAATGTGAAATGCTGAAGGATATTGTTGACAGATAATGGCATGTATCACATTAGAGGACTGGCAACTGAAAATATCTCTGATGTTGTGAGTGATGGGATTAGGTCTTGTTATAATGGCCATTTCTGCACAATGACACTCTTTTACGTCATCACACTGCAATCCCAGATCCAGAAGGGAGTGTGTCACCAATGCTCCCCTCTGCATCTGCTCACTCCATGTGGAAGGGAGCACAATGGCACCACTTCTTCCTTCCACAGTGCAGCCGGGCACTTTCCATTGCTGAACTATGGAAGGAAGTGTCATCATTGCACTTCCGTGGTTTCCACACAGCTGGGAGCAATGGGAGCACCACCTGATTGCAGAGGCAAAAGGGACTTTTTCCATTTTGCAAAAACTGCACAAGCACAATGCTTGGGGACAAAATGGCAGCAAGCTGGTGGTGACATTGTGTGGAAGCATGACCTGCCAATTGTTGCCATCTTGTTCCAGAAGCGGCATAGCCCCGTCATGTGGAAATGGCCAATGTCTCCTGAGTAGATGAGTGGGCAGAGTTGTTAACATGGGTTTTGCAAGGCTTGGTGGCAAGGTCAAAAGGAGGTGCATATAATAAACACTCTGCTTTTATTATTATTTATTATGACGATGAGGATAAGAATAAAAAAATATTGAGGAACACAAACGTTGATTTTCTTCTGGGAAAGCTGTACTTACCCTATAATCTGTTATATGTCCTATAAGTTGAAAAGGGAAAAATAATTTAATAATATATAAACATGCATTAACTGCATTGCCACATTGTAATTATTTCAAGTAGTCCAATCCTTGATATATTTGAATTGACAGAAAGTTGGATTAAGTATGCTGGGATTCCACCCAGAACAAGGTCTTTGGGGATGACATAGCTAGCACTCTGAAGGGCCCTTCACATTTAGGAGAAACAGACATATTATTGTTGCTCCAGATTTGGAGAATTCCTACATGCAAACCACTGTTTCTTTTAGCAAAGTGCTTTCTCTGTAGTAAAGAGTGTGATTTTGTATGCAAACATATTACACATCATGATCACACACACCTTAGTATTTTTGCTAACTGGTAGAAAGAATGAATCAAGTTGTCAACTTCTCTAATTATGGATTTCTATGTGATTAAAAAAGGGAAATAGCTGCACATCCGAACCACACATGTTGCACACCAGTGCCTTCCGTGTAGAAATTTCTGTATGATTGTGTTAATTTTCAGGGCAGTTTGGAGACCACCTTCCTAACTGAAACTGGGACTATGAAAGTTCAAAATTATAAAGCTCATTGATTATTTCTTCCCTTTATTTATTTAAAAGTAAAAGCCTATTTTAAAAAGCTTTTACCATAAAAAAATTTAAAAAAATCAATAGGACAACTGTGAAATATGGGACTAATAAAAATATATTAAGTCTTTTGTAAAAATTGTATATTGTTCTGCTTGAAACAAGATACTATCCCTCATTCACAATTAGAAATCCAATTCCAACATCATATTTCTTTGGTAATGAACCCATTTAACACCTCCTCTGAACCAGGGTGAGGGGTTCTATTGTTAAATCTACTAGCGTCCTGCCACAACTTCATGTATTTTCCTACATAACTTAAGGTGTGCTCTGTCATTGCTGTGTTTTCCAGTAATAAAATCAGTAATGCAGAAACCTGTGAAATATTAATCCAGTATTTTCAAGCTACATGGAAAATACAACTATATAATGGACTACACTGAATATGATGCAAGTGGACTTTCATTCATGCAAAGGGACTGCTCCTTCCTTTTATCTATTCTGAAGCCCTTATTTCTCAGCCATATAAAGCAAATTTTGGCAAGATTGAAAAATGGTTGGAGATGCTGTTTGACTAGCAGATGAATACTAAGGGATGCAACCATACAACCCAATTAATGAGTTCTTGACAATCAGAGGTTGGAAAAAATGAATTAATTATTACTTTGTTTTCATAATTAATGAACTTTCAGCTCAGTAATGACTAAATATCACTACAATCAGTATCTAACAATATAAACCAAAAACTGGATCTATTAGCATTTTAATCCCCATATTTCATAAAAACACATCTCAGTGAACATCTGTCTGAACCTGACTAAAACCTAAAATATTCTTGTGTTTGTAGAACTAATTTTTAGTGATTTAAGTTGTTTGGATAGATATGTCTTTAAAAGAAACACAATGTTTTATAAAGTAGAGGAGAAAGTTGTGTGTAAAAGTATGTTATTAAGACATTTGCTTAAGAAATGGTATGGGAATGGTTAGCTTCTTAACAAAATTCACTCCACTCTCTAATTCACTCTATAATTTCCCCAAACCTGAGAAACTACCAAAAGTAAGACAGAGTTTTGCAAAAATCCAAATGGAAAGGGCATTGGGTAAAGAAGCAACTGGGTTAACATAAAATCTGTTGGCTCTTTTGTTGTTGTTTTTGTTGTTGTTGTTTTGTTGTCTTCTCTTTCAATCAATCAATAAATATTGCAATTATTGCATTAAGTTCATGGGGAAATTCCAAATTAAAGTCAATCACTTTAATTAAAAACTAATCGTTGCCCTCATTTTAGCCCAAATCCAACAATTACTTATTGGAATTTAGGTAATTCTCATCACTACTAATGTTAAATTAACCTGAAGCAGGCTTTTGGATTATCTAAAATCTTAATAAATAAGGCTTTCTCTTAATGTTCCAAATCCTGTTGACAATATTTTTTTTAATTTTCTTTATAACAATAACAAATATGTAAAATTTGTTTCTATGGTCAATGAAGCCAACCAAACTAAAATGCTTATGAAACACATAAGGCTGTTGTAGAAAGTATTGTTGAATTTCCCTGCCCCAAAGAACTTTCTGAAATTTCATGTTATTCACTACAAAACTCTTGGTAGAGCTAGAGGATAAAAGAAAATGTTAAAGTTGTCACTATCATATTCCTCTTATTTTTTTTATTTATTATTTAAAAACAAGAGCAAATATTAACGTACATATTTCAATTGTCATATTCATTTTTCTGATTGTATAAAAAGAAAAAGAAAGAATATATATTACCTATATACTTAATGTTCTATTTACTTATTTTCATTCCAATAGTATATTAGAAATATTGCATAATCTGTCATATTTTATTATACAATCACTATTATATCTTTGCTGTATATTTTGCTCAGAAGGATCTTCTCTATTTAGATCCTTTTCTACCTCTCATTATCTTTCACTTCCTTCTTTCTTTTATTTGGTTAATCCTTTCTCTCTTTATCTATTACTTCTATATATTTATGGAATTGTTGACTGGCCATCAACATTGCTTATTCAAATCCTAATTGTTATCTTCTGTTATCAAGCATTTTTATTAACTTCTCATTATCCTCTCATATTGATTAATCTTCCTGGCAGATCTTTGTCCAATTATTCTCAATTAATCTCTTCACTTCCATCATTTCATTGTCTTTTTCACCCCTTCTTGTTTCTTTCATAGCACGTGATAAACTTTCTAAGGAGACATATTCTAAAAGTTTCATTAACCAATCTTCCAGTTCTGGTACTACATTTCTTTTCCAATATTTGGCATACACTGTTCTGGCTGCTGTGACCATATAGAGTATCTTATTTTTATGCTTATGGTATTCTTTATCCATTTGATGAGTCATGTTCAAAAGAAAGAACTCTGGTGTCAGTGGTATCTTTATTTGCAGAATCTTCGTGATTATTTCATGAATCTTCTTCCAACACTTTTTTGGTTTTTCACACTGCCACCACATATGATAAAAGGTGCCACATTCCTTTTCACACTTCTAACATTTCTTATCTTTAGTTTTGTACATCTTACTTAATTTCACAGGATCCAAATACCACCTATGTAACATTTTCAGATGATTTTCTTTTAAGCTCTGTGCCAACGTGAATTTCTGAGTGTTCTCCCAACTCTTCTTCCATTGGTCCAATTTAATTTCCTGACCGATATTTCGCACCCATATTATCATTGTGTCTTTTATAGTTTCAGTTTCCAGCTCTCACTCCAGCATAAATGTATATAGTTGTGACGCCAAATGATCTTTCTTCTCAAATATTATTTTTTCAAACTCATTTAAATGTATATTAGTTTCCAATCCCTCTAATTTTTGGTCCATTTTTAATCTTTCTTTGAGCTAGATACTCATATTCCTCTTATAATGTCAAGGCATTTCCTGAAAGTCAGAATCAATGGCTGATATGAGGAATGTGACAGGCTACGGAAAACAGCCTGGGAGCTATTTGCACTGAATAATATGCCAGCCTTAGGAATTTAAGCAATCCCCTTATTTCTTAAGGATCCTGCCACTTTATTTCCATCATCTTGACCAATGTGGCCTTGGTAATACAAATTTCCCTATGTTGTAACCTAGGTCTTTCCTCAGTGACATAATGCTTACCTTGACCTGTGTGACAAACAACTCTGTGTGGGAGGATAACTATTTGATGGTCTCCATGAAAGAAAACAGGATAATTGATGACTGGCATGGGGCACCAGATGACAGCATGTGACACGGGTTGGACAGGAGGCTATTTAAACATGATTGCCCCTTCATGTGCCTTCTTTGATTGTTGATCATCTGATTGTTGTTTCTGCTTCAGTTAAAGGCTGTTTTCAGACTGGCAGTTCACACAGGATTTTGTTCACCGCCGTGTTTGCTTATCCTACCATCTGGATTTGTTTTGAAGGGAAGGATAGCTGGGTGGTTTTTTAGTTATTTAGTTGATTCATTCTGTCATTCGTGGATGGAATTATTTTAAGTAGCAGGAGCCAACTGGGTATTTGACTAATACCACTGTGTTCATATTTTGGGGTTGGTTTAAGTTTTCCCCTTTTCTTGCCCATTGTCAATTAGCTGTGAGTGACTGCTTAGTGTGCTTCCAGGCTGCTTGTGTTTAAGCAGTTGGCTAATTGTTATTCTGTCTTAGGCTGTTATCCCTTTACCTGTTTCTGCCCTTTGCCTGCTTCTGTTTTTAATTGTGGGGGACTTCTATCTTCATTGCAATTGTTATTTCATCAGGTTTGACTCTGATCCCAGCTCTCTTGCTTTAACTCCAATCACAGCTTGCTTGCTTTCCAGATACTCATAAGCGGCCTTGAGTGGGATTTGGAGTTGATTTTGAATTTTTGTTTAATATAGTGGTGTGTAGGAGCACCCCCCCTTTTTTTGGTAGCTTTGTCACTTTGTTGCAACCATTTTGGGCAGTTATACTATCATTTTGTGGGGTCTTTTTCACAGGTGCCACCAAGTTTAGTGGCCATTCTGTGTTGTTATTTTATTTTGGTGTGGGAACAGACATCTTTGTTAGGATGCTGCCATTTGTTTAAGCCTGCTAGGATACTCCTACTTTTTTTTTTTGAACCAGGGTGCCAACATTTTGTTCAAGAATGCTAGGACACCACCATTTTCTGTAGGCCATTTTAGATTTTTTTCATGGGCATTACCATATTGTGGTGTGATTTACATGGCTGACATTTTTGGTGTCAGACCTAGTTTGGGGAAGGTTCTGATCCTTCCTTGTGGGTTGATGGAATTGTAGCAATGGTAGCACCTGATTTGAACTTTGGGATTAGGATCAGTTGTGTCAGTTGGGTGCTACCATGCAGGCCTGGTCCTCCTTTCTGCTGGATTTGTGATCTAGTCTGGGACTATAAGATGGTCTTTTGTTAGGCCTGGCTCGTTTTAAAGCCTGATTGGGCTAGAAAGGTGTTGGGGTTTTGTTGGTGGGGGAGTGGGGTCTGTGGGTGATTTGCTTTGCTTTGCTGGTTATATGCAATTGGGGCAGTGTATTGAGATTTGTTGTTGTCATAACATTAGTCTTAGAGGTTTTATTCTAGTCTGCTTTTCTTGCTGGTGATTGATATTGAATAAGTTAGGATCTTACTTTGAGTATAGGACTAGGAATAGCTTAAGTGGGATCCTTCTGAGTGTTGGACTAGTAATCGCCTTGGTGAGCTCCACCTGAGTGTTGGAGTAGGAAGAGGAATTGGTTAGATTTTGGTGTGCCTTGGTGCGCAGGTTGTCATTTCATCTCTCCTCCCTGTGGAAGGATATGACCCATGAAAGGAGAGAGGAATAGTGGATGTGAACAACTGGCTGTAGAGATGGTGCCACTGGGAGCGATTTGGGTTTTTGGATCATGGTCTCCCTTTCCACGAAGGTGGTCTTCTGGCAATGGGTGGGCTGCACCTCACAACTGTCAGCAGGAACATTTTTGCTAAGAGTCTCACAAAATGGATCAGGAAGTCTTTAAACTGAGTTCAGCTCGGGAGGGAGACAGTATTATTCAGGGCAAGGATTCAGTGAGTGCTGGGAAAAATAGCCCAAATGATACAGACAGAGCACACCAAGTAGTACTAGAGACCAACAGTGGGAGGAAAAGTAACTTTAGTACAGGACTTCTGGGAAAGGCACATGGTCTCAAGTCTCTCTACACTAATGCACATAGCATGGGAAATAAGCAAGATGAACTTGAAGTTTTAATAGAACAAAATAAATATGATTTAATAGGCATCACTGAAACCTAGTGGGATGAGTCTCATGATTGGAATGTAGGAATAGGGGAATATAATCTATTTCATGGAAATAGACCAAGCAAGAAAGGAGGAGGAGTAGCCTTATATGTCAAGGATGTTTTCATCTGTGAAGAGATCCATGATTTAAATCTAGGAAGCCAGGTCGAGAGCATCTGGGTAAGAATTGAGGGAGCAAGAAACAATAGGGATGTGATTGTGGGGGTTTGCTACAGGCCCCTAGGCCGACTTGAGGACTTGGATGATGCCTTCCTGGAGCAGATGACCACAGATTCAAAAAGGAGAGATGCAGTATTAATAGGAGACTTCAACTATCCTGATATATGTTGGCAGTGTAACTCTGCCAAGACCACAAGAGCCAACAGGTTCCTCGCTTGCCTTGAAGACAATTTCATGGTCTAGAAAGTGGAAGAGGAAACAAGGGGATCAACTATTTTAGATCTGATCCTGACCAATATTGATGACCTTGTTGATTAGTTGGAGGTGGTGGGATCCTTAGGGGGAGGAGTGACCATGCTCTATTGGAATTTGTCATTCAGTGGGAAGGAGAAGCCAAGTGTAGCCAAACACACATTCTAGACTTTTAAAAAGCTGATTTCTGTACACTAAGGGAGTTACTTGCTGAAATTCCATGGTCAAGAATAGTGAAAGAGAAAGGAGTTCATGATGGACAGAGTTTCTTAAAAGTGAGATACTGAAGGCACAATCTAAAACTGTACCAATAAGGAGGAAACATGGCAGGTATCTACAGAAACCAGAATGGTTGACTAAAGAACTCTCAGCTGAGCTAAGTGTTAAAAAAAAACATGTACAGGAGATGGAAGAATGACGAAACCACAAAAAGAAATTCAAGCAAATAGCCAGGGTATGTAGAGAGAAGATAAGAAAAGCTAAAGTGCAGAATGAACTCAAGCTTGCCAGAGAGATTAAAAACAATAAAAAGGGCTGTTTTAGATATGTCTGCAGCAAAAGGAAAAACAAGAAAATGATAGGGTCACTGTGTGGAGAAGATGGCCAATTACTAACAGGGGAAAGAAAAAAGGCAGAAATACTCAATGACTTCTTTGCACCAGTTTTCTCCCAAAAGGATATAAGTACTCAACCTGGGGGGTGGGGAGCAAGTGAGGAAGAGGGGGAAAAGCAGCACAGAATAAGTAGAGAAGTAGTACAGGAATATCTGGCTAAACTAGATGAATTCAAGTCTCCAGGATCAGATGAATTATATCCAAGGATATTGAAAGAACTGACAGAAGTAATTTCAGAACCACTCACAATAATCTTTGAGAAGTGTTGGAGAACAGAAGTCCCAACAAACTGGAAGAGGGCAAATGTTGTCCCCATCTTCAAAAAGGGAAAAAAAGAGGACCCAAATAATTATCTGGTCAGCCTGACATAAATACCAGGAAAGATCCTGGAGCAGATGTTTAAACAGTCAGTTTGTCATTACTTAGAAAGCAATGCCATAATCACTAAAAGACAACATGGATTTCTCAAAAATAAGTCCTGCCAGATTAATCTTATCTCTTTTTATGATAGAGTTACAAGCTTGATAGATGGAGGAAATACTGTGGACATAGCATATCTTGATTTCAGCAAGGCCTTTGACAAAGTTCCCCACTATATTCTTGCAAAGAAGCTAGCAAAATGTGGGCTGGACAGTGCTACTGTTATGTGGATTTGTAATTGGTTGACTGAACTAATGCAAAAGGTGCTCACCAATGGTTGCTTTTCATCCTGGAGAGAAGTGACTAGGGGGGTGCCACAGGGTTCTGTCCTGGGTCCAGTGCTATTCAACATCTTCATCAATGACTTGGATGAAGGAGTAGAGAGCATGCTGATCAAATTTGCAGATGACACCAAATTGGGAGAGGTTGCTAATATGCCAGAAGACAAGATCAAAATTCAAAATGACCTTGATAGATTGCGGAGCTGGGCCAAAGCTAGCAAAATGTATTTCAACAGAGAGAAATGTAAGGTCCTGAACTTAGGCAGAAAAAAAATGGAATGTACAAATATAGGATAGGGGACATGTGGCTGGTTAACAGTACATGTGAAAAAGATCTAGGAGTCCTGGTAGATCATAAGCTGAATATGAGTCAGCAGTGTGATGCGGCAGCCAACAAAGCTAACACGATTTTTGGTTGCATCAATAGGAGTATGGTGTCTACATCAAGGGAGGTAATGGTACCACTCTGCTTTGGTTAGACCTCATTAGGAATACTGTGTCCAGTTCTGGGCACCTCAATTCAAGAAGGCTATTGACAAGCTGGAACGTGTCCAGAGGAGGGTGACCAAAATGGTAAAGGGTTTGGAAGCCATGCCCTATGAGGACAGGCTTAAGGAGGCGGGTATGTTTAGTCTCCAGAAGAAAAGGTTAAGAGGGGACATGACAGCCATGTTCAAATATTTGAAGGGATGTCATACCAAGGAGAGAGTAGGCTTGTTTTCCGCTGCTCCAGAGACAAGGATAAGGAGCAATGGATTCAAACTGCAGGAAAGGAGATTCCACCTGAACCTCAGAAAGAACTTCCTGACAGTCAGAGCTGTCAGGTAGTGGAATATGCTGCCTCGGAGTGTGGTGGAGTCTCCTTCTTTGAATATTTAAATGGCCATCTGTTGGGAGTGCTTTGATGTGTTTTCTTGCATGGCAGTGGGTTGGACTGGATGGTCCCTGTGGTCTCTTCCAACTCCATGATTCTATGTTTCTATTTAGTCTCTTTGAGAGTAGGCAGTGAATTGCCTAGGCTTGATCCATTCAGTGGACTGGAATTGATCAGGCATGTTCCATCTGTGTGTTGGAACTAGAAATAGTCTGCTATTACGAAATGTCATCCAGGAAAGGATCTGATAATGCTGAAGGAAAAGAGTTGGCTAAGAAGCAGCCTGTTAAGCACCTCCCCCAGGCTTCAGACTTTATCAGCTGAAGACGTTGTTGTCTTAGCAAAACTGGAGGAGTCAGAGTAGAGGTAGACTGCTAGGAAAGGTTCTAAGAATGTAAATAAGGGTAATTTTAATCTTATGGTTCTATCTCACTTAGAGGCCCTGGACAAATGTTTTCATGAAGAGGATATGTTGACAGTAGAGGGAGAGCAAATGTTAATTGTGGAGGCAGATTGGAGTGACAATTCTGAGCAGCGGTCATCAGGTGAGTTGGGTGTCAGCATTTCATATGCTTACTACAAGGGACACTTACACAAAGATAGCCCCAGGATGTATGGAATAAGCCTGTAGGGTTGGGGGGGGGTGGTTCAGAGCAATTAGAAAGTGGTAACAGCCCAGTAATGCAGGATGTGCAAGGTAATAGTGCAACTCAGTTTCAGGCTCCCTAGACATATTTTTATCCTTAAGTAGGCCAAATGGGCTTCTCCATTAATAGTGTCCCTGCTGGTTCTCCTGTGCATGGGCAGAGTGCAGTCCCTCAGTGGCCTGCTTCATCTCCATAGAGTATGCAACAGCCATCTACAAATATATATAATGGGGTGGCATATGGTACAATCTCCTTTGGGATATAAACATAGACTTAGGGATCACTTGTCACAGGCAACAGGTGACAAGACCTTGCATGGTGATCATACTCTTGTCTTCTCTCTTCTCTACAGAAGGTGGGAAAGGAGTGGGAGATCTTAGATGAGAAAGACAAAGTTAGAAAATGTAAAGTTGAACAGAACTGGAGAAACTGGCTAAAGGTGTCCTGTGCTGATATCTGGTTATATAGTCTCAGGGCCTTTCCACACTACACTGTTATATTATTCACTTTCAGCATCTATGGAATTCTGGGGTTTGTAGTTTACTGAGGCCAAAGAGCTCTCTGGCTGAGAATTCTAAATGCTCTTCCCTAAACTGCAAACCCCAGGATTCCACAGGATGTTGAAAGTGGAACAATAGCACTATAACAGCATGGTGCAGAAATAGCCTCAGTGTCCTACTCAGATGTGGCCTAATTAACAAGCTTTTCCTATATAAACACTGCCAGAAGCCTGGGCTCTCCCTTTTTCACCTGCATTGGCTGCCATAAGTACTGTCTCTCTCATGTCTCTAGAGTGTGGCTGTCCTGACTAGGTCCTGGGGCAAAGACATGACATCAGGGTTTTTTCATTTGTCCTGGTCTCATTGATAAGGTCCAAGCTTGGAGAGCATATTTGCTCATCAGGTATATGGACATATTTCACTGAGCTTGCATAGATTTTACAGATTCAATATGGTTGGTTTATGAGGAGGCTTTTAGGACGTGGGTGGTATGAACCCTGCACTGAGGTGCGATCAAGTACATTCATGGCTATGAATGCTGCTGATGACTGCTGCTCACCCTATTTATGGTGAGCAATCTCATAGTGTTCACTTGGTCCAAAAACCTCAGGTTGGTGTGAGTAATAAGTACAGGGGACTGATTTTGGACAGGTTAAGTTATGTTGGGAATTTGGTGTTCAAGACTTTTGCAATAAGCATCTTTCCAAATTTAAATATATATGTTCAATTTGCTCTGGGGTGCATTCTTTTCAGAACTGCCCCAAAGGCAAAGGTACTGGTGAATCCAAGAAACAGCAGGGCAGTAAATGGAGATCCAGAAGTTCCCTTGCACCTCCAAAAGGGTCCCAGTCCATTTTTTTCTATCTTTGCCCCAACATGAGGCAGCTTGTAATTTAAAGAATGGTTTTAAGGAAGAGTTTCAGATTCCATTTCAAGGAATCTAGAAGCCTTATTTTGCTAGGAATCTCTAATCTGTTGTCAGTCTGGAGTAGGTGGTTAGGGATAAGGATTGCTAAGGAGGTAACTAAAACTAGAGTTGTGGGCCTGTTTGCTTCTCTTCCAGTTGTTAATTGGAGAGTGTTCCTGTTAGGTGTGGTCCCGAAGAAGGCACCAGGTGATTTCGGGCTTATTCACCATTTCTCTTATACAAAAGAGGACTTAGTGAATGATGTTATCCCTCCTGAATTATGTACAGTTAGGTACACATCATGTGATGCTACTATTGTGGCAATATGCAGGAATAGGATAGGGGTGGAGCTGGCAACATGTGACATTAGACATGCCTTCCACCTTCTCCCTCTTCATTCATCCTTTGAAAGCCAGTATTATATAGATTGTGCCCCCCCCCTTGGGGTGTTCTGAGTCTTGTCTTGCTTTTAAGAAGTTTAATACTTTTCTTGACTGAGCCTTGAAGCTTAGGTCAGGTTTAAAATAGTGCACTGCCTCGATGATTTTTTTGTTTATTAGTAAGGCTGATACAGGGCAGTTTACCGCTTAAATGAGGGAACTTTATTTGCCTACAGAGGACTTAGTGTACCTTTGATTGATGAGAAGACAGGGGGACCAGCCACTTCTTTAGTTTTCTTTGGTATTGAAACTGATACCCTGCATCAATTGTTGTTTGCTTCATAGAGGGTTTGAACTGGAGGATGTCTGAATTTGGGGGGCTTCAGGAGCTTAAGAGGGTTTCAGGAGCTTATTGGGCATCTTAATTTTGCATGTAGAATAGTCGCTCCTGGTAGGCACTTTAGAGGCATTTCTGTGAAGCTATTCTGAGGATGCACATAGTTTATCCCAGGATTGGGTTGACTAAGGGCATTAGGGAAGATATGATAATTTGGCAGGAATTTCTTGCATCTTTCAGTGGAGTTTCCTTTTGGAGGAATGAGCTGCAACTGTATGATGTCTTAAAAATATCATCAGACGCAGTTGGGTCTATTGACTTCAGTATATATTTCAGAGGACGTTGGTGTGTGCAGCCTGGCCAGAGTAATGCACTCAGGTGGGCTTATCGACTGATTTAACCTTTTTGGAATTTTTTCCAATTTTGGTGGTTGTTAGGATTTGGGATAGGAGTTGGCAAATTCCCCTGTTCATATTTGCTGTGAAAACATAGAAGTTGTTCATATTATTAACACAATGTCCTCCAAATCCCCAAGGATTATGCACCTGGTTAGAATTTTTATTTTGATATGTTTGCATTGTAATATTTTGTTAACAGCACTCCGTGTGGCTGATGTGGATAATGAGATAGCTGACACTCTTTTCTACCAATAGATGGAGCACTTCAGACATCTTGCCCAAGATGCAGACTCCAGAATTGTTCCTATTCCTTTGGAGCCTTTGAGGTGAGGTTGCACAAGCCACTGGTCTCTCATTAGGCCCTAGTACTAGGCATGGTTACCAGAATGCTGGGAAAGAGTTTGAACATTTTAGAAGGGTTAACAGGTTGAAGGCCTCTCAGCTTCTTTCTGTTTAGCATGTTCTGCAATCTTGTGTATACTTAATGGGCAAAAGACTGGCACCTCAGTCTATTCAGACTAAATTGTCAGCTTTGGCTTTTGCAGCCAAGGCACAGGGTTGTGAGGACTCAACAGCTGATTTCAGGGTTTGTAAGGCATTAGCAGGTTGGACTAGGGAGTGGGGTCGGGGGATTGGGCAGGCTTTGGCATGTTGTATGTAACCCTGGTTATGAAATAGCCTTATCTCATGCAGCCACTTTGACTGTATTTTGGGGGGCTTTATACATTTGTGAATTGGTTATGGTGGTCATAGGGGATGTTTCTGGAAAGGCTCTGGCCTTTTCTGACTTGGAATTTGACAGTCAGGGTGTGGTTTTGCATATTAGGTGCTGCAAAACTGATCAGAAAGAGGTGGAGACAGAGGTGCATTTAGGATTGCGTTCTGATCCAGCTTTATATCCTGTTCATGCTCTGCAACATTTTGTGCAATTCAGGGGGCCTAGATCGGGATTGTTCTTTTGCCCTAATACTGCTGGCATTACAAGATTTCACATTTATAGAGAGTCTTTGGCCTAAAGTCTCCCTTGTTTTTTCTACCATTTTGTCCTGATGGGTGTGGTGATAGCCAGGCAATACAAAGCATGTTGATTATGCCCGCAGGAGGGCAAACAGGGAGCTTCACATTGCCCTTGGCAAGGGGTTGGGTCACTTTTTGTCACACCCTAATATAGTTTTCTGATGGCCAGAGCTCTACAGGGCATATGGTGTTCACTTGTCAGAAGAGGAGAATATGTTGTTCCTGGGGAATTTGCAACAGGAGGTGGGGCTGGTCTTTTTAGCCTAGTGGGGGAAAGGATATTAGCATGTTTGTCCCTTGTTCATGGCAGGTAGTTGGGATGGGGAGGATATACAACTTTGATTAATGTAAGACTTTTTGGTACCCTTTTGGTATAGGGTAGGGCTCTGGAACCCCCTCTTTAAGGTTCTGTGTCCCATGGGGTGAAGAAGGAGGCTACCCCTGAGGCTAACTTGGGATTCAACTCACTTAAGAGTTATAAAGCTTGGGTGGGAGCGAGTCTCCTGGATTACCTTCCAATTATGCCTGCTGGGGAGCCACACAAGTATTTGAACTGCCCTCTGGGCTGAGGTGTTTCACGTAACGGAAGGCAGAGGAGATAGTCATGGGGTGACATCTAGACCTGCATGAGGTTGCTCCGCCCCCTATGCCCCATTTCCAAGCCAGTGCAAATTAAATAGATTATGTGAAATAAAGTGTCCTTTATTTAACCCAATTTTATGTGCCTGGTATTGTTTTTCATTGTTAGTTATTTGCTTTTATCCATTTGTAATATTTAAAAAAAATCCCTCAGAAAATTAGCATAAATAAACTTGTACAAAATTATGATAAATATCTCATCTGGATGAAACAAGGAGATTCTGGATCAGAATCCCAGATAAGCAGCTGAAAAACATACTTTTCAATCTCACTGGCAGTGTTGAACTAAGGACAGAGGACAGTATCAAAAGACTAAGGCAACTGGTGATGGGTAACTAATTGCATTTTTCCATAATAGGCAATATGTGTCTAATGATCCACTGGTAACCTCTTGGAAACAAGCTGTCCAGTATAATGCAACCAGCTATTAGTCCTTGTCACCATGATTATAAGCCTGCATAGCCCAGATGAACTTAATTAAGGCTGTATATGTGGTATTCATAATATGGTATAAAACAGCATCCTTCTCATGCTGCCACCTGACTGCCATCTGTTGGGTGCCAGAAAGTCAACTACAATCCTTGATGTAAGAATACAAATTGACACAAAATTATGGTACCAGACAAAATGTGTTTTTTTTCCTCCCAAGCAGAGTTAATTGCTAGGCAATTATGGAACTGCATAACACAAGCAGCCTGACAAAAGCAAGGAAAACCACACTTTTATTTCTATTTTAGAATTACAGAAGAATGGTTTTAATATGTCACCTTTGCCAGTGCGTGCCTCCAAATTTTTCTTGCTGTCACATTGAACAAGCACCTACAGCTTTGTACATTTCCTTTTTTTTCTTTAAATGCAACAACACTCAACATTTACGAAGTTAAATGTATCTTAGAGAAAGCATCAGTGATAGGATTAATGAATGCTTCAGTGACGTAAAATCTCCTCATGTCTTATTCACCTATCCTAACCTGTTGTACATTCTTAAAGATCACTCCACCTCTTCTTTCCATCAGTTCGAAAGGATTAGACAGGAAAGCCCCAGTGCTGATGGGCTTGTGATAATCATTTCAATGACCCAACATTCAAATGCAATAAGAAATGAGACTGCCCCAATGAAACAACCGACGGTCATTATCCTGTAACCTGTTGTCACTGAAACTCTCCTTTGTTCCTTCATTTGATACACCTTAAGAGACTATCAATGCTTTGTCACCTGAAGTTAAAGCCACTAGTCCATTCTGGACCCCTTTGGTTGCACTACCAAAGAGCAACTAACACATTCCCTTTCAGGGCAGGAAACAGTATATTTAAACCCGGCCACAAGCCCAACAATTCATAGTACCTTGGACTCACATAGGTGTGTCATTCTGTCCATTGGCTCCCAGGTTTTTGTGCTCTGTGCTACCATCAAACTCTTGTTTGAGCTACCTTACTTTGATCTTCTGCTTCTGGGACAGTAATTATCACCCACTTCACCACAAAATCTCTTGCTATCCAACCTTTTTCTCCTTTCCCTTCGCTAGCCTTGTATGGTTCATGAGACTCTTTGATTGTTCGTGTGTGTCTGTGAATCTCCCAATAAAACATTCTTTTGACTGTCAACTGGTATCTCACAGTTACTACTGGTATACACAAGGGAAAAGGTCCTGTGGTTACCCCCCTTCTCACAGGCCTCCTTTGAGCTTTAACTCCCCACCTTCTTAAGGAGACACTGGCACTGCTGGATGACCTCAAGGTCCTCCCCTTTTTAAGGTAACATGTAAACAGCTGTGGGGACTTTTTCAGAAAAAATAACTTGCCAATTAAATGTGATTGGAATTGCAGTGAAGAGAGTAGCCAAATACCTCAAAGGAATTGCACACTTGAAACAATGATTACGAGTAACCACCAACCCTAAACTAACAGGATATGTAGATTAGGTAAATGATGTCACTGACTGGAAATATACAAGTGGATATTTATTTTTTAATAGAGATGGAATAATTGATTGGACTACACAGAAGCAAAAGACAGTTGCAGCCTCCTAGTTAAAATGGCCACACATGTTTCTGTTGATTTTGGAATAGAAGAGCCTATACTAACACAGATATTTGAAGCCAACCAAGGATTTGTAAAGCTCCCTTAGACAGAGAAGCTCACTCCTCACTCTAAACCAAAATATCATCTGATAAAAGACAGGCATGGACAAGAGCTTTTAAAACTGGAATACTGCCCAACAGAATATATGATTGCAGATATCCTTACCCAACCATTAACCAGAGACCAGTAACAAGCTCAGTGAGAGAAAATGAATCTTGTGGATTTGTGCACACATAGTTCAGAAGAGGTGTTGGAAATGCCATACCATGAGTGTTCAAAGAGTCAAATTTGTCTTAGAGGGAGCAGCAGTGATAGGAGTTAGTAAGTGTTTCAGCAACCAGACATTTCCTCATGTATTATCCACCTATCCTAACTTCTCTCACACTCATAATCTTAGGGATAACTCCACCTCTTCTCTCCTCCTCCTTTTTGCTCTTTCACAATCCCAAATGTACAGCTAAGTCCTCTTTCTGTTTTAGCTTAACTTCGTCTAGCACACTTAAAGAGCTTTCCTATCTCTAATGGAGTCCCCATAATTAAATTTTAGTTTATTTCCTATAGCCAATGGTGCCAATGCTCCTTAACAATAGTAGCTAGCCACTGCACTCAACACACTATATCATTTTTCCAACCAGCGAATAATCTAAAGAGAACTGAAGAGACTAGGATCACTGGTAAGCCTTTTTTCCAGTGGAAGCTCACAGTTTAACTGAAGAACAGAAAATTAAATTTATGGGATCAGAAATGTATTGTGTTTAGTTACTGCTATACTGCATGTGATCCTGATGTTTCATGCTATGTTATTGCTGTTCTACAGTGTGCAATGGGCTTTACTATATGCATGCATTGAGGCTTGATTGTCATTGGTAGCTAGCCGCTGCACTCAATACATACACAAAAGTATTACCCTTTGCTAAACACTTTGCCTACCCTTGCTATATCTAGTAAAGTCCTGCCATTTTGTTAAGCAGGCCTAGTTATTGCATGCTGTTGATCATGTTTAATAGAGTTGTTATATGTTATTATATATTATATGCTTAAAAGTTTCCATATTACATTACGTGTGTGTTCTCCTCTGTGCATATAACATGTCTAGTGCCTTGCTGTATTGTAGGAAGAGTGCTGGGTTTTGTTACTGTAAACTTTACATATATGCTTTGTACTTTGCCTGATGCATTATGGGGGAATGCTGTGCTGTAAAAGGATGATGGGATAGATTGGGAATCTGTGGATGAGAACAAAGAAGTTATCTGGTAGTTCTGATGTCAATCAAGTTGCTAAGCTGGCCTTCAAGGTTTTCTTGGTCTAAAAGGCTTGGGCTAAGGGGTGTCAGTTGGAAAGTTTAAATTATCTTGTGAGAATGAAGGAAGGATGGTGTGATAAAGACTGTAAGAAGTCTTTACTACTAGATCTTAAAAGGCTGTGATTGGCATAACAACTGAAGGATGAAAAATCTGGGAAAAGGGCCCAAGACACTTAGCTGGGAAACTTATTGTTGTAAGTTAGTAAATGAGAAACTGATGTGAGCCTAATTTGCATGTGTTATATGGAATGCCTATATAAGCCAGGACTCCAGTCCTGGCAAAAACAAGAGCTCTCTTGCTTCAAAGTCCATGTTACAGTTTGGGGGGGAAGGAAGTTCTGAAATAAAGCTATTGTGATATTTTTTAAAAATATTCTGAGCTATTTACTTGAACTTGGAACTAGCCACTGTGCATGACCAAAAAGAATTTTTTAAAGATAAAATGGAGGGCTTTTTTCTGTGCTGGAAAAATTCAGCAGTGTGGTAGCAATGGTGGTGGATGCAATGTGCTGCCCGCCCCATTGCCAATTCCTGTATAAGATTAACTGAAAGCAATAGAAATGCTTAGGAACTCAATTCAATTTTTGTTGCCATCAAAAGTGCAAGTGCCAGGAAGAACAGTCTGCTCTATATACAAAAGCTTGTCCTTGCTGGCAACGTTTGAACAAAGAAGGCCTCTTCCCTACAACATCCTTTTCAATTTATAAAGGTAATATAGCTTAAAAGTGCTTTACCTGATTCCTCGTGGTCATGTTTGAGGTAAACAGGATCTATTTTAAAAGCACATGTTAGATCCGATCGCTTCTTCACCCTGCACAAATAACGTAAATGAATGATTTGGAAGTTGCTTATACTGGCTTCCATTATAGTTCAGTTAGCTCTATGGTCCAGAATAGACAGAACTCATACACAAAGAGCAATCCTTGTGTGAGCAGAACCAAATATAGCCCCTAACCCCCTCAACAAAAGTCCTGCTGGGGGAAATACTCTGGAGCTATTTTTCAAGCAACTCAGAGACTAGCAGGAAGTGGAAGAAATGCCATGCTATGCTTTTAGGTCAAGATTAATATAATAAATGGGCAAGCTTTGATCAAACTGAATGGTACATTAGTGAGTTAAGTTTTTAAAAAAATATGTTTTGACCACTGATTAAATTGAAGAGTTTGAAAAGAAGGGCCCGTCTTTATATATGTCATATAGATCTACCAGGTCCATTCTTCCAAGCTGCATTATTTTAACCAATTTAAACACTGTTGGTTTTTTTCAGCTACTCTGCATTCCAAACTATACTTTTCTAGCTTTCCTCTCAAATTTGTTTCAAGAGAAATGATAGATTGGTAACATACATAATATCAACCAAACTCTAGATTCTCATTCCATTTCCATGCACTTTCTTAAAAGAACTTCAAGACTGTTGTGTGAAAGACATTGTACAGTAACATCACTCCATGCTTCCATTTACTTACCACATAACAGAACAGTCAAAATTCACTAAGAGCCATTTGTGTGCATTAAAGTTAAATGAATCTGCAAACTGAAAGGATAAAAAAAGATTTGGAAACATATTTATAAGAAGAAAATCCACAATCACAATAACAATCCAACCTCAGATCTGACAAATATTGGAAAATTCAGAGACTTCAGTTGGAAATCAGGAGTATCATTCACAAAAGATTTTAAGGGAACTCTGTTTCACTAAGCCTGAATGATTTAGTTTGTCTGGAAGTTTGTATGGGGTTCTTCCTATATTCTGTTCCCCCTCCCCCAAAAAGTTAGCATTGCATTCAGTATTTACCAACCTTAAAGAATTGCACATGAGGACAAGGATTATCAAGGGCTGTCCTAAAAATATCAAACAGTTTTGTAAGCACCTTAAAGACTAATAAGTCTGACGTGGAATGCATTCTATGAAAGCTCATACCAAATACAATTTGCTAGGCTTGAAAATGTCACAAGTTTGTCGTATTGTGTGTGTGTGTGTGTGTGTGTGTGTGTGCGTGCGGCAAAAGAATAATACAAATTTCCTCCACTCCTGAAAATCCTCAAAAATATGAAAATCATTTGATTTCATTTTATTGGCTAGTTTCAAATATCTGTTGGCCTGTTTCATGTACCCAGTAGTATTTGAATTCTATTTTCCGATGAATGATTCCAACTACCCTGATGCTGCATGGCAAAAAGCTTTTGAAAATGGGAAGTGTTGGGAAAACAATTTCTGATGCATTTCTGATGATGAGTACCTGCTGCTCAAATAAAAAGCAGTTCTTTGAATCCCAGTCCTTGTAGCTGAAACATCAAGTTCTTTGATAAACACTCTCCAGCTTTTCCATTTGGCCTGAGCAGCAATCTTCCATAATAATTTTCCATAACAATCTTCTGTAACAAACAGAGCTGCCACTCTCTGTTTTTCCCTCAGTGAACAAGTATTTTCAGAAAACAAAGGTAGTACCCTATTTAACAAATTTATCAGATTATGTGGTCTGATCTAAGTATCTGAAAGATAATGGATACTTGTTAACAGCAGAGTTTCTCCATTTGTACAATCCAATTGCATCAGGTCTTTTGTAAAAAGCCACTGACTTACCCTATCATAGTGTGGGGAGAGCTGGTGGGGGAATACTCCATACAACTAGAGCTAGGAAATATATTCAAACTTGTTGAATGGTTTCTATACAAAAAATGCTAGGCCACACTGCAAGTGATGATTCATTTCCTTCAGTGGCCAATAAAACCAACACAGGAAATTACAGCAAGCATTGTTTGCTGATAAAAATGAGAACAGGGATGCTTTGATGGTTGGAGCCTTTATCCCCTTTTTTCTTTATTAGCCCATACCCACTGACGTTGTTTGAGTATTGGTCTTAACCAAACAGCAATATGTTTCTCTCTCTCCTGATATCTATCTGACAGCCTGGAAGAAGTCTCAGGAAATTGCATTTCCTTTAGCTAAAGAAGCACATGCAAAGCAGCTCAGCAGTAGAAGAAAAGAAAAGAAAGCAAAACATTAGACATATTATGTGAGGCAGAATGAAACTCGGTGATTCTATATCCTAAAGTGAGGGAAGCATATATTTCTCTATCCTGATTTTCAAAATAAATTCAGGCAATATAGTAACTACTAAATGAATATGTTTGTTTCAGGTAACTATCTGATGATCTCAATATGTGGTTACTCAAGGAAACTCCAGTCTTCCCATCTGGTTATTAAGGCTTTGTGCTGTTTTTGCTCTTCTCTGACCAGACTAGTTCAGAGAAGGTCCAGCATTAGACCACAGAAAGACCAGTGGAGCTTTTCATTGCTCTGGTGCCACTCTGTTTATTCACAATATATGTAGGTATAATTGTGAGGCAGTTCTTAGCAAAAAGGCAAGAAAAGTGTAGGAAACTAGATCCAACAGGTTCAGAGATCCCAAGGCCTTCTTCTCCCCAGTAAATTGTCCCAGATAAACCTATGTATATACATATTTAAATATAAACCTCTATTCTCTTATTTTGTACCTCATTGCTGTCAAACTTCAGACTGAAAGTGCTTGTTGAAGGAACCTTTCTCTTTTCATGTTGCTGCTAAGTGCCAGATATAGTTTAACAAAAGTAGCCACAACGAGAAAATATGTAGGCTTACACTTTCAGTCCAAACTTTATTTGAAATTGATTTCGTACATTTCCTATGTAACTGAACAAATGACAGGTCTGAAAGAGATCTGTTTATATTAACTCTGTGGAGAATGTAGTGTATAGTGAATAGACCTATATACTTGGATTAGAGAAAACTGAGCTCAAATCCCTGCTCAGCCATGAAGCTCAATGAGTAGCCTTGTGTTTATTACTCTAGTTTAGCCTAATGCAAACAGTGTTCATGCAAATAGAAAATAATAGAAATACTATGTACTATGTATGGTCCGTATATAGAGTAATGTATTTCAATACATAAACTTAAAGTAACTTAGTTCAGACAATGCTTCCTTTGACCTCCCGTGTGCTTGGAGAAGTAAGAATGTGTCTTCTGGATAAGAATGTTCATTTCCTTACATCAGGCCTTCTATGGCTACCTGATGTTCATAGGGTGGTGCACAGTTTCAACTGAGTGTACATACACAAATTCCAAGCTGTGTGGGCCTGACATTTCATGGTTGATTCATGGGTTTTTACCTGCAATACTGATCGTGCCTTTCTGATCTACACACCTTGGGTTTATGTGCCTATGTCCTAATTGGCTGTTATTATAAAGATGTTTTGACACAGAGACCTGACAAGCCAATTTCAGCAGAAAATAGTGTCGTTTTGTCTCCCTGCTATGCATACATTAGGAAGGGAGAGAAAGCATTGTCCAAAATGAGGACATTTTTACTTCCATCATAGAATGGTGTGCAAGTAAAACCATGCCAGGCCACTAAGTCCTCCACTATACCAGAAAACTTCCATCTGTACAAAAACTGCAAAAAAATGAGGTCAGCAGCTAAAGAGTCTTCAGTTTGAATTTTCAGCATTGTTTCTTACCTCCACTCCATTGAGAAGGTAACGGAATTCAGGGCAGATGAATGAGCTCCCAGCATAAGCTGCATCAATATGCATCCAAATATTCTCCTCATTACCTAGAAGGATCAAAAAAATTACCAACAAGACAAACCTTATATTGAAAGACCAATCAGTATAGATAGTATTCAGCTACAGGCTATCTTCCAAGAAAAAGTTACAGTGCATGATAATGTAATTCGTCTAGATTTCTGAAATGTCCCAAAGCTATAGAATGTTGATTCTATAAGGTGTCAGTGCATTCACATCTGATATTTATGTTCAAAGTTCAAAGATAAGGGGTGTTCTGCCCCTTAAAGACTATAAAATAAGTTGAGTTATGACCTGACAGGCATCTTGCTTGCTGATCTCTCTTAGCAGGGAGATGCACATGGGGTTTTGCCTATGAACAAATACAGGAACCTTTTTTTTCTACTTTTGTTCTCAGTAACAATGCCATTAATAATGTAGAACAGATTTTAGAAGATATTTAAAAATTTCTTATTCTCCTGATGTGTTGCACAGAAATGTTTTGTTACATAGTCAAAGCACACTGCCCTTTTCTACCAAGAAGTTTCCTATACAAGTCCCAAAGTATTTGATGATATGACCATGTGGAATACCTGACAAATAACAGTTGATTACAGCACACAAAGCAGCAGATTTTAAATTCTCAGGTAAAACAAACAGATGTTCACTTACAAATTGGGCCCAGTTCTAGCAGCTTGTCAAAGGAGCAGCATGTTGTGGTTCCAAGTGTTGCACAAAACTGCAGAAGCAAAAACAAAAATAATGATCAAATTGAATGAGAATTATCAATCTACAAAAATAACTTCCAGCATACTCCTAGTGCTCCAGAGTTAGCCACATGGCAGCCAACAGGAGAGATGAAGTGGATGGTGGGCAGAATATATTCAGTTAAAGTCAGTCCACATTGTTTCCATGCTAAGCATGATTACAGCCAATATGGGTCAGTTCTGCAAACTAAAGGAATCATTTCAGAGCTCCTGCAGTAGTGAAATTACCATAATTTCAAGACCTGCTGCAGAGATCAGAATCTCTTGCCTTTCAGATGTAGCTGAATGTCCCCTACCATCCCTTATCATTGGCTATGCTGGCTGGGGCCATCAAGTAACATCTGAACAGCTAGAGGGTTTCCACCCCTGATAATGCAGAGATGTTACAACTCTTCAGAAAAAGAACATGCATAGTCTGTTAGAAGAAGAGTAGATTTTTCCCTGGACTATATACCCATTTATTTTAATTCATCATGTTTTTACCGCTTTGCAGTGATTTCCAGGGTGGTCCACAATATAATCAACATCTAATATATAAAAGTCAAAGTTTGCCTGTCTGTGTCAGGTGAAGACCTAATATGATTGGCCGTGTCAGGCGGAGACCTCATATGATGGGCTGCCTGAGAAGATTCTGTGGAATCCTGGGGTTTGCAGTTTAGGGAGGAGCCGTTAGAATTCTCAGCCAGAGAGCTCTGTGCCTGTCTTCAATAGTCTGATCACTATGGAGAGCAGCCTAGCAGCAAGGAGGAGGGCAGTGAATTCCCTCAGGAACACAACCTCTATATGTTAATAACTCTGAATACAGATTGGATTAGGGAATAGGGGGGAAATTACAGGTATTAGACAAGACAGTTTGGAGAATTAGAGATACAGGATATTACCTATGAGAAAATAAAATCCTAGGAAATGCCAGATATATACACTAGTATATAAATAAAATTTAAAACCCTAATGCAATAAAAAAAATAAAGAAAGGACTTTAAACAGCAGCAGAGTTCAAACTGAAGAGAAAATCAAAATAAATTATGGTTGTGTACACACTTGGATTAGTCTTACAGTTTTCAATTTGTTCAATAAAAATAGTAGACGTCAGTAGTCCTGGACTACCAAAAGCTGATAGACATAGACTGTAAAATGTGAAAAGCAGTACTATAAACAAATGTTTACAGTATACGGAAAAGCAGTACAAATGTTTACAGTATTCTCTATGAGAAAACCCTAGGAGTACGAATCATCTTAATTAAAGCTGCATGCACTGTCTTACTCAGCGCTCTTTCTACATGACTACAGAATGACTATTCATATTAGCTGTTACCAGGATATGTACCAGAGTCTTAGGCTCTGATTTTAGTTTCAGTTGAGATAGTGATATCTAAATTAAAGATACAAAACCTTGTCAATGCCCTTCTAAAGGCAGTTATTCACAAGCTCCAATAATCCAGCCAGGTTCTGTGTCATTCTTTGAAGAGATAAACATACACGTGGAAGCGCAGCTGTATTTCATTGTCTTGGGTGTCTTTTCAGGTGTGTAAGTACCACAAAGCTCCTTGTATTAATTTCCAAATGCCACTTAAGCTAACAGCATCTGTTGTCCTGGGGCAAGAGGGGAGATCTTCTTATGCTGCCTCACTCTAACCGAATTTGTAACCCATATTACAACAGTGTAATCAGATTTGGCTCAAGGACAGGTTGTCTCTTGCAAATGCAGCTGATAGCTTAGAGCAGCCTGAAGGCTTTATTCTCTTTAGATGGTACTATTAAATATAGACTGCTGCTCCGATTCTGGATGCAACTGTTGATATCAAATAATGGCAACATTTGAGTGAGCAATTGGACTGACCTTTACATTCTTCAGAGACCCATAACCTAGATTTTGTTGGCAGAGCCCTCAGGGCAAATGGGAGAACATTATAAAAGTAGCGGGGGGGGCAGAGGTGTTTAATATGGGAGACAGTTCTGTCACATGTTAAATACTAAGAAATGTACTATGGGGTAACCTTGTTTGTGATCCAATAAATGATTTCAGATGAGACTTTTATTTTGCCATCATCCTGCCTCAACTGAACTTTATGGGAGCTTCATATGATGTCACCATCTACTCATAATCCTGCTAAATTTATGCTACTGCTTGCATTACAAGTTTGTGTTATTATTTGCATTCATGTTAGCTTTGACTTATGCTAGCCCTGTGAATGAGAGACTTGTAAGAGCCCCAGTCATCTACAGCTCTGTTCAGGTCTTGCAGATTCAGGCCATGGCTTCTTTTATTTTGTCAATCCATCTAACTTGACTTCCTATTTTCCTATGGTTTTCCACTTTACTAAGTGCCATTGTTTTCCATAGAGCCATGTCATTTCATGATACATCCAAACTACAGTAGACTTAATTTAGTATTTTTGACTTCTAGTGAGGGTTCAGGCTTTAGTTGCACTCAGACCCATTTATTTGTCTTTTTGGCAGTCCATGGTGTCTTTCTTCTTCAGCACCATTTTTCAAACAAGTTGATTCCCCTTCTAGATTGGAAGGGATCACAAAGGCCATCTCATCCAAACCTGTGCCATGCAGGAATATGCAACTAAAGCACTCTGGAAATATGCTCATCCAAACTCATTTTGAAGATCTTCAGAAAAAGGAGAGTCCACTGGCTTCTGAGGCAGTGTGTTCTACTGTTGAAAAGCTCTTACAGTAAAAAAATATTTTCTTATGTTTAGGTCAAATCTTTTTCTTATCATTTGAATCCATTGCTTTATATGCTAGGCTCAGGAGTAGGAGAAAAACAAATTTGCTCCATCTTCAGAAGATATCCTTTCTGATATTTAAAGATGGTTATCATACCATCCCTCTATCTTTGCTTCTCCACGCTAAAGACAAAAAGCTCCCTAAATCATTCCTCATAGGGCTTGGTTTCCAGACCTCTGATCATCTTCCTTGCTCTTGCAAAAGGCTTCTGAAAATTCTGAGCTCTTTTCTTCGAACCGGAGACTAGCCACTACAGGACACTTCTGGACACATTGCAGCTTGTCAATCTGTCTTGAACAGTGGTGTCCAGAACTGGACTCAATATTCTAGGTGAGATCTGACCAAACCAGAACAGAGTAGTACTGTTGCTTCTCTTGATGCACATACTATGCTCCTGTTGATGCAGCCTAGAATTGCATGGTTTTTTGGCCATGAGATCACACTGTTAACACATGTTTAGTTTGTGGTCTACTAAAACCCCTAGATCCTTTTCATATGAAATGCTTTCAAACCAGGTGTCACCTGTCTCCTCCTCCTCCTTATTTGCATTTCATTTTTCTTGCATAGATGTAGTAGGTTACATTTATCCCTGTTGAAATTGAGTTTGTTAGTTTTGAATTTTGATCCCGTCCTCTGAAACATTAGCTACCTCCCCTAACTTGGTATCATTTGCAAATGTGATGAGCATGCCTTCTGTTTCATTATCCAAGTTGCTTTAAAAGATGTTGAACAACATTGGGCCCAGGACAGAACCCTGTAGTCACTTTTTCCAAGTTAAAGTGGCACTTTTTGGGTTTCGTCCATCAACAGATTACAAATCTAACAGTAGCACTATCTAGTCCACAGTTCACCAGCTTCTCTGCAAGAATATCGTGTCTCTTACAATGTCATTTGTTCCAACATGGATCAAAAGGAAGCGGTAATGATTGATGTGCTTGATGAGTCTTCTCAATCTGTCATAATATACATCCTCATCCCTGTGGGATAGTACAACTCTTGAGATATCCTACCAAGGTCATAGACTCATAGAATCATAGAATTGGAAGAAACCACAGGGTCCATCCAGTCCAACCCCCTGCTATTCAGGAACCCACATCAAAGCACTCCCAACAGACGGCCATCCAGCCTCTACTTAAAAACCTCCAAAGAAAGAGACTCCACCACACTCCGAGGCAGCTCTGACCGTCAGGAAGTTCTTCCTGAGGTTCAGGTGGAATCTCCTTTCCTGCAGCTTAAATCCATTGCTCCTTGTCCTAGGCCCTTTTCACATGGCGTTTTGGAAGCAAGAGGGCCCCTTGAGCGTCGCGTAAATGTGAGGAGTGGTCTGCATGACGCACTCACATTTACGTGACGCTCAAGGGCCGGACGCAGAGCACACACGGATTTTTTCATTTTCGGCTTCAAGCCGAAAATGCCCCGCGCTCACGCGTCAGTCCGGTGCCCCTAGCACACTTACCTTGCATGCGGTGCGTCAGGAGCCAGGCCAGTCACGCTTCCTGGGCAGTGCAGGTTGGGAAAGGCCCCAGGCTGCACTGTGAAAGGAAGAGGCCGGGCACTCATGCGAGAGGAAGGAGCTGCGGAGGCTGAGCAGCAGGGAAGCGGGAGCATTCCTTCCAAGGCTTCTCACGCGAGGACCCCAACCCAGCAGTGTTAACAGGTAACGTGCAAAAAGGGCTCTAGTCTCTGGAGCAGCAGAAAACAAGCCCGCTCCTTCTTCAACATGACATCCCTTCAAATATTTAAACATGGCTATCATGTCCCTTCTTAACTTTCTCTTCTGCAGACTAAACATACCCAGCTCCCTAAGCTGCTCCCCATAGGGTATGGCTTCCAGACCTTTCACCATTTTGGTCGCCCTCCTCTGAACATGCTCCAGTCGATATCTTTCTTGAATTGAGGTGCCCAGAACTGGACACGGTATTCCATATGAGGTCTAACCAAAGCAGAATAGAGTGGTACTATTACTTTCCTTGATCTAGGCATCATACTCCTATTGATGCAACCAAGAATCGCGTTGGCTTTCTTGGTTGCCGCATCACACTGCTGACTCAGGTTCAGCTTGTGGTCTACCAAGACTCCTAGATCTCTTTCACATGTACTGTTATCCAGCCACATGTCCCCCATCCTATATTTGGGCATTCCATTTTTTTCTGCCTAAGTGTAGGTCCTTAGATTTCTCTCTGATGAAATTCATTTTTATTAGCTTTGACCCAGCTCTCCAATCTGTTGTTTTGAATTTTGATCCTGTCTTCTGGCATATTAGCAACTCCTCTCAATTTGGTGTCATCTGCAAATTTGATCCCTCTATTCTTTCATTGAATTCATTGATGAAGATGTTGAACAGCACTGGGCCCAGGACAGAATCCTGTGGCACCTGGTCACATCCACAGTTTCTGTTCTGCTAAAAGCAAATCACCTACCACCACCACATGTCTATTTTATTTTTAGGAATTAGCAAGAGCCCTTCCATTTATAGAGTCTTCCAAGGACACCTCCATGTCTTCTGAGCACTGAAGCTCTTGTCTCGTTCTTCTGACTCATATTTATTTGTTAAGAGGAGAGCTTGCAATTGATTATGTAGCTCTCAACTTGCTCCAAAGTTCTTGACAGTTCTGCTTCACATTCTTTCAAGTATCTGCCTCCCTAGGGTATCTCCAGTGTCTTGCCCTTCCAGGAGAATCTGCTCCAGTCTTTGCAAAACAGTCTTTATCCTCCCTGATAAGATGAAGTATAGACACACAGGCCTTAAGCTGCAACACCTTTTCCAGCAGAACAACCAGCTTATACTTCCTGCAGGTATAGCCCCCCCACATTCCCTAGGAGCTTTAGTCAGTTTTCAGCTTTGTTCACTGTCCAGCTTTCACATTCATACACAGAAATTAGAAATGCTGTGGTAGGGAGGATCCTGGCTTTGATACTGAATTATATACTTATATGCTTAAAAATGTTATCTAATTCCTTATCTCGGCCTTTCCAAGCTTTAGTTTCCTTTTGGTTTCTTAACTGCTATCTCCATTTTGATCAGTGACTAAGCCCTAACAAATTATCTCTTCACTGCAACTATTAAAGATACAGGAGCCCTGCCCATGCCACAACTAGGGACCTTCTCTTTGTCAGACAGAGCCTATTTGCAACAGAGCAGTGGAGCTGATTAAGGAGCAAGACACCATGGCTTAAAGGAAAAGTAAACCAAAGCTTTATTAAAGTAATTTCATATGAAGGAAAGTTACTAGATGCTATCTAGTCTAGCTACTTGCTCAGAGAGGACTGGGAAGAAGAAAGAGGAATCTTGAGAAAAGGCAGAGAAATCCCTAAGAGTATCAGTTTATACCACAGGGGGATCGGGATAGGTAGAGCTAAGAGGGAGGGCATTTTGGGTCACCCTAACTAACTACCTCTGTTACTGCTGTCCCACTGTGAGGCATTCTGGGCTTTTCAGTGCTAAGTGTTGTTGCACTTCTAATACTCTTACCACTCTCCATATGCCATCTAGCAGAATACCTGATCCTGTGAATTGCATTTTCTGAGGGCATTGTAAACCTCCGGGAGAGGTTCAGTTCTTTGAATGTTACTTTAAACAACTAATTCTAATACTCATTGTTTCACTCAGCCAGGGGATTCTTACCATTACGTTTACTCCCCCCCACAAAAAAAGTAACCAGCTGCATTTCATCTAGTACCATCTATTATCATGACTGCTTAACTTTGGTCTGGTCAGGGGGTGCTGTTCTTTTCTTTTCAACTGTTGAGCAAAGGTCTGCTACTGCTTCAAGTTACGACATGAGAATCCAGAGCTGTTTTATAGCCCCTACAGGAAATGTGAACGCTTGTAAGCACACTTTCAGTAGTTACTGGAGTGTCATTTCTGACAGTAGCATAGATTTATCTTTGGAATGGAAGCATCAGCAGACAGAATCCTACATTTCTCTCAGTGGCACAGGAGACACTTGTTGTTTAAAAAGTAGAACAAAACCACCTCCTGCACAAAGGTGATCCTATTCCTCTCCAAAAGTAATGCCACTATCTCAAGTAATAGTGAATTTCAAGTAACAGTGTTACTTTTGATGTATCACCCATAAGAAAAATTTGGCCCTCTGGATCCACAACAGGCAGTAGAAGGCCTGGAAATACAAAATAACCCCTCCTAGAAACTAAAAGTAGCTAGAAATCTATCTCAAATTTCATTTTATTTTACTTTTTGGGGTTGAGGGGGGTGAGGGGCCTGTGCCTTTATTAAAAACCCCAAAATGTCACTTCTTGAGGTATCAGAGTAGTAAAACACTACCAGGCTATCTTCCAGTCTCTTGCCCCAACATAAGAGCAGCATTGAGTAAGGCAGTTAGGGAGTTCTTACAGTTCAGATCAAATTGCCAGATCCCTCAAGAGTAGCCTTTCCCAATTACTTACTAATACAACTGGCTAAATATTGAGTTTCCTCTGAGCATGTCAATTGTCTAGTCTATTCAATTACAATTAATCAGATAATCTAGAATCATAAAATTGGAAGAGACCACTGGGGCATCCAGTCCAACCCCTTGCTATGCAATTTTATAGTCACTTTCATAGTCTATTCAAAAACTTGCTTTTCCTTGCTGGTTATGTGGGTCGAAAACGAGAAATGCATGTCAAGCACTAGTGAAAGAAGAGAAATCCCCATATCATAATTTATCTTCCCTAACGAAAATTCCTTCCACTCTACCTCAGTACTGCATTTTTTTCCCCACACTGTAAAAAGCCTTACTGCTGTTTCACTCTTCTTCCTTAAAAAGATTTTCTGTTTAGATTTCTGTTTAGAGACAAATACATTTTACACATATTTTCAATGAAAAGATTTTCTGTGATAGTAAAAAAGACAGGGAAGGCAATAAGGAAACATGCACCTAGATGACGGCTCTGTCTGGAACTTTCATAAAATTGCATGAACAAAGTGAAGTGATTACACATTAAAAATTAAGGGAAAAATGAAAATCATACTTCTGTTGAAGGCACAGAGTAGGAGGTCAGTTAAAAACTTTTATGGTTTTATAGTTGTATGTTTGTTTATCTTGTTAACAACATTATAATAGTTAATGAAGATAGAGATATTTGTGCTTACAAAGAATGGGATGAGACCAGCAGCTTTATCATGGTCTATAACTTTCCTTAGAGTTGATCCACATACAGCAAACTTGTCATCTGTGGGTATCTGTTTAATCTTCACTCCAGCAATCAAGGTATCTTTTTCAACAGATGAATGAGCCTGCAATGAAATGGGACATACTTTACCCCATGACCACTTTTTCTTATAAAATCTCCACAAATATTTTACAGTTCTGTAGGATCTAGAGAGCTGCTGCTATTATTGTTGTTATTGTTGTTGTTGTAAAGCAAACACCCTGTTCATCACTTGAAGACTATAACATTCAGATGCATCATCCTTTCAATGAACTGGATCTTCCTAAGTACTCCAAATACCAACTTTACAGATATTTATGGCACACAAATTTTATCAAAATAGATCCAGTGCTGGCAGAATGTAAGTCTCTGCCAGCATACTTAGGCCATCATCAAAGAGGACAGAGTCAACCCCTTTTTTCTCACTTCCTTTGCAGTGCACAGGAGTAGCCAAAGAACTTCAGGTATGGCTCCATTTTCCTGGCCATTGATTGGGCACAGAGCTGCACATGGAAAGGAGAAGGAATGTCCACTCTCAGTGTAAGGCTGCTCCTTCTTTGCTAGATTCATGAGCACAGCCAGAAGGTGTCTGTCACTGACTAGGAGAACAGGGCCACACCAAAGAAACCACTTGTTGGCTATTGCAGATAACATACTTGTGTTTTGTTGGGAAAATACAGACTACTTCCTTGTGCAACATCATTTGAAGAACATATGCAGGCATAATGGAAGATTACATCAACATAGGCCACCATCAGGATTCTGGCAGATCTCTTCCCTTGGTTTCTCATCTGAGCATGCCTTAGTATTCATTTGTTTTCCTATATATTCAAATTCTAAATCTGTGTTCCTTCTGGAAATTAATTCGGTGACAATGGAGCAAGCCCCTTAATGTTCCATACAGTAATGGAATATTCTTGAGGTTTAGGGTTTTTTAGAACATTTTCAGAACATTTTAAAAATTCACCTACATTTGGCCCACCACATTCACTAGGTTTAGGGATGCAGGAAAAATCACAAATATCAAAATATGTGTGTATTTTTTTTTTATAATCATTTTATTCAAATTCACGTATAAAACAAACAATTATAACTGTCAGCTTAATTGAAATATTTTTGATCTTCCACACTGATCTAGATTTCATTATCAATATTTCTTAACATGCTTATAATATTGTACTACATTTTGCTGCTAATATTACTTGTTGATTCTTGCATTTCCATCTCCATATTCCCTCTTCATGATATATATCCTGTAGCCCCCTCATAATTTATCTTAAACCATGAATTACAGATTTCCATCTGACAGTACCCAGCAATTACCCGTTACAATTTGCCATTCTTTTTGTATCTCATCGTCTGATTTCCCTTTTAATCTCTGAGAGACCATGTCAGCATTTTTGTTTTCAATAAGTGTTCCCCACCATTGTTCTATTGTGGGTATTTGCTGAGTTTTCCACACCTTTGCATATTCAATACGAGCTGTTGTTATCATGTACAGTAGTATTCTCCAATACTTCTTTATACCAGTACCTTCTAATATATCAGTCATATTTAACAAATACAATTCCAGTATCTTAGCAAACTGAACTTTCATTAATGCACAAATTTTGTTATGTATTTCACATCAATATTTCTTAGCTTTTGGACATGTCCACCACATATGATATATCGTACCGACCTCATTCTGACATTTCCAACAATTATAAATCTTTAATTCGTCTGGTGTCATGTACCATCTATGAAATAGCTTATAATAGTTCTCTTTCAGATTCTGAGCTACTGTAAATTTCTGTGTTTTTTTCCAGCTCTGCTCCCAAGACTCTAGTTGAATTGAATGTCTGATATTTTGAGCCCATGAAATCATTATTGCCTTTACTGTTTCTTCTTGCCTCTCCTGGTGTAGTATTTCTTGATGCATATGGGCTAGTAGATGAGGCGGATTTTCGAACAGCCATTTAATTACTCCAGTTTTCTCTTTTAATTCAATTCCGTATGTTTTTAAGTCCATCTGAAGCCTTTCTGTTAACTGTCTGTAAGGGAACCAGCTTAATATTATTCCCTCTTGTTCTAATTTTTCTCTTGTTTTAATCTTAAGATTGTTGGACGTTGATCTCTCAATTATATCATCATATCGCAACCATTTATCTGTTTCTGTCCATCTGCCAAAAAATGCCTCTTGCGGTGAGACCCAAGTGGGGAGCTGCCGTATGTTTTTAGTTTTATAATTATCCCAAATTTTCAAAAGCGATTTTCTGATATAATGATGTGTAAAGTCTTTATCTATTTTTGCTTTATCATAAAACGTATAGGCATGCCACCCCATCCTCAGGTCTGCTCCCTCCAATGCCAACATTCTCGTATCTTGTAGATCTACCCAATCTTTTATCCATGTAAAAGCCGCTGCCTTATAGTATGTTTGAAAGTCTGGTAGTCCCATTCCTCCTCTACTTTTAGGTCTGTCATAGTACTCCATTTTATCCTAGGTTTTTTCCCTTGCCATATAAACTTGGTTAGTTCTCTCTTCCATTGTATGAAAGGTTTCATGTTCATTATAATGGGAAGATTTTGGAACAAAAAGTTCATTTTTGGCAGAACGTTCATCTTTATTGCAGCTATCTTCCCCATCATTGACAAACACATAGAAGTCCAGCTTTCCAAGTCTTTTGTTATTTCTTTCCATTTTTTTTCATAATTATTTTGAAATAACTCATTGTTTCTTTTAGCTATCCAAATACCTAGCTATTTTACCTTTTGTCCTCTATTAAATCCTGTTTTTTGTACTAGCTCCATCTCTTCTCTTTCAGTCATATTTTTAGTCAAGAAGACTGTTTTTTCCTTATTAACTTTAAAGCCAGAGAATTCTCCGTATTCTTGAACTATAGTAATCAATTTTTCAATACATCTCCCTGGGTCATCCAATAATATGACCAAATCATCAGCGAAAGCTTTTAACTTGTATTGATTCTTCTTAATTTCTTAAAAATCTTAATAATTATATCTTTATCGTCTCTTATAGCATTGTTAAGTATTTCCATTGTCATGATAAACAGCAGAGGAGACAAGGGACACCCTTGTCTCATCCCTCTGTGCAGTTCTATCATTTGTGTTCTTTCACCGTTTATGACCAATCGAGCTTGTTGTTGGCTATAGATTGCTTCAATCCATGAAACAAATTTTTCTCCTGCCTGCATCTGTTTAACCACTGTCTTCATAAATGACCAACTGATCATGTCAAAAGGTTTCTCCGCATCTACAAATATCATGGCCATTTTCCATTCATTATGCTTTTCATAGTATTCAATTATATTTAGGACCGTTCTGATGTTATTTCTCAAAGATCTTTTCGGTAGAAAGCCATTCTGGTCCTCGTCAATTACCTCTAACAGCACTTTTTTAAGCCTCGCTGCTAGGATTAAAGCAAAAATCTTGTAGTCTGTGTTCAAAAGTGATATTGGTCTATAATTCTTTACATCTCTCAGATCTCTTCCTTCTTTCGGAATCAGCACAACATTAGCTTCTTTCCAGGTATCTGGTATTCCTGCCTTTATTATTTCATTTATAGCATTTTGCAAAGGTATTCAAATCTCATGTTCCATAATCTTGTAATATCTTGCAGTAAAGCCGTCGGGTCCTGGAGCTTTGTCATTCTTCAAATTCCTAATAGCCTCAACTACTTCCATCATAGAAATAGATTTGTTCAAGATTGATCTTTGGTCTTCATTAAATCTCATTTTATTCATTTTCTCCAAATATTCTTCCGCTTCTTGTTGTTTTTTTCCCTTTGAGATCTTGCTCATCCGTTTCACGTAGTAATTATAAAAAGCTTGTTTTATTCCCTCTTGTTTTGCAATTCTTTCTTCTCCTGTTCTAATCTCGGTTATGATATTTCTGGCCCTTCTTTTACGCAGCAAACCAGCCAAAAGCTTTTAAGGTTTACTAGCTTGTTCAAAGAAATTATACTTCGTTCTCCTTATCTGTTGCTCTATTTCTTCCAAATTAAGTTGATTTAATTCAGCTTGCTGTACCTTCATCTGTAATCTAATCTGTTTATCCGACGGGTTTTGTCTCATCTGTCATTCAGTTTCTTTCATCTTTCCAAAATTCGCTGCTCAGTATTTCTGTTTTCTTTTCTAATCTCTGCGGACCATCTGATAAAGTTACCACGTATCACAGCTTTGCTTGCGTCCCAAATGGTTTTCATCGACAGCGCCAACGTCAAATTCTCGTTAAAATAGTTAATTATCTCTGTTTTTGCTTTTGCTATGTACTTCTCCTTATTCCAAATCTCATCATTCATTCTCCATGTTCTTTCTCTGTCTTTGATCCTTATCTTTAGTTGTATCGGATTATGATCAGAGCATAAATTGGGAAGAATATCCATATCTGTAGTTTTTAACAATAGTTGTTTGGATACCAACATCATATCTATCCTTGACCCTTGATCCTGTGTCGATCCGAATAAAATGTATGTCCATCCAATTGCCCATTCTTGTATCTCCAAGTGTCATATAAATTTAGATTGTCCATCATATTAAAGAAACTCTTAGGAAGTTTACTGTTGTTTCGGGGAATTAACCTTTGCATTGTCCTGTCCACTCGGGGATTGATTACTCCATTGAAATCCCCCTAAACAGTAATGTTAGAATTTCCTGTTTCATTAAGATATCTCAAAACCTCTTCCTGTATTATAAAAATATGTGTGTATTTGGGGAAGGGGGCTGAGGCATGGTGGGGAGAATAGATACCTAGACCCTTTCCACAACTCACCTTTTTGTGGAGCTGGGGTGCGGGAATCATGCGAGCAGCCTGTAGCGAGAGGCTCTTGCATCCCGGTTCCTTCAACTCTGTAGCTGCTGCCTGCTCATGCGAGAGCCCCTCCTCTTCCTTCTGCAGTGCAGCCTGGGATTTTCCCAGGCTGCGCTGGGTAAGGAAGCGTGAGCGCCATGGCTCCGGAACTCCACACACATGGCAAGTGCGCGCGGGGCCCTGGAGTGATGCATGATTATTATTACCCCAAGAGGAGGATACAGGTTAAAGCAACCATCACAAATGATTAGTCTAATGTCTTTTCAAAGGTAATCATATGAATTCCCAGGTAGTTTCCAGTAGAAATCACTTTCAGCCACATTGTCTAGAAAACCAATCCCACTAAACTTTTTCACATTTTGTATATAATAATAATATTTTCCAAAACTATTTGTTGATGCAAAATTTTCCTCCGAGATGGAGCCATCAAGTATTCTGTAGTGCCAAGTTATCATGATCCCTAACCTCACAAGTGCATGTCTTGGGGAGGTTATAAAAGCCTATTACGTGAAAAAGCACTTTTGTGCCTCATTTCATGTTTTAAACCATATATGCAACTTCTATACTCAATTAAGGCTAAAATAAATGGTACTAACTTTTCTGCCACTGCTTGATAGCTATTGTCCTTCCATAACAATGTATGGATGATTTTTTTGCCATCCAGCAACACAAGGTTAAGCAAAGCTTGCAATGTCTTATTCAGAGAAATGCATGCAAATCTGTTTTCTTTTTATTAACATACTGTGACCACAGAATGAATATATATTTTCTATTTCCAATTTGTGTATTTTAATGCAGAAACATACTTACATAATTATGATAGACAAAATGCACTGCTGCTGTTTTATTAACACAACTGCATTTTGAAGGAGAAAGGCTAAAACAGTATAATACACCTTAATTGTTTGTCATTTTCTTGGGTTGGACTCTCTTTCTGCCACTGAGTTATTCAATTGTGAAAGAAGAAACTACACAGTGACCAAAACAGAAGCAACCACAAGTTCAAAAACAAGATGCTTTGAAAGGTCAGAAACATCTTAAGGCAAATCCGTGTGCAGACAGAGAAATCCCATGACCTTCAACAGATATCTAGGCTATTATTCTTCATTGAGGATCAGACATTTACCATCCAAAGTGAGGATGGAGGAGAGAGAAGCAGAAAGAGAGAAGCAGGTGATTCAAAACTGTAGCAGATATGGCACATTAGGTATTCAAGGGTTACAAAGAACAGAAGAAAAACCTCATTTCTCACATAAGTATACCATTTTTGTGATCTTAAATCCTTTCACCCTCCTTTCTCATACCCCCTTGCTTCTCATGCACATGCTAGGTCTGAACAACACTGAGCAGATTTTTCATTCTCTGTTCAGATTGGAGGGGAAAAAAACACAGAGATCAGATTATAAGAGTAGGATTTATTTATACTGATTTAACTGGACTCCTTTGGGGGCAAATTTATTGTTTATGATATTAGGTAATAGAAATGAATATTCTTTCACCAAGTCTGGATCTTCCTCTCCTGTTTTGTAAGATTTTGTCTTAGGAGCTGTCTTGGCTGCTTGCATGTTGCTAATAGTGACATTCACTTTGCATGTAAAAAGCATAGCAATGGAATAGGTTCATTTCATATATGAACAGATCAAGTCTGATTAAGTTCTGTGGTTAAATGCTGATCACTTTTTAAAAAAAATAATTCAGAGTTTTGGGGTGAATGCAATGATTCCTTTATGCATGTATTAACAATGCCCTTCTAGTCAAACAAATACAGAACTTTGTTTTTTAAACAATTAAAAACTTGTGTTGTTTTTTTAAAGGTTAAGGGAAAGGGTACTGGTATGTTTAATAGTGGAATATCAAAAGTGCAAAAACGGATTATTATTTTCAAAGAAATCAGATTTTTGGGGGGAAAGGAAATTGTTTTTTGCCATACCTTTGACATATAGAAAAGAAAATGTCATCTTCTGGCTGAATTAGCACTTCTTTAAAAATGTAAAATGCTGCAAGTCAATATTTGCTTTCATTTAAGTTCAAAGCTTTTCTTGGTCCTGCCCCCTACAGAGGGTTGCTGCTAAATACTAATCGCATTGTGGAAATGAGATTGCTTTGGCACAAACATAAGGCCAGTTTAGATTAAATGTCTTTGGATAGCTGGGGCTGATTTAGAAGTTATTCATTGCCTGAGGTTGCAACAGAAAAGCCTCTCCATAATGTGGGCTAATGTTTAAATATCTAGCACCATACTCTAAGAAGAAACCTAGGGTGTCACCTACAAAAAATAGTTTGAAATGTCATTTATTTCTTTTACTGTGTTATTAGACCATTTTTTAAAAGACTAAAGTTCACATAATTCTAGTGTTAGTAAAGATAATTATAGCAAAGCAAAATGGTTAAAATACAGCTTATCATAAGATTTCAGGGCAGTATATAGATAAAACAACAAACAATTCTAAATTAAAATAAAATAACTTAAATGGAATAAAATATATATTAAATGTGAGTACAAGTTATAATAGCTTAAAAAGCTACAACATTTTGAAACCATGTACATTTTGAATTCATGTATTTGAACATTTAAAATTAAATTAAGTCTCCAAAGCTTTAAGGAAAAACTATGACACGCTGGCTCATGTCAATGATAACTCTCTGAAAATAGCCCTGCAGATAGAAATGGAACACTGTAATACAGGACCTCCTACTCCCATCTGGCAGATCCAGCCCAATAAGATACCATGCTCAATGACATCAAAAGCCACTGAGAGATCCAGGAAGACTAAAAGGGTAGAAGTTGCCCTATTTTTCATCCAGAGTAGGTCATTAGTGAATGTGACTAAGACTGTTTCAGAGGGCAACCAAAATGGTGAAGTGTATGGAAGCCATGTCCTATGAGGAACAGCTTAGGGAGCTGGGTATGTTTAGTCTGCAGAAGAGAAGGTTAAGAGGGGACATGATAGCTATGTTTAAATATTTGAAGGGATATCAGGTAGAGGAGGGAACAGGCTTGCTTTTCACTGCCCCAGAGACTAGGACAAGGAGCAATGGATTCAAACTACAGGAAAAGAGTGTTACCGCCATTGCTAGCCCGAGCTTGTGGGATATTACAGATATCATTTTGATATCAATAATTCGGCCTCCCATACCCATTCCTCTCCATGTGCTTGCAAGGCCCCTGGACAAGCACACACACAGGCTCAGCCGATAATTGCTGTAATATTCCAAACAAATACAGGCAGGTCAGAAATAGCCGACTGGCAGCTTCAGGAGACCTCAAGGCAAGTACCTCAATTATGTATGCACGCAACTTTCAGAAGATCCCCTGCCCCGCGCTGGCAGCTTGATGATCAAACTATACAATGCTCAAGCACTCCACGTTTGCATGCTGGCTACTCTATTGACAATTTGGCTATAACTCAATCATTCAAATACTGACCTTTTGGAGGCTTTGTCTCCAGCCCCCAAACTCATTGTTTTCCCCAAGTACGAACTAGCCTGCGGTCACAATTTACCCTATAAGAACCCCTGACTTTGAGCGCTTCCTCGGATCACTCTTGGCTTCCATCCCGCCTTGCTGTCGCTTTGTCCAGCGAGCCTTCCCCTCAGCTCCACGTGCTGAGATCCACGCTCCCCAGCTTCTCCGCTTCTAACCGGGCTTCAGGACAGGTATAGTATTTCGCATACCAAACCTCCTCAAAAAACCCTCCATCCACTCCTACCTTTATTTCTATAGTTTCTTGCGTGAGTGTGTTGCATACATTTGTTTGATTGTGCTTAAATAAAATTATTCTTAATTTCAACACCTGTCTCATCCTTGACTCGGCCTGACCCCGTAGACATAGGGTTCAAGATCTCGCTACGTTACCCTGCCTCTCGCATTGCCAACTTGTGCTCTGTGCTAATTCCCTCCCCATTGTTGTGAGCACATTTAGGTGTCCCTCCCTGTACCCCCAGAAATCAGGGTAACAAGAGATTCCACCTAAACCTCAGGAAGAACTTCCTGATGGTCAGAGCTGCTCGGCATGGAATATGCTGCCTCGGAGTGTGGTGGAATCTCCTTCTTTGGAGGTTTTTAAGCAGAAACTGGACGGCCATCTGTTGGGAGTGCTCTGATGTGTGTTCCTGCATGGCAGGGGGTTGGACTGGATGACCTCTATGGTCTCTTCCAACTCTGTGATTCTGTGATAATCATAGAGCTGGAAGTAACCTTATGGGCCATCAAGTTCAACCTCCTGCTTGGGGCAGAATCTACAGCTAAAGCATCCCAGGCAGCTAGCTGTCCAACCTCTTTTTGAAGACATCCGTAGAAGCATACTGCCCCCTACCTCTTTGGATAATTGTTTCCATTGCCAAACTGCTCTTATTTTCAAAAGGTTCCTTCTAATGTTCAATCAAAATCCCATGTCCTGTCACTTAAAACCATTAGACCTGGTCCTATCCTCTGGACAAATCTTCCCCTTCTTCTCTCTGATGGCCCTTGAGGAGTTTAAAAAGTGCACTCTGTCACCCTTCAAACTTCTTTTCACCAAGCTGAACATGCCCAGCTCCTTCAGCCTTTCCTCATAGGTTTTGTTCTCTATACCTCTTACCATCCTTGGCCTTTTCCGCACGACACTCTTATAGCGCGATTATTCCACTTTCAACCTCCTAGGGAATCCTGGGGTTTGCAGCTTCGAGAGGGGCCAGGTGGCCCCTCTCGAAGCTGCAAACCCCAGGATTCCCTAGGAGGTTGACAGTGGAATAATCGCGCTATAAGAGTGTCGTGCGGAAAAGGCCCTTGTTGCCCTTCTCTGAACCCTCTCCAACTTGCCTATATCCTTCTTAAAATGAGGCACCCAGAACTGAACACTATACTCCAGGCCTGACCAGCATAGGAAGTAGTGGAACTATTACTTCCATCAATTTGTAAATTATGCTTCTACTAATGGAAGCTAAAATTATATTCACCTTCTTTGCTAAGCATCACACTGCTGGCTTATATTCAACTTATAGTCAACAACAAACTCAAGGTCATTTCACATGTAGTACTGCTTGAACCATGTATACCGCATCCTATACCTGTGCATTTGGTTTCTATGACCTATATATAGAATTTTGCATTTGTCTCTATTGAATATTCTTTTATTAATTTCTGCCCAATATTCTATTTTATCTAAATCTTTTTGAATTCTGTTCGTATCTTTCAATATGTTAGCTACCCCTCCCACTTTTATATCATTTGCAGACTTGATAAAGATTCTCACCACCCCATCACCTAAGTAATTGAAAAAAAATATTGAAGAGTAATGGCCTTGAGGCACTTCACTAGAGGTCTCCTTCCAATGTGAAGTGCGGTCATTCATGACAACTCTTTGAGCACAGTTTTCTAACTAATTATGGATTCATCTGATGTTGTTTCCAAATTTTCCATATTTAATCAGTTTGCTAACCATAATGTTATGGTAGACCTTATCCGATGTTTTCCTGAGATATAGATACATGACATCCACAGCTTTCCCACCATCTACTAAAGTAGAGAACTGATTAAAAAAGGATATAAGATTAGTTTAACAGAATTTGTTCTCGACAAACCCATTCTGGCTCCTACTAATACTGCGTTGTCATTGTCATGTTGTGTTCTCCATGCCGAATGTCATGTCATTTTCTCCATGCCATGTGATTGTATGAGAGATGTAGGAAACGTGTATAAATATATTATACAACAGGGGGGAATGTCAGATGGAACTGTAAATACCATTTAGGAAGTCTAGTTGGGAAACTATTGTTTCTGTTAGAAAGATGATAATTGATGGATGATTTACAAGGGTTACAAGGTAGGTTACTAGATACGAATAAGGTTTAGAATATAAAAAGACAAAGCAGAAAATTTGGAAGATGAAAGCAACTAAAAGAGAGGGGTTATTTTAGAAGAAGAAACAACCTGAAAGTTAGGGGTGCATGAGCCTAGAGAAGCTACCAATGGGCGTCTTACGTGAAAGTTAAAGATTTCTTGTAGTTTGCTATATAACAAGAGGGGTGATATAAACTATTAACTTCAGCAATGTTTGTTGGTCAGTAGTTTCCTAGATCCTCTTTTTGCATTTTTTGAAGAAAGTGACAATGTTTCCTACTCTCCGGTCCTCTGGTACCTCACGCTTCATCCCAGATTGCCCTGAAATTATGCAAATTGCTCTGTGAGTTCATCAGCAAGTTCCTTCAATGCTCTGCAATGTAGTTTATGTGGTCCTTCAGATCTGAACTCATTTAGGTTAAATAGGCGATTCCTGACTAACTCCTTATCAATTTTTATTTGCAATCCAAATTGTTTGCCAGGGTTTTTGCTGGTGCATGGAAGCACACAGTCCTCTTTAGGGGGGAAAATGAAGCAAAATAGGTATTGGGCAGTTCTGCCTTTTCATTATGATCTGTTAGCATTTTACCATCCTTACTGAGCAGTGATCCCACTTTCCCTTGATCATTCATTCTCTTCCTTCAAACATATTTGAAAAGATCCTTCTTGTTGCTTCCATCTTCCCTAGCCAGTCTCAGTTCATTTTGAGCCTTAACTTTCCTTATACTGTTCCTGAAAGCATGGGCTACAGATTTGTATTTTTTATTGGTGTTTCATCATTTCTTCCATTCTTTCTACACTCTTTTCTTTTTACTTCTTCCTCAACTACATTTGCTTTTTCAAATGTTTCGCATTTTTCTTCTTCCATGGAATTGATTGTGGTTATGTTTTTAGCAACTACTTCTCCATGAAATTCCATGCATGCTGGGTGTATTTTTCCTTTAGCATCTCTAGCCAAGGGATTCCACTCAGTATTTCCCTGAGCATGAAAAAATCAGCTTTTTTGAAATCCAGGATTCATGTTTGGCTATACTTTTCTTTGGCCTGCCCCACAATCATGAATTCTAGCATTACATGGTAACTTCTCCTAAAGTACCGATTCCAGTGACCAGCTCCTCCACATTGGTTATGATCAGTTCCAGTATTGCTGATCCACTGTTCCTTTTTTCTCCTTTTGAAAGAGGAAATTATCTGCAAGACACATCAAGATATTTATTTTATTTTGTTTTGTTTTATTTTATTTTATTTTATTTATTTATTTATTGACAGCAAGAATGGATAATGCTGAGAGATAAAAGATTATTAGAGTTAGAAGGGCATGACCTGAAGTTTGGTTGGCATGGATATTTATAGTATGACAAAGGTAAAATTAATGTAGATTTTTAAAAATTCATTTTATGAGATGTGTTTTGTTGAGAATGTGGAGTTGATACACACTGAGGTTGTGCCCAAAAATTCCTTTATGGGTCTCATCACAAGAAGCTTTTTATAGAAGAGAAACACTAGGTAAAGACAAATAGCTTTTGTACTGAAATCTGCTGGAATTGTGCCAAGGAGAATATAGAATGAAACCAAGAATGCAACTAGAATTAGAGGGACATACTTTTCAATGGTTTAGTTATCAACATCTAATGACTTGTTTGTTTACGTCTTTTATTTTACTGCAAGTTTTACTGTGGCTCTCCTTCAGCTTCTTCTCTAGAATGTTTTTAGAGCTTGCTTGTTTAAAGCCCCCCTAGGTCAGATATGCCATGCTTTTTCCAAAGACATCCTTCCTGGTCTTTGTGAGGTGCACTCTCTCTGTAGCCAGTAGTCTTTCATCTAAAAAGCGAAGACCATGGTCCCAGAACCAAACCTTTCCAGTTGACATAATTTGTGTAGCTAGTCATTCACTTGCATTATTTTCCTGTCTCCTATTCTTCATTGATAGAATTCACCAGAATTGATTCTACTTCAAAGCCCTTCAATTTCCTACCCAAAGCTTCATAGTCAGAGGTGAGCTACTCAGAGGTGTTTTTGGCAGTGCTGTTGGTGTCCACAGGAATAAGGAGAAAGGGGCACTGATCTGTGTTCTTGATGAGCTTCAGCAACTTGTTAGTAACATCCCAAAGATGCACACTTCCTGATTCTTCTTGTCATGCTGGCACACAGCTCCTTTTACACCCCTGAGCAATGAGTACACTACCACGAGCACCCTTCTTTTCTTCTTTTTGTAATTAGTGGCGCAGTTGACTCCTTTCTTGACTTGCAATGTCTCTTGTTGCTGTTTTCCTGTTTGGGATCTTCACCACCATTTTCTTCAGGAAGATGCAGGAAGTGATGGCTTAGTTGCAGTGGCTCTAAATCTCTTGTGCATATATATGGTACTGTCCTTTTTATTTTTCTTGGCAGTTTCTTCCTGTTGATTCTGTAAAATCAATTCTCCTTCTGTTCCATCCAGGAAGTCCTCATGTTCTCTAATGCACTGAAGAGTGTCAGTATATTGCTGAAGTGTGCTGACCTTCTCTTTCAAAGAGTCACCAGTTTGCACTTGCTACAAGTGTAGTCAAGAATGGTTTTCTGGCAAGAAAACATTACAAACATTACAGATACATTGCAGCAGCTGAATACAGCTCTTTTTGCCTCCATGCCTGCAGTCAATTTTTCCCCCATTTACACTATAGTAATTCTTTCAACTATAACTGCATACACCACAAAGCGCACATCATTGACTCAAAAGCTTGCTTCTTCATCCAATCTGTCTTCCTTTCTGCTCATGGCAACTTTAGCAGAAGCTGCTGGGAAAGATGACCTGCAGATGACCTGCTCTTCTTCCCAGAGTTTTGCCTTCTGATCTGCTGGCTCAAAAGCTTGCTTCTTCACCCAATCTGGCTTCCTTGCCATTCACAGCAAATTCTACAAATGTTGGGGGAAATATGCAGATGAGCAGCTTTTCTTCCCAGAGCTCCACTTCCTGGTCTGCTGTCTGAAAGGATTGTTTTCTCACACAGTTTGGCTTCTTTCCACTCACATCAATTTCCATTTCATGCTTCCTTTATGCCACCAAGGCCCTGGCTGAATCTTTGTCCCTATCAACTAGAAAATCCCCCAGAACATTGAGAAATCCTTCAGATACCATAAATGTCTAGGGCAGACCATCTTAATAGGTTTCCCATCTACAACCTGCTACAACCAAACAAAACTTCACAAGGAAGTGATCTGACCATGACAACAGAGTTGTTACACCCAGCTGCAAAAACCCAGGTCCAAGATATGTCCTGGCACATATGTTATATAGCGGGACAGTCTGATGGCAATTCTTTCCATTTACCCGTCTCCAGTCTGGGATGGTGCTGAACTGAATACCTGGTTGAACAAAGCTGGAACATGCTCAAAGTTGGGCTCAAATTCATGGATGTATAAAATGCAATTGGTTGCCATGAATTTGAGGTTTTCAGTCTCCTTTCTTTTGACTGAAAGATATGGTAGACCGAAAGTATTCTCCAAAGACTCAAGGATACTGAGATACAATCTCAGATGATTGAGATTAAGTCCTGCCAATCCAATAGATTTTATGTTTCTTTCATCCCACTGTATCTATCTCTTCCAAGATAACTGGTCAACCTTCCAAATATTAAAATGAGGTTAGGTGTCATGCCCTGCCTTGGAGACCCTGACAGTGAGGAGGAGGATTCTGAATCTGAGGCAGAAGTTTCCCCAGAAGCTTGCCCAGTGGAAGGTAACAACCAACAGCAGAGGCCTGAGCAAGGGGAACAAATATCAGAAGATGAGGCAACACAGACCCTTATTGTGTGAAAGAGATGATGCCAGAAAAAGGGGTTCTGCGCTCAGCTAGTTTAAATAACAAACGGGCCTTAATGAGGGGGTACCTGTGGCAACATCATTAGTGGATAAAAGGCAGACAGCTGGGCCATCCCTCTCAGGGTTGGCAATTTGATCTTCCCCGTGGTTGAAGCCCTGTGCTGTGTTCTCTTGACTCCTGACTATCTTGGACCTCTGCTTGTTTGACTATGGCTCAGATTTGCCTTGTGGATTTGTTTGTTTTGGAACTTGAACTTTGTTTGGACTATCCCCGCTCTTGCCTTTGTGGGTAAGCTCTGCTCTGCTGCTTTGCTGATTGACTGCCTTGTCTACCTAGTCTGCCTGGGACAAGACATTAGCCTTTCAACATGTTAGATTGACTGTTCTTCCATTGATAGCTTGGATGGACCAATATCAGAATGTTACTATGAAGGATAGAGTATATGGATGCAACTAAGTCTCAACAGAAGGTTTAACTCATGTATTGCTTGAATGCCCTATTTATAATGATTTTAGGAATAATTATATTTTCCTTTACTGAAATCTCTTAAGGGAAGTTCCTCTTCTGTGAAGTTCTGTTTTCTGTTATTTGATACTGTGAAACATATATCTTTTAGAACATCTGGATTTCTTTTTAAGGTTTTACAATTATATACTATAAAGTGTAAGGAGGGGTACGGAAAGTGATTCATCTATTGTAGACTAACTATTTCATGTAAATTAATTTATTTGACTTTTCCCTTTATTTTTTCTATATTTGTGTATAATAGCTGGTTGCTAAACTACAACAAACTGACTGACTGGCATGCTCACTCTACCAAGCTCATCCACCCAAGTCTGTAATGCATACCAGGTAAGTCTTTTCATCCACAGTCAAATTATCCCTGCTGATTGTTTTATTATGAACTGGCCTGGTGTTCAGCAACACCAACAGACTGGATGATGGGCTGATAGGGCAATTTAAATCCTGAAGGGATGGTCTTTTTATTTAGAATATTTGGAGAAGTTCAATCAGCTTCTGGAAAAGAACATGAATAGTCTGTTCTAGAGAAAAAATGCTCTCATTTATTTTGAAGAAAAAGATAGGTACATAGCCCCTACATTTTCTTGAAAGTAAAAAAGCTCAGTTTAAACAGACTTGTGTAAAAGCAAGTTTATCATAATGTGCAGTTTGACCCTCAAAGGTATGCATCCTTCAGAATGAATCAAAATGCAAACTTGTGGATGAAAGATGTTAGCCAGAATCCAATGGTGTAATTAAGCTGGATCCTGTTGCTTCCTCCTGAATCAGCAACCTCTTTTCTCTCCTGTAGCCACATATCCCCACTCTATCCCATGAACCCCCAAAAAACTGCTCCAAAGTGCTGAGAAAACATCTGCATCAGATTTTTGCGATCATGGAGAACCTAATTGGCATCCTAATTCTACTGGTGCTATATTCTGAGTACACCATTGGCTGTTAGCCTTTGTATCATAACCAATCCTTAGTCTGTGTTTGTGTATTATGTAGGACATTACTCCCAAAGCCCACACTATAGTTTCTGGTAGTACTCACTTGGTCAGAAGTATAAGCCACCAGCTGGCCCATGACATCACCCTGAGTCAGTTTTTCATTTTCTGATAAGACACGATGGATTGCTTTGGTTCGAGCTGCAAGCATTGCAACCAAGGTAGCCTCACTGGCAGTGCCCTGTTGTGAAGAAGAAACAGATTAACTTGGACAAGCCCATCTAGGAGAAAATGCCCCAAATAGGAATACCTGTTGCCTTGAAGGGAGCCATTGAAACTGGTTCTGAGAAAATTGATTTTTAATGTGACACATACTAAGTAAACTGCTTATTTTACTTTCCCCTTCACTTCAAGAAAACAAGGGTTGCCATGGTGAAGAGATTCAAGAAGTAGCAGAAATACTGATCAATAATGCTGCTTCAGTCACCAAAGCCACAAGATGAAATTTTCTTTCATCAATTTTTCAAGTATCACCTTTGACAAGAATGTATTTCATATTGATCTAGCCTTTCTTAAGGTAATTAAGCGCCAATCTGAACAGACCACAGTTGCAATATTAATCTGGCCTTAGAGCGAGGAATGATTGGCAGTCTACAAAAGGTCATAACAGCTGCACAAATCAGCTACACAAATTGCCTCAGTTCTAGCAGCAGCAGAGACCTCTGCAGTTATCAGCATCTTGCAAAATTATAGGCAATCCAGCACTGTTAGTTTAAAATATCAGCACCTCCAGTTTGTAAACAGACATATTTGCTCAACAGCAGCAGCAGCAGCTCAACATTCAGACAATTGCAAGAAGAAGTAAAAAGGAAAATCTTATCCCACATAAGAAAGGAAGTCACTGAATAAGGCTTTACCAACTAACTGAAGTTCAGAGAGACTTATTTCAATTTCAAAACTGTGGAAGAGGGATCAAGTTCTGGCAAAGGTGTTTTGTAACCTACATTCATAGTGTTAAAATATTAAGTTCTGGGATTCAAAATTGCCATGGAAGAGTACAAGTATAGCACAGCCTTATTGAAGGAAGTGGACATTAATTTGACGAACTGGATCAGATAAGGGTGCTAATTATACAAGACATTACACTGACATGGATTTTATATAAGGGTTTTATTGTACTTTATTTTCCATATAAGGGTTTCATTTTATGTAGAATCATAGAGTTGGAAGGGACCTCAAGGGTCAACTAGTCCAACTCTTGCTGTACAGGATTAAACAACAACAAAAGCACTCCAGAATTTACTGCAGCCAGTTAGAACTAGGTTGGCTGCGGTTACCCAGAGGACCTTTTCTTCTATTGCTCCCAAGTTATGGAATGGCCTGCCGGAGGAGACCCAGCATATTACCAGTCTGGACTGCTTTAAAAAAGCGGTCAAGACTGATCTCTTCCGACAGGCCTTCCAAGATTAGCATTTCCATCGCCTCCCATCAGTTGTCTTCTTGTTTTCTTAATAGTCAACTGATTGACTGTTAATTGTGGTTTTAAGGGGTTGGTTTAGGTGGGTTGGTGGATGGTGAGGATTGGGCATGTTTTTAATCTCTTTTAATGTATTTAATGTATTTTATGTTGTTCGCCGCCTCGATCCTTGTGGACAGGTGGGATAGAAATAAATATTATCATCATCATCATCATCATCATCATCATCTAGGAGTCTTAGCAGATCACAAGCTGAACATGAGTCAATAGTATGATGCAGCAGCTAAAAAAGCCAATGTGATTCTAAGCTGCCTCAGTAGGAATATAATGTTGAGATCAAGGGAAGTAATAATACCACTCTATTCTGCTTTGGTTAGACCTCACCTGGAATACAATTCTGGGCACCACAATTCAAGAAGGATATTAACAAGCTGGAATGTGCCCAGAGGAGGGTGGCCAAAATGGCGAAGGGTCTGGAAACCATGCCCTATGAGGAATGGCTTGGGGAACTAGGTATGTTTAACCTGATGAAAAGAAGGTTAAGAGGTGACAAGAAAGCCATGTTTAAATGCTTGAAAGGATATCATGTTGAAGATGGAGCAAACTTGTTTTCCACTGGTCTGGAGATGAGGACACAGAGCAATGGAGTCAAACTACAGGAAAAGAGATTTCACCTAAACAGCAGGAGGAACTTTCTGACAGTAAGAGCTGTTCAACAGTGGAATATGCTCCTCGGAGTGTGGTGCAGTCACCTTTTTTGGTGGTTTTTAAACAGAGGCTGGATTGTCATTTGTTGGGGGTGCTTTGAGTGTGTGTTCGTGCATGGCAGAAGGTTGGACTCAATGGCAGTTGTGGTCTCTTCCAACTATACGATTCTATGAGCTCTCATTACTTGCATTTACTGACAAGTAAATGTGATCTGAGGATCTGATGGCCCCATGCCAGCAACCTGTACTTTTTTTTTTTAACAGAAATTGCTCTCAAACAAAACTTTGGAGTTATAAAACTTAAAGATTATTGTGATTAAAATGGAACAACAATGGAAGCCTCCTCAGTCACTTTCTTTCTGAAATTGAGAGTTGAGTAAGAGTATTTACTTCATGAGATTGGGACAAATAAGAAGAATGGGGTTGATGTGTTTAAAAGAGAAGAATTAACGATTTAAGTGCATATATTTTCGTGGACAGACTAAATTTCATCTTATTTGCATGACTGAATTGGACTTTAACAAGGAGAAATTAACAGTGTGAGCAAAGGGCAGATATTATCTCTTTAATGCTAATGATTGACTTGCTGGGTGGATTTTGCTAGATGAGAGAAGGACTGAACTATTAACTGCTGGAATGGATGAAAGGTAGAATCTTCCCAGGAACTTTCTCAGGACTTTCTTCAGATTGTAGTCCAATGCTGAAATGATTACATCACACTGGCTCTCAAATTTCTGGAGCAGTCACTCAAAAATAGAAGGAATTATAATGATATACTTAAAGACAATTGTTTTGAACATACACATTAGTTTCTATAAAGTCTATTCAGAATATATACCAACTAATAACTAAGTAAAAACATCTTGGCTTACCTGGATCACTCCACCCCCCTGTCCATTCTTCTCAGCCAAAAACCGTGGTGGCAAATTTATCATCTTGCCTAGCCAGTCCAGCATAACTGTCTCCAGTTCTGTACATACCGGGCTTGATGCCTAGATGGTGAAAGAAATAAAAACAGGAAATAAAAGAATATTGTGGTTTTTCTTAAAACACACAAATGGAGCAAGGATGTTATATCTGCCTCTGGTACCTAATTTTCTGTTAAAGTAGTAATGTGCAACAACATATCTACTTCATTAGTTGAAGTCCACCTATAATGTACACAGTATCACTCCACCCCCCTGTCCATTCTTCTCAGCCAAAAACTGTGGTGGCAGGGACAATATCAAGTAAGGATGGGAAAAGACATTATCTGCAGCTAAAAAGAAAGAAAAGACGCATTTGATGACAGATGAAACTCTTCAAACAGTTATGGACAGATGAGAAATAAAAGTAAAAGGGGACAGAAATAGAGCCAGAACTAAGGGCAATTATTCAGCTACTTGTGCACAAGGAAAAAGAGGACTACTGTAATAATCAGAGAAATAGAAGGTGGCAACAAAAAAAAAAGTAGAACAAGGGACATCTTCCACAAGATCTGTGAAATCAAAGGGAAATATAAGTGGGATGCTGTACGACTAGTAAGAGAAGACACTACATGATCAAGAAGAACTAAAAAGACAATGGAAACAATACACTGGACAACTATATCAAAAAGCCGAAAGGATGACATATTCATTAAAGAAAGAAGCATTTGAATATGAACGTACAGTGCTAAAAAGTGAAATGGAAGCTGTGCCTAAAGGGCTTGAGAGAAATACATTACCAGGAATAGATGTCATCTCAGTGGAGCTGTCTCGAGCTAAAGAAACAGAATTGTTCTAACTAAAATCTACCAACAAAAATGGAAAATAAAACAATGGCCCACAGATTGGAAATTTTCAATGTATATTCCAGTAAAATGGACATCAGGCATAGCAATAACCAGCAAACCATTGCACTAATCTTCAGTGCAAGGAAAGTGATCCTCAAAATTTTGCAACAAGGACTTTTACCATGTAAGGAGTGAAAAATGCCAGATGTCCAAGCTGGATTCAGAAAAGGAAGTGGTACTAGGAGTCATCTTGCAAACATGCATTGGATAATGGAGTGTACCAAAAACTTTCAGAAGAAAAACAATTATAGCAAAGCCTTGAATTGCATAAATCAGGGTTGGCAAAATGGGAGCCACGGGCTGCATACAGCCCCCAGTGCTATTTTTGTGGTCCCCAGAGCTTTCCAGTGGTAAACAATAGCAAGTTTTCCCCCCTCTAGAATACCCTCCAAATGCACTATAGGACATGTGCAGGGAATTTACACCATGTTTGGAGCTCCCAGGTCCCTTGAGTGTCAAAAACATGTGCAATTTTGTTCAAAAAGTTTTTCCCCTAAAATGTCCACGAAGGGGTGTAGATTGCATTTCCACCACATTTTATCAAGAGGGACATGGTCAAGCTGGAGCAAGTCCAGAGGAGGGCGACCAAAATGGTGAGGGGCCTGGAAGCCATGCCCTATGAGGATAGACTTAGAGAGCTGGGTATGTTCAATCTGCAGAAGAGAAGGTTAAGAGGGGACATGATAGCCGTGTTTAAATATTTGAAGGGATGCCATGTAGAGGAGGGAGTGGACTTGTTTTCTGCTGCTCCAGAGACCAGGACAAGGAGCAATGGATTCAAGCTGCAGGAAAGGAGATTCCACCTGAACCTCAGAAAGAACTTCCTGACAGTCAGGGCTGTCCGGCAGTGAAATATGCTGCCTCAAAGTGTAGTGGAGTCTCCTTCTTTGGAGGTTTTTAAGCAGAGGCTGGATTGCCATCTGTCGGGAGTGCTTTGATGTGTGTTCCTGCATGGCAGGGGGTTGGACTGGACGGCCCCTGTGGTCTCTTCCAACTCTACATTTCTATGATTCTATGATTCTATGCCTCCTTCCAAGCCAATTTAGGCCAAGGAGAGTAATTTTTTAAACAGGAAGTGAACAGGAAATTACTTCTATGTTCTGTTATTTAAAAAAGTCTAAATAACCCAGAAGGGCCTACATACATGGTGAATTTTTTCCCCATATCCCCTACAGCAGGGCTTTCCAAATGATGCGTCGTGACATGTTAGTGTGTCGCCTGAAGTGTATAGGTATGTCACTTACAATCCTGGAAATGTATGTTATTATTTATAAATTACATATTTTTGAAAATACATGAAAGGTTTTCGTGAGATATGTTGTGTCACCATACATTTTGTTATCACAATTTATGTGTGTGTCTGTATCTCTTGTAAGGGTTAGTTTAACCTCCCGTGTGCTAGTAAAGCTGAATTACAGTGTCGCAAAATGATGCATTTCTGAAAAAGGTGTGTCACCAACATGAAAAGTTTGGAAAGCTCTGCCCTAGAAGACAAAAAAATTTTTTTACAGAAGCAAGTAAGGTGGAAGTCTCCTGCGGGGAGCAAATGCAACCCTTTAGACTTCCAATGTTGTTGTTGTCGTCATCATTTGATTTATTTATCTCTCGCCCTTCTCCCAATGAAAGGACACAAGGTGGCTAACAAAATATTTTCAACAGTAAAAATTTAAAAAAAAAACATACAAGAGCATTAATGAAAGTTTAAATTTAAAGACAATTGAAGCATTTATAAAGTTTAAAACTTTAAACATTAAAATAAAATTCATTACAAGACTATACACAAACCTTAAAAACAGCAGTGCACAGCATTAAAAGCCCAACTCTAGTCTGTTTGTAAAAGCGTGACAACACAAAAATGTTTTGACTTGCTGATGGAAGGAGAACAAGACCATCTTGGCCTCTTTGGAGTGGAGCTCCAAAGACTGAAGGCAGTCACTAAGAAAGCCCTCTTCCCTTGTTCCCACCAAACTAGCCTATGAAAGTGGTGTGACAGAGATAAGGGCCTCTTCAGACTATCTTGGAGCTCTAGGTGACTCATAAAGAGAGATATGGTCATTCAAATAACCTGGATCCAAGCTGGATAGGGTTTGGGTCCAACACTTTGAATGGTACCCAGAAACAGACCAGCAGCCAGTGGAGCTGTTGCAACAAGGGGGTTGTATACTCCCTGTAGCCAGCTTCAGTTAACAACCTGGCTGCAGCTCTTTGGGCCAACTGAAGTTTCTGAGCATTTTTCAAAGACAGCCCCACATAGTGCACATTGCAGCAATCTACTGGATGCAACTGAGACATGTGTTACTTCTCCAGAAATGGGCACAGTTGACGCATCGGCTTTAACTGTGCAGAAGTACTCCTGGTCACTGCTGAAACCTGGGTCTCAAACTCAGAACTGAATACAAGAATACCCCCAAACTGCTAACCTGTGTTTTCAGGGGGAACGTAACCCCATCTAACGCAGGCTGAATTCCTATTTAATTGCCCTATGCACAGGTTGAATCCTGATTCAGATTCTCTATATCCCTGTACAGTTGCCCACCCCAGTCTATATCACTAGGGATTAAGTACACTATGTATCATATTGCAAAGATATGTTGGATAATGGAGCACACCAAAGAATTTAAGGAGAAAAACCAACCTATACTTTATAGCTTATAGCAAAACGTTTGATTGTATAAATTACCAGAAACTATGGATCAGTCAAAGAAATTGGTGTGCTACAACATACGATTGTCCTGATGTCCTGTATTCAGAACAAGAGGCCACCATGAGGACAGAATATAAAGAAACAGAATGATTTCCAGTTAGGAAGAAGGTGAGGCAAAGCTGCTTTTAATCACCCAATTTGTTTAACTTGGACACTGAACATGTCGTACATAAAACTGGAATAGACTCAGAGGAAGGAGGCATTAAGATAGGAGGAAGAAAAATCAACAATTTAAGATATGCAGATGACACCATACCTCTGGTAGAAAATAGCAAAAACTTATACCCTTTCCGCAACTCACTCATTTTCAGCGCTGGGGTGCAGTGCTCGTGCAAGCAGCCTCCGGAGAGAGGCGCTCGCTTCCCTGCTTCTTCGGCTCTGCATGAGCTTCCTGCTCGCGCGAGAGCCCCACCTCTTCCTTTCACAGTGCAACGTGGGACCTTCCCAGGCTGCACTGAGACAGGAAGCGTGACCTGTCCAGCTCCCAAGGCTCCTCCACATGCAAGGTAAGTGCACGCGGGGCCCCGCAGCAATGTGCGACCGTGCGGCATTTTTGGCTTCAAGCCAAAAATGAAAAAATGCATGCGCAGTCCGTGTCAGGCCCTGGAGTGTCGCACAAATGTGAGTGCATCGTGTGGACCCCTCCTCACATTTGCGCAACACTCAAGGGGCCCTTTCGCATCAGAAATGCCATGCGAAAAGGGCCTTAGAATAAGTATTAAAGAAAATCAAGGAAGAAAGTGCAAAGCTCAGTTTACAGTTCAACATTAAGAAAACAAAAATAATGACCACAGGTGATTTACACAACTTTCAAGCACACAATTAAGACATTGAAATAATTCAAGATTTTCCATGGCTAGACTCAATCATTAATCAGAATGGAGCTATGAAGGAATTAGACAAGCTCCTCAAGTGTAAATATTTATCATTACATACTAAATTCAGCATTGGTCATGCCATTTTATTTCCAATTTCTATATATGTTGTGAAAATAGGACAGTAAGAAAAGACAATTAGAAGAAAATCAACTGATTCTAAATGTGGTGCCAGAAAAGAATTCTGTAGACAGCCTGGACTGCCAAGAAGACAAATAAATGGTTCTTAGAGCAAATTAAGCCTGAACTCTCCCGAGATTAAAAGATGACTAAACTGAGATTGTCATACCTTGGACATATGATATGACATGACTCATTAGAAAAGAACAGTGTTTGGTAAGGTTGAATGTAGTAGTAAAAGAGGAAGATTATTGTCCAGTTCTTGTCTCTGGAGTCTGGAGACCCCCAAGAAAGCTATACATCAAACCCAGTTTTATTTACAAGGAGGAAAAGAATATTTGTGAAAACTTATAGCACATATAGGTATTCCCATAACAAAATTGGATCAGACAGGTAGATATCATACATGAAACAGTCAGCCTAAGATAATCCCACAATGGGATATAGAGTACAATTTATAACAGATTTGTTTACAGCAGAGCTTTCCAAACTTTTCATGTTGGTGATACACTTTTTAGATGTGCATCATTTTGTGACACAGTAATTCAGTTTTACTAGCACACCAAAGGTTAAACTAACCCCTTGTAAGAGATACAGACATAAATTGTAATAACAAAATGTATGGGGACACAACATATCTCATGAAAACCTTTCATATGTTTTTAAAAATAAATTATTTATAAATAATAACATACATTTCCAAGATTGCAAGCAACACACTTACACACTTCAAGCGACACACTAATGTGTCGCGGCACACCGTTTGGAAAGCCCTGGTTTACAGAAATACAAACCAACTTCCATAAATGATTAATTGCAAGTGTTATATATGAATATGGTACAGTGGGCGCTTCTTATCTGTGACCTGTAGATCTGGTATGGGGGGGGGGTCAGGGGACAGAACCATCGTATATATGAAAGGTTCACTGTATATCACAGCTTTCTCATAACTTTCCCAGCATTTAGCAAAACATGGTGCCATCTCTGATAAGGCAGATCAAACTTTTCTGGCTGCTCATCCTGGATTATGAGCTCATTAGCAGTACCCCATAACTGTCTACTTTGGTATATAAGCTCATTAGAATTCATAGGTGCTGGTGCCATGAGAAACCAATTTTCAGAGGAAACAAATTGTTTTCTTCTTGTAAGTCCTTTGACCTATGTTTTCACTGAGAAAGCAAGTATCTCATCGGAAAATGATGATGCCTAAGTGGAAGCACTACAAGCCCTGTGCTACAGCTCAAAAGCAATCACTACAACTCCCATGCCAAAGTAACCATGTATTTTGTCTGTCAGGGTATATACTGCTTTACGGGTGGATAGATTCAATCAAGGAAGGCAGGGCTATTGATAACAGGATGACTTGCTGTCTCATTCATAGGGTTATCATAAGTTGAAGTTGACTTATGACAATTGTCAGTTGATGACAATTAATAACATGTAAATACCCTGTTCTGTGCATGCATGCACAGCATGGTGATACAATACATTTTCAGACTCTGCTGAAAATTAGACCTGTCTCCCAAATCCATTGGTCACTGCACAGTTTCTATGTTCATACCCATCTGCTCTGCCCTAAGCACATTATAGATCAGGTCAAATCAATTCATGTGAGCTAATCAGATGCCCTCAGCCTAACTGATAGGATTATTCTTAGAACAAAAATGGGAATGGAGTAGGAAAATATAGGAGCTGAGGTGATGTAGTGGTTTGAGCATTGGACTACGACCCTAAGACCAGGGTTCAATTCCTTGCTCGGGCACATCACACGGTCTCAGCTCCAGAAAACCCCATGATAGATTTGCCTTAGTGTTGCCACAAGTCAAAAACAACTTGAAGGCATACATTAACAACAACAACAAGAGTGACAACAAGAACAACATGGGGAAAAAATAATGTACAATACTTTTTGTCCCAGGAGATAAATGTAATGAAATTAGATGAACAAGGTACAGTATTTTTTTAAAAAATGATTTTTTTAAAAAAAATCTATACATTCAAATGGCCTTTAAGAATGTCTCCCTTATACTATAATCCTGTAAATATTTACCTGTTAGTAAGTTACACTAAGCTCATTGGAGCTTACTTCTGAGTAGATATATGTATGATTGCATTGTAAATGTAAATTGTTAATTTAAATGGATTATTGCTCTGTAGAAATAGTGAACAGCGTTTAAAAAAACCTACTTCCCCCAATGATGGGCTGCCATAAGTACATTTCTTTTTTCACCGTACTGTGCATTTCTTGTACATATATGCACACACACATAGGCACAATTAGTAAAACAAAAGCAGGGTGTAAAGATAAGCAGCAATCCAGTAAAACAGAACCTTGTGAAAATAAGGTATGTGCACATCAGAATAAATCCACAGACAGAACTGAAGTGGGAGAAAGAAGATATGACTAAACTGGAAGTGCTCCTCTGCAATATTAATCTTATTTTAGAGAAATTAGAGAAGGATGAAGTATTTTAAATCCATTGAAGGAGGAATGTGGTGTCTGTGTGAAAGAGAGAGATTGGGAGAGAGCCTGGTGAACAATTCTGGAGGTGCTGTATCCAAAGATGGTCACTTCAAGGAAAACTTCTTTTCATAGGTTGCTGAATTACTTCTGTTTGTTTACTGAAAGAAGCAGTTAGAATTACACAAGTTCAGTCTAAAGTTCAAGTGTTGCAACACCTTTTTACTTTTACTTTTGTGCTAATCCTACTGTAAGGGGTAAGACTCCACCCTCTTCTCTCTTCTCTCTGGTCAGGAAAGAAATTGGGTACAAAGTATTCTATCGTTGTAATGACTTTCACAAGTCATCTGCAAAATCAATTTTGAATCTGGCTAGAAATTCACTTTGCAATCACTTGGAAAAAAAGGAAGAGAGAGTCAAGGGCTTTTTAAGTCTTAAGGTTTAAGATGTACAAAGATGCATCTCTTTGTAAACATTTGAATAATCAAAGGCATCCCTTTAGACACATACCCTTCCAAACCTGACCAGCAGGTATATGATTAAGACATGTGCCAAAGGTCAAGCTTTCTAAGAAGTCACACACCCATATGCCATTCCCAAATGCGATTTTGACAGCCTGCAATGCATGCCCACAAGAACATTCTTACCCAAGAGAAACCAATACATCCAATGCCTGCAGACAGCATATCAGCTAGAATTGCTGGGTAAGAGCTGGCAGTAGGAAAGTAGGCAAAGAAATAAGGACTATGCCAGTGAGTCACCTGTGGTAAATAAAAATAAGCATTCATCAAGATCAGTAGAACTTGGTTGTGAAGAATAGAAAACATGACAGAATAGCCAAAGTCAGTGAACAACAGGGCTAGCCAATTGCCAGAGTCTAACTATGACCCTGGAAACCAAGGTTGGATTCCCCGCTCAGCCGTGGAAACCCAGTGGGTGACTGAGGCACGTCACACACACTCTCAGACCCAGAAAACCCCATGATAGGTTCACCTTAGTGTCACCATAAGTTGGAAACAACTTGAAGGCATACAACAACAACAACAACATCCATCAGAGATCCACTGAAAACAGTAGCACATCTTATCTTTCACTTTAGCAAGTACCTCTGACTTTACCAACAATCATGCTCTGGGCATACACTAAGAATATTCATAATTGAGTCTTTTTAGCCCCCCTCCTTTTGCTGGCTATATCTCATTCTCCTGATCAGTTAAGATAGGAGTCATTTGTGAAGCCAATTCAAAAAAAAGAAAAAGGTTCTTTTCTTCTAAGAAACTTCTGTGTTTCCAGACAGAAAATCTGACTTTCTCAAAAAGACATTATATCCAGAAACTTTAAAGATATGTTATTGATTCTAAAATTATATCATCTTGTGGAAAGTCTAACTCAATGTCATGCTGATGAGTTAGATGATGAGTAGTATGTATATCCTGCCTGATTTTTTGGGACATTATTTCTATTGTTGTGTGCCTTCAAGTCATTTCTGACTTATGGCAACCCCAAGGCAAAACCCCTGTGATGAGGTTTTCTTGACAATTTGAACAGAAAAGTTTTACCTTTATTTTCCTCTGAGGCTGAGATAGTGTGAAACAGTGGGTTTCCATGGCCAAGTAGAAATTCAAACCCTGGTCTCTCAGTGTCCTAGTCCAACACTCAAACCACTATGCCACTCTGGCTCTCTGTTTCTATACATTGGATGAAAAGGAAATGAGATAATAGGGAACCTTGTTTCTTGCTCTTTGTAATGGAAATGGTGAAGTAATTGATCCATTAACTAGAAGCTGCTTCTCTGTTTAGCTATGAGAGCTAAACAGTGAAGTTACATTCAACTGCATAAACATGAATACATGCATAAACATGAGTACAAATCAAACTGTATAAAGTACAGAACATGAAATTCTATTCAGCAAAATCAAAGACCTTTTCTGTGCCAACAAAATAGACTAGCACAGATAGTTTCTTTACCTATCATTAAATAGCTTTATTATTTTCTTGATGTCCCAAGAAAACTCGTTCTTCAAGATATTTAGTGATATAGAAGTAATTTGATTACCCATCAACACCATCATGATCTTTATTGACAGTCATCAGACCATAAAGATGGAATATTGTGTCCAGTTGTGGGCACCACAATTCAAGAAGCATTTGACAAGCTGGAACATGTCCAGAGGAGGGCAACCATAATGGTAGAAGGCTCAGAAGCCGTGCCCTATTAGGCTATCTGTTGGGAATGCTTTGACTGTATATTCCTGCATGACAGGGGGTGGGATTTGATGACCCTTATATTCTCTTCCAGCTCTATGATTCTATGATGTTATTATTATTACCCCAGGCATAATGATCTTTTCAACATCTTTAAGGATGTCTTCATATGTTTCAGGTTCCTCAGGAGCAGAATGTGGAAGGAGAGGTCTCAGGTAGCCAGGTTGCACATCAGGATAGACCTGCCTGCTTTCTATCTTTTCAAGATAATCAGCAATATAGTCCACCATCTCTTTCCCTCTTTTTCGGAATTCTGTGGCATCCATATCAAGATTTCAGAACAACCTGAAAGAAACAAATAGGCAGATTTTTAAAATGCTGAGCTGAGGCCAGCTGTTTCCTTATAAATTAAGACTAGCACATACAAACACACTATTTATATGTTTGCTAGTAAGTTTGATAGACCTACAACACCTCAAAGGTGGATGTTGAAATATAGATGTGGAGTCTCATGTCTTGTGGTTGCCAACTTTTCAAACAACAACAAAAGATATAAGAACAGAGCAAAACACTAATATTTTGGATACAGATGTGAATACTTTGGGAAAGTATTCTACTTGGAAAATGGGCATGTTTGAGAATTTTTTAAAAAATATCTAATGCAAAATATCTATGCTTCAATGGCAATGAAATGTATAAGAATAAGGAAGGCAGGAGAAAAACAAAGAACGATAATGTCGTATATTAAGTAAAAAAGGCCTCAGCTTGGTTATTTTTAGAATTTTTGGCATTGGATTCGCAGGGATGCAGTTAGTCAGTTCACCTGCCTGCCAACTGATGTCCATCCCTGCCTGCCTCATGGAAGAACAAATAGGAATGCTACAGTATGCACTGCTGTGTGGTTTCCCTCTATTGTATGGGTTGGCATGTCCAAGTTGGCATGTCTAAGTATTGTATGGGTTGGCAGTCCCAGTTGGACTGATGCCTATGGATTCCATCCTTTGTCTTTGAGGAAAAGATGAGTTTGCATAATTCCCTCAACAGTGAACCCAGCCCAGTCTCAACCATAGCCCACCCAGGATAATTTTGTGACACAAAGATAAGTGCATTTTTAAAAAAAAAAAAGGAGGGAAATTTTGTAATGGAAGAGATGAAAACCTTGTTGAGGGAGAAAACCAGTTCTTCACCATACCCATTAGCAAGGAGCTGTCATGGTAATAACAAGCAAAATGGAAGCCTAGGTGGATTCCATTACTTAGAGTATCTAGGGCTAGTTTTGGTGGTCCATCAAGTATGGCTTTTCCTGGAAAGGGATAACTTAGCCACAGTAATTCATTGCAGTGCCTGGTCTTGTCTCAACTCAATAAGTAATCTTCATGAAAAGGTTCAGCAAGCTTTTATTAAAAGTTAAGTTCAGAACACAGACACTATCCTTGCTAGGACTGAAGATAAGCAGACAATTTCACTTTTCTGAATACTTTTCACACCTCCCAGCTCTTTCCCATGCACAATTTATGCTTATGCTTCATCTTGTACCAGTCTCTTGAAGAACTTTGGTTCCCATGTCTGACCACCACCACCCCCATCACCAAGAAACTGATGAAAACACAGCTGTTAAGGAAGAGCAGCAAAATAGTTACAGTCAGGCTAAGCTAGGTTTGGCAAAGATGACAGTGCCCTCTGACATTCCACTCCCCCAAACCAAGCCTAGCTCTCCCAACACTTCTAGGCATCAAGAGATATATGACAGCAACAAACAATAATGATAACACAGGTTACAGGCTAAGCAGGGCATAGTGACATTATACAAAGGAAAGCAGCAAATGACTCTCTTGACAAGTCCGACCACTTAACACTGGACTTGGTTTCTCAGGATTTTTTTTTTTTAATGGAGGTCTTGGATCAACTTTGGAGCTCTGATATGATGGCAATAAATCTACTCAGATTCCCCCATGGGGAAGTCCTTCCATTGCTTTTATGCTACCTAATGTCCAAGATTTGCTTGACTTCAGAATGCTGCTGGTCAACTGTCACAGGAGGGTGGGGGAGCAGGCTCCATAGAGTGCCTGGAGTCTGGTTTCATTGCAGGCTTTAACAATATGAAACAATATGAAATGAAAAACAGGGTGCACTTGTTGATAGGTCTTTGGAATCACCAGCTCAGCTGTCACAGAACTGACTATTTGTTTAATGAGAAAAGGACCCACATACTTTGGATGCAACTTTTTCAATGATTGTTGGCACCTCAAGAACTTGGTTGACAAGTACACCCAATCCCCCACCTTAAAGTCTCATTCTGGTGCCCTCCATTTGTCAGCCTGTTTTTTGTAGGTGTCCTTAGCATGTGTTAATGCACTTATAATCCCTGGCTATGCGGTTTGATTCTCTCAGTCCATTTGGCCAAAGACACAGGACCCCCTTCCTTTACTGACAGGTTGGCAAAGGTTTGAGATCTTGTTCGTACACTACTTGAATTGGGGAGTGCCCTATGGACAGAATTGTTATAAGCTACCTTAGCAAAAGGTGACAGGTCAACTCAATTATCTTGTAGAAAATGTATATAAATTTCTATAACACTGTAGGTTCTGTTCTGGACCTGACTGACTCTCTTGGTCTGTCCATCTGTTTGGGGATGATGGGCTGAACTCAGCCCCTGGTCGATACCAAGTAACTTCAGGAAAGCTTTCCAAAACTGGGAAGTAAATTAAGGCCCTCTGTTGTTTGTGTTCCTATTCTTCTGGGGTAGCCTCTCATGAACAGGAAGTCCCAAACATCTTTCTGGGTCTTGTATCCCACTTTTGTAAGTGCTGCATCTTGTGTTATTTGTGTTCTTTGGAATCTAGTGTCCACTGCCATGAGATAGCATTTGTAAGATCCTTGGGCAAGGAAGTGCTCAGGCTGGGTCCATTTCCTCTTGTGTCAGCCGCCTCCTTTTTTGAAGCAGTGCTCTGTGCAGCCATACAGCTGTGAGCCATAAGCCCACTGCCAGACAAAGAGAACTGTATTTCTTTCTCCTCCTCCCACATCCTCCATTCTGCCTGCAGAGGGAAAACTAAGAATCTCCAGTAAGCAGAAATCTGAAACTAATGCAGAGTTTTAAAATATCATTGTTGTAATAGCCAGTCAGGGATTATGTAGAGCTTGTGTTTATTCAGCCAGATGTCCAACCCCCTGATTCAGCCACTTGACACCAATAAGTGAGAAAGTTCTTTCCTATCTACAAATGTGTCACATTTATGAAGGCAACAGTGCACATTTAGACCCACAGTTGGATGGCTTCAATAATTTAGTAAATAAACACCCAATTTATATCTCTTATCCTTAATCCTTCAACAAATGCACAGAAAGAGAAACCTCCATTCAAAAGTGGCTCTCTGTATCTGAGACTTAGACTTAGGGCCAAAATAGACATTGCAGAAAAGAAACTAAGGCCCTTTTTGCACGGCATTTGCCATGCGAAAGGGCGCCTGGAGCATCGTGCGATTGTGAGGAGCGATCTGCATGATGCACTCACAATTGCGCAACACTCCAGGGTAGGGCAGATACCACTCGTGCACTTTTTCATTTTCGGCTTTCAGCTGAAAATGGTGTGCAACCGTGCATTGCTCAAGGGCCCCGTGCACACTTGCCGTGCTTGTGGAGCCTCTGGAACCGTGGCAGTCACACTTCCTGCCCCAGCACAGCCTGGGAATCTCCCAGGCTGCACTGGAGAAGGGAGGGGCGGGGCTCTCGCACTGCCTGGTTGGGAGCAGGCAGCTCATGCGGAGCTGAAGCAGCGGGGACGTGAGAGCCTCTCGCTGGAGGCTGCTCGCTGGATCCCCTCACCCCAGCGCTGAAAAAAGGTAAGGTGCGGAAAGGGCCTAATGTTCATGATTTAAAAAATGATGCTACCATAATAAGAACATAATTGCAACTGTGGCACCAATAAGAACTTCTCTCCTATTGGAAAAAACTCTTAAATGTCCAACCTCAGAAAACAATAGTCAAGCCCAGGTGCAGCAGGCAAGCACCCCAGCTGTGCACATTACCCACCAAAACCTTCCCCAGTCAGATTACTCAACCAAGACATTGAGAATCTGCCAGAATTCCCATCACTATTTTGTCAACAATCAATCCATTCCAGACCCCTTTTATTTACTCTGCCAGCAAGCAATTAAGTCACACCCCTTCAGGGAAGGAAATAGAGTATTTAAAAACTCCAGTTTTGAACAGCTAGTTTGCAGTACATCAAATGCTGAACTCTTTGAACTGTCTCTTTGAATTCCAAATTGTACTGCCTTTGGACACAAGTCTTTACTGCACTTCAGGATTGGTAATTATTGCCCATTCTACACCCTGAAATTCACTATCCTCCAATACTTTCCTCTTTTTCATTTGGTTAGCCTTGTGTGATTGTGTGACTGCATGAATCTCGTGTGTGTGTGTGATTGCATTTCCCCCAATAAAAACACATTGAACTTATTTTGGAGTTTTTGGCTGGTTTCCTTGCAAGGATCCCGTAAACATTGGTGGAAAGATCCTGCTGGTTACCCTGCCTCTTGCAGCCTTCTTAATTAGAACCAATTAATTCCCCATTTTTGCACTGCTGGAGGACCTCAAGGGGTCCCCCAACTTTTGGGGTAACAATGAATTCCAGCAGAACTTTAGATAGAATGAGAAATATTTAGCTCTCCATCCCCAGGAAACCTAAGAAAAGGAGATAAAATACAGATGAACATGTATTTTAAAATGTTTTGGAGATTTTCTGGCCAAAAAACAAAAAAAATGTGAAAGTGTCAGAGAACAGGTCTACCGTTTCAAATTTACAAAGATGAGCAGATTTGAGCTAGTTTAGGAATCTGTGTAAATGCATGTAAGATCCAAAACAGGAGCAATTTTAGTATGCATGTAAGCCACACACCCTTTGTTCTTGGGCAAATTAGACCTTTGCACTTTCATTTAGTTCCTTCTTCAAGCAGGTAGATTGTAATAGTTGCAAGGGAAAATTTAACCCCTTAAGATCTATTAATGGAATTTGATAATTGACTGAACATAGCAGTTTATTTACTATGTGGATTCTGGCTTGGAAGCCTAGGGTTCCACTCTGAACAAGTCATTAAAAAAAGTTTTTATAGATTTCTTACAAAAACAAGCAGTGGTAGCACTTGAGCAGCAAAAGGCTATACCAATCATACAGACTCACTAATAAGGATCAAACACTTTTTCCAAGTCACGTTACATCACACTTGATCCTTCTATATTATTGCAGTGTTCCAGCTGTTGTCAGCAGAACATGTCAAGATGTTTTGGAACAACTGTTTTCTTCAACATGGCTCTACCTCATTTAAGCTTTAAATGAGGGTTTAAATTAGGCATTTAGATCTTCTTTATGTTTTGCCTGCTCAGTTCTGTGTCTTCCCCTCCCCACTTTCACTGGCATGGCAACTGTCAAACCCCAGCGTCCTTGCTGCTACTGCTATTACTACCACTGCTACTACTACTGCTATTATTACTGCTTACTGGTGGGAAGGGAGATGAATGGGGAGACAATTCAGATGGTGAAGAAGCAGCTGGTCTCAGCCTGGATGGTGAAAGAAACAAGAAAGTGACACTACATAGAATGCACCCACCTTTTCCTTTCTCTGGGAGTGCAGAGCAGCTGCATTTTAATGCCCTGAATTGTCTGTCTTTCCTTCCATTCCCCATTGGTAAACAGTAGCAGCTCAGTTCAGGGCTTGAAAGCTGCTGGTGTGTGTGTGTGTGCATGCGCACAATTTGAACAGAATACGAAAGGCTAGAGAATGGGGGGGGGGTGCTTATTTTAAAACCTGGAGTTTTTTACTTGTGATTATTTCAAGTTTTGAAAAAGGGTGCTTCCTGGAGATTAAGCATGTTGGGAAAGGAATGTAGTGAAATTTCTCTCATCCCATTAGTGATTGCAGACACCTTCAGGACAAAAAAAAGGTGGGGAGGGAGAGGGATGAACAGTGCAAACAGAGGTACAATCCTCCAAGTTTTATAAGGGGCTGCATGGAACTTCCTTGGCTTCTGGAATTTTACCCACACCACTGATGATCAGTTAGATAGACAGATAGACACACATGCACATACCCCGAGAAAATTATTTAAATTATATCCCACCTTTCTCCTAGCCCAAGACCTAAGCAGGTTTGCAACCTAGATTATAGCAAAGCACAAGTAAGATCTATTAATAAAAAAGTTTTCAAATGATTAAAAAATCCTATTACAAACACAAATTTAAAACAGCTTAGAAGACATTTGAACATTATATATCCTTTCTCTCACACACATACACATACCCACAATGTCGTTTAACCTTTCATGCGTTGTACCGTTGCTACAATCTCCTTCTTACATTTCCCTACAAGAAGCCAACACACCAGACACTGGATATAATACTGAACTGTGCTTCAAGGTTGTAATGTGGCACCCTAATTCTCCACAACAAAATGGGTATAAGAACACACCATCATAGCCACAGCTCCATCTCTTTTCATATAAATATAATAATGATAGGTTTATCTGTATGGCTTGACAAGGTAATATTTGAAATGCTTAAAATTTTGGGGGCAGAGGAGAACCATATTTTAATAAGATTAGAATTAGAAAGATCATGAAATTCCAGATTTCTAAACTCAAAATTTCTCATTTATATACTTTTTTCAAATGGGACAGCTATCACTTCCCCATCTGGGAAGAGCAAAGCAATGGTTTTAATATGAACCAGGAAAATCTTTCTCCAGGTAGGAGGTGTGTCAATCATTCCCAAGACTTTATTAATTGACTGAAAAGACTGAAATATTTCAGAAGTGGCTATTTCTTTGCCAAAGGTCTGAGCAGAATAGTGGAAATGTTTAAACTTCCCTTTGAACAGTATACCCCAAACCCATCATATAACAGCTCATAAGGGTCTCATCAGATCAAAAGAGGTTTGTGACACAGCAAGCGAGACCGCCCTTTGAGAAAAACAGACCTTAACCCTTGTTGCACTATTATTTGTCTCCAGGTTACAGTGTGCAGCTATCCACTCACCACATTTATTCAGTCTACCAAAACAAAACAAAAACATTCATGCCAGAAACTGCCCAAGTTTTGGCGAGTACATATCATTCTTACTGAAAATTCTCTCTCTATAAAAAAAATGTAATGTGTAAAATGGTCCTAACACAACCTGTGTGTGCATAATATGGCCAGAGTTCATAAGAGGTTAAACTGAGAATCAAGGCAAATATCTCATCATATATCATAAATCTTGTTCCTTATGACCCTGTTAAAACACTTATGGATAGATTATGGATACTTAGAGGATAAAATTCCCAAACATACTACATATTCTATAAACCATTCTATAAACCATAAGGTTTTGGTGATTTGCATTTTTTGTGAATCTACTTCTACTTCTAATGGAGAATAAAAAAAAAATCACTAAATAATAAATACAAATTAAACATTTTCAAAATTCTCATTAGCTTCATCAGAAGAGAATTAATATCCTCTTGAAAAAAAATTAAAAGGGCTACATTTGACTCAGCTTATGTATTAGATGAGAGCATAAGAACTGAAACATTATAGCAGATCTTTTGGGAATAAAGATTTTTATTTACTATGCACTGGAATATTAAATTTCAGTAGATAGTAAACAAAATACTAAATACCTGTACTAAATTTCATTTACTATGCAATAGAAGATTGAATTTCTAATAATATACCGCTGTGTATTGTTTAACTTTTGCAATTGATAATTACACTGGTTGATACTATGTTATACCATAATTTATTATATTTTACTGATATAATACAACTTTAAGAAAGCAATTCAAAAGTGTTTAAGTTTGGGTCATTTATATCCTGAATTGCTGCTGCTGCTGCTGCTGCTACTCTACTACTAATGCTAGTATTGTGAGCTGAAATTTTATGTTTCTTCTTGGTATTTTAAGTACTTTCATTTAATTGAAAATGTGTGTTATGTTCCTGTAAACTAGATCCTTTAAAACCTGTTTTCTAGAAAGACAGTTCATTATTTAGTAACATACAACAAAGATTAAATAGATATTTAACCACTTTCTTGAGCATCCAAGTACTGCTGAAGTCAGATCAACAGTCTGCTTTTAGAGAGCTGGAACACTGTGTGCTCTAAATTTATATTGTTGCTTTCCAAAATAATGTACTGAAGCAACATTTCTCTGCTGAAACAGCATTTCCTGTAATGAACAATAGTATCAGCCTATTTCATTTTGATGTAATAAAATTGAACACTATTTGAATATAAACATCAAACAGCTCACAAATCAGCAGAAATGAAATGCTGTTTGGTGTCCCTCTCCCAGAGACATTGCTACCCTCTGACTATTTTAGTAAAGCTCTACACTAGTTTAAGACAAACTGTTGAATACAGATGACATTTTTTAATCATTTAGCTTAAAATGTCAGTACTTTTACTTACTGTTGATGAGACTTTGCTGCTTTGTCTTTCAACTGTCTGCCTTCTTTGTGACAGATAGAAAGAGAATGCCCATTTATATCAGACTAGCCAATTCCTGTGAACCAATCAGAGGACAGTACTTTGCATTTTAACATTGTGCACGTCATTCTCTCTTCTTGCCTCCATTCAATCACCCACAAACATCACAAGCACTATTCCTGACACTAAAGCAAAACTTACACAGCTTGAAGATTGCTTTCAGCTAAATATTCAGCCTCAATATATCAATAGCCTTTCATTACCATGGGAGGCAGGAAAAAAATTATTTACACACGTTACCACAAATACTGAGGTACATGTTCAGTACAATTATTACAACACTCTGACAGAGTTCTGTTAGTACATGTAGGAAATATATTTGTTGGTAACACATCACTCAAAGGTCTATCTGTATGCATAGGATTAATCTGGAAGTATGGAAACCCGCTTGGGCATGTCACACACTCTCAGGCAGAAAAGCCCATGATAGAGTTGCTGTAAGGTTGCCATAAGTTGCAAACTACTCAAAGGCACACAACAACCACAATATGTGACATTAGCTTTATGACACCTGATTCCCTTTCAATAAACCAATTCAAATACACGTGGAAGAACTGCAATTAGAAAATAAATAAATCCTAAGAAATAGGAATCAGACCTTATAATGATCATTTGAACAAACAATATTGAAATGCATTGTGGATTTATTTTCTCTGCTGCTGTACAGTTTCAAATTCCAGTTAGCTTCTCTTTTATCTGTGTTGTACAGTGAAACAAGTAATAATGCCTGAAGCAATTACTTCAAGATCTACTTATTATGTTTATCATTTTTTGCCTCAAAAGTTTCTTTGGTCTGCAAGATCTCTGCAAAAGGTATTGTGAGGCTAGGAAACTACTGAGAGACAGTAACGTGTAGTGCAAAGGACATAGTGGTACTAGAAATAGAATCTGGGGATTTGAGTCACATTCTTTTGTACTATTAAAGTATGTTTTCTGAACAAGTGATCATTCTTTCACACTTCAAAAGGAGCTTCCACTCATACCCCCCCACACACACACATCCAATAGCTGTCTAGGAAGATAAGAAATATACACCAGAATCCTGTATCACCTTTTACTCAATGTAACTTTATGTTGTTGTTGTTGTTGTTGTATGCCTTCAAATCATTTCCAACTTATGATGACCCTAAGGTGAACCTATTACAGAGTTTTCTGGGCTAAGAGTGTATGACATTCTCAAGCTCATCACATGGGTTTCCATGGCTCAGCAGCGAATCAAACCCTGGTCTCCAGCGTTATAGTCCAATGTTCAAACCACTACAACTACACTGGCTCTGAACTTTATATACACTTTGTTATATAGCAAAGCTGCTAAGAAACCCTGAAAAGCAAAAATCCATATAAGGACAACAGTAGGGGTGCCTAATGCACATTAGCGCCCAGTGCATAACAAGACTGATTTGCATTGGTCCCCTTGTGCATCTGTCCCATTGCACAATGGTCATTTTGTCAGCTCTGCTATGTAGGAGCATAATAACAGTCCCCTACTTGATACAGAAATCACAGAACTGCCCAATTCTAGTTCCCACTTGTGTAAATCCACTTACAAAGATGTAATTTCCATACAAGATTTTTCTGTTGTTTCCTGGGGGAAGAAGCATGTCTCCTGAAAACACTAAACCATATTCCCTTTTTAAGATAGCAAATTATCTATGGCCATAACTTCACTCCTTCTGAGATGTTCCACCTCAATCATCAGTCCCCAGGATTAGGTTCATGTGAACTTATGTGTAGGCACTTCATATCTACAGGTGCAAGTTTCATTCCCTAAAATTGTAGTATAAGGAAGATGTTTAAGAACACAATTATCGTGGTAAAATGTTTCTAAAAAGTGCAGTAAGCAGTCTGTTTGATGGCTAGACTCTGACCTCAACCAATGACTTGGGTAATGGATAAGCAGCAGTTGCAGATGGGAATTCATGGTGAGGAGGTGGAGTTCTGTCTCACTTTTGCACCTCAGTTTCCTGTTGTTTTAGGCCTTGAGTGATTGGAGGCCCATGATCCCCACATCGGCTGGTCCCAGAGGGAAGTTACTTTCAGAGCAACAGGCTGCAAGGATCATATGTGTCGTGTGATGGTAAGGGGAGGTCACCTCATTCAGCACCTAGATATTTCATCTCTCATGGAGGCACTATATCATCCTGATGAAATGCATCTCTTAGGTGGGAGGCAGGATTGTGGAATATAGGGAAAAATTACAGGTACTGGACAAGACAGTTTGGGGAATTAGAGACACAAGATCTCAAATCTGTGTATCTCAACTGTATCTAATTCCTAAGGTAAGGTAATTCCTAAGGTATTTCTAACAAGTATTACCTATCAAAAAGTAAAATCCCAGGCAACACCTGGTACATACGCTAGTTTGAACTAAAAACAATGTAGAATAACAAATATTTTTATAGTGCTATTTTATCCAAGAGGGAAAATTTAAGAAGAGACTATGTTCTAAGTTTCTCCTTAAGACCTTTCAAAAGAGGATTATAATTTCTAATAATAAATTGGTTGAAAGACTTGATTGTTATTGTACTCAAATGTTTGAAACCTGGAGAATATAGGACTGCATCTGCATCTGATGGACATAGGCCTGTTTTCCTATACTACTATTCAGACAAAGTAGCCATAATTTTTGATAATTGATTTGTAACCCCGTGCATTTTCCAAAATATTTTTATAATAATTTTAATTCTGGAATTAGTGCTTCTGGCTTTTTGTAAGTATAATAAGATGTCATCTGCACACAAATTGATTGTATGTTCTATTAATTCATTTGTTGTTTTCATTTTACACAATCATGTCAGCTAAAGGTTCCATCACTTCAACAAATAGTAAACATGCAGCAAACGTTCCTGTCTTGTCCCTTTTCTTAATGATATTGGTTTGCAGTCAAAGTTATTAACACTAATTAAGGCTGTTGAATTTTTATACAGTCTCCATATCAATGAAGTAAATTGGAGCGAAATTGCATTTTTGTAATGATGCAACAATATAATCCCATTCAACCTGACCAAAAGCTTTTAAGGTAGCTAGCAACAATAGGATCATTAATGTGTTATGTGTATTAGCATGCTAAATCTCATCTAATGTTCTTAGTATTGTATCTGAAAAATGCCTGCCTAGCATGAAACCAATTTGATCTTCTCAAACACAGTTTGTTATTGAAAAGTTTATTCTTTTGCCAAGACTGAGGAGGGACCAGGATTCCACAGGAAAGAGAACCTTTGTGCAAATACCCACTGTTAGTTCCTCCCCTTGGCCACCGGTGTCAGTGACAGAAATTAAACATATCATCCAGTCATTATAACCTAATAAGGCACCTGGTGAAGATTTCCTGCCTCTGGAACTTTTCAGGGCACATATTGACTGGTGGGCACCGCTGTTGGCAGAAATGTTCACATACATAGACAATACTGGCCATATTCCAACAGGATGGGAACTTTCCATCATAGTTCCCATATATAAAAAAGGAGATAAGGAAGATCCCAGAAATTATAGACCCAAAAGCCTTATTGACATAACAGCTAAGATGTATGCAAACCATCTCCTAAATAAAATTGAGGACTTGGTAACTGAGAAGAACATACTAGTGGAAGAACAGGCCAGGTTTAGATCTGGATACTCTACAATGGATAATTGTTTTATTCTACATCATCTTATTATCAAATATACAACCAATGGCAATCATCTATTTACAGCCTTTATAGACCTGAGTGCAGCATTTGACTCCATAAATAGGGACATCTTATGGAGGAAGCTGGCTAAGTTAAACATGGAACCTAGACTCCTATATCTGTTAGAGGCCCTTGATACAAATACATCCTTGAAGGTCCGTACTGGATGCAACAGCTCCCTTACTCGGAATATACCCACTGCTAAAGATGTTAGACAGGGGTGTATTCTGGCCCCGATGCTGTTCAATCTCTATGTTAATGATATTCCTGAATTTCTTTATTCTACAGATGTACACATGCCAAAGATTCTAAACAGGCATATTAATATCCTTCTATATGCAGATGATATGGTTCTAATGGCTCATTCCCAAGTAGGCCTGAGAAGATTGTTGAGGAAATTCAGTGCATATTGTGCAGCCAACTGTTTGAACATCAATAAGTCCAAATCCACAGTGGTGGTATTTGGGAAAAGACGGGTCAAATATAACTGGTACTTGGACGGGGAGCCTATAAATCAAACTGAATGCTTTTCATACTTAGGGGTTGTTTTTACAGATATAGGGCCTTGGACTAATCATTTCAAACAAAGTTCCACAAAGGCTACAGTAGGTTCCAAAATGTTAATTACATTGCTCAGTTATAATCACCCAACTTCCCTTTTCCCCATTCTAAAGGTATATAAGGCAAAAATTACACCAGTACTAACATATGGTGCTGAATTGTGGAGGCTATCAAAGGCCCTCCCACTTGAACGAAATCAAGCACGTTTCTTAAGGACTGTTTTGGGGACCGACAGGAATACTCCTGTAGCAGCAGTAAGAGCTGAAACAGGCACCCATTCAATTTACAGTCTTAACTATAATCAAAGCCTTCAATTACTGGTGGAAGATCCTTTCATTGGATTCTGACAGATTTCCAAAAATGTGCCTGGAAGAACAAATGGGCAGTTTTCAACACACTTCATGGGTCAGCCAGCTTTATCAAATTATCACACATCTTGGTTTTTCAGTACAATATCTATTTTCGGTTAGACATCAGGCAATAGGAATATTTAAACAAAGAGTTATGGATGTAAGTGCCCAAATTGATATTGAGACACTTGTGAATATTAGGTCAATGAAATGGTTGGCCCAAAATAAAAAGTCCTTTCAAATAGAAAAATATCTGACAACGGGCCTGACCCAATACTATAGAACAGCTTTAACTAGAGCAAGATTCAAGCAGGTAGATTCCATGGTCAGATATGGACAATTCCATCAAGTGCCATATATCGAGAGAACATGTGTCTGTGCGGCATCTGAAATAGAAGATATTGAACATGTTCTATTCAGCTGCAAACTATATGACACAGTAAGGGCCCAGTACCTACAGACAATACTCGACAGAATTACACACTGGGACCGTAATAAACGGTTAGCCCACTTCCTTCAAGGTACGAATACATATGTTGTAACTAGAACTGCTAAATTTATAGGTAGGGCTATTCAACTGAGAAGATGTTTTATTGAGCACATCGGAGTTGCATGTAAAGGTGATGAACTTATCTAAACATATGCTGGTCCTGTATTTTATTACCTTTTAGTCTAATATAAGACAATAACTTACTACTATTAATTTAATCAATATAATATATGTCATTCTATTTTGTTTAACTTATGCCATTTTATGCATTGTATTTTATGTATTGTGCTTTTTTACATTTTATCATGTTTGCTGTTAATTGTTTGATATGGTCAATTGACTAATCAATAAACTTTTAACTAACTAACTGACTGAGGAGGGATTTTTTGAGTCAACATTCAATAACATAATTGGTCTATATGCTGTTGTTGACAATGAATCTCCCTCTTGTCTTGGTATAACTAAAATTCTATCTTGTTTATGGCTATTAGGCATTGATTCTCCTTGCATGACATCACTAAATAATTTAATAAATAGAGGGGTTAATTCATCTTTAAAATGTTTAAATAATTCATTAGTCTACCCATGAATCCCTGATGATTCTTCTAATTTTAAATTTTTAATTACATGTTACATTTAATTTTTTAAATTAAATCCCCAAAGAAGGCCATGATTTAAAGATGGTCCAGAATTACAGACCAATATCACTATTAAATATAACTACAAGATTTTTCCATTGATTCTTGCCAAAAGATTGAAAAAGTTCTACAAGAAAAATTTCAAGAAGATCAGACAGGATTTTTACCAGGTAGATATATGAAATACAATGTAAGGACAGTTTTTGATACGATTGAATATTATGGAAAGAATCTTGGGAAAAAGTTTGCCATGGTGTTTCTTGACATGAACAAAGCCTTTGTTAATGTTTTGTGGCTTTTTCTAAAAAGTGCTATTGAAAAAAACAAGTCTAGGCCAGAATTTCAGAGACTGGATAGAAGTTATCTATCAAGATCAAAAAGCATCCTTAATAATTAATGGAGAAAAAAACTAATTCATTTACTGTTTTCAAAGGAGTACAACAAGGTTGTCCTCTCTCTCCACTTCTCTTTATTATGGCATTAGAAATATTGAATAGGAAGATAAGAGAAGAACCTCAAATATGGGGAGTGAAAATCAAAAATAAAGAACTGAAACTTAAGATCTTTGCGAATGATTTAGTCATATTCTTAGAGGACCCTTACAGAAACTACTTGCTCTGTTGAAAGATTTTGGACAAGTAGCAGGCTTTAAAATTAATAAAGATAAGACTTCATTGTTAATAATGAACATGCAAAAAAAAGGGACTGAAAAAGATTTCAGGAATTCAAACTGTGAAAAAGTGAAATATTTGGGAATTGTTGTTACTAAGAAAAATCAGGAATTATTTGTTAACAATTGTCAAAAAAAATGGACAAAAATTAAAAATGACTTATTGAAATGGAATAAACTTCACCTATCATTATTGGGGAGGATTAATGCAATAAAAAATGTCTATATTTCTGAAGCTTATGTTTCTATTTCAAAACATTCCAATAATTGTGAATGAAAAACCTTTCCAAGAATAGGAAAAAGAAATATCCAAGTTTATCTGGGAAGGGAGAAAAACCAGAATTAAAATGAAGATATTACAAGACACCAAGGAAAGAGGTGGCCTGGATTTACCCTCTTTAAAATTGTATTACCATTAGACTGGATAAAAGATTGGATTGTTTTGGAGAAAACCTCATTATTAGATTTAGAAGGTTACAATCATAGATTTGGCTTGCATGGCTATTTATATAAAACAAAATAACTGTAATTAGATATTTCAACAATCACTGCATCTGAAAATCCCTTTTGAAAGTTTGGCAGATGGTAAAATCAAAGTTCTACAGAAAGCTTCCAGTTTGGACGTGTCCTCAGGAAGCTTTTAAAATCAGTGGAACCAAGAGCAGACAATTGTTAACTTATAAAGACTTAATTAAATGGAACAATATAACACTAATCTTGAAAACGGCAGAAGAATTTTAAAAAGAACACGAATTGAACTGGTTCCCTCTCAGACAAATTAGAGAGAGATTTAAAATGAACAGTAGCTTGGTAGGATTTGAAAGAACTGGAAATGAAACAGATACAATCTTGATAGAGAACCAGAAAAAATCAATATCTAAAATTTATAAGCTGCTCTTAGAATGAGAATGGAGCAAGAAATAATAAAAGAGACAACAATTAAGTTAACCCAAAATATAGGACATCAAATTGAACCGGAGAAGGACATAAAGTTCATTCCAAACTTGAATTTGTAGGAAAACTATTAAAAAATGTTACATAGGTAGCACATGACCCCTCAGAAATTGAAAAAAGATAAGGAAAAAGGGAACGGGTCATGTTGGAAATGTGAAGATATTTTGGGTTCTTATTATCATAAGTGGTGGACATGCCATTTTGCCAAAATTTTTTAGAAAAAAGTCCACTATACAAATTTAGAAGATTATAAATCTGAAGTCTGAAATGAAACCAGAAATATATCTACTCAATATGATGGGACTTCAGAAAGAATTGAAAAAGAACAGCTGCTAAGTTATGTTATGCCCAGCACTGCAAGGGGAAAATGGGCCCATCTGTGGAAGAATGGCAACTTAAAGTCATGGAAATGAAAGAGATAGAAAAGCTTTCCGGTTTCTTAAAAATATCTCTATTCAACAATTTGATAGAGAATGGAAATTCATGATGGATTGGATTAAATGTAAGGAGAGATAAGTTTTATAAAAGTGACAGAACAAAGGAAGTGGGTGACAAAAGTTTAAAAATTGCATTTAATGGATGTTTGTTTATTTGTTGTTGTTCTTTTAACACAATAGAGTCTCCTGAACACGTTAACAAATCCTTATAAGTTATCCATTCTTCTTTTCTTCTTTAATTGATAATGCCTCAACTGACAATATCCAGGATGGCAATTTCGGGCAAAATTTCACATTGTATTTCTCCCAAATTCTGTGTATGAATTTGCATATCACATGGCTGTTGAATTATTCTGAATTTTAACTTTATTGTGCCACAAATAGGCATGCCAGCCAAAATGCAAGTCATGACCCTCCAGTGCTGAAAGTTTATTTATAATCCAGGGTCTAAGACATATCAAACAAGCAGCTCCATGGTACATTTTAAGATCAAGTAAAGCAAATCCTTCTTTTGCCTAATGTCCATCACTGGGTTGAATTTCATTTTAGTTTTTTTTTTTTTTTCCCATTCTACAAAAATTCAGATATATCCTTTTTACATTCTTCAAATCATTTCTTAGATATAGTCATCTGTATCATTTGAAATAAAAACATTTTTGAGGAAGGACATTTTAATTACAGATATTCAGCCCATCAAAGAGAGATCCATTGGTCTCCAAATCATCAGCTTTTTCTTTATCTGCTTCCAGGTTGACATATAATTATTTTGAAACACCTGATTATTATTATTTGTAATTTGGATTACTAAATACCGTACTCTGTTAGCACATTATAGTCCATATTTCTTTTCAAGAAGATCCTTTTCATCTTTCTTAAAATTCTTTGTAAGAATTTTCATTTTGGTCTTATTTACTTTAAATCCAGATATTCACCCATGAATATTTATTAGACCATTTAGCTTATCAATTAGTGGCACAGGGTCCTCCAAGAAAAGGACCACGTTGTCAGCAAATGCTTTTAATTTATATTCTTCTTTGCTAATCTTTATTCCACATTAAGTTTTCAGATTTCCATCTATCCCTAAGGAGAACCTCCAATATCAAAATAAATAGTAACGGAGATAAGGGACATCCCTGTGTTACCCTGATTTCTGGGGGACCCGGGAGGGACACCTAAATGTGCTCAAACAATGGGCACAAGTTTGCAATGCAAGAGGCAGGGTAACGTAGCGAGATCTTGAACCCTATGTCTACGGGGTCAGTCCGAGTCAAGGATGAGGCAGATGTTGCAATAATAATTGCTTTATTGAAGTACAATCACACCAGTGTATGCAACACACTCACACAAGAAGCTATAGAAATAAAAGTAGGAGCATATAGTGGGATTTCTAGAGGAGGTTTGGTATGGGAAATACTATACCTGTCCTGAAGCCCGGTTAGAAGCAAAGAAGCTGGGGAGCGTGGATTCTCAGCACGTGGGGCTGAGGGAAAGGCTCGCTGGACAAAGTGACAGCAAGGCGGGATGGAAGCCAAGAGTGATCTGAGGAAGCGCTCAAAGTCAGGGGTTCTTATAGGGAAAATTGTGGCCGCAGGCTAGTCCGTACTTGGGGAAAACAATGAGTTTGGGGCTGGAGACAAAGCCTCTGAAAGGTCAGTACTTTAGATGATTGAGTTATAGCCAGATTGTCCATAGAGTAGCCAGTATGCAAACGCGGAGTGCTTGAGAGTTGTATAGTCCAATCATCAAGCTGCCTGCGCAGGGCAGGGGATCTTTTGTAGGTAGCGTGCATACATAATGTGGTACTTGCCTTGAGGTCTCCTGAAGCTGCATTAGGCAATGACTGGCCTGCCTAGATTGGGATGTGGATGGTTCGGCTATTGTCGGCCAGGCCTGTGTGTGTGCTTGTCCAGGGGCCTCACAAGCACGTGGAGAGGAATGGGTATAGAAGGCTGAATTATTGATATCAAAATGATATCTTAATATCCCACAAGCTTGGGCTAGAAACAGCAGTAACACACCCCCCCCCGAAAATGGGCTATGTTGGGGACAATATCGATCATTTTCCAATTAAAAATCAACAACAGTTTTAGAACCAAATAGGGGTCTACAGGTTCAGAGGTAGTATTTCTCCATAGGGACAGGGAATTTTGGGCAAAAGCAAAGGGTTCCTACCTGATAAAAACATTCCTAACTAAAACTAAACACAGTCACAGAAATGCATAGCAATAATAAGCAATAAAACAACGATAAATCGTCCCAACAATTGAGAAGCGGCAGTAAATAAGCAGTTGAAGCAAACGTCAAATTGCAAAACAGTTGAGTCTTTGAAGCAAAGCGTGCTTTCCAATGAAGCACGGCAAGTCTTGAGCAAAGAGAAAGTGGTAGCGGTTACAATGTATCCAATTTTGCAAAACTAGCTAACAATCGTGAGCTGACTATTAGCTGCTTGCATCTTGCAGTTCTTGCAGAAGGGAATAGTCCATGAGGAGCTTCTTCAGTGAGCAAGAAGGCAAAAGTCTTTCAAAATGGGTTTTTACATCCAAAGTCCTTTGTCTCAGTCAGGAGGTATTTGGGTCACCACCACCCCCATGGTCCCACAGCTGCTGCAGAGGGCTCGGGCATCTCCTTGGACCAACTCCCGATTGGAGCTGTGATTTTCTTCTTCACCCCCCCCGATACCCAGGGGAGATGGTCAGGTCCGGGGGGGTCTTCCCGGTTTTCCGGAGCTGTCAACCTATAGCTATTTTGGCAACAGAACTGACAACAAGGTTATCCAATACATAGATAATATGCAAATTACCAGCTCAGCACCTGATGGGAGTTCAAGTTGAAACAAATTTTGCTCGCTGTGAGCTGAAAGTGTATGTGGGAGAGAGGATTTATTATTGATTATTATTGATTATTATTGATATCAAAATGATATCTTAATATCCCACAAGCTTGTGCTAGAAACAGCAGTAACACCTGTCTTGTCCCTTTTTCAATCAAAATACTTTTCATCTTGTTGGTGTTAATAATCAAACACACCTTTTGCTCTTCACATATAGCTTTAATTGAAGTTAAGAAGATCTCTCCAGATATCATATTTTCTAATACTGGTACTTTTATAAGAAAGTGTTTAACACTTGCTCTTCATCTAAAAAGATTGCTGCTCCTTTTTTCACTATGAGATTTGTGATATTCTAATACATTCAAAACAGTTCTCACATTATTTATCATTTGCTGTCCAGGAAGGAAGCTGTTCTGCTCTTTATCAATGTAATTGGGGAGAATTTTCTCTAAGTGTTTGGCCAAAATCAAAGCAAAAATCTTATAATCTTTGTTAAGAAGAGAAACTGGCTTGAAATCCTTACATGTAGAACATCCCATATCTGTTTACAGAATTAAAGCTATATTCAAATCTTTCCAACTGTTCGGAATCTTGCCAGTCTTTAATTTCTCATTCATCACTTGATACATGGAGCTCAAGAGTTGATCTTTAAAATGTTTATAATAATTAGCTGGTCCTGGTGTTTTCCTTAATTTAGACACATCAATAGTTTTCATAATTTCAGCCAATGTAATTTGGCTATTCAATGTTTCTCTGTGTTCAGGGTCAATTTCAGGGAAGTTCTTTGATTGAATATATTCTTCCAACTTATTCAAATCTTCCGAATGGGGTATATGATATAAATTTTAAAAATAATTGTAAAATACTTTTTGTAGCTCTTTAGCATCTGTAATTCTTTGTTCTCTCTCTTTAATTTCAGAAATTAGTTGCTTTTTCTTTTCTTTTTGAATTTTATAAACAAGCCAACAACCTGGTTTATTAGCATTTTCAAAATAATTTTGCCTGACATATCTCAGCTTTCTCTCCATTGCGTCAATTGTTATCATAGATAGCTGCTTTTGTAAAATCTTCAAACCTGCTTTATTCCTTTATCTCTAGGATTTTTCTTCAAATCCTTCTCCAAATCTTTAATTGTATCCATTAGTTCTTGAATATTCTCATTTGGTCTTTTTTTTTCCATTCTGTCGATTTTTGAATAAAAACGCTTCTCATTACCACCTTAGAGGCATCCCACATCAACCTTTAAAAATTCTTCCAATTATTTTCTGCAAAAAAGATCAGAGTCCCATCTTGCCTTAACAGGGCCTCATTCAAACTCCAATTATTTATTCTGGTACCCAATTCAAGTAGGATCTTTACAGGGTTATGATCATTAAAGGATTTCACAAGAATCTCTGCTATACAAAAATTCTTAATAACTGATTTTGGTATCCAAATCAAATCTATCCTTGAACACCACCAGTGGGGGTTTGGGGGAGGGGGAAGGTAAAATCTTTTACCTTGGGCTGCTTAAAACTCCAAGCATCCACCAGTTGCAACTGTTCAATTAAATTGAAAAATTCCATTGGCAATTTCCCTTGTTGCTTTTTAATTTAAGTTTGTGTGCTTCTGTCCAGTATTGGCTCTGCCACACCATTAAAGTCACCTAAAAAGATGAAATTCTTATTGATATGTATCAATATTCTTTTTTAAGTCTTCATAAAATTTCTTATTCTCGTTGCACGGAACAGATGTACCAATTACTAAAAGAAGGTGACCATGTATTTTAATTCCCACCCCTACAAATCTTCCTTTTTCATCACTGAAAACTAATCTTGGGGACAATGCGATTCTTACATACATCACCACTCCTCTTGTTTTAACAGTACCTGCTGATATGAATGTCTCTCCAAAATTAGATAGCAGCAAAAACTTCTCATCTTTCCTTTTTCTATGGGTCTCCTGCAGGCAACAAATATCAAGGTTCAATCTTTTTAGATGATGAAAAATTTTCTTCCTCTTAATCAGGCCATTGACATTCCAGAAAAGTATGGAGCACCTCATTTCTTTTTTCACCTTCAATAGCACCAAGTCATCAATATCCAAATCAATAAAAATAGTCTCTGAATCTTTATTGTCCTTCATATTTTTAGTATCAGTGGCATGAGTATCATTTTTTGGATCCAAATTTGCAGGTCTTTTACCCTCAGATAATTTTTCCTCATTCTTAGTGCTGATTTTGCTAGTTTTGGATGGTGGTATGAATTTCTTCAATTCTGAGTCATATTTTTAAGAAAGTTATGGGCTATTTCAATAGAGATGATCCTAAATTGCTGTTTTTGGAAGTTAAAAATAACCCTTTCAAAATGATCCCATCAAAACATTATTTGACTGGCCTTCATTTTAGCAGCCAAAAACTCATAATCTTTTCTTTTTCTTAAAATTCTTACAGGAACTTCATGCAAGACAATTAGTCGATTTCCTTGGTCAGTCACTGAATACACATCTCGTGTATTTCCTGGTAAACTGGACTACCACATCCCTAGGTATTTTTTCTTTCTTTCGAGCAACAGCAGATTGGACCCTGTAGTGATATATGTCTTGGCATTAACATCTTCTTCTTCAAAATCTAGAAACTCTGTTGGTAGGCCCACGGTCCTCTTTCTGATACCTTCAGCAGATCTTTCTTCCAACTCTTGATCCTTAACCAAGAGTCCATCTGTTTTTGTTCAATTAATGCCAACCTGTCTGTAGTTTCTCAATATCAGTAGCAGATGATGTCATTTTTGTCTAAGATTTTACATCTTTTTTAGCTTGCTCCTATATATCTTGCACCTCAGACATTTGCATTTTTAAATCTGTCAGATCTTGTTTTATATCTGACATGTATGATCTGATCTCTTTCATAAATTTCTTATGATGCTCTGGTGGTTCATCAAATAAATCTCTTCTTGCTTGAGACTCAACTATATGTGATTTTCCTGATCTCATTTTGTGCATTTTACATTATATTAGAAACAATAGTAAAAGAAAATTCAAAATTCAAAAAAATAGCTGATATAAGCTCCCACTTGCTTAGAAATATTCAATAATGTATCTCTTAATCAGTCAACTTAAAATAATCTCTTAATCAATCTTAATGAACCAATTATAATCTTTGACAGTTCAGTTTTTGACAGATAGAGAGTTTGAAAATAAGAAAAAGAAAAAGAAAAAGAAAAAGAAAGAAAGAAAGAAAGAAAGAGAGAGAGAGAAGGGGTTTCTTCAAAAGGCCCATCCCAACAGAAGGTAAAATCTGTTGCTATAAATTTTCCATGCGATGACAATGAATTCCAGTCAATAAAAAGGGGGGAGAAGGAAAATCTCTTTGTATTTTATGAAACTATTTAGCAAATGGTGTAATAACTCTCTTCATCAGAGTTCTTCCAAAATTAAATCTGCAGATTACAGAGGTTACCTCATAAGATCTTGAAGAAGGTGGAAGAAATTTGGTGGCTGAAGAAGAAGATGGATGGGGACCCCCCTGCCCTATCTTCCAGATGCTGCAGGCAAAGACCTAATGGTGGCAACTGCCAGTCCAGCTGCGCCTCTGATTGTGATCTTGTCTGATTGTAGAAAGGAGAACCCAGCCTTTGCTCGAGTCACTTGTCAGTCTCTAGCTGCACCTCTCTTTCCCAGGATGCAGAACTAGCTGATTGGGACACTTTCTCCCATTCAGCAACCTGCACTAGCGGCAATCTTTAGCACAAAGCTAAAAGATTGTGTCTTCCAGCTCTCATGCAACCTGAAAGTCTGGCGCATAATACTTTTTTTTCAGTAGGTTAATAAGTTAATACTTTTATAATATCCATAGCTTTTCAGCTCATTTTGTTATTTACTTAACTCTCTGTGTATTGTAGCAGTTCCAGTTTCTTTATAATTCTCTTATTTGAACAAATAGACTTTCTTGGATTTTAGTGCTTTCTCTTTTTACTATGGCACCTTCCTGAATAAACAACTCCCTTAACACTGGTTTACATGTCTCCATAGAAATGTTTCTGCTGTTTGTGTGGTCTATTTTCCTCATTAAAATATTTAATTTGTTCTCTAAACTCTTCCTTTAAATTGTTCTTGCAAAAGCAAGTTGGGGCTTACTTTCCATAACAGGAAAAAGAACTGATCACAACCATTTTTGTCTTTTAAGGCATGTTTCAGAACAAGACGAACGAAAGATCAGAATGAACCAAAGAACCAAATGAGACATCCAGAACTGAATCTATGATATGTTTAGAGACCGAAACATGATTGATTCTGACATTTGATGAATGTTTGCTAGAAAATGGATTCACTAAAGAAAACTTGTACAGGCATAACTTGACAGAAACCATTTTTCAGGCAGTAATAATGGCTAAAAAGTAAATCCATGTTCCAGCAGCTAAACAGCCTGGATTTTATGTGGGTTTCCAGGTAGCCTGATTCACAATGCAGTTGATATTCAGATTTCACAGCTTGTAGCAAGCTTACTAAATTATTTATTCATATTTCTTTTAAAATTCTAGCAAAAAGTGACAAATTATAAGTAAACAACAAAACAAAATGAAACTGCAGGCACAAGAGTTCAAGAAGGATGCACAACAGACTTTCACATTAATGGCAATACCAACTGGCTTTTCTTTCTCTCTGCTGCTCTCACCTTTGATTATTGCCATCCTCATGGAAACTGTTTTGTCTGCCCAAACATCCAGCTGTAAGACTGGCAGGAGCCATGTTGCTGTAAGCCTTTCATGACTGCCTGATTTTATCTGTCATATTGTCTATGCTCCATGACATATTGATAGTGTGGCTGATTCATAATTATGCATGCCTGTAGATTATGCTAATATAAGACATTGTTGTAGTTAGTTACATTCTGGATGTAACATAAGGTTTGTATGAATATAATGTGTTACAAGCCACAGTATGTTTTATGTTTAACCTCAGTTAAGATCTGAACGTTAGTTGTAATTGAGCATTCAGCCAGGCTGTCAAGCCATGGCTCCATTTACTTAAAAGTGATAACAATCAACAAGTGACTTATTCTGTGGGAGCTTTAGCATACCTAAGCTAAAACTGTGGATAACAAGGTAACAATGTATCACATATCAAAAGAAAGGGTCTCGGAATCACAGCCTAGTGAAAAGGAATCAAAGAGAATGAGGTGGGAAAAGATGGCCTTGACGCATCTGGCTAGTGTTAGGTAAGATATCCAGAGATAACACTGGAGATATCAAAATGCTTTAGATCAAAGTACCTCATTACCTCATTAAATTAAAAGTACATCATTTAGATCAAGGTACCTCATTACCCCACTTGAGGTGGGATGAAGAGCCTTTACTTGATAGTCTGTGGCTAATGACACCTCTGGTCTAAAGGTTTTGATTCTTATCTCATTCTTTAGTCCTACTTTTCCCAGTGTTTGTTTTTAGTAACATTTCCATAAAATAGCAGGCATGTGTGTGGAAATGTGCAGCTTCTGAACAGAGGACTCCATTCACGTATACTTTTTTCAGATTAAAATCCTTAAAAGAAACTTCCTTGATCTCCTCCTCCCTTCCTTTCTCAGGCAGTGACAGTGATGACTATAGCTCAGCTGTGTACGCCCACGCCAGTTCTTGGCCCTTCACCTGCAACAAGGCAACCATTGCCCCTTACCAAGGACTCTTCAGAGCTTTGTTTGCTCTTTTCTTATTGATTATGCAAAAGTGTGAATAATCTACTATGCCCACATTAGCTTACCAGCAAGTGTTAAGAAACTGAATAGTTCCTAACATAAGAAAGGAAAGTGATTATTCTACTGGCTTCTGCACTCATAAAAGTTCAGTTTCTCGTAAGGGGCATTTGGAAGGAATCTCTTAGTGGTGAAATGTCACCAGTACTTCAAAATAGTAATTTTCTTATTTTCTGCTTTCAAAGGGTATCTCACATCTACACAAGTGTGGCATTTCAGTAAGAGGTTTCAGATTCTCATGAGCATATGCAACATTCTGTAAGTATATATAAAAACATTCTAGTGGTTTAATTTTAAAAGGCAAACTAATTAACATTTTCAATGTCTATTATTTTTAAGAAAATAACAGGATAGTAATACATGCCTATATAAATATAGTAACATTATAAACAACATTCAGCTAGTCAGTTGCTCTAAAATGCTGAGTTAATGTTCTTAGACAACCTGGAACAAAGGTTAACTCATAATGCTTAGATCCCCAGATGTATAACATATTTATTTTTACTTACTTTTTCCCTGCAGCTTTTAGGCTTCGTGGATAAAGTAGACAGAAGCACACAGAAAACCTTGAACCACAAACAACTTAACCATTAAGAAATAGGCAACTCTTCAACCAGTAGGAAGATCTTTTTGTATTTAATTACTATGTCCCATCCACACTAACACATAACAATCATTAACTTCCATAGCCTGTGGAAACTTCTCCCCCACACTTACATCTCAGATTCATTGATATTTATTGAACAGGCATAAAAACAAAGTTCTATTTACCACAGAGGATAAATACAGACAGTAGTCTATAAGAGAAATTAAGGTAGCATATAAAAGCATTGTTACTCATGGTGCACATTCATGGGGGAAGCGGATGAAAAGGACTCTTGCTGGGACCCAGGAGGCCAAAGGAAGAAATGGAAAGTGGTGTCTGATAGCTCTACAAACTTGCTTTTTCTTCCTCTTCAGAGAGTTCATAGAATCATAGAGTCAGAAGAGACCACAGGGGCCATCCAGTCCAACCCCCTGCCATGCAGGAACCACACATCAAAGCACTCCCAACAGATGGCCATCCAGCCACTGCTTAAAAACCTCTAAGAAAGGAGACTCCACCACACTCTGAGGGAACATATTCCATTGCCAAACAGCTCTGACCATCAGGAAGTTGTTCCTGAGGTCTAAGTGGAGTTCTTTGTTTCATTTAAAGATCTAATCTCACCCATGTGACATATGACAAAACATTCAGAAAGGAGAGATGTAGTAGTAATGGGAGATTTTTAACAATACTGATATCTGTTGGAAAGAGTTGCAAAGAGTATCAGGCCCCAAAAAATCCTCACTTGCCTTGCAAACAGTTTCATATTCCAGAAGATAGAAAAGGCAACAGGAGGAACAGCTATCTTAGATCTGATGCTAACAGTAATGACCTAGTTAATGGGGTGGAAGTGGCAGGATCCTTAGGTGGAAGTGATCATGTTCTCCTGGAGTTTATCATACAGCAGAAAGGGGGAGTCATGTGTGGCTAGACACAAATTCTAGATTGTAAGAAAGCTAATTTCAGTAAACTTAGGGAATACTGGGTGTGATCTTGTGGTCAGTAAAATGAAAAAAGAAGGCAGTTCATTATGGATGGGAGTTTCTTGAAAGTGAGATATTAAAGGCACAGTTTCAAACAATTCCAATTAGAAAAAAAATGGGAGATATCTGAAGAATCCAGGATGAATGTCTAAAGAACTTTCAGCTTAACTAATATTTAAGAGGGACATGTATAAGAAATAGAAAAAAAGAGAAATCACCAAAGAGGAATTGACTAGCAAGCACATGTAGGGAGAAGATCAGAAGAGCTAATGTGCAGATTGAGCTCAGGCTTGCTTGAAAGGCTAAAAACAATCAAAAGGGCTTTTTTATTTATGTCTTTAGCAAAAGGGAGAACAAGAAAATGGTGAGGCAGCTGCATGAAGAAGTTGGTGAAATGCTACAAAGGGACAGAAAAAGGCAGAACTACTCACCTTCTTTGCCTCTGCCTTCTCCCCAAAGGAAAACATTACTCAACCTAGGGGAAATGGAGCAGACAGTACAGTAGGAAAGTACAGCTCTGTTATGGCCCTGCATACCCCACAAGATTGATACGATTTAATTGGGAAAATATTATTTAATTGGCATATACATTAATTGGCATTGATATAAAATGGAACCTGAGGTGACTGGAAGGTCAAACTGAGCAGAGGAAAATTACTGACTAAAACCATGTGATTGCAAGACAGGTCAGCCAACACCCCCCTCTAGGTATAGCTGAAGTCATTGTTGGGCAGATTACCAAGCAACTCTGGAGAGAATAGGCTTAAGCTGAAGCTGGAACGTCTCTGAGCATACAATGGCCAAAGGGAAGTTCCCACCAAAACAATTATTGTTTCAATCCTGCTCACTCACACCTGCACATTTCCCTGCACTGTCCCCCAAACCTCTCCACAATACAGAGCTATTATGACAGCCATTACCTCTTTGTCACTAAACACTAAGACCATCAAATCTATCTGGACCTCATTGCCCATGTTGCAACTCCCATTGTCCACTTGGCTGGGAGAGCCATTCACACCCTTGATAGCTTTGAGGTGTAAGCCCTCCAATTTGAGCAGTCGGATGCAGTATTTCTCTTGCTGGTTGTCACGCTATCACTCTGATTCCCGAATAAGTACTGTTCTTAGGCATCTGCCTGAGCCACATCACTGCTTTCTTTGCTGCTCTTAGGACCAGTAATTATCACCTGAACCCTAAAATTCCTCTTTCCATAACTTTTCTCCTTTTTATCCTTCAGTTAGCTTCTATGTGAGTGTGTGAGTGCTTGGATCTTTTGCGTATGTGTGTGAATCTTTCAGTAAAACACATTTTAGCTTACTTTGGAATTTCTGGCTTATTCTTTCTTGCATGATCCTGTAAACATTGGTGGAAAGATCTCATTAAGTTATCCCCCTCTTACAGGCCTCATCATTTTGAGTTAATTCTCCTCTGTCACATGGAGGTACTGGCATCATGGGTGGACTTCTTAGTACCCACATTTTGGGGTAACAGCACAGTATAAGTAAAGAGGTAGTACAGGAATACATGGCTACTTTAAATAAAGTCAAATCTCCAGGGTCAGATGGACTACATCCAAGGGTATTAAAAGAACTGGTAAAAGTAATCTCAGAACCCCTGGCAATAATCTTTGGGCCTTTTTGGAGAATGGGAGAAGTCCTAGCAAACTGGAGAAGGGCAAATATTGTCCCCATCTTCAATAAGGGAGAAAAATTACTGCCCAGTCAGCCTGATATCAATACTGAGAAAGAAACAACACACAGCCCATAAGCACTTATGATTGCTATGGCCACTAAAAGTCAACATGGGTTTCTCAAAAACAAGTGATGCCAAGCTAATCTTATCTCCTTTTTTGATAGATGAAGGCAGTATTGTGGACATAGTGTATCCTGACTTCAGTAAGACCTTTGACAAGGTCCCTTGTGATATTATTTTCTAATGTTAATGTTATCACACACAGTCATTTCCTTTTTCAATCGTTAACATAAGTTTCTTTTCTTTTTCTTTTCTCAACTTAAAAGCCAACCATCTTACAGGTTTATTAGAAAATTTAAAATCCTTCTACTTCATAAAGTGTCATCTTTTTTCTCAATTTCACCCACCAGCATTGTCTCTTTACGTCTTAATTTGATTAAGTAATGTTTTGTAAGTAGAGGACTTTCAGTTGCTCTTCTTTTGCCTTAAACTCATCTAGAAGTGATTGCTATTTTATCTGATGTTTTCATTTGATTTCTGCATTATTTTGAATAAAACATTCTTTCATGAATGCCTTACAAGCATCCCATACTGTTCCAATATCAGTATCTTTTTCCATGTTATTGTAAAAAAACTAATACTCAATTTTTTAAACTCTTTTATTACTGTTTCCTCTTTGAAGTTAGGTATCATTGAATCTCCAACCACTTTTTTTCTCTTTTCTTTCAATATTAAAGTTACAGAGTTGTGGTCTGGCAAAGTTCTAGGAAAACTATCTTTCTTTATATCATTAACCAATGTTTTTGTAATAAAAAATGTCTATTCTTGAAAATGTTTTATGTCTCTGTCATGACCCGAGATTTTTGGTCCTTTGATATCCAGAGAGAAATTCAGCCACCCCAGACTATAGGATTCCCAACAAAAGGCACATAGGAAACCAGATCTGGGTTTAAACACTATTCATGTAACATTTATTAAGACATAAAACACAAAATCACATTTGTATCAAGAGCTCTTGCACACACACATTCACACGACATACTCACAAACAGTCCTTTCGCCGAACGTTGATCAGGCGTTCTCGAGAGGTGGATGACTCCTAGCCGGTGTCAGAGCATCCAGAGCTTAAAAATCTTCCACTCTTTATACCCATGTTTCTCCCTTCTTGGGGGGGGGGGAGGAAACATGTTCTGACGGTTGCCAGAGTTCCAGGACTTTCATTGCGTATGGCAATCAAGCAATTAAAAGACCAGTTCATATCATTTTGTACCTTACTGATAAAAGGTTGCTTGCAGAAGAAGTCATCATATATCATGTCGTCAGGAAATGTAGGAGTACACTCTGTTTGTACCAAGTTCTTATCGTGTTTGTAAACTATCTTCTCTGGCCAAATCAGCATTCCTGGAATTCTCTCGTTACAGCTCAAGGAATCCTCGCTCCACAGTTTCAACTTTCTTTGGCTCAGGACTGTACTTTTCAACCGGAACCCATTCGTTCATCACATCTCTCCCCACCAAAAAAGGTATATTCATTAGCATTACCTTACTTGAATCTCCATAGATTCTCCAACCCTAAGTTACTTAACATTTCAAAAATGGTATTTGGGAGTTTACCTTGTCTAATCCTGATGCTTTTCTCTGAACGTCTATCACATTGTGAATTAATAACTCCATTCCAATCTCCCAACATCATTATATTCTCATACAAGTATCTCTACTAGTCTCTCAAAAAAAATTGCCTTAGTACTACTAAAACATTAGTCCTGTTATTACCAATTTGAACCTCCACATAACTGACCTCTTGATCTTTGAACATCAACTCTGATGTTAGTTTGGGGTTCACAGATATAACATTTCCATTTTTGTCTTTGTTGAAGCTGCAATAAATTCCTTACCCAACCTTGGACACTGTAGGTACTTATAACCTCTCTTTCTAACATGGATTTCTTTCAAGCAAACTGTATCTTGTCTCATCTTTTTCAAATAGTAGAAGATTTTAGACTTTTTTGAAGGGTCCTTAATATTCCAAGTCATAAACTTTAAACCCATTTTAATCCTGAAATTTAGAATAATCCATGCCTGGTGCATCTGTAATTTCTTCTTCATCCAAAGCCTTGTCCTTACTCCTGTCTTTGTCTTAATCCTTAGTGTCCTCTTCATCTTCTTCTCCTTCTCCCATTTGATCCAAGTCTTTTCTGCACTAATCCTTTGACCTTTTATATTGCATTAACTAAAAACACCTTTGTTTGAACTTGAACAAAATTCCTTCCAATCTCTTCCATCTTAAATGGATTTCCATTTTTCTTCAGTTTCTCAGTCAAAAATCCATGTGAGTTATTTCCTTTAAAAACCATCTCAGCTCCATCTCTCTTCATTCTGTTCAAAGTGAAATTGCAGCACTTAATCTCTAGTCTGCTTTCATAGTAAATAAACTATCACATCTCTAGGTAAGTTTATTTGTTTAACTGACTTACCCGATTGTTTTCTGCAGCCATCTGGGAAACAGAATTCTTCACTTCTTTCATCATTTCCCTCCTATCTCATTTTAATTCTTGCATTACATTACATTTGTTCAATCTGATTTCTCATCTGAGACATCTGGGACTTTAGAGACGGAAGTTCCTCACTAAATTTCTGAGACATCTTTGAAGTTTTAACAAGCAAATCCATAGATTCTCTCTAATCTTTCTCTTGATTTTCCATGTCTAGGTCCTATTTCAGTGTTAGATTTCTCAATTTATTCATCCAATGTATTTAACCAAAATGATCTAGAACTTAAATAAATATTTCCTTCCCTCCCCCCAGAAAAGTAGGAGAAAAAAATCCCAATCTTTCATTTCAACACCAGATGACACTTTCAGCTCAATGTACGTAGTTTCACTTCTTCCTACCAACACTAGATGGTACTGTTTGCACAGTCTTCTCTACAGAGGCTCGATTCAAGCATGTTTCCTCACACAGTCAGACGCAATAGGACTATTTACATTAATTTCAAAGTTATTTGTATGTTTTGTCTCAACTTCAGGTAAATATATTTTTTTCTCTCAAAAAGGTAATTTAAGATTCTAGTAGTTTATATAGATTAAAATCTTCACTTCAGCTCGGTCTGTTAAGACTTTGCTTGGTCCTTGCTTAAAGATGAATGTTTGCTTTTTTAAAGCTAAGGAGAAAAAAATCCAAAGACTGATAGGGAGAACTGATATGCTGGAAGAGGTCAGTGAGTCCCTGGCAACCCCCTTTGCACAGAGGGTGAATTTCAGCCAAGCCTCGTATTTTGTGGCTGTGAAACAACCACATGATGTGTCTCTCCCTCAGCCCCTATCTGGAGCTAGATCAGAAAGACATACACTCCACCGTCACTTCACCAGAAACTTTAGCTGTCCAGCCTCTTTTTGAAGACGTCTAGAGAAAGCGATCACACCAACTGTCTAGGCAATTGCTTCCACTGCTGAATCACTCTTATTGTCAAGAGGTTCCTTCTAATGTTCAATCAAAATCTACCTTCATGTAACTTTAAACCATTCAACTTGGTCCTAATCTCTGGGGCAGCAGAGAACAAACTTGCACCTTCTCTGTAACACCCTTTGAGGTATTTAAAGAGTACAATTGTGTCACCCCTCAGTCTTCTCTTCACCAAGCTAAACATGCCCTGCTCCTTCAACCTTTCTTTATACTTCCCTTCCTTCTCCATAGCTTTTATCATCCTTTTTGTCCTTCTATGAACCCATTTCTGGTTGTCCGTATCCTTCTTAAAAGGAAGCGTCCACATCTGAATGCAGTACTCCAGATGAAGTCTGTTGTGTGGCTAGCTGCCATCCAGTCAACTTCAACTTATGGCAACCCTATGAATGAGAGACCTCCAAGTCACTGTACCATCAGTAGCCTAGCTGAGGTCTTGCACACTGAGGAACATGGTTTCTTTGATTGAGTCTATCCACCTATAATGTGGTCTTCCTCTTTTCCAACTGCCTTCTCCCTTACTGATTATCATTGTCTTTTCTAGTAAGTATTGTTTCATTTTGGATTGTCTCATCATTGGGGTTTTAAAGTAAAAGACATTCAAAAGGATTTTGCCATGTCTCTTTCTGCACAATACCAACAACCATTAGCTCTTTGATTTAATATCTTATATTGACGTATATGGATGTATACATTTTTACAATTTTTACATTTTTACTGCTTTTAAACTGAATTTGTAACGGCTTATAGTCAAATACAATAAAACTGATTGACTGAACAACCATTAGCTATTGTGCCACTGCTGTTGTCTCTGAGGGACCCTCTGCTATCACCTCCTGTTACTCTGCTGTCACCTCCTATTACTACTGCTGCCCAGTTCCTGTTTGGTACATTGAGTTTGGATTCTCAACAAAGCCTTTCTGACACGGGAGACCCTACCAGCAACACTGCTGCTATAAAACATAGCCTCTCACCTCACAGGAGCACACAATCCCACCATTGTGGAAAGGGAGCACCATTGGTAGGGATGAAGCTTGACCAGTGCAGAATGTAGTGGCATAAATACTTCCCTCAGCTTGGAAAATATGATTGTATTAATGCAGGCTAAAATAGAATTTGCCCTCTTTGCTGCAGCATCACACTGCTGGCTCATATTCAACTTATGGTCAACAATAATACCAAGGTCCTTTTCACATGTAGCACTGCAGATCCATGCATTCTCCATCCTATAATTGTGCATTTGGTTTTTATGGCCTAAATGTATAATTTTGCATTTTTCTCTATTGAATTTCATTTTATTAATTTCTTCCCAATTTTCTACTTTATCAAAGTCCTTTTGAATTCTGTTCCTGTCTTCCAATGTGTTAGCCACTCGTCCCAGTTTGTATCATCTGCAAACTTGATAAGGATTCCCTCCACCCCCCATCTAAGTCACTGATTTGCCCTTCCTTCCATTCTTTATACATGTTTTTTTTTTCCTTTTCACGTACTCCTTGAGTTTACAGTTTATAGCCATATTGTTTGTTTTCAAATGTTTCCCATTTCTTTATCTCCATGAACTTCTGGTAACTCCTTCTTCATGAAATACCACCTATGTTGGATGTATTTTTCCATTGGCATCTCTACCAACGGGATTCTACCCCCTACTTCCCTGTGTCTGATAAAATCAGCTTTCCAGAAATCCAAGGTTCATGTTTGACCATACTTTTCTAGGCCTGGCCCACAGTCACAAATTCTAGCATCACATTTCCCCTTAAAGTATCAACTTCTGTATTCCAGTGACCAATTCACTCTGTTGATCCCCTTGTTCCTTCCTCCACCTCAGTAAATTATCTCCAAGAGACACCAGGAATTTGTTGGATAGACTATGCTAAGGAGAGATCTTCTCCCAGCAGATATCAAGAAAATTGAAGTAGACAGTTATTTGTTACTATGCAAGGTGAGGGATAAAGTGATGGTCCTCTGGGCCTCTATTTATCAGGATCCAAAGATTCAAGGGAATGCTCAATGCTTGTGGCACCAGTGGGGAAGGTTGGCAGAACCTATGAACAAAAACTGGGTCAGAGCATTTGGCTGGATATTCCAGGGATTGGGGAGAGAAAATAGAGAACCAGTGTCATTTTGCTGAGCAATTTTGAAGTTTGGGCATTAACTACCTGTACAACTCCCTTTTTATCACACCAGGAGAGAACAGTCTTATTTGAAAACTTTCAGTCCCACACTGTGAATGCTAGTAGAATGGGGAAGAAGTCTAAAATTTTAAGTCCCCTCATGATGCCTGACTGCACCCACTTTTCAGGACATTGTTTGCCATATCATTGACTATTCCAAAAAAACAGTTCCACATGCTTCCTTGATGCATCTAACTACCTGCATGTCCATCTTGAGCTCCATTGAGGCAAACCAAAAACAGATTTTATTGTATTGCTGTAAAAATATGTAACATATCTTGAGATAGTTCTTTACCTTGGGTGACATTCAAATGAAATGATGTGGGGCATTTCAAACCTCAATGGCTGATATAATTGAGCACAAAATTCTCTACTTTGTGTCGTGTTTAGAAAGCCAGCCACAGTTCACAGTCCATAAACATAACCTATAGTAGCAGCCACAGCCAAGGTTTACAGAAGCTTATCAGTCAATTAACATTCTTGTTTCAGCAGTCCAAGTTAGCAATAAATTCAGAGTGTCATTTCAAGGGAATATCCAGCAGCATAGTCAGCACAGAAAGCGAGGGTCGAGGTTTTTCAGAAAAATTAACCAAAGGATCAAAGGAAGAATGCATTCCTTCCACCAGAAATGGCAGTTGTCTGTAACAGACTTCTCCCCACCCCATCTCTTGTATTTACTGGACAGCAGCTTCCCCAAGCTGTTTGGCTAATTAATGCATCTTCCCTACGTAAGTATTCTGAGTCTCATGGACTCTCCCTTTCTCATCTATACTGGACTGCAGTAAGTATTGTCTTATTTATGTCTCTGTGTTGTAATGGCTGGGGAAGATCCTGTCTGTGTTTGCACCTGGGTCCTGGAACTGAAGCATGACACTTTCGATAATTGTCCTGCATGCAAAATTTAACTACCACATCAATATCTGAAAGTCCTTAAGAATTGTCTTTTTGCCAGTAACTGCCCAAACATTTTGTGGAGGTTGTTCAACTTCCCCACTGGTAAGCAGGAGGTAGGTTGCTCTGTATCTAATTCAGTGACAAGAAAGATGAAGCACGTACTAGAGGTCTCAGTCTTTTAATTTCCAAGGGGATGCCCAATTTGGCTGCTAGCTCTTGGAAGGCCTATAGTGTAAAGTGACAAAGTTAGAATTCAACTTGCATAAGGAAGAGGAAATAATCAAGGATAATTATCATCATGATATAATTACCTAATTGTGGTCTAAGGTATCATTCCAAGAAGTTGCTAAATTGTTTGAAAGTAGTGTATGGGATAGAACAGCCCATAGGCATAGCCTTATCGCAGTAAAATCACCCTTCGAAAGAAAAACCAAGGAAACCAATGTCAACTTTCGTAATTGAAGCAGCCTGAATGCAGATTCCATTTTACTGTTGATTAACCAGACAGTGTCGTGTAGTAGTTTGAGCATTGATCTAAGCCCTGGAGACCTGGGTTCGATTCCCCACTTGGCCATGGAGACCCGCTGAGTGACCTTGAGTGTGTCACACACTCTCAACCCATAGAAAACCCTATGTTTGCTTTAGGGTCACCATAGGTTGGAAACAACTTGAAGGCACTCAATAACAGCAACAAAATGCCCTTGCCCAGTATCCTGGTCATCCTGGCTGCAGCATCAGAATATGCATATTTTTATAGAAAACAGTCCAGGATCAAGAGCATAATTAACTGAAGCTCCCTTAGAGAATGACAGGTTATGTGTACTCACTGGGGGCTTTCTTGAGCATGATACCTAGAAGTGACACCCTCAATGTAAGAATGAGCAAAGCAAAATGGATTCCAGATATTCAGTCATTCACCACTTCTTCAGCTAGTACTGCTTATGTGTGCCACAGTCCTAATTAACTGAGAGTTTTTGGGAAATGACAATTGCCTTTACTGAATTTAGAAGGTTATGATTTAAGATTTGCCTGGCATGCGTATTTATGGTATGATAAAGTTAAGGTCAGTGTTGCCTTTAATAATCATTGTAATAGACATGCCATGCTAAGACTTTGGAATAGATACAAAGCTAGATTATGTAAAAAAAACTCTTTGGACTTCTCCACAAGAACCTTTCTATAGTACAGGAATGAGAGCAGACAAATGTTGGCTGCTATATAAAGATCTATTAAAGAAGACAGAACAAGGTTTTGACATGAAATCTTTACAACAGTTAAATTTGCAATAGCTTTCACACAGACAGTATTACCTAACAGTTATAAAGGATAAAAAGAATAAAGACTTTGAGAATGACAAATCAGAATTTGAAGTGTTGCTCTGCACTGATGATGATCATGTGATTGCCAAATTATATAAGTTTTTGCTGAAAAAAGACATGGAAGAAGAACAGGTTAAGGAATACATGATTAACTGGGTTAAGAATTTTGGCCATAATATACCTATGATTCAATGGGAAAGACTTTGGAAAGAAACTGAAAATATACTTTGGCCCTGTCTAATAAAATTTTTAAGGGTAAATGAGAGTGAGCTGATGATTCTAGGGTTATGACCTTGCTCAATACTGTGCCTTAAAAAAAATGTTGTAGTTGCGGTATATTATTATCCTGAAAAAGATGTCGAGAAAATTAAACATGCTTATAAGCTGTTGCTATAATATCTTTAAGATAGAGCTGATTTGATTAATGGAAGTGAGTTATGGAAGAATGTAGTGGAATTAAACAACAGTATTTTGAAATAGTTAATAATACTGACCTTTGGAAATGGAAATTCATTGATTCGAAAGAAATGAAAATGAATTAGATGTACTGATGAAAGGGGATCAAAAAAAGGGAATCTCTAGATTTTATAAAATATTGTTGCAAAGAGAAATGGAACCAGAGATTGTTAAACATAATATGGTTAGATGGGCTCAAAATATTGGACACCCAAATGAGTTGGATACATGGGTGAGGGCATGGAAAACAGATGTAAAATTTGCACCAAGTTTAAATTTAAGGGAAAATTTTTATAAAATGTTACATAGATGGTATATGACACCTGAAAGGTTGAAAAAAATAACAAAAAATGGGAATGGAAAATGTCAGAAATGTGATGAAAAGGAGGGGTCCTTTTTTCATATGTGGTGGACCTGTAAGGTAGCAAGAAAATTTTGGAAGGAAATACATGATGAAATTCAAAGAATGTATAGTATAAACTTTGAAATGAAGCCAGAATTTTATCTGTTATGTTAGGACAACAAAAAGAAATAAGATCTCACCAGACGACATTGTTATATGTGATAACTGCTGCAAGATTGACATATGCACAATACTGGAAAGAAAGAAACTATATTGATATAAAAGAATGGAAATTAAAAGTTCTGGATATGGTAGAGATAGAAAAGCTAACTTTTCACTTAAAAATAAGCCAATCCAGAACTTTGAAAGAGAATGGCAAGAAGTTCTGAACTGGGTAAAGATATAGAATAAGAAAAGGAAGGAATAAAGAAAGATTGTTGGTAATGTTGGTAATGTAAGCTAAAGATGTTATAAAGTATAAGATGTAACATAACAATGTTAAATGTAATAATGTAAGACTATCTGTTAAACAGAAACAATGTACATATGGAATGTAAACACTGACTCAATTGGGAAGAAAGATGCTTGGAAGTGGGGAAGGGTTTTTTTTATTTTTCATTTAAATTTTAATAAAAATATATACAAAAAAAAGGAAATATAGAAATTTATCAAATATAAGAAATTTGGAAACCAAAATAATTTAGGAATATAAACAAAGAAGCAACAAATGTATTTATTCATTTATTTTTCGAAGCAACAAATTTAAAACAGAAAGTAATGAATTCAAGTTAAGTAAATTTACATAACTTGGAGCTGTCTGCAACAAGGGTGGGAGCGACCTATATATAGTATTTTTTAGTTTAGTTTAGTATGAATGTTAGTTTAGTTTGAATATGGTATATATGTGTGTATATGTGTGTGTGTGTGTGTGTTGTTAATGTTGATGTTAATGTACATATGCTCCACAGATGGTGCCACCAGGAATGATTTGACTTCTTAGACTATGGTCTGCATTGTTGGCAGAGGATGGAGTGCACCTCACAGTGATTGGCAGGAATGTTTTTGCTAAGAGTCTTGCAAATCTCGTCAGTAGGGCTTTAAGCTGAGTTCTGCTGGGGGAGAGAGACAGTAGTATTCAGGGAAGGAGTTCAACAACTACTGGGGAGAACAACCGAAATGTTATAGAAAGAGCAAGCCAAGTAGTACTTGAGACCAACAGTGGTAGGAAAAGCAACTTTAGTAAAGGGCTCGTGGGAAGAGCACATGGTCTTAAATGTCTTCTCACTAATGCACAAAGCATGGGAAATAAGCAAGATGAACTGGAACTCTTAATACAAAGGAATAAATATGATATAATTGGTATCACTGAAACCTGGTGGGATGAGTCTTATATTTGGAATGTACTAATTGGGGGGTATAACCTATTTTGGGGGGTATAACCTATTTTGGAGAAATAGACCCAACAAGAAAGGAGAAGTAGTTTATATAGCAAGAATGCTTACACCTCTGAAGAGATCTAAGTCTTAAATCCAGGAAGCCAGGTTGAGAGCATCTGAGTGAGAATTAAGGGGGTGAGAAACAATAGGAATGTCATTGGTGGGGGGTCTACTACAGACCCCCAAGCCAGCCTGAGGATTTGGATGATGTTTTCCTGGAGTAGATGACCAAAGATTCAAAAAGAAGAGATATGGTAATAATTGGAAATTTCAACTATCTTGATATATGTTGGAAGTCAAACTCTGCCAAGAACATAAGGTCCAACAAATTCCTCACTTGTCTAGCAGACAATTTCATTGTCCGGAAGATGGAAGAGGCTACAAGGGGATCAGCTATTTTAGATCTGATCCTAACCTACAGGGATGACCTTTTTAATGGGGTGGAAGTGGCAGGATTCTTAGGTGGGAGTGTCCATGCGATACTGGAATTTTTTGTTCAGTGGGAAGGGGAAGCCAAGTGTAGCCAGCCATGCATTCTAGATTTTAAAAAAGCTGATTTCTGTAGACTTAGGGAATTACTGGCTGAAATTCCATGGTCAGGAATACTGAAAGAGGAGGGAGTTCATGATGGATGGGAGTTTCTTAAAAATGAGATACTGAAGGCACAATCTAAAACTGTTCCATTAAGGAGGAAAAGTGGGAGGTGTCTAAAGAAACCAGAATGGTTGACTAAGGAACTCTCAACTGTGCTAAATGTTAAAAAGAAACATGTATAAGAAATGGAAAAATGGAGAAATTACCCAAGAGGAATTTAAACAAATAGCCAGGATATGTACGGGGAAAGTCAGAAAGGCTAAAGCACAGAATGAACCCAGGCTTAGAGATTAAAAACAATAGAAAAGGCTTTTTTACAGATGTCTGCAGCAAAAGGAAAAATAAGGAAATGATAGGGTCACTGCATGGAGAACATGGCCAAGTACTAACAGGGGGCAGAGAAAAGGCAGAACTACTCAAAACTTTATTTTCTTCTTCTTTTCTCAACACTTTCAGTTTTCTACTGAAAGGAAAAAAAGTACTCAACCCAGGGGGGTAGGAAGCAGGTGGAGAAGTGGGAGAAACTCAGCACAGTATATGTAGAGACATAGTACAGGAATACCTGTCCACTCTAAATGAATTCAAGTCTCAAGGACCAGATGAACTGCATCCAAGGATATTAAAGGAACTGGCAGAAATAATTTCAGAACCACTGGCATTAATATTTGAGAATTCTTGGAGAACAGGATAAGATCCAGCAGACTGGAGGAGGGCAAATGTCCCCATCTTCCAAAAGGGAGAAAAAGACAACCCAAATAATGATCACCCGGTCAGCCTGACATCAATATCCAGAAAGATTCTAGAAGACAGCATTAAGCAGACAGTTTGTAATTACTAAGAAACCAATACTGTGATTACTAAAAGTCAATATAGGTTTCTCAAAAACAAGTCATGCCAGACTAAACTCATCTCTTTTTATGATAGAGTTACAAGCTGCCTGGATGAAGGGAATGCTGTGTAATGTAGCATTTCTTGACTTTAGTAAGGCCCTTGACAAAGTTCCCCATGATATTCTTGCAAAGAAGTTAGTAAAATGTGGGCTAGAAAGGGCTACTGTCACATCGATTTGTAATTGGTTGACTGACTGAACCCAAAGGGTACTTGCCAATGGCTGCTTTTCATCCTGGAAAGAAGTAACTAATGGGGTGCCACAAGGTTCTGTCCTGGGCCCAGTGCTATTCAACATCTTCAGCAATGATTTGGATGAAGGAATAGACAGCATGGTGATCAAATTTGCAGATGATACCAAATTGGGAGGGATTGCTAATACGCCAGAGGAGAGGATCAAAATTCAAAATGACCTTAACAGATTGGAGAGCTGGACCAAAGCTAACAAAATGAATTTCAACAGAGAGAAATGTAAGGTCCTACACTTAGGCAGAAAAATCAAATGCACAAATATAGGATGGGAGACATCTGGCTGGACAGCAGTACATGTGAAAGGGATCTAGGCATCTTAGTAGACCACAAGCTGAACATAAGTCAGCAGTGTGATGCAGCAGTCAAGAAAGCCAACATAATTCTTGGTTGCTTCAATAGGAGTATGGTGTCTTGATCAAGGAAAGTAATACTACCGCTCTATTGTGCTTTGGTCAGACCTTATCTGGAATACTGTGTCAAGTTCTGGGCACCTAATTTCAAGAAGGACATTGACAAGCTGGAATGTGTCCAGAGGAGGGCAACCAAAAGCATGGAGGGTCTGAAATCCATGCCCTATGAGGAGTGGCTTAGGAAGCTGGATATGTTTAGCCTGCAGAAGAGAAAATTAAGAGGAGACATGATAGCCATGTTCAAATATCTGAAACGATGTAATATTGAAAAGGAAACAGTCTTGTTTTCCACTGCTCCAGAAACTAGGACAAGGAGCAATGGATTCAAGTTCCAGGAAAAGAGATTCCACTTGAATGTCAGGAAGAACTTCCTGATGGTCAGAGCTGTCCAGCAGTGGAATATGCTGCCTCAGAGTGTGGTGGAGTCTCATTTTTTGGAGGTTTTTAAACAAGGAATGGATCGTCATCTGTTGGGAGTGCCTTGATGTGTGTTCCTGCATGGCAGGGGGTTGGACTGGATGGTCCCTATGGTCTCTTCCAACTCTATTTTTCTATCATTCTATGATTCTATGTTTTTTTTTATGTGTTATGTTATGTTGTTATGTTATGTTATGTTATATATGGGCTGATTTTGTTGTTTTCTTTTTTTGGATGTTTTGATGTATTTGTGTGATTGGGTTTGCTTGTTTTTGTTTCATATATCTGTGTTAAGTTTTAAAAATTTTTAATAAAAAATTAAACAATGAAAATGGCAATTGCCTGAGACCTATGGGGACCTAACACTAAATGTCAATCCATATCTCAAATGGCTTCATTTCTGGAACATATATTGAGCAATTGTTAACGAACCAAGGTTAACTGGAGTTGGAACTCTTGTGTTCCCAGCTGAGTGAGCCTAGTTGTTTGTACTATTGGAGTTACTGTGCTGCTCATCTTTAAGGAAGACTATGCCTGGAGACAAATCCCCATCGTGCAACCCTTGAGGTCATCATGCCAGACTGCCCTTTTAATTTTCTAGAGTTGTAATCCCAGAATACCTGTGTGCACTTCTTCTCTCTTGACGTCTTAAATTCATCTCCTTGCGTTGGTTACTATATGGAATAAATCCACTGTCATAACAATTGTGGAGGACACCCAATTGCCCAGCATGACACTGGGCCAAATTTCTTCCTGCTTCAAAGGGGCTTGACTAGTCAAGAGCAGCCCTCATATGGAATTGATCATCATAAGGGAACCATGCCAGCCTATGAATTCCATATATAACCTCTGTATTAATTTTTGGCATTTCTTTAGCAAGAGCTGAGTTTCAGAGATCACAAACTCATATCTAAATCAGTCCCCAAACCAACTCATAAAATTACACTCAGTTCTGTGTTTCTTTGATCGCCCAAACTCCTGTGGCAAATTAATGATGAATCATCCTTTCCCAGCACATTTGTTTCCTGTTACTGGATGTGTAATAGAAAGGCATCCATATACTTTCTTCTTCATATCTTCCACTGAAACTGGCTACCCATGGTATGCTATTATAAGGGTTGCAATGGAAAAAAACACCACTGCTGGCCTTACCTTCCATGGGCATGAAAGGAGGATTAAGCTGTGTTCCTTCCCTTAAAGATGATGAACTATGTGCTGCATAAGAGCAGAAAAGATCTTTATCACCCATTGTATGTGTTAAAATGCTGGGTTGCTGTGAGACATTCTTTTGGCATTCAAGAAACATTGGAAGAAGGAGGAGAGGACCCAAGCCACTAACTGACCCAGAAGTTTCCACTCCTTGGACCCCATTTTAGACATAAGACTGTGGGAAATTGATCTATCACCTAAGTCTAAAGAACTGTCAAAGAGGAAGCAGGATTTTACACATCCATGTTTTCTCAATCTCCCTGGAACATTTTTTGTTTGGGTTTGTGATGCTCTTGTGATAAAGTTGTAAATATACTTTTTTTCTCGAACAAAGAAGATGTCTATGGAGCAGAATGTTACTGCAGTTGCTAGTCCGAACTTGAGGGATATTAGATGTCATTTGATATCAAGAATTTGGCCTTCACTACCCATTCCTCTCCACGTGCTTGCGAGGCCCCCGGACAAGCATGCACACAGGCGTGGCCGAAAATAGCTGAACCATTCAAATCACAATCCAGGCAGGCCAGTAATTGCCGAATGCAGCTTTAGGAGACCTCGAGGCAAGTACCTCTTAAGATCACATTATGTATACATGCTGTTTACTAAAGATTCCCTGCCTCAAGCAGGCAGCTTGACTATCCAACTCTCAAGCACTCCGTGTTTGCATACTGGCTACGGTATTGACAATGCTGTCATAATTCAATCATGTAAAGTACTGACCTTTCGGAGGCTTTGTCTCCAGCCCAAAATCCATTGTTTTCCCCGGGAACAGACTAGCCTGCGGGCACATTTTCCCCTATAAGAACCCTTGAGTTTGAGCGTCTCATCGGATCACTTGTGACTTGCCTCCCAACTTGCTGCCTCTCCATTTGACGAACCTCCCCTCAGCCTCCACATGCTGAGAACCCATGCTCCCCAGCTTCCTTGCTTATAACGGGCTACAGGACCAGGTGTAGTATTTCCCCAACCAAACCTCCTCCGAAAATCCCCTATCTATTTTCCTCTCTTTATTTCTTTAGGACTGTGTGCGTGGCTGTGCAATTGTGCAGTTTTTCTTAATTTTCTGAGTGAGTGCGTACGTTTGCTGTGATTTATAAATAAAGGAAAACAATTATTATTTACTTCTGCATGATTATTGACTCGGCCTGACCCCATAGACATTGGGTTCAAGATCTCGCTACGTTGCCCTGCCTTTCGCATTGCTAACTAGTGCTCTAAGCTAATTCCCATTCCCCATTATTTTTGAGCACATTGAGGTGTCCCTCCCGGGACCCCCAGAAATCAGGGTGACAGAGTGGTGGAGTAACGCGGGCAACCCCTGTACCCCTAATTTGAGTGGGAGTCACGAACCTACTCAAGTCAGGCTGGTACAGACTTAGGCAACAGCCGTAGTCGTCTTAAAGTGATAGTAGGAAAATGTGTGAGTGAACTCTGTGTGTTTGAGCTCCAGGAGCTATTCTATCTGGGTGGGAAATCTGCACCCCTTTCTAACTTGGTTTGTGTGTGGCAGCCGCCCTGGCTTGGTCACTAGCTTTCAAGCAGTGAATCATAATCCGATAGCCAGGCTTATGCACAAACTGTCCCGGGAAGTACCTCCCTAAATTGGGTACTATCGCAGGCTGGGATCCACAGCGCTACGGCATCAGGAACAGTCCATACACACAATACACACATGGCAAGGCAAAAAGCACTTAGGGAAGGCTTCCCTCCCCCAGAGAGTTAGAATATGGGTGCATCCTGTTCAGAGTAAAAATACAGGTGTGTCCCGTTCAGAGAATTCAGGCACAGGTGCATCCCGTTTAGAGCATAGAGTCCCATCAGAATTGGAACTCGGGTGCGTCCAGATTTGCAGTAGAGTAGGTGCGGGTGGTGAGTCCCAACCTAGATAAGGGTTTCAGAAAGTTTGCCCGAGGTAGAGGAAGGCACCCCTCACCCAAAAAACTATTAGGGATGGTTCAGTTTGGTTCCTTTCCTTTTGCCCCTGTTGCCTGGCCAGGCAACATAGTAAGTTCCGACGTGTTTGTTTTCCCCCTTCATTGTTTGGTGGAGTCCCAGTGAAGGTTTCCCCCAGAATCTAGGCGATTCTCCCTGTCCCTGAACCATTCCCCCGTCCTTTTGCCCCTAAGCTGTCGAGGTGGAAGACTGGGCTTAGACAGGCAAAAGTGACCTTTTCTGGGCAGGCTGGAGTTAGGTTCCCAAACCTCTTCCCTAGTTAAGTTCCGCCAAGTTCGTCTCCCTGATACCCCCAAAGGGATCTAGGTGATTCTTCCCATCCCTCCATGTCCTGGTCCTGTTTTGAGCTTAGAATGAGCGAAATGGAAGTCAAGGACTTAATGTTAGAAAAGGAGTCCAAGGGAAAATTAGAGAAGTGGGTGTTAAGTAAAGGACAATGCCCCTGGAAGGACACGAGCTTCCAGACGGCAGACCCCTTTGCTACCCTCCGTGAGGTATATGCGAAGACGCATAAGTGCAAGAACCCGTTCGGGCCATCCAAGGATGTGTTGGCCGCATGGGGACTTTGGCTTATGGCCAGAGATGCGTCCCATGCCCTGGTAGAGACCAGAGACCAGCTACCTGAGTCTGAGAAAGAAAATGCCCCGCTTCATGCCGAGATGGAGGTCCTGCGGGCAGACAAAATAATGTTCGCGTCCATCACACAGGCCACCTCACAAAAACTTAGTGCTGCCACCCTTCAGGCCCAGACTTGGGAGGAAAAGACTCATGCTTTAGAAGCTGAGCTAGCCCAAGGCAGGTCTGCAGCCAGATTCATGGTTGGGCAAGTCAAGGAGCAGCAGGAGGCTGTCAGCCACGCAGCTTGCCACAAACAGATAGAGGCTCTGGAGAACCAGCTTCACATACGCAGGGCTTTAATTTCAGCCATCTGCCCAGAGCTTCTCCCCTCGTTTCCCCTTGATGCCCCTGGAGAGCCATTGCCAGAGGACGCTTTGGCCACCCTTCCCCACAACGCGGACTGGAGCGACCACAGGGTCCCAGTCCAACCTGTAGAGACTCGGTCTATGACCAAAAGGAGGTGTAGACAGGGCAGAGGTGTGGGAGACCCAAGAAATAGAGACCCGGGTCCCGTGGAGAGCCACCGAAGCCAAAGCCATTGCAGACCAGCTTGGTCCTCTGAATAAGTCCACAGGGATCATGTGGCTTAATGCCGTGATCCATTCCCACCCTACAGCCAACGGCCAAGACCTAACACAGCTGGCCTGGTTGTGTATGTCCCCTGCAGAACTCCCCACTTTGGAATCTGCCGTGGTGGCTCGAGGCTTAGTGAGACTTGAGGCCCATGACTGGATGAGGGAGGTTATTAGGATTCTGTGGCCAGGGCAGAGAGCTAGCGTTCTGTATGTAATGGAGCAACAGGGTCCTAAGGAAAACCCAGAGGCATACGTGGCCCGGAAGCAGCTTCTGGCCATTTTAGCAGAGAAGGTCCCCTTGACTCCAGAAGGGTACAACTTTAATCATGTAGAGTTTAAGACTCTCCTTTACGGAGGTCTGAACCATGAGACAAAGATGGCCCTAGGATTGGTGGACCCCGCAACCACAGACTGGGAGGAATTTGGGAACAACCTCCGGCGGGTCGCTGACCTGCTCCATGAGGCTGGATCCCTGAAGCCCCCTCCTAAGCAGCACAGACGAGACGCAGGGAATTGGGAGCCCATACAGGAGGTAACATACTCCAATTATGGACCCCATTCCCAGCATAGGAAGACGGCTCCAAATTCTGTCCCGAAGGGGAACTGGAATTCACGTCCCCCTCCAGAGAGACAGGAGCATTGGCAGGATAGGGACTCTCACAGTCAGCCTAGTAAGGCAGGGAATTCCGCTCCTCCGCCTTCAGCTCCAAAACAGGCTACAGACAATGGTGCTCCTAGGGAGACGTCCGGTGGCTATGATCCAACTGCCCAGACCTACTCGGCAGACAGAGTGAGACTCTGGGGCATGTTAAGAAGGCTCGGACTGGACCTGAGCCAGTTCGAGAAGAGGCCCACCTTAGAGCTTTTGGAGGCTTTAGACAAGCAACTTCAGGCGGGAAGTAAACAGCCGGTCAATGCCGTGACCGATGGCCCTCCTCCGGCTGGATACTATCCCAACCTGGATTTGCAAGAATAGGGGTGTCCCCGGTCCAGGAAGGTTCCTCGCAATGTCGTAGCTCAGCTGAAGCCAGACAAGTGGGGAAGATTCTGGGTGAAGGCAGGCATTGGGACCGAGAGGGACAAAACTTCTGCCACCCTTCTTGTGGATTCTGGCGCAGCACTGAATGTGCTGCACCCCAAATTGGTGAGACACGGTGAGCCTACCCCCAGACTGTCCAATTGACTGGATATGGTGGGGGAGGACACCAAGCTAAGGCGTGGACCAATATCCCTATGTCCATTAACATGTTCCCTTTTAAACTGTGGGCTTATGAGAACCGCGGAGAGGACGAAGGCCTTTTGGGCATCGGATTCCTCCGGGGAAATAAGCTTACAGTGGACTATGCGAATGGGTTTTTGTGGCAGTTAGACCAGGGACCACCTGAGATCTCTGCGGTACACCACTGTGCTGCTATTAAAGCCCCTGCCCCCATACAGTGTGTTGCTAGTGATCCGTGCATACAAGCGTTCCCTGAGGTTTGGATTAGAGACAAAATTGAGTGTGGCAAGGTGAAGGGTGCTTGTGTGCTAATCGAGGGCAAGGATCCTCCGCCACAGAAGCAGTACAAGTATCCTGCCAAGGCAGAGGAAGGCATGGGAAAGATGATTGAAAGACTTGTCCAGTGGGACATAGTCACTCCTATGCAGTCCATCTGTAACGCGCTCTTGTGGCCTGTGCTGAAGGCCGACAGTAAAACGTGGTGAATGACGGTGGATTTTCGAGCCTTGAACTCCGTCACTTCCCCCGTGGCACCAGTCATGGCCAAATACAATGAGATCTTGTCTGCTATTGCTGCAGGAGCCAAGTATTACAGTGTATTGGAGTTAGCTAATGCCTTTCATTCAATACCGCTGCATGAAGTGTGCTGGTACAAGTTTGCCTTCACGTTCCGAGGGCAACAGTACATTTTCAAAAGAACGCCTCAAGGTTTCCACTCAAGCCCTAACATCTGCCATGCCCATGTGGTCAAGATGTGGTCTAGGCTGCAGCCAGCCTCACGAGCCCACGTCTTGTCCTACATGGATGACCTTCTCATCCATTCAGATTCGGAAGACAAAACTAGGGAATTACCCAGGAAGTACTGGCTATCCTTAGAGACACCGGATTTAAAGCCAGTAGGGAAAAGGCACAGTTGGTGACCACGGAGGTCAAATATCTAGGACTTTGTTTAGGAGCTGAAGGACACACTCCTGATGCGCAAAGGGTCGAGGTAATTGCCAAATTACCTGCCCCCACAGGCGTGCACTCTGTGCTCACTCCTGGGAACTTTCAATTTCTCCAGGGATTTTATTGAGTCTTTTGCTGCCAAGGCAAAACCTCTATATGCCCTGTTGAAAAAGAATGCCCAGTGGGAGTGGGGACCTGCACAGCAACAGGCATTTGCACAGCTAAAAGAGGACCTTATGAAAGCACCAGCACTTGCCCATCCGAACATGTCCAAACCGTTCCTCATACAACTAGCCACCTCGGATAGGAGTATAGGAGCAGTTCTATCGCAGCAATTGCATGGCACTCAGTGAGTTATAGCTTACGCCTCCCGTAATTTGAACTCCCATGAGACTAAATTCACCTCCTGTGAGAAAACATGCCTTACACTAGTCTGGGCCTTAACACACTGGGAATTTATGATTGGAGGTGCCGGTGTGGTAGTCCAGACCCCACACACACCGCTTAAGTATATTCTGTCTGGAAAAGTCCAGAACGGCCAGGTATCCAATGCAAGGATAGCCAAATGGACTGTTCCCCTGGTGTCACATGGGGTGGATTTTCAAAAACAACTTCAAGATCCCCCAGCTCCCTATGGTCTAGTTGTGACCGGAGCCACGCATGAGTGCCCTTTACTACCTATGTCGAAGACGAATTGGCTGGTTGAGTGGGGAGCTTCTCTTGAAGAGGCTCAATTGCAGGGCTTTACATGTTGGTTCTGTGATGGTTCCTCCATGCACGTGGAAGGTAGCCCCAGGACAGGCTCTGGAGCGATCTGAGTCACGGATTCCTTCACCCGCCAGGGGAAAGCCAGGCCCCGCTCTAGCCAAGCAGCCGAAGTAGAAGCTCTGAAGGCTATCTTGGAGCATGAACCGCTTGACTGTCCCCTAGCCATTTACACTGACTCCGATTGGACTGCTAAAGCAGCCAGTGTATGGCTCCCAATTTGGCTAGAAAATGATTTGAAAACTGCAGATGGGAAACCCATAGCCCATCTGGATAAATGGGTTAATATCGCTGCCCAAATTGAAGAGAGGTCTGCCCCTACTTGGGTTGCTCATGTCCTAGGGCATCAAAGGAAAGGCACGGCTTCTTGCGTTTGGAAAACCGGGCTGATGCGCTTGCCAAGGATGCTGCCTTGCAGGACTGTGGGGCTCCCATCACTGCCATTAATGTCAACCCTAAACAGCTGATGCTTCCCCCCATGTTTGACTTGGGCACCCTTCAGAAGGGAGACCCAGAGATTTCTGAGCTGGCCAGGAATGGTACTGACGAGTCTGGCCGCTTTAAAATAGAACAGATGGATGGTGTGTTCTGGGCAGTAGATACCAGTGGCCAGTGCCATTGGATAGTGCCCAAAGATCTTAGAGGCGACGTGATTCAGTTTGTTCACGAGCAGGGACATCATGGACGAGGGGTCACGTTAGATAGAGTTAGAAAAACCGGTTGGTGGCCCCAGATGAAGCAAGATGTGAACCAGTGGGTTGACAATTGCTTGTCTTGTGCCATGGTCAATGCTGACCCCTCCGGACCCAAGGCTCCAATTCAGCACCAACGGATTGAGGGTCCCTGGACCCAAATCCAAATTGATTTTATAGATCCTTTGCCCACCACACCTAGAGGGAACAAGTACTGTTTGACAATGATTGATCCCTTTAGCAAATGGGTCGAAGCTTTCCCCTGCAGAGACAATACAGCCAGCACAGCTGCGCGGCTGCTGTTTAATAATGTGTGGGCTCACTGGGGTGTGTCACATGATCTTGACTCGGATCTTGGAGTTCACTTCACTGGAGAGGTGACCCAAGAATTGTGCAAGCCGCTGGGCATACACCAACAATTCCATATAGTGCATCATCCGCAAAGCTCAGGACCGATAGAATGCACCAACCGTTCTTTGAAGGAGGCACTCCGGAAGGTTGTGCGCTCCGCAGGGAAGAATTGGGACACCAAACTGCCTATCATCTTGATGGCCTTTAGAGGCACAGTGGCATCACACGGTTTTAGGCCACACATGGCCATGACCAGCTGTAAAATGATGTTGCCAGAAGCCTTCTGGATCGACACCAGTATCCCTTCGGACTTGGAACCCGTTGTTTTGAACAACAAGTGGGTGAAGAGTCTGATACAGCACATAGGCCAAATACACCAGCAGGTAGTGACGCAATTAGGCAAGAACCTACAAACGATGGACAAGAGATTAGGATGGGTACATCACCCTTGCCAGTGGGAAGAGGGACAGCTGGTCCTGTATAGGAACTACTATAAGGACAAGCACTCCCTTGCTGCCAAATGAGTGGGTCCCATCCCCATTGTGAAAAGGATTTCCCCTGCGGTCTACCAGGTCCACATTCCTAAGAAAAAGGGAGATTGGTTTGTTTTTCCATGTTTCCCAACTAAAGGAGTGGAAAGGTCAGCCTGTTGATCCCACCTCTGTGGTCATCCCAGATGCTGAGGATCCAGGCACCCCCAAGCCTACTGTATGCCCAATAATTACTCAGACTTCTCTGAGTCATAGGGAAATGCCAGCCATTAATTTGTCCGAGACATTTGTCTCAATATACGAAGCATTTGACAACAGGTAAACAATCATTGTTGGAATGGGACAGAGAGGAGTGGCAACCCCTCTGACTTTCCCGCTTCTGTAGATAGCCCCTGTATATGTATATGTATGAGTGTGTATGTGTGTGTGTGTGTATGTTAGTATAAGGTAGTGATGGACTCCCGTGTCTGTGTTCCCTACAGGGAGACAGAATGGGACCATTTGTGTGGATTTTGGTGTTGTTTGCATTGTTTGCCTTTACCCTCAGAATCTCTCCTGAATACACGACCCAGTTTACAACCAATTGGCAGTAAAACATGCAGGCGCTGCCATTGGAATCCTTACCAGGAAGCAGAAGCCCTGCTACGAAATACACAGCTGTTACCATGGTTTCAAAAGCGTTATCCTTTTGAGTTGTTCTCCCAGATACAGGTACGCCCTAAAGGTAGACTTAGCCTATCATCTTGTTAAAGATGTCTGTGGCTGGCAGCGAAGCTAAGGTATATACTGAAATGGCGATAGCACCTTCTCCATTGACCGTCAAAATGGTCCGGAGTCAGCACCGTAATGCTTCCCTGTTTGTGATTAGGTTCACTTATGATAATTGTTACCCGGCATGGGAGTGGAAAACCTTTCTGTTCATGTGCCGTAACCTCACCCATACCCCGACAGGTTGCAAATTCTCATGTGGCAAAATGTGGTGCCCAGACTCCCCTGTTTATACCCCTCCTTCCAATAGTTACCCAGCCATGTATGTGGGGAGCACCGTAATATGTAAGGATATAGAAGTAGTCGCGTACTCGAACTCACAACCCGTTGTGACCACCATGGTTCTAAATTTTACAGTTGTAAATATTTCAAAGGTCATCCCTGCCTGCCAACCTTATTTAATACTAGCATGGACACAGTGGGTGCACTGGGGAAAGCGGTGGCTATCATTTTCCCACCCACATGTTCGCTCTAAGTGAAGCGTCCTAGGGACGGTCTTAGGAGGAATAGGAACTGGCAGCGCAATAATTAATGCAATGGATAATAAGTATTGGCAAATAAATTAGGAATGATTGGCTCTAAGACAAAAGAAATTGGAGTATCCTCCGCCATGGGTTTAACTAACCTGGCAAGAGGAATGGATTTGATCAGTCAATTGTTACCGCAATGGGTTGGCGCAGAGATAGATATAGTGTCTGACCTTGGTCACTCTTTAAAAACCACAACTCACAATCTGTCAGTTGCCATCCAGTGCACGCAACTGCAAAGCAATATAATCACATTTGCTGCTCAAGTGATCCAGGCTAGCCTCATGGGTTTAATGCACCCAGAGATCCTAAGCCTGCTGAGAGAACGGTATCTGGAATCGCTAGAACACCCCGCCACTTTGGCACAAATACGGCATGCCACTTGGGAAAACTTAACTCTCAAGTTAGAAGTTGTACATGAGAGGATTCTGGACCCAGTCATTTTACACCCATTGCCCCATCTGGGACTACCCCTGATAGCCGCTAATGCCACCTTACTAACCCGACAGATGACCCACTGGTCTAATGGTTCCCATTCATTTGATTTATCTGGTTGTTTGTTCCATCAGCATTGGGTACAGTGCTTTAGAAACATAGATAGTTTCCACTATGAGAAAACCTCTGAATATATTGTAGTTCCAGTCAATAGTACAATAATGGCTCAGATTAATAATGAGTGCTTTTCTTTAAGGACTTCTTGTCCACACGTCACAGTATTGCCTAGTGGTGCAACAGTAGTAATTAACCACATCGCTGGCAACCCTTGCTTCTGTGCACAGCATGTTCAAGATTGTTTTGGGCAGAACTTTTATCTCAGGCGGGAGATAAAAGATTATGTCTTAGAGACTGGATATGTGCCCGCGGAATCTGAACTAGTCGGGTTCCACATCGAGGATGAGATCCCTGTGTCTACATGGCTACGGAATCTCACCCGCCTAGCAAATAGAGTACAAGAGGTATTGCACTCCCTCCATCAAATTGCCTTGACAGTTAACCACTCTGTCAAGATGATTGTCGAAACCTCTGAGGATTTGGAAGCGGACTTACGACAGTCATGGTGGGACACCTTCAGTTGGTCCTCCACTGGACAAGCGATAGCCCACTTCGCCCTACACCCTTTAATAATTCTGGTAGTCTTTCAGGTCATACTAGCCATGTGCTTGATTGGCCTCGCACTGTGGGTCAAGAAACAAATTTTCCAGCTACAAGCTGGCCGCTTTTACTGAGATCTGAGGCTTGTGATTTGTACATAGTTCATTGTTAGTTTATATAGCTTCAATTGTAATGTTTTGTCTGTTTGCAAAAGCCTATCCGGGTGACCATCTTTCAGGCCTGCTCCGGAGTCCAGCTTTCTTGAGGTAGTGAAGCTGTGCACTCAGAACCTACATCTAGCCACCAGCACCATACCTGCAGAACCTGAAGCCCTCGGTGTACATCATCAGGCTTGGAGCAAGGCTATGGGTCTGAGCGATGGGGGGGACCTCGGTGAGATATCTGCCAAGTAGAATCCCATCCTGTTATGGGATGACTTTGGCTATTTGTCTGCTAACTGGAGGCTGATCTTGTTCTGGAATGGCTTTGGATATCTGAATCCAGCCTTATTCCGGGATGACTTTGGCTAACCCGGCCTCAGGGCTGGTGGATTGATGCGGGTTCTGAGTCCACAACCTCACTGCCTGGATGGGCCCTGGGAAGGCCAATACTGCTCTATCCTTGGGAGCTATTTAAATCCTCGCTCCCCCACAAACTCTCAGATCACAGCGAGCAAAGACTTTTTCCACTTGAATTCCCATCAGGCGCTGAGCTGATAATTTGCGTTTTATCTATGTATTGGCTAACCTTGTCAGTTCTGTTGCAAAAATAGCCATAAGTCAACAGCTCCGGAGAACCAGGAAGACTCCCCCGGACCTGACCATCTCCCCCGGATATCGTGGGGGTGGGGTGAGGAAGAAAATCGCAGCTCCAATCGGGAGCCAGTCCAAGGAGATGCCCGATTCCTCTGCATGGCTGTGGGACCATGGGGGGGGGGGTGACCCAAAACACCTCCTGGCAGAGACCAAAGACTTTTGAACTGAAAACCCATTTTAAAGGACTGTGGCTATCTTGATCACCAAAGAAGCTCTATATGGACTATTCCTTGCTTCAAGATCTGCTAGATGCAAGCAGCTAATAGTCAGCTCGCGATTGTTAGCTAGTTTGCAAACTTCGATACATTGTAACAACTGTCACTTTCTCCTTGCTCAAAATTTGCAGTGCCTCATTGGAAGGCGCGCTTCTCCTTTTACTCCATCTGTTGATGCATTATGTCAATTGCCGCTGTTGCCAGATTCTCTCATTGCTTATTGCGAATGTACATTTTGTGTGAACGTGTTTAGGTATAGTTAGGGATGTATTTTGAAGTTAGAATATCCTTTGTTTTTTCCCAAAAGTTCCCCCTTCCCTATGGAGAAATACTACCGCTGTGCCTTAAGACCCCTATTTGGCTCTAAAACTATTTTTGCTTTTAATTGGAAAATGTTCGATATTGTCCCCAAATCGCCCATTTTCAGGGGGGGGGATTGTTACTGCAGTTCCTAGTCTGAACTTGAGGTATATTAGATATCATTTGATATCAAGAATTTGGCCTTCACTACCCATTCCTCTCCACATGCTTGCGAGGCCCCCGGACAAGCACGCACATAGGCGTGGCCGAAAATAGCTGAACCATTCAAATCACAATCCAGGCAGGCCAGTAATTGCCGAATGCAGCTTTAGGAGACCTCAAGGCAAGTACCTCTTAAGATCACATTATGTATGCACGCTGTTTACTAAAGATCCCCTGCCCCAAACAGGCAGCTTGATGAGCGGACTATCCAACTCTCAAGCACTCCGCGTTTGCATACTGGCTACGGTATTGACAACGCTGTCATAATTCAATCATTTAAAGTACTGACCTTTTGGAGGCTTTGTCTCCAGCCCAAAATCCGTTGTTTTCCACGAGAACAGACTAGCCTGCGGGCACATTTTCCCCTATAAGAACCCCTGAGTTTGAGCGTCTCATCGGATCGCTCGTGACTTGCCTCCTGACTTGCTGCCTCTCCGTTTGATGAGCCTCCCCTCAGCCTCCACGTGCTGAGAACCCATGCTCCCCAGCTTCTTTGCTTATACCGGACTACAGGACCAGGTGTAGTATTTCCCCAACCAAACCTCCTCCGAAAATCCCCTATCTATTTTCCTCTCTTTATTTCTTTAGGACTGTGTGCGTGGCTGTGCAATTGTGCAGTTTTTCTTAATTTTCTGAGTGAGTGCGTACGTTTGCTGTGATTTATAAATAAAGGAAAACAATTATTATTTACTTCTGCTTGATTATTGACTCGGCCTGACCCCATAGACATTGGGTTCAAGATCTCGCTACGTTGCCCTGCCTTTCGCATTGCTAACTAGTGCTCTAAGCTAATTCCCATTCCCCATTATTTTTGAGCACATTGAGGTGTCCCTCCCGGGACCCCCAGAAATCAGGGTAACAAGAATGTTGTTTAGAGATTAGTTTATGCATGTAAGGAATGTAACTTCAAAAGACAATTTGTTCATGTTATTTGAGATGTGTGTGTGTGAAAACATCCTAGGTTTTCAAACAGTTTAGAAGATGGTCCCTGCATTTGAGTTTTCACTTTGAACCTGCTTTCTGAGTGTGAACCTTTCTGCTGCAGCAATGAGCAACTGCATATCTTATTCTCTCGCCTGCAAGAGAAGGCTAGGCATTCAATCCCAATTATGTGCAACAGCTGCAGCCAGCTGAATAGGCAACATAGTTACGTTTATATCTGTTATCTGGTCAGAGAATCTGAGTTTGCAGCTGCCACTTTCTGTTGCTCACTTTATTTAATAGTCTCTTATTTGTGTTTAGGCATGGTTGGCCTCTGCAGTCCCACCACCTGTAAGAAATAGTTCTCAGTTGTGTAATATGGTGGGAAAATAAGCTGTTGCCATAAGATTCAGGGTCTCTGCTCTCCAAGCCCTTTCACCCTGATGTATAGTAGCCTCACTAGTAGTGGCAGCAGCTAGTGGCCACAATCCAACAACCCCTCAGTATAGTGTAAATATCCACTTCTGGAGATATGCCAAACCAGCATTATGTAACCCTCATTCAGAACAGTGGCAGTGCACTACATACATCAACAAATAAGTCCTAATGCACAATGTGCAGAGATAAAGTACAGAGGAGCAGGGATGTCAGCACAAGGCCCCATGGGCCAAAGGTGGAGGGAGAAGCTTGGACAGTGGCCTAGTATCAGAATGCAATGTGTTGACATACCAGAACAAGACATGCCCATGGGGAAATTGAAGCACATGTACAGTTGAAAAAAAGGGAAGGTTTAATGGGACACAATGTACAAGGGACAGGCAGTGAAAAGCAACAAACCCTGATTTACTGCCTCCTATTTTGCCATGGGAGCAGTACTCCTCCAACACAACAAAGATGGCCACCTTAAACCATGTGCCTTCATCTCCAAAAAATTCTCTGCATCCCAACGTAACTGGCCGATTTGGGAAAAAGAAGACATGGCCATCTGCTTTGCCCTTTCCACCTGGTGACATTTCCTTGAAGGCGCCAAACTTCCCTTTCAAGTATGGACCGATCATCACAACCCTGAAACACTGAAAACTGCCAGAAAGCTAACTCCCAAGCAGTCACATTGGGCAGAATTTTTCCAATGCTTTAAATTCAAAATTATTTTCAAACCAAGAAAAATAAATACTTTAGCTGATCCACTCTCCAGACTCTCTTGCCGCGAGTCACCAACCTTCTTTGCTCCACTCAAAGAGAAAACTGCTTTCATCCCCGACACCCTTGGACTTCAAGTCACAACACGCGCACGAGAACACACCTGCCACTCAGCTTCCTCTCTGCTGGACTCTACCTTTCAACAAACTCTAAAATCTGCTTATCCGACAGACATCTGGCTACAAAGCCACAAGGACTTGATTGCCTGGGCTAATGCCTTAGCTTTCCTTGGAACCAAAGTTTACATCCCTCAATCTTGTAGATCTGAAATTTTGAAAAGACACCACGACTCTAATCCTGCTGGACATTTTTGTTTCCTTAAAACACTCCATGCCATCAGAAAACTTTTCCACTGGCCAGAACTCACAAAAGATGTCCAGGAATACATAAAAAACTGCCCAGTCTGCAACACCTGCAAATCATCTACATCTAAACCAAACAGACTTCTCCATCCACTTTCTGCACCCTCTTCCCCTTGGGATGTTATTTCTTGGGACTTTGTCATTGGTCTCCCCAACTCCCATGGTTTCCACACTATTTGGGTTGTAACTGACCATTTCTCCAAGCAATCACACTTCATTCCTCTCAAGAAAGTACCTACAGCTGAAAAGTTAGCCAACCTTTTCATACACAACATTCGGAAACTACATGGTCTCCCCTCAACAATCATCTCTGATAGAGAACCCATCTTCACATCCAAATTCTGGACTGCTCTCCTCAAATCTATTGGCATTACCCAAAAATTTAGCAGCAGCCATCACCCACAGACTGATGGACAGACTGAATGCATCAATCAAACCCTAGAACTATACCTTCATTGCTTTGTTAACTGCAAGCAAAACAATTGGGTCCTCCTTCTACCCTTTGCCGAATTTGCATACAACTCTGCTCTACACTCTTCCACTGGTAAAACTCCTTTTGAAGTAGTCTACGGGACAAACCCGAGGCCATTTCCCCCACTCCCAAACACCCTTACCACAACAGCTCCTCCATCAGTGATTTCCTGGACTCAGAAAATCTCATCAACTCGGCCTGCTGTCCGTTCTGCTTTTGAAACTTCCAAAGCTTCCCACAAACACTTTGCAGATAGAAAGTGGCGTGCTAACCCTGCCTACACACCTGGTGATCTTGTCTACCTTTCCACAAAACACCTTACCTCTGATGGTCCATCCAAAAAACTCTCCCCTAAATACATTGGTCCTTTCCCAGCCAAATGGGCCATTAATGATGTCAGTTTTGAACTTTTCTTTCCTGACACTTATAAACTTATCCACCCTGTTTTCCATTCCAGCTTAAAGAAACCAGCTCCTTTGAATTCCTCTTCGAAAATGGACCCCGCTTCCCCCAGCGGCTCCAAGACGACCTGTTCAACGGTTTCACCTTTACCTACTTAATAACGCATTTTCCCATTTGCATTATGTTGATTGTTGTTATATCTGCCATTTACTAACTTCCTTTTCCATTAGTCTCACTCATATTCTGCCTTTTTTAGTAAATTTTTTTTTGGGGGGATGGGCAGATGTCGGGTTGCCCTCCATATTATAGTAATGGGATATGTAGTAGGTTTTGAATTAGCTGCTTGCTTGTAACAAAGGTATAGGAACCAGAGACCGTTAGGTAAACAAAAAGCTAGGAAGGTGCTGATAAGCACTGCCAGGCTTTCACGGCTTCAAGGTCTCTTGCGAGCGGGAGGGAAACATCTTGGTATTTTATGCTTTTGAATTTGCTAATTGCCTTTAGTTCCTTCACTGAAGTTCTGCACGACGTATCTCACTCCAAATAAATAGTGTTTATGCACTGTACTATTTGTGTGTGCGGATTCAGTTCCTGACACCCTATCTACTCAATAGTCCAAAGTGCAATTGTTACCCTGAAAATTGGGGGTATCTCAAGGACATCCAAACAGACTTCAATTTAAGGGAATTAACAGAGACATTCAAAGCTTGCGAAAGGTCAGGGCATCGGATCTTTAACCCTATGTCTACGAGGTCAGAACCACGCAAGAGTCAGAGGAACAGTCTAAAGTAAATTTATTAAAACTAACAAAGAAGATCACAACACACGTTAACAAATAATCCTACAATCACACAAGGGCTACAGAAATGAAGTTGGAAATGAGAGATAGTTGGGGAGAGAGGGCATACGGACCTTAGTCTAGGCGTCCTGGAAAGGAGAAGATTATCGAAGACTCGGTGTAAAGCACCAAGGGGAGGCTGGATCCCAGGGCTGGAAGGCTGGAAGCAGCGGGGTTTTGTGGCGAGTCGGATACACGAGTTGTGTTTAGCTCTCAGCACCGTCTGAGAGGCTTAAGTGGGACACCTCAGTAGCAGCGAAATGGGCCCTTGTCCGGTCTGGGAGGCTCTCCGAAGAGGCTAAAAAAGTGAGGATTTTTATAGCCAATTTCTGTCCTCAGGCTGTGTATAGGCTAGTAAAGTAGCGTTAATGGGCGATGATTGCGGAATATAATGTAAGGCAAATATCACGACCTCTCCTCAGTATTGTTTCTCCCGGGAAACTCCAGGTACACAATAGGATTATCGTTCCAAATTGATAGACTTTGATTGTCTATCCTCGCAAAGTTCATCAGCGTGGCTTGGGGCTGAGGCAACCATTTTATTCATCGAGGAGAGAGTCTATTGTGGCTGCCTAGAGATATGTGACTGGGAACAATAGGTCGTTGTCTTTTAGCCTAAAGGACGTTGTCTACGTTCCCATACAGCAGCAAAGGTGTTGTTGGTCTTGAGAATTTAATTCAAAACCACTTTTTACTTGCAACCGACCTTTGCTAGCCAATATCCAATATGGGGGAAGTCATGCCAATTTAGGGGCCCTCTCTTAGGGTTACTCTGGGGTGTAACACTGTTACTGCCCTGGCTAGTCTGAGCTTTGGGGATATTAAAAGATATCCCTTGATATCACAATTCAGCTGCACTTCTCTATTCCTTTCCACGTGCTTGCGAGGCCACCGGACAAGCATGTAAACAAGATCGGCTGTTAATAGCCGTAATATTCAACCTACAATACAGCCAGGCCAGAAATAGCTGACTCACTGCTTTAGGAGACCTCCAGGCAAGTACTCTAATTAAGTATGTACGCAACTTACAAAAGAGCCTCTGCCCTATGATGGCAGCTTGATGGGTAAACTATGCAATACCCAAGTACTCTGCATTTGCATACTGGCTGCTCTATTGAGAACCGCTACGATAACACAATCATTCAGATTCTGACCTTTCGGAGGCTTTGTCTCCAACTCCAAATCTATTGTTTTCCCCCAAGTACAGCATAGCCTGCAGTCACATCTCTCCTTATAAAAACCCTTGATTCCCAGACCTTCCTCGGATCGCCCCCGAGTTTCATCCCACCTTGCTGCCGCTTTGCTTGGCGAGCCTCCCCTCAGCTCCACGTGCTGAGCTACATCGCACCCCAGCTTCGCTCTCTATTTTTCTGGGCTTCAGGACAGGTGAAGTATCACCCAAACCAACAATCCCTCTAAAAATCCCTCTATAACACTCCAACCTTTATTTTCTTTAGTTATCTTGTATGAGTGTGTCGCATACACTGTTTTGCTTGTATTTAATAAACATCATTTATTATTTCAACTTTTGTGTGCTCCTTGACTCGACCCGACCCCGCAGACATAGGGGTCAAGATCTTGTTACATTACCCTGCCTCTCGTAATGCTAAGCAGTGCTCTGAGCTAATTTTCCCCAACTTTAGTTGAGCACATTTTGGTTTCCCTCCCGGGACCCCCAGTACACAGGGTAACAACACAATCACCTCCCCTGCTACCCAGCCAAGTGGCACAAACTGCCTATCGCCATAGTCCAAAGAGCAAACTTTCTTCTCTCCACAGTTGATTTGCCAGAAAGCCAATCAGAGATGGAAATCTGGGTGCCTGGAAGAGATATAAGAGAAGGCATATCAGGCATTGCACTCCTTGATGAACTTTGCAGGTATCCTGCAGATGTGTACCTCCCATTGCAGACACATGTGTGCCACCTTCATCCAATGAATTACAGAAGAGATGCAAGACAAACAGAAGGGCACCCAGTGTGATGAACATTGCAGCCCTGAACAACAGCAGCCCATCTGGCACCACACAGCCAGCCCCCACACATATGACACATAGGTGAGACTGTACAGCAAAACCACCAGACAGGACAAAGAGATGGAAGATGCAATACATTCACCAGAAGCATGAAATCAGTGCACTGATTCCTGTTTGTCGATCAAAATGGATACAAGAAATAGTTACAAGATCCTGCTCTTCTGAGGCAACTCAGAAGACATGACTCATACCCTGACCCTTGGCTGCTTCATGGGGATTGTATCTCAGAGCAATGGGCTCTGCTGCTGCTGCCAGTGCCACCATCATTGCAGGCTGGCAGGTACGTATGGCAGGGGAGATAACACAGTCTCTGGACCTCTCCAGCCATTGCTGGGGGTGATGCAGCTTCCTCCTCTTCTCTTCTGCCTCCTCCACACTTCATGGCTGGACCTTAGGAGCATGATACTGCCTATGCCTGAAGTGGGTGGGGTAAAGAGAGAGGCAAACATGCCAGCATATGGACAACACATATTGTGTGCATATGGACACAGGCAGGCCCATCTGATACTGCCACGACAGTGTTGCCACCATGACAGGGGTCAGAGGCATATGAATTGGGCCATGTGGAACATATGTATCCTCACATGAAGCATGCAGAGCAGCTCTGCCCTGCACCCACTCTAACCTCTCAGAGGATGCGAAACTACCTCACTGGCCATTCCCTAAGTCAGTACCAGCCTGATTTGAGCAGGTTCGGGACTCCTTCTCAAATTAGGGGTACCGGGGTTGCCCGCGTTGCTCTACCACTCTGTTACCCTGTTTTCTGGGGGCCCCGGGAGGGACACCAAATTGCTATAAGTTGGGGAAATTAGTTCAGAGCACAAGTTGGCAAAACGAGAGGCAGGGTAACTTAGCAGGATCTTGCAACCCAGTGTCTACGGGGTAAGGCCAAGTCAAGAAGCAAACCGGTAGGAAAATAATGAATAGTCTTTATTAAATACAGGCAAACAATGTATGCAACACAAACACACAGATAACTAAGGAAAATAAAGGTGTGAGTAAGATAGCGGGATTTTTAGAGGGATAGTTGGTTCAGGTGATACGAAACCTGTCCTGAAGTCCAGGAGGAAATGAAGAGCGAAGCTGGGGTTCGATGTATCTCAGCATGTGGAGCTGAGGGGAAGCTCGCCAAGCAAAGCGGCAGCAAGGCAGTCTGGAACTCGGGAGCGATCCAAGGAAGCGCTCAAAATCAGGGGTTTTTATAAGGAGAATTATGACCGCAGGCTAGGTCGGACTTAGGGGAAAACAATAGATTTGGAGTTGGAGACAAAGCCTCCGAAAGGTCAGAATTTGAGTGATTGAATTAGAGCCGAATTTATCAACAGAGTAGCTGGTATGCAAACGCGGAATACTTGAGCGTTGTATAGCTCGATCATCAAGCTGCCAGAGCGAGACAGAGGATCTTTTTAGAGTTGCTCGCATACCTAATGGAGGTACTTGCCTTGAGGTCTCCTAAAGCGGCGAGTCGGCTATTTTCTGGCCTGTCTGTATTGTCTAGGAATATTACGGCGATAATCGGCCGAGTCTGTATGCGTGCTTGTCCGGGGGGCCTCGCAAGCACGTGGAAGGGATATATGAAGCCGAATTATTGATATCAAATGATATCTTTTTATATCCCCAAAGCTCGGGCTAGCCAGGGCAGTAACACCATGACGCTGGTCATTTCCCTCGGGCTAGCCAGGGCTTCAACAGGATCACCTACTACGGCAACAGGAAACTCCCCAAGAGCCATCAGGAATCCTTCCAGATCCATAAGCCTCATGGGATGGACCATCTTAATCAGCCCCTACCCCTTGCAGAGATTCCAAGTCCTAATGAGTCTAAACCCCACCAGGTAGTGATCAGTCCATGACAATAAAACTACAGAAAGTTCCTCCACACCTATATCACCATCATCCTGCTCAGAACAGGAAAAACCTGTCCAAAGTGTGTCCAGCAGCATGGGTGGCACCAACTATTACTTGGGACAGGCCCATGGTTGTCATGGCAGACATGAAGTCCTGAACTGCTCCTGACAGAGTAATCTCTGTGTGGTTGTTGAAGTTATCCAGTACAATAAGGTAAGGGACTCTTAACACCACTGCTGACATCAGCAGTAGCAGGGATGCACAAACATAAACAAAAGCAAAAAATGGGGAGAAAGAAAAGCAAAAACCAGAAGCAAAAGATTAAAAGAGCAAAACAAGAGCAAAAACAAATGCAAAACTAAGCAAGGGGAGGGCATATATGGATGCTGAATGCCCAGCAGTAGACAACATCCATTAGAGTATCTACTCAATAGGAAAGGGATGTGGGAGGATGTGAAGAATGTGCTTGGCTGAAGCTTTCCTCTGTTCAAGTAGGCAAGGAAAGCCAGTACTAAGCAGTAACAGAGGGAGCATTGAAAGAAAAGAGAAGGGGAAGGGAAAGCTATGATGAAAGAAAGGGCAATCTCTCTAGTGCCACTTCTCTCAGGGCCACAATGTTAACCTTATTGAAAGAGTTTATTAAGACTGGTTGGTTGTACAATCTCACTCTTATTCAGTCCACCATAAAACAACTAAGCAGTCATCTTAGAATCATAGAATCATAGAGTTGGAAGGGACCACAGGGGCCATCCAGTCCAACCCCCTGCTATGCAGGAACACACATCAAAGCATTCTCAACAGATGACCATCCAGCCACTGCTTAAAAACCCCCAAAGAAGACCCCACCACACTCTGGGGAAGCATATTCCACTGCCGGACAGCCCTGACTGTCAGGAAGTTCTTCCTGAGGTTCAGGTGGAATCTCCTTTCCTGCAGCTTGAATCCATTGCTCCTTGTCCTAGTCTCTGGAGCAGTGGAAAACAAGCCCAGTCCCTCCTCGACATGACATCCCTTCAAATATTTAAACATGGCTATCATGTCCCCTCTTAACCTTCTCTTTTTCAGACTAAACATATCCAGCTCTTTAAGCTGATTCTCGTTAGGCATAGCTTCCAGACATTTCACCATTTTGGTCACCCTCATCTGGACTTACTCCAGCTTGATTATATCTTTTGAAATGAGGTGCCCAGAACTGGACACAGTATTCTAAAGCAGAATAGAGTGGTACCATTACCTCCCTTGATTTAGACACCATACTCCTATTGATGCAACCAAGAATTGCATTGGCTTTCTTGGCTGCCTTGTGATGTTCAGCTTGTGATCTACCAAGACTCCTAGATCACACATACTGTTATCCAGCCACATGTCCCCCATCCTATATTTGTGCATTCCATTTTTTCTGCCTAAGTGCAGGACCATACAATTCTCTGTGTTGAAATACATTTTGTTAGCTTTGGCCCAGCTCTCTGATCTGTCAAGGTAATTTTGAATTTTGACCCTGAACTCTGGCATATTAACAACCTTTCCCAATTTGGTATCATCTGCAAATTGTATCAGCATGCCCTGTACTTCTTCATCTGAGTCATTGGTGAAGATGTTGAATAGCACTGAGCCCAGGACAGAGCCCTGTGGCACCCCACTAGTCCCTTATTTTCAAGATGAAAAGCAGCCATTGATGAGAACTCTTTGTGTTTGGTCAGTCAACCAATTACAAATCCACCTAACACTATCACTGTCCAGCCTGCGTTTTGCTACCTTCTTTGCAAGAATGTCATGGGGAACTTTGTCAAAGACCTTACTGAAATCAAGATATGCTACATCCACAGCATTCCCTTCATCTATCAAGCTTGAAACCCTATCATAAAAAGAGATAAGATTAGTCTGGCAGGACTTATTTTTGAGAAATCCATGTTGACTTTTAGTGATCATGGCATTGTTTTCTAAGTAATTACAAGCTGACTGTTTAATGGTCTGCTCTAGGATCTTTCCTGGTATCGATGTGAGGCTGACCGGGTGATAATTATTTGGGTCCTCTTTTTTTCCCTTCTTAAAGATCGAGACAACTTTTGCCCTCCTCCAGTCTGCTGGGACTTCTCCTGTTCTCCAAGAGTTCTCAAAGATTATTGCGAGTGGTTCTGAAATGATTTCTGTCAGTTCTTTTAATATCCTTGGGTGTAATTCATCTGGTCCTCGAGACTTGAATTCATCTAGTTTAGTCAGGTGTTCCTGTACTACTTCTCTACCTATTCTGTGCTCCATTCCCCCCCTTCCTTGCCTGCTCCCCACCCCTCAGGTTGAGTACTTCTATCATTTTGGGAGAAAACTGAGGCAAAGAAGGTGTGGAGTAGTTCTACCTTCTCTCTTCCCCTTGCTAGTAATTGGCCATCTTCTCCATGCAGTGACCCTATCATTTCCTTGTTTTCCCTTTTGCTGCAGACATATCTTAAAAAGCCCTTTTCATTGTTTTTAATGTCTCTGCCAAGCCTGAGTTCATTCTGCATTTTAGCTTTTCTGAACTTCTCCCTACATACCCTGGCTATTTGCTTGAATTTCTCTTTGATGATTTCACTATTCTTCCATTTCCTGTACACGTTTCCTTTAACACTTAGCTCAGCTGAGGTCCTCATGGCCAGAGTGTAAATTCTTATTCCAGAGCAGCAAACTACAGTCGTCAAACCTCAGCTCAATTATCTTTCACAATTTCCTTTTTCAACTCTTAGAAGCCTGTGAAATCTCTGTCTCAGAACAAAATTTGTTTTAACAGCTTGATTCCACTTTAGATTACCCAACTCCATCTCATGTAATTTTGGGATTTTTTTTGGCAAGGTACTTTGAAAACTCTGATAGAGAATCTACCCCTGAACTCAAGTTCTCTAGCAAAGAATTCTAAATGCTTCTCCATCTTAGCCAGCTTCTGCAACTATGTAGTGTAGGTACACTCTTAACCATGGTAAGGTGCAAGTATACTGAATATAGAGACCTGGCTGGAAATGGATAATTCCAAGACTTATGACCTATAAATTCCAGTAGAAAGATCACATTCTTCAAATGTTCCAAAATCTTCTGGGAAAGCTCCTTCCTGTGTCCTAGTACTGCTGGAGGTAGTCTATATGTGAGATTTATGTCCCACCTGAAAAGTGACTCACAGTAATATTTAAGGAAGAATACAATTAAAACATAATAAAATGAACTCCTAAATCAGAATTAACAACCTAATTTAAAAGAAATAGAAATAGTTTATAAACATTGTTAAGAAAAATAAACTACATCAATCTCTTGCATCCCCTCTGATCATACTTGAGGGTAGTGTGACTGAGAGACAGTTCTCTGAAAGTATCAAAGTCCAGGCAGGCTCATATGCGAAACACTGTCCTTCACATACCCCTGGGCCTAAGTTCAATAGAGAGAGTCATAGTTGAGGGAGATGTGAGATGAAGACTTATGACAACTCACAGGTTACTGAAGTCCTTGCTGAAGGAAGTTAACTTGTCTCTGTGTTATCCTTTCACCAGCACTCAAAGATTTTTTGACAGGTCTTTGCAATGTAAGCTGGTTTATTGCTGAATAGTTTGGTGCTTATTAACTTTTATGTTGCATTTTTGTCTTTCAATGCCATTTAATTGTGTTTTATGTTTTTTAAACTGTATGGATTGTTCTGTGCCTGAGAATCCATGTCAGACCCTTCTAGAGCTGTATGTATCTTGGACAGAAGTCCTGCTCTTTGCTCTGTGCACATGATCCCAGCAATTCCCTCTCTAAGTCTTAGTTCCAGAGTCTGTGCAGCAAAGCGTAAGTGAATAAATTATAAATAACAACAGACACTAAGAGGGGAGTAAGATGGGTTGTGTGAGTTCACAGATGACCATTCTAATGCACTTTCCACAGGTTACCGGATCCTGGCAGCATCCCACAGGGATCCTGGTACAGCCTGTCCTGGGAGGGGAGCGCGACAGGCTGCCTGCAAGAATGAAGGAGGCACAATGGCCACCCCTCTTCCTTCTTCAGCAGAGCTGGGCACTGTCCCAGGCTGCGCTGGGGCAGAAAGTGTGGCCATTGCACTTCCTGATCTTCCACAGTTCAGGTAAGTTCAGGAGAGCAGCATGATTGCTGGTCATTTATGGGAAGAACCCGTCAATTATGTTACGCTGTGTACTGAGGGTCCCGGGACGGACACCAAAACGTGCTCAACCAAAGGTGGGGAAAATTAGCTCAGAGCACTGCTTAGCATTACAAGAGGCAGGGTAACGTAGCGAGATCTTGAACCCTATGTCTACGGGGTCAGGCCGAGTCAAGGAGCACACAGAAGTTGAAACAATAAATGATATTTTATTAAATACAGACAAACAGTGTATGTGGCACATTCACACAAGATAACTAAAGAAATAAAGGTTGGAGTGGTATAGAGGGATTTTTAGGGGAGTTGCTGGTTTGGGTGATACTTCACCTGTCCTGAAGCCCAGAAAAATAGAGAGCGAGGCTGGGGTGCGATGTAGCTCAGCACATGGAGCTGAGGGGAGGCTCGCCAAGCAAAGTGGCAGCAAGGTGGGATGAAACTCGGGAGCGATCCGAGGAAGGTCTTGGAATCAAGGGTTTTTATAAGGAGAATGTGACTGCAGGCTATGCTGTACTTGGGGGAAAACAATAGATTTGGAGTTGGAGACAAAGCCTCCAACAGGTCAGAATCTGAATGATTGAGTTATCGTAGCAGTTCTCAATAGAGTAGCCAGTATGCAAACGCAGAGTACTTGGGTATTGCATAGTTTACCCATCAAGCTGCCAGTGCGGGGCAGAGGCTCTTTTGTAAGTTGCGTGCATACCTAATTAGAGTACTTGCCTGGAGGTCTCCTAAAGCAGCGAGTCAGCTATTTTCTGGCCTGCCTGTATTGTTGTTTGAATATTACGGCAATTAACGGCAAAGCTTGTTTACGTGCTTGTCCGGTGGCCTCGCAAGCACGTGGATGGGAATAGAGAAGTGAAGCTGAATTGTGATATCAAAAGGATATCTTTTAATATCCCCAAAGCTCGGACTAGCCAGGGCAGTAACAATTATTTGTGGTGTGATTGTGCTGCCTTGGGATGGTAAAAAGATGAGACATGGATGACATCATGGAGAACCATTGTCCAGGTCCCATACTTCTCCTCTCCCCAATGCAGGACACCGTCCTGCGGAACGGGCCTAAGAATGCAGTTACAGATAAATGTCCTTCTTCATGGTTTCTGTGATTCACACACATTATTATTATTATTATCATCATCATCCTTTATTTGTGTAGCGCCATCCATGTACATGGCACTTTACAAAATTAAAATGCAACAGTTGACAAAGATAAATACATAATAAAATGAAGATAAAGAAAACAAAAAAAGGTTAAAGGTATATGCAATTACAACCAGTACAACATAATGTTAGTATAATGCCAATAAAATACAATATCTAATTAACAATAAAAACTAGTCCAACATTCCAAAAATTTCACTGACAAAGGGGCAAAATTATTGAGAGTTGAAGGTAAGGTAGAGTTCAGCAAAGAGATAGCAGGGTCAAGAGAGATAAGAGACCAAGGAAGAGACAAGGAAGAAAGCACAGCTTGAGAGAAGTCTTCAGGATTAATCAAATGAAGCTCACAAATGGAGCGAATGACAAGATGATGAGGAAGGAGATTATGAGTAAGTGCAAATTAGACAAGGTGGTGATTGGACAATGGAAATTCAGTAACCGAAAAACAAGAACAAGATCAATGTTTAGTAAAAACAAGATCGAGACAATGATCAAGGTAGTGAGTGGGAGAATTAGAGCAGAACTCGAGTCCAAAGGAGGACAGTAAAGAAAGAAAATGTGAAGCAGAGACATCACCAGAGTCATCTACATGAACATTGAAATCACCCAGAATAAGTAAGAGAATATTGTCTGAAATAAAGATAGTCAACCAAGATTCAAAATCTGACAAAAAAAGAGAGAGAGGACCAAGTGGACGATAGATGACAGCAACTCGCAGATGCAGAAGTAAAAAGAGTCGCACAGCATGAACCTCAAATGAAGAAAAACAAAAAGTGGAAGGGAAGGAAAGGAAAGGAGCTGAAACTAGCATAAAGCAGATAACAAAAGACCTACCCCGCCCCCCTACCTTGCTGATGACTAGTGTGAGAGAAGGAAAGTCCACCAAAACAGATGGCAGCAGAGGTGGCAGTGTCATGAGTTGGAAGCCAGGTTTCGGTAAGACCAAGAAAGTGAAGATGTTTAGAAAGAAAGAAATCAAGAACAATAGTGGTTTTAGGAGCAATTCATCAAGAGTTCTGTAAGGCCCCACTTTGGGGATCCCCAATATCAGTATGGTTTGGATGGGCACCATACCTAATTGGCATCATATGTAATTGGCAACACATTTTATTGGCTCTGATATCAAATTCAAGCCTGAGAGGTGATGGAGAGGTCAAACCAAGCAAGGAAAAGAGTTTGACTGTAAATGTGAGAAGGATAGGTCAACTCAAAACTTCCTCTAGGTAAGACTGAGTCAATTGTCAGACAAATACACACCATTCCTGTGGATAATAGGCTTAAATATAAGCTGGAATTTTCCAGGGAATCCAACTGTGAGGAATCATAGAATCATAGAAATGTAGAGTTGGAAGAGACCACACGGGCCATCCAGTCCAAGCCCCTGCCATGCAGGAACACCCTCAAAGCAGTCCCAACAGATGGCCATCCAGTCTCTGCTTAAAAACCTCCAAAGAAGGAGAATCTACTACACTCCGAGGCAGCATATTCCACTGCCGGACAGCCCTGACTGTCAGGAAGTTCTGTCAGGAGTGTCAGAAGCCCACCAGGACACTGATTGATAGATATCCACCCCTTGTACACCTGGATTCTTTCCTCTTTCCTCAGAGCACCTGCAACAGAAAGCTATTACAACATCCACTATGTCTTTGTCAATCAAGCACTAAGCCCATCAACAGGGGAAAGACCCATTGTCCACAACAGGTTCCCTTTGTCTTGCATCTGGAACCTTCACTGCCACAGGCTATTTTCAGGGTACAAATACCCCTGATTTCAGGATGCCCAGTGCAGACTCTCGAAGGTCTACCCATCACTCTGTCCGTCTGGCTCCTGAATGAGAACTGTCCTTAGGTTCTACCTAAGCCAAAATACATTTCTGCTTAAAGAAATAGTTTATAGTTAAGATTTAGTAAAGATATTATAGGAGTGTGTCAACATTAGAGACTGTGATATTGAACTGTGTTGTGAATTCAAATATGCATGTTATTTTGATTACATATTGATTATATATTAACTATAAGATACTTAATTCAAAGTTTTGGAAGGTAGGGCAGAGAAAACTAAATAACAAGGGAGGGAAGATATGGTAACAGGCCAAAAGAAGACAACACAGACACAAATTCAACCACAAGTTTTAGAAAGAAGAGGCTTCACTGGATCTAAAACAATGGAGATGAATAGATTGTTGGAAGAATTTCAAAAAATGAGAAATGATATGATGGAAGAATTAAAGGCAACAAGGACAGAGATAAGAACAACCAGGATGGAAATTAAGCAAAATCTGAAAAAGGAAGTAGAAAATTTGAATCAGAGCCTACAAAAACTGACAACAGATCTATCAACAATGGACCAAAAAGTTGAGGATATTAGAGAAAAAAGCCAAAAACTGGAAAATCAGATGGAACAAATGAAGAAAGAACAACAAAAAGACAAGGAAACCATAATGCGACTGGAAATACAATAACAGAGTAGAAGTTTGAAACTGAGAGGACTCCCTGAACAGAAGGAGGAAAATTTAAGTCATCGGGTAACAGATATTTTGGCACCATATATAGGTCAAAGAAGAGCGAGATTTGAACATGAGATAGATAAGGCCGTCAGATTGAATCGATTGTGGCTAAGCGGAGGAATCTCCCACGAGATATAGTGGTATATTTTACTAGAGAAAAGATGCGGAATATGATTTTGGAGCAAAATTATAAAGAAAAGCTAATAGTGGATGAGAATGAAATAAAAAATTTCAAGGATGTGCTGCTAAGTGTTATGAGAAGCCGAAGAGAATATGCGTTCTTGGTTAAGGACTTGCAATCAAAGGATGTAAGATACAGATGGGAGATACCAGAAGACCTGTCCTTTTTCTATGAGAGGAGAAGAAGGAAGATAAATTCTGTTCAACAAGCAATGGAATTGCAAGCAAATTATATGAAAAAGGGAACAGCAACAGTAGAGACTGAAGAAAAGAAACCTGATCCAATACCAGAAAACTCAAAAATGGGAACAGTAATGGTAGAGGAAATGAGCCCAATGTCTGAAGAAGAGTCCAAACAGGCAGAACCAGAAGAGGAGAAGAAGAAGAAGAAACGAAAGTAAGCATAGTTAAGAAATAAACATGAAGAGAATAACCTGGAATGTACGGGGAATAAATTCACAAGCAAAAAGATGACAGATTTTTCATCACTTAGAAAGAATAAAACCTCAAATCACGGTATTATTGGAAACTCATATAAAGAAGAATCAAGAGAAATACTTATATGATTTTAATTTAGGTCAATGTTTTACTTCTTCATATGTGAGGAAAAAAGGGGGGGTTGCAATTTATGTTGACAAGGATACTCCAGCAAAAAAAATATTGGAAGATGAAGAAGGAAGAATACTGGGAGTTGAAATTTTAAAAAATGGTAAAAAAATATTTTTGGTTGGAGTCTAAGCCCCCAATGAAAATAAAAAGAAATTTTATAAGGAATTGTGAGAAAAGATATCAGAATACAAATATGAAGATTAGATTTTAGCAGGAGATTGGAATGGAGTGATGGATGTCGAATTGGACAAAACAATCTCCCCAAACAAGCAAGACCAAGGAAAGAGTGGTAAATTGCCAAAAACCTTTTTTGAGATGTGTGAAGAAATATCAGTATTAGATGTATGGAGAATTTTTTATCCAAATGCAAAAAATTTTACCTTTTTTTTTTGGAAGTACATCAATCCTGGTCTCGAATAGATATGATTCACACCTCCAAACATTTGCTAACAGAGATAAAAAAGATTGAAATACTGCCTAAGATAATCTCAGACCATCATCCAGTGATGTTGCAAATGCAGGAGAAGGCAAAACAGTTTCAATGGTGCTTAAATGACAGTTTATTAAATGATGAGGAGATAGTACAGCAAGCAAAAGAAGTTTAAAAAATTACTTTAGAGAAAACATAAGAGAAGATATGAAGATGAGAACAATCTGGGATGCATCCAAGGCTGTGATGAGAAGCTTCTTTATACAAAAATGACAAATCCAGAATAAGAAAAGGTGAGAGAAGCATCAAGAGCTGATGACCAAACTTCAAGAAAAAGAAAAAGAATTTAGAGAAAACCCATTGAAGAATTCACTACAAGTCGAGATAAAGAAAATACAAAAAGAGATAAAGATTAATACAATGGAGGAAATGGAAAAAGAGATGAAACAGTTGAAACTGACTCAATTTGAACAAGCTAATAACATTGGGAAATGGTTAGCGTATAAACTTAAGAAGAGAGAGAGGAATGTTGTAGTGGAATTGAAAAATGGGAAGAAGATGATTATGCAACATGAAAAGATAAAGCAGAAGTTTAGAGAATATTTTGAAAAAATATTTTATGAAAAAAAATTCCCGCATAGAAAAGAGAAAAATTGGACTGAATTCCTCTTCCAAGGTTAAAATCCCAAAAATATCATTGGAGAAACAGGAACAATTAAACAAACCAATAACATTTAGTGAAATAGAAGAGGCTATAAGGGGATTTGAAAACGGATAAGGCACCAGGACCAGATGGTTTTAAGGCGCTATATTATAAAAGGTTTGTAAAAGAATTATTTCACCCATATCAAGCAACTCTGAAAGAAATAGAAAATTATGGGAAACCGCAATCCTTGGAAGAAGCAAATATTGTTTTGATACCTAAAGAAGATAAGGATAAAAGAGAAATCAAGAACTACAGACCAATCTCTTTGTTGAATATAGATTATAAAATATTGGCGGCAGTATTGGCAAAATGTTTGAGACATGCATTACAGGACAAGATTCACGAAGGTCAACCAGGTTTTCTTCCAGGCAGATACATGAAGAACAATATAAGAACATTTTGGATGTGATTGAATATTATGATAAAAACCCAGGGAAGAAGATAGCTTTTATTCTATTGGATGCAGAAAAAGCTTTTGATAATGTTTCCTGGGAATTTTTGCACCCAGTTTTAAAAGAATATGAACTGGGAGAAGTTTTTTGTAAATGGATTGAAATTATTTACCAGGATCAATCAGCAAAGCTAATTATAAATGGAGATACAACAACAAGTTTTGTTATAAACAAGGGGGTACAGCAAGGGTGCCCTTTACCACCATTATTATTTATAGCCATATTGGAAATATTGCTGGATTGCAATAAATCAAGACTTTCAGATACGAGGTTTGAAAATTAAAACTAAGGAAATAAAATATAAAGCATTTGTTGACAATGTAATATATTTTTGGAGGAACCTCAAGAATCAATTCAGCTATTGATGGAGATGTTACAAAAATATGGACAAATGGCAGGATATAAGATAGAGAAAAGACAATGATGATGACATTAAATATGACAAAAAAAGAACAAGCAGACCTGGAGAGAAGATCTGGATACCAATTAACTAAGAAAGTAAAATATTTAGGTATTATGATAACAACTAAAAACCAAGAATTATTTGATAACAACTATTTCAAGAAATGGAAGGAGATTAAAAGTGAAATGGAAAGATGGAAGAATTTCAATCTGTCTTTCTTGGGAAGGATAAATGCTTTTAAAATGTCCTTATTACCAAAGCTTATGTTTCTCTTCCAGAACTTACCAATAATAGGAAGAGATAAGATTTTTAAAGGACGGGAAAAAGAATAACAAAAATGTATTTGTCAAGGGAAAAAACCAAGAATAAGATTTAAAATATTACAAGACGCAAAAGAAAGAGGAGGCTTTGATGTACCAGCACTAAAAACCTATTATCAAGCATGCTGTTTGGATATGATTAAAGATTGGATACAAGTAGAAATACACCAATCAAAGAACTGGAAGGAATAAATAATAGGTTTGGATGGCACAGATATCTATGCTATGATAAAACAGCAGTGAATAAAGAATTTAATAACCATTGTTTTCGGAAGACACTATTGAAAGTTTGGTTACAAATAAAGCACAAATTTTATAGAAGACTCCCGATATGGACCTCACCTCAAGAAGCAATTGCCTCTTGCTTTAACAAAACAAGGACATTCATTAACCTATCAAGAGTTGTTGAAATGGGAAGGAGATAAACCAAGAATATATACAGAAGAAGAATTAAAAGCTGCAGGGCATGAATTTAACTAATTCCCATGGAGACAACTTAAGGAGAGATTTAAAATGGATCAAAAACTGTATGGATTTGAGAGAAAAGAAAATGAACTAGATTTATTGATGAGGGGGGAACCAGAAGAAAAGAATCTCTAAATTTTATAAACTTTTGCTGCAAAGAGAAATGGAATCAGAGATAGTTAAAGATACAATGGTTAGGTGGGCACAAAATATTGGGCATCCAATTGAACTAGAAACATGGATGAGGGCATGGAAGACAGATATAAAATTTACACCAAGCCTAAACTTAAGAGAAAATTTTTAGAAAATGTTACATAGACGGTATATGACACCAGAAAGATTGCAAAAAATAACTAAAAATGGAAATGTAAGATGTTGGAAATGTGATGAAAAGGTGGGAACATTTTATCACATGTGGTGGTCTTGTAAGATAGCAAGGAAATTCTGGAAGGGAATACATGATGAAATCCAAAGAACTTATAATGTAAATTTTGAAATGAAGCCAGAATTCTATTTGTTAAATATGCTTGGGCAACAAAGAAAAATAAGATCTCATTAGAAGACATTGTTATATTTGATAACTGCTGCAAGGCTGATATATGTGCAATATTCGAAAGAAAGGAAATATGCTGGTATAGAAGAATGGAAAACAAAAGTCCTGGATATGGTAGAGACAGAAAAGTTAACATTTTCTTTGAGAAATAACCTATCCAGAACTTTGAAAGGGAATGGAAAGAAGTTTTGGATTGGATAAAGATATAGTACAAGAAAAGAAAGAAGAATAAAATAAGTTTGCAAGTAATCTTATGTAACAATGTAGCAAGACCATGTAACAATGTAATATAACAAGGTAGTAAGGCAATGCAACAAAGCAACTGTGTAATGATGTACCATGTAACAAATTCTAAGAGCAAATAGTAATTATGTATGAATGGAATGAAAACAAGCAGATTCAAATGGAAAATAAGCCTGGAAGTGGGGAAGGGATTTTTTTTTAATTAAAATCTTTAATAAAAAATTTTCAAAACAAAAAAACAAACAAACAAAAAACAAAATACATTTCTGCTCTTCACTACTCTTCTAAACTGGTAATTATAAATCCCCCAAACCCCTCAGCCTATGATTTTTCCTCCCTTTCTCTTTCAGTTAGCTCTTGTGTGAATGTGTGACTGTGTGTGTCTTGTGTGCATACTTAAGTGAATTCCCCTCAATAAAACACATTTTTTCTTTTGCTTACTTTTGAATCTTTGGCTGGTTCTTTGCCCGTAAACACTGGTAGGAAAGATCTCACTAAGTTGCCCCCCTCTTGCAGCCTCCTGATTTTGAGCTAATTCATTCCCCACTTTTGCAAGGAGGTATTTGGCATTGCATGGTGGCCCTTGTGGCAGCTATGTTTGGGATAACAGTTCCATAAAGAACCAGAAAAAGGAAGCTGAGAAGAAGGGAGGTAACGAATAGGTATTAGGTTTGGAGAAGGGGAAGAACGTAAAGAATGAACCTGAAAGTGAGAAGAGGAGCACTAATTCATACCAGAATTTCAAGATTCTCAATGGAATTGAAACAGAGATGAGAAGATATGGATGAGCATGATGGTTTAGAATGAAATTTTTCATGTTCAATAGTTTTATTGGTCTTAGGATCCATTGGCAATATAGATAAAAAAATTATATAAAGGGAGAGAGGGGCTGTTGTTAATAAAAAAAAGCCTTGTTAAAACTAGACCAAGCTTTTACAAAAATTGTTTTAGTCCTAGAAATAAAACCAGCAATATATAAATCCTTAAACAAAACAACAGCATGCACAGTTAAATTATCATTATAAAGATAGTCAATACATATAACATCAGCAGAAGACAAAGCATTAGGCAAGACCTTATCAATTACCTGCAAAAAATGCGCTATGAGAGCAGACTGGTGTAAATAATTTCCAGGGTAAGGGAAATATTTAAACACCAGTTTATGGTGGTGAAGGATCAAGCTACAGTTGGAAGTAGGGCTGTTCTTAGTCGGAGAGTTGACAGGCTGGTGAACTGGACTCGAAATGAGAGGGTTTACAGCTTGTAAAGATGATGTTAACTTATCAGCTTGTTGAACTTGAGAGAAATTTGACACTGCATCATGACATGTGAGCCTCCAAGTTGGGTCCTGTTGAGAGGAAACAACCTGAGGGAGGCAGTTTGAACCTGTAACATAGAAAGTAAATTTAGTTTGTTTTTTAATTGGTGTATTCTTAAACCTCAGATGCTCAGGCTAAGAGGATTTGCCGCCCAACCCACGAAATGAAGAGACCACATACAGGGCTTGGGTTGAACTAGGGCAATTCATTAATGTATGCCTAATTAACATAAAGCTGGAAATGAACTTGACCTTGAACTTCAGCTTGAATTTAAACTTGACCATGAACTTGAACTTAAGACCTGAGAAGGGGGGGTCAACAGCATGGGTAGGCTAAGGCAAGGGTCAGCTCCAGACCTCTTCCCCAGCCCTCCTTGGGCGAGGTACCGGGCCTCAAAGCCAACCCATGAGGCTGGATTAAAACTTTGGCCAGCCCCTTTTCTGGAAGGTGAGCCCACAAACCGCAACCCCCCCATCTCATGATGGTAGGGGCAAGTCCCGGGCCCGCCTCAAGGACAGCATTTATCCTACACCAAAGGGTGCCATAGGTACTCACCAAAACCCTTAGACCGCCCCCTACCAGCCATGGATAAGGGCAAGCATCTGCTTAGTCCTTATCCCCCCAACTCCCACTCAGGATAGCTTCAAGCCCCTGTTGCAAATCCCGTAGAAAGATTTCATTGCCCTCGGATGACAAGTGTACCCTGTCGGGCCCATACAGCTCAGGTTTATCAAAGACAATGCCACAGTGAGGAATATAGTGACCCAAGCCCTGTCTCAAAGCATTGCGAATTTCTCTGTTCGCTCGCCTATGAGCGAACTCCAAGGGTCGAGGATCCCCTCCCCCACCCCACACTTTTCTTTGAATCATTGCAGACCAAGCAATGCAGGTGCCAGGCCAAGTATTGAGAATAAGCCACATATCATGAATGGTCTGTATGATCAGGGCCTTTCCTTTTAAAAGTCCAAGATCATTACCACCCAGGTGAATGACCAACACATCAGGCAGAGGCCCACAGCACTCCCCAAACAGCGCAGGCAACAAGCCATGCCAGCGAAGGCCTCTCTTGCCAAGCCATTGGAGCGAGGCTCGGTCACCCAATCCCAAATGCGGGCCAAAATGGCCATCACGAGCCTGCCGCTCTGCCCAAAAGATGAAACTGTGACCACAGATCAGCACTCGCTTCCTCCCAGCCAGAACAGGACGATCTGAAACAAACCAGAAACATTATAACAGGTGAATCGGCCTGACATAGCGCCGGTACGCCCTGGACTTCCATCTCCCAATCCTCTGGATGTCGTCAGCATTCATGCCCATCAAAGCTGCAGTGGAAGCTGCGCCTATGCGAAATGAATGTGTACCAAATTTGGTGCCTTGTAGGCCTAGAAAGGTCAAAGCCTTTTTCATGATGGCCCAGAATTGATACCTAGTGAGCGGGGTTGTGTCAGCATGACAAAACAGAGGCCCCGAATGTGTTCCCCAGCTGGCTATATAAGCCCTCAGCGCCCTGACCGGGCATAAAGCGGCATCACAACATTCCTGTAAAGTAACCAAAGTGCCCCGCCTGGCCTGGTCAGTTTTCGATCCCCTTATGTGAAGGCATAAATGCCGCTCGCCCCAGGTCAGGTCCTTAAACTCTAGGGCCCTGCCAGACCTGTCTCCCTTACTCTGAACCACCAACTCACTTACCCTCAATGCGCCAAAAAATGCAGTGAGAGCCGCCGAGTGAAACAAGAGAGCCTCGTATGCAGAAGAGCACAAGACTTCCTATGTGCCGCCCAAACCCTTCAGAATGCCAGGAGAAAGTGGTTGCCTGTCATCTCGGGCCATCCCTTTTTGCCTGACCCACCCTTCGACAAAGTTGCGTATCCTAAAATCGCTAGTGGGATCAGGGAAGCCTCGTGCCTTGGACCAAAAAGCCAAGGCAGACATGCGGGATCTAATGGATTGAGGGGAGAGGCCTGCTTCCTTAAGGGACAAGCAGAACTGCAAAATATGGTCCACCGGGAGTGGGCATGTGTCCTGTAACCCTTTAGATTTCCGAAAGCTAGTGAAATCCTTAGTGGCCTTATTGTAACTCTTTCTGGTGCTGGGCGCAATTGACATACCGATGATCTGTGCTACCTCACCCCGCCAAGCTTCCACAGATCGAAGGGCATCGGTTCTGGGAGGACGGCAGCATCTGGTGCCAGCTCTCTGAAACGTTTCATCTGCATACAGGAGAGAGAATCAGCCAAAGAATTATCCACACCAGGAACATGTACAGCTGTAAAGACTATGTTAAAACGGAGACATTGAAGCGTGAAAGCCCGCACCAAGCGCATGACGCGCTGCGACCTAGAGGAGAGAGAGTTAATCACTCTGACTGTGGCCAAGTTGTCACACCAAAAGTGGACTGAGACGTTTGCTAAGTCACGTGCCCAGATGTGAACTGCCACTACTATTGGAAAAAATTCCAAAAATGTAAGGTCAGCTATGAGGCCTGCCTCTGCCCAACTCTCGGGCCATCTCTGTGCACACCACCTGCCCCTGAAAGAGACACCAAAACCAATGGATCCTGCTGCATCAGATGATATTTTCAGTGCATCCCTGACCTTGATTTCATCCCGCCAAAAAGAGACAGCATTGAAGTCAGCCAGGAACTCCTGCCACACTCCTAAGTCCAGTTTAATCCCTCTGGTGATCCTAATTCTGTGATGCGGTTTGGTGATGCCCTTCATGGCATCGCACAGGCGCTGAAGGAACGCGCTGCTGGGTGCCACCACCCGGCAGGCAAAATTCAGGTGCCCCACGATCTCCTGAAATTGCGTCTACCCATGAAGGAAGCCACCCTTGACCTGAGATCCTGAACCTTAGCTGGCGGCAGTTTACAAGCTTGGTTGACTGTATCCAATTCAATGCCCAGAAATGTAAGCTGCTGTGTGGGGCCCTCAGTTTTCTCATGTGCCAAGGGCACACCTAACTCCCCCATAAGAGATGTGAATTCTGCCAAGAGGAATGCGCACTGCCCAGAACCGCAGCGTCCTACGAATAAGAAATCATCCAAATAATGCATAATGCCCTTAAGGTCTGATTTGCTTTTGATGGCCCATTCTAAAAAGGTGCTGAATGTCTCAAAAGCAGAGCAAGACACAAAACCTCCCATGGGGAGGGAGCGATCCACATAGAATTTGCCCTCAAAGGCGAATCCCAAAAGTTCAGAATCAGATGGATGAACGGGCAGCAGGCGGAAGGCTGACTTGATATCAGATTTGGCCAGCTCGGCCCCAACACCATGCCTGCGTGCCACCCGTACAGCTGCATCGAACGAAGTATATCTAACCAAACATAACTCAGCCGGAATGGCATCATTAACAGATTCGCCCCTGGGGTAAGACAAATGGTGGATTAACCTGAATTCACCTGGAGCTTTCTTAGGGACAACTCCAAGTGGGGAAATTCTAACATTGGGAGTGGGAAGCTGGTCAAATGGACCTAATACCCTGCCTTCAGCAACCTCCTTCCTAATTTTCTCCCTCACTACATGCTCTTTGCCTATTACTGATTTAAGGTTATTGGCCATAAAAAACTGCCGAGATCCCATACTTGGGATCCTGAACCTCCGAGTAAATCCCTCCCCCAGATATAGAACTGTGGTCCGGTCCGGGTAAAAGCGGAGCCAAGCCAGCAGCCTCTCCACATTAATTAGACTGGGCCCCTTTGTGAAGTGGTGGCTGATTTCCTGGCCCCCGCTTGCCACCTCCATCCCTGAGGCTTGTCCCTCCCCCTCTCCCCTTGTTGCAGTTGCGAATGGAGAGCCCCAGCAGATCCCACATAGGTGCTTATATTTGCAAGGGCGACGGGCACAAAACCCTTGCATCCCGAATTCCCAACAGAGCTGTATTTGCTGCTGCTCCTGCGAGCCCTGAGTGCAGGGAGGCCCTCTGGACTTATTGAACTGCACCAGATGACCGGAGTGGGACCTCTCCCCGAAAATGGGGCGAGCCGGGGTCAACGTCTGCATCCACAATTCAGGGTGTATACTGTCCCATCGCAGGCTTGGCTGCTTCGCTGCCCTCATCCTAAACTTCTCATCGTAGTGCAGCCAACCAGTCCCAGCAAAATCTGCATGAGCCCTGAAAATCGTGTTCAAATATACCACCAGGGAGTGAGCCCTGGAGGGCTGGGCCTTAACTATCACGTCCATGTAAATGAGATAACCTATAAACCAATTAGTCCAGTTCCCCTCAATCCTGCGTTTTTTCAATTTTTCCCTCTCGCCTGCGTCCAAATCCTCCTTCTCTTTCTTATCAAGCTCTCGATACAAAAGGGAGAATAGGTCCACGTATTCTCCCTTCAGTATCTTTTCAATAGTGGTTGAGGTGAGGTGCTCGTCCAATACCCCTGACTGCCCACCTGCATTCTCCTCAAGGCCTGCATCCTTGCTTGACTCCCGCGATACATCGTGGGAATGCAGCGTCGCCCCTGATGGCAGCTGAGAGGGTGACATTTGCTCCCCAGGGGAAGAAGGTGAAGAAGAAAACGATAGCTCTGGGAAACCTGCTGGCGGAGCCCATACCATATTCCTTGGTGGTGTAATGAAACTCCAGGGCCATGCTACGGACGCAGTACCTTCCTCGTGGCCAATAGACTCACCCAGTGCTGCTCCTGCTGCTTCCGACTCTCCCGAGGGCCCGGCCTCCCAACTGACGTGTTGTGATGAGGATGCTTGTTCTCACCTCTCTGGAGGTGATTCTCTCCGCTTCTCACCCGCTCTGTCCTTCTCAATAGCGTCTAGCCGTGCCAAAATCTGGTTAATAACACTCACTGGCATGGAGACCCTCTGCTCCTCCCTTCCTCTGTTCTGCCCCACAGGCCGCTGGCCACTCTCAATGGTCCGAAGCTTAGCAAAAATGGCGGCCGCCACATCTGCTCCCCCATCCTCATCCAACGATGAGGACACTGACATTGGGGCAGCTAAGGCCTTGGCTGGTGTGGCCCTTTTGGCTGGCGTGGCCACTTTGGCCGGCATGGCCCCTTTGGTTGGCGTGGCCTTCTTGGTGGGCTGCTTGCCCTTGGATGCTGATGAAGCTTGTTTGGAAGCCATCAGCACCACTGGCAGACCTAATAAACTCTAACTCCCTTAACCAAACAAAACAAAACCCACAACAAAATGATCACACTCTCTCAGCCCACCAAGGCCCACTGGACACTCTCTCACAGCCCAGATGTGGCAAAACCTGCAAAAGAGCACCTTCCCCCCAGGAGAGAGGTGTAAAAGCGAGAGCAACAGAGAGAAGGGGTGGAAAAGAAAAGGAAGTGAAAAGGCACACTCTCTCAGCCTGACATGCACACTCTCTCAGCTTAACAAGCCCTAAGAGAGAGAGGGGGGAGGAGGAAGGAAGGGAAGGGGGGGAGGAGAAAAGGAAAAGAAAGAAAGAGAAGGAAAGAGAAGAAGAAAGAAAAATTATATATATATATATATATATATATATATATATATATATATATATAAAAATAAAAAAAAAGTTAGGGGGGGCTGGGAAAGCCACAACAGCTGCTCTCCTCAAATAGGTCCCTCAAATGCCCAAGGGCCTCCGAATGGGCTGCTTCCAACTTCTGCTGCCGCCACCGCCACACCAGCGGCCCTCCCCAGGGCCTAGGGGGCCCACGGCAACCCTGCCGCTGCCAAAGATCAGCCCAGGGAGGGGGGAAGAGGTGCAGATGAGCGAGGGAAAGGAGGAAGAAAGGAGAGGGGAAAAAAAAGGAGAGAGGGGGCGAGGGGAAAGCCTGCTACTGCCACTGCCGTAACAACAGCCTCCCCCCCCCGACGAGGCAATTCTGTTGCCGCCGCTGCCGCCACATAGATAGTTAGCCAGCGTATGAAACTCAGATCTGGAAGAATGCTATCATACAGAATGGATGCTGAAGCTGCACCGACCCCTAGTCGCAGCAATGCCACACAGCAGGATGCTACAGAAGGTAGCTCATCTGCTCATGCAGCTACCCCTAGTGGTAGTAATCTGGCACAGCAAGGGACTGCAGCACAGGGACCCCCTATGCCAGCAACAATCTGCCCCGCACACTAAGGTCCTCTGGGAGGAATTTACTGCAGCCAGTCAGAACTAGGCTGGCTGCGGTTACCCAGAGGACCTTCTCTTCTATTGCTCCCAAGTTATGGAATGGCCTGCCGGAGGAGACCCGGCACATTACTGTTGGGGGATGATAGGAGTTCCAGCCCCACGGAAACGCAGCGGAAAAGCCAGAGTTCAGCGAGCCAACAGCAGCAGCCTTGTTCCCCAGTAAGGATACTCACACACAGAGGAGTTTCTTCCAAAACAGGAGGCACTTTATCTTGCAGCAAAGTTCCGTTATATACAAAACAAAGGACGGACGGACGGACAAAAGCTTGCGCCAGGCACCAGGTTTGGTCAACAGACAAATACATATTGGCGTTGCTTTGTTATATACATATCTACAACCAATCAGGTAGAGGTTTGCACACCTCCCTCTACCATCTGTACATGACCCCAGTTTCTTATGCAACCTTGCAATTATCCACAGCGGGGGCATGATGCAACATCTTTGCAGTGGGCTGATCATTTTCCCAGCGTTCCCTGCCTGGAATCCCTGACAATCCCCTCCAAAATGGTCAGGCCACTGTGTAGGACATTTTCACTATCCATATATGTCATACAATACATGTTACATAATACATACAGTACATACATTCAAGGGTACAACTCATCTTCCACCTTACACTCTGGTGGCAAGGCCCAGTTTACTTGCCAACTTCTCATGGCTTACTACTGGAAGGGCCTTTGTGAGCAAATCCGCAATATTGTGTTCAGATGGACAATACCGCAAACACAAAATCCCATCCTGGATCATTTGCCTCACATTTTGGTACCGTACCCCAATGTATTTAGTTCTACACTTTAAGTTTTCTGCCTCAGCCATTCCTGTGCAAGCTTGTGAGTCTTCATGTATTTCCAGAGGTATGCTGCAAGGCTCTTGTATGTCTGTCAGCATTTGTCTTAGCCACTGTACTTCGCTAGCCATTTCTGACAATGCTGCAAATTCAGCCTCTGTTGTGCTTAGCGCCACACAACTCTGCTTTCTTGATCTCCATACTATGGGACTCTCCGCGTACCTGGCTACCAACCCAGTCACTGACTTCCTGTCTGCTAGGTCAGCAGCAAAAGAGCTATCGACATAGCATTCCAGTGTTTTTTGGCTTCCCACCATTCTCAGACACAGATCTCTTGTCCCTTTGAGATATCTGATGACTCGTTTTACAGCCACCCAATCTATCTGTCTGGGCTTGGAAGCTCTCCTGCTTAACAATCCAACAGCGAAACTGATGTCTGGTCTCGTGTTGTTAGCAATGAATAACAGGCTTCCAATGAGAGAATGGTATAGCTGAGGGTTCACAAACAGCTCACTTGCTTCCAAATCTGCGAAGTCTGTTGTCATGGGAGTTCTGTCTTTGCATCACACAGACCACATTTAGCAACAAGACTGTTGATCTTTTTCTTTTGGCCCAGAAAAATCTCACCATCACTGGTTCTCTCCACTTCGATACCTAAATAACACTTCAGACTGCCTAGGTCTTTTAGCCTGAATCGTTTCTCTAACTCCATCTGCACATGCTTTACATCACTGGCACTTCTGGCTGCAACACAAAGATCATCAACATATATCACTATTATGACACAGTTGTCACCTGCCCCCTTTGTATATACGCATGCATCCGCGATGCTCCTCGTATACCCAAGTGCCACCAATTGCTGATCAATGCATTTGTTCCAACAGCGAGCGCTTTGGCGAAGACCATAGAGAGCTTTGCACAACAGGTCTACTTTGTTGTCTTCTGCGCCATCATACCCTGGTGGTTGCTCCATGTAGACTGTTTCTTCTAGATCAGCGTTCAGGTAAGCTGTCTCAAAATCAAAATGTTGAACAACCATTTTCCTCTTGGCAGCAACAGCTAATACCATCCTCAGACTTTCTGGTTTGGCTGTGGGAGAAAAACTCCTGTCAAAGTTGGTGAACCTTTCCTAGGAGAAACCAACCGGGCGTGCCTTATACTACTGTGTACCATCAGGCATGTCCTTTAATTTAAACACCCACCTGCAACCAACTACCTTCTGGTCTTTGGGCCTGTCTACCACCTGGAAGACCTTTCTTTCGACAAGTGACTGGAACTCAGAGTCCATGGCAGTGTTCCACTTTTCCTGTTCCTCCTTGGGATACTCTAACAGTTCCTGATAACTTTCAGGCTCACTAGCCACAACACTGAACAGCTTGGCACCTTGAACAACAAATCTGACAGGGGCTTTTCTTACTCTCTTGGATCTCCTAGGAATGAGCACCTTAGTTCTTCCTGACTCAGTTTCGCTAGGACTACTGCTGCTCTCAGTGTGAGGCTTTTCTTTGAGTGCAGTCCCAGGTTTGAAGCTAGGTGGTGGTGAGGAGTCGTGTGAGGTTCCAGGTTTTTCCTCCTTTTCATCATCAGACATCACTGCCCCTCCATTTTCAGGAATTTCAGGAACACTTTTGTCACTTTTACCCAGGGGTATCAAAACCTCTTCGTTACAGTGCAGTCTATCCCATCCTGAATGGATTTCAAAGTTTGCACTCCTAGAATACACTATTTTGCCAGCACGGTGTAGAAATCTATATTTGTTACCTTCATATCCCACAAAGCGTAACCGTCTAGATTTCTCCTCTCCAGACTTTCTGAAACATGGGGAACATACACACTAGCAAACTGACCCCAAACACGTAGATGCTGCAGGTTTGGCACTCTACCATACAATAGGTAATATGGAGTTTGCTTCACACTTGAACTCCACATCCTGTTTAAGTGGTAGTTTGCTGTCACTATTGCTTCTCCCCAAAGTCCTGCTGGGGCTTGGGCATCCTCCATCATACAGTCCTTCATTTGTTTTAACAGCCCAATTCTTCTTTCTGCAAGACCGTCCTCCCCGGGAGATGTGGGGTTGGTGGTTTTATGCCTTATGCCTTTCTTACGCATCCAGGCTTGCAGGCTGCTAGACAGGAATTCTCCCCCTCTGTCTGACACAAGACTGGCCACTTTATAAGGAAATTCCCTCTCAACAGCATTCACCCACTCTTGGAACTTTTCAGCTGCTTGACTTTTCTCTTTCAGCAGATAGACATAGGAGTACCTGGTGTGTCTGTCTACAATTACCAGGACATACCTATTTTGCCCTTCAGTTGGCTTGAATGGCCCAGCCAAATCTGCATGTACAACCTCAAAAGGCCGTTGGGTGACACACTTGCTTTTCTTGGCAATGGGGTAAGCCTTTACCTTAACCTTTTTGCACACAGAGCACTCTAGGAACTTAGGACAATTTCTGACCTGTAACCCAGGGCATACCTTTGCCAACTCTTACAAACCTTTGTAGCTGGCATGACCCATCACTCTGTGGAGATAATGTACACACTTTTCATGTAGAGGTTTGTTACACAAAGGGTTAACGTTTGCCACTTTTCCTTTGGGCAACATGTGGTAAACCTCTGCTTTTTCACCCCTTTTGCACAAAAAACACCATTTGCCGTAATAATACATTTCTCCCCTTCAAACACCACTTTCTAACCCTCACTGGCCAGTTGGGAGACACTCAAAATACAGTTCTGCAAATTTGTCACGCACAATACATTATTAAATGATTTACCAAAGCATGGCACATATGCAGTATCCATCTTCTGCACCTTGCTGGGTGCCCCATCTGCAAGGGAAATTGCTGTTATGTTTGCATTTGTAACATTACTCAACAGCTTTAAATTGTTCACCATGTGGTGAGTTGCACCACTGTCTAGCAACCACACACCACTCTCAGACTGTTCTTTTGCCACAAACACATGGCCTTCAGCCTGTGATGACACGCCCCTCCGCTTCTGGGCTGTCTTCTTCCCTCTGCTCAGCACTGGCATTCTGCAGTCCTTCTGGAGATGGCCGACTCTCTTACATCTGTAGCAGCATCTGGCAAAGCCGCACACTGCTCCTTCTTCCAGGTCAGATGCCTCCTTGGGAGCTGCCTCTCCCTCCTGGCGACTGGCTGTTCTCCCCTCCGACTGCAGTCTGGAATCGAACTGCTTACGTTGGACTTCCTCCAAAATCCTCCCGGCTACCAAGTCTACAGTCAGCTCTTCCTCACGCACACCCTGGAGGCTGTACATCAAAAAGTCCCATTCCTTAGTGAGGCTTCCCAGTAGAATAAAACTTTTCTGCATTTCTGGGATATTTACCCATCTGCTGGCTACCTCTTGAAATAACTGTTTCATCAGCATGAGGTGCTCTCTTACACAGCTTCTGGGACATAACTTTGTGTTATACAGTCTTTTTGTCCATAGCATTTTGGACAAACATGAGGAAGATTGATGCAGACGCTTCAGAGCCTCCCAGAGCTGATATGCTGTGTCCGCAGCAGCAGCGTGAATCAACTGGGAAGGACTTAAAGTGAGCAAAATAACTGCTTTGGCTTTTTCATCAGCAACACGATACGCTGCTATCTCAGCAGCTGACGCACGGGCCGGCGGCCGACCCTCGCTCTCCAAAACGTGCCACAAGTTCTCCTTTATCAGAGATGCTTTCACATAAATCCGCCAGCTTTGATAATTCGTGTCATTTAGTCTTTCAAAACGCACAAAGCTTGTTTCAGTCATTCTGCTGCCTTTGTAAAAACAAAACACAGGAACGCAGCTGGCCGGCCTCCTCCTCCAAAGTGTCCTTGAACAGCACCGGACTAAAAATTAACTGTCTCTCTGCCAAAACACAGACTCCCAAAGCACCGGAGAGCCAGGCAAACAGTCAAAAACAGTCCCAGTATCCAGGGGAAAAACAACTACAGGTGCGCTGTGGATGCTGTGCACTCTGGGCCTGGGCCCATAACCACTGTTGGGGGATGATAGGAGTTCCAGCCCCACGGAAACACAGTGGAAAAGCCAGAGTTCAGTGAGCCAACAGCAGCAGCCTTGTTCCCCAGTAAGGATACTCACACACAGAGGACTCTCTTCCAAAACAGGAGGCACTTTATCTTGCAGCAAAGTTCCGTTATATACAAAACATAGGACGGACGGACAAAAGCTTACGCCAGGCACCAGGTTTGGTCAACAGACAAATACATACTGGCATTGCTTTGTTATATACATATCTACAACCAATCAGGTAGAGGTTTGCACACCTCCCTCTACCATCTGCACACAACCCCAGTTTCTTATGCAACCTTGCAATTACCCACAGCTGGGGCATGATGCAACATCTTTGCAGTGGGCTGATCATTTTCCCAGGGTTCCCTGCCTGGAATCCCTGACAATTACCAGTCTTGACTGCTTTAAAAGAGCAGTCAAGACTGATCTCTTCCAACAGGCCTTCCAAGACTAGCATTTCCATCGCCTCCCATCAATTGTCTTGCTGTTCTTTTAATAGCTGATTGATTTTAGTGTGTTTTAGGGGGTTGGTCTTAGGTGGATTGGTGGGTGGGGAGGATTGGGTATGTTTTTTAATGTTTTTAATGTATTAATGTATTTAATGTTGTTTGCCGCCTCGATCTAGGTGGAGAGGCGGGCTAAAAATAAATGTTGTTACTATTATTATTATTATTAGTGGCCATACTGACTCTCCTGCTGCTTTCTGGGAATCAATACGGCTCATGCATGACAAGTTAACACCTGAACAAATTTCAGGGTTTCTGGACAAGACGATGGACATGATGCGGCTGACCTCTAGACAGATCCCCACTGGAACCCAGGGGGCTATTCCACGGCACCCAGAGCCACAACCTGCTCTTACCTGCGTCAGAACGCTTCCAACCTACAAGGACTCGGAGGACTTTGAATCTTTTGTCACCTCCTTTATTCGTGCAGCGAACGATTTTGGGAGAACTATATGCATGAACTTCGTCCTCATCTCACAGGGACTCTGTGAGACATCGAAGCCAGCATGCCCGTTGCTGAAATGCATGATTTCTCCAAATTCATGGCCCTAGCCTGGGAGAAACTCAGACTCACACCGGAGATGGCTAAGGTCCGCTTTCGCAACACCAGGAAGAAATCTGGTGCAACCTACCGGGAAATGGCAAACACTGGAAAAACACTGTTTAAAGTGACCTATGTAGTTAACATGACATGTCTATTCCATTCAACAGAAAAATGAAAACAAAATCAACAATATAAAATGAATACAATTGTATGAATATTTATTTCTAGTTACAAGAAACAGAATCAGTCCCTCATTTGTACAAAAATACATGAAAGATTACAATTAGGTTCACTAACATAGGAAAGGACAAAGGAAAAAAGAAAGAAAGAAAGAAAGAGCTATTTACATCGTGAAGGAACACATAGTGAGCACGAGGTTTTGTCTCTTAAGCTAATACTTTTGCATTCCCTGAACACTTTAATTCCACTTTGCAGTCACTAAAATTCTTGCCTTTTGACAACATAATTTATAATAAACAAGTTTTGCCACTGGAAAGGTGCATTGATTGGTTAAAATGGTCAGGTACTTAGTGCAGAAAAGATAAGACAAAACATCTAAAAACAGAGGCACGTGTTTCTTCAAGATTACAACAAATAAGAAAGCTATACTTTTAAAAACCTCAACTGTGATATAACTCATCTAGTATTTTTTTTTTTAAAAAAAACCAAATGGTTTGGTATTTTCCTACTTGATATATTTCAAGATTGCTACCTGACATATTTTATTAAGCAAATAAAAATTACAGGCAAAGGAAGCAAAATTCAACAGGCTCCAGAAACAACCCTGAGCATCCCTCTTTACATTCATGTCATTTAAATACAAATTTAAAAACAAACAAAAAAGGAAGTCAAATTCCTTCAGTCCTTGGTTTCTAGGCTGCCAAGCAGCTTTATCTGCTGGAAATATTTAAGATGTTCAAATTTTAATTTCCAGCAAAAAAAAGAAAAGAAAAGAAAGAAAAGGCCAGGAGAGGGCTCAATAATGGTATGCTCAAGTAATGCAGTGACCACTTTGATGTGTTTAAACTTGGGAAAGTGTATATAAAATAGTTAGCAATCTACATTTACAATCATGATCGTCAAAATTTTTTGTTCTCAAATTAAATAAAAATGGTCAAGTTTCAGAAATAAGCAACAATTAGTGGGAATTGCATTAACGAAATTAAGCTATGTAAACATACTTATATTTTTAAAATTCTAAATTATCTTACTGAAAAAGTTGTGAATGAAAATATTAAACATATATGTCAATTTTAGGAGAAGTGGAAAAGAAAATGCAAAATGAAGTTGGGACATTCAAGTTAGCTTAGTCTGATATTTAAGAACATTGATTTTAAAAAAAAAGAAAAGGAAAAAGAAATTTAATATGTATGAATTAAACCAAGAAAGCTGTAATAAAAACTAGATCAAGTTTCTTCATCATATATGTAGACATTTCATGGAAAAAGACTACTAAAATGTGTCCCATAAGCTAAAATACAGTGTTTCTATACCACTGATTCGGCTCATATGTATCACTCAAGCTCGTTACATTATCTTAAGCTACTCTCAAGATTAGTTGAATACTTTACGATTTTTTTTAAACTCCATTCAGATGGGCTATTAATTAGATGAGATAATCACTATAATTTAATTGTACAATTTAAAACAATATCTGGAGACAGAGAGAAGATACTTAACCTGGAACACTGATTTTGAAAATTTCTAGGATGCTTTATAAATCATGCAAAGTACACACACACTTAATTGTTCACAGTCATAAACAGTGACTTTACTTTAATGATAGCTATGACCAGAAATAAAGAGCATTTGTATATAAATATAGGATAACTTTTATACTAAAAAGATATTTCCGTAGTTCAGGTGGTACAGAACATGGCACAGCCCATCTACACAGCTATGTGGAATTAGCAGTATTTGGTCCAGCATGATTATATTAACAGATATCACTTTTCTATGGCCTACATTCAAATTACTCAAATTATAGCCAGGAAATTATATGTATTAATGCAAGACAAAGATTGCTTGTTCCATGCCCACATGAATGTTCCATGTGGAAAATTACAGAGAATCTAAACGAGACATTATAGTCTATTGGTGAACCAGGACTGAAGCGAGATCAAACCAATTTGTCAGATACTGGCACAAACTCTTTAGTGCATATATCCCCAAGTATCAATTGACAAAATTGATAATAATAAATCCCAGGATGGCCAGGATGTCTGGAAATCTAACTTCCAATAAAAGTTTCAAACCATTAAGCTGCCAGTACTGCTGTACATTATGGTCCAATCATTCTAATAGTGGTACTTGTATATGTTTCCTTTGTTGAACTAATAAGATGTATGGCCATGCTTGATTATGTTTACAGTTTTTAATGCACACTCAACATGTCAGGTTTTGCTTACAAAATGTAAATTCCAGCTGAAGCTATTTCCAACATTTACCTAGCTGAACGTCATTCTAAAATTATTCCCAACACACATACCTGTATCAACGCCAATGGAACACTACCCAATTTGGTCCTAGCCACAATTAGGAGTGCTGCAGAGGCCTCTTTCAGTTGGAACTAATTACACTTCCTGTTATATTTGCACAAGTATTTTTATTAACTGTAGAAAGCACCAAGCCACATTTTGAAGCCCAAGTTAAAAGTTTGTTGCAAACTGCACTTTCAGTATCAAAAATGTAAGATTAAAAAGAAGGAGCAGGTCTGCTTAGAGAACAGTACTGACCTCACATGGTTAAGAAACTGTGCAGCATTCTATCTGCTCTGTGCTAAAATCTGAAAATTTAAGGAAACAATGCTAAAAATAAAAACAGAATTTGTGTCACAACAAATAGAACAACTAGCTCTTCTAACAGAGCCACTATCTCCTCCTCTTTTGATTCCAAATACTTAAATAATCACTCCTCTCACTCTAGCTGTTTACAGTGGACTTTGCCGTTAGGTATATGCAGAATAAAGGAGTCTAGCAGGCTGATAGACTGAACACCCCCCCCCCGATTAAAATGGATTCAAAATATTCCTGCATGTGATTATGAGCCTTTTGCATAAATATCTAGCACTGAGGTACTGCATACAGGCTACAGCTGTTACTATCAAAAAGTATACCTTCTCAACAATACGTGTGGCTTTTGATTTTTCAGATGCTCATTGATACTGTTCTTTCAAGAACATGAGCACATGGCAATCTGTGGTCTGCAGAGGTCAGACACTTGGATCCTAGTTCAGCTGAAGCAACTGAATGCTACACAGGTTTTAGATTAATACTCAGATCCCGTGTAAATTTAATAGCTGAATCACCTAATATAGGCCATATGCAATATTCAGAAAGAGGAGTGCAAAACAAAGACAAAAATAGTGAGTGATTAATAAAAAAAGTAAACACACTAAGTTTTAAATTGTCAAGATTATTCCAGGGCAAGCGTTCTTTTCATCAATTTTGCTTCACCAACTTGATCCTGTTAAGTGGACCAGCCAAGGAACAATTTCCATTTTTGTTTAGTGATTTTACAAACCCTTTCCCAGCATTGAGTGGGGAGAGTACTTGGGACCTTCCACAGAAATCATGCTTGGGTGTTATACAAACCAGCAAAATATTAAGTCTGCTGGCACGAGCTCAAATGATCCCTTTTTGAGTTCCAAGGTGCATATGTATTCTTTTTAAAAGACAGCTACAAGTCTGCCAATGTCCCAGTGTGAACTTTCTTATACAATATTTCTTTTGCAACTCCAGTCTTTGAGCCAAGCCAGTCTTCAACATGGACTTGAACAGAGGTCATAAGGCCACACGGATGCAGTGGTGTTTGAGTTTACAGGGCAATACTCCTTTGTTCAGTTGATAGAATTCAACAAGCTGTATTAGATCAGTGAATTTGGTGCTTCCATCATCAAGGCTTAAAAATATTTGTCCATCATCTTCACACTGGAAAAATTAAAACAGAAAAGAAAAAGGAAAAATTGAAGCCTTTCTAAATTAGATAGTAAATAGCTTCACAGGAAGGAAGTTAACTGAAAATAACCATCTTATGCTAAGGCTAAATGATAAAATTATTTAACAAGCTATAACCAAATATAAAACATATCTGAAATTCAGCATGTAAATTTCACATCTTACATTTTTATGAAGCCTTTGGCACAATCCCTTCAGCCTACGTACCCAACATCAGTACATGTGACTGCATTTAAATTTAGCCACCCTTGCTTCTCTCCTGTCTTCCTCCTCTTACTGTCTTCTTTCAGTTGTCCTTATCCTGAGTGCAAAATTTCAGTAACTGGGTAAAAAGATCTGTCTTTTAAAAATTTAATTGATGCTTTGCAAACTTCAATTCAGATATGGGATAATGGTAAATGAAGTACTTCTCTCATTTTTCTGAAAAATATATGTTAATTCTAGCACTGAAAAATAGGTTTGGAATTCTGAATTGTGGGTGTATAGTTTGTAATTTTAGTTCTTTCCAAAAAATAAACACAGCTTAAAAATTAAGATTTGTACATGGATTTGTGGCAAATAATATACTTAAGGAAAAACAATTACGATTGCTGCCCCCCAAATAAACACCTTTACAAATTTGTATAATTTACAAATTCTTGTTAATTAAGTTTGAAAGACAATCCATAAATGGAGATAACTGAGAATTTAAATATTGAGCAGAGAAAAAAATGTACTGCTTTTGGGGAAAATATGACTATATAATAGGATCTTAAATAATATTAACCCATTTTCTCAATCTCAATGAAAGGAGAGGGGTTGTCAGCTGCTGGGACAAACGTTCCTCCTGAGAAAATTTTGATACAGTGGGATTCCTTGCAGTTCAGGTCTTTTTTTCACACAAAATCTATTTCTGCTTAGGAAGCTTGTGGGTGTGAGGAAAAAGTGGTATTCTACCAGGAAACAGGCAATTTCTTGGTTTTTGCACATAAAATATTGTATTTTGTACAAAAGAAAGTTTCCTCTCCAGCAGTCTAATTTCCTGTGCAAAAAAATTTAAAAAATAAAAATTCTATTTTCTGTGCAAAAACCAATTTCCTGAGAAACAACTTCCAGCCACAAAAGTGGGCAAAACTATTTAACAAAACCTCTCATTTATTTATTTCGCTATTGCTGATAAGGGGTTGACTTGGATAGTACCTCTTATCTGATTTAGTCCACTAGTTGTAAATAAGCAAGTTTGTGTTTCTTTTCCACCCACCACATTTCTGCCATCTAACCAAGGAAAGCACATCACAATATAGACTATGTGCAAAAAAATGTAAGGCCAGCAGGTTGACACTACATGGTCAATTATTACCTATTTTCTAGAAGACCAACTGGGCAATTTTATTCTATGCATGTTTCATTTTGCATGCATGGATAGTAAAGGGATACTTCATACTGGATCAGGATTGGGAGACCTCAGTTCAGATCTCCACCCAGCCATGAGACTGACAGAGTGACTTTGGTTCAGTCATTATCTCTCTTCCCAACCTATCCGTACAAGGTTGTTTTGAGGGGGAGAAGTATGTATGTTGAAAGAAAGATAAGATGTTCAATGTAAATATATAACTCCTACATGGCGTAAAGGAAGGTGGAATATGCGTGCAAATGTTCTGCTTTGTGTGATGGGCCAGATCAGAAGAGAGATATTGTTTAATATAACATATTTTAAGGGGGGAAAAAACTGGGAAAGGAGGAAATTCAGTTTCTGGAATTTATAATCTCCTTAGGTAAAATATAAGTCTCCTGAGACATCTTTAACAGATCCTAGGATAAAATTCCTACTATGCTAAAAGAGTGCTGTCCTTACCGGCAAAATCTGAAAATGCTTAATTTTTTGATGATGACACAGTGTGAGTACAAATGCCTTTGGATTACTCTGGCTATCCCGGAGAAGAAAGAGCCTTGGGGGGAAAATATTGTAAGTTTTTATTAAAATAACTACCGATACTCACATAATAATAAACTTTTTTGTTATATCATTAGCATAGTTCAAAAACTAAGTTTATTCACAGTTAATCTATAATTTAGCTAATAGAATTGTGAAGCTATTTCAAATTATAATAACAAAAAATAATCAAACAAAATTGCAAGTCCCTTTTAACTCTCTGCCATGTCTATTCCAAGCCAGACCCTGAAAAATTGATGTCTCAACCTTCTGAACATCCCTAAGGAAGTGATCCTAGAAAGAGCTATAGATCAGTGGCAGAGTGTGTGCTTTGCATGCAGAAGGGTCTCAAATTAAATCCTAGCATCTTTGTCCAATTTCTCAGCCTACATAGTCACCACTATAGTTACAGAGTAACTCTCATTTTTTCTATTTAACTAACATAGTTACTCTAAGTTACTCTAAAATCTGTGTCCTAAAAGCTTCCAACATGCAGTACAAAACACACTCTCTTTCCACTTATGCCATTGCCTCAATACCCAGACCAGAGCACAAAGAAGCAACGCAATGCACAAAAAAGCAGCACAAAGACTACAGTACTTCAACCATGTGAAACTCTTTATCCATCTTTTAGTGAGGCCACGTTCCAATAGCTATAATGGTAACTAAAAGTTATGTCATACAACAAAACAAATTTATATCATAATGTAATATAATTGTACTTTCTTTCATTACTGCAAAAAAAATTATTAACAACAATTTGCTATTTGTATCTTATTACTTCTGAGCTCCACTGTAGAAAATACTGATCTAACGGGTTGGCTAAATCTGGCTACATACAAGGCTGTTTCCTATGTTACTGAACATTTACAGCAAAAGAATATATCATACTTTCTTTTCCAAGGATACGTATGATGCAGGCTTTTAAGGCCATGTAAATGGTTCATGCTTAAGAGGACATTCAGATTATGGCTATGTCTAGTATCTTTTAAGAAACATTAAAAGATTCCATCCATAGGCAAGGAAATGCATACCCATCCACAAGACCCTGCTGTTTAATAATCCTGTGTGATTCTTCTCTAGATATCCTGCCGTGAAACCAGTGCTGTGTCCTATGAATAACTAAAGGAGAAATAATCAGTTAGTACACATAAATTATATTACCATGAGGTTTTAAGCACATATCCCCAACCCTTCGAATGACTACACCCACTTAACATCCCTCCTTGTCTGCAAATTCCACTTACTATCAGATAGATGTGCAAATACATTATCACCCATACAATTCTAAAATGAAGTTAATATTAACTCATTCAGAGAATATAGGTTTTTGAGCATGAAATTATTCTATCACAGTTACATCAAGGATAGTATATAACAATGTTTGTCAGTTTTAACACACAATCTAGAATTCTGCTAGGTGGTTCACACAAAAGTACAACTCAGAAGTACTGCTATATTGTCTCCCACCTCCTGTGATACACAACAAGGAAAAATATTTCAAGCAATGAACACATAAAAATGTATACCCATCCACTTGTGCAACTGTTGAAAAACTGAAAGCTCTGGCTATATGCCACTTGAATAATCAACTATAATTGCACCTGTGTGTAAAATAAGTCCGAAGACAGATCTGGTCAATCAAAGGCCAGTAAATATAGATGTTAAGTTATGCACCCATAATATCCATGAAAATCTGGACCAATGGTTTAATTTTTATAGACTTCTGGCCCTGGCACAGGTTGATATAGGATCAGGCTTATTGCTTTATTTAGACCAGTGGTTCTTAACCTGAGGTCTGCTGACCACGGGGGGAGCGCCATGTCCTCAGAGGGGGGTCCACAAAGCCTCAAAGGCTGCTCAGCCTGTTTCTTCCCCACAACAGAGCATCTATCTGACAGGAACCAAGGCAAAGGCAGGCGGGCAAAATCTGAAAATGCTGGGCCTGTGCATTGTCTGTATCATAGCCTCTCCACTGTGGGGAGGAGGCAGGCTAGCAGCTGAGTAACAGCAGAACTGACAGCTAGCCAGCCAGTTTGGAGAAGAGTAAGATGGGAGAAAGAGGGAGGGAGTTTAGTTGACATCAGTACTGAGGAACTGTCAGACCCTTTGCTTGTTAGTATGAACACTCTTTCTTTCCCTCCCTCCCTCACCCATTTTGGTCCAATTCTTCCTGGCCTACTCCCCCACCAATCTAGGGCTGCAAAGGAAAGGTGAGTCATCACTAAAAACTTCTCTGCCACCACCACCGCCACCACCACCCCCTCCGCTCCAAGCTCAGGTGTGGATCTCTCCCCCGGCCTATGGTGACTATCCTTGGGTCTTTCCCAGGTGACAATTCAATGCTAAATGTCATGCAGATTGGATAAGCGGTTGGCCTCTTCATGTTACCACTGCTTGCTAATGGAGGTTAGATTCTGTGCGAAAACCATTCAATCCATGTAAACTGTAGCTTTGAATTGCCACTCAAGGAGCCAGGGATGGAGATCACAGGCGAGGGAGAGATCCATACCAAACTTGCAGTGGGAAGGGGTACAGAAAAGGTCCAGTGATGACTCATCCTTCCTTTGTTCAAGTATGTTTTTCCTCCACCCACTTCTGCCTCTCACCCAATCTGCTTCACAAAGTGGGTCAGCAACACAGTCCTGACTTGTGGGAAAAAGTAGGCCACGGAGAATTTGACTATAGTTGTTTGCCTGTACAGCAGTCACTGCCACTGCCACTGCCCCCACCACATCAGGACTGGATGAAAGGCAAGGAGGGGAAAGGAAGGAGGAGTTTTCTTCCAGAGCCCACTGGAAATGTATTATTTTTTATAAATGTATTATTTTTTATATCTCTGGTGCTGTGTCCAGCCAGGCAAGCCTTCCTTCTTTTCCTCTTCCACACTATATTTTTGGTGACCCTCCAAACTGCACACACTCCCTCCACCTTCTTCCACATCACTGGCTGCACTTCACTGCTCCTTTTCCATTTTCATCAGTGGGGAAGGACACCAAGACAGGTGAAGGAGGAGGGAGGGAGGGAAAAAAGAGCAGGTATACTAGCAAGCAAAGGGCCTGGCAGCTCTCCACAGCACTAATGTCACTCTAATTCTTTGCCTTCTTCCTCTTCCATCTCACTTTCCTTCTGATGAAGAAGGCAAATAAGGGTGTTTAAGTGCTTCCTATAGGAGATCAGACTGCTCTCAACTTGAAAAGAGGGGAAGCAGAAAGAGAAGAGAGAGATTAGGGCAAAAGCTAGCTGACTAGGCCTGCAAGTTGCCTATCAATCTGTTACAGCATCAGAGGCACTGGGAGGACAAACCTTTTCTCCTGCTTCCTCCTGCAATGCAGATTGAAGAGCAATGTGCAGGTCTAGCCAGCCGGTGCCTCCTGTCACATACCACTTCTCTGCGGGGAGGAAGCAGGCTGAGCAGCTGAGAGACAGCAGAGTGGCCATGTGACAGGAGTGAAGGCAAGGCTGGCTGGCTGGCTGGCTGGCTGGGCCTGTGCATTGCTGTTCACTCTACTCCAGCCATAAACATGTAGGAAGGAGGAGGAGAAAAGTCCTCCTTCCCCCTCCAACACCTCTGTGTGCATTGACTTATTTCTGTCTCTTCTGTCTCAATTTGAAGATCCTTGATGAGCTACTTTAAATATTTGATGCACTTTAGGGTTTTAAATCTTGAGTGAAGTCTTTGGCAAAAAAGGTATTTAAAGATGGTCCCTCATAAAGAAAAAGTTAAAAACTACTGGTTTAGACTAATGTAATCAAAGGGCTATTTTTTTTTTCTATACAGGCTTATGGAACTTTCATTGATATAAAATTAGTCTTAGTGGTCTACCATTATTTATAGACCAAACTGCCCTTTTTTTAAAAAAAAAATTGCTACCATTCTGCAAGGCAAGAGCCTATGCTGATGGTAGCAATATACGTTAGAAAGGCTTTAGAACCTGATGCCTATGTGATAAGAGCTGGAAATATGTGTTGAGGTCATGCTTGTCAAGGATGGAAGAGATTTTGTGGCAGGCACAGGCCTGGGAAAAAGCTGGGGATGTGGTGTGGTTGGATTTATGACTCTCACCAATCATCATTTTGTGCCCCTTAATTTATAATGTTAACCTATAAAAGTTGTAAGCTGTATGGATGCCTTAGTCTCTTCCGTGGATATGAGCTGTGTTGCTCATACTTTTCTATCAAAAGAAACTACTGTCTACCTCAGAGTGAATTTTGTGGAGTATTGGTTATCCAGTACATGACATTTTGTTGAGGTTCCCCACTACCTGCTATTCAAGCTGCTCAGACTGGGTACCCTTACTGCTGCATCATGCAGGCTGAGAAAGAGTCACCAGACAATTTGCATTTGGAAGGGGAAGAGGACCTGGGTGAAAAGCCATGTACCCCCAAGCCACATAGCCCCCAAGCCAGGAGCCTGCCCCAAGACAGTAGGGCCCCTGAGATTGAGGGCCAATGCTGTCACACTATAGTCAACCTGGGGCATCCACCCTATGATGGGAGTGGATCAATGGACCAGTGGGAGCAGCAGCTGACCCCTGGTTCCCAGCTGCAGAACTTCTGCACTATCACTGCCAGGCCAGCCATATCTTGGAATGGGATGTCCAGATTGGTGGCATTTGTTCCTCAGGGCGGTGAGGACCCAGGTCTGGAAACTGAAGTTCAGCACCTTTGGGAGGAAATGGAAAAAAGCCTGACAGATGATCCAAAAGATGCTGATGACTATGTGTGCAAGCCAAGAGGACAAGGCAGGAGTGATGGGTGCAGCGGCCAGAGCCACTAGAGGAGGAAAGGTGCCAGAGGCACCCAGGGATGGTGTGCCAAGACTGACGGGTCCCCCACCCCCAGGCAGACCAGAGTCTACCCCACTGCCAGTGCCACTGATGCTCCAATTCCTAGAGGTAAGACAACTGAAAGCCACATTTGACAGCCAAGATGAGAGACTATTGTATTTCCTGACTCAGGTAGCTGGATTCATGGCTGAATGGAAACATACCTTTCCCCCTGAGGAACTGAAGGTGGATGTCTCGTGGTGAGGCTGGAGCATTGGACTGGTGGAGCATTATGACATGAGAGCCACTGAATTGGACTTTCGACTGTTAATGAATCTCTTGAGGGCCTGGTTTGAAGACTCATTCTGCCCTGCAAATACCCAAGCATACCTAATATCTCTGAAGCAGGGAAACCAACTGGTGGCAGAATATGCAGAGGAGTTTCAACAGTTTTCACCACAAATGCCCACTTGGTCAGAAGCCACCAAAATCCATTATTCCAAGGGGCCTGAAGCTTCTGAAACTGAAAGCCTGAAACTGAAGAGTGGGCAGTCATTTGAGACAATCCAGACACCCTGATGGGTTGGATGCTGCTGGTAGGTGAAAGTGAAACCTAGAGGCAACAGGTAAAGACTGCTCGCAGAAGCAGAGCCCTCAAGCAAAGCCCCTGGCCAAAGCAGCAGCATAAAAGGGGACTTATGAGGTACCCAACAGTAAACACAAGAGATCTACATGTCAGGGGTTTACCTTTGATGTGGTCACAAAGGACATCAGATTGTCACCTGCCTAGAGATCCCCAAACCCAGTGGGGACAAAGGGAAACAAACGGAGAAGGGAAAAACAGTGGGGAACAGTGCAGCATTGATGCTGGAAGAAGCAAAAAGTCAGTTCAAATTTCCCAAGGATGACAGTACCAGCACTTCTGGTGACAGTGATGCCGAGCCAGTGGAAAGGAGTTGGATCTGCCCTAAGTGCCAAAGAGCAGGTTGCACCCAGTACGCACCAGGACACAATGGTGAGTGAGAGTGCAATCCCATTTTTTGTACCCATTAGACTAGACATTGGGGGGGCTGGCACTAGGATGGACTTAATGGGCATCATAGACTTGGGGGGCTTGATGAATCCCACAATTGTGATGGGCATGAGGTTACAGGCAGAGGAAATGGGTACTCCCATCATGTTTATATAAACGGATGGGAGGGAGAGCCAAGGCAAACTAGTGAAATGTCAGAGACTGCCAATATACTTGGGACCACTGAGAGACCATCCAATTCATCCTGGTTCCCAATGCCCATTATCCAGTGGTACTGGGACTGAACTGGTTAAAGACACATGACCCCCCCACATCAAGTAGAGCAATGGGACAGTGTGTTTTCTGCAACAATGGTGCCAAGAACACAACTGGAACAATTGTTGGGGACAGCAGAATGCACAAGTGGCCAGCCAAACAGACACTGGACAAGGGACAGAAACACTTGGGGGAGGTGGATGGCATAGTAGGACAGTTGCCTGTGGAATACTTTGACATATGGGAGACCAAGAGTGCATTGTCTTACCACACACACACACACACACCCTGGAATATGGACTGTGCTATAGAACTGCAGGTGGGGACAACACTGCCAAAAGTAGGAATAACAATAACAACAACAACAATAATACTGTATTCAATGTCCCCAAAAGAAATGGAAGTGCTGTGAGACTTTACAGATAAAACTTGAAATGGAGTTTCATTAGGCCAGCTTGGTCTACGATGGCAGCTCCAGTCTTCTTCTGTGAGAAGAAAGATGGATTCCTGAGTTTGGTGATAGACTTTAGAGGGTTGAATGCTGTTAGCATGTCCAAACAATACCCTACCCCTCTTGTGAAAGACCTACTGGCACAACTGGCCACTGGGAAAATTTTTACATCAGACCATCACACAGAAGGTTTCTCTACTTCATCCTAGGATGGGAAGTGTACTGGTTTCAAGGCCTTCCCTTCAACCTCAGCTTGGCTCCCCTCGTATTTACGAAGTGCATGGCAGTGGTAGCTGCTGCATTGCATCTACAAGGTATCGTCCTCTCCACTTATATTGATGATTGGGTCATAGTCGCTCCTTCTTGAGCTCGCTTCCTCCATGATATTGAGACCACCATAAATCTTTTTGACTCTCTTGGACTCACGATCAACTGCCAAAAGTCTCTCCTCATCACATGCCAACAGATCAAATTCATAGGAGTGCTTTTAGACTCCCAGTCTGAAGCCAGCTTTTTCCCAGACAACAGGTGGTCAAGATTACTCTGAGTGGTCTCCCATTTCCGATGATGCAGATGAGCTCCTAAATCTCCTATACTGGCAAGGATTGCTGGAGGTGTCTTTCATGTGAATGATGCCAAGAAGAGGTATCTTTAATCTTCTTCTTCTTATGCTTTTTAGAGACCATATGCAAGATGGACTTTCCTGGTGTCAACAGAATGTGTTTTCTAACCTGAGACGAAGTTGCCTTCAAGGAAGACTGTACTTGTTTCTTTGTTCAACGTGCGGCTCTCTCAACACCAACAGGTTTTGAGATGGAGCTGTAATTGGTGCAAAAGTCAGGACCAAAGACAGATGACTCATTTGGGAATCCCATGATCCGAAGGACTGAGAAAACCTTGCTGCTGAAGAGGGGTCAGTTGTAGAAGGAGCTCTGGAGCCCACTCATTGTCTCAATTTTGCTGCCATTACAGAGGCAGTGGAAGGAGGTCTACTTTGTGAAGCCATGTTGGAAGCACTTAGCACCTTCTCCCACAGCAAGGCCTTAACCCTGGCTGCTCTGTCATGCCTCATTTGCAGGGTGAAGGTTTGACAGTGCAAGCAAGATCTCAATATGTTTTGACAAAGGGAGCTTACCTATCACTTAAAAGATCCAGTTCAAGGCTTCTCCCTCCTCTTCAGAGTGGTGGGTTTTAACCCAGAATTAAGCACTGACTGCAAAAAGGTTAGCAATCTTGACAGAAACAGGGTGTGGCTGGAGTGATGTCCTGCAGCACGACCTACAGAACACCTTCCAGTTGCCTCACAGATGACTTTCATGAAATCCTTTCCGGCAGAAAAGTTGATCAGCGTTACCTTGTCAGCGTTACCTAACTCTAACAGGTCCTCTCTCTCAATCTCCAAGTATGAGTTGCAACCAATCTGGTTCAGGATGGAATACACTACATAGCAACAGATGATCCAGCCCCCATGGGAGAGGCTATGGGTCTCAGACTGAAAGAGCCAGAAAAACCAGGCCCTTGTCTTATGAGCAATCTGAATGACCTCTACCTCCTCCACCCTCATCTTTTTGAGGATCCTGGATAGAAGTAGAAGGGGATGGAAGGCATAATGCAGAGACTCAGGCCAAGACATTATATTAAAGACTTAAAGTTGATAATGAACACAAATAGATCTATCACTGGGTAGCCTTGGTCACCATATTGAAGGCCATGGGATTCCAAGCCCATTCCCCTTATTCCAATTCCTCCTGGTTGAGCCAAACTGCTTTACCACTGAGTTTACCCTAGAGATGCTCTGCAGAGTGTGAGCTCTCTCCTCTGCAATGTGAAGCTTTGGAAGCACTTGTGCAGCCCTCTGGTGGTGGAACAGACTTCAGGAAGGCTTTCTCATCCAAGCAGGTTGGATTGCTCCATAAATGAATTTATGCAGAAAGAAGCCTCCCTCTGTGGCAACCCTCCCATCCAGACATATAATTTAAAGAGTCCAGCAATAATGCTGGACTGTTCTCCACATTTTGAAAGCAAACCATTCTCAAAATAAAAAGCAGAAAGAGGAGGAAGAAACCAGCTGTGTAAACCAGAGCAGGCAAGACCAGAAATTGAGTTGGAGGGGGTTACTTCCCAGATTGAAATACCTGACTGGTTGGTCCTGCCTACTGAAACGGCAACGACTAGTAACCCACTAAAGACTACATTCCTCCACTGCTGGAAAATTTTGAGAACAGGTGCTGAATATAATAGGTAAAATCACATTCCAGTATATTAACAGTGATGGCAAACTTTTATTACTACCCATCTTTACAAGTAATAATGAACATCTTCCCCAAAAATGTCTTATATCTTGTTATAAGTGGCAAGAATGGTTTTAGCCAAGGAATGGAAAGGGAAATGTGTTGAGGAAGTGGCTTTGCTTAAATAGTGGAGAAGGGCAGCGGTTCTGGCATTAATTAAAAAACAGGTGAGTGTAAAGTTCTTATAATGTAAACTAGGGTAGACATATTTACTGATATATGGCAGCTGTTCATTGATTTTGTAAGATTTCTTATAGAATCCTTGATAGTTGACATTTTGGAAAACAAATGTTCAGAATTACTCACTAGAAAAAGAAAAAAATGTATGTATACTGTATTGGAAAACTGAAAAAAAATCCTTCTCTTCAGGAACATGAGGTATTTGTACATGCTTCTTAGGCATGATCCATCGAAAAACTGCAAGTCTACCCAACAACTCCAATTCTACTTACCTGAGCTCAGTGTGGAAGGATGAAGTGGACTTTGGCTTCCCAGGATGTTAATTCTTGTGCTGCGTTTCTGCAGAAGAAAGCAGTCAGTATAAAACGCTATTAAAATTGTTAACACTTTAAATTTTTTGAAAGACGTAACATTTGGCTTGGTTCTAGTTTTTGGATGCAAGTGAAAGAAATGTCTTTTTGATGACATTAAAGAAAATGCCTTGCTACATGGTGAAGATGTGTGATCTAATTAAACTTCTGTTATTAAAAAAATGCTCAGCACTAACTTCCTCACCCACCTGTGAATTCTAAGCAGTCGTGAAGTTCACTACATGACTTCAGGCCAGTTTCTATCTGTCATTACATATGCCACCTTGAGCTGTCTGCAGGAAAGTAGTTGTTCCTGTGTGCCTTCACGTCATTTCTGACCTATGTCGACCCTAACGCGGACCTATCCTACCCTATTCAGGGTTTTCTCGGCAAGATTTGTTCAGAGGGGATTTGCCTTTGCCTTTCTTTGAGAAGAGTGTGATTTGCCCAAGGTCACCCAAAGGATTTCCATGGCTAAGTGGAGATCCAAAGTCCAGCACTCAAACTACTACACCACGCTGACTCACCTGCAGAAAAGGCAAGACCAAAAATATAAAAGACAACCCATTCTTGAAAGACAAATGACATAATTTAAATACTAGCATCATTCTGCCAATCTTAAGTAGTCCTGGAAATCACAAGCAAGTTTGTGAATACTGGCAATAATTTTCTTTATATAATGCTATTTTTCTGCTAAAAGAATAAAGAAGGGGAGGGACAAAAAGTCAATGAGACTAAGTTCATTTAACCTGTCTAAACAATATAAGGAGCTGTTGTGCACTCCATCACTAAGCCAAAGATCTAGACATTAGTTCTGTGTTAATTGGGCCACAGAATATCCACCTAGGAGGAGGCTCAAATTCTTGTTCTGTCATATATTTTAACAAGTGGCCTAACCTACCTCCTTGCCTGGATAGGGAAGAGGAAGGAGATTCAGATGAGAACGATTCATGCAACCTTGAAATCTTTGCAGAAAGAGCAAGTTATAAATATTTAGTAAAGAATATGTGTGTGTGTGTTTTCACTGAATTAATGCACAAATGACTAGTTTTCTTAAAAAGTAGTCTATATGTGTCCACACCCACTTTATAGTGAACAATGCAGAACAGAAGAATAGCAGAGAGCTGTTGTAAATGGCTAGTAAAAGGGGGACTCTGCACCAAAGCTGCTTCTACATTGCTGTTGGTAACATCAAAAGAAATACAAGCACAAGGTTGGTGTTCATTAGCACTGGCAGACATGGAAAGTGGCCATCTCCAACCTCCACCCGTAAGTTTAAACCTTATGAGCAACCTTCAATTACTTTAAACATTATGGGCAACCATGTCACAAAAGTGCAGATGTGGAAGATGGTAATGTTATCTACAGCTCCTTTCCCAAGCTTCAGTTCATGTAGTCATTTTCAATCAGTAGTATTGACCAGACATGATACTATGGTAAAGCCTTTTCACATTATATCACGCACTAATTGACAAAAAAATAGAAGATGCTGCCTTACCCTCCAAGCATGCCCTTCTTCTAAAGCTGCGCTCTGTGCTTCTGCTGGATTTTCAATAACTCTTCCTATTTGTCCAGAAAAATCCATTGCAACTAAGGAATTTTCAGACACGCTTCTCTGACAGGATTTTATTAAAGAAGAAATAATAGGTTATTATTTAATTGCATATAATTTAAGTGCTTCTTCAACTCTTCTGTTCACATTTTGACTAATATTTTATAGAAATGGATACAGTCCTAAGATATACATACTTTTTCTCTTCTAACAAAGACATAATTCTTTGCTATTTTTTTTTCTTAAAAATGCTCTAGTATTCTTTTAGCAATTTTCTTCTTGCTTTGAAAATGTCCTGTCCAGTTTTCAAATACTCTTCACTGCTCAAGATTTACTCTGTGCAGAATTTGCACGTGGTTTTTTTGTGTAGAAAACAGAATTTTCTGCTTAGAAAACAGCATTTTCTGCACATAAAACAGTTATTTCTCTGCATATGTTCAGCATAGAAAATGTTGTTTTCTGTACAAAAAAAGTACAAATTTTGTGCAGAGTAAGTCCCAAATTGTGAATATTCCTCTGAGTGCATGATTCTTCTCATTAAGGTTTTGTAACACTCAAATTAAGGCCAAAAAAGGAATAATGAAGGGGAATGATTTTGAGGCCATATGAAAGATATTTGTGGAAAAGGTTTTAATAAAAGAGGAAGGTGTCATACCTCCACAAGAAGAATTACAATTCTGGAAGGTGGAGTTAAGTTGAAACATAATTGGCCCTGGGGGGTGGGCTTATTTTTAGGAATAGTTTGATATGTTTAGTAATAAGATCATATTTAGTAATAGTAATAGATTAAATGTAATTGAAAAGTATAGAGTTAAGAATGAAATTATAATAATAATAATGAGAATGAGATCTAGATATAGGTAACCAAAGTATATAAGCAGTGTGATATAGAACATGTTGAATAAGTATATGATTGTAATGGAATTGGGGAGAAATAACAATGTAAGCTTGTTTTTGTTGAAATTCCTTTTTTTCTCTACTCTGTTAGGTGTATCACGTGGTGTTTTTCTTTCTTTTTGTTCTGTTCTTTTCTTTATAATCAATAAAATAATAATAATGATGATGATGATGATGATGATGTTTCCCAACACTCAGGAAATGCATTTATTTCAACCATTTAAATTTTTTTTCATCCATATCTTCTGTATAATCAATAGATTACAGCATAATGAAAAGAACTTAAGAAAAAGCCATGACTGAAATTGTATCAAAGAGAGGAATAAGCAAAGCAAATCACCATTTAATCACATCAAAAACTAAAGGAATAAGATAGGCCACCTTTAATATTTCCTGTAAAAGAGAAAGAGCTAATAACAGTGGTTCCACTTAGAGCAGATCCACTGAAATTAAAGAGACTTGTTACCCAAAAATTACCTAGTTCTATAGGTAGAACTAACAGTGGCTTTAGCTGAAAAACAAACATCTACTTTCCGTAGGAAAAAAACTTCTAGAAGGGAAAGTACTGTGGGAAGGGCAGCGCTGATCCAATCTGCAACATGAACTACTGCAAAAATTGTACAGCATCTCCAGATTGCAACAAATGGTAGGTGGGAAAAATTGTGAGTAACTTGAGGTTTTACACAGTCTTATAAAAAAGAAAATAGTTAAAAACACCACTTTGCCTGTTTTGTATCTTTCTATATTTTATCGATTTGTGATTTGTTGCCTCTAGAGTATCCTCTTACAGCTCTGATTTCTTTATGATAAAGACTACTAATAACTAATATTGTAATTTAAAAGAAAACTATGGAAGAAAATGTAGAGATTGTATTTAACCCAAAACAAACTGTCAAAAATGTCCCAGACTTGTACAGACTTGTAAGGAGGCAAAAAGTTACTTGTCTAAGATTTATGCTAATCTAAAAGAATTTTAAGAGCAGATTTTGTAATGTTGTCATTGTTGTTGTGTACCTTCAAGTCATTTCTGACTTATGGTGACCCTAAGGCAAATCTATCATGGGATTTTCTGGGGCTGAGAGTGTGTGAGGCAGCCAAGGTCACCCACCGGGTTTCCATGGCTGAATGGGGAATCGAATGGTGGTCTTCAGGTTCATAGTTCAACACTCAAACCGCTACACCACATAACATTACCAGAAATGTTTTTGCTAGACATTATGGGTAAAGAACTACACAGTAAATACAGATTACTTCTCTGATATATGACAGCAGCAGCAAGAATATTGTTTGCTCAAACTAGGAAACAGATTGAAGGCCTAAAGATAGAAAAGTGGATTGTTAAGGTTACTAGTTGGCCCGAAGTGCCAAATTAATGTGGGTTTTGAAGAATAAGCCAATTGAAGATTTTTTTAAAAAACTGGAAACAATTTATGGATTTTTTAAAAAAAACAGTAAGTAATCTAATGATGTAATAATCTGTGGTTAGGATTATTCATAATTTTAGTAGAATTAAGTAGCCGGATCTGTCATGGTAGATTTTTTTTCTCTCTTTATTCTTTTCTTTACAGTCAAGATGGGGTGGGGTCACAGCTCTACTTTGTTCTAGTTATGTGACATTTTCCTTTTATTCTTTTTTCTTTCTTCTGTTTTTTTTGAATGTATATAATTTTGATTGTATATTAGATTGTTAGTGTTAAAAATCAATCAATAAAAAGACTATTAAGAAAATTTCTACTTCCAAAGGAAGTCAACAAAATAAAATGATTTAAAGCTGTTGAGCTTTTTTTAAAAGCTTTTTGAGCTCTGAGAGATAAATATGTCTCTCAGAAGCATATTATATGTTACTTTTCTTTCACAAAATAAGATAAATGTCCTATAAAAGTTCCTGTGTGATTTCAGGCTTAAGAGATTAGTGAAATGTTGGGAGTTAGAGTTTCCAGGGTGTTAGCCCTTTGGGAAATTCTATCAAAGCTAGAACTGTTAGGAATTAACCTTCTTTTAGCAGAGTTGCAGAAAAAGCATGTCCCAATCTCTGTGTGGCTTCCCTGAACTGGAGGCTGACTTGAAAGCAAACAAGACAGGCAGTTTCAGGTTCCAAACTTAAAGATTTACTAATAAACTTTACAATTAAATATGCATTGGAGAAACTAGTTCCTAACAATTGGATTAGTGAAGATAGTAGCTTCATTCTTAACTCACTAGCTTCTTGGTGGAGAGGGCTAGCATAGCAGACAGAAGGTGCTAGATGCAAGACTGCAAAGGGAAAAAAAGAGAGAGGCGTGGTCTTTGATCGAAGGCCAATGGTAGACTCCAGGGTGTACCCCTGGGTCACATCGTCTGGACACCAATAACACAGAACAACAGTTAACCCTATGCTAGCTAAGCTCCGTTTGTCCTAGAACAAGAGGAGTGGGAAGAGAGAATTCAAGAATTTTCCAACACGAAGGACTTGAACAAGACGTCCAACATTTTCTCAATAACTATATATAGTGTTTTGTACTTCTTATACAAATATATTTCTATATAGTTATTTAATCACATGTGGAAATTCAAAGATTCTGTTTTCCTACTGCTTCCCAAAAGATACTTGACTTTCAAAATCACCAAGTGGAGAGAATCAAACTGGTTCTGGGTCACTCAATATAGCTGATGCCTCAGTCTCTGGTAACTAGTCTCCAAGAAGACAAAGTGTCTTGAAGTCAACACTGATTGTTTGTCTACACTGTATGGAAGCTTGTGTGAATGTTTTCACTTGGTTTGGACGGTGTGCTCTCCTGGTCTAAGGAGGCAAGGTTTCTGCTGGGTCATTGACTTGGTTGGGGGGCAGTCTGAGCAGCAGCTAGTTCTATGTAGCTACTGCCTCAGTCTCTGGAGCACAGTAAAAGGAAGAGGAAAATGGGATTTTTTTGTAAGGAATTTTGAGGGAGAAGCCTTCACAGCTGTTTCATTATGTATATATGAAAATGGATGGTGGATGACTCACAACATCTGTGCTGTGTTTGTTTCCTTGCCAGTGGATCTGTGGGGTATACATACAGCATGTGACATCAAAGTCACTGCTTACCATGAAGAAATTTCTAGTCTAAATGCTGAAAATGATGACTATAGTACACAAGCAAAAGGACTGTTTATTTGAAAATTATAAACTTACTATGGGAGTGGCAAAGTGTGGATGCAGAACTTTCCTCTGTTGTGGAATTCTGTAGTTCTGGTACAGCAACATCCCATACTAAGGATTGGAAATAAGAAAAAGAATCAGATAGCTGCTTAATAGTGCAGAGCTTTGTGCTCCTCTAGATTTCTCCTACTATTTTTAAAGGGCTAGTTACCTTATTTTTCAGTGACAAACTCTCTGACCCAAGCAACACAAAAAAGCAAGCCTGCATCATGAGTTTCTCCTCAATCTTATAGGTACAAGGGATACAATTATCTTTTTCCAAAAAAGCTGTATTCATGCTTGGCATAGTACTAAGTGTTACATGCAGTAATACATGTGACCACTGGGAAATAACTGTTTGTTGTGCACAAGGTGATCACTGGAGTTTATAGTGTTCTCTGGTAGAATGTCAAAAAGCATACTGTAATCAATTTATTTTATTTATTCATTGGTTTATTTACTTAATTCTATTTTTTGTTCAAATTTATAGCCCACTTTCTCCCAGTATAAGCCTAAGGCTGCTCCTGTAGCAAAAGAAGGCAAGACTCACAAGCAGAAACTTGGTCTCATAGACACGACTTTCATGAAAACAGAGTTTGCCTTCAAGCCTTGAAATGGTCTTCCTATGGAAGCTTGCAGAAATAGGAACTGGCCCAGAGACTGAAGAGAAAACAATACCTTGAGGAGTCTGAAGGCTGTCATCCAACATGTTCTACTCTGCTCATCCTCAGCACACAGCAATCTTAACTCTTTAGTTTCATTTCTCACCTTTTTGGACTACAAAGCAAAGACATTTCAGGACAACTTCTCATAGCAAATACTGGATATCTATGGTATAACATATGATATAAGAACGAATTTATGCCATTTAAGGTGTTCTTGTGATTTCAAAAAAACTTACAGCTGCCACATAAAGTAGATAGGCAGGAAAACTGTATTGCAGAATAGGCACAGAGGCTGAAAGAATAGTAGATAGCATAAGCTCACCTAGTGGAATGACCAGAGAATTCTCCATATCAAATTTCATCTCAATCTTAGAGGTAAAATTTGTAATTGGGACTTCCCTAATTAAATCTTGAGGCTCTTCAACTAAAATTCATCCCAAGAAACATGAAAACCCTGCACCACAATACTGGGCAAGACTGGAGAGCCATGTTTGGGAAATGGGGCCTGATTTAAATGTATTACTCCATCTTTACAAAGGAGGCATCTTTCTCCAATTCATTGTAATATACAATAATGAGAACAGCAGTCACAGCACAAGTACAATGTGAATGGGGTTAGTTAGTCACTCTGATCTGACAAGTGGCCCAGGATCTCTGCTTGAATGAATGTACAGTCAGTCTACCATAGGAAGAATGTGCTCTGAAAAGGAGAGCTACAGGATCTGAGAAGGCAGCTACTACAATTGTACAAGGCAGAGGAAGATACAGAAAGGGGAGAGAGTTACACTCTAACTGAAAGGACAGGAATAGAGTGTTAGTTGTCCATAAATGGTCCCTCAAATCAACCTGGATAGCCATGTGAACAGTCCCCCTGTTGAAAATGATGCTGGTGAATGTCAGGTCAGTGAATGAGAAAACAGCTATCATTCAGGACTTCATCTTGGATGAGCATGCCAACCTGGCATGTATCACAGAGAATCCAGACCACTCAGTCACCTGGCTGGATGAGGCTGGGGAGCGGTAATCTCTCACTTTTGCCAAAAAGGGTGGTCTGTGTAGCAGCATGTGATACCTATGTGGGGTGGGAATGGTCTATAGAAATTCTATCCCCCTGACCAGGTGCCATGTCCCATTGTTCTCTGGGGTTTGAATGTGTGTATCTGAAGCTGGGTGGACAGGACAGATTAGGGATACTGTTGGTATATTGCCTACCCCACTGTTCAACAGCATCCCTTCCTGAGTTAGCTGGTGTGATCTTGGAGTTAAGAGTCCTTGCAGCTTATCATGCAGGAGGACTTCAGTTTCCATTCTAGGACCTACCTGTTGGGAGTGGCATAGGAGTCCATGTTTGGCCATGACAACCATAGGATTGTCTCAAGTGGTATCTTGCCCTACTTATGCTGCTGGGCACACTATGGACCTTGTTTTCTGAAGTGGGCAGGGTGAATGTGATCAGGAGTTGAGGAACTGTCATGGAGAGATCACCACCTGGTGAGGTTTAGACTTGCTGGGACTCAGATCATCCACCAGGTTGGCTGACCCATTAAAATGGTCTTATGAATCCAGATGGATTCCTGATGGCTCCTTGGGAGTTTCCTACTGCTTTGACAAGCAATTCTGTTAGTCTTAACTGAGCTTTGGAATGGGGCAGTGGATAGGATTGCTCCCGGGTATCCCCGCTCCCAAAGTGAAGCCAAACTGGTCTTCTGGTTTTCCAGGGACCTGGTGGCAATGAAACAAATGAGAAGGCAAGTAGAACAACACTGGAAGAAAAGTTGGATCAAGATAAAGCTTATCTGAGGGCCTACTCTGTGGCAATTAGCAAATTTTTTCTCTACCTCTATTGCACCTGCAAAGAGCTGACTAGTAGAGCTGTCTTGAGTGGTCAGGAGTCTTTTACACACAGGCTCAAAGGAGAAAAATCCAGACCACTCAACAGCCCACTCTGAAGCACTTGCCTGACACTGCAGATAAAATTTCTTGGATCCACTCTGACTTGAATGCTGTAATTGATACAGATCTAGTGGATGTAACCTTGGCCCTTGCTTGTCCAGTCAAAAGGGATATTTTTCAGTTTGTGCAACTTGAGGATGTGAATTGGAGAGATGAGAGCCACCACATGTTCTGTTAGATCCTTTCCCTTCCTTGTTTACAAAAAAAAAAAAAAGCCAGAGGAAGACTCGTTGAATGGGTAGAGGGAGTGGCTAATGCTTCACTAAAACAAGACTGATTTCCAGCTTGCCTGAAAAAAGCAGATATGAAATCACTACTAAAAGCCTTCCCTGGATAATTATTGGCCAACATAGTATTTTTGGTATGGTTCTGAAGTGTACATTGGCTTCCCAGCTCCAAGATTAATAGTTCATGTTTAAACTATTTTTTAAATAGATTGATAACTTTTTAACTTTTGTATTCTGTGAAGTTTTAACTATTTTTTTTAAAAAAGCCAAAAAACTACTGTAAGCCTCCTTGAGTCCTAAACTGGGGAAAAGATGGAATTATTATTTTTATTCTTATTGCAACAGAATACAGTAAATTTAAATAGGATCATTCTGCCTATTCTGTCTGGGAATGACAAATAGAAAATGCAAAATACAATTCAAATGCTTTCTTTACTTAAAAAGTTACTTTTTAATACCACTAATTACAATCATTTTGAGGATAAACAGAACTATTTTCTTCTGAAGTGGAGAAAACAAGAATTACCTTTATACAAAATCCATAATCTGTTGGAGCACTGTACAATTTCTTTCCTGCTATCAGTGAGAAGATATTGCTGTCTTCCAGGTCAGCTAATAACTGAAGGTGCCTTGGTTCCTGTGGAATTGGTGGCAACAAATTACAGCACTAAGCCTATTCAACTTCTACATTCTCTGAAAGTAAAAAATGCAACCACAAGAGGGCAATAAAAGCATACCAAAAGATTTCTCAGTTCCACCTACTTGCATCACTGCGTACAACTAGCCAGGATTGGCCATAATAACAAAACATCAATATATTCTGACTGCAACAAACTGGCCTAAATATCTCTAGCATTTGCTTCCCAGATTTAGTAATGCACAGTACCAAGTGATTTATAAAAGCTCCACTTCACCCTGTACTTTTGGAGCATTTTGTATGAATAACGTATCTCAGAACCTCTAATGAAATTCTGCTTCCACAAAGGTTTCAGGTTTCAAGGAGCACAGCAGTGTCCACTGTGGAAGTTCTGCTTTCCCTTCCTCCTGCCTTTACAAAAATGTGAAGACCCTTCTGCTTCAGAACTCTTGTTTGTTTAAACAAGATCACTTAGTGCCACAGAGACAAATTAAACACAAGAAGACTGCTAAACTTAAAAGAAAACAAAAGAAAGAAAAAAGATGACCAATGGATAGTATTATTTAAGTTTACAGTTTTTTCCTAACCTGTATTAACCTGATCTTATCAATGGGGCTTGAGCAACTAGTTCAGTTTTCTCACTAAATGTTCCCAAATACAGCACAGAAAAAAAAAGCATTTGCTTAAAAAGTTTTAAAAGCTACCTTTGTTAAACTAACCTAAGGGAAATTACCTTCGAAGAACCTTTTGTAGAGCAATAAAATCCAGATCTCCTCAGACAAACATACAGCTTCTTCCACGACTTTCTCCCCAGTTCTTTCACATGTAAGAACCCTTGAATTTCTGGACAGCTACTCGAGTTTAAAAAATTCTGTTGGAGATTAAATTCAAATGCTGAATTCTACAATTACAATAAGGGTGTACCAGCTACAACTCACTTACTGTATCAGATAGCATTTTTCCTGTTGGGAACCAACAGTTTTCTTAGAAAACTGCCGCATTTAATTGATGGCCAGGTAGTTTGAGAACAATGTCATTTTCTCATTTAGTTGCTTCACAAGGAAGGTATCCTGATGAACATCAATAGCTCCAGAAGTCTACCATACAGGACTTTCATGATAATTTTGAGGTAGGGGGCCATTTCACTGTTATACAAAGGCACTGAAGAGCTTGCCCGAAAGTTTAAAATTAATAGAGTCCTACAACCAGTTATGGATCCCCAGTGTGCAAACAATATACATATTTGTTGTATTCAAACTTGCTATTTTCAGTTGCATACTAAATACAAAACAACTCAATGAACATTATATTGAGAAGGGATTCTATTTTCTATACACTGTGTTATAAGAAATAACAAAAACAGGAGACATACAAAAGATACCCTCTACTGAAAAGGCCTGGAAAGTGCAATCCTTGATGTCCTTTGGGTGGCTTCTGGAGCCCCTAGAGCAGTAATTTCAAAACAATCACTATGAAAATTTGGAATTGAAGCGGCAACGGCAAATATCTGTGTAGTACTGCTGCCAAACTTCAGTGGCAAAATGTTACTACAGTACCCCTGTTCCAAACAGCCTGGTGGTCATCTTTAACTGTACCTATTTCCCCCTACCCCCAGCAAGAACGATCAACAGAGTAAGTAAGAACAAAAGGAAATATAGCTACTTTGCTGTTGCTAATGATTCTGAAATTTTATTGCCTGTTATTTACTCTCCTTTAACCCTGGGCCCCACATGGCCAAGAAGGGAAGTGGCTTCTGCACTGATACCTCTCTAGAGGTATCTTAACTAACAACTTAACTAACAACATCTTAGCTAACAACAAAAATAACAACTGAGACAAAATGTAAGTTTTGACAATAACATCACCACTTTTCTTCTGTATTATTTTTAACATCGTTGCTAAGGAAGCTTCAGAAGCTTGCATTATATATTTTTTGCTTTTTAGTTAGCTCAATAAAGATATCACTGTTCTGTGGATTTTGGATTTTGTGCATATTTTGCTGCATGAACACCACAGCTACTCTGCATACGCAGAATAAAAGAAAGAGAAAACTGCTTTGACCATCTCCTATCCTGTACAACTGCTGTTGTGCACCTAACTACTCCATTCAACAACGTGTTAAAAACATTGGCAGAGCAGAGGGGGAAAGTGAGAATGAAATGAAGAGTTAAGACTTAAAAAGGGAGAGGGAAGGAGTAGGGGGAGAAAAGAAGGAGGGCTGGAGAGTATGCACACTCAAATTCTTTCTCCTGCAAATACACTCTAGCTACTCAGTTGTGGATATGAGTTTAAAAGATCCTGGCTGTTTCCGCACTAGACTGTTATAGTGCTATTATTCCATTTCCAATGTCCTATGGAATCTTGGGGTTTGCAGTTTAGGGAGGGGCCTTTGGTAGGGCTCAGAAAGCAGCCCTTTTGTGTTATAAGAGGGTCTTGGACATATCAGAAGACTGCCTCCATAAGTTATGTTTGTGTGAATGATGGAAGAACAGTTTAGTGCAGAAATGGCCCTTGAGAACTACAGAGTGTGTGAGAGAAAGGAGAGACATAAGACAGACAGAGACAGCAACAAGGAGGGTGGGAAGAAAGAAGGAGAGACAAGATAAAAGAGTGAAGAGAGGGAGGGACCTGTGGGACAAATTTGAAAGTTCAACAGAGCTACAGAAAAAAGTGAGAAAGAAAAAGTCAGATAAGACAAAAACTAGAAAAAGGGGTAGAAAAGAAGGCATAAGATGAGACAGGTAGAAAGCAAGCAGAGTGATAGAAAGTGTTTTTCCTGCTACCTCAAGCCAGGTGCTGGGCAGCTACTTTGAGGGAATCAATTGCACTTCCTAGATTGGCAGCTCCTGACTGATGGATGTCAGGTCGCTTTGCTTCCCTGCGATAAAATCATCATATCTTAATATAGCAGTTTGATGTTTACTGTAGTGTGATACCCTGTACTTCATATATCATCAGAACAACTGTAAGCTGTTTGTTATCAGTTAATGCTTTTAGTATTTCTGCTGTTTAACTCTACGTAATATATGTAAAAGAGACTGAGGTGGTGGTGGAAACCGAATGACCTATGAGACAAAACAGTGTTTTGAGAATGAGTGCATGTTGATATAACCAGCCTTGTTAAGAGAGAGATCAAAGGTAATACAAAATCAGGATGGTCTGCATGGGAAGCCACCTAGGAAAAGGAGTTGTTTTAATTAACTGGCAAATGAGAGCCTAGCACATATAAATTTGTAATGTTACTGCATATCAGAAACTGCAATGCCAATAATGCCTTTAGTTCTGGCAATTGCCAATATGTGCAACTGGTACTTCATTTTCCTTGAATAAAGCTTTGGCAACCTACTAAGCTTATTATTTAGAGTTGGAGTTATCCTGTACATGACAGTGGACTATGAGTTCACCAAGAGCAAAGAACCATACAGTGCCTGCTGCTTTTGAATTAAATTAAATACAACAATCAAATTAGAAGTAACCAATTAAGCTCCAATTAAAATCAAGTAATTATTTTCAGTAAATGTTTTGTTTGTAATAATAAATGATACAATTAATAAGCTGCTGTGTATTTTAATGAGTAAAAGTTTAAACAACTAAATGAAATTGTCTTCTGCTCTTCCAAATCCCAGAATGCAGTCCCTGGCCACCCCATGGTTGCCCTATTCTATTGTTTTACAAACACTCTCAACCAATATACCAACACATACTTAATGTGCTAAAATAATATACAATAATAGTTTCAATTTTACTAAATCTGTATGTGCATCTTAATGTCTTTTCACCCAAATAAAACTAACCATAACTCATCATCTTTTCTATTTCAATAGTTTCCTCTTACTGCTTTGTGCATCTTCAACCTCCTGCTGTGATTTTTCTTCATCTTTTCTGTAAAATTCTTCTGAGTACTTCAAAAAAGAAATCTTTCCTACATTGTTCTTAATTTAAAAGGACTGGACAAAAGATGTCTCATTTCTCTGGAAAAGTACATCAGATCTGTGGTGACACTTGGGCTGGTGCCACCTAATGCAGTAAGTCATGGTGTCACTACATGGACCTCCTCCTGTATCAGACCAGACAGAATCCTTGGTAATGTTAGCTGTACTAATGTTATCTGTAAACTGTAATTCCCATATATCACTGAATGTAATGGTAATAGCAGTGACACAAACAACCAGCAAAATTAAAATTATATCTTTAAATTACAATATCATATGCACAGCCTAAATATATTTTAAGTTTACACAGTTTGATGTGATTACGGTGAAAATTTGATACGAAAGTAACAAAATTCAAAGTAAAACGTTTAATAGCTACATCAGAATTGTGTTCCTTTTAACATTAAACTTTACCATTACATGAGATACCTTAATGGATTAGGTTTGCATAATCAATAATAGCCCAAATAATGTAGAAGTTGTAGACAAATGCATATAGAAATATATTGACAGATGAAATAATACAAAAAAAATAAACAGAAACAAATACACAGGCATTTCAGCATCATAGCGAAAAAGAACTACACATGTTCATGCATCTAGGATCAGTGATTAATTTTTAAATTATAGTGCCTGTTCTCAGAGCATGTGGTTTTTCTCTGAAAATGTACTTTTTGTATGGCCATATTGTTGAAAAAAACAGTTTGAGATACCACCTGGGGCCATACTCTTCTCCCTTGATTTTGAATGATGTAAGTGATTGATTATTGGTGTCTAAGCTAAAAATAGACACAACAAAGCTCTCAAATATAATTTAATTACAATAATAGCAAATGAGATGTTAAAAAAAAATTAGTCTTCTCTATTTAAAACATGCAAATAGGAAATACCTAATTAAGGTATTTATTTTGATTTACAGTACAACACAATTATTGTCATCACATTCCATTTACTTATTTTTTTTAAATCATTTTATTCAAACACATTCCATTTACTTATGATACTCAGTAAGAAACATTTCATGAGGCATGTATTTTGTTTAACATAGGTAAATTCATTTGTCTAATTTATATGAAGTTTTTAGATACCACCATTTAGCCAAAAAGGCTCCCAAAGCAGGTTACAAAGGTAAAATACATAAGCAATTGCCAATCGGGTTATATAGGCAAGACTGTTATGCACAAGTATGTTAACAATACAGAACTGGCAAATTAAATGAGATGCCGCAGTACAAAGTGTTATAACTTTCCTAACACATCCATATTTAAAGTATGGTCCAAGAACTCTTTAGAACAACATTTTCTACAGCAGGGTTTCTGTATATTTAACATTTGAGGTGCTTTACCCACGAACACACACCATGGCAGGAAAGGCTACGTTCACATTGGTTAAATTATGCCAGGTTGCTAGCCTCCCTTCCACAAGCAAATGGATATGATCTGCTGGATGTGTATTGGGACAAATGTATTTAACCATTGCATAGAAGCTATTATGTATCGCCGTTAGGTATTGTTTATTATTGTTACAAAGCATCCATTGCTAATTGCTATTATAAAGTTATCTATTGCTAATTGCTCTTTGCAACAATGTATATGGGACAGTGAAACAGGGAAGAACAGACAAGGGAGAAAATGAAAGTGCAGACTAGAGAAACATGTTGTTTTGAGAACCCAGTGCTTGTGAAATAAGAGTAGGAAATATGCGATCAGGTCACCCTGGTCAAGGATGGGAAGGAATATGTGGCAGGCACTGATCTGGGAAAGTGTTGGGGAGGTAGTGGATTTATGACTCTCACCAATCATGGCTTTGTGCACTTTTATTTGCAATATGAACCTATAAAACTGTAAGCTGTATGGATGCTTTAGCCTCAGCAACTTCTGTGGAGGTATGCTGTGTTGGTCATAATTATCCATCAAAATAAACTACTGTCTATCTGAGAGTGAATTTGTAGTGTGTGGGTTATCCAGTACATGACAAATTATTGCCTACCCTGAAGCTCTTAAAGGCAAAACAGCCAGTCTAACTAAAAAAGTACCTACCCAGTGAGGTTAGGACCAGCAACATTTCAAGATCAAGCAGGATGCCTGTTCACAGTCAATGAAGAATGTCTCTGGGCATACAGAAAATACATTTCTGTATGCCCAACTACGAAGTAATCACAGCCTATCTTTATCTACCTGAGACTACAGCTATACCTCAGTTAATGAAGTAGGGATCCTGGGCACTACTTCTTTAACAGAAAATATGGTACCAGAAATAACATGGAAAGAATAGGGATAGATTTCTACACCATACCAAAAACAAGCAAACAAGCAAAGTCACTGTTCAGCATATTTCAGCCAGCTTTTAACTCAAGACCAAACATGCACATGTAAAATAAAACAACCAAGTCAGGAAAACCCTGAATACATAACCCAAAAACTTTTTGAATCTGCTAGGGACCACTTAAAGGATCTTTTCAAAAAATGCATCTGGGAATGACTTTTTCTTTTACCACTCTTATCACAGAATCATAAAATCATAGAGCTGGAAGAGACCACAGGGCCCATTTAGTGCAATCCCCTGCCAAGCAGAAACCCACATCAAGCACATCCCAACAGATGGCCATCCACTTTACTCATTACCACTTTGCTGGACAAACTTATATATATATGCCTCTTTAACATGCTGGAGGTAGTTGGTGAAGCTTCTTGCTCTCTCCTTATCTCTTCATTTCACTTTTCATACATGCTTAGTAAAGGACACTGCATGCAGCTATTGTTTACCTTATCTGTTGTAGGCAGGAACACATGAGTAATATGGGATTGGCTAGAGTAGAATCCCATTCTTTCCCAACTCAAGCTGTATTGCATGGTCTACTGTAGATATAACTCCTGCAATCCAGCTGTTTCTCCAGCCCTCTTTTCCCGGTGCTGATGCTACTAGAAACCTTCTAAGCTAGACAAAAAACTAGAAGGAAAAGGGTGGGCAGGCATAAAAAGACTTTGTAAAAAAGAGCTTCTTTGTCAGAGGCTTTGTTGACTGAGGTATGCCTGTAATTGCCAATTTTAAAATCAAACTGCAGTTAAAGCAGATCGCTGTCATACCCTGGATAACTTGCAATCCACAAACTCCACACTGAGCTGGACAGTAGTGTTTATTTGCAGCAAAGCAAGCAACACAGTACACTTCTTCCAAAGTTGCTGAGACTAAAGCACACATGGGGTTCATAGGCTTTATATCTATACATATGAATTTTAGGGGCACTGTGATTGGAGCTGGGTCATAAATTTAACATCACTCCACATCTTTAGATCTTTCCCAGACCTGAATGTATTCTGAACATCCTCATTCTCCCTTACACAAAACTTTCAGGAACCCTTTTATTTAAAACTTCCTTGGGAGGACTCCCTCCCATCCCTTTGGAGCCCATTTCCCATCCCTCAGAGGTAACTGCTGTTTTAATTAGCTTAGATAGTCTTCCACCCTCAATGAAACTTCTGCCTCCTCTCTACCACCCCCAAGTGAGTCTTGCCTGGATTTTTAGCAAGTCTTGACAATAACCACACAGTTCTTGGGAACTTGCACACATTCTGGCTCTCTCTCTCTCCAGATCCCCAATCCTGCACCAATTTCCACATAAGACACACATTCCCCCCCGCATGCAAAAAATCCCAGCCTAAGACCTAAGGACCCCCCTCCCCCATATCTTTCCCTTATAAAAAGTATATTCTTTCCCCAGATGACACCGAACAACCTTTTGCAAGGGAGTTTAGAAAAGCCAGTCAAAGCTCCACAACTCCTCAGTAGCAGTGTAGGGGATATAAAGGTAAGGGTAGGGGGGAGGTCAGAGAAAGAAAGTGTGTGTGTGAGAGAGAGGGTGAAGGTAGATGTGTGGTAAGAGAATTGGAATGGATGTGCATGTGTATGAGAAGCCAGGAAAGAGGGGTTGAGACAGGAACTGACAGAAGCACAGAAAAGATGAGCAATTCATACTAAGCATGAAGATCTGTGCATAGTTGTGTGTGCGTGTATGTGCACACGGGTGCACACGTGTGTGTGGTAGGAGTGGGAGAGCAATCAAGCAGATAGTATTGAGCTGTGTGGGTGGTGGGTGCCTTCCCCATGGGAGAGAAAGAGAGAAGTAACAAGAACAGCTTGATCTTTCTTTGCACAGCAAGCCGGGGGTTGGGCAGTGTACTTAGCAGAAATGTCCCTCCCCTTGCTAGTTGCATGCATGATGTTGAGAGAGACAGGTTCATCTCTTTGTCTCTCCTGCAGCTGGCTTTAGTTTCCCCAGCTGCACCGTGCAATCAAAAGAAGGAGAGAAGGGAAGTGGTGATGGGGTTACAGTGAGGCCAGAGAGCCCTAGTTGTAACTTTTCTTGTGCCTCCCTTTCTGGGTCCACCCACCTCTGTCCAGTATCCTCATTCTCCACCACATACCATTCTCCTTGTTGAGCACTATTGTGGCAGGGATTAGCTCAGTTGGTGTCACCCCCTCTGCTGATGTAACCTGGTACAGTCTGCGCCCACTGCACCCCCTTGACACCACTGTATTAGACATGAATTAATTGTATCAATGAGGACAATAGGCTCAGGTATGTTACTGGAAACCATATTACCTGAGAATTTTGAAATCACAATTTCATATCATACTTAGAGGAAAAGCTGTTGAACCAATTAAAAGACTAGTTAACAGTTTCACATATGCTTTAGGATTTGACCTGAGGTTTGAGAGTTTCATCCTAGTTCATAATGTTTCCTGACCTGAGAAAACAGAAAAACTCTCAGACTGCAGGGAAGAGATGCTATGCAGCAAGCTATTTTCAATAGAGCCTACATATTTAATTAAAAGGCTTTGGAAACACATGAAAAATAGATCAATATTCCCCAACTGCATATCAGAAGCCTGTGATCCCTTTAATAAACAAATAATCCATTATGTGCCCACAGTTCTAATCTCTCCCCCCTGCCACAATCTATACCTTAGCTCCCTCAAGAAATTAGTAATAGTAAAATGATTTATAAAAGAAATAACATGTAGCCAAAAACAGTAACAGATGAAGCTGCACCAAATGTTTTACACATAAATGTTAAGATCTACTTAAACATGAGCATAATACTAGTTAAGATTCAGCACTGCGTATTTTCATTATGAGTCTAGTCCTAAAGTACATACTTCTCTATCTAATTTGTTCAGTCACATATTAATTCCTTTGTTTAAGAAGGAATAAAACTATAATCATATTTTTTAGCATACCTGTAAGAGTTGTGACTGTGGAATACAGCCATTTGTCAGCTGACACCAAGCAACCATCTGCTCTGGAAAAAAGTTCTGTGGAAAGGGGAAAGAAATAGATTAGAACATGTTAGTGTTCTTAAGACATTCAAAATTCCAATTGTGGAGGAGACATGGTGACACACATGTTGGTTTCTTCCTTCTCCCACTGAACCTCTTGTGTTGAAGTTGAAGGTCTGTACAGAAACCTGATCAGGAACTCTGACTGTACAAGCTTCCCAATCATATGGAAGACTGTAACTGCGTTCAGACCAATAGGAAAGTTAGAGACAGAGGGGGGCAGAGGCAGCACACATGCCCCATTTATCCTGACAGATCAGAATTCTGATAGCCTGAAGACATGCTTGGCTTTAGAATGTATCTAAGCTCTTTTGCATATAGTCTGGGTATCATTTAAATCAAAGCGTGGGTAAAGGGTGGCCTTCCAGATATTGCTGGATTGCAACTTTCATCATCCTATACCACAAGATATGCCTTATGCTGGTTAAGGCTAATAGGTATTGCAGTCCAACAACATCTAGGAGGCTGTAAGTTCTGCAACCATGTTTTAATATGGTCCTATGGCATGATCAGAGTCACTTTTCATGGGTTCTCATGATGCTAATGCAATGTTAAAAGGTCTACAATCACATGGGTGGGGCCAGCTACTTACCACAAAACATTAGCTCAGCTTGAAGAGTAGGATTGACTGTGTCTTTGGGTCCTGTACAATTGTTTCTATTGAGGTGGCAGCAAGCTTTTACATATAGCAACATCACAAACTTTGCTGGGAGAACAAATATTTAGTTCTGTGACACTTTACTGAGATTCTCAGCTTAGCTTCTTGTTTCACTCATTTGGCATATATTTCTCCCACCCTAACCAGTTTTGAAGGACTGCAACCAAATGCATCAGAAACAGATAAATCTGACAGTCAGTTTTCTTGCTTTTCACATGCATTTATAAAACATAAAAAATCTTAAGGATGATGCCACTCACTTTCAGACAATTCATTAACACAAACATGAAATATATGTATTTTTTTTAACTACATGACCACTACGTTAAGAGAGACTGCTTGCTAGAATTCAAGATTGAAAGGGAATGTAGCATTAACCATTGGTGCTAGTTCAGAATTAACTTTGTCACTGGCTGATATGCTATAGGAACTATGGGAAAATGTTATAAGATATGGATGCATATGAACTGAAGTGCCCTAAGAGTTCCGTCCTGTAACATGTCATGTCACTATCAATGAAGAATGCTTATGAATGTGCACAGAATGCCTCCTCTTTATCATAATTAACACACATCTCACATATCTGGGATTATGGGAAATAGTTTCCAAATCAGGGATCATAACCTCTTATTTTACAAAATTAAACACCAATACTTTAAAGCCCAATGTTCATCTTCGTGTGCCACTACATGGACAGAACTGATGCTTGCCACTTGTCCCAATGTGGCTTCCTCACAATGCTACACAAGAACTTTTATACAAGACTTGTGTTGACTCTATAAGCACCCTATGGGGCACCATGAACTATTCAAAACCCCATCTGCACAGACATAGGTAGTACTTCAGTTTAAAATGTCATGCAATAGGATGGTTTTCATCCACACCTAGTCCCACCCCACCTTACCTACCAACCACTGGATATCAATAATGGCTATAGCACAATAAATAGAGATAGAGTGAATGTGTATGAATGGACTGCAGACATGGTATTACACTGAATTAATGTAAGTGGAATTTGCTTCCCTAATAATTAAATACAAAGCCACCTTCATCTCAGATGAAGGAAAATATTTGACCCAGGAAGTAAGTATGCAAAAGGCAAAACTGTTGGACGTTATGGTAGACAATGCAATCACCATTCATTGTCATATAGTCAAAAAATCATACAATTTCCTTTCTGGCACCTAGTCTTAAATCCAGTTGCTAGTCTTCATTAAACCCATTGAAGTGATGGGTAATATTCAGCTGAAATTCACTTCTTGATTCAGTAGGTTTACTCTAGCTGGGACTAGAACTGGATTCAAACTAAGTGAACATGTGAAGCTGCCTTATCAAGAAAGTTACAGCTGGTAATTCCATCTTGCGTCTAGCCTTTCTGAGATTCTTTTAACTGGCGATGCCAAGGATTAAATTTATCACCTTCTATATAAAAGGCATGCTCTCATACTGAGTTAAGGCCCTATCCTAATCTGATGGTGGAGTGCCTGTAGGCGAGACTGCTTTCTTCATCGGTTTCCATGCAAGCAGATGATAAAAAGTTTCCTCATCAAAAGAAGATATAGTTGTCGTAGAAATTTTTCTTTAATAAATTATCACATGAGAGTAGTATTCTTAGCAACTACAAGGTTTTCTGCTGGAAGTTATTTTACTTTGACATAATCAGAATCCTTTACATTAGGACTATGATACTAATAACTGTTTAACAACCAGTGTGAATGATAATTTCTAAAACTAGCACGTGGAGCAACGTGCAGAAGAGATTTCTTTCAGATGTACATGGTATGACTACACACTAGAAAACTACTGAATACTCACCACAGGGTTCTTAAAAAATTCATACTTAGCATAATTCTTCCTGAACAAAAATTTACTTTCACTTCCCATTGTAGACTCCACTTGAACAACAAGTTCGTGATCCTCCAAGCACCTTTCTATAGAAGATAAAACATACATTTTCAATTAGTGAAAGCGTGATTGGATTTGTGTGGGTATGCATACTTCACAAACAAGCATAAGACAGAAAGTAGCACAGATAAATATTCTAGACCAGTGGTTTTTGAATATTCTACTTTGAGGGAAGGCTTTCCGGGGTGCCAAAAAATCCCTGAACATACCTTCCATGAAATCATTTCATGCTGCAGAAAATTGTGGCAATGACTCAGACCTTACTTTCTATCTCTTCATCAAAGAGTACTACCTAAACTTTTCTGGATTTCAACAAAACCCTCTGTGAACTGTGTATGCAATATACACTTATTGTACACCCAATATCCAACACTTCAGAAGAAGATTGATAATGATAAAATTGTTTCATTTCAGAGAAGCTTGTCCTTCATTTAATATTGCACTGAAGACATTAAATGTTTCAAAGAAACCCCAAGATCCCCCAGAATACTGTTCTGTATTCCAGAATTTGGAAATGTGTGATTTCTGTGGCATAACTGCATTACAATGTGTTGACAGATTTAAGAAGCACAAATTAAAGACCACATTAAAATGGGTACTAAATGAACTTATCTTCCATCACTATTAAAGTCACTGGCCACTACCTCAGAATTCTTTCTGTTTCCATTTTACGTGCTTTCTAAATTCAACAATAATTCAGTATGAAAATAATACAGATCCTAAAGCAGAACTTTCCAAGCTGTCTGTCATGACACACTAGTGTGTTGGCTGCAGTGTGTGGGTGGCTTGTGCAAATGTAACGGGTGAAGGGGCTCCCTCTGCCACTGCCCTCGGCCGAGGAAGACCCTGGTGAGAGTGGTGGCAGACCAAGCCCAGGTGGGGGGGCTGCCTCTCCTGCCACCACTGCTCAGGGCTGAGGAAGACCCCAGCAAGTGTGACAGCAGTGGCGGTGGCCAGTCCCAGGTGAAGGGGCTGCCTTTCCCGCTGCTGCTGCCCTGGACCAAGGAAGACTCCAGAGAGGGCGGCAGCAGTGGAGGTGGGCCAGGTCCAGGTGAAGGGGCTGCCTTTCCTGCTGCCAATGCCCAGGGCTGAGGAAGACCCGAGTGAGGGCAGCAGCAGCGATGGTAGTCCAGGCCTGGGTGGAGGGGCTGCGTCTCCTGCCACTGCCACCCTGGGCTGAAGAAGACCTCGGCAAGGGCAGTGGCAGGCCAGCTTTGGGTGGTGGGGCTGCCTTTCCCCCCGCCGCTGGCACTGTCCCAAGCCAAGAAAGACCCCAGTGAGGGCGGCAGCGAGCCAGGTTCGGGTGGAGGGACTACCTCCACTTACTGAATTACTTACTGAATTACTGTGTCATGAAATGATGCATGTCTAAAAAGTGTGTCACCAATATAAAAAGCTCTGTCCTAAAGTATCATACTGGGAAATTCCTTGAAAAGGTAACCACCAATGTATGTTGGCATGTTTCTTCAGAAATCAGTGAAACTAAGTTTTTGGTGAGTAAATAAAATTTACCACCAAACAGCATATGAGTCTTGCAATACTGAAAGCTGCACAACAGAGAGGTAGACCATAGGTGGGCTACATGGGGCCTTCTTGCTTAGTTTTACTGTACCTGCAGAATCCCCACCACAAAATCACATCTTGTTTGCCTGTAAACAAGGCTGGTGCAATGCATGCTTTGTTATTAAAGAAAATCTCCCTTCTGGGAGGCTTTTTCCTAAAATTGAGACATGAGACTTCCCCACATGTTTACATGTTAAAAGGTGGCAATTTTGTTGCCTGTAACATCAGTGCTGAAATTACCCAATCCTGATTTCATATCTCTGCCTTGTTTTGACTTGTAAAATCTTTAGGAATTATTCGGAATGAAGTCAAATATACTTAAAGTATAGGGTTTTTTAATTTATAAAAATATTTTCTTTATATAGACATTTTATTTTATTTTTTATTTATTATATTTATTTTATTTATACAAATAAAACACATCCATCACATTGCCTTTTACATTCCACTCCATTACTTTATTTATTATCCTGCATTTTCCCCAAAGCTGGCACGCAGAGTGGCTTACAAAAACAAACTGTTTTTCTTACCCATGACACAATGCTTTTCAGTGAGGGAGGAGAGGAGTGTCCTACACCTGGTTGGCTCCACCTATTCTAACATCAGGCAGGAAAGGAAGTTCTTTCAAATGAGCCCACTAGGGGGAGCAACTCTCTATACACAGCCAGTCGTGTTACAGCTTGAAAGCTTCATCAGGAATCTAGGAAAATAACTGCTAAACAATGTACTTGAAATAGAATATTACTGCTGTCTTAAATTACAGATTGAAAAAAGGAGGAACACAAATCAGAATCATGTCTGGCTAATATTTCCATTTACTTAACATTCTCTTTTTAGAAAAACAAGTAAGATAAGGTAAGATAATGGTATGATGGATAGAGGACTTGCCCTTTGCTCATGTTCCAGCCCCACAACAGGGTGAGGAAGACGCTCTTCCCTTCCCCCACTGAAAAGAATCATCTCACAGGTAAGACAAATAGTTATTTTTCTTTTCCTCAGAAAACATAATCAGGCTACAAGATCACCTAAATAGAATGGACAGCTGGACCAAAACTAACAAAGTAAATTTGAACAATTACAATTTTAAGGTACTATATTGAGGCAACAAAAAATTAGAGGCACAGATATAAGACAAGTGAAACTGCACTTTACCTCAGAACATATGGAAAGGATCCCGGGACTAGACAGTTTCCATACCAAGTTCCATACCAAGATCCAAACACACTCACACAAGGCTAACTGAAGGAAAAAGGGAGGAATGGTTTTTGGATAGCAAGATTCAGGATGTAGCGGGCAATATTTACCAATCTTGGAGAGCAGTGAAGAAGTGGCAATGTGGCTTAGACTCATGATGTTAGATATTGCAAATTACCTTTGTTACTTCCCTTTAAGACTGCACTCATTATTATTTTTGGGGGGCAGGGGTCAATGACCAAAAATAAAGTGTCTGTCTGTCTGCCTGCCTATTATCTCTGGAGTTACCTGGTGACTTCCTATGACCCAGCTATGCTTAGATGGGGTTTCTGACCTAGTTTGCAGCATGTTTGGCCAGCTTCTTCCTCTTGCCCAGCATGGCTATTCAGTCACGTGAGGGTACATTTCATATTAAAGCCAATTACTATTCCTTGCCAATTAGATCATATTTTGCCAATTAACTATATCAAAGTGTGGGGGTGTACAGCCAGGAAACAATCCCTCTAAAAAAAATGGAACCATCAACTGCAGGGAAGACTTTATACAGCATTCCTTCACCTGGAGGTGCTGTGGCTCTATGATTGTAGAGTTCCAGGGGAATTTCTTGTTCAGGGTTTGTGCCCAAGGAGGACAAAGGAAGATTTCCAAAAGAAGGGGAAGGGAGACAGCACCCTGGTTTCAGAAGTCCAAGCCATGTTGCCTTCGTTGCTGAAGAAATTTAAAATCTACAACTACAGTTCTAAATATACTGAAACTATGTACACAAAAGAGGAGTTTTGCCAGACCATGCCTCCTCAGTGCAGCTGCCAACCGATGAAGGGAGTCAGAGCGGTTGCCTTGCTCACTGGATGCTCCACAGAAGAGGGGGCTGCCCAGTGTCTCCTCATCGTGTCCTGTTATATCTTTTGGTCCTTTGGCTCCTGCCTTTGGTAGCCATGGAACTCAGGAGTTTGGCGGAAAGTCGCCTTATAAGGGGTTTACCCTTCCAGTTTTTTGGAGCTGACTGCTTGTGTATTTTTGAAATTTCCTGCATGAGTGTCCACGCCCATTCAGTGCCTTTTATCAGTGTCTGTGAACTAGAGGGGAGGTTGGTGGCTATCCCAAATGCCTCCACTTCTCCTTGCAGGACAGTGAGTGAGATGAAGCTCCGAGTTGCCTTGGCTCCTCTCAGGATCACCAGAAGACAAACTTATTTGTGGCTACAGAATGTAAACACTACCTGGAACTAGTATAACTCAGGGAGCTCTATGGAGGGGAAGGCACTGGCCGCATCCACCTCACAGTGCCATTTGGCTCCTGCAACTGTGACTATTGCAGTCCCCCCAATGTGATGCACATGTGCCTGTGTGTATATATGTGTGGCCATATCTGGGTGTTTCAGTGTGGACGCTCTTGCCATGCTATGTTCTAATTCTGCCAAATCACTCTGTTGATATGCAGACTTTCTGTGCCAAGGACTCAAGGAAGTCCCAGTAGAAGGATAGATTGCCTGTAACTGGAGGTCTTCAAATGGTCATCTGTGAACTCACTAAAATGGGTCATCTGCACCTGCACAATGTGCCTTTCAGAAGCACATCTGAGCCCTAGAATTAAAATTCTGGTGGTAACCCTGTCCCCTGCCCCTGAGGCTATATAAGGCAACTTCCCACTAAACTCCTGAGTTCCATGGCCACCAAAGGCAGGAGCCAAAGGACCAAAAGACATAACAGGACATGATGAGAAGAGGCAGGGCAAGATTGCGTAGTTCACAGATGACCACTCAAAGAACTCCAGTTACAGGCAACCAACCTGTTCTTCTTCTTCATAGTCTCTGTGACTCACACAAATCAGAGACTAGTGACATACACACCACAGGAGGTGCTACAAAATAAAACAAAACTGCTCTCCCAAAAATAGTGTCTCTTGTAGTTCTATTGTTCACCCTGTAGTGTGAGATGAAGGTAGACGGCTGAGACCAGGTGGCAGCCCTGCAGATTCCATGCAGGGATACTCCTTGTAGAAAGGCAGCTGAGGCACCTATAGCTCTGGTGGAGCGGCTACTCAGTTGCACAGGGGGCTGCTTGCCAGCCAGTTCACAGGAAAGTCTGATGGTGGAGGCCACCCACTTGGAAAGTCTCTGAGCTGAAACAGAAAATCTCTTCTTGGTGGAAGAATAGCAGTGAAAAAGTCTCTGAGAATTTCTCAGTTTGGTAGTGTGCTGCACATAGAATGCCAGAGCACAGTGGACGTCCAAGCAGTGCAGGTTGCATTCCAGTTCCGATGACGGGTTCTGCACAAAGGCAGGGAGGACTACATCTTCGCTGAGATGGAACAAAGACATGACTTTGTGAAGGAAGGAGATGTCAGGTCTGAGCAGTGCCTTTTCTTTACGAAAGCATAGGTAAGGCTGATTGATGCAAAGAGCGCAAAGCTCACGGGCTCATCTGGCTGAGGTGATGGTTACAAGAAAAGCAGTCTTCCAGGACAGAAGCCTGATGTTCCATGTGGCCATAGGCTCAAAGGGCTGCTTAGAAAGTTGAGAGAGAACGAGCTCCAAACTCCAACCTGCGGTTGGAGGCAGGACCAGAGGGTGAATGTTCTTATAGCCATTGAGGAAGCTTTTCACCAAAGGGGTCCATGAAGCAGTATGGTCTAACAAACCTTTGGACATGCTATGACACTGCTGAAAAGTAGCAACAAATGGAGGATAGTGACAGGCCCTTGTCTGTCAGTGAGGATAGGAATTCTAGCAAATGTACTGTACCAAAGAAGTGTATTGTAAGATGTCTGTATTGCTTATCTGTAACTGGAGTTCTTCAGTGGTCATCTGTGAACTTACCCAAATGGGTTTTCTGCGTCTGCGCAATACTAACTTTGGAAACTTCTAAAGCTTCAGGTCTAGCATTTTGGCAGGAACCTCGCCCCCTTCCCTTGAGGCTATATAAGCCCCCTATTGCACCTGTTGCCAGTTCCTTGACTACCACAGCAATTGTGCACAAGTGGTAGGGCATGACACCTAGAGGGGAGGTCCGGTGAGGTTGTGTGAGTTCACAGATGACCACCTGAAGAACTCCAGTTACAGGTAAGCAACCTGTCCTTCTTCATGGTCTCTGTGACTCACACAAATGGGAGACTGGTGAGCTACCAGGAAGGAGGAGGAAATGTCATGTGCTGCTGCATGGAAAAAGTAACAATGATCTCTATAAGAGATAATGCTACACCCATAGGAACCGCAATGAACATCAGGTAAAGCAACGATCCTTGATACATCAGGCAAAAAACATATGAACATAGAGAGAATTTTATGAATTATTTACCATAGAAATAAGAGCATCATTGAACAGAGGAGAACAAAACAGTCCTTCCAAAAGCCACATCAGGGGATGATCTCTGGTCAATCCCGTAATATGAAATGAAGGTGGTGGGCTGTGACCAATTGGCTGCTTTACATATGTCCTGTAAATGTATACCCCTCAGAAAAGCTGCAGACTCAGAGAGGGCTCTGGTAGCATGGCTTCTAATTTGGAGTGGCAGTTCCGTCCCCGCCAGTTCATATGCGAGTCTAACAAAGGAAGCCACCCATTTAGAAAGTCTCTGAGCTGAAATTGGCAGTCCTTTCTTTGTGGATGAATAGCAAAGGAAAAGCCTCTGCGACTTGCTATATTCCACGGCGTGTTGTACATAGAAGGCTAGAGCCCTATGCACGTCCCACGTGTGGAGGGCCTGGTCCAAATCAGAAGAAGGGTTCTGGAAGAATGCGAGAAAGACAATGTCTTGTTTAAGGTGGAAGGCCGAAACCACCTTGGGTAAAAAGGTGATGTCCGGTCTAAGGACGACCTTGTCTCGGTGAAAATGGAGATAAGGTTTATCCGCCCGAAGAGCACAGAGTTCGCTGGCCTTCCTTACAGAGGTTATGGTGATTAAAAAGGCTGTTTTCCATGAAAGCAGTCTAAGATTGCATGTAGCTATGGGCTCAAATGGCCGCTTGGAGAGTTGCGAAAGTACAAGAGACAGGTTCCAACCCGGGACTGGTGGTAGAACAGGTGGGTGCAGGTGTTTGTATCCCTTGAGGAATGTGTGAACCAAAGGGTCAGCAAAACATGATGGTTTGCTGAGGTGTTGAAGCCGAGATGATATCGCTGACAGATAACGTCAGATGGATGAAAAAGAGAGACCCTTGTGAGATAGCGAAGAAAGAAACTCAAGGAGATGGATGGTGTCGAAGGAGTTGATGTCAAGATGAAAAAGACGGAGAAAGTCAGTAAACTTCACGAACTTGTAGATGTAGGATCGAAGAGCTGAAGGCTTATGTCCTGCTTCAATAACTCACCTGACAGCCTGCGGGAGAGAAGTTAGTCAAAGAGGTTCCATGCCGTCAGTCTGAGGCGGACAACGTCTGGGTGGCATACGGTACTGTTGTCCATTGTCAGGAGGTCTGATCTGTGTGGAAGCTTCAGATATTGGGATATCATGGCAACTCATGGAAGTCTGGCTGAGTTGATCTGCAACAGTGTTCTGAGTGCCCGGGAGATGGAGGGCTATCGGAAAAACTCTCTGGGGAAGGCACACCCTCCAGAGGCAAAGGTCAGTCTGAGTAGAGTTCTGGATTGTGTACCCCCTTGTTTGTTTATATATTAGACAACTGTGGTGTTGTCTGTCAGGATTTGAATAGTCCTACCAGTAATGACATCTTCAAAGGCCTTGAGCGCCTTGATGACCTCAAGCATTTCGAAGGCATTGATGTGGAGAATCCTGGACTTGGTTGACCATCAGCCTCTGACTGAAAGCTGTTGTGTATGAGCACCCCAATCATCCAGTGAAGTGTTGGAAGTGTCAATATAGAAGAGCTCGGACTGTGGTTTTCTCCGGTGGACTTCCGGTGGAGGCGATGTGGCGTTTGGTCGGAATCCGCGGAGCTGCGGAGTTCCGAAGTCTCGGCAAGGTCGGAATTCCCAAGTTTAAAATCAAAGTAGAAGGGGAAAGAGACCCTCTGGTAAGGGGGATCACGGAGGCGACTCGAGGGGGACCTGATATCAGTTCGGAGTGCGCAGAGAGGCGAGAGAGAGGGACCTGTTCACGGAGAGAACTGACGGGATCGTAGAGCTGCCATTACCTGCCGGACAGTCTTTAAGGCTAATGCCATGTCACCACTGTTTTTGTTAAATCGGACTTGATAGAAAAGAGGAATATCATCATTGGGGGTAAGTGGAGTCCGATGTGTTCTTATTGAGAGGATCGGAGGTAAAAATTCTAATCTACAAGGGGCTACACGGTCTGGAGTTAAACTCACAGACAAGCAGAAGAAGAACACGTGGAGGCACTGAGGAGTTTGGGTGTCTCTCAGACTTAATAATTATATTTACAAATCTCCTAGCTTGAAGAACTGTTATATATTCTCCCCTGAGTCAGATTCAGATAAAGACTTTAATTCGGACAATAGAACTTAAACATAACTTAAATAAAACAAATCATAAGCCAAGAAAAGGAAAGTGAAATACGGAGATTTGGAGGCAAGGAGGAGTGGGAGAAGAACCGTCTGGTTGATGTATTATCATTAAATAGAAGGAAAGAGGAAAAGAAAAGGAAGGACAGTAAATTGGAATAGAAAAAGAGACTAAATTGGGAAAGAAAACATTTATTTTTTGTGGGAAATGGAGGTGATCTGCTGAGGAAGAAATAGAAGAGACGATATCCATAAAATAAAAATATTGACTGCAGGAACAGCGTGGAAAGTTAAGGTGATAGAGCAGATGAACAGAAATAAATAAATAAAATACGTAAGGAGAAATACAACGAAAATAAAATAAGGGCATATAAATGTAAAAGGACAGTGGAAGACGGAAGGACGGAAAGAATGAGAGAGAGAGAGATCTGAAAACAGTCACAGAACAACCTTTGAAGACTTGAAAGAAAGACTGGAGCGGGGGGGGATATAACGAATGGAAACTGTGCACATAACTTATTAAATAAGCTAAAAAAGTGGGATTGTTATTTCAAAAGTATGGTACGTTTTAAGTTGTCCTATTTAATTGAATTGAATATACTGTTGATGATACATTGTAAAAAAGTGGTACATAAATAATAGTCTGTGTTAATGTTCACAAGGCACGTGGGAAAATATTGTTTAAGAAAGAATACTGAAGCATTGGAGAACTGATTTGGTTAATATATATTATTTGAGAGATTTTTGATAATTGGAAAAGGAGAGTATTGACTTGAAACACCTGTAGGTATTAACATTTATTATTATATACGGGAGTATTGTAGGAGCAAAAGAAGTTTACAAATTGAAAGAAGTGGGGAGAAAAAAAAAAGACAGTGTAAAGAGGAGGGAGTGTTAGAATAATACATTCAAGGTTGCTCTAAGAGAAACAATACAAGGACATCACAGAAAAGGAAAACGCGTAGGCATCAAAAGGGAGGGGAAAAAAATAAAGCAAGAGGGAAAGGAAAGGAAAAATAAATAATAAAATAAATAACTATAATAGATAAATTAGGCTAAAGGGAATTTCTCCTAAAATAAAAAATAAAAATAAAAATAAAAATAAAACAGTATATAAAATAGGATAAAAAGTAAGGATAATAAGAACAAGGAAAAGAGGGACTAAAATTAAAGAAGATGATGGCAGCAGGGAAAAGAAAGGCAGCAACGGGAGCTCAAACACAAATACAAACATTGCTGCAAAGAAGAGACTCTGTAGAAATCAAGATGCCAAGCACAGAAACGAAGACATTAGTATTGGAAAGTCAAAGGGTGACACAGAGTGATGGAGGAGATATTATGAAAGAAATAAGAAATTTAACTATGACATTTAAGAATGAAATGAGAGAAACAAGAGTAGAAATGAAACAAATGAGAACAGAAATAAAAACAGATTTAAAGAAAGAACTGGAGGCGTTTAATAATAAACTGGATAATATTACAAAGGAGTTAAGACATGTGAATGAGAAGGTAAAAGAAACAGAAGAAAGAACTATAAGAACGGAAACACAGTCAATGAAAACAGAAGAAAGGACAGAACAACTAGAAAAAATGACACTACTAATGGATATAAAAAACAGAAATAAGTCAATTAAAATAAGAGGATTACGAGAATCAGCACAAGAGGATTTATATGAAAGGTTAATTAGACCGCTGGCGCAATTTATAGGCTGGGCACCAGAGCAATTAGATCTGGAGCTGGACAGAATCTTCAGAGTGAATTCTGTGGTAGCTAAAAGAAGGAAGATACCAAGAGACATTGTGATTTATTTTTTACGGGAGAGAGTGAAAGATCTGGTCCTACAACAAAGCTACATGAAAAAACTGGTGGTGGATGGAGATGAATTAAAAATTTTTAAAGATGTGCACCCAACATCGTTAAAGAGAAGAAGGGAATACAGTTTTATAACACAACCCTTAAGAAATCAAGGTATATGATACACGTGGGAGAGAACTGAAGGTATTTCTTTCATATGGAAACAAAAAAAATTTGTATTAAATACAATTACAAAAGCAAGGGACTTTTGGAAAAAATATAAGAAAGAGCTGAACAGAACAGACGAAGAAGTACAGGACCAAGAAGAGGAAAGAGTCAGAACTGGTTCACAATCTCAACAGGAAACAGAAAATTTACAAGTGAAACAGAAGGAAAGAGAAAGATCCATAGGTCAAAAACAAGAAGAGGAAGTAGAAGGACAGCAAGAGGAGGAGACTGAAGAACAGGAAGAAGAAAGAGAAGAAGAATCAAATTCCATAGACCCGGAATTGGAAGAAGAGACAGAGTAAATTGAAAAATAAATACCGAAATATAGAAGATATAACATGAAATTAAGAATATTGTCCTGGAATGTTCGAGGTATAAATTCACCACACAAAAGGAAATGTGTTTTTCATCAATTAGAAAAATTAAACTTGGATATAGCTTCAATACAAGAAACCCATATTAAAAATAAGGATTTAAAATAAATTAAAAACCCCAAATTAGGACAATCATTTTCATCATCAATAGATAAGAAAAAGAAAGGGGTAACTATATTTGTAAACAATAAATATAAGGCAAAATTAATTTGTAGTGATGAAACAGGACACTGGATAGCTGTAGAGGTAACCATAAGGGATTTAAAATTAATAGTGATAGCAGTATATGGACCATTAGAAAATAAGAGCAAATTCTATTTAAATCTATTAGAAAGATTGTTGGATCTAGAACTAGAAAATCATAAGATGATTATTATGGGAGACTGGAACAGAGTACTGAATCCACTCTTAGATAGATCCAGTAATAAAAATAAGAAAAATATTGGCAGTAATAATCAAGGGAAACTCCCAAAAACTTTTTTCGAACTACTGGAACACTTATCTTTAGTGGAAGCTTGGAGATATGTAAATGGGGAAAAAGAGGAATATACCTACTTCTCAGATCGATTTAAATCATGGTCCAGAATAGATATGTTTTTTTTTTTATCAACAGAATTGGTAAAAAATGAGGGAAAATTGGAGGTCCTCCCCAGAACAATTTCAGATCATTGTCCAATACCGTTAACTATTCAACAGGGAAGGGAACAATACAGATGGAAGTTGAATGACAATCTGTTAAAAAATGAATCAGTAATAGAAAAAGCAAAGAAAGAATTGAAAATTTTTTTTGATATTAATTTGAGAAAGGAACAAACAGAACAAATAGTATGGGAAACAAGTAAAGCAGTGATGAGGGGTTTTTTTTATAAATCAACAAGCTTGGATAACAAAATGCAGAAAGGCAAAGGAAATTAGAATATATAAAACGTTGCAGGAAAAAGAATTAGGTTTAAAAAAGAATCCAAAATATTTAAAAATATTAAAGGAAGTTCAAATATTAAAGAAACAATTGTCATTATTAACATTAAAGGAAATAGAAAATAAGATAAAGTTTACAAAACAAAGACAATTCGAATACGCAAATAAGATAGGGAGATGTCTGTCATTCAGATTAAGAAAAGAAAAGGAAAAACAATGCATTAAAGGGATAAGAGAAGGTCAGGACATTTACTATCAACAAGTAAAGATTAAAAAGATTTTTGTTAAGTATTTCCAAGACTTGTTTAAAAAAAAGGCTCAAACACAAGAACAAAAAGATAAAATGATGAAATATTTAGATCAGACAGAAATTACAAGACTGTCGGATAGTCAAAGAGAAGATTTAGAGAGGCCAATAACAATACAGGAAATTACAAATGCGATTAAGAAATTGAAAATAGAGAAAGCTCCTGGTCCTGATGGTTTTACGGCGCTATACTATAAAACATTTCAGGAAGAGTAAGCACCGATATTAGGTCAGGTATTGAATTCGATCACCCGTAATACATTCCCAAATACATGGAAAGAATCAAATATAACTCTGATTCCAAAAGAGGGGAAAGATTTAATGGATAAAAAAAACTACAGATCAATTTCACTACTGAATATTGATTATAAAATATATTCTCAAATTTTAGCAGATCAATTAAAGAAGATATTGGAAATATGGGTACGTGAGGATCAGAATGGATTTCTCCCTGGAAGACAGCTGAAAAACAATATAAGAATAGTTCTAGATACAATAGAGTATTATCAGAAACATAATCAAAAACAATTGGCATTACTATTTTTGGACGCTGAAAAAGCATTCAATAATGTAAATTGGTCTTTTATGTTTGCAGTATTGAGTAAGATGGGAATGGGAAATAGATTTTTGGAACAGATAAAGGCAATATATAATGAACAAAAGGCTTGTTTAATTATAAACGAGGACAAAACGAAGCAATTCGAAATACACAGGGGCACACGACAAGGATGTCCACTCTCTCCTCTGCTTTTTATAATCTGCCTAGAAGTTTTAAATAACAATATAAGAAATCAGAAGATAATAAAAGGAATCAGAATAAGGGAACATGAAACTAAAATACAAGCATACGCGGATGATCTGGTAATAATACTAGAGGAACCCATAAATAGTATTAAGAAGGTAACAGAAGTATTAAAGCATTACGGAGAAGTAGCTGGATTTAAAATTAATAAGGAGAAATCATGAATGTTGACTAAAAGTATCACACCAAAAGAAGAGAATGAGTTAATAGAAATTTCAGGATTTAAAACAACAAAGAAAGTAAGATATTTGGGGATAACAATAACAAAAAACAATTCAGAACTGTTTGATAATAATTATAAAAAAGTATGGAGTGAAATAATAAAAGAAATGGAAAAATGGAATAAGTTACACCTCTCTATATTAGGTAGAATATCAGCAATTAAAATGAGTGTTTTACCAAAAATGATATTCTTATTTCAGAACCTACCTATAATATATAACGAGAAACCATTTAAGAACTGGGATCAAGAACTGAGTAGATTTATTTGGAAGGGGAGGAAACCAAGAATTAAAATAAAATATTTAAAAGATACTAAAGAGAGAGGAGGATTAATGTTGCCAGACTTAAAATTTTATTATGAAGCAGCGACATTAGTATGGATAAAAGAATGGATCACCCTGGAAAACTCTAAACTATTAAATTTAGAGGGGTTTTATATTTTGGGTGGCACGCATACCTATGGTATGATAAACATAAAATTAATAATGAATTCAAGAATCATTATATTAGGAAATCAATTCTAAAAATTTGGTTAAAAATTAGAGACAAAATATATATAAAATTACCTGGTTGGGTGTCACCTCATGAAGCTTTTTATAGATTAGAAAAGACACAAATGAAGGAATGGATAACATATAAGGATATATTAAAAAAAGAAGGGAATAATATTAAACTTAAAAATAAGGAAGAATTAATTGAAGAGGGATATAAAACACACTGGCTCTTACATAGACAATTGGTGGAAAAATATAAAATAGATAATAAACTGTGGGGAATATCACTGGAAGAAACAGAGTTGGATAAATTGATGAGAATAGGTGTAAAACATCCTCTAAGTAAAATTTATAGATTATTATTAAATTTAGAATTGGAAAAAGAGACAGTAAAGAATAATATGATAAAATGGGCACAAGAGTTAGGTCACCCAATAACTCTACAACAATGGGAGAATGCATGGAAAATAAATCAGGAATTCACAAGGAGTCAGAATATGAAAGAAAATTTTATAAAAATGTTTTATAGATGGTACTTAGCACCAATACAAACTGCAAAGATGAAAAAGATGGAATTAGCAGCTAGTTGTTGGAAATGTAAAAAAACTGGTTCCTTTTTTCATTGCTGGTGGAGATGTAATAAAGCGAGAAGCTATTGGTCACAAATACATGAGCAAATAACGAAATGTTTGCAAATCAAGTTTCCAATGCAACCAGAAATATATTTATTAAACATGTTTGGAAAGATAGACAAGACAATTAGAAAGAAATACTCGAGAATTATATGTTATATGATATATGCTGCAAGAATTGTGTTTGCGAAAAAATGGAAAGATATGAATATACCAACATTAGACGATTGGATAACGAAACTATATGAATTAGCAGAAATGGATAAATTGACATTAAGATTAGATAATAAAAGTAATAATGCATTTAAAAGAGAATGGGAAATCTTAAATCCTATATGGGAAGGATATTGGGGAAACCACGCACTACTAGGACTATATGATTGATTTCAGTAAAATAGAGTAGATTCTACATATTATTTATAAATTAAAGGAAAGAGAGTGAAAATCAGGGAAACAGTAAGGAGCGAAATAAAGAAGCTTTGGAGTATAAGGAAACAAGAAGAGAAAAATACAAAAGAATCAATAAGTAGATGACAACGTAATGTAAAAGGCATAGACGATATAATGCAATATACAGAGATATATAGGTTGCATTATATATATATATATATATATATATATATATATATATATAATGTTATATGCGTGTAGGGTATTTATGTATGGATATATAGAGATTAGAATATAGGAATTGCTATGAGGACTAAGGAAAGCATATTTAGAAAGCAGGATGATAAAAACAATTAAATAATCAAACCAATGATGAAAATGAAAGAAGTTATTGTATATGTGAGGTGAATGTATGCAGATGTATGGAAAGGAAGAGGGAGTATGAGAGTAAGTATGTAAGTAAGTATGATAAAATAATTGTTATATGTTTGTTGGTTAGTAGTTATTATCTGGTAGATTGTTTGTCTATTGTTAATTGTCAAGTGTTAAATGTTGTTAAATGTTATGATATGTTTATACACAAATTAGGGAAAATTAGGGGGAAAAGTTATAGACACTGATGAATAAACAATAAAGGGAATGCAGATGTAAAGAAAATTTATATTAGATAGATATCAGTTTGTCTAGATAGTCTATAGCCTAATTGTATAATATATGTATAATATATGTAAGTTGTTGTGGGTGTTGTGATGTATTGTTGTAGTATGTTAATTGTTTTTAAATAAGAATTTAATAAAAACTTTTTTAAAAAAAAATATAGAAGAGCTCGGCAGATGAAATGTCATGCCTGTCAGAACACTGAGTGAGTCCTTCCACCAAAGGAGGGACTGAAGGGCAGGTCTCAGTATTGAAAGTCAGAGGCTGGAGCTGTCAGTGAGAAGGTTGAAGATGTCTAGAAACCAGTTCTAAAGTGGGTGCATGTGCAGTCTCGCAAGTGGGACGACCACAGTCATCGACGCCATGAGTCCCAGCAAGACTGAATCAACTGAGCAGTGGCACATAAGATGGAGACTGCTCTGGAAAGCCGAAGAAACCTTTCTGGTGGAAGAAAAGCCAACTGACGAGAGGAGTCAAGTATCACCCTGATGAATTGTATGCATCAAGTGGGATGCAGGTGAGACTTGTCGTAGTTGACAGTAAGACCCAGCTTGTGGAAGAGACGAAGGGTCCAGTCAAGGTTGAGTCAAACTTTCTTCCGAGAGTGGGTGACAACTAGCCAGTCATCGATGTAAGGGAACAGGATGACCCCGCGCTGCCGAAGAGCTGCTGCTACCACCGCCATACACTTCATGAACACCCTTGGAGTAGTGCTCAGGCTGAAGGGTAGCACACGGAATCTGAACACCTGTCTGCTGATTGTGAAGGTGAAGAACCTCCTGTGATCTGGATGAATAACTATATGAAAATACGTGTCCTTGAGGTCCAAGGTAGCGAACCAGTCCCCTTCCGAGAGAAGGGAAGGATTGACTTCAAGGACAATATCTGGAACTTGCGAGGTCTGATGTAGCAATTTATCCATTGAAAGTCCAAAATGGGTCTTACTCCACCATCCTTCTTGGACACCAGGAAATATCTGGACAAGAAGCTGGTCCAAAGAGCTGAGAAAGGAATGGATTCTATCATACCTTTCCTTCGAAGGACACGAATCTCCTCCAAAAAGGGCTTCGATGGATGGGTTATTTGAATGTGACTGACAGGAGGTATCTAAGTGAACTCGATTGTGTACCTTTTGGGCGTGATGGTAAGGACCCAGGTATCGGTCGTGATCGAGGTCCAATGCATCAAGGTATTTCTTGAGTCTGGACTCAAAGATCAGGTCTGATAGATGGTAGAGGGGTAGCTCTGATGTCGTGGCTACATCGGTGTTTGTGGTGATAGACGAGGTGATATCTGATGAGTCTGTAACAGCGGTACTTCATGAATCGGAGTGGTCCTGCAAGTTGTCAAACTCGGCATTTAGAGGAATCTACTTTTTTCTTGTAGAAAGCCTTTGGTGGTTGAGGTGGTAGATGCCGAGAAGGTTGGATAGAGGTTGGTGAGAGAGACGGTGAGGCGGGTACGGGCTGTACGTATGACACGAAGAGGGTCGGTACCAGCAGTAATGACTTTAATTTTGTCCCAAAGCCTCTGGTCATAAACCGACATTCATGCCAGATAGTTGGACATCTTAAAGATCATAGCCATGCTGGGGTAGTTCTTGCGGCCCATAAAGTTTAGCTTCTTTCCCTCCTTATCTAGGGGAGTGGCATGTAAGGTTTGAGAGATCTTTGTCTGGGCTGCATCGACGATCACCAAGTTAAACTCAGGATGACACTGAAGCCATGGCTCATCCATCTCAATAACTCTGTAGAGGGAGTCAAGTTTTTTTGCTGTAGCTGGGGTAGAAGCAGGTGTTGACTAAGGTTTTCTGAAGACATGTAGAAGGTATGGAAGGAGTGGAACTGCCGATACTGAAGGGGCATTTTCTCGTTGATGATGGTCGACAGGGTTGTGTATAGATTCCTTTGATGTCTCCGTGGTGAAATTAAGATTTTTAGCCATCTGAGAGATCAGGTCAGAAAAGGCCCTGACATCATCTGTAGGCAACATCAGTTCACCTTGAGAAACAGCGGTATCAGGTGGTTTGTCATCTCAACGTTCGGTAGAGTCCATAGAGGTGGATGGAGATCTGGAGAGGGATTTACGGACTGGTACATCCGGTGTTTCACCCCTGGACTCATCACGCCCATGGGTAGCTGAGCCAGTTTCTTCAGCAGCAAGAGATGAGGCTGAAGATAATGGTTGTTGGGCAGATGTGTCTACAACAGTCTGTGTGTGGGATCGTTTTGGCGGGGGAGAAGGTCTGGCTTCAGAGTCAGATGGAGACAGGGACCAGTGGCGACATTGAGAAACCACTTCCTTGTAATACCTAAGTCTTCTGTGTCAACATTGAGGGACATAAAACTCCTCAGAAAAGTAGCAGTCAGATGAAAGTGAATAGTAGACGTAAGTACGGCAGTGGCATGATCGAGACTGATCAAGTTGGGTGGTCTTGCGATGCCAAGATCAACGAGAGTAAGTTGAAGAGGAGTTGGACCATGTGTCAGATCATCAATGTCAGGAGCCCCGCCGGTGATAGTGGCTTCGAGCAGGTGTCGATCTCAAGGAAGAACAGGATCAATATCTCCTGGAACTGTGAGGAAAGGGTTGAGGTGGTGACTTAGAGGGCTCTCTACATCATGGAGGAGGTGGTGGGTGACTCTCCACCAATTCCTCTTTGATGGTCATGACGTCTGTTGGAATGTCTTCCACTGAATCCCGGTGAGTACTCCCGACTGGGGTGTGTTTGACAATTTCACATGAGAGTGGTCCAAGGGTGAATGTGAGATACGCTGACCTTTGAGAGAGGAAGCCCGAAAGGGGGCCTGTCTTTGTGGAGAATCAGCAGTTAGGGTAACGTCCATTTCAGAGACAGTCACAATAGTGAGCAGCTCAATGAAGGTCTGTTGAGTGGGGGTTTTATCCTTGGTTTTCTTTCTATGGGTCCTAGTCAGGTCCCTGTGTAGGGAATGACCAGGAGTATCCGACAGTGGTGGTGTTAAGACTGCCAATGTGGAAGTTGAGGGTTTCGACTTGGTCGAGGTTGAAGCAGGGGGTGTTTCAAGTGGCTTGCCCTTGGGACCGAGGTGGATTGGTCTTGTTGTGCTCTTTCAGAGGAAGCTTGATGAGAGGGCTCTTTAGAGGAGGAGTGGTGAGAAGACTTCTTTGACAGCTCCATCCATGAGGTCTTGGTGGCAAGTGGAGCAGAGGAAGCTGAGACTGCTGAGGCAGATAGAGGGGCCGGTGGTTTCAGGTCCTGTTCATAAAGTATGGCATGAAATCTAGCCCCTCTGTTCTTTTGAGTTTGGGGAGTAAATGCCTGGAAGTGAACACAAGTGGCCACATTATGAGTCTCCCTAAGGCAGGCGAGGCACCTAGAATGCCCATCGCAGTCCAGAATTTTTGTGTGGCATGATCAACAGTGCTTAAAAAACACTGTCAATGCCATAAATAGACAAGCCGAGATCCGTGGGGCGAAGGCGAAGTCAATCAAAACAGATCAATACCATAGAAACTGAAAGTAAACACTCAAGAGAAGCTCTGAAAGCCAACTACGTGGTGGAAGAAAGGAACTGGCGACAGGCACGATAGGGGGCTTATACAGCCTCAAGGGAAGGGGGCAGGGTTCCCGCCAAAATGCTAGGCCTAAAGCTCTAGAAGTTTCCAAAGTTAGTACTGCGCAGGTGCAGAAAACCCATTTGTGTGAGTCACAGAGACCCCGAAGAAGAACTGAAGGAACAGTCCCTCCATAGGAGTAGGTACACCTCATCAATGGCTTGTGGGCTGCCTCAATGACGCATCTGACAGATTGCGAGAGGGCTGCTAGTGGAGTAGATTCCACACTGTCAGCTTGTGGTTGGAGATGTCTGGATGCTGAACAGTGCCATCACAAATGGTAAGTAGATTCAGTTTGGATGGAAGCTCCAATGCTGACATCTGGACAGCTCAAGAAGTGGAGTGAACCATGCCTTCCTGGGCCACCAAGGGGTGATGAGAATCGCTCTGGCACCACCTTGTATCTTTGTGATCACCTTTGTTATGAGTGGGAAAGGTGGCAAAACGTTCACTACGGGTCCTTTCCAACTGAAGAAGAATGCATCTCCGAGTGAGCCCTTGTGAACTCTGGTTCTGGAGCAGAAAGTTGGACGCTGCTTGTTTGTTGGAGGTGCCAAGAGATCTATCAGTGGAGTTTCCCACATCAAGAAAATTCTTTTCAGGACACCTATGTGTAGCTTCCACTCATGACATGCCAGAGGAGTGCGACTCTGTGTCTGTCAAGGTGTTTGGTCGCCTGGAAGGTGAACTGTAATACAAAAGATATTTCTTGGCATGCACCAATTCCAAAATTGGAGAGTCAGATGAAGGAGGGTGGATGAGCGACTGCCCCCTTGCTTATTCATGTAGTACATGGCAGTGGTGTTGTCTATCTGTACTTGCACTACCTTGCCTTGCAGTCGATCCTTGAAGGCTGTGAAGCCTTTTATCACCATCAGAAATTCCAAGGCATTGATGTATAGAGCCTTGGTGGAGGTTGACCACTGACCCCTTCCCACAAGACCATTGACGTGGGCTCCCCAACAGACCACGGAGATATCCATTATTACTAAGGTTGACAGAGGTGGATGCAGGAAAGGCATACCTGCCAGAACGTTCTGACTAGACTACCACCAGGCTAGGGATCAGGCTACTGGGAGAGGTATTGAGAGCCACTGAGACTGTTGATGTCAGCAGGGGTCAAAGTTCCTCAGGAACCAGGCTTGTAGAAGCCTCATTTGGAGTTTGGAGAAGGGCATTACCACCGTGGTAGACACCATGAGGCCCAGGAGTACCTAAAGCATCTTGCTGATATGTCTTACCTGCTGAACCTTCAAGGCCATGACCAGAAGCCATTGCCAGCACTCAGCTGGGAGGAAGGCCGATTGAAAGTCGAGAATAACCCCTATGAATTTGATCTTCTGACAAGCGACTAGATGGGACTTTTGATAGTTGAGTATTAGCCTCAATGTGTTCAGGAGGTTGATTGTGGTGTCAATGTCTCAAAGCAGATGGTCTCAAGACTGAGAGACTATCAGCCAATCATCTATGTACAGAAAGAGGACGATGCCATGCTGCTGAAGTGCCACTGCTACTACTACCATGCATTTTGTAAGTACCCTTGGAGCTGTGTTGAGCCTGAAGGGTAGAACATGAAACCTGTACACTTTTCTGCCTACTGAAGAGGCCAAGAACTGTCTGTGTTCAGCCATGATGGACACAAGTGAATAGGAATCCTTGAAATCGAGAGCTGCTCCTCTTTTGTTCATAACTATTCTCAAAACGTTAAACAATAACATTCAAATTGACTCTGAGATAAAAAGGATTCGAATTAAAGAGTACAAACCCAGAGCCTTAGTGGATGACCTTGTTTTTTTCTTGGAAGATCCAATTATAGGAGCTAGAAAACTGTTGCATAATTTAAAGACATTTGGAGAAGCTGCAGGTTTAAAAATCAACAAAAGTAAATCATACGTTATGACAAAAAATATGGAAAAGTCAGATAAGGAGGAGATAATTAAGATTACTGGATTCAAAATTGAGAAGAAAATAAAATATCTGGGTCTATGGTTTACAGAAAGCAACAAAGATTTATTTGAAAATAACTACAATAAAATCTGGAGAGAAATAACTAATGATTTGAAAAAATGGACTAATCTTCACTTATCTTTATTAGGTCATATAGCAACAATTAAAATGAACATTCTACCAAAATTAAATTTCTTATTCCAAAATTTACCAGTCATCACTAATGATAAACCTTTGCAACAGTGGAAGAAACTGACTAAATTTATAAAGAGAGGAAAAAAACAGAGGATCAAATGGAAGCTACTGATAGATCAAAAAACAAGAGGAGGTTGTAATCTTCCCGACCTAAAGCTTTATTATTATGCCAATGGATTAGCATGGACTCAAGACTGGATCACTTTAAAAGACAAAAGAACATTGGCATTAGAAGGGTCAAACATGCAGTTTGGATTCCATGCATATTTATGGTATGGTAAGACAAAAATAAACAAAGGTTTTTGTAATAATTTTGTTAGGAAATCCTTGTTAAAAATCTGGATGGATATTTAAAAAAAGACTAGGCTGGATATCTTTGCAAGAAGCTTTCTTTGGAAAATAGGCTGATGAACAAGAGGACTGGATCAGATATAAAAACTTGATAACTCAAGACTTTAAAGAAGAGATTGTCAAGGTTGTTGCTGGGCAGGCAAGGTTTCCTCTGAGTGGACGGCAGAGGGAAGAGGCGATGTGGCCAGACAGCCAGGTACAACGCCAGCAGGAATGTTATGGCTATGTCTTGTGTATTAGAGAAGGCAACACACCAGAGCACTGATTGGGTCACCCCACTTGTTTCAGGGTGACAAGGTAGCATAAAAAGGCTGGTGTTTGCCTTGACCAGCTGCCAGTTAGATACCCTAGCTGGACCTGTCATGCTATTGGCAGTATACTGATTGTAAGGGGAGATGCTGCCTGATTTTTCTCTGTTATCTTCTGTTATTCCTATTTGTCTAATTGCTGGAATGCTGGTATGTTTTTGCTAAGCGTTATCTTAGAGTGCGGCAATAAATTCAGCCTCTAAGTCCTACCTAACAAGCCTCTGGAATTTTTTCAGCTTCACTGGGACCCTCTGCTGTGGTGAAGCTTTGCTTCACAGATTGCACTCTGCTCATGCTCAGAGGAGCCAAGTCCTGCCAACCCTGACAGAGATCAGGATCAAAACCTGTGAGGAATTACAAAATGAAGGCCTCAAGCTAAATTGGTTTCCCTATCTACAATTAAAGGAACAATTTAAAATGGACTTAAAATTAGAAGGCTTTACACTTCAAAAAACCTATAATGAATTGGAAGCAACAATTTTTACAAAAACAAAAGATTTCCCATTTTCATAAATATCTCTTAACCTGTCATTTAGAAGATGAAATTGTAAAACATGTCATGATAAAATGGGCAAAAAATATACAACATGAAATACCATTAGAACATTGGGAAAATGCTTGGAAAAATACAAATCAATTAACTTGCTCCCAAGATTTGAAAGAAAACTTCATAAAAATGATGTATCGATATCATCTATCTCCAGAAAAAATAGACAAAATCTACCGGACGTGAAACAACAGATGTTGGAAATGCCAGGAAAAGATGGATTCTTACTATCACCTTTGGTGGACCTGTCCAGTTACAAAAAAATTCTGGACAAAAGTATATGAGAATATAAAAGAAATATGCCAGATTACATTCCCTATGTGTCCAGAATTTTTTCTGTTGAATATGACTTTTATGTTTGAAAAAATTTCTTAAAGAAAAACAATTGAATCTTGCTGTACTTGGTTACGGCAGCGAGAATAAATTTTGGAAAAATTTAGAAAACAAAAAAAACACGAGACATAGACCAATGGTTATCAAAAATAATAGAATTGAAAGAATACGACTTACTCACGCATTATATAAATAGGAAACAAATTAACCAACTGGAAAAAGATCGGGAACCTGTGATAACATATCTAAATAAGACATGGGGTATTAAGATATAAGATAAAAGAAACAATATAGAAAATGTATTTTCTAATTATTACTATACATAACATTAATTTTAGATGTTGGATATATGCATTATGTCTGGAGAATTTAAAGGTAAATACAATTATTTGTATTTATATATTATATAATAATAATAATATATAATGTAAAAATAATAATAATAATATATATAATAATAATATATAATAAAAGTAAATACAATTTAAAGGTAAATACAATGAATTATGATATTAACTTTTTTTTACATTCTGTAAAAAATGTTTAGATAATCAAATAAGAAATGTTATGTAAAGAACCACAAGGGAAAGGAAAAAGTGAACTCAAATTATTGAATGTATTCAAACTGAAGATAATGAGTTTCAAATATATATAGTGGGTAAACAGTGTTCCAGATCAATGGCAAAAAGAAGTTGATAACTACCTTTCTTTAAATGTTTTTATTCTTAATTCAATGTTCATATATGTCTTTTCTTTCCTTTATTGATAGTTCTGTATTATAATAGTACCGGATTAGTTTTCAGTATCCACCCTGTTTTTCTCTTTCGATTTTTGTGGGTTTTTTTACCTGTGTGTGTTCTTTCAATAATGTTATAAATGTTTTTAATTAAAAAAAAAAAAGAAAGAAATCGAGAGCTGCGAACGAATCTCCTGTTTGTAACGGAGAGAATGTTTGCCATGGTCACCATCCAGAAACGATGAGGCTCGATGTAATAATGACCCCTGTCTTTCTATGATACTAGGAAGTATCAAGAGGAAAAGCTGTATCTTAGGGCTGACAAGAGGATTAGTTCTATGGCTCCCTTCAATAGCAGATGTCAATCTCATTGTTCGGGACTTGAGAAGGGCGGCTAGACCGGACACGGCTGACATGGTGTATCCCCTGGCGTTGATGTCACGCACCCAAGCATCAGTTGTGATAGAGGTCCAAGCCTGATGGTATTTGCTCAACCTGTCCCCAAAGAGATGGGTGGAGGGGCTTAGTACTAATGTCGAAATAGTATCGAGAGAGAGCATACGGTGTCAATGACAGTACCTATGGTGGAAGCATCTGATGATACAGAGATGACAGAGGCAGTATCAACAGGTGTGGTATCATCCTTGATACCATCAAACACAATACTTCGAAGAGTCAGGTTGTTTCTTCTTATACTGGGTGGTGCGGTATCGAGAAGAAGGCAGGCAGCATGAGGCAGGATGCTGTGTTGTGGACTGAGAGAATCTTTGAGTTGTAGGAGTTGGGCTGTAAGCCTAGCAAGATTACTGTCCATAACAATGACAGCGGTAGTCATAGACATACTGCTGAGGTTGGATGCTGTCGTTCTCATCTTCTGGGTGTGTTCAAGACAGTTATCTGGAGCAAAACTGAACAGCCCAGTAGAATCGAATGGAAGGTCCTCTACAGTTGCTGTGGCTTGTTGAGAGAGATCCAAGGATCGCAGCCAGGCATGTCACCAGGGCACTGTCACATCAGCAAAAGCCCTCCCAGAGCAGTCCATTATGTGACAAGCAGGGTGGCATTTGAGTAAAGCTTTCTTCCTAAGCCATCCAGCTTCTTGCCCTTCCTGTCTGCCAGAGTGGAATGGAGATTTTGTGAGGTCTTGGCCTGAGCCACATCAATGATAATTGAGTTCAGCTTAGGATATTGAGGCAGCCATTCAGTTTCTGATATGATGACCTCAAAGAGAAAGTCTAGCTTTTTTGGAATGGAAGACACTGAGGATGGAGAGACCCATGACTTTTTAAACACATACAGTAAGTATGGAAGCAAAGGAAACAATGCAGGAGTAGGGGATTGATCCTGTAGTCATTGATAAATTGGATCCTCGACTTTCTCCCTTGATGTTCAGTTTGAAGATTCAAAGACTTTACCATTCTCAGCATTTGGTCAGAAAAAGCATGCATGTCATCTGTGAGAGAAATGGGCTTTCTTTGAGGCACAGATACGTCTGGGATCTTGGGATTGGGCTCAGCAGTAGACTTGTCCGAAGAGGAAGAGGGTGAGTGGGATCACTGATGATGAATTTCCAGAGTGGTGTCAGCAACTCAAAGTTAAGAGGGTTCTGCCAGTACCTCTGCTGATGCGGTTGTAGCAGAAGGCTGTGTTGGCAGAGCCGGTTGTGCCAACAGAGCCAGAACAAGAGCTTCCTGGTGTCTTCTCTTAGAAGGAGGCGTTGGTGTACGAGAAAGTGAAGATGCAGAAGCTGAGCAATGACATCGAGAAGGATGTGCTCAACACTGAGGACATTATGATTCCACCTCATAGTGTCGGTGGTACTGATGATGCTGCCAACACATTCTGTAATAACTATCAGAGAAGACAGAGTAGTCCTTAGATTCAGGTGAGTAACTAGTAGACACATAGGTACAACGCTGATGAGGTCGGGACGACCTGCGATGGCAGGAGTGATCAGGGAGACTGCCTGTCGCTTTGAGACTGCCTGTGTCAATGACAGGATCTAATACCAAACTCGATCAAGATCTGGAATGTGATCTCTCACTGTGCTGAGGCCAAGGAAGTGGAGAAGGGTGAGTTTCAGGCTGTGTTTCAGTGAGAGGAACCTCATGAGATGGAGATTCAGAACATGAAAGAAATGTTGAGGGGAGGCTCACCTCGAGGTCAGAGGAGAGGCTCGTCTCAAGGGCAAAGATTTGATAATCTCCCTATCTGAGGTGGCCCTGGACTTTGTCAAGCCCAGTGAGGGGACGGGCCCTTGTTCAAATGGAGAAGGCTGTTGCATGAACATGGAAGGCTCTGTAGGTGATGCTTCTCTAGCCAATCTTCTTGAGTCGTGAAGGACAACAAGCCATTGAGACAGTAGAGGCTGCTGCTTTCATTTCTGTACAGAAGATCGTGCAGAAAAAGTATCTTTTGTCCTCTCCTTTTTACCTCTCCTCCTCTTCGACAACTTCTTGGAAATTGACCAACCATGAGTTGATGCTACCAGAGATCGAATAGTAGCCTCAGCTGAGGTGGAAGGAGGAGCAGAGGAGCAAGCTACAGGCATCAAAGGATGGTCCCTATGAGAGTCTTTTGAGTCTGAGCAATGAGATGCCAATTGGACTGAAGAAGAGGAGGCTGTGGAAGGCACTTTAGAAGACATACTACTATGAGACTTGGAGACCGAGGCAGGGGCCTGAGACTTTGACATCAAGGCCATATCAGTGACAGTAAGAGCTCTCTCCCACAACAAGGCCTTAATATGGACCACTCTGTTCTGCTTGGTTTGAGGGGTAAACAACTAACAGTAATGGCAGTTACCCACGTTGTGGGTTTCGCCCAAGCACAGGAGGCACCTTGAGTGTCCAATCGTGTCAGGGATCTTCCCACCACAGGTCAAGCAGTATTTGAAGAATGCTGCTGATGCCATAAACCAGAAACACAAAGCTGATGAGAGAAAGATGAGTGAAATGTCAAGAAAATGAGATCAGACCAGAAGAGGAAGACAAAGCCAATATGCTTGACAAAACCTTGAACAAGAAACCCTTAGCTGAAATCAGTACTGATGGATCAAAAGACAAACGAAGAAAGCTCCTAATGGCACTGCTGCTGCGGTGGACAAAAAGGAACTGGGGACTTCGGCAGGAAGTCGCCTTATATAGCCTTTGAGGCAGGGGGCAGGGTTACTGCCAAAGTGCTAGTTCTAGGGCTCTAGAAGGTTCCAAAAGGTGCACTGCACAGGTGCAGATGACCCATTTGTGTGAGTCACAGAGACCACAAAGAAGAAACTGAGGGGGCCAAGCAGAGCTCTCTGAGCATAAATAACAGAGCACTGGAAGCTTGGGAGTAGCTTCCACTCTCTGTGTGTCCTCCTCTCCCTGGCTGTCATACACACTGGCTCTGGTCTGCTCTTCATCTCTGCTGATGGGGGTTTCTTCCTAGACCGTAGCCTGGTATGAGCCTCTTCCATGCCCTGACAATGCAATGGGTTCAAAGGTGGGCTTCCCACTCACTGCTAGGTTGAGATGAGGGACATTTTGGGTGGCTCCAGTGTCCACCGGGAGCCTAGTGGGGGATTTTGCTTGTGAGGTCTTGATGCCTGTTTTGACCATCGGTCCTTCCTGGATGCTGGGTTTCATGCAAGCAGAAACTCCTTGGGGAAACACCTTGAACCTCAGGTGTCCCTAATATGAGAAGTCTGTGTTGTTGTGTGTGTTAGGCGGTTGGATCACGTGCACAGGCTACAGATTTACAGCAGAGCCACCCTGCAGCTTCAGGAGTGCGTTGATCAACTCCAAGGTCAGATGACTGTGAAACTGGGACATGTTTGCTCCTGCTTTCTTTAGCAGCCCCCAAACATACACCAATCTCTGAGGATCATATCCTCTTAATATCTGACAGTGGTCTAAGGCTTGGTTCCAGTCATCAGGATCTAGCCATTTGCATGGGAATCAACAAAATGCCACTTCAGCCATGGTCATTAGTGGGAAGGGAGCTACCATGCTGGTCTCTCCAGTTCTGACTACCGCTGCTGCTGGAGCGATTGTCCTCTCCCCCAGCTATGATGAGGAGCTGAGTTTCCTGGACCACCCACTCTGTTATATTGTGTGTGTGGACCATGGTTGCTGTAGGTCACCAGTTGGATGGATTCCCATGATTTGGCATTTGTGCCCTTCCAGAGTACCTTTCTGTATCTAAGGGCTCTTGAGTCCTTAAGCAGATCGGACACCTGTCTGATTCTTTTGCAGAAGTCATCCCACTGGATCTGGACAGGGTCAGGGGGACCTAGGGCCATTTTGGTCTGACCGTTCAGGCCCCCATAAAGGAGCATTCTGAACTCAGTCACTGAAATCAAATTTGTCTTTTGCCAGCTTGAGTCACACTTTCCCGGTCAAAATTGCTAGCAAATTCTTCCAGTCAACAAATGTGTGCGGATTTTCACCAAGAGCCTAGCGCTCCATTACATAGAGGGCATTGGCCGTCTGACCTGGCCACAACAACTGGATGATCTCCTGCATCCATGGTAGGTGTCTAAGGTGGCAAGACTGCGGGTCACCACAGCTGATTCTAGGGCTGGCAGGTCAGTAGAGGAAGTACACAACTGGGTAAACTGGGTGAGGTCTTGACCATTGGTAGTGGAGTGTGTGTGGGCTACCGCATTGAGCCACACAATTCCAGTGACTCTGTTGAGGGATCCTAACTGCTCTGAGATGGCCTTGGCCTCTGTGGAAGTCCAAGGGACATATTCTTTTATATGTAGATAGTCTGTCCGGCCATTGGTTTGGTGCATGATGAGCAGTCTTATTTTGGATTGGGCACAGTGGCATGGGCTCTTCCCAATCTGGGTTGCAGGGGGAAAGTGGGAGCACCTCCCCGAGCAAGGGATCTTCCAGACTGTACGCCGGGAAAGAGGGAAGAGCCTCTGGACACATTTGCAATGATTGCCTCCTTGGTATTCAGTTTTTGGGAAAGCTCAGTGATCTTGCAATTGCAAGCCTTGTGGTTCATGTTCTCAGGTTGGGCCTTTGCTTGACTTGCCAGATATTGAGCAGCATGCTGCACTTTAGGATGTTCCTCTTCAAGTATGCTCAACCTGTCCTGGAGTGCTGTATCTTAACTGAGTCAGTCTCTAATTTGGAATGGGTCTCCTTTGCAGTGGACAAAAATTTGTCTGCCAGCAGGCTGCTATTTTGTGCCCGAAGCTGATCTAATTCGGTGGCCCACCTTTCAGCCATTTTTGTGAGCTCCTGGAGGGTGCTCAAGGCCTCGCGTAGGGCCAGCCAGAACCCTCAAGCAGCCATTGCTTCTTTGGAGGGACCAAAAAGTGACCTTTCCTTACACTGCACGATAGGCACCATCCAGGGTGCCAAAAGGATCCAAAGTTTGAAGGATCCTTCCTTCCAAAGGTTCTTTCCTTTGCTAACAACCCACTTCTTGAGCTTATCTAATTTGCTGTGTTGCTTGAACATTTTTATGGTTCATTGTGCCAACTGCAAATTTCATCAGTGAAAATACAAGGGTGCACTCCTAGCATGCTCTCACGCACGTACACACACACTGCCTTCTGCAGCTTTTTTCAATTAGATTGAGGACGCCTATGCACGTTTCCTCAGGTTCCACCAGATATGACACATTCTCAAAACCAGGGACAAATGAGGCCAGGCACTCATAGGTAGGCAGACCACCAAGAACTTCAGGAGTTTCCTTAACATTTGCACAAAGCACAGCTACTATGTAGGGGGAAAACACTAAGGAACTTGCTGCAGCCTGGCTGGGCAATAGAGGACTGAGTGATCAGGGTCTCGTCTGACTCCTGCCTTACCGCTGCTTTTTTGGACCGAGGAGCCCTCTCCTTCAACTCCAGGCAAAGCACTTAAATCCAGCGCCAATCACCACCACACATGCACTCCCCAAAACTCTTGGTTGCTACCACGAACAATGTGCTAACCAATGGTTGCTGCTACACACAATGCACTAACCACAACACTCTCAGGGAGTTGCCTGCAGAGCAAGAGGCTTGAGGTTTCCTACCTGCCCAAACAAAACTATCAAAAGTACACTGACTTGGAAGAGGCACACCACACACAAAAAATGGAGTTTGGGAGGTTCTACTCTTTACTTCTCTCCATAACCCTAAGTGCTTGGGGATTTCAGTGTGTATGTTCCTGTGTGTTGTGCCCTAACTCTCTGGATCCCACACCAACATGCCCAGACCCTGTGTTCTACTGTGGCTCATGGATGGAGTGCATGGCCAGATATTTGTGGCTGCCAGATACAGACTAAAATGGAAAGGGGAGACAGACTCCCAACCTGACAGTAGCCCTTTGGCTCAAGCACACATTCACACTCACTCGCGTTTCTAGCTTGGCTGGAATCCCTAGGGGATTCCTGAGTTGCATTCATGTACTCATGAGACAGGATTGCAGAATGTTGCCTGCATTACTCCAACAATCCTGTTACCCCAAAATGTGGATGACTCAGGGGTCCACCTATGATGTCAGTAGCTCCATGCAAAGAGGAGAAATATTAGCTCAAATTAGGAGGCCTGCAAGAGCAGGGTACTTTGGAAATCAAGGTGTGACTGGCTCACTGGCTGAGTAAACAATGGAGTTCACAGAGCGGACAATGAAAATGGGTTAACAATTTTAGTGTTAGGTGAGAAAGGGCTAGTGGACATCATGATAGCGCTGTAATGGTTGGACAGGTGTGAGGACAATGGAGAGATTTACAGGTCGGTGGGAAGAGGGTTTGAAACAATCAACAGTTTAGTGGGAACATCCCAGTGACTACTGTCTAAAAGGCAGAGTCATTTAGGCTAGCTTAAGCCTATTACCTCTGGAGTTACCTGGGTGATTTCCTGACTTTGATCCAGCTATGCTTAGAGGCGGTTTCTGACCTATTTTGCAGCGCACGTGTTTGGCCAGCTTCTTCCTCTTGCCCAGCATGGGCATTCAGTCACTGTAGGGCACATTTTATATTAAAACCAATTAATTTATTTTCCCAATTATATCACATTTCATCAATTAAGCATATCAAAGTTTGGGGGCCTGGTAACAGAGCTGGTTCCTGATTTGTGGAACAGCTGAAAGGGAGGGAGCCAATGAAGGGAAGTGGGGAGGAGAAGAGGAGGAACTTCATGGAAAACTTCCTTCTTTCTCTCACTCTCTCTTCAGGCATGTCTCACAGCTGAGGACTCTGAATGGCTAGAAAGTCTGGCTATTCATCATACCTCCCCCTCCTTTATCCACCTCCTTCCCTCCATTTTCCTCTCAACATGAAAGTGTAGGCAACAACTCCAAGGAAACTCTGTCTGTAGCTTTACACCTCCCAGTCCAGTGTCAAGCCACCTCACTTTTGCACACAGATGTCCCCAGGGCCAAGCAGGAGGGGATGAGGAACGCTGAGTAGTACACACAAGGGAAGCACCAAGCTTTACACCTCACATGGAGGAAAATGTTGCCATTAATAAGAGAGGGAGAGGGAGAAAAATGCATGGAGGTTAGCCTCCATACTCTCGGCAGCAGCAGCACCTCTTTCTCCTCTCATACTGTACTTACTGTATGCATATGTTTTGCTGTGCCATGGTAGCTCCTGACAGGTGCCTTCCTGAGCTATTCTACCCCCCTACCAGTGGGACACACAACTGTTTGTTGTTTCTTTTTTGAATTTTTTCTTCCCTGCCCATGTCTCTGCACATAAGAACTTTGAGGAGAAAGATGGAAATCCCTTCTTTATGGTCCATTTAGGAACCAATGATATTGCAAGGAACAGCCTTCAAGAGATCACAAGGGATTATGAGGCTCTGAGTAGGAAGCTGAAGGACCATAATGCACAGATTGTCATTCTCCCAGTTGAAGGACACAGTCCAAGAATGGACAGAAAAGTAATGGAGGTGAACAATTGGCTCCACAAATGGTGCTACCAGGAATAATTTCATTTCTTCGACCATGGTCCACAGTTTCATGAAAATGGACTTCTGGCAATTGATGGGTTGTACCTCTTTGAGTTGGCAGGAAAGTTTTTGCTAAGAATCTCAGAAACCTAATTGGGAGGGCTTTAAACTGAGTTACGGGGGAGAGGGTGACAGTATTCTTGAAGGTGGGAGTTCATCAAACACTGGAGATAATAATTTGAATCTTATAGGGAAAACAGGGAAAACATTACAGGAACCCAACAGTGGGAGGGAAAGACACCGAAACAAGCAACTAAGGGGAGTGACCAATGGTCTCAGATGTCTCTACACTAATGCACAGAGCATGGGAAATAAACCTGGTGGTATGAGTGTCATGATTGGAATGTTCCAACAGAGAGGTATAACATAAATCAGAGAAATAGACCAAACAGGAAACGAAGAGGAGTAGGGACATTTGCACCTGTGAAGAGACTCATCACTTAAATCCTGGAAGTTTGGTTGAGAGCATCTGTGTAAAAATTAAGGGAGAAAGAAAAAACAGTGACATCATTGTGAGGGTCTACTACAGACATCCAAGCCAGACTCACGACTTGGATGATGCATGTTTGATGGCACAACGGAAATGAATTTAAGACATTCTGCTATGAAGACGCAATGGAAATTAATTTAAGGTTTATTGATTCAAAAGTAATAATAATGCTGTCAATAAAACCCAATGGCACAGGAAATATGCTTTTGTGTAAGAACTAGACTGTACGTGTACTTTGGTTGTAACCACCAAGTGAAAATGAAAATGGAATAAAGTTGTCCTGGACAATAACGTTAGCTTTCAAAACATCAAACTTTGTGTCTCAGTCTATCAACTGCTTAAAAACTATCTATCATGTAAAAAAAATCTACCTAAATGCAATTACTATGTATTTTTCTAGGACACTTTCGGCCTCAAGGTGATTTATGTAGCTCTTTTCCTCATAATAATTTAATCTTCACAACAAGTGTGTGAGAGAGGATGAGAGAGAATGACTAAGCTTAAGTTAATAGGTTTAGAGGACATTAGCCTGGATCTGACAAGTTCCAGGTCAATATTAACCACTCCACCACACTAGCTATCAGTCCTGTACTCCATGGTATCATTGGCATGCAGAAACATGGGGTCAAGGTACAGGACTACAAAGTTGCATTCAAGTGACCAATTCATGGATTGCACAGTAAATATCACAGTATGTAAGTTGCTTGCCAACCATAATGACACCGCTGATTTGATAGTGGTTTCTTAGGCAAGAAATTCTCAGAGATGGCTTTGCCAATTCCTTCCTCTGAAATACAGCCTACAGCACCTGGTATTCACTGGCCGTCTCCCATCCAAGTACTAAGCAGAATAGATCTTGCTTAGCTTCCAAGACCACAGGGGATCCAGTGCCTTTAGGGTATTTAGGCAGGGATAAGGATCACCAACTCAGTATTTACTGTTGCCACCTGAAGTGTTTCTCTACCATATATTATTTTCTTCCCCCCGCCCCCAATTTATTAAGGATTATTGTGCAAATAATCCACAAAATAATCCACAATGACTTTTGACTGGTAGTACTAGAAGCTGCCTACCCCATAATTTCTTTTTTAAATGAATAGCTCTATGCTGTATATCCCACCAATGGCACTATCTTTCCATGGTGGTGTGATTCTGTGTTCCTGTGATGCAACAGGCTATGCTGACAGCAGCAGTGCTATTCATAGAGCCTCCCATATGAGAAAGGATTTTGGAGCAGCCAGACTAAATGTGTCAAACAGCCACTGGGCAGCAGTAGTAATGTGTGTGTGTATGTGTGTGTGTGAGAGAGAGAGACACTAGTGGAGGATCTCTCTCAGAGATATAATACTAATGCTTGTTAGTACCATATAGGAGACATGGTAAACCTCTTTTGAATGTCTTTTATCATGAAAACCCTATAATGAGTCAACCCATAATGAAATAAGAAATACTGCCAGAAAATGAGACTCCTAGGTTAGATGGCACTCAATGAGTTACTGGGGAACAGCAGAAGGCAATGAAGAGTACCACTGTGACTAATGATGCAACTGGGGCTTAAGCCAAAAGGACATTCAGCCATTGACATGCTCAGAGGTGAAAGGAAGAGCCAAAGCTGCACCACACATACTACAGGAACATTATAGGAAGAAGGAATGTTAAGAAGCATGAATCAAGTGAAGGCAGACAAAGCAAAACAAGAAATGGAACATATAAACATTGCAATACTTGGGGTGTGACCTCAAGTGAACAGGACGGAGACATTTTGAATCAGATAAGTACACAGAGTTTTTCTTAAATGGACGTTTAAGAAGAAATGGCATGTCATTTATAGTGAGGAGAAATACAGCACAAACAGTCAAAGGACACAATGCAAAGTCTGACTGAATCATGTCAATAAGACTTCAGGGAAAACCCATCAATATAACCATAATCCAAGTTTATGCTCCAGCTATAGAGGAAGAAGAAAAAAATTGAAAGAGTCTATACAGGATTCCAAGAAGAAACTGATCACACACCAAAATAGGACTTCTTGTTAATCATAGGTCACTTGAATGCAAAAGTAGGAAACAGTAGAACCAAAGATGGTAAGAGAAAAAATGCCTGGGATCAAGAATTTTAAACAAGCTATTCATTGCAATCACATTCTTCAAGCAACCCAAGAAACAACTGTATACATGGTTATCACCTGATACACAAATCAAAAAGACTATGTAGTCAGAAGCAGAAGATGGAGAAACTTAATTTTCTCTGCAAAAAACAAAACCAACAGCAGATTGCAGCACAGACCATGAGCTACTAATAACAAAAGTTAGAGCAAAGCTAAAGAAGAACACTAAACCAACCATCATGCCAAAATACAACCTGAAGAATATTCCTGTAGTATTTAAAGATAATGTAAAAAAATAGAATTTTTACTATTACAGCTAATTGACCTGGAGCCCGAAGAACTCTGGACTGAAGCCAGGGAAATTATCAGGCAGAAATGCAAAAATATACTATCTGTAGCCAAAAAGAAAGGGAAGCCCCAATGGATGACAGATGAAAATCTTCAAGTAGTTAAGGACAGACGAGAAGCAAAAGTAAATGGTGACAGAAATATAGAGTCAGAACCCTGAATGAAACCGTTCGATGACATGTGACCAGGAACAAGGAGAACTACTGTAATAATCAATGCAGAGAAGCAGAAACAGAAACAGAAGATGACTACAAAAAAAAAAAGAAGAACAAGAGACCTTTTCTACAAGATCTGAGAAAATCAAAGGGAAATTTAAACCAAGAGTGGGGGTGTTCTATGATCATTAGAGGAATCCATTATGTGACCAAGTAGAAGAACAGGTTGCTTACCTATAACTGTGGTTCCTTGAGTGGTCATCTGTGCCCTCACACAATGGGAATCTTCGTGTATGCGCAGTAGCTTTCAGAAAGTTCCAGAGCTGAGCAGCTTGGCGGGAACCCCTCCCCCATCCGGTACTGAGCATGCTCAGTCCCACCAAGCTAACGGTCTCTCCTCAGTTTTGAAGTCCGCCAAAGCAGGACCTGAAGAGGGGAGGCTGGACAGGTGTATGTGAGGGCACAGATGACCACTCGAAGAACCACAGTTACAGGTAAGCAACCTGTTCTTCTTCGTGGTCTCTGTGCCTCACGCAATGGGAGATTGAATAGCTTACCATTGGATGGCGGGTCAGGTCCTACAGGATCCAAGACAGCACCGCACGACCAAAACGAGCATCACGCCTGGCCCAGCAGTCAAGGCGGTAATGGCAAACGAAGGTCGAGGGTTGCGACCAGGTAGCCACACGGCAGAGCTTTTGCAGATCTACCCCACGGAGGAGAGCTGCTGAGGAAGCCATGGCCTCCGGGAGTGGGCATGGAGCAGAGGAGCTGGCGGAGGTTGTCTCGCAAGTTCATAAGCCAGATGAATGGTCTGGACCACGCACTTAGAAAAGCGCTGAGTGGACACCTTACGGCCCTTCCGGCGGCCACCATAACAAATGAAAAGGTGAGGAGTCTGCTGGAACAACGAAGTTTGCTGCAGGTAGAAAGCCAAGGCCCGACAGATGTCGAGGGAATGAAGTGATCGCTCTAGAGGCAAAGCGAGATCAGGATAAAAGGTAAGTAAGATGACATCTTGGTTCAGATGGAACTCCGAGATGATCTTGAGGAGGAAGGACACATCTGGGTGCAGCACCACCTTGTCTCGGTGGAATACCAGGAACAGCTCATCTGATCTTAGCACGATGAGGTGACAGCAACCAGAAAGGCCGTCCAAGGTAAGGAGACAGTCGTCCGACGTCGCCATCAGCTCGAAGGGGGGGTCGAGTCAGCTGAGACAGCACAAGTGACAACGACCAAGGCGGAAAGTGTGGAGTGACCGGAGGATAGAGATGCTGCAAGCCTTTAAAAAATTGTTTAAGCGTGGCATCTCTGAAAAGGGCTGCTGAAGGCGTACCATGTGGCTGGTAGGCAACGATGGCCAACAGGTAAACTTTCAGGGATGAAAATGCTAGACCGTGTTCATGTAGGTGCAAAAGGAAATGCAGTACAGTTGATAGAGTGGCTGAAGATGATGACTCATGCCTGGTGTCAGCAAAGGCCACAAATCTCCACCCTTTGTAGTCATAAGACCTTCGAGTGGACTCCTTCCTGGCAGCTGTGAGAACAGCTTGAATGGCAGGGTCTAGAAAGTTATCTTCCATGTGTGAAGGCGCAGGAGAGGCAAGTTCGGATGGATCACGCGATCATCCGAGTGGGAGAGGAGATCTGGCATGCAAGGTAGTCGCATTTTGCGGTTCTGGGAGGTTGACAGGAGGGGGCTGAACCAATGTTGCCTGAGCCAAAACGGGGCTATCAAGATGACGTTTGACCTGTCCATTATGATCTTGGCTACCACTTGACCCAGGAGTGGGAACAGGGGAAAAATGTACAAAAATTCCCTGTCCCACTGAAACTGGAAGGCGTCCTCAAGGGAGCCGGGGCCCAGGCTGGCCTTGAACAGTAGTGGGGCATTTTCTGTTCCAACTGCTCACAAATAGGTCGATGGAAGGGGCGCCCCAACAAGACACTATTCTGTCGAAAACGGACTCGGAGAGGGACGATTTGTGGTGACACGCCGTATCCCTGCTCAGTGAGTCCGCTGTGATGTTGTCTCGACCCACCAGGTGAACCACAACAGGATGAACACTCAGCGGTACGCACCAGTCCCAGAAATGAAGAACCAAGTGGAGAAGCGTGGAGGAGTGAGTGTCCCCTTGTCTGTTCACAAAGCAGATGCCCGTTGTGTTGTGGGACAAGATCTGAACTGTCCCGCCGACAACCAGGTTGTGAAAAGCCCACAAGGCTTTCAGTATGGTCAGAAGTTCTAAGGCACTGATGTGGAGACGAGTCTCCAAGCCGGTCCACTGGCCCTGCACCGCTAGGCGGCCGCAGTGTGCTCCCCAGCCCAGCAGAGAGGCATCAGTTGTGATGGTAATCGGGTGAGCCTCAACAAATGGCAATCCCGACAGCAAGTGCTGGGGGAGAGCCACCAGTGAAGAGAGTCCTTTACTGGTCGGGGAACCCGCAATAGGCGACGTTGATCGTGAAGAAAGGGGTCAAAGGTTCTGATGAACCAGTGTTGCAGAGGGCGAGCACGGAGATGAGAAAGGTAAATCACAGTTGTCGTCACTGCCATGTAGCCCAAAAGTTGCTGGATCCTTCTCGCGGAAACTGCTAGGGCACGCAAGACAGCAATGACGGCCTGACGCAGTGCCCGAGCCCACTTCACCAGCAGAAACGCTTTGGCAGCAACGGATTCCAAGGTTGCGCCAATGAAGTCTAGGGTGCAGCACGGCTCCAGGTGAGACTTTTTGGGATTCACCCTGAGGCCAAGGTCGGAAAGGAGGGAGAGTGCGAGATGGATGTCCTCGTACAACTTTTGGTTACAGGGCACCACCAGCAACCCAGTTGTCCAGGTAGGGATACACCATAATGCTTTTCATGCGGAGGTACGACACCACAGGGACCAGGCATTTGGTGAAAACCCTGGGAGTGGTGAACGGGCCGAAAGGCAGGACCTTGTACTGGTAACAGACACCATCGACTACAAATCGGAGGTACCTCCTGTGATGGGGCCGAATTGCGATATGGAAGTAGGCACCTTGTAGGTCGATAAAGGCAAACCAGTCCCAACGCCTCAGAAAGGGCAGGATGGAAGAGAGGGTGACCATTTTGAATTTTCGGGGGAGAATGGAGTTCACCACCCTGAGGTCCAGGATCGGTTGAAGAGTACCGTCAGATTTGGGCACCGTGAAGTACTGGGACGGCACTTGTTCTATGGCCCCTTTGTGAAGGAGGGACTGTATCACCTCTAGAAGAGCTGGGCTGGCGGGGGTGGAATAAAAGACGCCTTGAGGTAGAGTATTTTGAAATTCGATGGCGTAACCAAGACAGACGATGGAAAGAACCCAAGAGTCCGTGGCGATGTGACACCAGGTGTCTAAGTGACGAGCCAGACCCGGGTTCCTGGCAAAGCTGGTAGGCAGGAGAAAGGATGGATGTGGCAGTGACCTGCGATGGAAGTCAAAAATGGGACTTAGCCACGGAGGACGACTTCTTAGAAGACGGCTGTCATCTCCTAAAGGAGCGTCTCGATGATGGCAGAAGAGAGGACCGAGTAGAAGTACGGCGAGGTGAACGCGAGGCAAAAGAGTAAGCCGAGTGACGCCAAGAAGAACGTGAGGAAGACGGCCTCCTAGACTGAGGTGTAAGGTGGAGGCCCATCTTCTTATCTGTGAGGCGAGCCTTTACTAGGTGGTCCATGGCCTCGTCCATAGTTGCGTGGAAGAGCCCTTGACCATCAAAGGGTAGGTCCTCGATTCTCTTTCTGCTGTCCTCTGCAAGGCCAGCTGAACGGAGCCACGCAAAACGGTGAAGGGCGGCAGCTCCAACCATCACACGAGCCGCACCTTCGACAGTATGGTGGGAGGAGAGACCATGCTGGTTCGACAAGGCCATCAAGTCATTATAGAACTGGATGGCACTCGTTCTATGGTCGTCAGGCAAGTGGGCAAGCAGAGGATAGAACCTGTCCCAAATATTTCTTTGGTAAGCAGCCAGGTATGCTTGTGTATTGGAAATCCTGGCAATCCTGGTATTGGAAACCCTGGCAATCAGCAAAGACACAGAATAGACCCTCACGGTCTGGTGGAGTGGTACGGGCCCTCTTGCCACCCTTCGTCTGTGAGGACTCCACAACTATGGAATTCGGTACCGGATGATTAAAAGGGAAGTCCACGTCCTTCTTTTGTGTCTGATAAAGGTGTTCAAGACGGTGAGGTATCGGCTGCAGACAAGCTGGCTGGGCCCATGGGTGTTTCAGTACTTCCTGTAACACAGAAAGGAATGGTATCGGAGCTGCCGAAGGAGGTCACGTGTCCACATAGTGAAAAACTGGGTCCTGCACTGTCGAAGCAGGCCCACAAATATCAAGGCCAAGGGCATTGGCCATTCTGACCAAGATGTCCGAGAACTGGTTCACATCTTCCGGCGCCGAATCCAGCGTGGGCTCACCAAACGCTAGAGGCAGGGAAGAGTGGGAATCTGGCGTAGAGCCGGCGGAATCAGAATCGGAATCATAAGACAGCAATGACTGAGAAGGGGGCCCACGCGACCAAGGCAAGTCTGGTATCATGACTGAAGGAGCGGCTGGAGAAGCTCCATTTGAAGTCAGTATCGTAGCCGGTACCGAGGGTAACATGGGCGGTGGAATCACTGTCGATGTCGAAGATACCAGAATAACAGCCGGGATAGGAAGGACCACGGATTGCGTCGGTATCGAGACCATCACGGAAATCGGCAGGGTGGACGGCAGGTGAGGATCAGGTGGTGGGCGCGAAACCGTTGCCGTCACCCGAGCAGGCGGCAAAGCCAGGCGGCATCGAGGCTAGTGATCGCGAGAGTGGCGGCGTGCTGGAGACTGTAGAAAATAAGGCGAACGCAACCAGGAGCGAGATCTAGAGCGCCGATACCAACGTGTAGGTCAGTAGCGAGAAGCTGAGGATGGAGACCGAGAGTGCCGTGGGTGATACGGGGACCAAGGGCGAATATTGGCATGGTACCGATCTCTGTAGGCCGGGAGTAAGAGTAATATGACCCCGGCTGCTACCTCCAAAACTGCTCGTAGCTATAGCGAGCGATATACAAAGCCAAGGAGAAAGGCGAATCAAGTCTTGTCCTCGATGGGCCACAGTCTAGGTGAGCATCCTGACAACGCGGGGATCTAGCTCTCTCTCCACATCCCAGAGAGCGCACTGCACTAGCTCGAACGCAATCACGGGAAGGGGCTCTAGGCCGGTCGCAGGAAGAAGCCCGAGGAATGTCCAATTCAGCCAGACGGTCGAGCCCAGAGTCGGCTGGAGCGTGCGACTGAGGCGATGGGGCCTGCATAGTTGATGCCATGGTTTCTGCTGGTGCAGGCTGAGCTGGCAACAACAGCGAAGGCCGACGTTCAACATCCGAAGACAGCTCCAGCAGTACTGGTACAGGAAGTACTGGGAACTGAACGTCCTCACACTCCGCAGGGAGGTCTGGAGCATCCTCTTCCTCCAGGGTAGCCATAGGAGGCTGCATTGGAGGGGACGTTGGCAAAAGCGATGACTGATAGCCCACTGGAGAAGGAGAGTGGTGTTTCTCCTTTTTCTTCTTCTTCTTATCCTTAGCAGAAGGATCAGCCAGATGGGATGAGGATCGCTTCCACTGAGCCATTGAAAGAGCCTTACGAGGTTGAGTCGAGGCTGGTTGAGAGCCTGAAGAGACGTCTCCTGAGAAGAGGTGACAATTGGCGTCCTGGAAAACTTCGGAATTCTAGGTAACGAAGAAACCAGAAGCAAGGGCACCGGAGACGGTACTGAGCCCGATACCATAGCCATCGGTACCGACGAGGTTGATACCGACGAGGAGGGTGTGGTCGCAGGCCTAAAAGACGCGGCCGGCCAGGAGGAAGCCATGGAGGAGGTGAAAACGGCAGTGTTGGGCGCTGCCTGCTCCTTGATTTTAAGAGCTTGCTTCCAACAATAGGACTTGAGCCGAGAGGCCCAATTCTTCAATGTCTGAGACGTAAAGTCCTTACAAATAGGACAGGCCCTGACGTTGTGGGCCTCTCCAAGGCAGAAAAGACACTCGGAGTGACCGTCCGACAATGCAACTTTGCGACCACAGGACACGCAAAACTTGAGCAAAGCAGACATAGAAGAAAGAGGGAAGAGTTGTTACAGAATTTCTCTGAAGAAAACACGAACAGAGGAAGAAAGAAGGCAAAGCGAAACTGCTCAATTAGCAAAAGCCTTTCCAAGCTGCTAACAGGTCAGTGGACGAAAAGAAACTGAGGAGAGACCGTTGGCTTGGTGGGACTGAGCATGCTCAGTATTGGATGGGGGAGGGGTTCCCACCAAGCTGCTCAGCTCTGGAACTTTCCAAAAGCTACCGCGCATGCGCAAAAATTCCCATTGTATGAGGCACAGAGACCATGAAGAAGAAATAAAAAGACGACACAAACAAAACATAGAAGAGCTTATATAAAGGAGATCAAAGGCAGACAGATTTATTCAAGGACGAACCACATGAAAGTGAACCATAAATTTTAGAAAGTGAAGTGAAAGTTGAAATCAAAGCACTTGGAAGAAACAGATCATCAGGAATAAATGGCATACCAATAGACCCACTTCAATCTACAGAGATAGAATCTAGTCTAGTTCTAACTAAAATTTGTCAACAAATATAGAAAACAGAAGACTGTCCCACAAATTGGAAATAGTCAGTATACCTTCCAAGCCACAAGCTCAAGCAGTAACCACAGGACCATTACACTAATTTCCCATGCAAGCAACATCATGGTCAAAATTCTACCACAAAGACTCCTATGATATATTGTAAGACGAATACCAGATTTCCAAGCTGGGTTAAGGAAAGGAAGAGGTACTATGGATCGTATTGGACACACACACGGGATAATGGAGTGCATTAAAGAATTTCATAAGAAAATCAACCTGTGCTTCATAGATCATGGCAAAGCCTTCAACCGTGTAGATCATGAGAAACTATGGATCACTTTTAAAGAAATGGGTGTGCCACAACATTTGATTGCCCTGATGTGTAATATGAACACAGGACAAGAGACTACTATGAGGGCAGAATATGAAGAGAATGGTTTCCAACTGGCAACGGTGTCAGGCAAGGCTGTATGTTATCATGCTATCTGTTTAAACAGTACGCTGAACATACAAGGTCTCTCATTCATAGGTTTGTCATAAGTTGAAGTCAATGTGACAGCAGCTAACAATGTGTAAGTGTGTATTCAGAGCACTAAGACTCTGAAATGAAGTAGGCAGATTTGCCCTAAAAGTTGTAGCAGCTTGTGTGGTGGGCAGACTTTTAGTGAGAAATGCACTACTAAGTGCTTGGCTTGAGGCAGAATTTCTAAGATAATATCTGTGGAAACAGGATCTTTCACATGTAGTTTACCCTACTAATGTTTTAAAAATAAATCTGATCTGAATTGGAACCACAGCATGAGATTTTTCTACTTCCCACTAAAAGCCCCGCACACATACATACGCATATAAACAAAATCCGATGTGCTACAGGTTAGTTTCATTTAAAAAAAATCTTGGTAGCAAAGCAGCAACCTCTCTGTGCAAATGCACAAGCTAAAGCAGTAGGAAACGGCATTATCACGTAACGGATAGTCAAAAAAGGAACTGAAGCATTTTACTAGAGAAGGCCAATGCATTTGGGGCCATTTGTTACAAAGGAAAAAAGAGTAGTTGAGGGCATGATAATAGTTTCTGCATACCAGAGAGAGCAGATATAGGGAAATTTTATCCCTCACATCACAATGGAGATTGCCCTCTCTTTGGAGATTGTTCGGTGCCAATTCTGGCCTATTTTTTAAACCAGTTAAAATTCGGCTCATTACCCAAGGCTTTGGGATCCATTAATTATGGTGTGATTGGTCTATAGATCTGTGTCCTCTTTTTTTCTTGTTGAATTATTTCAGTTTGTTAAATTATTCAATGTGATTTCATTGTATGCATCCCATCCTGCGGTTCTGAACATAGGCTGGGAGAATAATATTTTAACAAATAAAAAACAAATAAATATGAGAACTCACAATTACCAAATTAAACTGGCTGACCATAGGTTCAGGACAGTTAAGGGATGGCACTCAATGTAAAATTAATTTCCACTCAATGCAAAATTAATTTTCAGCACACACTGCCAAAGATGAGATTATCAGTAGTTGCTTAATTTTCCATATGAATTAAACAAAAGCCATGGAGAACAGGACTTACAACCACTGTTTGTCATGGAGTGTTAAATGGAACCTCCATGTTCCATGGCAGTATGCTGCACAATATTAGACTGTGAGGACAAACAATGGCAAGAGGCTATTCCTTTCATGCCATTCCTGTGAACTTGCCAAGGAAGAAGCATCTGGTTGCCCACTGTGGCAGTGGTATTTTAGTGGTATGGTTTGGTACGTGACAAGGTCCATGGGGGATGAGACCATGAGTTACTGCATTGGGTAACAGCAACTCTAGGGCTCTATGTTATTCATCATTTTTATAAATGACCCAGATGAGATGAAGGAACTGAAGACATACACATCATATTTGCAGATGATAGCAAATAGGGCCAGATTACACTTTGAAATGACATTAAAAGATTAGGCAGCTGAGGCAAAATTAACAACATGAACTTCAACGGGGATAAATATAAGGTGATACATACATTTAGGCAGCAAAATGAAATGCACATATGTATATAAGAAAGTGACATCTGGCTTGACAACAGTACATATGAAAACAATCTAGGGATCTCAGCAGACCTCAAGCTAAATATGACTCCACAGTTTGATGGGGTGGCCAAAAAGCCAATGGAATTCTATGCTGTATCAACAAGAGTATAGCATGCACATTGGGGGAAAGTGATAGCTCCATTCTATTCTCCTAGGGTCAGACTGACCCTGGAACACTGTGTCCAGTTCTGTGTACCACAATTCAAGGAGGATATTGACAAGCTGGATCATCTCCAGAGGAAGGTGACTAAGATGGTACAAGATTTGGAAACCAAGTCTTACGAAGAAGAGCTTACGAAGCTGAATATGTTAGAAAGGAAAAAAGGAGACTGAGTGGTAGTATAATGAACATCCTCCCACAGCACTGCCTTTTGGTGTTAGTGTCATTGCATATTCCTATGAGTCAAGAGGTCACGCTGACAGTAGCTGTGCTGCTGTAGGGTCTCATATGTCATACAGGGTTTGTTGAGCCAGGTTATAGGTGCCAAACAGTGGCCAGAGGCAGTGTGTGGGGTCATAAAACTGATGGAAGATCTCTTAGAGACAACAGCTGTGGCACCATAAGCTAACACTTGGCAATACTGTACAGAAAGCGGCATGGTGACCCCCTTTTGAATGTTTTTTATGCCGAAAATGCCATGATGAGATAATCCAAAATGAAACAAGAGATAGGGCCAGAAGATGATACTTTCAGGTCAGAAGGCATCGAGCAAGCTACTGGGGTACAGTAAAGGACAACCATGAATGGCTAATGACACAACTAGACTCAAGTTGAAAGGATGTTCAGCTGTTGACATACTCAGAGGTGCAACAAAAGTCCAAAGCTGCACAACACATATTATACAAACATGGAATATGAGAAGCAGGAATCTAAGAAACTAGACATACTAAAACAAGAAATGGAACATATAAACACTGGATAGGAATAGGACATTTTGACTCAGAAAATTACACAGTGTTTTACTCAGAAAATGAACATCTGAGAAAAAAATGGGGTGATATTAATAGTGAGGAGAGATGTAGCAAAAGCAGTCAAAGAATATCATTCAAAGTCTGACTGAATAACATCAACAAGACTTCAGAGAAAACTTATTAACGTAACTATAATCCAAGATTATGCTGTAAATACAGAGGCAAAAGAAATAAAAATTGAAAGATTCTATGGTGGGGTCTGGGAGGAAATTGATCACATATCAAAACAAGACTTGTTAAGCATAGGGAATCAGAATGCAAAAGAAGGAAATAAAGCAAAATCCAAGATTCTAGGAAAATTTGGTCTAGGATCAAAAAATGAAGGAGAGCAACTGATTGAATTTTGTGAGGCCAACAGTCTGTTCTTCAAGCAACTGAAGAGGCAAATGTATACATGGCTATCACATGATGGTCAATATAGAAATCAAATAGACTACACAATTGGAAGCAGAAGATGGAGAATTTCCATTTTCTCTGCTAAAACAAGAATAAATTAGAGTAAAGCTAACGAACACTAAACCAACCATTGTGCCAAAATACAACCTGAAGAACATCCCTGTAGAATTTAAAGATAATGTTAAAAACAGATTTCTTCAGTTCCAGGTTGGAAATGGCACCCTGTGGCAGTGTTCCTTACCAAGTTGTGCTACAGGACACTGCTGGACGTGTCAAAATCTGATTCAGGGTGTAAGAACCAGCTAAAGTTGCTTCCTGGTAATGAGAAGCTCAAAGGAGCTCCCAAACTGTCTAATTTTGTCTGATCCAGGAACATAGGAGACTCCACAAGGAGTCTCTGGAAGTGCAGAAGATCAGAAGGGGCAGAGCTGCCATCAATCCTGCTGCACCTCAATTCCTGCTTCACAGACTTAGAGCTGCACAGCTAAATTTCTTAAATTCCCATACACTAGACCTGACATTCAAGAAGCTCACCAGCAAGCTGGTACAAACTTTGTTGTTGGCTACTCTGCTGTGTAATTGTGAATGAAAGGCTTTTCCATCCTTCATACTGAACAACTATGAAGAGCCCTAATGTTAAGAAACTGACTTTGCAGACATTTCAAAGATACCAAATGCAGTGAAAATTTTATAAATTTCAAGGTTTTTCTTAGAGTTTTGCTACGCATCAAATGGTTAAGACCCAGTAGTTCCTTAAAAAGAGAACGTGGAAAAGTATCACCCTTAATTTTTTTTAAAAAAAGTCTTGGAAAAAGTTTTAGAGCTTTCTTATGGAAGGTCCATTTTGGAAAGAGACTGGAATAGCGTTAATTCTAAAATTGATAGATTGGCTGGAAAAGAAAGAAAACAGGATCAAGAGAAACTTCTAATATCTTTTTTTTTTAATCTGATGGAGAATTTGGAACTTTTGGATACATGGAGATTAATGTATGGAGAAAAATGAAAATAAACTTTAAAAAAAAAAGAAAAGAAAGACACAGATCATCAAAACATCCAAATCACTGTCAAGTATTGTTAAGGACATGGAGAAATTGACATAAGTCTTTTTCAGATCATAATCCAATATTGTTGTCTTTTAGAAGGAAAAGAATCAATTTAACTCAAGATTGAATGAAGTTCTGCCTCAAAATTGAGAAGCCCTGACAAAGGCTAAACAAACTCTTAAAAAAATTTGATCATAAGATGAATAATAGCACACATTCTCAAATAGTGTGGGATGCACTAAAGTAGTTGTGAGGGGTTTTGTATACAACAGAATGCAGTTTTAAAAAAAGAAAGAAAAAGGAACAGAAGAATCCAGTTATTTTGGATGAGATTAAAAAAGAAGAGCTACTTAGGAGTACTCCATCAAAATCATCATTCCTAAAGGAGATGAAAGTTCTACAAAAGAGAAATCTATGAATGTGACTCATGAAATAGAAAAAAATCAGATTCGTAAACAAAAATATTTTGAGTCAGCAAATAAACCAGGGAAATTCCTTGCATATAGATTAAGAAAAGAGAGGTATACCAGCTCTGACAAACAGCAGAAGGTGATTCAATACATGCTATTAGCAGCAAGACTGCTTGATGCAAAATATTGAAAGAAAACAGAAATTCTAACAATTAATGAATGGCTCAGTAGATTAATGACAACAGTGGAAATGGACAAGGTAACTAATAAATTAAAAGGTTTGTCAGAAAGGATTTTTTTTTAAAATTGGCAATTAATAATTGATTAATTATTTGAGAGAAAATGAGGGTGAAACAATGATTTGGGGTTCTGAACTTGCTGTCATAAGTTTCTTTTCTACTGGTTTTGAACAGTGGAAGATATAATTTGATGTCACGCGAAAGAATTCAGGAAAATTAGAGACAACTTTACTTTGCTGTTATATTTTAATACTTTTTAATATTTTCTCATACATATGTTAAATGTATTATATATTTAAATATTGCAAGATGATTAATCTTTTTAGTTATGTAGTAGAGGTATTAACTATCTTTGAAATTTACTTGTATTTATACGAGTACTTACTTATTAATTCAAAGATTTTTTAAAAATATTTTAACGCATTCTCTGTTTTATTTATGAAGGTTGATGTCCTGTTTTTCTATAAGCATTTTTATTATGTATTTTAAAAAATACTCTTAAAATATTTGATGTTACAGAATTCTAGATTAAAGTATAAGCAGAAATATTAATTTTAGTTTGGGTTAGATCTATGATACTGGCGTTAAAAACTACAAATAGTTGATTGCTGGGGCGGGAACCAGATGTTATCACATCTATTAAATTTTTTTCTCATTTGTTAGTAGCATTTCTTAGTCTAGATCAGTGTTTCCCAACCTTTTTCTGACTGTGGCCCCCTTCCGACCTTGTTTCCTTCCCGTGGTCCCTCTTTCCTACTGATAGAAAGGAAGCTAATTAAATTTTTTGTTTGTAAATAGAACACACTTTGTTTATAATTTTTTATAATTTATACAAAATACAATTACATAAAAATTTACACTTTAAGTATTTCTCAATCAATGTGACTCTTGTGCTTGATGATCAGAAAGAACAGGTTGCTTACCTGTAACTGTGGTTCTTCAAGTGGTCATCTGTGCCCTCACACAATGGGAATCTTCGTGCATGCGCAGTAGTATTTCAGAAAGTTCCAGAGCTGAGCAGCTTGGTGGGAACCCCTCCCCATTTGGTACTGAACATGCTCAGTCCTGCCAAGCTAACAGTCTCTCCTCAGTTTCGAAGTCTGCTGAAGCGAGGATCTGAAAGGGGAGGCTGGGCGGGTGTGTGTGAGGGCACAGATGACCACTCGAAGAACCATGGTTACAGGTAAGCAACCTGTTCTTCTTCTTTGTGGTCTCCGTGCCTCACACAATGGAAGACTGAGTAGCTTACCACTGGACGGCGGGTCAGGTCCCAGATGATAGAAGACAGCACCGCATGACCAAAACAAGCATCATGCCAGGCCCTGCAGTCAAGGCGGTAGTGGTGGACAAAATTCGAAGGTCGCAACCACGTAGTCACACAACAAAGCTGCTGTAGGTCAACTCCCTTGAGAAGGGCTGCTGAAGAGGACATTGCCCTAGTGGAATGGGCTTGAAGAGGAGCCAGCAATGGTTGCCCGGCAAGTTTGTAGGCAAGGTGAATTGTCTGGACAACCCATTTGGAAAAACATTGAGTGGTTACCTTGTGACCTTTCTGGTGCTCATCGTAGCAGACAAAAAGGTGGGGAGTCTGGTGAAAGGTCAAAGTCCATTGCAGGTAAAAGACTAGGGCACAGTGTACATCAAGCAAATGAAGGGAGCGCTCGAGAGGCAAAGCAGGATCAGGATGGAAGATAGGTAGAATCAAATCCTGGTTCAGATGGAAATCAGAAACGACTTTAGGAAGAAAAGACAGGTTCAGACGCAGGACTACCTTGTCCCGATGAAACACCAGGAATGGTTCATCGGAACATACCGCGATCACTTCTCCTGCCTGTCTGGCTGAAGTGACAGCGACCAAGAACACCGTCTTCATCATAAGGAGACGGTCATCAGATGTAGCCATCAGTTCAAAAGGATAGCACATAAGCTAGGAAAGGACAAGCGATAGCGACCAGGTAGGTAGCAGTGGAGAGACAGGAGAGTAGAGATGTTGGAGACCTTTGAGGAACTGCTTGACCGTAGCGTTCCTGAAAAGAGCTGAAGAAGAACCCTGTGGCTGATAAGCTACAATCACAGACAGATAAACCTTAAGGGAGGAAAAGCCTAAGCCTTGCTCCCACAGAGTCAAGAGGAAGTGAAGCACCATTGTCAGGGAAGTCCGAGAAGATACCTCATTTCGGACATTCGCAAAGGTCACGAACTTCTGCCACTTGTAGTTGTAGGACCTACGAGTGGAATCCTTCCGCGCAGCCGTCAGGACAGTTAGATGGCAGGAGAATCTAGAACATTATCCTCCAAGTATGCAGACAGAGGAGAGGGAGGTCTGGATGAAGCACGCGACAGTTCGAGTGAGAGAGGAGGTCTGGTGTGCACTGAAGCCACATCTTGCGACCCCAGGCAATGGTGAGGAGGGGACCGAAGCAACGTTGCCTCGGCCAATAAGGAGCGATGAGGATGGCGTCTGCCCTGTCTGCTGCGATCTCGGCCACCACTTGGCCCAAGAGAGGAAACGGTGGGAAGATGTGAAGAAACTCCCTGCTCCAAGGAAACTGCAATGCGTCCCCAAGAGAGCCAGGGTGCAGGCCGGCTCTTGAGCAATAATGGGGACGTTTCCTGTTCTGGTCAGTCACAGAGATCAACAGTTGGAGTGCCCAGTGGGACACTATCTGCTGGAAAGGGGTGCCGGAGAGGGACCACTCATAGTGGTATGCTGCGTCCCTGCTCAGTGTGTCCACTGTCACGTTGTCCTGTCCCGCTAAGTGAACTGCAATGGGATGTATTCGCAGTGGGATGCACCAATCCCATACGCATAGAGCCAGATGAAGCAAGGTGGAGGAGTGAGTGCCTCCTTGTTGGTTCATGTAGCACACAGCTGTTGTGTTGTCTGATAGAATCTGAACAGTCCATTTGAAAGGCCTGAAGAGCTTTGAGGACTGCCGAGAGTTCCAACGCATTGATATGGAGACGCATCTCCAGCCTGGCCCAGTGGCCCTGGACTGTGAGATCGCCGCAGTGGGCTCCCCAACTGAGGAGGGACACATCGGTTGTAATGGTAAGTGTTGGACGGCATCAGCAAACGGCATTCCCGACAAGAGATGGCGTGGGGACAGCCACCAGCGGAGGGAGTCCCAGACTGGACAAGAGACCCACAGAACCTGACGTTGATCATCGAGGAGAGGGATGAAGTGCCAGAGAAACCAGTATTGCAGAGGGCAAGCCCAAAGGCGAGACAAGTATGTGACCTACCTTCTATCCTGATCCTGCTTTGCCTCTCGAGCGCTCCCTTCATGTAGGCTGCCATGTAGCCAAGGAGCTGTTGATCCTGCAGGCAAAAATGGACTGACTGTCCAGGACAGCAGCTGCAGCCTGGTGCAGAGTCCGAGCACAATTCAGCAGCAGAACGGCCTTGGCGCAAGTAGAGTCCAGAGTGGCCCCAATGAAAGCCAGGGTGTGTGAAGGTTCCAAGTGAGACTTCTTGGGATTCACCCTGAGGCTGAGACTGGAAAGAAGGGAGAGGGCAAGGTGAATGTCCTCGTATAACTTCTGTTTGCAGGGCACCACCAGTAATCAATCATCCAGATAGGGGTACACCATAACGTAGTTCATGTGGAGGTAAGACACCACAGGAGCTAGGCACTTGGTAAAGACTGTAGGTGTGGTAGACAGGCCGAACAGCAGGACCTTGTATTGGTAACAGTTGCCGTCAACAACAACCCAGAGATACCTCCTGTGCTGGGGGCGAATAGCAATGTGGAAACAGGCGTCTGGTAGGTTGATGGATGTGAACCAGTCCCAGCATCTCAGGAAAGGCAGGATAGAGGACAGGATGACCATCTTGAATTTCTGGGGGGAGATGAAGGAGCTCACCCCCCTGAGGTCTAGGATGGGTTGGAGAGTGCCGTACGATCTGGGTACCGTGAAGTACCGGGAAAAGAAGCCAGTGGATTTGGTGGAGGATGGCAGCTGCTCTATGGCCCCTTTGAGGAGAAGGGTCTCAACCTCTCCGAGAAGGGCTGGACTGGCAGGGGTGGAGTAGAAGACACCGAGAGGAGCAGTATTTTGAAACTCGATGGCATAGCCAAGACAGACGATGGCCAGAACTCAGGAGTCCGAAGTTATGCCAGGTGTTGAAGTGTCGAGTCAGTCCTGGGGTTTTGGACAGGTGGTTGGGCAGATGAAAGAGAGGCAGAGGTGGCGACCTGCAAAGGGAGTCAAAAACGTAAGTTGGTGGTCGAAGAAAACTCCTTGGATGATGGCTGGCATCGCCTGAAGGAGCGGTGGGATGAAGCCAGCAGAGAGGATTAATGAGATGCGCGGCGAGAAGAGCGCGACCTATACGAGTAGGAGGTGCGCCTCCATGAAGAACAGGATGAAGATGGTCTTCTAGGTTGAGTTGTTGGGTGAAGGCCCATCTTTTTTGCTGTCAATTGAGCTTTAATAAGATGGTCCATAGCATCACCTGTAGTAGCATGGAAGAGTGCTTGGCCGTCAAAGGACAGGTCCTCAATCCTTTTTCTGCTATCTTCAGTCAAGCCAGAGGACTGAAGCCATGCAAACCGGTGAAGGGCAATCACAACCACCATCACCCGCACTGCACCCTCCACAGCATGTCAGGAGAACAAGATTTGTTGATTAGAGAGAGCCACAGACTCATTATAAAATTGAATGGCTGTCGTTCTGTGGTCATCCGGCAAGGGGGAGAGCAAGGGGAAAAACCTGTCCCAAATGTTATGTTGATAGGCCGCCAGGCAAGCCTGAGTGTTAGAAATCCTGGTGATCAGCAAAGAAGCAGAGTAGAACCGACGACCGAAAACATCTAAACGATGACCCTCTCGATCAGAGGGAGTTGTGTGGGCCCTTTTTCCCCCTTTTGTTTGGGAAGACTCAACAACAATTGAATTAGGAGCTGAATGGTTGAACAAGAAATCGACATTCTTTTTCTGAGTGTGGTAAAGGTGCTCCAGGCGGTGAGGGATCAGCTGGAGCAAAGCAGATTGGGCCCAAGGATGTTTCAATACCTCCTGCAGGATGGGGAGAAACTGAATCGTAGCCATCAATGGAGGCCGAGTGTCGACATAGTGGAATATTGTCAAGGTCAGAGACCTGGGCAGCAAGCCAGCCCAGAGAAGAGAGTGGGAGAGCCAGCAAAGTCCCGCCAGGAGGAGACAGGCAAGCACTTACTCAAGGAAATTCATTTACCAGAGCGCCAAGTGAAGCCATAGTCAGAGTTCCAAAGCCAAGGGTCAAGAATCCAGAGATCAATTCAAGGTATCAGGAACCAGGTGCTGGGAGCAAGGTACAGGCAAGATGAGGGCTTGTAAGAAGTTTGCCACAAGCAAAGGGAAGCTTCCAGACAGGCAATTATATAGCCCCAGGCACAGGTGTGTCCGGTCACCGCTTCTTAAACTTAGCCAAGGAAGCCTCTCTTTGCACAGCCCTCTTGAGTCTCCGCCTTGATTGGGGGCTTATTGAACCAGGCTCCAGAGCCTCTTCAGAATCGGATCCCTGTTGCTCCAAAGGAGCAGGCACAGAATCGGATCCCTGTTGCTCTAAGGGAGCAGGCAGAGGAACGTCTGCACCTGCTTGGTCCATGGCAGCAGGGGGAGCTTTTGAGCTGCAGGACTCATCTCCAGCCAGAGCCACAGGGACCAACAGCTGCTGCTTGTCATCTCAGGGACCAACAGCTGCTGCCCGTCATCAGCAGCTCTGACAGGGGCTTTAGTTATCACAAATACCAGGTCCTGTACTGTACGAACAGGACGGGAAATGTCAAGGGCCAGGGTGTTGGCCATTCTGACCAAGATGTCAGAAAATTGCTTAACATCCTCAGGAGCTGAATCAGGAGTTGGATCCCCAAAGGCTAGAGGGGGAAGGTATGAGACTGAGGCGTGGAGTCCAAGGAATCACCATCCGAATAAGTACCGGAAGCAGGAGACAATGATCAAGGAGATTGAGAATGACGAGGTCGAGCAGCTCCCAGTACACGGAGGACAGCCAGTGGAGCACAGGTGGAGACCAGTAGAACAGTGGGAGTCATTACTGAAGTTGGACTCTGTACCAATACTGAGGTCGGTGCCAATGAAATGGGTAGATTGGTGCAAGGACGGACTGCATCTATAACAGGACCGACAGAGACACTGGCAGAGTGAACACAGGGTGAATATCCGGTCGAGGCCGGGACACTGTCACTGTCACCTGAAGAGGTGGTGAAACAGCTTGCTGTTGAGGTAATCAGTCATGGGACCGGCGGCGAGATCAAGATGGTGAATGCTAGTAGTAGGCCGATCGGGACAGAGAACGGGATCTCGAGCATCGGTACCGAGGGGAGCGTCGGTAGCGAGACCCCAGAGAAGATCGCGATGGGAAACGCAAACGCTGAAGTCAATACGGAGACCAACATTGGACACCGGGATGTACCGGTCTCAATAGGCAGGCAAGTACGAGTGGTAAGAGCCAGGCTGCTCCCTCCAAAGGTGCTCATGGCGGTATCAAGCGATATAGGAGGCCAACGAAAAAGACGAATCAATTCTCACCAGTGAAGGCTTGTGAGCCACCCAGTAGTGATAGTCGCAACGACGCGGGGATCTGCCCCATTCACCATGTCCCAGAGAACAGGCCACACTAACTTGAGGCCAGTCTTGCGAAGAAGCCCGAGGAGCGTCTAAAACAAGCCGACGGTCCATCTTGGGATGGTCAGAAGAGAGAGCTGGAGGAAGTGGGGTCTGAGAGCACCTGTCTCCAGGCTGGCCCGATGTAAGAGGCAGACAGACCAGTGGTGAAGGCTGACAGTCCAAGTCGGATGTTAAGTCAACAGCAACCGGAACAGACAGTACTGGGACCTGGGTAGAATCCCGCACCAGCGAAAGGGTAGGAGCCCCATCCTCCTCCACAGTAGACGAAGCGGGCTACATCGGAGGAGGTGTAGGTAAGGGGTCCAAAGAAGATGATCAAGCAGCCAACAGATGGGCAGTGGGAGAAGGGGAGTGATGCTTCTTCTTCTTCTTCTTCTTAGAAGAGACAGAAAGGTGGTGCAATGAAGCTCTCAAACAGTTAAAATACATCACATTGAGTGGTGGTCATCTTTTCTTCCATTTCTTTGCCTTTCAAAAATGTCACAACTGAGTCCCACAAAGCAACAAAATGACAAAGGCAGTTACCTTTAGACAGCCAATGGACTTCTGTGTGCAATACTAAGCGTGTGAAGTCTTCACTACGCTCCTCACAAAGCCGCCGAAACAGGCAGCCTTGAAGTGCATTTGATTTAATATAATTTACCGCTTTTATTGCAATCTGCAGAGAATCATGCAAGCACCTTGGTAGTGTTTCTGAAACCAAGTGTTGTCAGAGAATTACGCAGTAAATACAGAATACTTCTGGCACAACAACTTTCAAATATTCAATCTATATCTACCTGTCATAGAAGGAGCACCATTAGTAGCACAGACCAGAACATTCTCAAAAGTGATATATTCCTCACTGAAGTATCTCTTTATTTCTTCAAAAATTGCTTCACCTTTAGTTATCTGTTTTAAGCTTTCGAGCAAATAGCATTTCTTCTTTCAATTTATCATTGTGCAAATATCTAACATAAGCCATCAATTTTACTGTGTTATCTGGTAAACATGATTCATCAATTTGCAAAGCAAACTTCTGAACTTTTAACTGCGAGACTAGTTGGTTTTCAACATCTTCTGCCATTTCCTCAATAAGTCTCGACACTGACAGTCAAGGGATGGATTCGATAATTTCATGAGTATGTTGGTTCATGATGGTTGAAATAACAACAGACACTGCTGGCAAAATAAAGGATTACCCTATAGCGTGTCATTTTCCTTCCTTGGCTATCAGTTTGGATATCACTTAAGATGCAATTAAACCTTTGTCACTTAAAACTGATTTCTGAACAAACATTGTCTTCAATGTAGATCTAGTAGGCCAAGTAGAACTAGAGACAAACAGGGAGAGGGAAAGTAACTTTAGTACAGGAATTCCACAGAGGGCACATCATCTCAAGTGTCTCCACACTAATGCACAGAGCATGGGCAATAAGCCAGGATGAACTCCAACTCTTAGTACAACAAAATAAATATGATTTAATAGGCATCACTGAAACCTGGTGGGATGAATCTCATGACTGGAACGTAGGAATAGGGAGGTATAACCTATTTCACAGAAACAGACCAAACAAGAAACGAGGAGGAGTAGCCTTATACATCAAGGATGTTTTCACTTGCGAAGAGATCCAGGACTTAAATCCAGGAAGCCAAGTCGAGAGCATCTGGGTAAGAATTAAGGGAGCGAGAAACAATAGGGATGTGATTGTGGGGGTCTGCTATAGGCCTCCGGGCCAGCCTGAGGACATGGATGAGGCCTTCCTGGAGCAGATTGCCACACATTCAAAAAGGAGAGATGCAATGTTAATGGGAGATTTCAATTATCCTCATATTTGTTGGCAGTCAAATTCTGCAAAGACCACAAGGTCCAACAGGTTCCTTACTTGCCTTGCAGACAATTTCATGGTCCAGAAGGTGGAAGAGGCAACAAGGAGATCGGTTATTTTAGATCTGATCCTGACCAACAGGGATGACCTAGTTGATGAGGTGGAGGTGGTGGGATCCTTAGGAGGGAGTGACCATGCTCTTTTGGAGTTTGTCATTCAGTGGGAAGGAGAAACCAAGTGTAGCTAGACACGCATCCTAAACTTTAAGAAAGCTGATTTCTCTAAACGTAGGGAGTTACTTGCTGAAATCCCGTGATCAAGAATACTAAAAGAGAAAGGAGTTCATGACGGATGGGAGTTTCTTAAAAGTGAGATGCTGAAGGCACAATTGAAAACTGTGCCAATAAGGAGGAAAAATGGCAGGTCTCTAAAGAAATTGGAATGGTTGACTGAAGAAGTCTCAGCTGAGCTAAGTGTTAAAAGAAACATGTACAGGAAATGGAAAAATGGTGAAACCACCAAAGAGGAATTCAAGCAAATAGCCAGGAGATGTAGGGAGAAGGTCAGAAAAGCTAAAGCGCAGAATGAACTCAGGCTTGCCAGAGACATCAAAAACAATAAAAAGGGCTCTTTTAGATATGTCCGCAGCAAAAGGAAAAAACAGGGAAATGATAGGGTCACTGTGTGGAGAAGATGACCAATTAATAACAAAGGGAAGTGAGAAGGTAGAACTACTCAATACCTTCTTTGCCTCAGTTTTCTCCCACAAGGATAGAAGTACCCAACCTGGAGGGTGGGGAGCAGCTGAGGAAGTGAGGGAAGTGCAGCACAGAATAAGTAAAGAAGTTGTACAGGAATATCTGGCTAAACTAGATGAATTCAAGTCCCCAGGGCCAGATGAATTACATCCAAGGACATTAAAAGAACTGGCAGAAGTCATTTCTGAACCACTTGCAATAATCTTTGAGAACTCTTGGAGAATAGGAGAAGTCCCAGCAGACTGGAGGAGGGCAAATATCGCCATCTTCAAGAAGGGGAAAAAAGAGGATCCAAATAATTATCGCCCAGACAGCCTGACATCAATACCCAGAAAGATCCTAGAGCAGATCATTAAACAGTCAATTTGTAATTAGAAAGCAATGCCATAATCACTAAAAACCAGAATCGATTTCTCATAAGTAAGTCATACCAGACTTATCTTATCTCTTTTTATGATAGGGTTACAGGCTTGATAGATGAAGGGAATGCTGTAGACTTAGCATATCTTGACCTCAGTAAAGTCTTTGACAAAGCTCCACATGACATTCTTGCAAAGAAGCTAGTAAAATGCGGGCTGGACAGCGCTACTGTTAGTTGGATTTGTAATTGGTTGACTGACCGAACCCAAAGGGTGATCATGAATGGCTGCTTTTCATCCTGGAGAGAAGTGACTACTGGGGTGCCACAGTTTTCTGCCCTGGGCCCGGTGCTATTCAACTTCTTCATCAATGATTTGGATGAAGGAATAGAGGGCATGCTGAACAAATCTGCAGATGATATTAAATTGGGAGGGGTTGCTAATACACCAGAGGACAGGATCAAATTTCAAAACGACCTTGACAGTTTGGAGAGCTGGGCCAAAGCTAACAAAATGAATTTCAACAGAGACAAACGTAAGGTCCTGCACTTAGGCAGAAAAAATGGAAGGCACAAATTTAGGATGGGGGACACATGGCTGGATAGCAGTACGTGTGCACGGGATCTAGGAATCTTGGTAGATCACAAGCTGAATATGAGTCAGCAGTGTGATGCGGCAGCCAAGAAAGCCAACGCGATTCTTGGTTGCATCAATAGGAGTATGGTGTCTAGATCGAGGGAGGTAATGGTACCACTCTATTCTGCATTGGTTAGCCCTCATTTGGAATACTGTGTCCAGTTCTGGGCACCTCAATTCAAGAAGGATGTTGACAAGCTGGAACGTGTCCAGAGGAAGGCGACCAAAATGGTGAAGAGTCTGGAAGCCATGCCCTATGAAGAATGTCTTGGGGAGCCGTTCTTGTTTAGTCTGCTTAGTTTAGTATGTTTAGTCTGCAGAAGAGAAGGTTAAGAGGGGACATTATAGCCATGTTTAAATATTTGAAGGGACATCATGTAGAGGGGGGAGTGAGCTTGTTCTCTGCCGCTCCAGAGACTAGGACAAGGAGCAATGGATTCAAGCTGCAGGAAAGGAGATTCCACTTGACCGTCAGGAAGTAATTCTTGACAGTCAGAGCTGTCTGGCAGTGGAATATGCTGCCTCGGAGTGTGGTGGAGTCTCCTTCATTGGAGGTTTTTAAGCAGAGGCTGGACGGTCATCTGTTGGGAATGCTTTGATGGGTGTTCCTGCATAGCAGGGAGTTAGACTCGATGGCCCCTGGGGTCTCTTCCAACTCTATGATTCTATGATTCTAGTCTCAAATTTATCTTGCAATGCTCAAAAATCTTCCAATGGTTTATCATCTTTTTGAGATGGTTCCAAATGTTCCTGCAACTTACATGGAAGCATACTCTTATCAGAAAGTGTGGTCATACATATCAAACACATAGGTATCATGCGGTCTTGCGGTGATGGAATAAATCCGTAACCAAGATATGCCACTGAGTATTGTCGGCATGTCTTTTTTGCAGAGGTAGTCATGGGGTATCTAAAACTAAAAAACAAAATTCGATACAGATGTAGACTAATTTTACATATGTATGCAACTACATAATATCACTTTTCAGAAATAAAAGAGCATTAGAACACCTGAACAAAGACAAATGAAAAATTATGTCTGATCCTGACAGATCTTTATGACAAGAAGCAACGGAACACGGCAACCACAACAACTAAAATTACCTGAAGATTACATCCAGAACTCTTGCATGCAGCAACATACCTCCTTTCACAGTAATACTTTCACATGAAGAAACAGCACCCTACACACTAACACTGCTGCAGCCACACACCTGGCCCATGACAAATGAGATGCAGATAGCTTGGTGTGCACAGCGGTGGAATGCAGAAGCGGGAGAGAGAAGGAAGCAGAAGCAACATTGCTGCAGAGTGCTTGTGGTGATCCATCCATTGAGAATCATGGTCACGTCTCTGTTCACTCTACTTCTCTGTTTTCTATTTTCTTCACTTCTCTGTTTTCTTTTCTGTTTTCTCCGTCTCTTCTCTGTTTTCATCACTTCTTACTTCCCTCTGTGGCCCCCTAGTCTCATGCTGTGCCCCCCCATGTATGCAGTTTTCACCTATGGCCCCCTTGTAATATCCTGGTGGCCTCCAGAGGGCCATATGGCCCTCAGTTGAGAAACATTGGTCTAATTTTATTTAATTTGTTAATTGTTAGATTAGTTTAGATAGTTTAGGGAGGTATGTTAGTGTGTTCTTTTTTGATTTATTGTGTTGTTCATTTGTATAGTGTATTGTATATTATGTGTTTCATGTTGTTTTTCTTTTTTCTGTTTTATTCTCTTTCTTTTTTAAAAATACTCAATTAAAATATAATTAAAAAAAGAAAAGAGACACAAAAGAAATTGATTCTTAAGATTAAAGATGGGAATAAATTGACATCAGATAAAGGTATAATAAAGAGGATTTGTAAAAACTTTTTTCCAATGCTGAGGTGTCAAAAAAGAAAAGTGAAAAATATTTGAATTCACAGAATTTACTGAACATTTCAGAAACTGAATTTAAATACCTCTAAGTTGTGGTATAAGTAGTTGAGATCTTCAAGAGATTGAAGAATGAGTTTTTGGTGTGGGATTTTTTTTTTTTTTTTTTGGCAAGTTACTATAAAAGTCTTGAAGAATAATTGTATGCCCCATTTCAAAAAACTGTTGAATTCAATTACAACAGGTAAAATACCTGACAGCTGGACTCAACCAAATATATTACTGATACCAAAGGAGAACCAAGACATGATTGATCCTACCATTTTCACCCAGACCAATTTCATTTTTGAATAATTGTCATGAGCCAGGCTGAACATGCTGCTGATTCAGACTTGGACTCCGATTTAGACTTGGACTCCCAGCTGGGAGAGGATCCCTTGGAGGGGCCTTCGGGAGAGGGGGCTCCTTCAGAGTCTAGGGAGGAGTCTGCCAGTGAGCCCACAGCTGTCCCGGGCACAGATCCTGAGCCAGTATCTGCAGCAGATGTTTCTGCTCCAGAGGCAGAGGCTAGTGCTTCTGACTCGACAGAGGCTGGTGTTTCTGACTCCAGCCCGGAGTTTGCAGCAGACTCTCCCCCCACATTCCTCCAGAGGCAGCTGGAGAAGGGGGCGGTTCAGAGGTCTCAGCGGCTGTAGGAGAAGCGTCTGATGAATCGGCCCTGAAGTCTTGAGGGGCTCCAGCTGTGAGCTGGGCCAACGGACATTTGATCAGCCCCAGCTGGGCTAAAGACTGTGTATTTAAGACAGACGCTGTTGGAGTTGGGCATGGGGCAACAACTGTCTACCAACCAGGAATCTGCATCCTGTGTCATGGGCTTTCTGTTCCAGGCTAAACCTTGCCGTTTGAGTTTGCTGCTCCTGGGACTGGAATGTTTGTTTTGGTGACGTAACCTCTTGATTTATTTATTACTAAAGCCATAAACTCAGCTCCTGCCTCTGTGTCTGCTTAGCCGCCGCCTGACATTGACAATAATGATGACAAGATTTTTACTTTAATACTAGTTAAGAGACTAAAAAAGATTTTACATGAAGATAAAGATGGATTTTTACCAAAGAGGTTGACGCAGGACAATACAAGATGTGTGTCAGATATACTGGAATATCTTAAAACTATCATGAAAAACAAGTGGCTTGGATGTGAAGAAGGCCACTGATAATATGAACTAGATTTTATGATGGAGAATTTTTAAAATATGAATTTTGGACATAATTTTATACAATGGATTATAGCAATATAGTCTTCACAAGAGGCTAATATTTTGATTAATGGTGAGACAAGTGAAAGTTCTGACATACAAAGAGGAACTACTTTTTTATATTGATCTTAGAAATTCTGAATAGGTCCACCAGACAAGAAGATCAAATAAAATATGTGGTTATAAAGAAACATGTTTAAAGCAAGAGCATTTGCAGATGATTTATTGATTGTTTTCGCAGGACCCTTTAGATTCTGTAAAGGTATAACTTATGATTGTTACTGACTTTGGGTGTTCAGCTGAACTCAAACAAAGATAAGACTGTTATGCCAATTAAAAAAAAAATTACAAAATACCGGAAGTCATTGATGAAAAGAACAGGATTTAAGACTGTATAGAGAGTAAAATATCTAAGTGTTGTTTTTGGCACACATAATTCAAAGCTATTTCAGAATAATTATGCTAAAGTGTGGAATGAGGTCAAGAAAGATTTACTGAGATGGTCCAAGCTGAACTATCCTGACTAGGTAGAATTTCAACTATAAAAATGAAGTCCAATTGAAGACATTACTCTTATTTCAAACTACTTCTATTCTTACTAATGATCTACCCTTTAATTAATGGCACAAGGACATTTTCAATTTTATTTGGCAAGAGAAGAAAAGATGAGTTAAGATTCAAGGTTTTACAACACACAAAACAAAGAGGGGGAACTTGGTTTCCAGATTTGAGATTATATTTTCATGCCTCCTGCTTAGGTTGGCTCAAAGACTGGATTACTCTAAAAAGAGAAGGATTCCAACAGTTGGAAGGGTTGAGGTTTAGGTGGCGTGCCTCTTGTGGTATGATAAACTTAAAGACAGTGGATTTTAATAATCACTATGTCAGAGCAGTTCTGTTAAGCATTTGGAACAAATATAAGACAAAAATATGTTTTAAAATGCAGCTATGGGTTTCCAACATGAAGCTTTGTTTGAGAGAATTAACCTTTAAAGACAATTGGTTAACCTATAAAGACTTTTTAGTGTTGAAGGAAGGCCAATTTAGAATGAAATCAAATGAGGAATTAACTGAAGAGGGAACTGACATATATTTATTTTCTTGACAACTGATTTTTAAAATGGATAAGAATTTATTTCGTTTTGAATTGTCTAAATCTGAGTTTGAAGAACAATTATGTACTGATGATGAACATTTAATTGCTAATATGCATAAGTTATTGTTGAAAATTGAAACAGAGGAAGAACAAATAAAAGATTGTATGATTGTGATGTACATGATAGCTCCAAGTTCAAATAATTAGGCTTTGAAGTTTCAAAAGCTTTATTCAGGAATAGACAAAAAAATAACTGCAGACCTTGGCAACTCCTAGGACTAAAGAAGCATTGGATTTGCATCTGTTTCTAAACTGTAACATTTCAAATTGGCATGCACTAGCATTCTATTTAATAGCTAATCACGACAACCCCTTTCCCAGGCTCTTCTGTCCCTCTCCTATTTTCTCATTCAGCTTACCAACAGTTCAACTTTGCACCTAAGTCTGTCTGCCTGCACTTGTACTCTTACCACAGTTGGTTGCAAGAACATTTCCCCATTCCCAGCACACTGTTTCCCTGTCAATCCCAACATCCCCTAACAGCATAGAAAAGCCCAACAAACCATCAAATGAAGGCAGCTGCCTAAAAGCATGGCAGAAAGAGCAAAGCCGACCTGACAATGATTAAATGGTTACAGAATGTGTGTCATCATATACAGATGGAACAATGGGAAAAGTTGTGCACAAGAAAATTAAAATTTACTTTCAGTTATGACCTTAGAGAGAGGTATAATGATAGCTATAATGATGTATAGATGGCATTTAATACTTGCAAGACTATCTAAAATGTATAAGTGCTCATCTAAGGTTAGTTGGAAAAGTGAGCAAAATGATTTTTTTCCACATATGGTGGGCATATGAGAAAACTAAGAAATTTTGGGTGAATGATTCACAGATTGATGGAATATAGTTTGAAAGTCAAAATTTTCAAAATTTTCAAAATGGAAACCTGAACTTTTCTACTTGGGACTGACAGATGACCAGTTTGGTTAAAAGTTTTGAAGGATTTTTACCGCATATGATTATAGTTGCCAGACTATTCTACAGGCAGAAATGGAAGGATTTGACCATTCCAACAAGGAACGGGAAACGAGAGGGAAAAGTGGTAGGTTGGTTAATTAGATTAGGTTAATTATTTTATGAAACTATAATTAGTAGATTAATTATAAATTCCATATTGTTTCATTTAATATAATAATTGTTTCCACTTATTTCATCTCCTTACAGTATTTACATACAGAACTACCTCAATGAAATCAAACATCCAAACTTGTTACCATTATATATCCCCAAATGTTCTTAAGATACAAGACAACAGCATCCGATTCATTTATAAATCTTTCAATTTTTTTCTCCTCTTAATAAAACCATAAGGTTGTCCATATAGGCCATACCTAATAGCAGATCATTAAGCAGTCAGTTTCTGATCACTTAGAAAGCAACGCGGTAATCACGAGAAGTCAACATGGATTTCTCAAAAATAAGTCATGCCAGACTAATCTTATCTCTTTTTATGATAGAGTTACTAGCTTGATAGATGAAGGGAATGCTGTGGATGTAGCATATCTTGATTTTAGTAAGGTCTTTGACAAAGTTCCACATGACATTCTTGCAAAGAAGCTAGTAAGATGTGGGCTGGACAGAGCTACTGTCAGGTGGATCTGTAACTGGTTGACTGACCGTTCCCAAAGGGTGCTCACCAATGGCTGCTTTTCATCCTGGAGAAAAGTGACTAGCGGGGTGCCACAGGGTTCTGTCCTGGGCTCAGTGCTGTTCAATATTTTCATCAATGACTTGGATGAAGGAATAGAGGGCATGCTCATCAAATTTGCAGATGACACCAAATTGGGAGGGGTTGCTAATACGCCAGAGGACAGGATCAAAATTCAAAATGACCTGGACAGATTGGAGAGCTGGGCCAAGGCTAACAAAATGAAATTCAACAGAGAGAAGTGTAAGGTCCTACACTTAGGTAGAAAAAATGAAATACAGAAATATAGGATGGGGGACACGTGGCTGGATGGCAGTACGTGTGAAAGGGATCTAGGAGTCTTAATAGACCACAAGCTGAACATGAGTCAGCAGTGTGATGCGGCAGCCAAGAAAGCCAATGCAATTCTCGGCTGCATCAATAGGAGTATGGTGTCTAGATCGAGGGAGGTACTGGTACCACTCTACTCTGCTTTGGTGAGACCTCATCTTCAATACTGTGTCCAGTTCTGGGCACCCCAATTCAAGAAGGACATGGTCAAGCTGGAGCAGGTCCAGAGGAGGGCGACCAAAATGGTGAAGGGCCTGGAAGCCAAGCCCTATGAGGATAGACTTAGAGAGCTGGGTATGTTTAGTCTGCAGAAGAGAAGGTTAAGAGGGGACATGATAGCTCTGTTTAAATATTTGAAGGGATGCCATGTAGAGGAGGGAGAGGGCTTGTTTTCTGCCGCTCCAGAGACCAGGACAAGGAGCAATGGATTCAAGCTGCAGGAAAGGAGATTCCACCTGAACCTCAGGAAGAACTTCCTGACAGTCAGGGCTGTCCGGCAGTGGAATATGCTGCCTCGGAGTGTGGTGGAGTCTCCTTCTTTGGAGGTTTTTAAGCAGAGGCTGGATGGCCATCTGTCGGGAGTGCTTTGAGGGTATTCCTGCATGGCAGGGGGTTGGACTGGATGGCCCGTGTGGTCTCTTCCAACTCTACATTTCTATGATTCTATGATTCTAATAATTTCACAATCCAATCTTTTTCAGTAGGCAGAGTTCTTTGTTTACTGTTTTGGGCTAGTGTAATTGTAGCAGCTGCTGTCATGTAGAATAATTTTCTACCACTTTTTTTTTCAAGATTATCTTCTGTCTTTCCTAGTAAGTATAACTCCAGTGACACCTCAAAGCAAATTCCTATTTTTTTTCCTATCTGAATATGAATAGATTTTCAACATTTTTAAAAGCTTTTTTCCAAGACCATCAGAGATGAAAAAAAGTACCTCTATCTAATTCACATTTCCAACATTTGTTGTCATAATTTTTATACATTTTAAATAATTTATCTGGGGGGAGGCACCACCTGTAATGCATTTTATATAAATGTTCTCTAATGCCTTGACATACAGAGTACTTACTGTTTTATTCCAGTTTTTTTCCTATTGATTTAGATTTATTGAACATCCTATTCTGTGTCCCATCTCAGTTGTGTCATATATTTTTGATATAATCTTTGAGTTTTCAGTAGATAATTTTAACTCCAGTTTTTCATTTTCTTTTTGGATGCCACTGAGTTTTAAATCAATCCTTATTTTTTTTCCAAGTTGTCCACAGAACAACCAAAAGGAAAGAGAAAATAAGAGACTTCCTCTTCCCCCACTTTCCAGAACACATCCCTGTACATAAATTGTAGCCAGCTGAAATTTAAAACCTCTAGCTCTCTATAAGACCACAGTGGATAGAGATATCCTTTCTCCAATCCCAATACTTCAGCCATAAGGAACAGACTAAGCCTTCACATTAATTTTCAACACAACACAATTTAATGTTACATGCACACTTAACCAGTATGAAAATGATGGTAAATTTTAAATACGGCTTATGGAAACCATCTGTCCCCAGCCCACGGTTTATGAAGTTGGCTTGCTTAAATAAACCACAGTTAAGATTAACCAGTTTAGAGCTCCGAAAGAATGCTAAACTAGTCAATTGAAAGCAGAAAAGTGAGCTTTTCCTCCCCATACTACACTGGCCCTGAGCCTCATGAATGTAATATCAACTATGATTTTAGTGAATCACTTGAAATTGATCTTTTAATTTTAAATCAGTGAGAAACACCACAAGTATTTTACACACACATGCATGGAAATTATATGAGATAATCATTCCTTTACAGTTCTATTTTACACATCACACAACTTGGGGATCTGCATTGCTTTCTGGTGTAAGAATGGATTTCAACTGAATATGGGATGCACTTGAAACAAGATACTGACTGATATGTATATTGTTCCTTTCCATCATTGCTAATTACCATGTTATTTGTGGGTAAACAGAAGCTTTTGATTTCCTAATCAGCCTCCTGCCTGATTCATTCAGAGATGTCACACAGCAGAGTTTGACAGCACAATTAGTCACCATGGAAGCTATTGTGATGTCACAGACGCTGAATTGTGGCATCACTGAATGAATCTGGCAGGAGAAGGATGTTGTACACAATAGAGGAAAGCTTCTGTTTATACAATACCTTGGCAATCTAAAATGGGAAAGGCCTTCAAAAACAGGATCTAGAATTTTAAAATGAAATCAGTTAAAGAGAATGTTGTAAAAGATTTGAATGCCTGCTGCCATGTTTTATTTCATATGTATGAGTTTGCAAGTGTCTTATTTTGTATTAGTCCTATGTCTGATTTTTAAAAATCAAATCAAATCAGAACTTTCTGCTGGTACAGATTGGTAAAACCTATGTGCCTACCAACCACTATGTCCAACTTATATGTCATTAATGATATTCAATTTGTGAAATATATCTTGCTAAGGCACTGACCGACAGCAATAATTCACAGAATCAAAGAGCTGGAAGAGACCACAAAGGGCCATTGGGTCCAACCCCCTGCCATGCAGGAATATGCAATCAAAGCATTTCCGACAGATAGCCATCCAGCCTCTGTTTAAAAACCTCCAAAGAGAAGGGGACACCATCACACTATAAGATAGTGTACTCCATTGTTGAACTGTTCTTACCATCAGGAATTTCCACCTAATGTTTAGATGGAATCTCTTTTCCTGTAGTTTGAAGCCACAGCTCCATGTCCTAATCTCTGGAGCAGTAGAGAACAAGCTTGCTCCATCTTCTGCTTAAACTCTGCTAATAACTTGGCTACTAATTTTTCCCTTATGCAAGAATAGATTTTATTTCATCCAAGTGAAATTCAATGTTAATTTTTTAATAACGTTAATTTTATATGTAAGCATGATTCTACAATCTTCTTGGAGTTAACAGTAACTGCAGCATCTTAATTTCAATGAGGTGAGAGAGCTGCTACCTAAAAAACAGCTGTAAAGAGAGAAAAAACTGGCAAACACCCAAAGATATCTTCTGAAGAAACCAAAGACACATCACAAGGTGCTCGATACTGATTTTAAAATACATATTTCAATCTGTATATGCGTCAAAGGACTTCTTCAAATGCAAGAGTACCAACCTTCACTCCTTGATGAGCTAGCTTTCTGCTTAGAGTCCAAACTCTGTACAGAAACTGTTTACTTGCTAGAATCATAAACACAGATACAGAGAACCCCCTAGCCACCAAAAGCATATGTTATCACATATATCCAAATCTAATGTAGCTACAAAAAAATCACATCCACATTGGTGAATCCTAATATGATGAGGTCCACCATTCTGGTAATATCCCTGAATATGTGACCTCTTTGGAAACATACAGATATGCACACTTCCTAAATGTATTTACGAATATAAGAACCAACATGTAAATATCAGCATTCTCCAGACTTTGAACATCCTTTGTTATATATTCAAGTCTATACACACCACCACTTAAGAAAGTCATGTATGTAGCATCCAAATAGTTGCTTGATATTATTATATAGGAAGTATTTATAACACCTGAAAGTAGATTCATTTATTGCAACATATTGAACACTGACAAGCTTCCTATCTTAAATGTCTTGATTCTTGATTCCTTCATACCTAGTCCTAGAAGAGAGTGATGCTCCACCAGAGTCCAGCTGTTGTCATCCACACAATGACTTTTATAAACAAGAAGCTGGCAGAGATCCCGGGCTGTCATATCTGCTAGAATCTCAACCACTTTGCATGTTCCATCTTCACTGAAGACTTTTACATCCTGTAATAAAAAAAATGATATACTTTTATAGATAGAAGGTTCATACCCCCCCCCGCAAAAATCAAACAAACAAAACACTAAAAAAAAGAACCAGACAGTTTCGTCATCAGAGTTTTGTATACTCTGCACAATAATGAACTTTAAACTAGCTATTATCAAGATCTTGCACTAAAAAAGCTGTGTATCTTTATCTGTATCAATTTTGCAGAACAAGCATTTTTTGAACAATTCAGTACTGTTTAAGCAATCTGGGTTTAAAATAACGAGGAAAAGCAAGGTATTATACACACAAATATCTTTCTCAATCCTAACCAGTGAAACTTTACTGAGGCATGATGCATGATCACTTGAGATTTCAGCTGTCATCCACATAGACTAGAAACTTCATTTCAAAATAAAAGGAACTTAGATTCTTGTGAAGCTGACATCTGTGCCAAGGAAGGCATGTAAAACACTTTTTCTGTCATCCCAGAGAATCATGTCCCTAAACACAATGTTTTTAGATTGTGTTTCTGGTTCAGTTATTTTTGAAAAGCTGTTGTTCCTCTCTATCTCCCCCAGAAAGGACTGACATAATTCATACAGCCAATATAACTATGTATGAAATAGGCAAAAATCTACTGTGTTGGTAGTAACTTGCTTTTATCTTTTTAAAAACCATTAAACCAACCTTTTTAAAAACATACCAGGGATTCTGAAACCATTTATCAGGACAAGATTGAGGAGAAGGATCTAATTCCACAAGCTCCACTTTGGGGCCTTTCACCATTCACGGCTTTAGAGCAAAACCCAGATAAAGTTTTATCCACTGAAAATATGGCAGTCTTGTTTGCAGCTAATGTCTGAATTTCCTATTTGCAATTTAAATTAAAAAATCAGTTAGAAAATTATCCACACGGGGGTGAATCTTCTCCCAAAGGTACAATATTTTCTACTAACTATATATGGTCACTCTTTATGCTCTAAGTATTAACGAGGAGATTATTGTCAGCAAGCATTTCATGACCCTCAGTTAGATGTATAATTCCCTTCTACAGCCTTAGACGGCTAAAAACAGTATTAATACCAGAAAAAACTGTTCCTCAGAGGAAGAAATCCAGCACATCATGACTTAACCCTGTCATAAGCATGTATTAAAAAGGCACATCTTAGTTCCCAGGAAGAAGAGGAGAAGAAGGAGAAAGACAATGGTGAAGTAATGTGATGTGGGGAGAGAGAGAGAAAGAGAAACAGAAGCTTACCTCAGCAGCACGTAAAAGGCAGCAGTTAGAAGAACAAGATGGCATTTTAAAATACAGATAGTTTCTGCCTTTTCAAATCCTCTGCAACCCAAGGCTGCAACACCCAGGTTGCTTTAGTTTCAAGGGAATAATGTACCTGAGCTAATCTGTAAATCCCTAGCCAGATACACACTTTTTTTTCTGGGGGAGGCAGCCAACTCTGCTAGTCCTTCAAAGAATTACACAAAATCTTTTAGCATTAGATCAAACCATGCTGCCTGACCAATCCTAACCCTCCCTGCAAATGATGTAATCATTTCCTATACAACTTACAGACTTCCAAGTTATTCCTCCCCAGTAAGATTTCTTTTTTTAAAAAAATACTTTACAGCTACTCACATGCATAAAAAAGAACATTAGCACACAACAAATCAGAAATTATCAGTACCAAAAAAGTTAAGAAAGAAAAGAAAAACCCCATAATGCAAACCAAGCATGTTCCTTAAACTGCTGGTTTCTTTGCCAACTTACTATCAACAGCCCACTTCTTAGAAGGAAATCGTTTGTTTTTGTTTTTTGGGGGGGTTTTTTGGCAAGTGAAGAACTTGAATTTCTTTGAAACTCCTCACTACTACTGCTGGGCTACTTCTTCCTTCCCCTTTGCAGACACCCCTTCCCCATTACTCCACATAAGCTTAGCACTGGCTTTTGAGGATTTAGCATCTCTCATTAAAACAAATCAGCAATTTACACAAATAGGAATATGAGCTGAATAAGGTTAGATCTTATGCTAGAGTAAAGAATAAGGAACCCACATTGCCTATTACATTCAGCACCTGGATTGAGCTGCAACTTCTCCTCCTCTTCCATCTCCTCTTTCTCCTTGGCACACAGTCACAGACACACACAGGCACATTAGGGAGGAGCTAAAACTCAAATGGGAGGTTTAAAAAAAAGTAAGTCAAAGCCAGTACATTCAGGAAATGGCTTCTTTGCACAGCAGACTCCACATCCATTCCTGCTTATCTATTAAAAAAAAAGAGCTGCATAAAACCTACCCTAAAAATAAATACATGCATTTTATTTCATTGCCCCGCCATTTTGTGTATATTTAGCAAAGCTCTCCTTTTAAATTAGGGATGGCCAACTGTATTTTCTGAGGATACTCTATTTTCCACCACACTTGTTCTGATGCTGGAACAATTCAGCCTCAATACACATAGTCAGTCAGATCTGAACGCTTAACATAAGCACAAATATCCTTACAGGAAAAGGAGAACCTGTGTATAGATAGCATATGAAATAACTGATGGGATTAGACAAGGAACAAACACACTTTCCAAAAGTTATACACAAGAGGTAGGTACTAATCACAGAATCATAGAATCATAGAAATGTAGAGTTGGAAGAGACCACACGGGCCATCCAGTCCAACCCCCTACCATGCAGGAATACCCTCAAAGCACTCCCGACAGATGGCCATCCAGCCTCTGCTTAAAAACCTCTAAGGAAGGAGACTCCACTACACTTCGAGGCAGCATATTCCACTGTCGGACAGCCCTGACTGTCAGGAAGTTCTTCCTGAGGTTCAGGTGGAACAGCAGGACTTCCCAATTGCATGTGAGATGTCTATAAAAACTCCTCATTTGTTTTCCATAGATAACTACCACCTCCTCTTGGCTAGAAACTACTGTGGTCACTGGGAATCAGCTGTTCTGGGAGCCAGACATCAAGGTATAGCACCTTTCAACTGTCAGTAGCGCTTCAGGCAGAAAATTTTCCCACCCCTCCAAAATAGATATTTCTGTATGTAGTGTAGGAGTGGGGAGAATGAGGTACCAAGGTCCAAATCAACTGTAATGAGCTGTTCAGATGACACAGCAAGACAGGGATTTGAAAGAACCCTGACTGAATCCTTTACCCACCCATTGGGTTAACCGGATTTAAACACCTCCAGCTCCATTGATTCCTGCCTTTCACTCCCTCTGCCTTTCAAGCCTCCTTTTAAGTCGTTACTAAAAAAAGACAAGTCTTGAGTTGAGTCGAGTCGATCCATGACTTATTAATAAGTTGAGTATGAGTCAAGTCATTGAAGCGACTTGAGTCTACATCGCTGCTTTCCATTATTATAAGTCACATTAGCAAGCCTAAGACATGTGCACTTCCCCTTCTTCTCCTAAGTATTTGTTTTTTAACTGGAAAGAAACTTCAGTTGAATGTTACGTTAAAATAAATACATTAAAATAATGCAAAATACTTCACACCACAATGTTGGGCCAGAATTATTTAGAATGGCTTATCAGGGATGAGCATGCCAGTGAAAACTGAAGGACTGCTCATGGTGTAAGTGGAAGAAGCTAAAAATAGGTCCTAAAAATATATAGGTTTTTATATATAAAAAAGATAATTAAAAAAAAAATAGGTCCCAATGAAATGTTTTCACAAAAAAATAGTGAATTGTACCTCCAAACCCAACTATTTATTTTTTGAAGGGATTCCAGCTTCATTTCACTTTCATTTCACTTTCAACATCCTGTGGAATCCTGGGATTTGCAGGTTAGAGGGTGGCATTTAGAATTCTCAGCCAGAGAGCTCTTTGGCCTCAGAAAACTACAAACCCCAGTATTCCACAGGATGCTGAAAGTGGAATAACAGCACTATAACAGTGTAGGGTGGAAATCGCCATAGCAAGAGTTGGATTAGCTTGAGTAGAATCCTGGTCTTCTCCTGTTGAAGTTTTATTGCACTGTTTAGAACAGACATGCTTCTAAACTAAAAGTCAGTGTTTCTATAGCACTTATTATCTTTATTTGTACCAACTTTTTACCCAAAATTGAGCTTCAAAGCTGCTTACATATTAAAATAATTCAATTTAAAAAAATAAACAGTATATATTAAAGCAGAATTAAACTATAAAAGAATAAAAACAGCTAAAGGGAGATTAAAGGAAGCAATTAACATTGAAACAATATAGCACCCTCTAGCCCATTCTTTAAAAACTTTCTGTATTAACTTTCTGTATTATTCTCGAGCTACAGAATCACTTCTCAGCCTTATTAATGAGGAAGTGGAACAGCAGGAAGAAGTAATGGAACATCACCAAGAGGAAATCGAACATCAGCAACAAGAAACCGAATAGTAGCAGGACGAAATCCAACAGCAGCAAGACTGACAGTCTCAGCCTGAAGTGAATGTCCAGGCAACCCTCGAAGAATCTGCTCATTGAGTAACCCTGGAAAAGTCTCAGAAGAGACGAGTGCTGGTGACTGGGGACTCCTTGTTGAGAGGAAAGGAACCAACAATTTGCAACCCTTACAGGATCAATCATCAGGTGTGCTGTTTCCCTAGGGTCAAAATCAATGACGTGACGGAGAGTCTAACGGGATTGGTCAAGCCCACTGACCGTAATCCCCTCCTTTTGGTTTACATGGGAAACAACGACACTGCAAAGCACAGCTTTCAGTGCATCATAAAGGATTATGAGGTTATGGGTAGGAAGCCGAAGGAACTTGGTGTGTAAGGTGTAATTTCGTCTCTCATCCCTGTTGAAGGACATGGCCCACGAAGGGAGAAAAGAATAGCGGAGGACCTTCTCAATTATATTGCTATTTTTATCATCACTTCTCTATAAAATTTGTCCTTATTTTCATGTGGTCCATATACTTCAACTAACAAAATCTTTTGATATGTAATGACCATGGTTATCATTAAAAAATTTCTTTGCCTTCTATTTTATGATTTACATAAATACCAACCCCTTTCTTTTTCTTCTCAACTGCTGATATGCATTCTTTCCATAATTTCTTATTCTGGACATTTTTATCCTGTCCCTTTTTATTCAAATTTCTTCAAGGCAGACAATACCATTTTTTCCCCGAGATAATTATTTTTTTTAACCTTTTTTGTGGAGTTAATTTATTCCTAATTAAATATTAGCCTTTCAAAAAATCTACTGGAGCTTCTGAGTCGCATTTTATTTCTTCTCCTCTTGTTTTTCTTAAACTCTTAAATCAGCATTTTGAGTAACAGGCTAATTTTTCATTTCAGAAGAGTGCTGCTGCTGCTGCATGGGATGCCTTCTTTTATTGTCTCTCCTGCATGGCAGCAGGAGGTGTGGGCACCAAATGACAGGGCAGCAGGCATGTGCACACACCCAAGCTGCTCCCTTGTTTGTAAACAAGGGAGCAGTTTGAAAACCCTTGATGAGCAACCTTAAATATTTGAATATTTAACTCTAAATTTAAATGTTTAAATCTTGAGTTAAGTCTTGGGGTCCTTGACAACAAATTATATTTACAGGGGGTTCCTGGTTTTAAAAAAAGGTTAAGAACCACTGCACTAGTTTAAGTTATTGATAAAAATACTAAGAGTGTTGGCCCTAGGACACAACCCTGCTGCACTCTACTTGAGACTTTTAAAGAATATTGAAAATGGCTCTGATCACAATTTTCCAACCAATTATGGATCCATATAACCATATTCCCATCTGTTCCACATATAATCCGTTTACTAATCAAAATATCATGGCAGACATTATCAAATAATTTGGTGAAGTCCAAATAAATGCCACTATAGTATTCCCACTGTCTACTAAAGAAGACCTAAAATTAGTTTTGACAGCATTTATTCTTGACAAAGCCATTGTAATACTGTAACTCTGTGAAGAGAAAGAGTACCTGATAAAATGTTACCTAAGAACGCCTGGATACAAGGGTGTGGAGTAATCAACCAAGAACAGCCAATTCTAGCACAGAGAACTCTGTGAGGAGAGGGAAAGGCTACAGAGAGGAGGAGGACGACGACGACGACTTTTTAAAAATGAACAGTCAGTTGAAAAGAGGCAACTGAAAATAAACAGTTTGGAATGAGAGTTTGAAACAAACTGTTGGAAGAGTCAGTTGAAAGTTTGAGGAGACTTAATGAAAATTGGGTGCCTGAGTGATTAGAGGTGCAGGTCTGACATAATTCAACTAGAATGGTGTTAATTTTTTCCTTGATGCAGGCACATCAGTTTTTTTCAGTTTCCTCTTCTTCTGCTTCAACAGTTGGAGCATCAACGTGGGTTATACTCATGTCTTTTCCTTTTTCTTCACGTATCTTCCATTGTATCACCTGACTACTTTTGCTTACATCTCTCCTTAAAGCTACCCCATTTCTTCTGGATTTTAATTTCCTGAGTAAAAAAAAATGTGTAAATTTCTGATTGAAAATGTCCCATTCCTGTGCACTTTAGCTCTCTCACCCCAAGCACTGCAATTTTAATGTTCTATTTCTCATTTTACCACGTCAAGTTTCCCCTGATTCACGCTTCTCACATTCCATGTTCCACTCCACACAAGTTCACACAAGTACAGCATCAGTTCCTACAAACGTGGCATATCTTTAACTATGGTTTATGTTTCTATCTATAAAGATCAAACAGAAGGGGGGATAGCACACATCCCTATTTCACTCCTCTCATGACTGGGATCAAGGATGACAATCGCCTTTGCAGATTACTTCTTACCCTCAAGCTATTATCATCATGCAACTTGCAGATAAGTATTTACCAAAATCTTATCTTTATTTTCCTGAACTAGCAAATCTTGCATTACCACATGTAAATCACACCACCATCCTATCTATTTTAGATACAGGATTAAGGAGAGTCTTAGGGTATTTTCAACATACTCCACTGAAGAGCTGCTTTCATAAGCTTTCAAAACCCCAAAATCCTGTGTTTTTTCCCCCCTAAAGGCTTGCCCAACACAGGTATCAGATACAGGGACATGATATAGGACTATACAAATACCCAGGTATGGCATTCCAGTCATCCAGATTATAAGGAGCCCAGACTGCCTACGCTACTGGGAATTCTCAAAGTTTATTTCTTAGACTGCTGAAAGTTTATTGCTTATTTTTGGATTCTTCTTTTTCTAAAGGAGGTTCACATACATAACACATGATAAAACTTTCCCAGGGTAAGGCGCAATATTATACAGTTCACAATCATGCATGTATCAATACTTTCACTCAATGAGTGCAACATAATCTAAATTTCTCAGAAGCTTTTTGGTGTTTTGCACTGTATCCACAATACCTTACTCAGAATGGAAGCTGAGATTTTCTTCTCCAGAAGTACATGTCTCGTTCCATGGAATTAGTTATAAACTCAAATTAAATCTTAACCCTCTCAGATTAAAAACTTTGATTTTATTAGATAATTTCTCTTCTTCTTGGGTGACAACAGTTGATAAGAAACTGTAGGGATACGAGTTTTCCTCTCCACTGTACTGCACTTAAGGTTTTTAGACAGCCAAAGAAAGTAGCTACTGATGTGGAACACAGCTCTCTAGGAAGATAGGACAAGCATTTCAAGGCTCCCAGTGGCTAAAAGTTATCACCAAACTTTATATTAGCCACTTATTCTTTACTTCCTAGAGGTCTCTAAATATCACAATGCCTTCACCTTTGCTCTGTCATCATCAGCCATATTCCCTTTTTTCCAACCTGTCTGCCTTTGTCAACTGAGCGTAGCAGAAACAGTTTTAAACATCTGTTACTATACTGTCCAATTTTTCAGGTAGATCTGATCATTTTTATTCTTATCTTCTTTTTTCAGATCCATTAGTGCAATTTCATTTAAGGTGGCAAGATCTTGTGTTTTAGCACCTTGACTAGGACTTATCTGGTTAAATCTTTTTAGTAATTATGTCAGTACTGTTAAGCACAAACAGGCACTCCTGTAAAAGAAATGTATGGTTTTTTTATTGTGTGTGTGTGTGTGTGTGCGTGTGTATTGAATAGTATCACACTTGCAATTTGATTTAGTTTATTCTGTAACCACTTACTTTGTAATGCTAGAGGGTGCTCTATGACTGTAATGAAGTTTGTGTGTGTGTGTGTTTGTACACGCACACACTAGAACAGGTTTAGAGGAACTGCTTCAAAGAACTAAGAAATAAGAATGATATTAACACATAAAACATTACAGAATTAAAGAATGAATAAAACTGGTACATGAAACAGCTATATGGAAGTTCTTTGGAGCTGTATACAGAGAGGTTGTCAGAAGTATGCCCTATTTTTACAGCTGAAAGCTTCATTGATTCCCACAAGACACTTTCAACTGCTATCCTCTGGCACTGGAATGACCTACATGTAATTACCGCAAGCATCTAACAAAATGTCTGTACACAACCAAAAACTTACATCTTACAGTACTGACTATGTTTGGTTTATATACATAACAGAAAACCAGACACCAGTTATAGTAACACAGCTACATGATGATGATTATGATGATGACAATGATGATAATAATGATCATGATGATTTTTTAATATAAATATTTGGTCTTAGATTTTTTTCATCCAATTGGTAGTGTTTGCTGGCAAACATTATTACAGCATAATTATTATAGAAGACTATTGTATAACTGGCCTTCCAATTCTGCATTTCCCTCTCAAGGTTTAAAGTCTTAAGCACAAGGAATCAAAGGAATTAGAGTCTGATGATCTGTGAAAGGACTGGCGCTCATACAGAAATTACTTTTTAATTTTATCATGAGGTACTTCAAAATTTAGCTTAAAGGGAAAGATTTAATTCTCTGGTGTGAGAGGAAAGCAGTGTACTGGAACACAAAAGTAAGGCAAAAGAGTTGAATTAACCCTTCAGCATATAAGGATTTTCACAAGGAGAGCAACAAAAATGATTGGACTTTAATGTAATTTTATTATCCGCTGAATACTGTACCATATTTGCTGGCGTATAAGAAGCACTTTTTTTCTTAAAAAATACCCTTTGAAAATGGGATGCATCTTATACACCAGCAAATAGGGTAATGCTAAAAACATAGAGAATGAACCGGGAGCCAAAGTTCTCCTTGCCCAAGCAAACAGGAAAGGAAGGGGTAGTGGAATCCAGGTGAAGCACTCCTTACGTTCACCTCCTCTCCCGTGCATTTTGACTCCCCTAGGGCTCAAGAAAAACTGATGCCGCACTCTTTTCATTCCCCTCCTCTCCTGGTGCAGCACTTCTTTCATTCCCCTCACTAGGGAACTAAATTTTTTTTTCCTGAAAAATACCCCATGAAAGTGGGGTGCATCTTACATACCAGTGTGTCTAATACACTGGCAAATACGGTAATTTTAGAAAAGTATTTCAAAAGAAGCAATGAACCAATAATGAGTATGCAACAGATGTCCAGTATTTAGGTGGTTACAACCCATAGTTTGTAAAGTCTATCAACACTAAACACAGTGGACTTTTCACTTCTGTAGTGAGCAATACCCACACCAAAAGTGGAAAAAAACCCTGCAAATATAAATAAAAATAGTGAATACTTTTTTTTAACCTGAGAGGATGCTTCTCTAGGAACCTCTAGGTCCTCCAGGCTGACCATAGAATTACAGTGGGGGACCTAGAGATTCCTCGAAAGAACATATATATCAAATCCATGAACCATCAAATCCATGAAATGGAAACCAGCAAATATGGAGAGCCGACTGTATATACATTACAAACATATACTGGGGGAAAGCCAGCATGATGTAGTAGATTAAGTGTTGGATTAGAACACTGGGATACCAGGGTTTGAATCCAACTTGCCCATGGAAATCTACTGGCTGACACTGGGCAAGACACACTGTCTCAGCCCCAGAGGAAGGCAAGGGCAAATCCCCTCTGAACAAATTCTGCTAAGAAAACCAGGTGATAGGCTCACTTTAGGGTTGCTGTACATCAGAAATAACTCGAAGGCACACAACAACTACACACACACACACACACACATACAGAAGAAATAACTTCTCAAGTTCTCTGAACTATTTACAACTTGAGGAGTTTTTGGCACAATTTCTTATCTGTTCCTAGTTCCTAGAGAAGAATTCAGATGAATTACACCTCATTTCTGCAATTCCTCAACATTCCCATACTGGCCGAAGGTCAAGACTCCATTCTCATCTTTAGATGCTGGGGTGAGTTTTCCCATGTGTTCTCTTGCCCCACTGCCATGTAAGAACACATGGTTGTAAAAACAAGCAGAAGTCCTTTAAAAATTACAAACAGCTCATTTAGAAAATGGAACTAGTTCAAAAAGAGGTCCTGCCAGCCTTTTAACATTTCAGTAACTACAACCTTTTGCTGACACAATACTCTACAGTTCAGCTAACAGGGTGCAGTGGGAGCTATCCAGGGTCCTGGATGCTGCTCACTGGTACCTGGCATTACTAGTCCAGTGTGAATTGACCTACCTCAGCCTGCAAGTTACTTCAACCTCACTGAGTTTTACCTAGCATACTTGACTGGATCTGACCTACTGTATCTTGACTGATCTGCTTTGCTGAAACCTGATGGATTTGAACTGACTGACTTCAGCCTGAATTTGCTCAATTCTGTTTATCTCTTCCCTTGAAAGTTCAAGGCCTTGATGAAAAAAGGATAGTTGTTGTGCTAAACTGTTACAGAAACCCTTTCCATCGCATCAGGGACCTCACACCATTTCACTTTCCTCAAAAGAAGCTATCCCTTCTCTCCTGTCTAGTGCATCAAATGCCAACATTACATCACTACTGAAGACTCTCCATGGAACGTTGTCTGTACAATTACCAGTCAATTTCCTTGTTTTCTGATGCATTAAATATTTGACCACCCCAGTTGCCATCCTGCCTGACCTTACTGCAATCTCTTTTTACGCTGTCTTTCAGCTTTTCAGGCTGCCCTCAACTGGCTACTCTTCTAGTCCTACAAGTTCTGGGACAGAGAACAGCTTTGTTTTCAGATGTTCATACTCAGAGTTTTGTTTGCTGCTACAAAAGGATTCCTTAAGTTGCTGATCGTAGCCTGCTTCAAGGTCTAGATATTTTTTAACATTTTGATTGCTTTATACAACAACCACTACAAAGGAATGCAACCACAAAGAAATTACATCCTTACATCTCCAAAATGCCTTAGTGTTTCTTCTTATGATGAAGAGATTCATCCTTACTTATTTAAATTGTGCAGCTTAAATTTCTATTAATGACCTCGCACACAAACAGCTAATGGTTTCAAATTACCAGATTCAGATTCCATTGCGTACACGAAGGAGTCTTTTAGTGTCCTAGCTCTTTAGCAACATTAATTTCCTCAAGTTAACTATTTATAAGGCAACACTTTAAACACAATTACTATAGTGGCACAAAACTTTAATATCAAGTTTTGGAGAATCTATTCATGAGCAAGCGTGTAGGTACACACTGTCCAGCTGCTGCAGTTTGGCCTCTTCCCCCAACAGGAGCAGCTTCAGTAGCCAAGTACTACCACAGGAAGAAAAAGTTCATGGCTACATCTGAGCCAGACTCAAAGCTTGCTACTAGCAAACCAGCTAAGAGCTGTTAACCAGCTTCATGAACTGTCTTCAGACTCTGGTTTTTCTGGGGCAAATCAGGCCTCCTTGTTAAATGTAACACTAACCTTTTTCCTCCTGATGAGTTCCCAGTTATTACTACTACCAATCAATAGAAGAGTCAAATGAGAGCAACTCAGCAACATACACTTGCAAACTGCTCATAATGGAATTCTAGTTTAATCATTTGTGTTAGCATTCCCAGTCTCACCATTTTAACAGCTCTACAACACTATAAATAAGTAGCTAAGTTAGATAAGTTAACCAGATCTACATCATATCATAACTGATCTTTCCTATATGAAAATGGATTTAAATGGCCCTATTATGTAGTCACATACGTACACAGTGTATGTGTGCTGGGAATCTACAGCCAAGTACATACTCCCAGCTTATGTATATACCTTTACTTACGTGCGTAAAACCACACTGCAACTTACATTTGACAGCTAAGCTATCTTCTGCATGGAAGTGAGTTCAGTATAGGAAATATTTGTGAAATATGCAAATCCTGAGAATAAAAAATGAATCAGTTCTGTATATAAAATGGAAGTAAAACAAACAAGATGATAGAAGTGCAAAAACATGGAAGTATTAAAATGTTTATGACCTCTGATGCTGAGAAGGCCATAATATAGATGCCAGGCAATCTTCTCTAGGGAAGGTGTTCCACATCAACACCAAAAAAGCCCTTTCTCTTGTAGCCACCTGATTAGGCTGTACCATTCAACACAAGTAAACAAGAGGGTCCACAGCTCAGTGGTTAGAACATGTCCTTTAAATGCGGAAATCTTAGATGTAGGTCCTGAAATCTCCAATTAAACAGAATCAGACAACAGCCTATGCAAAAGGTCTTTTGCCTCAGACTCTGGAAGACACTATCAATCAGAATAGTGTGTTCTACACCAGAAGAAACAATATCCTAACTCAGTATAAGGCAACTTTTCTGTGTTCACATGAAAGAAGTGAAATATTTACTCTGCATCTTTAGTCAGTACCTTCTTGCAGATATAGTGAGGTTCCTATGCTGCCAACATTACTCAGGGCAATTTGTGGCTAGTTATCTTACAACCATTTCCCTCCCGGTTCCTTCCCTTTTCTTCTCCATTTTTAAAGACAATCTACAGAAACACATCCAATTATGGCTTCTAATTTGATTACACTGAGATACTAATTTTATTTATTGGTATGACTATTGCAGAAGCTTAATTTTAAACCATAAATATATAGGTAAGAATTCCAGGCATGCAGTATAAATCCAGTTACTACCAATTCCATTTATCTTTTTCACTTTTCCCAAATAAATGACTCCTTGCCTTCAGTAACAAAAATCCAGAGGATACTAATTGTTATACTAATTTTTATACTAATTTTATAGCCCTACCCACTAAAAAAACAATCCTCATTAAATGGAAAAGGGATTTTGATACACTCCGTACTTATGTGGTTTTGAAGTCTGTGATTTGAACCTTTGAAGTCTGTGTCAAGACTGTCTTGCTTATACATCTTTATACTGTTCAAGGGAGAGAGATGTTATTTTTAGCAAGATTACTGTTAACTCTCTTCCTGTTGTGATTAAGATGTCAACTGCCAAATTCCAAAAATCATGAACCTTATACAAGTAAAACAAACAATCCCAAAAATGTTACAGAAAAGACAGTACTCACTTGTTTATTAGCAGGCTGAGTATGAGGTAGAGATCCAGGCGCCAACACAGGTGAGCGTGTAGGACTGCAAAGCTCAGGAAAGGGATTTGGTATGGCAGGCAAAGAGGATGTTCTGAATTGTTGCTCCTCCTCTTGTAGACGTCTGTAGAACAAACAAAGTTGGGAGCCTACTTATCATTAGCCTTGGATAAAATCCATGTTGGTATAATCTCATCTTTAGTTAAGGTTACCAGATCAGGGGGTAGGGAAATCTCAAGTGAGAAAATGAAAGGACATGATACTCTGATCTGCTGCCTATCTCTTAACAATGGTTAAAAGACCTGGGCCACTGAATGGGCATTAGACTACCAAAGAAGTATTTTCCAAAAGAGAACTGAAACTCAAACTGGCAGATAGACTTCCATTCTTGGGGAGGGTGGGAAGCTTGAAGTAGGAACAATGAACAATAACTAGTTGACCAATAGAGGGGACCTAATCTGAAACATACTGTAGAACTGGGTATACAGTCAGCCCTCAACATTTGTGGGTTTAACTTTCACAGATTTGATTATTTGTTAGTTTCTTCAACCCATTCCTCCTACTTTAAGCACTTCTATCCCAGCAGTATCTTTCCTCTAAGCAGCTCCAATCAGGCAGTGCAGCCCTTTAAAAATCTACCCCGGTCCTCCTCTTCCTCCAGTGTTGCCTGGCCAGCCAAGGATGGCTCGCAACCTGATTTCTCATTACCACAAACCCTCTCCCAATGCCACCCCACACCCAAAGAAGGAAATGGGCAAGAGAGAGGAAATACAGTGCCACCATGCTGACCCACCCACTTTCCCTCTCCTTTCCTTGACCTGGTTTGGACTCTGGATACCTGTTCTCACCACCATGCCTTGGCCCCTTCCCACAGACACACGTACATTTTGATATTTGCAATTTTTCCACTTTTGGGAGGGTCCTGCACTTCTAATCCTAGCAAATGTAGAGAGTCAACTATATCTCCTTTACCATGTGCATCACGATCAGCTTCAAGATGCATTACTGATGTTCAAATTTTGATGGGAATATACAAAAAAACCCCAAAAAAACCAAGCATTCTGATAGTTCTCTCAGTAGATACATCTGGCAATGCAAGACATCTAGAATGCTCACTCACTGCAGAATAATCCAATTGTTGTTGCTATGTGCCTTCAAATCATACTCAATTTATGATAACTCTAAGTCAAATGGCTTGTTCTTGGCAAGATTTGTTCAGACGGTTTGGCATTGCCTTCCTTTGAAGTTGAGAGAGGGTTACTTGCTCAAGGTCACCTAGTGGGTTTCCACAGTTGAGGAGGAATCTGAATTGTGGTCTCCAGAGTTCTAGTCCAACAAACAAACCATGACATCACATTGCCTCTCTTAATGTTTAAATTAGATACAAATAATTCAATTCAAATGGACTATCATCAACAGACAACTCAATGAATGCATTGAGAAGTACTTTTCTGACCAACATATTCAGAGGCAATATATTGCTTAATGTGGAAATGAAGTAAGCAACATAGTATCCTCCAGATGGTCTGCACATCAGCTCTCATAAACCTCAGCTAGTGGTCAATGATCAAGTACCATGGGAGCTGAAGTCTGAAGCATCAGAACAGAACACGTGCAGGATTTAATTGGTTTGTTAAATAGTTTCATTTTTAACTAGCAATACTCATTAGATATCACAGGTAGATTATCTCATCTAGACCATACTTTAAAAATAAGCCTGTATGAAGGTTATTTACATTTGTATTTCATGAATTTCTTCAGTACATGAACAAACTGATAAAAAGCTGGTAAAAGCAAGGTCCTTCTTCTATTCTCTCCCTTCCCCTATTTTCCTCAATCTAGTCTAACAACCTGTATTACTAGAGAAAACTGATGTAAATGTATGTATTTTGCAATGCAGCCTTTCATCCTACTCACAAATTCTTTTCTTTTAAAAAAATCCTGTTGGTTTTGTCCCATCTTTACTTTTGCTCTGCTATTTACACTCACCACCTGCTTCTATCACTAAAAAGCAGACAAACTCCACACTCTAGCAAGTGTACTTAGAATTGCAACCATAATCATTTACACACACATCAACCCACATAAGATGTAGATCATTCCTCTAGCCTTGCCCTCCTCTGAGCAACTCCCATTTGAGGCAATTCTGTTCCATCTCCAACTGAAATTGTCAATGACTCCCAATGCCAAATCAATTACCACTTTCCACAGAAGACTGAACATCATCTGTTGGCATAAGTCACCTCACCCCTCTTTCTAGCCATCCTCCATGCCTCCCCTTAGAACTTCACAGAGAAATCTGGATGGTTAGTCTGTGCAGTGATATACTGAATCAGAGGAGCCTCTGCTCTAATCCCAATGGTATTTCAAATCAGAGAGGACAAGTGAAGCAAACAGAAAATGTAACCTGATGAATTATTGGTTTGATCAAAATCCATGTATAACCATCTTTCTGGTGGCTTCTACGTCCACTCCAAGTTTTAGTCCAGAGACTAAAGGAGCTATCCAATGTACTGAGCCCTATTCACAGAATAGGTTCAGGATTGTTGATCGCTTCTTTAAGGTTCAAACTAAAACCAAGAATGGATTCATCACCCCACTGATGTGGAAGCCACCACTGCATGTTTCTTTGGGGCCACAGCAGATTACCAAGGTGAGTTAGCTTTATTTAGTAAGGAGAAGGGATGCAGGTCACCGTTTTATTGCTTCCATACCTGACTGCCATGATGCGTACTGGCTGAGACCTCTGTATTTTCTGTCTTGGAGACACAAGATGCAGTGAATTTGCTCCTGGTAGCTGACTCCGATTAAGCTGGCCATTCTGAATGAGTGGCGTGTTTTCTGAATGCATACAACAGGTAGAGTACAGACTTTCAAATGAGGAGTTCATGTCGTTAACTAAAGCTTCCAAGTCCACATCATCATCTGAAAGGATTCAAAAAGATATACATACAGAACATAAAGAAGAATAAACGATGTGGAAAATGGATATTATTTGGATATTTTGAAGACAGTGCATGGGGATTGCTCAGATAGATGAAATACATATTAAACTGTCCTTTATATAATACTAAATCATAATTACGGTAGCTGTAGCCCAAAACATCTGGAAGGCACCATCTTGATGAAAGCTAATTTAATATTACAAGACTAACCATTTGAACGTGGTTTCCTCTGAAGTATATATTCTCTTAAAAGCAACTGGGCTTGCTGAAAACCAAGACAAGAGCATCCACAGTTCAGAAGAAGCAAATTGCATAACTGTGTTTGGGGCCTAACCTCTGACTCTTGAGCATTTGCTCTACTTTCCCAAACCTGGGCTAGTCCTCTTTGCCTTACGTGCTGAAAAACCGCCTTTTTTCACAATCATGAGAATTCTAGCTATGGTGGTAGATATGAAGGTCATCCAACAGGCAATTAGCCTCCCCTAACAGCTGGGATGGTGCCTCCCTTGCTTTTGTTGTCCTGCTCTCTTAATCTCCTCCATTTCTGGAGAGGGGAAGAAGAAGAAACTGCACTAATTGGGTGAGTAGCGACAGTAGCATAGGAGCATATTGGTGTGCCTCTGTATTGCAAGAGAAAGAGAACACAGTAGGAGGGGTTTGACACAATGGGGATACCAGCCACTGGCATTTGCAAGTAGGACCTAGAAGGAGGAACAGAAGGAGTAAGAAGCCTCCACTGTGGCTCAGGAAAACACTGTTCTGAAAGTGGGATCAGTCCCCCGAGAACTGATTCTGCTCACTTCTAAAACATGCATTATTCTGATACTGAGGAAGGAATATAATACCTTAACACATGCACAAAACTCTGTTTAAAAAGTCTAGCTGCTTCTATTTCAGAAAGTGGTAAGGTCATTTCAAGACAAGAGCATCCACCTGAATCTACTTAACACTGTATGAATGTACTTAACACTTACACTGTACTTAACACTGCAGTTCTGTGCAGTGGTGCAAATAGAACTAAATTTCCAGCTAAGATACTGAGTTCTACTGCACAGTTCAAGCACAGATCCTTCCCTATGACCACTCAAACACCAAATGACCCATGAGGGCAGCAGCAATCAGTCCAGGTTCACAGGGGCACAGAGTAATGCAGCATCCTCTCTTGCTGTTTATTTAAAAATGCAGGACATATATATAATCATTTTATTTTTAAAAAAAAAGTATTATCTTTTCCTATAGGACACTACTGAGTGCCAAGTCAATGTTTTCAGCAGCAAGTATCCCAAAAGAAACTCCATTTCATTTCTGTGGTACTATGATTTCAGTGAGTTTAAAATGCAGAATTGTACACATATTTCTTCAGATATGAATTTTACTATGTTCACTGTAATTTGTGCCCAAGTTACAATGTTACCGCCATTGCTAGCCTGAGCTTGTGGGATATTACGATATCTTTTGATATCAATAATTCGGCCTTCTGTACCCATTCCTATCCACGTGCTTGCGAGGCCCCCGGACAAGCACGCACACAGGCGCAGCCAACAATAGCTGAACCATTCACATCCCGATCTAGGCAGGCCAGTCATTGCCGAATGCAGCTTCAGGAGACCTCAAGGCAAGTACCACATTATGTATGCACGCAATTTACAAAAGATCCCCTGCCCTGCGCAGGCAGCTTGATGAGCGGACTATACATCTCTCAAGCACTCCGCGTTTGCATACTGGCTACTCTATTGACAATCTGGCTATAATTCAATCATCTAAAGTACTGACCCTTCGGAGGCTTTGTCTCCAGCCCCAAACTCATTGTTTTCCCCAAGTACGGACTAGCCCGTGGCCACAATTTTCCCTATAACAACCCCTGACTTCGAGCGCTTCCTCGGATCGCTCTTGGCTTCCATCCCACCTTGCTGTCGTTTGGTCCAGCGAGCCTTCCCCTCAGCTCCACGTGCTGAGAATCCACGCTCCCCAGCTTCTCTGCTTCTAACCAGGCTTCAGGACAGGTATAGTATTTCCCATACCAAACCTCCTCTAAAAATCCCTCTATCCACTCCTCCCTTTATTTCTATAGTTTCTTGTGTGAGTGAGTTGCATACATTTGTTTGATTGTGTTTTAATAAAACAATCATTATTAATTTCAACATCTGCCTCATCCTTGACTCGGCCTGACCCCGTAGACATAGGGTTCAAGATCTCGCTACGTTACCCTGCCTCTCGCATTGCCAACTTGTGCTCTGTGCTAATTTCCTCCCCATTGTGAGCACATTTTAGGTGTCCCTCCTGGGACCCCCATAAATCAGGGTAACAAGAAAACCACAGAATCATAGAATCTTAGACTTGGAAAGGGCTGCAAGGGCCACCTAGAAAAAAACCCTGCCATGCTGAAGTACACAGTTACAGAACTCCTGAAAGATGTCCATCTCACCTCCAAAGAATAGTAAGAGTCCACCACCTTCCGAGGCAGTCCACTCCAGTGCCAAACAGCTATTATAGTAAATAACTTCTTTTTAATCTTCATGTGGAATGTCTTTCTTGTAAATTGAATCTACTGGTTCTTGTTCTACAGCAGAAAAGAACAAGCTATAGCTATCATGTCAACTCTCAGTATTCTCTTCTCCAAGCTGACCATACCCAACTCTCTATGTCAGCTTGGTTTCTAGACCTTTTACCATCTTGTTCAACCTTTTCTAGACACTTTCCAGCCTGTGAATATCCTTGAAACGTAGTGACCAGAACTAAACACAGTATTCCATGGAGGTCTGAATAAGGCAGAACTGAGCAGCACTACTCCTTCCCTTGATCTGAATGTTATACTCCTGTTGATCCTGCTCAGGATTGCACTAGTTTTTTGAATGCTGCCAACTGCTGACTCATTTTTAACCAGTGATCATCTGAGATCCCTAGATCCTGTTCAAATGTACTGCTTTCAAGCCATTTTTTCTGTCAAGATGTAGTACAGTTAGCCCTGTATATCCACACGGATTCTGTATCCACAGACTCAACCAACCATAGTTTGAAAAGATTCAAAAACAAAAATCCAAAAAGCAAACTTTGATCTTGCCATTTTATACAATGGATGCCATTTTATTACACTATTGTACATAATGGGACTTGAGCATTCATGAACTTTGGTATCCATGGAGATTCTGGGACCAAACCCTGGTGGATTCCCAAGGCCCATTGTACCCTACACTTATCTCTTTTGAAATTCATTTTGTTAGTTTTGGCCCAGCTCTCCAATCAGTCAATATCATTTTGAATCCTGTTCCTGTCCTACAGGGTACTACTACTTCTAATTTGCTATCATCAGCAAATTTGTTAGGTGTTCCTTCTACTCCTAATCTCAGTGATTTATAAAGATGTTAAACAACACCAGGTCCAGGACAGATCTTGATACACTTCTCTCCAGGATGAAGAACGACTACTGCTGAGTAGTAAGTTCTGTTTGTCAACAATAATGGATTGATCTAACTGTAACATTGTCCAGTTTACCAACCCCACAAGAACAGCCAGCTGCTGGCACATGCTGTTCCAATGTGCCACATGACCGCCAACCCTGAAAAAAATCTGAGAAACAAAGAATGCTGCCCTATTCACCCTGATTGTACCTCAACTTCCTTTATACAAGGGGGGAGGGTGGAACTCTCAAATCCACTTCTCCAAGCACCCCAAGGACTGACTTCACAAACTCTTTCAGACCCGGGGGGGGGCTGTTCTCCACTCCACACATTGGCTTATTTAAATCAAAGGACTTATGAGCTGTGCCATGAATCGCCTGACTTGGACTCTTCCCTGTTCCTTCTACTGAAGGAGCACTACCCAACTGAATCCTGGTATTTCTCTGAAATACTTGACATTGCTATGTTTGAATTTTGAAGGTCCAATTCCTGGAGCGATATTTGCATATTACATTGTATTCTGGTATGGGAGACATGTGGCTGGATACCAATATGCATGAAAGAGATCTAGGCGTCTTGGTGGACCACAAGCTGAATGTGAGTCAGCAGTGTGATGCGGCAACCAAGAAAGCCAACGCGATTCTTGGTTGCATCAATAGGGGTATGGTGTCTAGATCAAGGGAGGTAATGGTACCACTTTATTCTGTTTTGGTTAGACATCATCTGGAATACTGTGTCCAGTTTTGGGCACTTCATTTCAAGAAGGATATTGATAAGCTGGAACGTGTCCAGAGGAAGGTGACCAAAATGGTGAAGCATTTGGAAGCCATGCCCTATGAGGAGCAGCTTAGGGAGCTGGGTATGTTTAGTCTGCAGAAAAGAAGGTTAAGAGGGGACATGACAGCCATGTTTAAATATTTGAAGGGATGTCATGTCGAGGAAGGAGTGGGCTTGTTTTCCACTTCTCCAGAGACCAGGACAAGGAGCAATGGATTCAAGCTAAAGGAAAGGAGATTCCACCATCAAGAAGAACTTCCTGATGGTCAGAGCTGTCTGGCAGTGGAATATGCTGCCTTGGAGTGTAGTGGAGTTTCCTTCTTTGGAGGCTTTTAAGTAGAGGCTAGACGGCCATCTGCTGGAAGTTCCTGCATAGCAGGGGTTGGACTGGATGGTCCCTGTGGTCTCTCCCAACTCTATGATTCTATAATCCTATTATCTTGTTAGAAACTCTCTTCTTTAACCCCCTCCCTTTTTGGAAACCAAATTGGACACATTTGCTAAATTGACCACCCAACCAAGTGATTAGCTGACAAGACTAACGGAGGTAAAATAGCTCTCATTCTAATCCTCCTTCCTACGTGTTTCTTCTTAATCAGCCCATGTCCCATCATCTGAAATTCATCAAACTGAAGGTGGATGGCACCTTCCCAGAAAAATGAAACCTCGTGTCAACCCCATCCATTCTTTAAAATTTTATTTATCAATGCTTGTAATGGTAATCTTAATGCTTCCTCCATTTTTTTTTTAATAATAAAGGGCTGTGAATTCATTGGGACCTGTAGATTTCCCTATTTAAATTATCTTTACTGCTTCAACCAATTCATTTATAGTTATCACTTATCAGACCATTGAGCATCCTCCTTTGGTCTTCTGTCATCTGTGATAAACTATGAGGCTTTTTTTTCTTTAAACAGTTTTGAATTATAATTTCCAAAAACTTTTAAAATTTTACTCTATTCTGTTTCTCTCATTTTCCTTAGTCTGCACACTAACCATTTCTCTGCTTTATTTCTGTGTTCAAAATTTGTTTAGCTAGTTTAATTTATTATTCTCTTTCCTAAATGGTTATGTGTTCCAAATTATTCATATTGGATTTTCCATTTCTATTTCTTTGAAAAAATAATCTAAGTTGGTGCTTTTGTTTTGTTTTGTTTTGCTTTCTTCAGAATCTCATCATCTTTAATAAGCTTTCCATTTAGGCACCATGTATAGTTCTTTTTGGGTGCCTTTAAAGTAATTGCAATTGGATTACATCTGAAATGATCTTTTTTAAAATTTCCATTGAAGTAGTCTTATGGCAATCTGCACAACAGGGGAAGTCTCTCCTTCTTATACCTTTGTCTCCATGGATCTGTTAGAGTAAAACTTACCATTTTGAAAAAGGTCATCGGCAATTTCCCTTTATTTTTTTTTATTTTTTGACAGATCTGTATTTATCCAAATTCATATGTAAGACCCAACTCCAACTGCCCATCATTATATCTTCAAAGTTGTAATTCATTATTCTTTCTCACAGTATCTTAGAAAAGTTTTCTTTGTTTTCACAAGGTGCATACATTCCTACCAATAAGGTTTTCATTCCTTGAATTTGGGATTCCACTCCAACTATAATTCTTCATGGGTAAAAATTTCCTTAGTCATTATTTTATGGGACAAGGAGAACAACCCCTCATTTCTTCTTGTCTCATGCCAAAATAAAACATTCTCCTAATTAAAGGTTCCTGAGATACCTTTGTTTTTGTTTTATATGTGTCTCCTGTAAATAAGTATATCTCCTTTGGTCTTTTCTAGATAGTAGAAAACTTGTCTTGTACGTTGAGTCCAATCGTCTGAAATTCCATGAAATTATTTTCGTGATATATCTTAATAATTTCCTCATAGATTACAATCCCCAGTTTCTTCTTGCGCTTCTTGATCTTCTTCCGATTTGTTTAGTTCTAATATTATTTCTTCTTCCTCTTCTTGAGTTTGTATATCTTGTAACTTTTTAATCTCTTCTAGCACCATCAAATTTAAATCCATCTCTTGTTCTTTACGTTGCTCTATTGAAACTCTTATTCACCCCAAAGGTATCCTAGTTTCAGCTGCCAAGGCTGTTTTGGTGCCTTTGCTGCTTCGTCATATCTTACTGCATTCTTACTCCAATGGACAGATGACAAAAAGTAGTTTTTAAAAAGATCTATAATAGTGTCCAAAAAAGTGTTTTTTTTTCCCCATGCAGCCAAAAACCTGTCAGGAAAAAACAAGTCCCCATATAGTCTAGCTTTCACTACTAGATGTCAGCAAAACACCTCTGAGTTCCGCTGCAGCCTAGTCTCTATTGCAGAAAGATGAGTTCACCATAAACTCATTTTCTTTTGTTATTATATCTCACAACTTGGCCTTGACTCACACTGCATTTCCATGCTAGGCAATTTTCTTAATATTAAAATAATAAAAACTTCCTGTTTCTTCTATATAAAAGTCTTGTAAGTTAGGATTTGTTTAAAAGTAAAGGCTTGCCAGGGTTGTTGCAAATGTGGCAACTCTGTTCTACTTACAAAAAAGATTGATAGTTAAGATTGATAGTTAAAATCATTCATTCTCCAGTAGATGATAAAGTAAGCTCTCATTCATTGCTGAGAAGCTTTCTTAAATGTCCAATTAATCTCAGGACCTTAAGAAAATTGAACAAAGTTAATGCTGCTATTGGCAGTAGCTTGAGGACGGAGGAGACAATGTCTTCTCAGGTCTTTTTCCCTTCCATCCCACACCCCACAGAGAAAAACAACCCTCCCTCTGGTACCTAGAACAGGAATCAGAACAAATGTGGGACAAATGTGGGAGCATATGAGTCTCTTGTTCCCAAAGGACAAATTTTGTTGCTCTGGAAATGTCACAAAGCAGCTGTCAACCATAGTGCATTGCCCCTCTGGTAAAGGACAATATGATACCTTGCCACTTCTGACCAGAAGTGACATCGTGTTATGATCTTAAAGAGAATTTTTATAAAATTATGTACAGATAGTACTTGATGCAAGAAAAAATGGTGGACTACTGTGCCTGAAGTAAGTGCTGGAAATGTAAACAACATGTGGGAATGTTTAATCACATGTGTTGGAAATGTGGTAAGGCCAAGAAGTTCTAGAACAAATGGTGAAATTAAACTTTCAGAAAGAACCAGAATTCTATTTGCTAGGATTGATGAACATTTTATTGGATAAGAAATTTGGCAGAATTCTTCAATATATGACCATGGCAACCCAAATACTCTATGCACAGAAGTGGAAGAGCAGTGAGATTCCAGCAGTAGAAGACTGGCTGTTTAAACTGATGAACTTAATAGAGAGGGATCAATTAACATTTTTCTCCTGAGAAAAGAAACATTGGTGACATTTGTGAAAGACTGGAATCCATTAATACATTTTTGACAGACAAAAGGAAAAACCTGTCAACTATTTTGCATATTAATATATTGTAAAATTGGCACTGTGGGTTATTTTGGGGGGATATTTGACTAACAGATTTAATATTATGGTATATAATTTATGTTGGGGGAGTTGGAAAGCATTTTTAGAGTTAGTGCACTTATTTTCTGTCTGTGTTATGTACCATGATTGTATTTTTTTTCTTTTTTGTTGCTGTTGTTATGTTGAGTGGTAGTTGAATACAGATAGTTGTGTAGATATATACTTTTGTATTGCTACAGATAGTGTTATGCTATATTATATAACACTAAAATAAAATAATTAAAAAAAGAAAAAAGGTGCTTCTCTTTTGAGACAGAAGCTATCTCAAAATTAATCCTTTCCAGAAATCAGCAGACACACAAAAATAGGAGATACAAGGTGTTCCAAACCAAAACATGAGTTTACCAGTTCATTTAGGTTTTCCCCTTAAAAGGTAGCTATTTTGATTTTTTCCTAAAAAGGAATGTTGGACTTATCTGTGATACATTCGTTTTCAGCAGAGAAGTACAAACATCCTGCAGTTTGGGGCTGCTCTTCCCACTTGCTCCAGTAGTCAGAAAAAAGACTTTCTTGTGTCCCCACATGGGGGAGTAACCACTAGAAGATCAGTTGCTAACATAGCCAAAAAGACGAAAGCTCCAGAGAATGAAATAATCTTTACCAATGTATTAACATCTACAAAAACATATTAAACTAGTCAGAGTTGAACTTAAGTAACAGGTCGCAGTACACTTGCTCCCCATAGGGTAGAACTATGTACACTCAATACATTCTCATACCAGTGCCCAACAGGGTGGACAGAATGTCCATCGTTTCTCTGCTGAAAACGAACATATCACAGGTAAAACCAGTGTTCCTTTTTCCAGTAGATAAGGGCGGTACATCTTATAGTTTAGGGATCTACCAGAGCTTCCTTGATTAAGGTGGTGGTGCTGGTGTCCCAACGCTCTAGGTTTTGATTACTTGCTGCAAGATTCTCCTCCCAAAGGCAAGCTCCACTGAATCAAAGCTGTTGAGCTTATAATGCTTAATGAATGTGGAGGGTGACTTCCCTGTGTCTCTACATGTCTCTATATTAATGCACAGAGCATGGAGAATAAACAAGATGAACTGGAACTCTTAATACAACAAGATAAATATAATAGGCATCACTGAAACCTGGTAGAACGAGTCTCATGACTGGAATGTAGTAACGGGGGGGGGGTAATAACCTATTTCACAGAAATACAGTAGGCCCTTCACATTCATGGGGGATACATGCAGAGAACCCCCGCGAAAGTGAAATAACTGCAAATAACTCCCCCACCAGCACGCTTCCTTCCCTGCACACGTGCCATGACAGCCATCTCCAGAAGCCGGCAAGAAATGGGAGAAGGAGAAAAAAAATATTTCTTCCTTTTTGCCCTCCTCCCCACAGTGCTGGGGCAATCACTCCCAGAGCTGCTGGCAGGAAGATGGCGAGCAGGAGGAAAAGATCTTTTTCTCCCCCCTCACCATCTCCCCCCTTGCTGCTGGGGTGATCCCACCGGAGCTGCAGGTGGGCAGATGGTGAGCCGGATCACATTGGTGGTGGCTGGGGCATGCAGAGATCAGGCGATGACCCAATCGGCAAGTACCTGCAGGCCACCTCCAAAGCACCTGCATGAGCGGCGGCAGGTATGCAGAGAACGGGCGATCGCCCACTCTGCACGCCCCTGCCAGCTCCTGCCAGTGCACTTGCATGGGCGGCGGCAGCAACAGGCATGCAGAGAAAGTCAACTGCCCACTCCACAAGCCTCTGCCAGCTGCTGCCAGTGCGCCTGCGCAGGCAGTAGCAGCAAGCGTGTAGAGAAAGGGCAAACGGCCACTCCGCATGCCCTTGTCAGCTGCTGACAGCACGTCCGCATGAGCAGCAGTGGCAGCAGGTGTGCACAAAATGGGCAATCGTCCACTCTGCACATCCCTGTTGGCTGCTGGCAGCACACCCACATGTCAGCCATGCAGAGAACAGGCGATCTCCCACACTGCATGTCCCTGCGGGCCACTTCTGGAGCGTCCGCAGCAGCTGCGGTGGAGGGCATCCAGAGAAGGGGTGATGATTTTCCCCCTCCCTGCCCCTGGGCAAAAGGCCATGGAATGGGAGGGGGAGATGGGGGGAGGCAAGTCCACCCCACAAATAATCAAATCCATGAAAGTGAAATCCGTGAACATGGAAGGAGAACTGTAGACCAAACAAGAAAGGAGGAGGATGAGCCTTATATATCAAATATGTTTTCACCTGTGAAGAGATCCATGACTTAAATCCAGGAACTCAGATCGAGAGGGAGCAAGAAACAACAGGGATGTTAATGTGGGGATCTACTACCGACCTCCAAGCCAGCTTGACAATTTGGATGATACCTTCCTGGAGCAGATGACCACACATTCAAAAAGGAGAGATGCAGTAGTAATGAGAGATTGTGTTAACATCATTAGAGGAATTTTAAGAAAGGGATTTTTATTTGTGGGTGGAGATTTTAACCTAGATATATCAAGAAAAAAAAAAGTGAAGAAGGTGATGTTAGTAAAAGAAAAAAAAGGGAAACAGAAAAAAGAAATTCCACTTGGGGAAGTGGAATATAATGGAAGGTTATGAAAGTGCACGTAATAATTATTATGAAAATACATTTTACTCAGCTAAAGTTTAAAAAATTACTTGCATAGATTATTTCTTAGTTAAAAAGGATAATATTATGAAAATAAAAGATATTAGGATAGGAAGAATTTGGCTTGCAGATCATGCTTCGTTATATATTAATGTAGAAGGTTTAGGAGTAAAGAGGTTTAAAAATGTTTTTTTTTTTGAGCCTATTGTTATTATGAAAGAATAAAATAAAAAAGAGATTAGCAAAGAATTTAAAAACTATTTTCAACTAAATGACATTGGAAATACATATAAGCATACTCACTGGGGTGCATTCAAGACAGTGATAACAGGAAAATGTATATGTATGGAGATTGGAATTAAAAAAAATAAAAGTTTATATAGGTAAAAATAAAAGAAGTAGAAATGTTACAAAAGGTATATAATAAATATAAAAGGATATCAATAAAGAAACAATGGGAAAGAAAAAAAGAAATTAAAAAAATTAGATCAAGCATCGACATTAAGAAGTCAAGTATACATAAGGAACGAGTTTACAGTATGGGATACTAAAAGCATGAAGAGCTGGGCTAGATTTCTGAGGAAAGAAAGGGGGAAGGGTGCTTAGCAAAACAAAAGGGAATGATGGGGAAAGAATAATTGAGGATGAGAAAATAAGAGAAATTATGGCTAAATTTTATGAAAAATTATATTAAAGAGAAAGAAGTGAAAGATCAGAAAGGAAATATGAAGCCTAAGTTAACAGATACTCAGAGAAACTATATAAATTCTCCCGTAACAATAGAGGAAATAGAAAGAGTGACAGAAGAATTAAAAGGGATTAAATCCCCTGGCATGGATGGATTTACATAAATTTTTATAAGACATCCAAGAAAGAGCTGAGTAGCCATATGGTTAAAATTTATAATGAAACATTATATAATAAAAAGATTCCTGAAACATGGAAATTGTCAGAAATTATTTTAATTCTCAAATCAAATAGAGAAATAATTAATCCTGAATCTTATCGTCCCATTAAACTAAGTAACAAAGATTATAAATTTTTCACAAAAATTCTAGCAAATAGATTAGAAAAACATTTACCTAAATTAATTAATGAAGATCAGTACAGATTTATAAAAGGGAGGTACTTTCAAGAACTAATCAGAAATGTGTTTAATGCAATGTATCATGCCAAACAAAACAGCAACAACTTAGCGTTAATAAAATTAGATATATATAAGGCATTTGATTCCATAAATCACTGTTACCTTCATAAAATGTGTAGAGAAGTTGGTTTAGGTGATAACTTTGGTAATATTATTACGGAAATGTATAAATATGCTGAATCAGAAATTATTGTAACTGGGGAGAAATCTGGAAAAATTAAAACTAATAGAGGAGTGAAACCAGGGTGTCTATCCTCTCTAATATTTATGTTGGCAACAGAGCCCTTTGCCAGGGCAAGGCGATAGAAGGATAGAAAATAAGTAAAGAGGAGCTGAACATAAATTTATTTGCTGATGATGCTCTGATAACAACACAGAAACCTCTTCAAATTATAATTACATTAATAGAAATATTTTAAAATTTTTGCAATTTATCAGGTCTTATGTTTAATACGAATAAATCAGAAATAATGTTTTGAATACAGATTGGCATGAACAAAAAAGAATATAACCATTTCAGGATTGAAATTAGGGATTAAAAATATGAGATACTTAGGTGTAAATCTGTCTACTAAATTAAACAATATGATACGAGGAAATTATAATAAATTATGGGAAAAAATAAGTAATCATATTTCTAAATGGTCTAGTAAAAATTGGAAAATGTTAACAAAAATCAGAATGTTTAAAATGTTATTACCAAAATGTTTATATCTCTTTCAAACTATCCCAGAAATAATTCCTATAAATATCATAAGGAAATGGGATACTTCAATTACAAGGTGGATTTCCATAAACAAAAGGCCTAGATTACCTAAGGCATTGTTATATGGACATCAAACAGATGGAGGTTGGGGGTTTCCCTCTCTTGAACTATATTTTGATGCAATTCAATTGCAATTCAATTGCTAAGAATTTTGGAAATACATTATACATCTATCTTTCAAGTGAGCAATAAGGAGAAAAAAATCATTTTTTGTTAGTCCCCTTAACCTATATGTAACGTTATCCATTTCAACAATTCTTATCAATCTATTAAACAATTCTTCCATTGATGGTGTCTCCAATTTTTGCAGTATTTTGCACATAGTAATCTTGCTGCTAGTAACATATCTTGCACCACTTTCTGTTGTTTCTTATCAATAATTGTACCTTCTTCCCAAATTCCTAAAAAATCTGGTTCAGGATTTTTAGGTAATTGAGATTTTAAGAACTTTTGCATCACATTTTGTATCTTCATCCAGAATTGTTTTGCTTTTTCACATGGTGGTGCAATTATCCAACTTGATCTTGACATTTCCACCATTAGTTCTTCATTTCTTTACTTCTCTTTGAAAGTCATTCTAATGTAGCATACCAGTGTTACATCATCTTTCTGTAGTTTCCTTGGAGGTCATAGCACAGTATATTTTTAATATCTTTAGTCCATAACTTTTCCCATTGGTTCATATGTATATTCTATCCAAAGTTCCTTGCCCAATTAATCATATATTCCTTTATTTGTTCACCTTCCATCTCTAACTTCAACAGAAATTTGTACATCTTAGCAATCAAATGATCATCAGTTCATAGCAGTAATTCCAAATCTGATTGGTTCTCTTCAAATTGGTTATTCTTTTTATCTTTGAATCTTAAATTATCTATATGAGAGCCACTGCATATTAAAACCTTCCCCTTGTAATTGTACTAATGATTTCATTATACAATCTTGGTCTTTTTTTCTCTAGTAAGTTATAATATGTTAACCAATGTTTATCAGCTCTCATTTGCTTACAGGGAGGTTGAATGGATCAGCAGATCATTGAGATACAGGTATATGTATAGATGTGTTTTCCTCTATTGGGCTACCATGATTTTGGATGCAGATGACAAACCAAATGACAGGGCCTTGTATTAGAACTGCTGTTTTCCTTATGCAGAATGAAGGAACTGGTGATGTAACTGGTGTAGTGGGACTTGAAGGTACGTTAATGTAAGACTCAGTGATGAAAGGAAATCCCTAGCTAGAATGCTTCCAGGATGTGTTTTAGCATCTTTATTTGGAAACACCATTTCCTTGTGAACTGATTCACCTCTCTGAAGTTCAGGACTGCTCTCTATGTACTATTCTTGTGCATGAGAAAGAAGATGGAGTAGCAGCCTCTGAGCTTTTGAGAAAGTGGTACATTCTCTATTTCCCCAATTTGGAGCAGACAAGGAAACGGTCTCCAGTAGCAGATGATGTTTCAAGGGGTTCCTGGACTTGAGGGACACGAAGAACACGAGGAACACCTCTTGAGTTCTATGGGAGAACCATATGGCATCCATGCTTGTGCGTATCCAGCACCCACTAGTCTGAGGTGTAGATATCCCAGATGGATATCCTCCTGGAGTCTGTCCCCTACTGGTGGGATGTCATCAGGACTCCTTCAGGCTCTTTCGCTGTCCCCTGTTGTTGTTAGACTGAGGTTAGCTGGCAGCAGCTGATAGCTGCTGTTTGGCTTGGAATCTCCTGTCTACCTACGATGGTCTGTAGCCTCTGGTATTCCTGGCTTAAAAGGAAGAGATGGAGGTGTAGGTGAAATGGGATCTGGGACTACAAAATGATGCAAGCCTGTGCCTCCTGTGCCACTTATCGTCCCTTCTCCTCCCTGGATCCAGAGCTTTCTTTTGTCTTTGTTTTCCATAAGACTGGTTCAAGGGATTTCCCAAGGAGTTTGATTTCCCAAGGAGTTCTGTTTAGACTATACATCCACATTTCAACTCTTAAGCCAGATTTGGCATCTAACCATCACTGAAGCCACTTGAGCCTTTGCACTGAACTGGACTATGTCCAGGGTGCTGTCTGCTGCAAAGGCTGCCACTTTCATGAACTTGTCTAATCCTGGTCTTACTAGGGTGGATGCCCTTTAACAGCTCCCTAGTCCAGAGCAACGACACTCTGGCCATAATGGAGAGAGAGGCAGATGCCCTGATGGCTAGAGAAGCAGCCTTATGCACCTTCTTGAGGGCCGCCTCTGCTTTCCTATCCTTAGAACCTTTCCAGGTGTCCCCCTCCATCCCTGCAAAGCATGGCAGATAACACAAGGGCAAGTACAGAAGCATAAACCAGCAGGGTTTAAAGCTTAGCTAACACACTCTTAGGCAGGCTATAAAGCTTCTTGGCTGTGGCTGGTCCTATTTGATGCTGGCTTGCTCTACTCTTCCCTCAGTATTTGAATAGCCTCCAAGGACGTGGGGAAATCTGCAGGTAAAAACTCCCCATATCTTTGGGGGAGATCTGGGTCCTGGGAGGAGCCTACTACTGATGGAAGGGCCCATGACCCTAACCGCTTTCCTTAAGAGCACTGGAAAATCTATTAATAACAGACAAACAGAATTGGGAGTGACAGAGTCTACCCATCCCGATCAAAGTTGAACCTGGTCTGTTTCCAAAGAGGTAATGTAAAATGTCTGATCTCTACATTCCTCCTTAGAGGAGTGCATGGCAAAGGCCCTGCTTTCCCCCAGAGAGGCATGATGGTGCTTCCTGTGCTCGGGGAGGGGGAGGGGTTGACAGAAACTGGGAAGCCATCTCAGTTTCAGAGTCTAAACGCCCCTCCTCTGTCTCTGCTAGGCCCTGCTTGGGCCTGTTCCCAGTCACATGGTCAACATAGCAGCTGTCTGTTTTAGAAAAAGAGGCCTCAGACTCCTCCCATGTGACCTTGGTGCAGGGACTTAAAATGGGGCCAGTGCAGTTCCTGGCATCATCACCACATTCTTCCTGGGCCAAGAAAAAGTCTCTCTCTCACACTGAGGTGCTGTTTGCCACTAGTGTTGGAGAAGGGGAGGTGGACGACATGCCATCCCATGCCCTACCCACCCTCCCACTGGTCTCAGCTCCTTGAGCAGTACAAGTGTACCTGCTGCAGCAATCACAGCAACCTCATGGGTGACTTTCCCAAAGACAGGCCACTAGATCAGGTAGAGTTGTCTTCCAGCTAGTCAGAGAGACCCCGATCATCTGGCTGGTTCACCTCCAAGACCCATAGCCCAGTTTGGGCTAGACAGTGGTGATATGAGGAGGCAGCAATGTGGAAGGGTTTCCCCTCACATGTCTGTTCCAGCATTTCCTCTTTTGTTCTACGGCCCTCCAAGAAAGTCTCCTGCACTCCCTTCACAGGAAGAGGGTGCAGATTTGGAAGTGGGAGTCACTGGTCATGCTAGCAGTTCTCTCCTCCTTCCTGGACATCCTTGCTATCTTGTATCTTCCTTCCACACTCCTGGAAAGGACGGTGGGAGGGCAAGGGTTCAGAGGCTCAAGGTTTAAAGGATCACAGTTTGAATTTCTTCTAAGAGTAAATAATTAAAAAAGAAATAGAAACAGAGAACAAAAAGAAAGAAAAGTAATGCCAAGTAGTGAAAGTGGAGTGGCTGCAGTGTTGACAACACAGAACAATGGTGAGTATGTCCCATCAGAGTAGCAGGCAAGACTGATCTTCTAGTGGTTGCTCCCCCATGTTGGGACACCAGAAAGTATTTTCTTCTTGCTTATTAGTGGGTGGAGCAACCAAAAATAACAGGATGTTCTTCCCTTACGTGCTGGCAAAGCTAGCTGTTTTGAATATAGATAAACACCTTTTAATTTTGTAATACCCCAAGTAGCAAAAATGTTAACACTTCACATCTCAATCCACATTTTAACTTATTAGTAAGGAATCAGTTCCCACTAAGAAGAAAACTGAACAGTGAATAATTCTGGCTTCTGTCTTTTCCATTTTATATAAAAATATAGAGCTCAATAGCACAAAAGAATCTTGGCTTTGTTGGCTGCTGCCTGGCCCAAGATCCTGGAAAATCTCTCCCCAGAACTAAGTGATAATGTATTAAGGCTGCCCTATGTTTGCCCCATAACAAGAGACAAGAGTAAGGTTGGTATGGCTAGTGGCAGTGCACGAAAAGACTACAGTAATCAGAGGATATTCAGCAAGCCCTTCCTTCACAGATACAGAAGACAAATGCAACATTCTAACTTAAATAACCATAATAGAGTGAGTGTGCCCCCAAGACTGAGGCTGACTGATCAGGAAATAGGTCCAAATATTGCTGCCCTGCTGCATACAGAATAGCTGTTCCAGAGATAGCAAATATTCTCCACCTTGGATTGTAGTGCTACAGGGTAACCACATCTTGATAAAGAAGCTATCCTACTGAGACTACTATTCATCCCAGTCAAAGTTGTTTCTTTCTTTTGTGTGTGTTTTATTTTAGGTAGGTGCACAACAGGCCCAGGCAAACTTTCTTCCTTTTAATCTGCTTTGAGTTTTGTTTTGATTCTGACCAGAGTGACCACTACAGTACATTTTTTTAGTGAAAATATTGTAAAAAATTAGGTAGCAGTTGTTGGGAGTGGCAACCTTTGCATGCTTAATTAACTGGCTAGTTTGTTTGCATGTTTGTTGTAAGCATAGAGAGATAGCCTAGAGAAAACTTCCTGTTTGTTTTGGTCAACACCTCTTCCTCCAGCACCTACATATTCTTTGGTCTTAAAAAGGTTCTCTTGCCATTTACTCCTTCCTTTGTCTTCGCCTTTTGTCCTGAAAGCATGCCCTGAGATCTCCTAACAGGGATTATTTTCAGCAAGCATGTCAGTGCTTAATTTTCTTCCTACCTTCTTCAAGAATTGAACCTGTGTAGACTATGCACAAGATTTTGTGAGTAAATTCTTTTATATGTTTAACCAAATTGTTTTTTGTGTTTATTTTGAGCTAGGTTAAGTGTGTTTGGGGTGGAGTGATAGAAGTGGGACTGGTAATCTGTTCAACTTCCATTTTTGTGCAATTACTAAGATACTCTGCTGATTGAGAGTCTCATTATCAAAAATCTCTCAATTCCCCAACAGGTTATGGGCCCAGAACAGAACAGTTACCAGATTTTTCAGGTTTTAGTTATTTTTCGCATTGTGTCTTTCTTGTGAAAGTGGCTAGCTTTTTTGTTGTTGTTTTTTCCCTTCCCTCCCTTTTTGGAAACACACATCTAACTAGAGAATGTTTACCTTTTACCTTTTTGGGTGCTGATTTTTTTGGGGGGGGATTGCTAACTAAAGCAAAAATCCTGCATGCAGATTTAGATCTAGCTTCAAAGCCCAGACTTGTGCGACTCACCAATGAGAGCTACACAGAATGCAGACAAAAATTAAATTTAGCCTTTAATCACCATAATGTTCTTGATGCAATTGAAAAAGAAAAACCAAGTGGTGAAGCTGCAGAACAATGGTTGAGAAAAGATGCCACAGCACAGTACCTAATTGGTAATGCATTGGAGGCTAATCAGCTACTTTATGTAAGAGACTGTACCACTGCAAAGGAAATGTTAGACAAAATTAAAGAAGTTTATGGTATTTCATATGAAAAGTCTCAGTCAATTTGGATGAGGGAACTTGTACAGCTTCGCCTTCATACTAAAGCTGGCTGTGAAGCTTATATCAGCAAACTGATTATGATTTTTAATAAGTTGAATTCCTGTGGATTCCAGTTTTCTGATAGACAAAAGGTTTGTTTCCTGACTGGAACTCTGGGATCAGAGTTCAATCCCTTCATCTCTCTCTTACAAAACTTAAAAGCACTAACCTTTAATGAAGCCATGTCTAAACTACCAGAAGAATGCATTGACCAAGGGGCCTCCCCTTTTGATCATACACAGAGACCAAGTGGATCAAATTACCTGGCCACTAGGAAGGGCAGACCCAAAGCTCTGCCTAGGGACCAATAAGAGCTCAGTTGCTATAACTGCAATAAGAAGGGTCACACTGCAAGAAACTGTACCCTTCCCAAAAAGTCCTCAGCCAATGGTAGCTCTCCAACTAAGAAATTTACAAGACAAAGGCAGCATGAAGTAGGTGAATCAAGCAAACAGTCTCACAGATGAAGTAATTTTCTTTTAATGGGACAGACTCTGGCAGTTAATGACTACAAGCAGAAAAATAATTGTTGGATTATAGATTCTGGCTGTACCAATCACAGCACATCTTCTGATGCTTATTTTGATAAAATTGATCGAGATGCAACAGGAAAAATTCAAGCTGCAAATGGTGAATCCATGCAGATCCTGGGATCAGGAAGCTGCACTTTAAACTGTCTATTGCCTAATGGCAAAGTTACCCCAAATGTAGCAAGTGATGTCTTGTTTGTTCCTGAATTACACTGCAACATGCTCAGTGTGTCTGCTTTGGATAAGAAAGGATTTGAAATACTTTTCAAACAAGGAAAATGCACAGTTACCAAAGATAATGTCCTTTTTGCAGAAGCATTTGAGAATAATGGTGTCTATGAGTTACATCTTTCAGCTCAAGAAGCTAATGTTGCTAGAGCACAGATGAATGAGAACAGCCTTGACCTATGGCACAGACGTCTTGGACATCGTGATCCAAAGGCAGTTCTTGAACTACAGAACCAGAGTTTGGCCACAGGAATCAAGGTGAATCAACAATACAATGAGAGTATTACCAGGTGCGTAACTTGTGTTGAACAAAAGTCAGTCAGACCCTCATTTCATCCAAGGACTGAAAAGAGAACTACTAAGGTACTGGATCTCATTCACAGTGATCTGTGTGGTCCATTTAATGTTCCTTCACTTGGTGGAAACAGATATGCTTTAATTTTTGTGGATGATTTTTCAAGGTATTGTGTTACTTATCTTCTGAAAGAGAAGAGTCAAGTCCAAGATATGCTACAGAAGTATGTTGTCATGGTGAGAACCAAGTTTGAGATAACACCTAAAGCTATCCAGACAGATGGTGCTGGTGAGTACATTTCACATCGCACACAAGCTTTCCTGGAAGAGCATGGCATTTTGCACAGGAGGAGCGTTCCTTATACTCCTGAGCAGAATGGGATTGCTGAAAGGAAACTGAGATCTCTCCTGGAGATGACAAAGTGCATGCTGGCAGATGCTTATCTTCCCAGTAAATTTTGGGGTGATGCCCTTATGACCGCAACGTATCTCCAGAATAGATTGCCAACAAAAGGCACCACACAAACACCATTTCAATTATGGCATGGCAGAGTACCAGACATGAAACACATTAGAACCTTTGGAAGTATTGCATATTCATACATACCACAACAGAAGCAACACAAACTAGGTGCAAGAGCAGAGCAGACTATTCTAATTGGCTATGCTCCTGGAAGCAAAGGCTATAGAGTAATGAACTTAAAGACTGGTGAAGTTGCTACCAGGCATGTAGTTTACTTTGATGAACAAAGTAGAGTTGATAAGAGAGGAACTGTCGTAGACTTTCCAGATGAACAAGAGACTATCTTAGAATCACTGGAAGAAGAAGAGCAAGATGTTGAACCTCTCTTAGAAGTGCAGATGTTGCCTTCATCTGAAATACCACAAGCAGCTACACAACCTGATTCTGAACAAAGGACTGAGATATATGCTGCAGAAAGCAAGCTAAAGGCAGAGAGCAGTACACTAAGAGAAGGGGATGCAGATGGCTCTGACCTGAGCACTGGACGGGAGGATGCTGCAGAGACAGAACAGGTTCCAGAACAGGTTCCCAGACGCTCAACACGACCCAACAAAGGTGTACCAGCTCCACGCTTGTCCTACCTCACAACATCAGTGTTACCAAATGAACCATCAAGCTTTGAAGAAATTGAACAGATGCCTGCGACTGAGGCAGCTCAGTGGAGAAAAGCAGCACAAGGAGAAATAGATGCACTGCATAAGAACAGAATATGGACACTTACTGAACTTCCACCAGGAAAAAAAGCCATAGGATCCAGATGGGTCTTCAAGCTGAAACTGGATGCACAAGGAAAGGTGGAACGCTACAAAGCAAGGCTAGTTGCTCAAGGCTTCTCACAGAAATTTGGAATAGACTTTGATGAGACATTTGCACCTGTTGTCAAACACAGGACCATAAGACTGCTTCTAAGTCTAGCTGCTTCCAAACAAATGGATGTCAGACACCTTGACGTAAAAATTGCTTTCTTACATGGACAAATAACAGAGGAACTGTACATGCAACAACCTCCAGGCTTTGTAGACCAGAAGCAACCACATCTGGTTTGCAAGCTTAACAAGGGTTTGTATGGACTTAAACAGGCTGCTAGAGCTTGGAATGAGAAACTAGACACAATGTTGAAACAATTAGGCTTTAAGCAAGGACAAGCAGATCAGTGTCTATACACCAGAACCAAAGAAGGTTATTCAACCTTTATCCTGATCTATGTTGATGATTTGATTATAGCCACCAACAGAAATAAAGACTATTCAGAAGTTGTACATCACTTGAACAAAGAAGTGGAATTGAAAGAGTTAGGAGATGCAAAATACTATTTGGGCATGGAGATTCAAAGAGAACAAGATGGATCTTTTCTACTAAATCAAAAACAAAAGATTGCTGAACTTTTAGAAAGCTTAGGACTCCAAGATGCCTACACTGTAGCAACGCCCATGACCACAGATTTTCTTAAAAATACTGAAGAAAGTGATGTTTTACCAGATAACAGTCTCTACAGAACAGCAATAGGAAAACTTCTGTACCTGTCTACCAACACAAGACCTGATATTGCATCTGCTGTAGGGATTCTGAGCAGGAAAGTTAGCTCACCCACAAAGAAAGATTGGACTGGAGTAAAAAGGGTAGCTAGATACTTAAAAGGAACTATCAACTTTAAATTGAAGCTACCAGCTAGTAGCAATCCTAAATTAGTATGCTACACTGATGCAGACTGGGCTGGTGATACTGCAGATTATCACTCAGTCAGTGGTTTCCTATTTTTTGTATGGAGATGGTCCTATTTCTTGGGGCAGCCACAAGCAGAGTGTGGTGGCTCTATCCTCTACAGAAGCAAAGTATATTTCAGCATCAGAAGCATGTAGAGAATTACTATGGCTTGATCAATTGTTGTCTGATTTTTGGAATAAATGAAGAAAAACCAATTCAAGTTATGGAAGACAACCAGAGTTGTTAAGCTTTCTCAAACAGAGAAGATGACACCACGCAGCAAGTACATAGGAACAAGATACCACAAAGTACGCGAGCTGACAGAGAATGGAAAGATCAAGATGATCTACTGTCCAACCACTGAGATGATAGCTGATATCCTGACCAAACCTCTACCAAGAGACGGCTTTGAGAACCTGCGAGTCAAGATGGGACTTCAGGGGTGCATGCATGGTTGCGAAGGGGTGTTGGAAGTGGCAACCTTTGCATGCTTAATTAACTGGCTAGTTTGTTTGCATGTTTGTTGTAGGCATAGAGAGATAGCCTAGAGAAAACTTCCTGTTTGTTTTGGTCAACACCTCTTCCTCCAGCACCTACATATTCTTTGGTCTTAAAAAGGTTCTCTTGCCATTTACTCCTTCCTTTGTCTTCGCCTTTTGTCCTGAAAGCATGCCCTGAGATCTCCTAACAGGGATTATTTTCAGCAAGCATGTCAGTGCTTAATTTTCTTCCTACCTTCTTCAAGAATTGAACCTGTGTAGACTATACACAAGATTTTGTGAGTAAATTCTTTTATATGTTTAACCAAATTGTTTTTTGTGTTTATTTTGAGCTAGGTTAAATGTGTTTGGGGTGGAGTGATAGAAGTGGGACTGGTAATCTGTTCAACTTCCGTTTTTGTGCAATTACTAAGATACTCTGCTGATTAAGAGTCTCATTACCAAAAATCTCTCAATTCCCCAACAGCAGTGCTCAAGTTGGATTCAGTGTTGTGGGTCTCAAACACTTTGCCTCTGACTCTAAAGACATTTCTGTTGGTTTTATTAGAACCAGCTTTTGGTTTAAAGCACATCACTTGAGTGCCACCACTCCTTGATGGATAACATTGCAGTCAAGCTCCCTTTCTACTTTGTTCTCCTCCTCAGTGGCCACGGATGAATGAGGTTCAGCAGTGCAGTACCCATGCCCTTGCTAGTATGTTGCCCTTAAAGTGTTTGCCCAGAACCTACTCGTTCTAAGAGAAGAAAAGGGTTTCCTGCCTCTATGTTATCCTTAGATTTGCTCAATCTTAAATGCAGTAACTTTCAGACTCCAAAGTATATGCAGGCTGCAGTCCAGCTCACTTCTGTTATATAGCTCTCCGCTTAGAAGTCAAGCACCTATCCACATGCCTCAGCCAAGTTCCCTATAATTCAGTCTGGTACATAGATTTCCAATGAGTAAATCTGATTCCCTTCCATGTATGCTTAATATGCTTAGAAATGTTTGCTGCATGTGAGCTAACAGATTACCTGTTAGAAACTAGTAACCTCTGTAACTTGATGCCTGTTAGAAACATGTGATTTCTGAAAGAATTATAATTGGTATATATATTTATTTACTTGCTAACATCTTTCAGAGACTTCTAAGACATGTACGACTACTGCCCAAATGACCAACTAGCTATCAATAAAGCAGAAGAGAGAGTTACAGAGACTAGACAATATGCTGTTCACATTATTGAAAGCTAGATGACTAACAAATAAACTACTTTCTTCAAATACACTGACATGTACTTTTAGCTAACCTGACATAAGATACAAACTCAGCACTTAAGGTCAAACTACCAATGATTCATTTATTCTAGAAGCAGAAAAGGTCATTTGACACATGCTGCCTTGTGAGTTTTTTTTAAAGCATTAACTTAATTCTCAGTTAATATATGCCCTGGTTTGGAGTAGTTGTGAGAAACTTTCAGTCACTGAAGTATTGCAAAATAGGTTTTTTTAAGTATCATTTCTGCTAGTTAGTATCAGCACATCTGTGGCAAATTCTACTCTAATGTTTCAGTTTACACAGGAAGTTAGACTGAAAGGTTAATGGTAAAAATTGGTCTTATTTTTCTTTCTCCTCTTTCTTTTTGGTACTAATCTACTAGTTCTGAATATTAACACCACTGTTTATTTTGTGAAATCTTACTGCTTTAAAAACTACCATTCTCAGATTAAACACCAAGAAGATAACTGAAGGAATAGAATGATGGTTTATACAATCATTTGCACACAAGGTTCATAGAAATTTCAAATAATGATGTACCAGTTTTCTAAACAGACTGTAGAATAACAGCAAACTTACAACACAGACATTTGTTTTCAAGTGCCAGAAACTGGGAAAGAGGGAAACCAAGCAACATATTTATCTTTCCCTTTCTATCACTTTTTCTACACTCCTGGCTGTGTATGGCTCTCTCTCTCTGGACCAGTACATTATCTGCATTGGGTGTTCTCTCACCTCCTTGGTGACTTAAGGAGATACTACTTGATTGTTCTTCAAATCCAGGTTCCACAAGGTCCCGCCGAGTATGGGACGACGTCTGATCTACACTGTCCTAGAAAAAGCACAGACAAAAAGTTGGAGAAAATCCTTGTTTATAAGTGACATGTATAACCTTTGCCTCATAATGAGCCTCATATCCTTCAAAGATAAACTAAGAAAAGTTAGTTTTACTGCAAGCAAAAAACAAAACAAACTCCAACATTCAGAAGTTAAAAATAAAAAATAGATTGTAACTGTTATTGTTCAAGTGGTTATCTATGAACTCACACATATGGGATTCTCTGCACCTGCACAGATCATTTTCAGAAACTTCTAAAGCTACATCTTTTTGGCTGAAAGCCTACCCCATCTCCATACCACACATGCTCAGACCATATTCACATTCATATCCACATTCAGGTTCTAAAAGGGTATATGGCTTTGAAAACAGCAACAACCACATTTTTCCAGATTCTCCAGAACTGTTTTCTCTTCATGTTTGTCCCAAAATTAGATGATTTTCTCTTGAATTTGTTCCCCCTGACTGGGGTTCATCACACTCTACTCTGGTGTATATTTGTTGTATCTACTTGTAGGTGTTCCCTTCTCCATTCCTAAGCCCAAGAGAACTGCAAAGATGGATGTGTCCACCTTTGGAGCCTACATGGGAAACCTGTCATAAACCAGGAGAAAAAGCAAGAAAAGAAGCCAAAGAAGAGTAGACAACACAGCAAAGTTCCCTACAATGAGGCTGTAATGGCAGATGAAAGAGAACTAACAGAGTGTGAGCAGAAACTGTATTGAGCATGTGGGGGGCAGGGTTTTCAGCCGAAGACATCTAGCTCTAGAAGATTCCACATGTCTGCACATGTGTAGAGAATCCCGTATGTATGAATCACAGAGACCATGAAGAATAAACCATACAATATTTGTCATAAGTTTGCTCATTCAGCTATTTTTAAAAAATTACAGTTCGAACAATTCAATGCAAATTTGCCATTTAAATTTACTTCAAACATAACAAGTACAAATAGCTCATATTTCAACTATTGCAATTCCCCAGACAGACTCTGACCGCCATAACATCACACACTTCCTAGGTAATAGGCTCAACTGGACATTTGTATAAAAGACATACATAAAATTGTGAATCCAGATAATTAAACATCAAGATGACCTATACAAGCTGTTCTAATACTGGTCTTTACAGGCGAGGCCAAAGTACAGTCCTCTCCGTACAAATGAATGGAATCAGCTGATGCCTTGTTGAGCACATGAGAAGTCCTTGCTAATCTCATTTAAAAAATAATCTAGATAAAAAACCCACTAAATTTCCTTATTGTATTTCTTTGCCACATTTCAGGAGCATTTCACATTTACAATATAAAGCAGTAAAATTCAGCAACTTACTATGAAAGCAGCTGGAATTTAGAACATTTTATAACAAACCAATGAAAATAATACACAATTTCAGATACCTGACAGGAAGAAATCATTTCAATGAAAAGTCAAAGAGAAACCATTCTAAGAGTCCCTTTAAAAACTATTTTGTTGTTGTTGTTGTTGTTGTTGTTGTTTGTTTGTTTGTTTTTTGGTTCCTAGAACACCTATGATCTATACATGGGAGTAAAATATGTAGAGTATATAATTCAAGTTAGTCTATTACTGCTGTGTAACAGATGAGAACCAATGCTGAACTTAACCTTATCCACCATCACGTGATATACTAACACCATATCCCAGAGACTGACCCCTTAAGACTTGGTTTCCACTGTAGTCTGAAATGGCACTTACTTTTTCCAGAAAATAGAAGTGTGGTGCTATGCTCACCTGCACAAGTTGACCACAGGGAGCTTTAACTGTCACTACAATTAAAGAGGAGAGAGATAAAAGCATATGTATGTGACAACTATCTGTTAAGTGAAATGTTGGCACAGCAAAACACAACTGCATATTATTTCATCATATATTTATGAAAGGTGTTTTATGATAAATAAGGGCAATTTGTCAACTGCAACAACAATAAACACGGACATGGGATCAAAGTCTGAAAACTGGAGACTGAAAACATAAGAAACATAAGCCCTGATAAATTATTAAATTTTGAAACATTTCTATTAATTTAATTATAGTTTGAAGAGGTTCCTGTATTGTTATCAAAGCATCATCAGTGAATACATTTATTTTCAACTCTTCTTTACCTATTTTATACTCTTTAATCTCCCTGTCCTCTCTAATTATATTTGCAAAAGGTTCTATTGCCAATGTAAATAATAGAGGGCAGAGAGGGCACCCTTATTTCATACCACTCTTAACTTGATTTTTTCTAGATTTCTCCCCATTCACGATCATTTCTGAGCCTGCATATTTATATATTTCCATAATAATATTATTAAACTTATCACCTAAACCAACTTCTCTACAAATGTTATGAAGATAAAAATGATATATAGAATGAAAAGCCTTGTAAATATCTAATTTTACTTATGCTAGCTTGTTATTATTTTGTTTGGGATGATATATTAAACATGTTTCTAATTGGTTCTGGAATATATCTCCCTTTTATAAATCCATACTGATCTTCATCTATATATCTACTGGCTAGAATTTTTGTAAAAAATGTCTAAGTTTTGATTACACAGTGTAGCGAGGTGATAAGATACAATTCTTTATTTGGTTTGAGAATTAAAATGATTTCTGTCAATTTCCATGTTTCTAGAATCTTTTTATTATCTAACATTTCATCATAAATTTTAGCCATATGGTTACTCAATTCATTCTTGAATGTCTTATAAAAAATTGATATAAACCCATTTGGGCCAGGGGATTTAATCCCATTTAGTTCCTCTATCACTCTTTCTACTTCCTCTATTATTATGGGGGAATTTATACAATTTCTCTGAGTATCTGTTAATTTAGTCTTTATTTTCTGATCTTTCATTTCTTTCTCTTTATAAGATTTTTCATAAAATTTAGCCATAATGTGTCTTGTTTTCTCATCATTAGTTATTATTTCTTCATTATACCCTTTTTTCTGCTAATCATCCTTCTCCCTCTTTTTTCCCCAGAAATCTAGCCCAGCTCTTCGTGCTTTGGGTATCCCATGCTCTAAACTCATTCCTTACATATACTTGATTTCTTAATGCTGATGCTTGATCTAACATTTTAATTTTTTTCTTTCCCATTACTTTTTTATTGATATCCTTTTATATTTATTGTATTCCTTTTGCAACATTTCCACTTTTTATTAAATTTTACCTATACAATTTAATTTTAATTCTAATCTCCATACCTATACATTTACCTCTTATCACTGCCTTAACGAATATGTTTTTGCATATTTCCAATATCATTTAGTTCAAAATTATTATTAAGTTCTTTATTAATCTCTTTTTTTACTTTGTTATTTCATAATAGGACCAAAAATCCACTTTTTTGATCTCTTAGCTCCTGCTCTTTCTATATTAATATATAATGGAGCATGATCAATAAACCAAATTCCTCCTGTCCTAATAACTTTTATTTTCATAATATTATCCTTTTTAACTAAAAAGTAAACTATGTGAGTACTTTGTTAATCTAGCAAAGTAAAAGGTATTTTCATAATTATTATTACCTACACTTTCATAACCTTCCATTATATTCCATTTCCTCAAGTTAATATCGGCCCTTTATTTTTTCTTTCCTTTTCTTTCCCTTATATCACCTTCTTTACTTATTCTTGATATATCTAGATTAAAATCACCCCTCCACAAATAAACCGCCTTCATAAAATTTCTCTAATAATGTCAACACATTATTTGTACACTTACCTTGATTTTTATTTGTGGGCATATATACAAGCAAAAGTAACCATTGCCTTCCTTATTTTACCTTTCACAAAGATGTAGCTCCCTTTATTATCTCTCTTTATTTTATTAACTTGAAAATTAACTTCACCCTTCATTAATATGGCTACTCCTCTAGCTTTTATTCATTCCTCTTGATTGAAACTGCAAATCTCATCCCTTAGGGTTGAACAATTTTACCCTATCTATCTTCTTATGAGTTTCCTGAAGCATAGCTATATGAATTCTTTTCTCCTTCAACATTTTATTTAATCTGCATCTTTCCAATGGGTCATGTAGTCCATTTACATTGATTGAAACCTTCACTTGAGGCAAGAGAATGAAAGAGACAGCAAGTCTGCTGTTTGCTAAAGATGGCAAAATGATACAGATCACAATGAAAGAACAGAACTACTCAATATCTACAGTATGCACTGGCGTATAAGACACAATCATGTATAAGACGCACCCCATTTTCAAACAGCATTTTGGGGGGGGGATCGAATCTTATGAATCAGCAAATACAATATTTTGCTGCAGTATTTCCCAAAAAAAGAACTGTGTGCTTCCATGAAGCAGTAGACATCTTGGCAAAGGACCTGGACTGCAAATCAAAGTTGATAGAGAGTTCGTCAGGAGTCACCTAGCTAACCTAAATGACTTCGAATCTGTAAGACCAGACAAACTGCATCGCACAGTGCTGAAGGTACTTGCTAATATACTCTTTGTGTCACTTCACATTATTTTTCAGAAATCTTGGAGAACAGGTGAGGAAAGAACTGGAGACGGGGAAACAGTGTGCCTCTCTTCAAAAAAGGATAAAAAAGAAGATCCAAGAAATTAAAGACCAGTTGGCATCACTTCAATACCAGAAAAAAATATTAAAACCAATTACACAGAAATCTGTGTGCAAATATCTTGATGACATGCAATGATTAGTAGGAGTCAGCATGGGTTTGCCAAGAACAAACCCTGCCAAAACTAACCTTATATCTTTTTTCAATCAGATCCCTAATTTAGTAGATGGTGAGAATGCTGTGGATGACATTTATCTGGATTTCAGCAAAGCACTTGATAAGGCCACCCATAATATTTTGATTAGCAAATTAATTAAATGTGGAATAGATGTGGACACTGCCAGAAGGATCCATAATTGGTTCGAAAACTGTGCTCAAAAGAATTTTCATGAATGGCTAAGCTTCAAACTGGAAGGAGGTCTTGAGCAGAGCACCTCTACCCTAGAGACATTACTCTTCAACATTTTGATCAATAATAAGGTAGAGGAAATCCTTATCAAGTTAGCAGATGACACAAAACTGGGAAGGGTATCTAACCCTATGGAAGATAGGAATAGATTTCAAAATGACCTTGATAAACTAGAAAACTGGGTAGAAATTAATAACATGAAACTGAAAAGAGACAAACGCAAAATTCTACATTTAAGCCACACAAACCAAACCAAATGCATTGGTGCAGATGGAGAACATATGGCTCAGCAGTAGTACATGCAAAAATGACCTTGGGATTATTATTGATTGTAAGTCGACCATGAGCCTGCAGTAAGATGCTGCATCAAAGAAGGCAAATGCTATTTTAGCCTGCATTAATACAAGCATAGTTTTCAAGTTAAGAGACATAATAGTCCACTATATTCTGCGCAGGACAGGCCTCACCTGGAGTACTGTGTTCAGTTCTGGGTGCCTCATTCTAAGAAAGATATTGACAAGTTGGAGCAGATTCAGAGAAGGGCAATCAGGATGATAAGAGGTAATGGAGACATGAGGAAAGTTTGAAGCAGCTTGGCATGTTCAGCCTAGTGAACAGAAGACTGAGGAGTGATATGATTTCACTCTTTAAATACCTCGAAGGATGTCACAGAAGGGAGGGGCAGACCTGTTCTCTGCTGCCTCAGAAGGTAGGGCCAGGTTTAATAGTCTGAAATTAAAAGATAACACTAATACCAACACTAATATCCACCCCTCCCTGTGGATGGAGACAGGAAATCACAATAAATAACACAATACATAACATCAGCTAAAAGAACAATACATGTTACAATCCATCAATAAATACTTAATAACCATAATTTAAAATAATTTGTATAGGCCTCCCCAAATAGACTGGTCTTTGCTACCAATTTAAATACAGACAGCATCTAAAGTTGATGAATCTCTTCTGGCAGGTCTCCACGTATCTCTTCTTGGAGAACAGGAGAAGTCCCAGCAGACTAGAGGAGGGGAAATGTTGTTCCCATCTTCAAAAAGGGAAAAAAGAAGACTCAAATAATTATCACCCAGTCAGTCTGACATCAATACCCAGAAAGATTCTAGAGCAGACCATTAAACAGTCAGTTTGTAATTACTTAAAAAGCAATGCTGTGATCACTAAAAGCCAACATGGGTTTCTCAAAAACAAGTCATGCCAGACTAATCTCATCTCTTTTTATGACAGAGTTGCAAGCTTGATAGATGAAGGGAATGCTGTGGACATAGCATATCCTGATTTCAGTAAGGCCTTTGACAGAGTTCCCCATGATATTCTTGCAAAGAAGCTAGTAAAATGTGGGCTGGAGAGTAGCACTGTTAGGTGATTTTGTAATTGGTTGACTGACCAAACTCAAAGGGTCCTCAACAATGGCTTCTCTTTATCCTGGAAAGAAGTCGCTAGTGAGGTGCCACAGGGTTCTGTCCTGGGCCCAGTGCTATTCAATATCTTCATCAATGACTTGGATCAAGGAGTAGAGGGCATGCTGATCAAATTTGCAGATGACACTAAATTTGGAGGGGTTGCTAATACACCAGAGGACAGGATCAAAATCCAAAATGACCTTAACAGACTGGAGAGCTGGACCAAAGCTAACAAAATGAATTTCAACAGAGAAAAAAGTAAGGTCCTATACTGAGGCAGAAAAAATGGAAAGCGCAAATACAGGATGGGAGATACACGGTTGGATTACAGTACATGTGAAAGAGATCTAGGAGTCCTGATGGACCACAAGCTGGATGTGAGTCAGCGTGTGATGCAGCAGCAAAGAAAGCCAATGTGATTCTTGGTTGCACCAAAACAGTATGGAATCTAGATCAAGGCAGGTAAGTACCATTGCTTTCTGCTTTGGTTAGACCTCATCTGGAATACTATGTCCCATTCTGGGCACCTAATTCCAAGAAGGATATTGACAAGCTGGAATATGTCCAGAGGAGGGCAACCAAAATAGTGGATGGTCTGGAAGCCATGCCCTATAAGGAGCAGCTTTGGGAGCTCAGTATGTTTAGTCTGCAGAAGAGAAGGTTAAGAGGGGACATGATAGTCATGTTCAAATATCTGAAAGGATGTCATATCAAAGAGGGTATGGACTTGTTTTCCACTGCTCCAGAAACTAGGACAAGGAGCAATAGATTCAAATTACAGGAAAAGAGATTCCACCTGAAGTCAAGCTGGAGCAGGTCCAGAGGAGGGGGACCAAAATGGTGAAGGGCCTGGAAGCCAAGCCCTATGAGGATAGACTTAGAGAGCTGCGTATGTTCAGTCTGCAGAAGAGAAGGTTAAGAGGAAACATGATAGCTATGTTTAAATATTTGAAGGGATGCCATGTAGAGGAGGGAGAGGGCTTGTTTTCTGCCGCTCCAGAGACCAGGACAAGGAGCAATGGATTCAAGCTGCAGGAAAGGAGATTCCACCTGAACCTCAGGAAGAACTTCCTGACAGTCAGGGCTGTCCAGCAGTAGAATATGCTGCCTCAGAGTGGAGTGGAGTCTCCTTCCTTGGAGGTTTTTAAGCAGAGGTTGGATGGCCATCTGTCGGGAGTGCTTTGAGGGTATTCCTGCACGGTAGGGGGTTGGACTGGATGGCCCGTGTGGTCTCTTCCAACTCTACATTTCTATGATTCTATGATTCTATGAACATCAGGCAGAACTTTCTGATGGTCAGAGCTGTTTGGTAGTGGAATATGCTGACTCGGAGTCCATGGGAATTCTGTGAAACGCTTCTTTAAGGTCAAGCTTAGTGAAGTATCACCCTTGGATCAATTGCTCCAGTACAGTCTTAATTAGCGGTACGGGGTAAAGGCTTGGAAGAATAGCTTGGTTGATGAGATTATAGTTTACAATCAGTCTAGGATCCGTGTTAGGGTCCTTCCTTTTGCGGAAAAATACCGGGCTGGCTGTGGGGGCAGAAGATGGCTTGATAAAACCACATTCTAAATTCTTGTTCAAAAATTTCTTTAAAGCAGAGATTTCTTGGCGACTCATCGGGTAAATTTTGGGTTTGGGGAGCTTCGCTCCATCAATCAATTTCAGTTTACAGTCAAACTCCCTGTGGGGGGGCAGTTTGTCTGCCTCTTTCCCTTGAAACGCCTTTTGCAAATCACGGTAGTGAGAAGTAATCTCAAGCAGCTCCTCAGGGGTTAATGAAAGTGTCGGGAGGTGAGTGTTTTCTTTGGGCTTCTCTGCCCCCTTAATACTCCATGAGCCCAGTCAATATGAGGATTGTGCTTTCAAAGCCAATCAACCCCGAGGACAATTTGAAACGAATGGGAGTCGGCACCAAAAATTGCATCTTTCCTCCATAGGTACCCACACGAATGGGGATGGGGGAAGTAATTTGTTTTACCGGTCCTCCCGCCATTGGATTGCCATCCATTTGAGTTAACTTGATTGCTTTTTTCAGTGGTTGGAAATCTACTGCAAGCTCTTGAGCTAAGGTAATAAACTTTATAATAAGGTGTAATAAACTTTTAGAATAGTCAGAGTCAATCAGTCCCCTGCAAATTCGTATCTTGCCATCCTTCCCCACCAATAACACCGTTGTAAACACATATGGAGACTCACATTGGTAGAACCGGTTGTTTCCCACTCGTTGCATCCACTATCCGAATCCGAGGAAGGGCTAGGACTGTCCTCCTCTTGTTGACAAGTTCCAGCGGTTGACTGTTTAGCGCTCCACTTTTGAGCTGGTTTTGGGGTGTCAGGTTTGCGTGGAGTAGGCTTGACCTTAGATGGTGTCCCCTTCGGCTCAGCAGAGGCTTTGTTCTCAGGGCAGTCGCTGGCAAGGTGACCTTTTTTCCCACAATTGAAGCAGCTCCCTTCTCAGAGATGTCTGTTTCTCTCCTCACTGCTCAAAAAAGTGGATTTTAGTGGTGGGGATTTACACAGCCCAGTTTCCTGCGCTTGCCTCTGGTGAGTCAGCTGCACAAATTGCGATATTCCCTCCACCTCAGTAGCTAGTTTTATCCAGCCTAACAGGCTGTTAGGATTCCCCTGGTTTAGACAACCATGCAAAATAGCGGGGTTCAAGCCATCTTTGTAAAATTCTTTCAGAACTTCATCGCTCCAAGGGACCTTTGCAGCTAGTCTTCGGAATTCCCTGGAGAACTCTCCAACATTATTTTTCCCTTGCCTCAGTTTTTTAAGTTGGTATCTGGCTTTTTCCTGGAGATGAGGATCTTCAAAGTGTTCTCGCAGTTGATTCATGAAGAGTTGCAAATCCCCTGTCTCCGGAGCGCGGGAATCGTAAAGCCTCCTCACCCAATCAGTAGCTTCCCCTTTAAGGCACTGGCTGATATATCTAATCCGAGCGGTATCATCTGGGAACAAGTGCCCATAATCGATCATGTAATTTGAGGCCATGTTGAGGAAGAATGATAGCTTCTCTCGGTCCCCATTAAAAGAAGCCTTCAGTTCACCAAAGTTTCTCGGTGCCACTTGAGGCCGGAGTGGGGCCAGAGGTTGACCTGGAGGGCCCAGGGGCCCAGCTGCTGGCGGCCCTGCTGCTGGTGGACCTGCATCTGGAGCGTGCTGGTCTCTGGCCGGAGTTCTGCCCATTCGTGGCCCCATTGCTCTCATCTCTTGAATAAGGGTTTTGAGCTGTACTATTTCCTCATCTTTCCTCTCCATCTCCTCTTCTCTGGTCAGTAGCTCATCCATGAGTTCTAATTCACGAGCCGAAGTGTCCCATCTGGCAGCCCACCTGTGCTGGCGGACCGTAGTCACCGGCATCTCACCCCAGGCCCAGGTATGCCCCCCCCGATGGCATGCCAACGGGGAGGGAGAGCCTGACTTTGGGCTTAGTATCTGCAGGCAATTCGCTGGCACCTCCAGCTTCTATTTTGTCAGGTCATTTGTCTTCATCCGTGGGGCATGTGAGTTCTTCATCATGCCCATTTGATTGACGCATTTTGTGAGTTTGAATCACTCTGTCAGGATCAGATTCAAACACACAAAACAAACATGCGAAAAGCAAGGTTTATTTGAGAGTATGAACAGACAGCAGACTTCAGTGATTCAAACTGTCAATATTTCAACAGACAGTAGATTATAACTATGCAGGCATTCCCACAGATTTTGTTAAGATTACTCTTGTAACTCCAGCCTGGGTGTGGTTGCTAAGTAACTATCACTTTAAGCAGGAATTGTTATGAGAGCTATAGAGAGGAATGCAAGACCAATTAGCATCTGCAGCTAACAAGCAAGATACGTGAACGTAAGACAACTTAGTACTACAAATCCCATTAAGCATGCCTCCCACACATATATGGAGGGTACCCCGACAGATGGAGTCTCCTTCTTTGGAAGTTTTTAAGCAGAGGCTGGATGGCCATCTGTCCAGAATGCTTTGATGTGGGTTCCTGTATGGCAGGGGGTTGGACTGGATGGTCCCTGTGGTCTTTTCCAACTCTATGATTCTGATTCTACAGTCTAGAGGTGGCCAAAGAAAACATCCTCTGGGTGACAGTCAGTCTAGTTTTGACTGATTGAAGTAGGTGTCACCCAGTGGACCTGAGTGTGTGCAGAAAATTATATGGGAGAAGGCAATCCTATAGGTAACCTGGAACCAAACCATGTAGGGCTTTAAAGGTAATAACCAATATGTTGTCCATGAGTGAACATTAGACTGAACTTCTTGACAGTAACAGCAGTTCAGCAACCCACTACCCAGAGAGGTTGCCGGGTTTCCTTCTTTGGACACCTTCAAAAAGAGGGTAGATAGCTACATGCTGGGGATGCATTGAGTTGGTGGTTCAACTTGATGAGCCATGATTCTATGACACTATGCCAGCCTAGCACAGAAAATAGCATCTATGGACACAGAAAATACCATTAGTATAGGTTTCACATTAAGGTGTAGATGTTGTGAGAAGTGTATTAGGGTGCATGTCAGCATCTCAAAGTAGCTTCCTGGGGTGTGGAACAAGTCGCTGTCAATGCTATCAACAGAAGATTGCCACTTTTAACAGCACATGAGCAAGTCACAGGATAGTTACAGCAAAATGACTGGCATAGAACAATGTCTTCCTTTTCTAGCCACATTCAGAGAGGTTAAAAAAAGTTGCATACTGATTACAGCATGCAGTCCAATATGAACGACTTGTTTTATCCCAGAAAAAAAAACAAGAACCCAAATTTACCCCCATTCATTAAGAACCAGGATGTCCATGCCTTCACTCTACAAGATAGCTCAGTATGATACAGACCAGCACTGATGAACTTGTGGTCCTCCAGATTTGCTCAAATGCCCATCAAACTTGACTACCTTGGGATGATGGGAACTGGAGCTCAAGTACATCTGGAAGGCTGTAGGTTTCACTAATTAATTCTCACTACGGATGTGGGGCTAATGTGTCTGACTTTTCTGTTCCAAGGAATTTAAGTTTTTGGAGTGTTCAGAAGCAGTCACGTGAGGCATGATATGTTCATCCCTTCAAAGAGAGCTGTTAGGGCACTGAGACTCCAACATACAACTGATTAATTCAGAGCTAGAGAGAGAAAGTAAGACTTCGTAGTATTATGTCTTGCCTAAAAGGAGACCTCCTAAAGCAGAGCTTTCCAAACTGTGTCGTGACAGGTTAGTGTGTCACCTGCAGTGTGTATGTATGTCGCATGAGCGTAACGGATGGAGGAGCTGTCTCTCCCGCCCCTGTGGCAAGCCAGGCCTGGGTGAAGGGGTTGCCTCTCCCTCTGTCATGGCCACTGCCCCAGGCTGAGGAACACCCTGACAAGGGTGGTGGCAATGGTGAGCCAGGCTCGGATGGAGGGGCTGCCTCCACTTACTGAATTACTTACCAAATTACTATGTCATGAAATGATGTATGTCTAAAAAGTGTCACCAACATAAGAAGTTTGGAAAGCTCTGCCCCAAAGCAAAAACACAATTCTCTACTCTTAAAAACATAGCTTTCACTTTTCTCCCGCAACAAGTGAAATAAAGCAAGTTACATTTAATGTGACAAGACAACAATGATTTGGATAGGAGTGGACATATATACTGTGTCAAAGATGCAAGGCTGGTATAATTTCACTCCCTGTGTATCATGCTCTGCCCTTGAGACCCTGACAGAGAGAAGGAGAATTCTGATCCACAGGAACTGAACAACCAGTAGCGGGAGCCAGAGCAGGGGGAAGAGAATGACCAGGACAACAGAGGTCCAAGGACAGGCACCTACCTGTCAAGATGGCAAGAGAAAGAAGGTCTCAGGTGTTTAGCTCATTTATATACCACATGAGCCCTAATGAGAGAACACCTGTTTCAACACTGCTAGACTACAAATAAGAAACATTTGGCTTCTCACACCAGGGTTGACAACTGGTCTTCCTGGTAATTAAAACCATACATTTAGTCCTCCCTTCTTGGCCAAGAACTCTGTCTCCAGTTGGACCTTTGCCTGCTATGTGACTATGATTCTGGTTTGCCCTTTTGGATTTATCTCAGAACTCTGGACTTTTGGGTCTGATTCAGGACTTGACTTGCCTGCTAGCTCTCTCTCTACCATGAGTAAGAGCCCTGCTCCTACAGTCTGCTAATTGCTATTAGCTCTGCCTGGCCTGTCTGATACATGACACTACCAAGGACTTATTAACTGGGAGTTTGTGTAGTGCAGAGTGAGTTAGCAGAAGGAAATGTGTGGCCTCCATGAATTTCATAGGGTTTTCTTAGGCAAGGATTATTCAAAGGTGGTTTTGCCAGTTCCTTCCTCTGAAATACAGCCTACAAGCATTCACTGGCAGTCTCCCCTCCAAGTACTAACCAAAGCCAATCCTGCTTAGCTTCCAGTATGAAATGGGATCTGGTGCCTTTAAGGTATTTAAGGCATACAAAAGAAAACTCGCTGTTGTTGTTGTTGTTGTTGTGTGCTTTCAAGTTATTTCTGATTTATGGCAATGCTGAGGAGAATCTATCATGGGTTTTCTGTGGCTAAGAGTGTATGATGTGCTCGAGGTCACCCAATGGGTTTCTGTGGTCGAGCAAGGGTCATATTCCAATGCCCAAGCCACTATACCATACTGGCTCTCTAAAAGAAACCTACTCCCATCTATTATTACCTCTACAACAAATCCACTAGGTTGCTTTTAGCAGCATACTTTCTCCTCACCCCAACCCTACTTCACCATGTTACATTGCATGTTTTTCCAAAAGGGACAATCTGAGCCTCTTCTGGCCAAGCCCCACGCATACACTCAGATGAAAATGCAGAGTGTAATATGATGATAAACCTCAGGGAAAGCAGCTCTTCTCCTCACTCAACCAGGTCCCCTACTTTGCACTAAAAATCAGGTTCCTCACTCACTGCTCTTTTCACCTTTAGTTTGGGTCTCAAAAGTTCCTAAACTACTGAAGATTGGTTGCTAATTTGGTTCACAGCACCATTTAGTAAATTTATAGCATAGTGAAAACAGAAACAACTCAATTTTCACCAAACTGATTCATTTCACCAATTCATTTCACATATACAACTAGATAATTTCCTTGTCTATCAGGACTTGCCAAATTCTTATTGTGAAAGTACACACATTGAGTTGTAAAATTTCTGCTAGCTTGTTTTACAACCAATACACAAAGCCTCTGAAGGGTCAATGACGAGCACTTTTTCAACCTCAGTACCTGGATCCAAACCTACAGAGAATGCACTGAATAAAACCTCGAATTCCCCTGCTTTCTCTTATAAGCAAGAATGTTTCTGTTTACAAGAAACAATTTGATACTCACATCTGGACACATCTTCCATTTAGCCATACAAAACAGATTATATATTGGGGGAAAAACAAAGGCCCTCATGCCGGTCCAGGAGCCAGGGAAGGGGGAAACAAATCAATATTTGGGCACTATCTCTACTAGTGGGGGGATAAGAAAACAAAGGCCATTTCCGCCCTGGATTGTTATAGCGCTATTATTCCACTTTCAACATCCTATGGAATCCTGGGGTTTGCTGGCCGGCCCCTCGCAAAACGGCAAACCCCAGGATTCCATAGGATGTTGAAAGTGGAATAATAGTGCTACAACAATCTAGTGAGGAAATGGCCAAACTCTGAACTTTTCCCTCCAGGTTCATTTTTAAAAGATCGGGATGAATCCTTACACTGAAATAAGAATCATTTATTATATATCGCTAGAAGCAGAACATAAAAATCTTAATTTCCTCCTTAACTGAATAAAGAGTTGGAATGACTGTGTTTGATTATTGCTGGGATTCCTGGTTGCATAAGGGTAGGAATGCATACACAGTAAGTCACCCTTTTTTCTGAGAAATTCTAGAACTCCAATCTGAACTTCCAGGAACACAAGATAAGCACTGCCAATTTTCAGTGCTGGATTTATTTGTTTATTTAGTTATTTATTTATTTACTTTCAAGCAAAAGTGTGTCAGAATTTTGGGAAGGTCTGCTGAAAACTCTAAAGGAAAGAGGATCTTTTTAATACCACAAGATTAAGAATGATTTCAAAGGGAAGGAGTTTGAAAATGATTAAATACAAGTAGCTTGACCAGTAAGCAGAACCGTTAAGAGCAGCAGTATATGCAGCAGTTCACAAGCACACAGTTCAAGGATTTATTTATAACTAGGATCCACCTTCCAACTCTTCTTTTAGCTTTTAATGAGAAAGCAAGCTTTCACAAAACCCAGGTCTTCTCTTCCAATAATCCACTGTTGGTGCTTTTGACCACTTAAATTTGTGCATGACAGCCAAGGAAAAACTTTGTCCTACTGCATGTAAAATAAAGTTGGCAACTAAAGTTAGCCTGGGTAAGGGATAATACACTTTTTCATATCTTAAAGTTCCAGACCTGGAAAGGATAAATCCTATACAAAAGTTTAAAATGAGCTCAGGCACCAAACAGTCCAGTCTTTTCATGACTACACAGTATACAGGGGACTGACTACAACAGACTTACTTTTAAGTAGACATGCACAGAACTGTAGTCAAGGGAGAGGCAGAATCCAAAAATCCAATCTTGATTATGAAGACAGGCCAAAATTTGCAGACCCAACTGGGAGAAGTTAGATTAAATTTTCCAAAGCAAGTTCAAAAAAAGATTCATCAAGGAACGTCAGCTGTGTATCTTTCCCTAAACCAAGAATTATGGTTTCCAGTGTTTGTTTGTAGGCAAATTAAACACATGCAGAACTTTAGGAAGCATTTCCCGACATAAATTTTATTCCATGGCTGCCAACTCAGAGCTTTCAAAGTTCATAAGCCACTGACAAACTAACAGATTTCAGAGAAAAACTCTTTCAGATTTTCTGCCTCCAGCAAAGGTAAAACTCTTTCATTAGACTACAGTTTAGAACAATAATTTGGAAAGTTTACCTATACATCCTTTAAAAGTTTTTCTAAATGTAGCAATACAGACACTCCTTTAGAACTGCTATGTTCTTTGCCTAAGAAAGCAGCAAATACCCTTGCACTGGACATGGACATTGCATTGGATATCAAGAGAAGTTACTTTTAAGTTGCTAATGGAGTTGAAATTGTAAAGTCGAAGACTTTCACAGCCGGAATCCATAGGTTGTTGTGGGTTTTCCAGGTTTTGAGGCCGTGTTCTATTAGTATTTTCTCCTGACGTTTCGTCTGCATCTGTGGCTGGCATCTTCAGAAGATATGGTGGCATGGAAGTGAGACAGAGTATATAAACTTGTGTAGTCCCCTGGGGTGGGAGAGAGCAATTTGCATGTGTTACAGTTGGCCTGTTGTTAAATGGGATATCCCCCAGGGTTGTATTGTTAGTCAGGGGATATGCATAACAGTGCATTAAGTACATTAGCAGCCCATTGTGTTGTTCCCCGTAGAGGGACCTCCAGGGTCTGGGTGGTGTTCATTGACATGTTTTTGAGTCTTGATTTTAGTGTTCTTCAGTACTGGTAGCCCAATTTTGTTAACTTTCCGAGTTTCTTCTTTTCTGTTGAAATTGTCCATGTGTTTATGGATTTCAATGGCCTCTCTGTGCAGTCTGACATAATAGTTGTCAGAATGAACCAGAATTTCTGTGCTTTCAAAAAGCATTCTGTGTCCAGGTTGGTTTATGACATGTTCTGCTACCGTTGATCGAAATCCATCCAAGCTTGGTTAACATAGTGAGTTACAGTGTCAGACTGTGCATGAGGAGGTCAGGTTCAAATCCTTACTTGTGCATAAAATTCACTGTGTTACCTTAGACCAATCCCCATCTCTCAGCATATGTACCTGCTAAAACATGTTAAAGGAAGAACTTTGTAACACACTTTGAGCTACCTTGAAGAAGGACAGGATAACATTTTGGTTTAAGATAGCATCAGGTCACAAAGCCTCTCTGTCATAATATGGAACATGAAGAGCGTGGATTCATACGTGTGATGATGTTCATACGTACATATATGTTACATACTACCTATCATATCATCTATCCTGCTAATGCTATGCTTGCTGCAAACACCTGTAGGTGGAATCGCTATAATACAACCAGGCAAGAAAAGGTGAGCTGGAGAATAAAGTGGGAAATAAATGTGAAGTATGTCTGGAAGCCATGCCCTATGAGGAGCAGCTTAGGGACCTGGGGATGTTTAGTCTGCAGAAGAGGAGGTTAAGAGAGGACATGAAAATCATGTTTAAATATTTGAAGGGGTGTCATGTTGAGGAGGGAGCGGGCTTGTTTTCTGCTGCTCCAGAGACTAAGACGAGCAATAAATTCAAACTACAGGAAAAGAAATTCCATTTAATCCTCAGGAAGAACTTCCTGATGGTCGGAGCTGTTGGGCAGTGGAATAGCTGCCTCAGAGTGTGGTGGAGTATCCTTCTTTGGAGGTTTTTAAACAGAGGCTGGATGGTCATCTGTTGGGAATGTTTTGATGGGTGTTCCTGCATGGCAGGGGGTTGGACTGGATGGCCCCTGTAGTCTCTTCCAACTCTATGATTCTGTGTTATGAGAACCAAGCATATTGACAGTACAGAAAGAGGGAAGTACATGAGTCAACTACTGCTCAAGATCAAGAAAGTGTGCAAAAAGCACCAGCCTTGGAAAGACAGGGCAATGCTTTACTAAACAGTAAAAGCTTAGCACACACAAATTTGTAATGGATTGCTTATAAGAAAATCTATGATAGCTGTACAATTCAATTCTGGCAACTTCTGTGGAATTGTGCAGATGTTACCCATGACTATCCTTTGAATAAACTATTGTTAACTTCAGAGTGTGTACTTTGGAGCAAGGGGTTATCCTGTATATGACTCTCAAGGCTACAGCTTCCTTGATTGAGTTTATCCATCTGTAATGTTTTCCAACTGCCTTCTACTTAACCAAGCATTACTTTCTTTTCTAATGAGTCAGTTGTCTTATGGTATGTGCAAAATACAATAGCCTTATTTTAGTCATTTTGGCTTCTAGGGAAAATCCAGGCTTCTTCATTCTTGGACCCATTTCTTTATCATTGGAGCAGTAGAACTCTCCTCCAGTACCACATTCCAAATGAGCTGATTCTCGTCATGTCAGCTTTCCTTTCAGCCATAGTCTCAGTTCAGTCATCATAGCTTCTAGGGAGAATCCAGGTTTGATTTGCCCTAGAACCTATTTATTGGTCTTTTTACCAGTCCATGGTATCCACAGAACTTTTCTCAAACACATTTCAAACAAGTTGATTTTTTTCCTATTGGCTTTCTTCACTGACCAGCTTTCACAACCACACAGACAGAATCCTAACTTTAGTATTGAATGATGTACCTTTACACTTCAGGATCTTGTCTAGTACCGTAGGTCCCCTTTGACGTCCTAGTCTTCTTCTAACTTCTTGATTACAGTCTTCATTCTGATAGTGACTGAGCTAAGGTATAGCAATTTGTTTGTTCCTATATTACTATTATGCCATCCAATGCAAATTCTTACTTGTCTTTTTGCCATATTACATATAGTAGATTACAAGAGCACTGTAACACATAATATGCGATACTCTGAGTGTTAACAGGTAAACAGACCAGGAACATGAGATTGTTTTTTATCTAATGAATTAATGCATATTTTTATTTTACAGTAATTGGAGCAAACAGTACAACCCTACAAGGAAATTGTCCTATATAGCACAGGCAATCTCATTTGTGAAATTGACAGAGACCACATAAAAGTAACATCTCTGGTCTCAGATAAGGCAACTTGAACAGCTCCATATATTATTAGATCCTCTTAATTCCAAAACACATATCACAAGGAACAACAATAACAAAAGAACAGCTTTTGTTGCCCACCTAGGCCCACAACTCAGGGAGGAAGGGTGTTACTGAACCTCCTATGAGGCCACAATGTACAAGAACATGAAGACTTAAAATATGCTGTTCTTTAAAAATCATAACCTAACAAGAAGGTTCTTAGCTATAGCCAATGAAGAGTAAACTTACTAAGTGATGCATGTACAGTCCTCCTTTCACATTCATGGGTTTGATCTTTGCAAATTTGATTATTCACGAGCCATGTGCTTGCCTTCCCCACATATTCCTCCTCCCATTCCCTTGCATCCCTTACCCCAGGCTTGTGTTTAAAACGTCCGTTGTTGTTGTTTTTCTTTTGTGTGGGCAAACTCCCCTCTCACTGCTGCAGGCATGTCCACTCCGCCACATAGCTGCATCCTCTGCTATGTAATGGCTGCTGATTGGTCAAGTGCTTTTTGCTCCCACCCTTCCTTTCTCAAGACGGCTACCCAAAGTAGCTAGAACCACAGAACTCTGCTCTTCTTTATCTGAGGGGGAAATACTGCTAAGCCTTTTATCTTGTCTTTTTATTCCCCCTCTCACCAAGACTAGGGCCAGAGGAAAAGGAATGGGGGGAGGAAGCTCCAGAGGGGAACAGGAGGAGGATCACGGGGGGGGGGTACTTGCAGTTTTCCTACTTTCACAAAGGTTCTGAGTCCTGAAGGCAGACAATATTGTTCTGTTTTGCTCACATTGCACACACAAAGATGAAGATAAGAACTAGTGGTCCTATTCAGATATCAAAAATTATGGTTTCCCAAGATATAGCAGACTTGAGGCTCTCAGTTTCTTGCTCTTCTCTGTCCTGCACTAGGAGATTAGAAAAAATCACTTTCAGTTTTAAACAAGTTACAGTCCAGTGATGTCCAGACTCTGGAATCTGTTACTTGTCCGCACTTCAATTCATGACTGCAACAAAATATTCTCTCACTTATTTCGTCTGTTAGTATTTAACTGGAAACAAGTCAATTTTATTGCCAAACTCTGAATATCAATTTACAAGAGTAGTAAACATCACCCTGGGTACTATCCGGGTCTGCCAGGTTCTCATTTCAAAAAGGGAACTTTTATTAGTGTTTGGTGTCGTTCCAAATATTGAAAAGTCTTTGCCTTGGCACATTGTAATACAGAGTTTCTCAGCCAGGGTTTCTTGGAACCCTAAGGTTCTCTGAAAAATGCTAGTTTCTGTAAGACATCATGGTTGGGGAAGGGGAGGCTTTTTTTTTTAACTGTAGACATAATTTTCTTGCAGGGATTCCCTGAGACTGGGAAATTATTTCAAGGGCTCTGCCATTTATTTATTTATTTATTTAATACCTCATCTTTCTTTTTAACAGGATCCAAGATGGATTAGAAGCAATTAAAAACTGGATATAACTACAAAATCATTTGTACAAAAGAAAAAAAATTATACACTTAAACAAAAGATTACTTTAAAAACACAAGGCTAAAACAATGTAAAACATAGCACAGAATCATTAAAAGCCCTATTTGTCACATAAATTATAAGCCAAAGTCCTGACTGAATAAAGGCCTTCCCTAGTGCTGGTCGAAAGAAAGGATGGAGAGAGGAGGCCAAGTGAACCTACCATGGGAAGAACTTCCACAACATGGGAGCAGCCACTAAGATGGCTCTTTCCTGTTCCTCACCAATATGCCTACAATGGTGGTGGGAACAAGAAAAAGCCCTCTAGGTTGTAAAAAGGCTGCTGTAACATCTTATCTTCTAAGATATAACAGGAAGATATAGCAGAGTCTTAGCAAAGTGTCATGTGCTACCTATGCAAAAATAATGAGAGGAAGTCTCCTTTGAGTTTTTTAAGATCATTTTAGCATTTTATCAGAATCTCTGTGACGATCATTTTACTCAAGAGCTTCAATGCTTTAAAGTATAGATCAATTTCCAAAGTTTTACTGTACTGCTTAGGCTACCTATAATTGTTTTTATGTTAATTTAAATCAGTTCTGTCTACTGTAGTAATCTTCATGTATTTTATACAAATGTTAAATTTGTTTGGTGAACTGCAAATAAACAACTGGATGACTCCAGTCTAGTCTAGTCTAGTTCACCCAGTAGGATTCAGGCATGATCTCTCAGAGTGCTAATCCAACATTCAAACCATTACACCACCTTGTCTTGCTTAGAACTACCTAACAGTTCATAGTAAAGATGAGATTTAAATTTGGGACTGCAAAATTTACAAATCAGACTTAAGTCATTTTGTTGCACTAGCTAATTCCTAAGCACATACATCAGAAGATAAAAAGGATGGTTAACTGATCAAAGAAAAGAAATAGTCATGAACTTGATTTTCTACCTAATGAATGTTCACACTAACCACTTGCCAAACTATGTGCACTTTCTAAACACCGAGTACCCAGCTCAGTGAATAAACTTTATTGTATAGCAATAACCAAATTCCATGTGTTTTAAAAATACATGTTTAAATTATAACTTACTATTAGGTAGGGATGGTGCAAAAAGGAATCTGGACAGCCAGCTAAAGCCATTTGTGATTCACAGTATCTTCAAAATTGCATCCACTACTTCACACCACCTGCAGTGTAAACAAAACAAAAACAAAAACAAAAAAAAAACTGTGAGGGAAAAAATACTGGAAGCATTGCACCAAACTGTCAGCACAGCAAACAGTTTGACAATGGAGGAGAAGTGGTAGGGAGCCTGGAAGAGGGAGATAACACGACATTTACACAGACCTGCCTGTAACAATACTGAGGATTATTGAGGGGTACTGGGAAGTGCAGCATGACAGCATGAACCCAGGTGAGGGAAGAAGTAGGAGAGACAGGAGAGAATGGAGTGTAAACATCAGGGCATAAGAAGTAAGGAAGGGGCACATCGTGAAGGTACAAGGTGACTGAAGGAGCAAGAGAGAGGAGAGCTTGTACAAGGGATGCACCGCAAAGGTACAGGCTGAAGTGAAAAGGGAGTAGAAGAGGTGAAACAGAAGTAAGTGAAAGACACACTATGAGAATACAAGGTGAGGCAAGGGAGGAAGTAGGAGAGATGGAAGAGTAAGTGGTGCAAGTTGCAGCATGCAAGAAGCAAGCAAGGGCCACATCCCAATTGGGTGAAGTGAGGTGAGGGAATGAGCAGGAGGGAAGGGAAAGTGAAGTGATGGAGGCGTGGGAAAGGTGGATAAGAGATGCAGTAAAAGGGTGCAATGAGCCAGAGAGGTAGGCATGATGAGGCACAAGATGCAAGAAGGAGATGTGCTGTCACCAGGTGAGGTAAGAAGGGAAGGGGGCTGGACCTGCAACAGTAGAATGGAAAGAACAAGAGAGAAGAACGTGGCAGACAAATAAGAAGAGGAAAGAACGGCGGTGGGGTATACCAGGAGCGCATCGGCAGTGGCAAGGCAGTAACAACAGAGGTCTTTCATGAGAAAGGAATGGTGCAGTTCGTCCTGCTTCTGGAGCCAGCCAACTCATCATGTAACTCTGAAGAAAGGAGCTGGGAAAACACAGGTGTTAAGGGAAGTCGGAAGCTTTTCATGATCACGCTTGATGTGAGTCCTCTGATTTGGGGGAAAGGGATCCAAACAACTATAAAGAAAAGATTTTGTTTTCCCATGGAAACAAATTCCACATTTATACTATGGGTATTTGAACTGTCTATTCACGCATATTTACTACTAAATTAAATAGAGGAATGCCATCTATCTCTACAGTGTAAACTACCAGTGCAAGAGTGAGGATGAAGAAAGGATTTGCATCAAGAAATACAAAGATGGTGTTCAGGTGACATATTTGCCACATTGGACTGGCACTTATTTTGATTTTTTTTCTTACATTAAGGTATACCATTTAAGGTTTTCAAGAGAATAGCTGTAGTAGCCTTTTGCAGCTAATCAACAGCATCAACATCTAGCATTTACCCTTACGTACCCTTTAAAGCTTTTATTTAGCACAAGATTTTGAGAAAAGTATCCCAATTCATTGTATGTATAAAGAACTGCCTCACCTTGACAGATATTTATATACATGTCCGAGGTGGGAGGATGCAATTAATGAGGAAAGAAAGAATGGACTTACAAAAAGTACAAACATTTATCATTACCCTAACTCATACTAGCAAACAATAATTGCATGGGAACACAAAATTCCTAGCACAAATAAATTGCTTAGCATGTACATTTGGATGAAAGGTCAAATAGATTAAAGTTAGTTAAGGCAGGCTATAAGTATTCTACTTAGAATAAAAATATGATGTATCTCTGAAAGAAATCAGACCGTGCTTTTTTGCCTTCAACTACTGTTGTATTTTCTTCTACATCTTGTCCTATGAAACTGGTAACAGGATTTCTCAAGGGAATCTAGTAGCATTTTCATGGATCTGTAGCTTTCTGCTTTTACGTTTTTTTTGGGGGGGGGGTCTGGAGCCAGATGGCCCAAAGTCTCGTGGTTAATTCCATGAATTAGCAGAAATCTGAACTTGGGTCTCCCTGTTCCAAGCCCAGCACTTTAAACAACTCTCTACCAGTTCTCTCAGATCATTTGCAATTACCTCTGAAACATAGTGGAGGAGTACAACAATTAATATACCTAATTTGCATAATCAGATTGCAAAATAAAGTACAGCCAGCCCTCCACATTTACCAGGGTTAGGGGTGTGGGATACCTGCAAAAGTGGGAAAATCACAAATATCAAAATCTGTGTATCTGTGGGAAGAGGGCCAAAGCATGGTGGGGAGAACAAACATCTAGAGTTCAAACTAGGTCAGGGAAAGAGAGGGAAAGGGGGTAGGTCGACATGGTGGCTCTATACTTCCCCTCTCTTTCGCCCATCTCCTTCTTTGGGTGTGTGTTGGGGGGAGCATCAAGAGAGAGTTTGTGATGCTGAGAAATTGGGCTGTGATCTGTCCTTAGCTGGCCAGGCAGAGGCTGGTGGTGGTGGTGGAGGAGGACCAGAGGCTGGTTTTTAAAAGGTTGCATAGCCTGATTGCAGCCACCAAGAGAGAAAGTTCCCCCAGAAAAGAAGAGCCTGAGCTAGGGAGGGCATGGGTTGGAGAAACTCACAAATAATCAAATCTGTGAAAGTCAAACCCACAAATGTGGAAGGCTGACTGTAACTGTAGAATCACAATAATGTGCATGTTATGCAAATAAAAGATCTAGATTTGTGGAAGCAGAATATGGCAACCCTATTATAGGACCAATAACGAGTAGAAGAATTTCACCAGAGAACATTTTGGAGGACAAGGAGGAGTGAAAAAGAGATGTTCAAGCCCCTTGTCCACATCCGGCTCTGTATTGTACAGATTCCTTCAAGCCAATTGTTGACTTACATTGACCCTGTGAATTTCATAGGGTTTTCTTAGGCAAGGAATACTCACAGGTGGTTTTTACCCAGTTCCTTCCTCTGAAATACAGCCTACAAGGTTTAGCAAGGTATGATTAAGTGCAGTAACCAGTCACTGTCATTACAACTGAATTCTTCGTTGTTTTATCTCTGCCCCAAACCCTCTTCCTTTAATTCTTACAGAAGTCCCACATGTAGGCACTCTTGATAATAAGGGAACAAAACTGCTGGTGGTGATAGCATTCTAATTCTGCTTTTGAATAGAGCAAGGGAGCAAATGCAATCCCTCCTTCTGCCACCACCACCTTTAGGAAGATGTAACTGCATGGTTGATTCTCTCTCTTCCCAGTCTCAGCTGGGTGGCTGAGAGGAAGGACTGGAACTTGGTTTCATCTCTAAAACTGTCTGTTACTTTCTCTTTGATTAACTCATGCAATCTTTTCTTTTCTTTAACCTGAAGGGCTATTATATCATTAAAAGATACAAAAACTATCTTGATGATCCACACCATGACTTGGGCACATGGATACAGAAGTGCAAGTTGTTCAATTTCTCCCACAAAAAAAAGTTTACCGTTTCTTTTCACAAATTGGTTTCTCTTATGTTTAGGACACTGAACTAGAAAAGCTAAGGAGGAGCTAAATATCAGGTTTCTCTAAGAAGTTTGCTAAGGATGTTGATAACTCTCTTTGATTTCCAGACTTCCTCACAAGAGTACTTCTGAAAGTCTGCAGTGCAAATTTGTACAGAGATAGGTTTGTGATAACTTGGCAACTCTTCTCATTTCCTTTTCAGGAGGTTGCGGTTTCACACCTTCAAACCCCCAAAATGACAGTATAACTCCTTGATTTCCTTTTTTTTTTTTTTTTGGCAATACTTTGAATGTTGTAATGCTGAAAGATGTTTTGTGTGTGTAGTTTTCTAATGTATCAACGATAACTGCCTGGATATCATATATTGCGGGGGGAGATGAAAATGGGAAACAACTAAAGTAGCATGGCTCTCTGGCTTTGTTGTGTGAGCTGCTGTTCATTGTAAGAGAAATGTAACAGTTTTGTTATATTGATTTATATCATGGCTTTTCCTCAATTCAGGACTCAGCATGCCTTATAAAAGATAAAAACACATTCAATCAGCCTTCCACATATGTGGGTTTCACTTTCAGCAATTTGATTATTTATGAGTTTTTCCAAGCCCTGCCCCCCTACTCCAAGAAATTCTTTTCCAGGAAAACCATCCCTATTGGTGGCTTTGAAGCGGGAAGTTTAGTTGAGTGAATATAATTAGTCTATAAGTGAATGCAAAGCAGCAAAAATCTAAACAAGTCTGTAAAAATTTAATTCTTTAAATGAGTTACAAGAATTGCTAAACTTTAATTAGATATTTAAAATTTCCAGTAATTTGAAGTCATGGCAAAACAAAACAAAAAAAACCCTACTGTCCCCTCTTTCCAGTTTTTCCAGGAAAAACAGAAATTTTGAGAAAATTATTCACAGACTGAAACAGAAACACACATTTTTTTCTTTTTCATTTTTTATTTGTGTGGGTGTGACAGAGACAGTAATATTCATTTTTATGAGATTGTAAATATAGGTTTAGCCAGCATTTTTGGAATGTGATTTAGTTTTAACGGTTTTTAAATGAGAGTAAAAAGAGAAATGTAGCATTTAATTTATGATTTTTAAAAATATTGATTTAACAAAACTTGGTTTAAATAAAAATAATTGATTTCTATCCACCCTGACAGAATTACAGTAAGCATCATTTCCTTGATTAAAATAGTCCTTTTGACTGGAAGGCACATACACACACACAAAAGCAAAAGAGATTTCCTTCCTACAGCCAACCCCATCTATGTATATACACAAGCAACTGGGCATTTACAGGATCAAGCAACAGAGCTGTAGGCAGAGGCTATTCTAGAGTCCACTCAAGGGAGCCAGGAAAACTGAGACCACCATAGCTGCTTTGCTCAAACTGAGTGTTTTCCAGGGGAAGTCAAGACACCGCAGTGACAGGCATCTAAGATCTGCAGTATCAACAAAGTCAAAGGAGATTTCTCATCACATCACCAAAACAAAACCTGAAAACAGCATCATAAGTTAGTGTAATAGGCTGAAAGGTCACAAAAAGTGGACCCCACCTGGCACCATGAGAATAGCTTATACATGCAACTCTCTTCCTAAACTAGGTTTGGATGGGCCACTTCAACCCCCTTCCTATTACTGTGCAGCAATAATCCTGCACAATTTTCCTCAACATATCCCCAGAACTTTAGCTGTACCTTTCAATGTCTGAATGTCACTACTGAGTTTTCAAGCACATAGTAAAAGAGTTGCTAGAACTTTTGAGGAGGTGGAAAAGGAAGCTAGAATACTTAATACCTAAGATCTGACAGTATTCTGAGATAGTGTTGATTAGTACATCCCCTAATCCCAAATTCCCCAGTTAACAATATTATTTTTTTTCAAGGACTTACGACTACTTTGAAGCTAAATGTCTTGGGGAAGGAGGATTTTATTCAGATGAGGAAGAGGGGCTTCCCCTCATGGGAAATCCCCATCCCACGTCATACTGAGCACTGTTTAGGAATTCTATTGTCCTTATAGCTGAAAGTGTCTTTTAACATGTGTGGTGGTGGGCTAATATTGGGTTATACAAAACCATTATTCACAAGTAGGCAGTTTCAAGCAGCCAAGAGAAGGACTGCACTCTTGGACCCATACCTGATGTCCTCTCAAGCACAGTCTTCTCTTAAGGAACCTCCACCTCCAAAAAGAGGCTGCCACACAGAGCATCTTCTGCAGATAACAGAGAAACCAAGGTGAAGTAATGAGTGCAGCCTTGTACCAAAGCAGAGGTCCTTTCACAGTTATAGTACTATAATGCTACTTTAACTGCCACAGACCCTTCCTACAGAATCCTGGGCTTGGAAGTTGTGGAAGGGACATTTGGAATTCTCAGCCAGACAGCACTAGCGTCTCACCAGATTACAAACCCCAGGACTCTGTAGGATGCAGCCATGGCAGATTCTGATTACGGTTATGATTATTTTATTTATATCCCACCTCCTCCCCCCCAATATTGGTTCAAAAGGCACCAAGGTGCCAAAAGGGGTGATTACTACAATGCTTGATGTCCTTCAGCATCCAGCAAGGAGGGGGGAAGATCAGAAGGATAGAATGCGAAACTACCGGGAAGACGTTATGGGAACAGACAGGGCAAAAATAAGAAGACAGGAACTATCCTGGCTCTCAAAATGAAAGATATGTAAACATTGGAAAGGTTTGAAAAACTCTGGTTCTGGTGTAATATTGATGGCTTTCACTAATCATTGTCACAAATTTGTATTTCAAAGTATAAAACCTGTACACCACTCTTAGCAACCTTTGGAAATTTGCTGTGTTGCTTGCTAAGTCCAAATAAATCTTCTGGTAGAACTTTGAGTCTTCTCTGTGAGGGCAAGTTATCTAGTACCTGACACAGAGGAACATACCCTCTGTGTGTTCCTCATCTAGCGCAATCTGCTCTGCTCTGCCCAAGAAAACCTCATGTTTCCCAATATGCTAAAGAGTGGATACATAGGACTCAAGTTGCTGGACCTTCAACAGGGCAGTCAACTTTCACTTGCTGCAGGTGCAGCTACCCACATTCTCTGGCAAGCACACAAACATATCACAGCTGTTGCAGGGGACTGTAACAGCTCCCTCAACATCCACATTCAGTAGTCCTAAGTAGGCACTAAAACAGAACTCAAGGGCCCTCCTGCAAAACTCCCCAACTAGACACCTAGTTGTCCTTGCTGCCTGTTCAACAAGTTTCATGGACTGGGGACTGCAGTTATGCAGAGAGCTAATGGTTGCTAGATCATCCCCCAACCAAGTCTCTGACTCACTTCCTCTGGGCCTACACACAAGAGAACAACCGCACCCTAAGAAGCACACAAGCAAGTCTGCCTCAGGTCACAACAAACAATCATTTAATGCAACAGACACAATCTCACCGAAACACAATAGAACTCTAAGGAGCACATGAGCAAGGAAGCCCCCTCCCAGCCCACACACACACACACACAAACAAGCACCCTTAACCCTACAAACTTTCTGGGATCAGGCAGACCTAAAGTCCATGAACTTAAAGCCAGTAAACTCAAAACCAAAACTACACCCAAGATACTTCCATACAACAGCAGGCAAAACCAAGAGACACTTATTTATAGGATCAAAGGTTAATGTTCTCTTAAATAGCTCCAGTGAATTTTTTCTCTTGCAAATAGATTCAAGGTTCCACAGAAGCCAAAGCAAGTATTTGTCTGAAATTTCTGGCTAGCAATGTTGAAATATCTTTCCTACACAGCAAGTTTGGCAATGGGGCATTCCTGAAATTGTTTAAACTTGGTAAATATCTATACGTCAGCTTCCATTCTGATTACTTTAAGTCACTGTATAAAAAGTAGTACTAAGACTACTGCTACTATACCCAGGCAACAGTCGGTCAGTGTATGCAATACATGCAATGCAGTGGACAAGTAGAATAGATGCAATACCAATTCCATGTAAAATTAGAGTAGTAATTAACTTTGCAGATCAGTTTCTCAGGAACTATCAATACGTACGTACATTGTTCTTCAGGCACGGAAAATCAGAATGAGATCAGATGGTATCTTCATTTTTTTTTCTTAATGTAGATCAGGGATGAATAATATTTGCAATCCAGATATCGGATTGCAACTTCTATCAGCCTTAGCCAGCATAATCTATGATGAGAGATTGTGGAAGCCGTAGTCCAACAATATCTAAGAATATCTAAACAATATCTGAACAACATAAGGTAATATAACATCTAAGCAACAAGAAGAGTATATGCTACTATGTTGTCATATAATTAACAGATTTAAAAATATTCAAATGAAAATAATTTCCAACAGAAGCTTTTAAGTTTCTTCACATTTCATTGAATTCTCCCTCTACCATATACAGTAGGCCTTCCATGTTTGCGAGGGATAGGGACAGAGAACCCTTGCGAATGTCAAAACATTGCAAATAATAAACTAATGATAAAATAATAAAATAAAATAATAAATGGGTGATCAGCCAACATGCACATTCCTGCAGGCTTCCTCCGGAGAGTCCACACCCATGGAGGCCCAAGGGTGTGCAGGGAACAGGTGATCGTCCACCTTGCATGTTCCTGCAGGCCTCCTCTGGAGTGCCCACATGAGCAGAGGCCCCTGGGTGTGCAAGAAACAGGCAATCATCCCTGACCCCCCCCCCCGCACACTCCTGCCAGCCACCACTGAGCACCCATGAGAGCAGCGGTGAGTAGGTGCAGGGAAGAGATTACCCTTCTTCTTCCCTGCCCCTGGGCAAAAGGCCAGGGAATGGGAGAGGGAGAATAGGGGAGAGGCAAGTGGGCACTTTGCAAGTAATCAAATCCGCAAAAGTGAAACCCGCGAATGTGAGGGGAGAACTGTACAGTATTTGAGCTGTACTACTTGGGGTAGTATTTTTATTAACACAATATACAGGTATGCCTCACTTAACAGAGCCTCTCGGAAGGAAACTTCTTTTTACAAAGTATCTTCACAGCTGTTCTTTTCTTTTTGTCCGCTAGCTGGCTGGACAGTTTTTTGTCACATTGGCATTGGGAAGATAGTGAAGAAGCATGGGAGAAACATAGATCTGTATTTGGCCAACAAAATGGAAATCATAAGAAAAGTGAAGGCCAGTGTGTGGGGGAGATATCATCTCTAGATGCAATTTGGAAGAAGCTTTCAAGTAGTCTCTAGAAGGCTGCAAATGTTTTAGTTTGCTTATGCAAGGCTTATGTGATATGGGTGTTTCATTTTATGTGTATATACTTCGTTCAGAATAAAAAGTTTGCTGAAACATGTATCTTTTGGGGGCTGTAGGACCCTATCCCTATTCTTTTCATGTTATTTCCACTTCTGGTATCAAATTTTCTGACAAAGTAATGCTCAGGAACACGTGAACTTCAAAAACTCAGGTGCAGCTATACCTTTAAATAAACAGCGTTGAAAACAATCAGACATAATAGACCAAATTTCATTTGATTCTGAGCAACAGAACATTTTCTAGAAAGCCCGCTTCACTTCACATCAATTGGGAGGAGGGAAGAGAAGAGGAGGAAAAGTCCAAGAAGCATTTTATATTTCTGATTGTTTGATGGGAGGGAGGGAATAAAGCAATCCAGAGTACATAGCTTAGAGGATGACTCATGACCCATTTTAAAAAATAGGTACACGAACCCAAAATGATTGCTTCAAAAAGAAAACATGGATAGTTCAAAAGTTCAAACCACACTAAAAATGTATTGTTATATGCTATAAAAGTAGGTGCAAAGGTAGGTGACCAAAGTTGGCACAAAGTAAATTAAGTCATCCAGGTTCCTCAAGAACCCCAAACCTTACAAAGCATACAAAATTTCCCCTCTGTTGCTATAACCGCTGCCCCAACTCTCCACAGCTACCTTCCATCAATGATACTATGAAGGAAATAACCCTAAAATACAGAGAAACTTTTCCTAGTCATGGAAAAGTTAGTTTCACTATAGGGGTAACAATGCCAGAAATAGCCTCTAGGAGTAGTAATGCAAGAAATATCCAATATGGCATTCTTCACACGGACTTTGCAAATGAGGAGCTATATTTAAACAACAACACTTATTAGGAGCATTTCTTGATCAGATTAAACCCCTTTTCAGTCCTAATTTCTGGCTACATTGTGGTGAGTCAGTTCCCTATGTGAAAACTTTGGAGAACATGAACGTGATTCTATTTCGCATATGTTTTGGAGTGCCAGAAGCAAGGAAAAAGCACTCTGAGGCCTAAAGCTTCCTGTGAACAAAAGTTCTGGATAAGAAAACTTTGGTTCATAATACCACAATTTAATTTTGCATCTACAATGAATCTATAGCACTAAGATCAGCTGGTCTGGACAATATGCCAACTAGAGACATAATCACAGGAAAATGTATCACGTTTTATAGATGAGATACAGACGATCACACTGATGGGGAAAGAATATTGCTTGCTTTCAGATGGGTTAAAGTTGAGCCTCACACTGAGTTCTCCTTTTATGTGTTCTACCCTTGGGGCAGACTCATCCCAGGTCAGCAGAATTGTTATGTCCACCAGAGGCATATCCAGGGTGGGGCAAGTAGGGCATGTGGCCTGGGTACCAATGCCAGGGGGTGCAAAAAAAGCAGTGTCAGAAGTGGCAGAGAAGGTGGAGGAAGAGGAAGAGGAGGAGGAAGCAGCACGGAGATAGGTGTGCAACTTCCACACTTACCCTATGTGTTGTTTATGCTTGATATGCCTCTGGCATCCACCTTGAGGGTCCAAGTTCCTCCTTGCCAGTTTACATGCACCTTGCCAGTCGTTTCTCCATCCTGATTAGGACCACCCTCTAGTGTACAAGATGATAGAACTGCAGGAGGGCAAAACTATCAATTCCAGCCAATTTATGCTACAACTGAGATCTCCCAGAGTCCACCTCTCCTACACAAAGTTGGAACTGCATACTGCTCCCCAACACCTCAAGCTGGTGTCTGTGGTGATCTGCTCCTCAGAAGAATTCCAAATTGGGAATCCCAGAAGAACCGCTGATACAACCACAAGCACAAAGATACTAACACTTGTTATGAAACATGAAGACAGAGGTGTCTCACCTGAGTGATCTACTTCTAGAAAGGCAGGAGGAACCATTGGGGTTGTTAGGCTTGCAAACAGGCCCATAGAACACATTCTATCACATTTTTTAAATTTTTAATTTCATTTGTAAGCTGTCTTTCTCTCAGAGTGGGAGCCAAGGCAGCTCCCAGAAAGAGACAATTTAAAATACTTGAACAATGAAATTTTTTAAACAACTAAAATCTCCACATAAGACAATATCACAGCAATCATGAGTCCTTGAAGACAAGACAGAAAGATGTGGTTGGAGAAGTAATGAAGCACCTGAGAAATGACAGATGGAATAGACTGAACCCTGTCTGAAGGGAGTGAAACTTGTCCTTTGGCTGTGTTGATAACTGCTCCCAATGTTGGAGGCACTGAGACATGCAAAGGAGAATATTCCCACAGCTGACCAGAAAACCAAGCCTGAATAGACCACAACTGGACATCTTGAAGTCCCTGGTGAAAGGAAGTAGATCTGACCACTACACAGTCTTTATAAGGCAAACATCTTGGGGATGACAGACCTAAGAGCAGAACCTTTTACTGGAAGTATTGTCCCTGGTAGGCAAAGTGCAAGAACTTCCTGTGTTCTGGATAAATCAGAATGTGAAGATATACTTACAAAAAATACAGAGAAACAAGAAAATCCTGGGGCCTGAGGGTGTCCAAGATTGTTTTGAGAGTCTCTATTCAGAATCTGCACTTCCTCAGAAACTGGCTGACCCCCTTCAGTTCCAAAATGTACCTCCAAGTTTTGTTCTTTTAAGGAATTATGGGGGGAAAACGGAAAAGCAGCCCCTTGATCTTTGAGTGGATGGCATTGGTTTGATGGCTCCTGTATCAACAAGGTGCTGAATAGTTTCCTGTACAGGCAACGTTTCTCTTGGTTCTTCAACCTTGGGGAAGAAATGAAGAAACTGTGAGGAAGACAACAAAATCAATTAAATATTCCTCCCTTAAAACCTTAGAACCCACTGGTCTGATATAGTTTTCTCCTAAATGTGGGGGAAAAAATGAAGTATTCCTTCTACACGTGGAGGCAGAGAGTCAGGCCTGAGATTTATGCTCCTGCCTGTTGCCAGAGTTGATGACACCACTGTTGTTAGGTCTCTACTGTCCCTGCTGTGAGGGCTGCTGCATGGATTTGTATCTATGCTCAGAGCATTGGAGTCAGCCAAATCTACTGTCTCTGAGATGAAAAGAACTACTCTAAGTGGGAAGTCTTCCTATCAGCCTTTTTATAAGATGAAGCCAACACTTTTTTTCTTATCTTTGGGGTCCACCAAAACACGCTTAAGAGCTTCTTCAAAAAGCTCACTATCCCCCCAAAAGAGAAAAAGTGAGGCTTTTCTTAGAACGAGCATCCTCACGACACTTTTTCAACCATATCAGTGAATAGCATCAGTGAATAGGAACAGTTACTGCCTGAGCCCTTGTACTAAACTGAATAATATTAAGACTGGCATGAGCCAGGAAAGCAGCTACTTTCAATCCTTGATTAATTTCCTGGTCCAAATCAAGGCTGCCCTGGAGGAATATGTTAAGGAGCTACCTTGCCTACAAAAAGACAGATTTGGAAAAATAACAGATATAGCTGAGGGTGATCTACTAGCCCAGGAAGAGGCCTCATAAGCCCTCTTGAAAGCTGATTCAACCTCTACCTCCTCCGAGACCCTCCAAGTGTGCAAACACCAGAGCCGAAATTGGGACATCCAACAAAGTGACCTGGAGCTTGGACATCACTAGTTTGGGTAAGCTGTAAAACTTTTTAACTGCAATAGAACTTAGATGGACTGTGGCAAGTTTAAATCACTTCTCTCTCATACTTTCGGTCTTAATGGCGTCGTGTCTGGCAGCAGAGTAACGATCGTCTATCGCTTGCTGTCACCAACTGCAGTTTAGCCAGCAATACATCGCTAGCCAACAAGCCCCCATAAAATTGGGAAAGCAGGTGAGAGCTTAGGGTTGAAGAGCATCCAGAACTGCATTTGACCACCACCTTTTTTTTCCAGCGGCACCAATGCCGCTGAAGACTTTTTAAACTAAATCCTACAGCAAAGCTGTCAAAAGAAAAAATCTAAGCCTGCCTTTTGGAGGGTGACGCATTACCTCTTCCTAAGAAGTCTTCCATTCGTGGATCAAATTTTAGTAAGTACTTTCCTGCTCTGCAACTGATTAATGACAACATCTCCAGCTTGAGCTCGGAAGGGGAAGATTGTGGACAGGGAGAAAGAGACTTTTTGATCCGATCTTGCTGAGCTCGCTGGTGGGACTTTACTTTTTTTTCTTTGACTGACTATATATCTATTGGATCTATCATAGAGCACACCTTCGAAACTAACAGTGTAAATCTGAGAGATCACACAAATCTCAGCAGCTTGAGCTTGCAAGAACTGGCAGTGGGAGAAACGGCAGAGATCCTGCCAGTTTAGCTGAACTCGCCAAATTTAAATAGACCTCATATATCTGTATTCCCTTCATATTAACACTAAGCTCCGTAACTCAACAGGAGTTGATGACATTGATGACAATTTGATTTATTTAGGTTTGAGCTCACTAGAAGAAGCTAATTGAGAAGACACAGAGGAGAATGCTGCTGTCGTTAGCTGAGCTCGCCATGTTGACCTCTCTAAATAAATTTTACTTTCATTATTAACACTATTTAAATAATCACAAAGGGAGTTGCTAACAGGATCTATTCATCAACACTAGAAGCTGTGGTACGATTAGTTTGGATACAAAAAGAAACACTAGCAGAACAGTAGCAAAATAATTAGAGATGGAAATAGAGATGGAAAGAGAGAAAACAGAGGATAGCAGAGAACGAGAAGAGAACCTGAACACTGATGCATCTATTGTTATCAACAGCCAACCCCAATGAATTTAATGAATTTAATGAACTATATATTAACCAAGACAACTGAGCTCTAACTAATTGTATTACAGGGGGTAAAAAGTGCTACAGAAAATGGATCTAAATTGGTCTAACGGAACTAAAACAACTATAACTTACAAAATATAATTTATACATAACTTATTTATTATAATAACATTGTCATATAATAAAATTTCATTTGACTACTTTTAGGTGGCGTCTAAGAGACTGGAATTTTGATATTAATTATTAGATATCAATTATAAATTCCACTGTATTTTGTTTCTTTCCTTTTCTTTCCTCTCCTATTGTATGGGAGAGAAACAAACCAAGAATTAAACTGAAACTGCTAATGGAAAGAAAAGAAAAAGGAGATTGCGGCCTTCCAAATCTGAAACTATATTACTATGCCAACAGTCTAACATGGATTGTGGACTGGAAAACCCTAGAAAATGAACGAATCTTAAAGCTAGACAGTCCGGATATAAGATTTGGTTGGCACGCACACCTGTGGTATGGTAAAGAAAAAGTAGATAAAGACTTCCAAAATCATTATATAGTAAAATCTCTGATAAACATTTGGCAGAAATTCAAAAGAAAAATCTATAAGAAAATCCCGCAATGGATCTCCCTGCATGAATCTCTCTTTGGTAGATGGAAAGCCACACAAGAAAGATGAATTTGCTATAAAGACATAGTAATAGAGAAAAACTATCGATTAAAAACAAGGAATAAATTCGAAGAAGAGGGGTTTCCCAGTCAGTGGTTTCTATACATGCAAATCAAAGAAAGATTTAAAATGGATTTAAATTTGGAAGGATTCCTAAGCAAATCAGATAAAAATGAATTTGAAATAGCCATCTTTGACAACCAAACCCATCTGACATCACAGATTTACACATTCATGCTGACTCGAGAATTGGAAACAAATAATAAAAGATGTGATGGTCAAATGGGCGCAGAACATCAGCAAAAATATACAGTTGGAAGACTGGGAAAAAAGCTGGAGAAGGACACAAAAATTTACTTTATCACAAAATTTAAAAGAGAATCATTTAAAATTGTTCTATAGATGGTATTTAAGCCCCTCTACATTGAACAAGATGTATAAAATGGGCCAAAAGAATTGTTGAAAATACAAGGAAGAAGAAGGATCATTTTTTTCATATGTAGTGGTCATGCCCGAAAACAAAAACATTTTGGAAGAACACTACTAAAATCATGTCAAATATATAAAGAATTATTTTTTTATCGAATTTTTATTATTAAACTTTGTTCCTGACACAGAAGAATTCAATAAGAAAAAATTATGGCAAATAGTTCTATATATGACCACCACAGCCAGGACAATTTACGCAAGATATTGGAAGACTGATCAAATACCAGAAGTTGATCAATGGCTTTTAAAGCTTATGGAAATGAAAAAATTGGCTAAATTGACTAAAGCTCTCAATGGAACTGTAAGAAAAGAAAATGAGACAGAATAGCATCCAATAACAGCTTATTTAAAAGGGAAATTTGGAGATATTATCTTAAAACAAACAAATAAACAAACAGGGGATTGAAACCAACACTGACTTTCACAGAAGCAGAACACATTTATTACCAACAGTACTCCTAGTATAAATGTGGAAATGGTGTAACAATATATAGATAGACAAACAAATTGTTTAAATACATGTGCAAAGAAACTATATAAAACAATTATGAAGCATATAGAGGTATCTTTATTTTTCATGAACTTAGAGATAAACCCAAAAAAAGGAAAGCAGGAAGTACATCAGACAATTATATTGCAAATGACAGAAAGGAGTTATTTAGATTATGGTAAACATGGAAATTAAGGACAAGGCAGGAGTTTGTACAAGATACGCTATGATGGTAATTTAATAAAGTATAATTCTTAGACAAAAACATAGTAAAATATAACCAGCACATATAATTATGAATTTTAAAAAAACCCTACAACATAGAATCATAGAAATGTAGAGTTGGAAGAGACCACACGGGCCATCCAGTCCAACCCCCTGCCATGCAGGAACACCCTCAAAGCACTCTCGACAGATGGCCATCCAGCCTCTGCTTAAAAACCTCCAAAGTAAGAGACTCCACCACACTCCGAGGCAGCATATTCCACTGCCGGACAGCCCTGACTGTCAGGAAGTTCTTCCTGAGGTTCAGGTGGAATCTCCTTTCCTGCAGCTTGAATCCATTGATCTTAGTTCTGGTCTCTGGAGCAGCAGAAAACAGAAACATCTGTAGATAATTCCATGTTTACACTTTTTTATTATACATATATGTATATCATCTTATTTTTTTTATTTTTCTCCTTAAGTATTTACCTTTTTTTTTTAACATTCACAGAATCAAAAATAAATAAATAAACCACTTTCCTCTCACAACCTTCATAAAATTCACAGTAAAAGGAACATATAAAGAAGGATCTGGCTTAAGAAGGAAAACACACTTGCCAGCAGGTAAATCAAGATCCTCCAGCTGAAAAGGATCACACAAGCAGGGCAAGTCTAGAGTTTTTACAGCCTTGCACAATAAGATTGCAAAGAACTCAGAGTGAAAAAGTCTAGCTGAGGAAGGCAGCTTGGAGACCAAATCGTCCTCATCTGTAGTAACTCCCTACCTCACACTCAGAGGCCAAAGAATACACTGAATAACTAGAGCCCTTTTCATCAGAGGAATGGGTCATAAGAAGGGTTTACGATTGAATTTCCTCCTTTTAGACTGAGGAGCATGTTCAACTGTGGCCTTGTGACCATTCCACTTGGCAGGTTGCCACCATTTTATGTTCTAAAATGGCTGCCATGACAGAAATAAAAGCTTCCCCACCCTTTTCAAAATGGCAGACACAGTAATGCCTCTTTGGCCTAAACAGAGCAAGAAATGGCTAACTCCTCCACTAAAGGAGATGAGAGAGAGGAAGATGATGACATGCAGTGAGGAATATGCGCCTCAGAAGAAATGGGTACTTTAGGGACCTGATTCCTATCACTCAGAGGAGGAGGAGGGGCAGAGGGGGATGGGAACCAATGGCTGTGGTAAGAAAAGCTGCTGCTTCATGAGCTATAATTATCCAGACCCATATGCAGAAGTCTGGATGGAAGGCTACATGGGTGGGTGCAGGGGGAGAATAGAAAAGTCACTCACCTCAACCACCAACGAAGTCACAGCCACATCCCTATCCACTCAAGGCTTTGCATCTGTTGCATGAGGCATCCTAGTGAAGGGTGGGAAGATCTCTCCCCTCCAATCACACAGTTTCCCTGGCCTACTCCATGCAGTTAACTGTGGTTGTAATAGCAGCCCCAGAAGCTGAAATTGAATTGTCAGGGAAATATCCCCAGACATGCCAGGGCTATCATCCTCATGGGCAAAAAAAAAGTAGTCATAACAGGCAGAAGAGAATGAACTCTTGACCAGAAGAAAAGTAGAATAGAGACGAAAAAGCAAACTGGTTTTTGTTTTGTTTTTTTGACGGATTGAAAAGAATAAGACAGAGAGCCAGAGAAAAGGCAACAAGACAAAGGAACAGCTCCTGTACCCCATATCTTTTAGAAAACTGAACATTCTTCGCCTTAGACCTGTCAGTCTGAATCTGCTTGGATTTCTCAGGAGTTGCCATGTTGGTCACCCAAGCTCCCAAGGTTAAAAAATCCAGATCTATCCAATAGTCAAATCAACATCAGTGTTCACCTTAACTATTCTTAAGCTTTGGTCTATCAGGAAATTAACAGAAGAACAAATTGCAGCTTTTATATTATGATTTATTTAGTAACACAAATAGCACAGATTAATACACTCTCTTCAGCAACATAACTTACATGGAACTTAGTCTAGGTATCATCTTGCACATCTATTAGAATTAAATAGCAACGTATTAACACCCCCACTCCTAGGACAGTAGAGTCTCGATTATCCGACATAAACGGGTAGGCTAATAGTCGGACAGTCGAAAATGTCGGATAATCCGGAGGGTCAAAGAAATCACCTTGAAATCACCTGTTGCCATACTTTGGCCCTTGTTTTGGGGCCTGGAGGTACTCACCCAGCGCGCTCGCTGCCGCCGCTGCCGCACTCGGGGCCGTGTTTTGGGGCGAGGCTTCACTCGCCCTTCTCTCCTTGCCCGTCGCGGCCGCCATGTTTGGGGGCGTGTCTGGGGGCGCGGAAATGCCTAAAGCCACGCACCCAAGCAGCCGCGACGTCGGATAATCCAGAATGTCGGATGACCGAATGTCCGATAATCGAGACTCTACTGTATGTCTGTTTATCTATACACCAGTATTCAGTTAAGTATCAAATAGCAGGCTTCATCAAGAAAAGACTATTTTACCACACCAGGAGTTCGGATTATCAGCAATTACTTGGCAGCAGTGGTAGAGGTAAACCACCTTCCCTGAGAGCAAAATCTGGTGCTTTGCTGCTCAAAAGCCTTCATTTAACCATTCTTCCCCTGCTCTCTCATCCAATCAAAGGAAGGATCTGAGGTAAGGTAGGCATCATTACTATTCTACTTGTTTCAGCCAGTATATATATTGAGATTTATTTTCTCTCCCAACCTACACAGGGGTACAATATTCACTTATGCAACATTTTTGGCTCCTTAAGAAAAGCCTTTTAGGCCAAAGTGTTTTAAGAGTATTTCTAGAAGACAGGAGTACATTGTCTTCAGTAACTCCTCCCACTGATTATATTCTGAACTCATTTCTCTCTTCTTTTTAAGTCTATTTTAAGTCTCCCAACCTACTGTACAGATGTGAAGATGTTTTGCTGGCATTAGGCCAGTAACCTTGCGCTGTCAACATTGTTATTATTACAAATCTTGCCAAAAAACCCCATGTTAGGTTCACCTTTAGGGTCACCACAAGTAAGAAAAGATTAGGAGGCATGCAACAATGACAATCATTTTCATCTTATCTTTATTTATACTTAGTCTAGCTTCCTTTCCAGAGCATGCATGTATTTATTTTCATAACATGCTATTCTGTAATATATATCTATGGCTCCAAAAAATTAAATGAGGCAAACAGAAATCTAAAAAGCAGCCCAGCTTGTTACAAACCTACCAAGAGCAAGTTAAAAACAAAACTTTATTGTTCACTGGCTACTCCCCCTGCTGGCTAATTTTGCAAACTTCATTCTACTTAATCAGAGTAAAAGGAGAGGAACAACCCACTAAGGATGCTTCCCCTCCACTACTTGAAAATTTTAAATTTGATCTAGGTTCTTAGGAAGTATGACATCTCTACCCTCTGAAGATCTCTCTTCACTCTAAATTAGGATTGGGAATGATGCAGCCCACGGGAGCCCAACCCCCTCTGTTGGAGTAAAATTCTGAACAAAAATTGAACTCTTATTTCTAGAGAGGTTAATTTTCCTGTTATATGCTATTTGGGCCTCCACCACTTCATCGCATTTCATTTAGAAACTGAAAAGCCAGAAATGACCCTCTGGGTAGAGTCACAGACCTTCCACACACACCTATTCCTGCTCTAGTTGAAAGCCAACCATATCCCACCACCCTCATAAATCTGTTTTTACTTAAAAAATAAATAAATCAAAATTTGCTTTACAAAACAACCTCCCATGTAGCAAAAATGCAATAGCTTTAATAATTAATGAATATGGAATTTCACAGTTCCAGCTCCTGTAAATCTAAATTAGATCCCTGAGGTTTAAAACTTATTTTGGTATGCGTATCTCTTTGTACACACTCTGACATTTTGTTTGTTTCCCAAGCCCCAGTTCTGTTTAGACAAAACTTTAGGGAAAATGTTGAAATATGGTTTCTGCCTTACCTTTTATCTGTTCTTTTGAATGTTTGCATCTGAAATTGCTTTAGATTACCGAGAGGCTGACCAATGGCATTTAGGGTTTACAGTCAGGATGTGCCAATTTGGGGTGGTTTCTGGAATACATTTTATACTGGTTCAAGCCACTGACCTATCTAGGTCAGTATTGTCTAAAACATGGTTCTTAACCTTCATCCTCCAAATATTTTGGACTTCATTTCCCAGCATCCCTGACCACTGACCATGCTAGCTAAGGTCCCTGGAAGTTTCCACTCACATCTGATAAACAAAGCAAGCTACACAGCCAACTTTGGTAGATACATGAAACTCAGAGTCACCCAAGATTCCTTTGCCTTAAGTACAGCCAGCTATACTTGCCTACTGTAACCCAAGGCCTATGGGCTAGAAGCAAGAAAAGACAACATAAATGAGAAGCATGCTGAATACTCTCTCTGCAAGGTTAATACTATTTATTTTCTTTGGAATATAGAATAACTGACAGAAGGTTTATTATTTCTAGTTGATCCTTTATTCCTGGTTTTGATGTGATCTGTCCACATACCAGGAAGTGTGGAGTCTAAGGCCTGTCTACCTGTTTCTATAGGTTTTTTTCTCTTGTTCTTAGGTTGTTACTGTTTAGTACCTCTCAGTTCAAACAAAGCAGCGCTTGGAGTTAACCCACTGATTAACTTTCTCTATTCTTCCATTTAATGCTGAAGTTAATATTTGCTTTAGTGAACTGGATTGTTAGAATTTGTTACAGTGACTGCCTCTCTACCGGTCACATTTAGTAAAACAGGATGGCTGCTGCCTAATGAGAAGAAATACTAGAAATGGAGGAAATGTGCTACATGCCTTTTGTTAGCCTAATCTATGTGATTTCTTTGAGAAGAGCACAAAGAGAGAGAGAACTTCCTGGAGCCCAGGTCAAACAGTTGGGTTCTTGTGTGGAACAGAAGCTAAGTTTTCAAAAGATGAAAAAAAAAGAAAGAAAAAGAAGAAAAAAAGTGAGTCCTCAATGGGGATGGAAAAAGGTGATCTGCTCACTTAACAGGATACCAGGGTCTTCAAGTAGCCAGTCCCTTTCAAAATGGGTGTTTTTGAATCTTTCTGAGGGATGGAGGTGCACTGCAATTCAGTTCAATAATTTCTTCTCCTCTTGACTGGTTTCCACTGTATGTAGGGGTACAATATTCACTTATATAGCATTTTTGGCTCCTTAAGAAAAGCCTTTTAGGCCAAATGGCGTGCTCTTTTTTCCTCCTGTTTTTAAGTGTTTTAGAGTACTTCTAGAACGCAGCAATACACTGTCTTCAGTAACTCTTCCTCCTCCCATTGATTATATTCTGGACTCATTTCTCTCTTTTTTTAAGACTATTTTTCATCAAATTTAAGTATGTACATAAAAAAAGAAATAAGCAAAAAAAAAATTAAAAAGCAACAAAAACTCCATCAAAAACACAATACAAAGTATCATATTAAATACTGTAATAATAAATCATCTACATACAAATTAACAAAGACAATCCATCACCTAACATCTAACAAAAAGAGTAAAAATTAATAGTACATAACCATACATACCATGACACACTGTAATTAAGGAAAGAAAGATTTAGACTTCCCCACATGATGAGGTTCCAACCCTAATTAATAACTATTAGAAGTCATCCTTTCCACAATAAAAAAGGGAAGAAACAGAGAAAATCATAAGTAAATATATTAATATTAATAACCAAAATTTACCATAATCATATAAAAATTTGCCAAGATATACCATTCCCTTTTGTTAATATTCTCATTGGCTATGAACAAAAAAATTAAAAAAAGGTTTTTTTAAAAAAGTTTCCCCTCTTCCCCCCAAATGTAAATGTCTGAGAGATTGCTACACATCATTGTATACAAAGGACTGTGTTTCTTTCAGCTATACGTTATAAACACATAACAATGTATCCTTAGGTTCTCCCTGTAATTAAGACAAGTGACACAATATCATATCTAAGTAACTAAGAATTAAATATTCAATCTAGATACACTAATTTTATCAGTTTTTGATTGAACAAATTCCTTAAACAGATCCCAAACTCTGCAGAAATTACTATTAGCTTTATCTTCTAGTATATAAGAAAGTTTATCTATTTCTGCAATATCAGTTACTTTTTCAACCCACCTTTCCTCGTTGGGGACGCTAAGCAATCTGCAGTGTATAGAAAAGACTATTATAACCACAGTGCCATACCACAATCTTCCAATCTCACCATCTTTCCTTTTATCAAATTTACAGATACCTAATAGGAAGAATTCAGTAGTTAAAGGAACTTTTATCTTCAGATTTTTTTGCAATTAGACACAAATCATAAACCAAAATCTTTTGGCACTGTTATATCCCCACCACATATGGAAGAAGGTTCTTATTTCTTTGTCACATTTCCAACATTGGTTCTTGGTATTTTTATACATTTTGGCAATCCTATCAGGTGGGACATACCACCTATTTTCATGGAATTCTAGTTTAAACTACAAGATCTAGTATACATAAATAATATTATATTTCCACATTCCTTTCCAGTCTTCCATGAGGATATTATGGCCCAAATCCTTTTACTATGCAATCTTTGACCGTCCCGTCAAATTGAACTTCAGCAGCATTCTGTAGCTTAGTAAGGAAATGTTTGTCCCTTTTGAGCAAGTGATCTTTAAATTCATTTCTTAGTTCCACCCCACCAGCGTCCACATTCATTTTTAATGTTTCCTTAATTTGTAAGTACAGGAACCACTGTATATTTATTCCTTCTTCCTATAACTATTGTTTTTCTTTTATCTGAAAGGAATTTTCATTTTGTTTTAATAGATCTCTATATGTGGTCCAATCATTGTACCTTCTTAATTCTGCAATAGAGTGTGCTTCCACAGGAGAAGTCCAAGATGGTAACTTACAATATAACAACAATCTATACTTCTCCCAAGTTCTGTATAAAGCCTCCCGTATTGTATAGGTACAAAAGGATTTCTGCAGTTCAGCTTTATTATACAATAAGAAGGCATAGAGCCAAAATTCAGGTCATGACCCTCTATCAGTAAAAGTTTTTGATTATTTAGCAAAATCCATGGTCTTACGCAGGTCAAATAAGTGGCAGCATAATACAAACTCAAATCTGGTACAGTGAAACCCCCTCTAATTCTGGTATCAGTTATAGGTTTGTATTTTATTCTCGGGGGTTTTTTTTTATCTCTCCACATAACTTTAATTGAGTCTTTTTTTAAATTCCACAGACTATGACTTGGGGATCACAACTGAAATAAAAATAAGATGTTGAAAGTTGAGATTCTGCCCATCAAAGACAAGACCACCAATTTCCAAATTTCCAATGTTTTTGTGTCAACTTCCAAACTTTCAGCTGATTATTTTGGAATAAATAATTGGTTTGTTGGTGAGCTCAACTCCTAAATTTTACTTTATTTACGCACTAAATCCTTGATTTCTCTTCTAATAAATCTCTTTCTTGGGGTTTCGAATTCTTAATAATCATCTTTTAGATTTGTTAATTTTGAAACCAGCAAACTGTCCAAATTTATTTAACATTTCTTTTAACTTATCAATTTTGGGGATTAGATCTTCCAGGAAGAGAACCATATCATCAGCAAATGCTTTAATTTTATATTTATATTTGCTAATCTTCACTCCTTGTAATTATTCTTCTTTCCTTATGCTCCTAAGAAGAACTTCCAGAACCAAAACGAATAGTAGAGGCAATAAGGGACATCCCTGTATCACTCCTTTCCCAATTTTAATGTTTTCTGACAGATTGCCATTAATAACTAAATAGGCCTTTTGGTCATCATAAACAGCTTTAATCCAGGCTGAAAGTTCTCTCGCAATTTCATATATAATTTCACATACTGAAGAACATTTATCAGAAAATTCCAATTAATATTACCAAAGGCCCAGGATACCCCTTGTTCTCATTATGAGATTTGTATACTCTGTAACATTTAATACCATTCTTATATTGTCTCGCATTTGCCTTCCAGGGAGAAAGCATTCTGATCTTCGTGAATGTAATTTGGAAGTATCTTTTTAATTGGTTGGCTAATATTGATGCAAAAAAAAATTATAGTCTTCATTAAGAGAAACAGGTCTGAAATCTTTACAGGGAGATCTGGAGTCTGCCACTGGTATCAGAGCAATACTCGATTCCTTCCAGCTTTCAGGAAACAATCCAGTATCTATTATCTTTGAAGCATTTGTAGCAAATTTCCATGAGCCCATCTGGTCCAGGTGCTTTTGTTAATTTAGATCCGTCAATAGCTTCACGTATTTCTGATACTGAAAATGGTTTGTTCAAAATTTCTTGGTGCTCCAAATGAATTTCAGGGACAGAATGGGAGTGAAGGTATTTTTCTAAACTATCAAGATTAGTAGCAGAATGTATATGATACAGATTTTGGAAGTAATTATGGAATATTTTTTGTATTTCCTTTAGATCAATAAAGCTTCATTTACCGTCTTTAATTTCAGAGATTACTGGCTTTCTCTTCTCTTTACAAATCTTGTAAGCTACTGAACAGCCATGTTTATTAGCGTGTTCAAAATGGCTTTGTCTAATAAACTGCATCTTCTTACAAAATTCTCCACTTGTGACCACGGAAAGTTATTTTTTGCCATTTCCGCACTACAGTGTTATAGTGCTATTTTTCCACTTTCAACATCCTATGGAATTCTAGGGTTTGCAGTTTAGGAAGAGGCATTTAGAATTCTCAGCCAGAGACCTCTTTGGCCTATGTAAACAAAAAATCCCAGATTTCCACAGGATGTTGAAAGTGGAATAATACCACCATAACAGTGCAGTACGGAAATGTCCCCTGTAACGCTTTTTAGTGTTTGAAGGACTTCTTTTGAGTTTTTCTTCAAGTTTGCTTCTCATTCTTTAATTTTTCCCATTATGTCATCAATATTCTTTCTTTGCTTCTTTTTTCATTCAGAAGACTTCTGAATAATAAGTCCTCTCATTGCCGCTTTAGAGATGCCCCTAACATTGAGTCATCCATTTCATTCTCCAAATTTATTTTTTAAAATTTTCTTCTCTTTTACAAGATGAACTAATCTCATGTTGGTATAAGAGAGCATCATTTAATCCCCATCTTCTTTGCTTGGAGTGGAATTTAATGGATCTACTTACTGGATTATGATCAGAAAAAGACTTGGTTGCTATTTCAGCTTTATTATTAAGCATTACCTTAGGTATCCATATTATATCAATTCTGGACCATGACTGGTGATGACTGGAACAGAAAGTGAAGTCTTTCATATTAGGTTGCTTGAATCTTCAGGTGTCAACCAATTGTAATTCTTCTGCCTCTATCGTCACTAAACACTAATTTCAGAGATAAAGAAGCTTTAATATACAAAACCACAACTCTTCTTTTGACAGATAGAGAAGATATCAATGTTTCTTCCAATCTGGGACACGTCAAACATTTCAAGTCCTTCCTTTTAACGTGTGTCTCTTGGAGACAACAAACTTCCAAATTAAGTTTTTTTAAGTAATGAAAGTTTTTTTCCTCTTTCTCAGTGAATTCAGTCCATTAACATTCCATCAAAAAAGTACAATTCATCTTTTATTTGAAAAAGGCCAGATCATCAACACTGAAGTCAATAATTTTTACTTTCTGCTATATCCTCAGTGTCCAATGTTTATCTTTTAAATTCTAGGTCTAAATCCACCAGTCTTCCTTTCTCTGAGGTATTCTATCTGTTTGAAAGTCTTTAGTTTCACATTCTTTAGATTTTGGTTAGTTTTTTCCCAATACAGATCAGTATTTTCTCAAGAATTCTTGAGTCTTCTCTATTGAGTTTAGTCTGTACCTCTGTCCATTAAAGGTGAAAATAACACCTTTCAGTCAGTCTCATCAGAATATTATCTGATCCATCTAAGCTTAGCAACTATGAAGTCATAGTCTTTTCTTTTTCTTGGAATTCTTCTACTATTTCTATCTTTCTTAACTTGATCTAGGGTATCTTGCATCTCAGAGATTAGGTTTTTCAAGTTCTCCAAATCTTGTTTAATTTCCAGCATATAAGATCTCATCCCATTAAAAAATTTCTTCAGTGTTCAGATGGGTCACCAAATGTGTCTTTTTCTGCCTTGAAGTTCTGCAGAGCAAAACTCAGCAGATCCTATCTTCTACATTTTATCCCAGCAATATTAAAGGTTTTTTTCTCATTAAAAAATACCAGTTTTAAAGGAATGCAATTTCATAGCCATTATTACCAAAACATTACCTAATACCCCAAAAATACTTAATTATAACTAACACCTTAATAATGACCTTTAAAAATATTTTAAAGCATTAAAAAAGTTAATTTGGTAATGATAAGATAGAACAATTATATTTAAATAAAATAATAATAATAATAGAGATTAACCTTTATGCTGTGCAACAATCTATAAAGTCTCTACTGAATTATGTTTCATGACTAAATACTTATCTAATAGTAGTAGTACTTCCTTAAATTTGAGAAATTCAGACTGAGAAATTCATTACAGAAAGAAATATAATTTTAAAAAATCACAAGTATAAGAAGAAAAATACAGTTTCCTATATTTTCCATATGTATATGTAAGTAATGGAATTCAATATATAATGCTATATTAATTGTATTTCTATAATATATACTTTGCAAGAAAAGAAGAGGAGATAACGATAGTAAATATGCAACTGTGAAGGTCCTCTTTAAAATACAAGTACAAACTGAAAATATAAAATTCTCCTTCCTTCTTCCCCTTCCCCCTCTTTGTCTTTGTATTTGTTCTTCTTTTTTCTTTATTTCTCCTCTAAGTTTTAGGCTCATTTTTCCCAGCTCTCTTTTTAAAATCTTTTTATCTTCATCTCATCCAATTCATCAAATTGGTTGATGCACAAACAGAAATCTATGAGGAAGTTCCATAAGAAGAGAATTTAAGTCCTTGATTCTGTCCAGTTCCATCTCTCTTCTCTCAATGCTGTCACAGTGCACAGACTTAAGTCAGCTAACCTTGAAAACACCGGAGATTAGGATCTGCAACTACAGTCAAAAAAGTTCCATGGAGGAAGATTGATGAAGTAGAAGGGCAAAAAGGAAACAAATCAAAGAAGCTATAAAGTTCCTTACACATACAAAATAGTTACTTTATTCACTTGGTTATTTAACTGTTTCAAGCTAATTTCACTCAGGGCAATTAGTCTCTCAGCTCCTTGATCACTCTGTCACTAAGTCAAAAAAAGAGAACTAATAAGTCTAAGAGATAAATAAAAAATCAGATAGGAAAGCCAAAAAGAAAAAAAACAAACAAGCTGCTCTCCATCCAGTCTTCCCAATGTATTCCTGTTAAAGTTTCAGATCCGGGAAAGGGAAAAAAAGGCTCTAAGAAAAATCCTCAAGTGGTATTTATAAAAAGGAACTTCTCTTGTCTCATCAGGAGTCTTCCAATTAGTTAGAAAGATTTTAAGGAAAAAATTACCTTAAAGAGAATTGAAAAAAAAATTGGAAGAAATCTGGCAGCTGGAAAAGTAGATGGAGGGGAAATTTCCTCATCTTCCAATTGCTGCAGGCAAGATATCAAAGCCAGTGACAGCCAGTCCAACTGATAGTGGTTTCTTGTTGATCACCGATAGGGTGATGAGCCTTGGCTCCAGTTGCTAATCCCACCCTAGCTGCACCTCTGAATTCCAAGCTGCAGAACGAACCAGACTACTAGTGGATTCTCAGGTGGTAGCCTGCAGTAGCAGTGATCTTCAGCACAGGGCTTAGAGATCATTTGTTCCAGCTCTCTCTGAATTAGAAGTCAGACTCATTTCTGTTGAATATTATTTTGTAATACATTTTAAATTATTTGGGCTAACCTACAAAGAACTCTTTCACAACTCTGTAGTGTTATTACATAGTATCAGGGTCTTTGATAATTAAGTTAAAAGTTTTGCTCAAATCCATCCATCATTTCATTCTCTCTTGACATCTCCCTCTCTCTTCCCATGCAGCTTTCAACTCACACACTCCTTCTCATTTTCATCCCTCATTGCTCCCCTTTAATTATACAGCCAGAAGTAAGTAAAGAAAAAAATATGGAGAAAAGTGGACTTAGTAGATATTTGACAATTAAAATTGCAAATACCACAAATTGTACCTGAATTCCTCACTCCATTCCACATGCAAAATTGATCTTTCTTTCAATTTCTTCACTGGCAACAGGGAACAGAAAGGACATGATGATTCAAGCATGAAGAAAAATATTATGGATATCTTCAGAAATTCTCCAAAATATCAGATTAAAAATCTTCCACTCTTGATTCACTGATCAATCTTTTTAACTATCCACTTCTTGCTTTACTTACACCCTCTAACTTAAATAAATCATTCCTACTAACTTTTTACAAACAAGATATTTAAAGACTGAATGAAGAATTATTTGTTGGTGGGCATAGAAAGAAAGAGAGATAATAAGAATAGATCATAGGGTTGGAGGAGATCACAAGGGCAAGCTACTTCCAACTCTCTGCTGTGCTGGAATATATATGTATAATAATCCCAAGAGATGGCCACTGAAGATTTTCAAATAGGGAAAGTCCACAACCCTAGAAGGCAGTACATTCTATTGTCAGACATTTCTTACAACCAAGAAGTTCCTCGTCATGTTTAGGTTGTATCCTTTTCCCTTGTAATGCAAATCCATGAGTTTGTATTCTAGTCTCTGGAGAAGTAAAAAACAAGATTGCTCCATGTTCTACATGGTATCACTGCAGATATTTAGAAATAGCCCCTCTCAGTCTTCTCTCCTTCATACTAAATATGTCTAGTTTCCTAAGTCTTTCTGCATAAAGTTTTGTTTCCAGATCCAGATGAATCACACTGTTGATTCATGTTCAGCTTGTGGTCAATGAAGACGCCTAGATCCCTTTCACCCATACTATTTTCAACCCGTATAGGTCTGAAAAGGTTGCTGGTTAAGCTTAATGTATATTGTTCCAATGAAATGTTGAACATCAATTATACTAAAACAAAGGTGATGGTATTTGGTAAAAGGCACTCTTCCTTTCAATGGTCTATTAATGGTCAACAAATTGAGCAATGTCGGGAATCTAAGTACCTAGGAATTCATTTTACAGAAGATCTTTCCTGGAAGCCCCACATTGAAGCTATCAGAGCATCTGCTCTGAGATCAGTTGGAGCAATCCTTAGATTCTATAACTCCGCAGGGGGTCATCAGATTGTCCCAGCCCTCAAAATCTTTCAGAGTAAAGTTATAGCCCAGATGCTGTATGGTGCCGCAGTTTGGGGATGGGATAGTTCCTTGTTAGCCAAATTGGAAACTATCCAAAATGTTTTTCTTAAAAAACTATTAAGACTCCCACCTGGCAGCCCTGCGGCGCTGGTCCGAGCTGAGGTTGGTTTGCCTCCGATTAAATCGCGTGTGCATTATACCTTGTTTAATTATTGGAGAACCGTAAAAGACTCCGATGTTAGAGTCTTCCCCAAGTTTTGTTTTGAACAGTTAATACATTGTAAAACCTGGAGTGCAGGTTTTGATAGACTATTGAAAATGTACCCTACCCTTGGTGATAATTTATATACCCTGAATTCAAAAGAGAAACTTCGCAATTACTTCTTTGATTACGGTGTCCAATTTGACAGACAGGACATTAACCATTCTAAATTTTCAAAATGGTACAAATTATTTAAATTTGATCACCAAAGGGCTGTACACCTGACAAGGCTTACATATCCAAATCTTCGCCAGGCTTTTACAGCCCTTCGATTCCAAACTATGCCCACAGCCATGATTGATGGCAGATACTTGCACGTCCCATTGGCCCTTCGTACATGTATTTGCAGGGCCCCAGAAACAGAGGACCTGCTGCATTATCTGTTTTCTTGTTCTTTGTACGATGAACCAAGAACAAAGTTCTTGGGGGCTATTTTGTCTTCTTTACGTGCAAATACCATATCCGAAAAGATCTTTTACCTGCTGTCCGACACCGATTCGGTGGTAACTCGCAAGGTCTCTATGTATGCACTTGCAGCTATGAAAATCAGGGCTAGTTTCATCAAGGATATGGCAGTTGACTGTGCTGGGGATGACCTCTACTGATTTTCATTGATTCTATTAATTTTAGCACTAATGTTTATTCTAATATATCTTACGGATTTATAGTTTTATATTTTATATATTATACAATCCTAAATGTCCATAATTTATTGTACTAGGCATCTATTGTATTTTACATGTTTTTAATAGATGATGTGTTGTAATATTTTAATGTTTTAAATCTACTTTATTTGTATTTGTAATTCTATTATTGATCTTGGTGATATGCATGTAAATGGCCTACGGCTAAAGCATTATATAATAAATACTATTTTCAAGAGAAGTGTCACCCATCCCATATCTGTGCATTTCATTCTTTCTTCCTAAGTGTAGTACCCTACATTTTCCCCTGTTATTTCATTTTGTTAGTTTTGGCCCAGCTTTCTAATCTGTCAAGATCATTTTGAATTCTGATCCTGTCCCTTTGGATATTAGGATAATTTGGTGTCATCTGCAAATCTGATGAGCATGCCCTCTATTCCATTATCCAAGTCATCAATACAGACGTTGAATAGCACTGGGCCCAGCACAGAACCCTGTGGCACTCCACTAGTCACTTCTTTCTAGGATAAAGAGGAGCCTCTGGTGAGCACCTTTGCATTCAGCTAGTCAGCCAATTACAAATCCGCCTAATAGTAACATTGTCTAACATACATTTTACTACCTTGTTTACAAGAATATCATTGTCAAAGGCCTTACTGAAATCAAGATACACTGGATCCACAGTACTCCCTTCATCCACCAAACTCATAACTCTAAAAAAAAATGTGATCAGTCTGGCATGACTTATATTTGAGAAGGCCATCTTGATTTTAGTGATCATGGCATTCCTTTCTAAGTCCTTACAGACTGTCTAATGATCTGCTCTAGGACCTTTCCTGTTATTGATGTGAGGCTGACTGGGCGATAATTATTTGGGTCCTCTTTTTCTCCCTTTTTTCAAGATAGGGACAACATTTGCCCTCCCCCTGTCTGCTGGGACTTCTTCTGATCTCCAGGAACTATCAAGGCTTAGGATAGAATTTTAAGAGTTGGAAGGGGCCACAAGTGCCATCTATTCCAACCCTCTTCTGTGGAAGAACACATGACTACAGAACTACTTGAAAGATGCCCATCCAATCTCTATTTAAAGACCTTCAAAGTAGGAGAGTACACCATCCCACAAGGCAATCTGTTCCACTGTTGAAAAGTGCTTATAGGACAGGACAGGTCCAGACAGTTACTGAACTGTTCCTAATGCTTGAAAGGAATCTATTTTCTTGTAATACGTATCCCTTGGTTTGAGTTTGTGTTGTCAAGCCACGTGTCACCTATCCTGTTCTATGTATTTCATTTCTCCTGCCTAGATACTGTACTGTATATTTATCCCTCTTGAAATTCTTTGATAGTGGTTGTTGCTGTTATGACCCAACTCTCCAATCTGTAAAGGTCATTTTGAATTCTGAGCCTGTTCTCTGGGATAGTAACTACCCTTTCCTTAATTTGCTGTTAACTGCAAATTTGATAAGCCTGCCTTCTATTCCATCACCTAAGTCAGTAATTTCTATTCCCCAGGGGTACGAACTAGGACATTCAGGAGTATGTGGGGAAAAAAGATGAATAATGACAGAAATAGGCACACAGGTCAACAGTAAGACAAGATACAAGTCCAAGATTATTAAATTAATTTGAAGACATAGGAAAAAGTTGAAATTTTTGGAACGAAAAAAAATGTTTGAACACAGAAATAATCTAGGCAAATGGCTGCCTTACAGATTAAGAAAAGAAAGACAGAAGAGAATAATTTTGAAATTCAAAGAAGGTGACAAAGAATTTACTAAAAATAAGGATTTACAGAGATTTTTTTACAAATATTTCTCTAAACTACATTCAAGAAAAGATACAGATGTTACTAAAATCAAAGAGTACCTATGGAGACAAAATTTACCTACGTTGACAGAAGAAAAAAAAGAACAGATTAACTGTAAGATCAGCACTATGCAGATTGAACAAGCTATTTAAAAAATGAAAATAGGCAAGACTCCAGGACTGGATGGATTTGGAACCATTTACTATAAAATCTTAAACGAAGAACTACTACAATTTATATTTAAAGGTAAAGTCATCCAAATTCTCCAAAATACCATCTTGGATATTGAAAAAAAGAAAAGAATGCAACTTTCTGATACAATGCTTACAAGAAACTTGACATAAATTACAAATGGGAAGACTACATGGAATATCTTTCACATTCCAAAAGAAAAAAAAATCTTCTTGAAGTTAGTGGGACAATAGCTACAAAACCCATCTAAATAAACAATTAACTCAAATTATAAACAATAACACACAGTTAAAATGTAGTTTCCATCCCAACCATCAACTACTATAATGGTAAATTATGCAAGCACTAGCGCAATAAAGTTAATGTAACTGAAATTGACATTTACTGATTAATCTTATTTTTACAGTAAAATTTAATTAATAGGTAAAAATAATCCTTATAATATATGTATATATTAATAATATTAATAATAACATACACATATTATTGTTTAGGTAGTATAAGTTAGATAGTTTAATGTAGAATTTTTTTTAATGTGCACCGTTCATCTATTGTCTCTTTTCCTATATGTTATTGTTCTGTTCTTGTCATTTTTATATATATTCAATAAAATTTAAAAAATAAAAATAAAAAATGAAGTTAGTGGGAGAAGCGCAAATATTTTGGGAAGAAAAGATCAGAGATAAACAATCATCAATAAAAAAAATGTAAGAAAAACAACAACAACAATTTCAGGAAACGGAAGAGAAAGAAGAAACCAAAGAATCACTAAAAAAACAAATTAGACAGAAACAAAGAATTACAAGTTACAAAAAAGACAAACCCAGAGGTGGTACGGATAGAAGACAAACTCTAAAAAACAAAAAAAAAGATAAAAACTATCTCACAATGAATATCAAATTCCTTTCTTGGAACATTTATGGATTGTATTCAATCTCCAGGACAAGATAAATGTATAAGTATTTGGAAAAACGGAAATGTGATATCATTTGTTTACAGGAAACATGTATAAAGATTACAGATAAAAAAATACTTAATAAATCCAAAATTAGGTAACGAATTCATCTCAGCAACTGATAAACAAAGAGGAGTTGCTATATATATAAATCAAAAAATACCTCCTAAAGAAATATTTATGATCTGAATGGTTTCTTTATTGAACTAGAATTCTGTCTCCAAAATTACAAAATCTCGCTAGTACAAATATCCATCTCAATAGAAAACAAAGATTTTTTCCCTCAATTCTTTGACAAAATATCAGAATACAAGTATGATAGTCCTATATTAATGAGGGATTGTAATGGAGTCATGAATCCAACATAAGATAAAACATTTACCAAAACAACAAAAAAGGAAAGAGGGAAATTACCAAAAACTGTGTTAGAATCATTGGAAAACTGGGTTTTGATAGATATTTGGCATTGCAAAAATGGTGATAATAAAGAATTTACCTATTACTGTCTGATAGACATCATTATTGGTCAAGGATTGATATAGTTTCCATTTCCAAAATTTAAGCAAAATTGTAAAAAAATGCCAAAAACCTGACCAGAACAATATCTGACCACAATCCAATCACACTGATTTTGAAAAAAAAATACAGATTTTACTTAGAGACTGAAAGATACCTTACTGAAAGATGAAAATATTGTAACCACAGTGAAAAAGGAATTAAAATCATATTTTGAAGCTAACCTAGACAAAGAAACTGACATAATATCATTTGGTATGTAGGTAAAGCGGTCTTACAGGGGGGTGTTTTACCCAACAGAATATTCACAAGAAAAGGAAAAGATGAGAACAAAAACATAAAATATTAGAAGAACTTAAGAAAAAAGAAATAGAATTGAAAACTCCACCCTACAAACATCTAAATTATAAATGAAATAATACGATAATATGAAATAAATAAAATGAAGTTCTGCAAAAACAATTTTCAATAGATATGACAACAGAAATTGGGAAAAAAATAAAATTTACAAAACAAGAACACTTTGAACACTCCAGGAAAGTGGTTGGCCTACAGATTAAGAGAGCAGGGGGAAAAGAGAATACTTGAGGTAAAAAAAATGGTTGAGAAATGACTAGACAACAAGAAAAGGTTTTAAAAACTTTTTCAGTTACTACTCTCAATTTTTTGAAGAAAATGTTCAAACACAAGATAGGAAGGATGAACATCATAGATATTTACATATTTGAAATTAACCAAATAACAGAAGAACAAGGAAAAGATTTAAGCTGACCTATCACAACAGAAGAAATTTCAGAAGCAAATAAGAAAGCTAAAACTGGTAAAGTGACCTGAACCAGACAGCTTCACTGCCACTTACTACAAAAGATTCGAAGAACTAATTGACTGATTGTCCCACACGAAAGGTATTTAACCAGATCACAGCAGACAAAAAAAAAAAAAGAATCCTGAAATCATGGAACAATGTAACAATGCTTACATCTAGCTAATTCCTAAAGAAAATAAAGATCGTACAGATGTCAAGAGCTATAGACCCATATCCTTATAAAATATTGATTACAAGATCTTTACATACTTGAGCAGAAAGACTGAAAAAGAGTCTGGAAGAATGGATACATAGTGACTAATCAGGTTTTCTCCTCAAAAAGACTTTTAAGAATCAATATTAGAACTATACTAAACATAATTGAATACCACAAAAAACACCAGAATCACAAATTAGAATTGGCATTTATCAATGCAGGAAAGGTGTTTGACAACGTCAACTGACAATTCATGTTTGAAATTCTAAAAAGATAGGATAAAATTACTATAACTGGATTAAAATTTTATATGAATGTTAATCCACACAAATTCTGATTAATGAAGAGAAAATTGAAGGCATCCATCAAGGATGCTCACTTTCTCCCTTACTTTTCTTGATAACATTAGAAATTTTAAATAATAAGATAAGAAATAATATAGGAATAAAAGGAGTGTATGTTAAAGGGCAAACATACAAATTCCAAGCTTTTGTTGATGATTTAATAATTTCACTGGAAGAACCTTTTAAAAGTACAGAAAAATTATTTAAAAAAATTGTAGAATATGGTGAACTAGCAAGACTGAAAACAGACTGAAAACAGACAAAAAACAGTGATGATTACAAAAAACATAACAAATGAAGAAGAGTTTGAATTAATTCAAAAAACTGACTTTAAAATAGAAAAAAAAAAGTAAGATATTTGGGCATATATCTGACCAAGAAAAATTCAGAATTATTAATTATTAAAAAAAAAAAAAGCTTGGAAAGCAATTAAAAGAGATCTACAAAAAATTGAAAAACTAAATTTATTATTCCTAGGAAGAATTTCAGCAATCACAATGAACATGTCGCCCAAAATGATCTTGTTCCAAAATATCCCAGTCATTACAAATGCATCTTACTTCAAAATTTGGAATAAGAATCCATCAAAATTTATCCGGGCTGGGAAGAAACCCAGAATAAGATGGAAAGTGATTCAAGATGTCAAAGAAAGAGGTGGACTAGGACTTTCTGATCTGAAATTATACCGCCATGCATGCGCCCTACAGTGGGAACAGAGCAGCAGAAGTGGAACGCAGAAGACAATGACAGACTTCAGTGGAGGCTGGATAGGGAAGGGCTCTTCACCCACCTTAAATGGACACTACATTAGGATCTGCCGGATTCTCTGGTAACTATAATTGGATTCTTGTTTAGTATTATTTAACTTACCATGGACTAGGAGCCCCAGTCTATCAACTGTTGACTTGTTGCCTGTAGTTTGCATTGACAGTGGATTTAAAGAGACAGCATCTTATATCAGTTTTCTATTTTCTTTAGCAATCTAAATGACAGTAAATTAAAGGACCTTTGTAGTTACAACTATTTTTTTAAGTTTAGAAAGATGCCTTCATTTTAAAGACCGTATCAAGTATTTAAATTTCGTCTTTTGGATTTGATTGGATGTTTTCTTGATGTTTTTGAAAAACAACTGACTCAAATATATGCTGAGAAGAATTAAGAGCTGTAAAGCCTGGTTGGGCACACCCTCAGGCTGGCAGCTCTGATGTTCTCTGACCCTACCTTGCATGACTGCAAACTACTGAGGCGTCTGATACATAGGTCTGATACATAGTACATTTCCTGACAACATAATATATGAGCTATTCTTCTATTAGCATTTTTCTGTTAGTAAGGTACATAATGATATATGAACTATTCTTTTATTTGCTTGATTGCTTTTATACAATGAGTATGCTTGATTGCTTTTACACAATGATTGCTGGTATAGCGATGTAAAACTGCTGGGTTATAAAAGATAGCTGTTGCAAATAAACCGGCAGCATTCCCCCACGTTCCGAAAGATATCTCCGTGTCTTTCGTTACTTCATCTGGCGCCCGAACAGGGACTCGCAGTTCCATATTCACCTCATTCGGCATGAGCTTCAGGTGCACCCTCGCATTCTTCGGAATCCCGGTGAGTATGGGCGCTTCTGTTTCTGTGGCAGAACGGAAGCATACTGAGGAGTTAGCTTATTTGCTTAAGAAATCTGGGCACCCTTTTCCTTCCTCCCAGGTTCTCTAGCTGGTCCGTGAGATAGGCACTCATTGCCCTTGGTACCCTGAAGGGGTTCACTGCAATTGAGTCATTGGGAAAAGATTGGCCAGTGTCTTCATACTGAGCCCCAAGCGCCAGTAAATATCTTGCATTTGTGGCATCTTTGTCGCTATGCTGTGGAGCGCTTTGGTCCTTCCAGTCAGGTTCAGGTCACTCTTGATCATTCTCCACCTCCCTCATATGAGGTGGTTGCTATTAATTCTCCTAGTCAAGCCACAGCTCCCTCTAATATCGTAGGGAAAAATGAATCAGCCTCATGCACACCCTGTTCAAATAAGAGTGTGTCTTTTTGTTCTCCTTTGCAATGAATGGTTGATCAGGCCTTGGCACATGAAGACCTCACCCCGCAAGAGGTGCTAGATCTTCGTGCCATCTGCCCAGTAACATATGGGCAGGATGCTGGAGGACAGCCACAAGTCATTTGCGCTCCCCTTTCATACAATGTGCTTCGGGAAGTCCGTAGGGCTATTACTGAAACAGGGATTACTAGTAGGTATACACATGGGTTATTGGAAAGCATTAATAATGGACATATATTGACCCCATCTGATTGGAAAGACATGATGCGCATGCTTTTAGATACTTCTAAATATGTGTTATGAGAAAGCGAACGACATCGCCTGGCTGAGCTTCATGCTCGAGCCAGGGGAGGTGTCTACACCAGCGAACAATTGGAAGGCACAGGGCAGTTTACAGAAGTTCACATGCAAGCCGCTTTGCCACAGGCTACGCTTGCTATTGGCTCTCGCTGTGCTTTAGAAGCTTTTCGTAAGCTTCCAGCTTCCAATGCCCCTAAGAAGAACTTCTCATCAATCAGGCAGGGACCCAATGAACCGTATGCAGAATTCATTAATCGGCTGCAAACTGCTTTGCAACAACAAATAGAGAATCCTGATGCTGCCTCAGAGTTGTTAATGAGGTTGGCAAAAGAAAACGCAAACAAAGATTGTTGAGCGGCTCTCCAGCCACTCATGGGGTTGGGTGCGAACTTGGCAGATTATCTGAGTGTGTCAAGATGTGGGAACAGAAAGTCATCGCATGAACTTACTGGTGGCGGCTATCCAATCTGGTAATAAAAAACAGGGCAAATGTTTTAAGTGTGGGAAAGATGGTCACTTTCAAAAGGAATGTCGTTCTAAACCATCTGCAACTGCTCAGCCTCGCCCTAGTAAGAAGTGTCCCATCTGTCAAAAAGGTTTTCACTGGGCTAATCAATGCCGGTCGGCGCGAAACCACCAGATGGGCAACCCCCCAGCCCAGGGAAAAAGGGGCGTGTATCAGGTCACAACCGCTCCCAGAGAGGGCGAGTTTCAGACCTCCGAACAAAAAAGCTTGGGAGTGCCGGACTTGACTTGTCAATAACAGAGGATCATGAATTTATTTTTCCTGGAGAAGTTTGGATTGCTCCTACTGGAGTGCATGGTCCTATTCCTCCTCATACAGTGGGACTGATTTTACCATGATCATCTGCCAGCCGCCAGGGTATTTTTGTCCCTGGAGTAATTGATTCTGATTACACTGGTGAACTTAAGGTTCAGTTGTGGACACACACTCCTCAGACAGTGCATCAAGGTACTGCTTTTGCTCAACTCCTCTTGCTTCAGTACACTGTGCCAGGGGTATTATCTCAGCCCAGAGGTGATCAAGGATTTGGATCCACAACCTCTAATCCAACTTCTGAGGGGTCAATTTCCTCTATTTGCTGGATGGAACATGTTATTGGGCCCCAGCGGCCCTCTTGTACATTAATTATTGAAGGCTTATCTTTTTCAGGATTAATTGATACTGGAGCTGACGTCTCTGTCATTTGCGACAAATCCTGGCCATCCCACTGGCCTGTGGAGCCTGTCCAACAACTGTGGGGTGTCGGTGGTCATCAGAAGGTAGTACAATCTAAAAAGTGGTTAACTGTTACTTCTCCTTCTTCCTCGGCACATGCGTTGGTGCGCCCTTTTCATTTGTCCATTCCCATGAACATTTGGAGTCATGATTTGTTGAATCAACTGGGTGCTATTATGTCCCTTGATGTCTAATTGTGGTTCTACCCCTACTGCTCTATCCCTAAAGTGGTTGACACATGACCCTGTCTGGGTCGAGCAATGGCCCTTACCAAAAGACAAGTTAGATGCCCTTCACTTATTGGTACAAGAACAAGTAGTTGCTGGTCACATAGAACCAAGCACCAGCCCATGGAATACTCCAGTTTTTGTTATAAAAAAGAAAAATGGGAAATGGAGGTTACTTCATGATCTGCGAGCTGTTAATGCTTGTATATAGCCCATGGGCCTGCTACAATGCAGATTACCCAACCCATCTTTGATACCTCAAGACTATATTATTATTATTGATTTAAAAGACTGCTTTTTCACAATACCGCTAGCTTGCCCAGATCGTGAATGGTTTGCATTCACGGTTCCAGTTCTTAATCATGAACGTCCAACATCACGTTATCAGTGGAGTGTCCTCCCACAAGGCATGTTAAATTCGCCAACATTGTGTCAGATCTTCGTTGATGCAGCTTTACAGCCATACAGACTGTGATACCCGACCTTTTTAGTGTATCATTACATGGATGACATTTTAGTAGCTGCTCCGCAGCTCATGCCCATTCATTTGGAGGAGCTTCGTCACGATTTGGCACAATTTGGCTTGATTATAGCCCCTGAAAAAATCCAACGATCCATTCCGTACGTATATTTGGGTCATAAACTGTTACAAGCTAGTTCTATCCCCGGCCTCCCAGAAATCCGTACAAAATGATCATGTACTTTAGTGGAGTTTCAACAACTGTTAGGAATAATTAACTGGGCTAGACCATTCTTTAAGGTTTCAACTGGAGTCATGTTACCCTTATTCGCTCTATTGAAAGGAAAGCAATCTCCTTCTGATCTCATTCAACTTGACACCTTCGCATATAACCGACTGGTAGAGGTATTACAAATTTTCCGTGCTCAATATGTTGACCGTTTACCTGCAGGTTCGTCTGGATTGTCTTTAGCTATACTTCCCACTCCAATCCTTCCCACAGGAGTTCTGTTTTCACCTGTCAGTTCCAAAAAGGTGGCTATTGTTGAATGACTTCATTTCTCAGCAACCCCACCTAGAAATATATATCCAATTATCCAGGCGCGTACTGACCTTGATTAGTCGAGGACGTAAGCGGTCAACCCAGATGATTGGCTGGGATGTGCATACTATACATCTTCCTGGTCAATCCTCAGAGCATGAGCATTTGATGCAATTTTCGGACTCATATCACATTGCTTTTGCAGATTATCAGGGGAAGATTAGCTTTAACCTACCCTTGGATCCCTGATTCACTCTTGTCCGGTCACTAGAGACAGTAATACAGTCTGTTGCAGTTAGTCAACCTATTCCTGATGCTTTAACGTTGTTCACAGATGGCTCTCCAACTCGAAGAGTTGTGGCTTACAAAGAAAACAACACCTGGAAAACTCTGTATACTTTGCCTCAAATCTCTGCTCAGCATTCAGAGATTGCTGCTGTTATATTAGCATTTCATACTTTTCCACATATCTCTTTCAATTTGATTGTTGACTCTATGTATGTTTATAACCTTTTGGCTTATATCCCAAACGCCATGATTACATCTCAATTAGATGTTAACTTGTTAGCATTATTTCTGACTCTTCAGTGACTGCTACAGGACCGGCAGCTTCCCTTTTTTGTAGCTCACATCCGCAGTCATACTCCACTTCCTGGCCCTCTGACAGAAGGCAATAATTGTGCAGATGCTGCTTTAAGGAATTTTTCCCTTATTTCAGATCCTTTCCAAAGTCACTCCTATTTTCATCAATCAGCTAAAACTCTTGCCAAACAATTTCATCTTACATTGGATCAGGCACAGGCTATAGTTCGCACCTGTCCTCACTGTGCCAATCGTTAGGCTGCCCCCTCTTTTGGGGTTAACCCCCGGGGTATTTCTGTCAATCAGTTATGGCAAATAGATGTCACACATTTCCCTCCATTTCGCCCATATTCTGTACTCCATGTCACCATTGATACCTATTCTGGGCCCCTGTGGGTTATGGCCCAGCGGACGGAAACCTCTTCTGCAGTCATCCGACATATGTTGGCTGCTATGGCTGTCCTGGGGAAACCCATGCGTTTAAAAACAGATAATGGCCCAGCATATACCTCATCTGCCTTCCTTGAATTTTGCACACACTGGCATATTCAGTTATCGCATGTTATTTCATACAGTTCTACAGGACAAGCTATAGTAGAGCAGGCTAATAGATCTATTTTTCTGTTAGTAAGGTACATAATGATATATGAACTATTCTTTTATTTGCTTGATTGCTTTTATACAATGAGCATGCTTGATTGCCTTTACACAATGATTGCTGGTATAGCGATGTAAAACTGCTGGGTTATAAAAGATAGCTGTTGCAAATAAACAGGCAGCACTCCCCCATGCTCCGAAAGATATCTCCGTGTCTTTCGTTACTTCAACATGCTCTTGATTATTTTATTTTTTTTTATTTTTTGGCTTGGCACAAATCCATAAAATATAAAGGCATATACCTTTATACGCCTTTTTGATTTCTATGTGAGTTTCAATTTTTATTTCTTTTTTAAATGGTTTTAATCTATTGCTTAATCCTTTGATATAGTTAAAGGCCACACTCTTCTTTTGTCTATTTCTTATTTTGTTTTACCCAGATTATCATAATTTTATCAGAATACTTTGCAAATTTTAATTTCATGTTTGGCACTTTGCTACACTACTTTACTAAAATGACTGCTGTTTTGTTTTGCAGTACTTGGCATATTGCCAAGTTAGTCTCTGACTCGGTTTGGATATTGTTTTGAGAACTTTTCGATTGTTTTGACTGTGTTTTGGAAACTGAAAATATAGCATTAATAGTGTCCTGCTTTTTGAGGAGATGCTGTTCACGGCTCACCACAAGCCTCTTCAGAACATAAATGAGAGCAGACCAGACATGAATAACTTATTACGACTTGCTGAGGAAATGAGAGCAAGACTACAAGATGGAAACAAACAACAACTCCAGGAACGTCATTCAATACAATGGCTCTCACACAGACATCATCATCTAAGATTTATCAAAGACAAAAAAACAAAAAAGATTCTGAAAAGACCAAATCGGATTTGAGAGTTCTGTTATGTGATAATGAGGAACATTTGATTGTCAAACTATATACATTTTTGTTGAAAATGGAGATGGAAGAACAGCAGCTGAAGGAATATAATCAACTGGGCAAAGAATTTTGGATATTTAATATCTATGAATCAATGGGAAAGACTATGGACAAAGAAATTTAAAATGCACTCTGCTATGACCTACAAGAAAAAATGCATAAAGAGATGAATAATATTTGTTGAAGTGTTCAGACCATGTTGGCTTTTTTTTATCATATGCGGTGCCATATTAATTACAAACATTTTGCTAATAAGGAAGATACAATTTATGGAAACAGGCTGCCAAGAGTACACAAGTTGGGAACCACTGATCAAAGTCATTTACAAAGATATTCAATATCCTCTCCTGTCCTCCAATTGTTCACAAAAATTACAGACAGTGGCTCTGGGATTACATCTGCAAGTTCCTTTAGAATTCTAGTGCTCATGCCTCATCTGGAATAATTGTGTTCAGTTCTGGGTGCCTCATTTTAAGAAAGATAAAGAAAAGCTGGAGTGGCTTCAGAGAAGGACATCAAGGATGATACAAGGTATGGAGAACAAAGACATATGAGGAAAGGTTGAAGCAGCTTAGGTAGGAGTGACCTCTTAGGATTTGTTGTACTTAGGAAAGGGGAAGCCAAATGCAGTGAGATATTCATTCTGGATTTCAAGAAAGCTAATTTTAGTAAACTTAGGAAAATACTGGATGAAATCCCATACTCAGAAATGCCCAGAGGAAATGGAGTTCATAGTGCGTGGGAATTTCTTAAGAAATTTTAGTTCCATTAATGAAAGCTAAAAGAATTCAATTTCAATTCAGTTCATTTATTTACCATCATAGATCAAATAAAAATATGTAAAAAGGTTACTATAAAATCATACTAGTACACAATTACAGTTACAGCTGAAATTCATACATCAGATATAGATACATTAGGTACAAGTACACTAAGTACATTGCATTTATATCAAAAGTCCAAATATAACATTTAAGATTGGTAAAATTTTGAATGTAATACTTATGGTTTAAATAAATCCTAAATCCTAAAATTCCTAAATTATATACGCCCCTGTATTATTTGTCTACGGGTAGTAACGGTAGAGGCACAAAACCTAGCCACCTTCTCTGTAATTTGTAAATCCAAATCTATCTCAGGAGAGACAAATAATATCTTTCTGAACCCCTGGAAATTTTGTAAAATTGGAGCTATAAAAATAGAATGAACACCCTGATAAAATGGACAATACAATAAAACATAATTGAGAGATTCTATTGTTACATTTGAGCATGGGCAAGTGCACTTCTCATATAGAATCTTTTTGTATTTGCCTTCCAAAATGGCTGTCGGAAGCATGTTAAAACATGCTGCAGTAAAAGCAGATCTAAATTTGGGAACTATTTAGTGAGATGAGTGGGACAATCAAATCATACTTCCATAATACCCAGAACTGTGATGATTCTAATTAAACTCCAATGTTCTTGCAGTTCAATATCCCAAAGGTGTTGCCTCAAGGCTGATTGGCCTTCGTCTATTCCATCTGTAATGAAACATTCTAGGAAAAACTGTTACCGCCCTGGCTAGCCCGAGCTTGGGGGATATAAAAAGATATCTTTTGATATCAATAATTCGGCTTCACATACCCATTCCCCTAAATGTGCTTGTGAGGCCCCCAGACAAGCACGCACACAGGCTCGGCTGATAATCGCTGTAATACTACAACATAATACAGGCAGGCCAGAAAATAGCCGACTCGCAGCTTCAGGAGACCTCAAGGCAAGTACTCAATTATGTATGCACGCAACTTTCAAAAGATCCTCTGCCCCGAGCTGGCAGCTTGATGATCTGACTATACAACGTCCAAGCACTCTGCGTTTGCATACTGGCTACTCTACTGACAGTTTGGCGATAATTCAATCATTCAAATTATGACCTTTCGGAGGCTTTGTCTCCAGCCCCAAATCCATTGTTCTCCCCAAGTCTGACCTAGCCTGCAGTCACAATTCCCCTTATAAAAACCCCTGATTTTGAGCGCTTCTTCGGATCACTCTTGGCTTCCATCCCGCCTTGCTGTCGCTTCTCCAGCAAGCCTTCCCCTCAGCTCCACGTGCTGAGATCCAAGTTTCCCAGCTTCTCCGTTTCCAACTGGGCTTCAGGACAGGTAAAGTATCGCCCAAACCAACAACTCCTCTGAAAATCCCTCTATACCACTCCAACCTTTATTTCTATAGTTTCTCTGTGTGTTTGTGTTGCATACATTGATTGATTGTATTTTTAATAAAATTCACATTTGTTATTTCACTCCGGTGTGCTCCTCGACTCGGCCTGACCCCGTAGACATTGGGTTCAAGATCTTGCTATATTACCCTGCCTCTTGCAGTGCTAACTTGTGCTCTTTGACTAATTTCCCCCAACTTGTATTTTGAGAGAAACTTGGTGTCCCTCCCGGGACCCCCAGAAATCAGGGTAACAAAACTACATAACAATAGTTTTTGGTTACTGTCTGTTTCCAAGAAGAATGAAAAGTATCTGCTATTGTCAATGGGGCCAACCCACAAGGAATAAACATGAGTTTCAGCCAATATTTGCCCATATGGATCCAGGCCCGAGTCCCAATACAAATTAGGCCTGCATGAGACTGCAAAGATACATCTCAAAAATTTAGTCTGAATTATCTCAAATATATGATAGTTGTTACAAGTACACAGTTGGGCACCATATAATTAGGCAGAAATGACTTTGGCTACAAACACTTGAATTGCAGCAGGGATATATTGTCCTACCTGGTATAGAAAAGTCTTCACAGAGCTATTATGCTCCTATGTGCACATTTTATTACCAAGTATGTCTGAAATGTCCATGAGCCTGAAAAATGAAACACTACTTCTAAATATTTAACACCAGAAATCTGCTCGATAGACACACCATTTCTTTGCAATTTATGTCTAATTTTTTTCTTAGAAAAAACGAGAACCTTTGAATTGTTGGTTATAGTTAACATTTCTTTATGGCAATAAATGGCCAGCTTCCTTAATATACTTCTTAGACCAATTACAGTATATGAAAGCAGAACAGCATTATCTGCATATAGAACTGAAAGTGAGTGGTGAGCCAGTTGCAGAGAACGGAAGGATTTTCCCTTTAAAGATTTAATCAATGACTTGATATACAAATTAAACAACAAAGGGTCCAGGATACAACCCTGCCTGACACTTCTAAATGTAGAAATTTCATTGGTGAGATGACCTATGTTGTTACATCTTACTTTAAGGCTTGTATTTTTGTACAGGCCCTTGATAAGCATTAATAGCCTTTTATACATAGATGTATCCCATAATTTCCTCCACAGTTTATCCCTAGATACTAGATCAAAGGCAGATTTAAAGTCAATAAAAGCTACATATAATGCTCCACTCAATGGGACACAGTATTTTTCAGCCAAATGTTATAAAATGAGCCCTTGGTCTGTTGTTGAATGTCCGATTCGAAAATCTGCTTGTTCTTCTTCCAGTATATTTTTTTGTTCTGAACAGTAACCAATAACTTGGACTGCAAATGTCTAACATAGTTTGCTAACCATGCTCAGCAGGCTGATTGATCTATAATTCACTGGGCCGAGTGGTCACCCTTCTTATAAATATGAATAAGTATCGCCAAGGCCCAGTCTTTTGGAAAAATGGCTGTCTGATCCATCCATATAAATAACTGGGCTATAATCAGGGTCCACCATTTTAAATTTCTTTTTAAAAGTTTCTAAGGAATGTTGTCACTTCCTGATGCTTCACCTTATTTTAATTGAGAAATTAACTTTTGGACCTCAGCTTCCATGACTGGTAAATCATTTCTGTCATCGAAATTATTGTAATTCACAAATTGTTCTGCTGTAAAAAGATTACAGAAAAAAAGATTACCAGGTAGATGCTGAGATGTAACAGTCTGACCATAAGTTAGATTTGGGGGAATTCCCAGATACTGTTTTCTTTTCTTTTCTTTTTTATTATTATCATTTTTATACAAAATATAAATTTAAATTCTTTAAAACAATTTTTCCATCTCATATTTACACAGATACTATTTTCCAGAATGTAGTCGACCTGCGTGACTTAGAAGCAAATTATGTGATGCTAATTTCAAATAAAGCTTGTCTCTTTTCGTTTTTTTGTTTTTTTAGTTTTTATTGTCTTCTTAGGGAGAAACCAACCTTCTGGAATTTAAGGTAGATTGCCCTCCCTGTACGACTTAAAAATTTCTTTACAAGTAATTTCTTTATATTAATGCATTCTTGATCAAACCAAGTTTTAGATCTATATTTTGGTATTTGTGAACTATGAGGCAAATTATGCACCAAAATTGGTTGCAGGGAAGCAATTAATGCTTGATATGAGTCTATTATATGATTTATGTTGTCTCCTACTAGTATATCTTTATGCATGGAAAGATACAGTTCAGGATTATGAACCTGAGTGACTGTACCCTCTAATTTTTGTGTCCATCTAATACATGAAGATCTTACTTCAGATGACATATTTTTAAGTAGACTATTCATTACACAAAATTTTTGTTCTTTAGATTCCAGTTGTGCAACCGGGGTAAATGATCACTACCAAACTGGCTCTCGACCCTAAAACTGGATAGGGAACCCAACAAATTATAAGAAACTAGAAAATAATCAATTGTGGAAGCTTCTTTTCCTGATAAGTAGGTAAATTTCCCAAGTTTATCTCCCTCTATATTACCATTTAGAATAACCAGGTCAAAATTATAAATCATGCTTACTAGATATATTCCTGCAAGATTATATTCCTTGTCTTTGCAGCATCTAACTGGAATGGGGTGTGCCTCATCAACTGAAGGGAGAGTTTCACGAAAGTGAGAGAACAGTTGGGATGGGGGATGCTTGGTTTGGCAGTACTACATGTGAAAAGGACCTTGAGATTATTGTTGATGACAGGTTGAATGTGACCAGTAGTCTGATGTTTGCAGCAAAGAAGGCAAATACTATTTTACCTTGAAGATGGCAACAGTGGTAGCATCATGGCAGGAACTCCTGTAAACGTTTGTTTTAACTTAAGTTTTTCATGCCTCCTGAAGTATTAATTAGCTTTTTTAACTGAAGCAGGAGGTTTTCGTGTTTTCAGATTTATGGCTTTATGCTTCTACGGCTTTTATCTATAAATTCTACCCTTAGATAAGTTTGACAGCATCATATATGGGAGAGAAACAGCTGAACTTGAGAAGAGTTTGAAGGGGAATGAGGGTGATTTGATGACGATGGTGATGATGATATTATTGATAGGTTCTTTTTTAAAAACTTTAATCTTAAACTTGCCATTTTTATTATCACAAGAGAAGTGTAATTGGTGTTAATAGTCTTTCTGTTTGTTGCCTTTAGAAGTTACTTCCTACATAGACTATTAATTTTAATATAGAATAAGAACAAGTTAGGTATGATTAATACAGAATATAGAATAAGTTAAGATTTATATATTTGTGTCAAGTTAGTAAGTAAAAAAAAAACGATAAAAACATACCACATTACTATTAACACCATTCTACTGCATAAATTAAAAATCAATCAAATGTCTGCCTAAATAGGAAAGTTTTAACCTGCTGGCAGAAAGAGAACGGGCAGGGAACTAACTGGAATTCCTGTGGAAGGGAGATACACAGCCTGAGAGAAGTCACTGGGAAGCCGTCTCCCATGTCCTCACTAAATGAACATGTGATAGTGGTGAGAACAAGAGAAAGCCCTCCCCTCAGGATCTCAGAACTTGGGCTGGCTCATACAGGAAGATATGATCTTTTAAGTAATCTGGACCCAACAATGTAGGGCTTTAAAGGCCACACCCAGCACAGACTGGCAGCCAGTGAAGCTATTTCAGCCCAGGGTTATATTCTCCCTGCAAACCTGCCTCCACTGGCAACTACGAACCTGTCCCAATCAGCAACCTGGTCACAACATTTTGGACCCACTGAAGTTTCCAAATACTTTCCTAAGGCAGCCCCACATAGAGTGTCTTATAGTAATCAAAACAGGATGTAACCAAGGCTTAGGTCACCATAGCCAGATACGACTTTCCAAGTATTGGGAACAGCTTGCACACTAGTTTTAACAGTGCAAACACACTCCCGGCCACAGCTGTAACTTGGGCATTCAGGCTCAGTTAAAAGACTAGGAGTATGCCCATACTGCAAACCTGAGATTTTACAGGGGAAATATAACCCCACCCAGCACAGGCTGAATCCCTATTCCCTGACCCTTCCTATCTGGATTAAGTTTCAATTGTTCACTTTCATCCAGTCCATTACTGACAGCAGACACTGGTTTAGCAGAGAAATAGGTTCCTTGGAGTTAGGTTGGAAAGAGTTTGGTGTTATCTGCACACTGGTGACACCAAATCCCAAAACCTGGAATAACCTCTCACAACAGTTTCATTTAGATATTGAACAGCATGAAGGATAGTACTGAGCTCTGATGGACCCTATAGGCCAAGGGCCAGGGTGTCAAACAGGTGTCCTCCAGCACCACTTTCAAGGACTAGAACCACCGTAGAACAGCACCCTCAAATCCCATCCCAGAAAGACAGTCCAAAAAGATACCATAGTTGGTGGTATCGAAAACCGCTGAGAGGTTCAGCATAACCAACAGGGACACATTCCCCCATTACATTCCCCATCCCTTAGGTCATACACACACACTCCCCATTTTTTAGTACAGCCCTACCAAGGTAAGTTTACAAAGGTTACCTCCCACATACATCATATGTAGTATATTTAATATTCAAGAAAATGAACTCTTGCGATCTTACAATCCCCCTAGCTGGTCACCTGAAGGAATTCCAGTTTAATACTGGGAAAGCCAGAATTAAGAGTACCTCTAGAAACCCACAATTTTTCTTACCCAACACAGTACTCTTTTGACAGTACACACATTGACCTATGCCTTTATTTTTCTGTATTCATAGTACAAAAAATGAAAATGTACAAAACATGAAAATGAAATTTTATATTGTTCATAGCTGACGATGACAAGTAATGTAAACCTTAGCGTATGTCAGCATTTGCATTCAAAATTACTTAACTGATATTTTATTTTCATGTGCTTCTAAGCCTACTTACAACTTTGAGAAAACCTAGCACATTGCCATGTTCTGGCAAAAGAACCAATCATTTACTCACACTGAGAAGACTGTGCCAAGCCATATTTAAAGACAAACTAATCTCCTGTTTGGTCAGGGTGCAAGATCATTCAGAGATCTTATGCTCCAAGGAGGATCACACATGAATCTGCAGTAAAAATAATGGAATCTGAATCTGCCATTCCTAAACACACGTTAAAAAGTCAGCTCTGCAATGTCCAGTTATTACACAGCTGAACAAAAGATTCCTCTTTTTCCCCCAGCTTCCTAGATCAAAATGCCCTTCGATAATTCTATATAATTATATTGCTTTCTTTTGACTATACAGTTAGTCCTCCACATTCACTAGGGTTAGTGAGACAGGACCCTCATAAAAAATGGAAAAGTCACAAATATCAAAAAGCGTGTGTGTTTGTGGGAAGGGGGTCAAGTGGAGACAGTGAACACTCAAAGTCCAAACTGGGTCAGGGAAAGGAGAGGCAAGGAGGGACAGGTTAGCATGGTGGCCTTGTAATTCCTCTCTCCCACACCAGCCTCCTTCCTTGGGTGTGGAAGGTGGAATCAATAGAGAGTTTGTGGTGCTGTGAAATTGGGCTGTGAGCCATCCATAGGTGGCCAGGCAGCTGCTGCTGCTGCTGCTGCTGCTGCTGCTGCTGCTGCTGCTGCTGCTGCTGCTGGTGGACTATCAGAAGTAAATTTTTAAAGGGCTGCATGGCCTGATCAAAGCCACCAATAGAGAAGGTTCCCCTAGAAAAGAAGTGTCAGAAGTGGGGGGACAGGGTTGAAGAAACTTGCAAATAATCAAATCCATGAAAATTAAATCCACAAATGTGGAGGGCCAATGTATGGCAAATATTAAACTACAGTCTCTCTACTTCACAGAGATACATGTTTGAAGCACTCCAAAATACTAAATACTAAAGAAAATTATTTGTTTGTCAAAGCCTGAGGCAAATCTGTTGCAAAAGGAAACCATGTTTAGGAATCTGCATGTATTACACTGAAATTGGGACTTCTAAAATGCAAACTGGAAATTACAGAGCTATTTAAAAGACAAATGTTGTGTTAAAACTAAAATTACACCTTTCATCTTGCATCTCTGTACTTCAGGGCTTTCCAAACAGTGTGTAGCAACACGTTAGTGTGTCACCTGCAGTGTGTAGGTGTGTTGCCTCTTCAGGCTGAGAAAGACCCCTCCACCCAAGCCTGGCCCACCACTGCTGCTCTTGCCAGGGTCTTTCCTCAGTTAGGGCAATGGCAGTGGGCCAGGATTGGGTGGGGGGGCTGCCTTTCCCACCACCACCACCCTCGCTGGGGTCTTTCCTTGCTGAGGGCAATGTCATGCCAGGCTCAGGCAGGGAGCCTGCCTCTCTCGTCACCACTGCCACCCTCACAGTGAGTCTTTCCTCGCTGAAACATGGAAGCTTAAAACTGCTTGTTGATGAAATAAGAGTATCTTCATCTAATATTCCACCAAATATTGAAAAGCTGTGTTCATCCTATCAACCTCATACATCTCATTAAAATGGCAAGTAATTATTAGTTTTATTCAATTTTTTTTAATTCTTGCACATATTTACATATTTTTACTCATAAATGACAACAATCTTGGAAATGTATGTTATTTATAAATCATATATTTTTAAAATTATATGAAAAGGTTTCATGAGATATGTTGTACCCCGTGCATTTCGTTATTACAGTTTATGTATGTGTCCGTATCTTTTACAAGGGGTTAATTTAACCTCTGGTTTGCTAGTAAAACTGAATTGCTGTGTCACAAAATGATGCATGTCTAAAAATTGTATCACCAACATGAAAAGTTTGGAAATCTCTGCTGTACCCCTTTCCTAGTAACACACCACTTCTTTTCACTCGACTGTGATCTGAATTATTGGCTATGCAAAAAATGCAGCACTATCTATTACGATGTCGTTGTGTGCCTTCAAGTCGTTTCCAACTTCTGGCAACCCTAAGGCAAACCTATCACAGGGTTTTCTGGGGCTGAAAGTATGTGACGTGCCCAAGTCTCCAAGGCTGTAATCCAACACTCAAACCGTTACAGCACACTGGCTAACACTATATACCTCAATTCAAATATATTTAAAAGCCTTTTGTTTTATTGACACTTCTACTGTTCTTTTCCTTTTAGAAATTTTGTAGCTGCTGCCTGAAGGCAGAGAAGTGGCAAAGCTGTTGAAAAACACACAAGGCAAAAAAACAAGTTAATTGTATAAAAGGTGTCATGTTATTGGTACAGGGGAAGAGGATAGTTGGATATGACTTCTCAGATATACAATCCAAATTACTGCCTTCATAGATACAAGACAATTTCTTTCTTTTCTTTTGTATTTTATTTAATGCCAGCCTCTGCCTTTAGATTACAGACTAGAGAGCTGCAAGTTACTTTCTGCTAAGAGGGTCCTTGTCTAAAATAGATGTGTTATTTTTAGCAGTGTACTTATGTATCTCAACTACAGTTTGCGGAGCAAAAAGCTGGCATATGTCATTCTCCCATCATAAGGAAAATAAATCAATATCAAATACAAGTGTACACACCCTATATCTCTATTAGTTGTCAAAAAAAAGTAAAAACAATACTTAGGCAAATCAAAAAACAGCATACAGAGAGGAAATACCCTTTCATGTTGATAAATTGAATCCATGGGGGCGGGGGGGGAATGCCTCTTTCAAACCACAAAATACTTTCCCAAAAGCCACAACAAATATTCCATTTGTTTTCAAGAATACAAAACTCTAATTTCAAAGAGCAGAGGTTCTTGGCAGGCCATTCTAATTCTGTTGATACTAGATTGTACATACTATTACCATTACAAGTTTTAGGTTTTGTCATTTAAAGTCTCAATATTTAACCTACTAGTCTTCCTGGAACATAAAAATGGGTTTGATACTTGCCACCATCCCAGGAGAACTTTGGAATAGCTATTTTAAGTGCAGTTAATACAGAAGAGTGCATTTGGAAAGCAAAAGAGGGTAATTAATTAAACTTAGTCTCTCTGTTTTAACCCAAAGCAGTATGTTTTTTACTATTTTTATATAGGAAGATGCATATATTTAAAAAAAAACACTTACTACCTTGTAGGACTCAAAGTGGGATACAACCAACTGTTCTCACTACAGAGGGAGGGACGGAGGCAAAAAAACCCAAAAAACCCACCCTGAAATTTACAGCTAATTAAAATAGCAGAATAAAGACATTTTTTTGCTGGCACTCTTTAGGGAGAATATTTCACAACCACAGTCCCGCTACCAAGGCAGCATTTTCCTATTTCTGATTAAAAGATGTTTTTGGACTTCAAATCTCAGATTTCTTAACCATTAGCCATGATCACTAGAGCTGCTAGATCAAAGATAGTTAGAGTAGTACTAATGCAGAGTTTTAAAGGTAAGTAGCAGCATTCTGAATTAGGCCTTGAATACAAAATACAAACAACTTGGTCATACATGTCAGATTTTGTAGTGGGTACCTTCTACATTAACTGAAGCATCCAGCTATCTTCAGCAATAGCTTTCTGTGTAACACACTGCAGTAATTCAGCTTGCAGGGTTACCAAGTGACAGAACACTATAGATGGGACAGTGACGGTTCAAAAAGGAGTGCAGTTGGTAAACCAAAGTGGGCAAAAGAGCTGTGCCACCTGGTACTTAGACACAAAGCCAGGTCTAGTAGTACCCACTCCTTTGCAAATGTAATCGCCTACAGAAAAGAATGAACACCAATTTCCGGATAGTCTATCTGCAGTTAAAACACAGTCCATGACCCAAGAAGCCAAATCTTTTTTGATGGCACTGAGCAGTCAGTCGTTCACTTTCAGTATTCTTCTCCCTCTTCCTGGCCATGTCTTTCAGCAGGAAGGACCAATGAAATAACAACTTGTACTTCAAGGTCCATTAGCTTCCTCCCCTGAGCTTCACAGTCCTTTGCAATATATTAAAGGCTTTATCTGGCAGTATCATTTGTCTCAATGTGAATCAGAAGAGCAAATGATCAGTGATCTTGATGAATCTTGTCAGCCCCTCTGTCACATCATGGATATACACCCTCAGAAGACAGCATACCTCCCAAGTCATCTTATCAGGCCCATACACCACAGCTTCTGTTCCTAGCAAAAGGCAATCACCTGCTAGTACCACCACACATTTCTTCTTCCTCTGGTAATTGACAGGAGCCATCCAACACAGAAACTTCCACGGTCATCTCCAGGCCTTAAGAGATGTCAGGTTCTTGTCCTTGTTCCTCATAATTGCCAATTAAGGGAAAACCTGGAACTGATTGTGCAATTATAAGCTTGAAACATAGTTCTTGACAGTCCTACTTCTGTATGTCACATTTGTCCAAGCATCTCCCTTTTGCGTTTAGCAACTGTTGCTCTCCCTAGAGGTATCTCCATTTCTCGCCTTTCCAGGGGAGTCTGTTCCCCTGTTTCTAACAAAGCTTCATCCCTTCAATAAGCTGAACTGCATATATGCGGGGTTCAAGCTGCTGCTCTTTCTCTTGCAACAGAGAAACCAGAAACCATCTTTACTGCTATTAGATCTTTAGAATGGTTCATTTTGCTACTAGTTTTGACCGAATGCACTACGTTTTAACTTTTGCTGCTGTTTATAATCAATTTATTATGCACTCTTTTCACTGTTTACTCTCCTGTATTTACCTGCACAACAACCAAACAGAACTAAAAAAGCAATAAATAAGTAGAACAAAAGAAAAGGTAACTAGGTAACACCAGAAACCACTATTAGCAGAACACACAACTAAAATCAAAAGATCTAAACAGCCTAGAAAATGAAAGAAGGATCATCAAGCACTGAAAAGATTTCAGATTCTGTGGGAAAGCCTCCTTGGGGGGCATGGAGTTCTACAGCTGGGATTCAAACACCTTTCACACTGTGCAGGACCCAAGGCAGCTTACAACAGGTAAAAACACAGGTAAAAATCAGCAAGCTGAAACATTAAAGAACAATTTAAAACACTTGAATAAGTTATCAAAACTGACTGGTGAATTAAAATGATTTTAAATTATTTTTTAAAACATAACAAGAACGGGGAACAGTAAGAAGACACTTCATTAGCAACCTGTTAATGGCCACAGGCCTATCCAAAGAAAAAGGTCTTTGCCTGCCAGCCAAAGGAGAGCAGAGAGGGTCCAGTATACCCTCCCACAGAAGAGTTTCACAGCCTTGCAGCAGCCACTGAGAACACCCTCTTTCATACTCATATTAAACACAGCTGCAAAGATGGAAGGGCTAAGAAAAAGTCTTCCTCTTAAGTTCTCAAAACTTGGTCAGCTTCATATGGGAATATACAGTCTTTCAGACAGTTAGGACCCAAGCCATATAGGCCTTCACTGATCATAAACAGAACTCTGAGTTGCCCCTGAAAATGGACTAGTAGCCAGAAAAAAATTTAATGTGAAATGGAAAGCCACACTTACCCCTGCCCCTGTTATAGTCACCTCATTATCTGGCCTCACACCATTTCTGGCTGCTAGGTATTAGAATGCGGCTCAATCAAATTTAGTGGAGATTTAAGATTTTACTCCATGAACTGAATGCTTGATTTTAAAGATCTTTATTTTAAATAACGTCACACCTACTCTTTTTAGTAGGAAGGTAAATGTTGCAGATAAGATATGAAGAACAGCAACTTGACTATAACCATATAGTGAGTGAATAGTAAACACAAGATTCAGACCATGACTTCTGTTCTTGGCCATAATGTGGCACTTTCAGTCATAGCACTATACCAATCATGCCCCCCAATATTTCCCTGAACAAGTCCTAACTAAGCTGGTGCTCATTTAAATAGGGTACTTATACCCAATGAATGTCTCTATTTAAAAAAATCTAAAGGATGCATATACAAACTTCTCATTAACATGGCCTACACATGCTTAACGATCATCCTTGAGCAACTGCAATGCTAATTCATTTTCACATGGAGACAAACACATTTAAGAATGTTATTTAAAACAAATGAAAAATACATGTAAAGTCCAATCATGTGGCTATTGGGGTGTTTCTGATAATAATTTTTAAAAATAGGATGAAAACAAACTCAGGTTTTCCTCCCAAAAACCTAATTGGAAAAAAAATGCTCTTGTTCCAATTCTCCCATTATATGGCAAAAAGGTTGATCATTCTTTCTTTGCTCGTGCTTCCTGAAATCTGTGAACACAGATAGATACAGAGCGAAAGGGCTCTTTACAGGTATATTTACAACTATTTACAGATATTGGAAATCATCAGCATTTTGAGTTTTTCCTACAAACTATGGAATACTGATGTAATACAGTAATAACAGTTCAACACCTATGTAAAAGACAGGTACTACCTTTTCAGCTCAGGAATACTCTTTGTAGCATTAGCTTTTCAAACACTGATCTTACAAATGTTTTGGACTTCAACTACCAGAATCCTAAACCATTAGCTGTGTTGGCTGGAACCTCTAGAATTTGAAGTTCAAAATACCTGGACAACTAAAGGGTAAGAATTACTACTTCAAAGAAATGCCCACAATTTTTTTTAAAGTGCATCACAGTAATCAAGACTAGAGTATATGAGAGATAAGAATTCCAGTTGACAGGCTGAACGGTCTTCTCAAAAACTGATGGTGAGAAAATACTTCAGGAAAAATCAGCCCAACAATTCAGTCATTGAGAAAACATCCTGAACAGGTACCTTTGCACTATCTGCCACGTTTCAACAATCATTTCTCCTTTAAATCCAAAATATGAATAAGATTTTTCTGAAGTGACTGAATCAGAAAACCCTTAACCAGTCACAGTTTACCATCATATAAGCCAGAAAATGCTATTAACCAATTTTAGAACAATTCATGATCTGAAATGATTATTTGCAGTTGGTTTAATGTGCTAACATGTTCTGAAGCCAGCAGCTGCAGGTTCCTGGTCTTACTGAAATGAGGCGATGATTAGAATTGTTGTAGTTTGCTTGCACCATAGTCTATGCTGACTAACTGACTACACTCTTAACTCCAGAATTTTACCTGCCAAAACAAGGCCATCTCCCTCCATTTAAAACATTTCTAAGTCACATATCCCATATTAATCCACCTTTAAAAAAAAAAAACTGAGGAAAAACCCTCACAACTATTTACAGCATGGAGATATAGTCTGCCCCATTTTTTTGCTTCCACTAAGCTTGGGAAGACTTTTCTCAAAACTGTAAGAGACTTCTGTTCACATCCAGGTCTGAAAAATGTTTCTTTCTGAACTTAAAACAGGTCTGGATGCACGGCAACACCCCCTCCCCCAAGTCTCTAGTGACCACAAGTACTGTTTTTCAGTTAAAATGATTTGAGATGAATGCATTCAGAGGTGTTGCCCTCCAATGTTCAGCAGGGACCATGGACCTGGACCCCAGAAAGCTGACTACTCCTGATCTAATGCCAATTAGTATATGGCAAAATAGTCTTTGCAGACAGGAGTAAACTAATCCCCTTGTACACAAGATAACGACTAAGAACTTGATTCACCCTACCTTTGTGATGAAAAGTGAAAAAGTAGATATCTATTTCCATCAGCTGTAGGGAATCTCCAGCCCACAGGTATAATCTGGTCTGCAAGGCTCTGTAGTCCAACCCACAAGGACATTCTCCTTAGGAGCACTCTCTTACCTTTGATCTCAGTTGCTCCCTTGCGAAAGATGTGCTGGGTTAAAAAAACTAGTTCCAAACTCAGGCAGTACTACAAGTAATACCTTATATCAAAGACAATGGCACCAAAAATAAAATGGAATTTCACAGAAGGCTGGAGAGGTTAGGATTACTAGGAGTAAGGGGATGGAATTGCAGTTTCCAGACTCCCAACAGTGGAATCCTCTGCCACAGCTAAAATTTTTCCATCCAGCCAATCTCCTTCTCTGTTTCTTCCTAAGCTTTTCTTCAGTAAGGAAGGTCTATGTCACCTCTATTTGCTTCCTCATTCTACCTAGTTATGTTCTGGCTAATGTGAACTGAAACTCCTGTAGCAGAAGAGGGATAGCCACCATTTCTGTACTATGCTGTTCTTTCTAGAAAACAGATTATTATTGACCATAACCAGAAGTTCATGCCTCTCCCTGAACTTAACTGGAGTGGAATAAGAGTCAGAAAAATCACATTTAAAATGGATTCTTGTGCTTTTTTACAAGAGGATCCACTCCAGTTCAAATAGCAGATTACATCCATCTCCACGAACTGATAAGGAAAAAAAATGCACTCAGCACCAATTCCATCATGACATAAGAATGTGCAGCTGAGGCACCTCACACACACACACCGCCTGACAGAGGTACCCTAGGATGCGGTCATGTTTCAGATAGACTTTGTTCTTTTCTCTCATTTCATGATTTATTAAAATAGCATTTGAAAGGAATTAGGATCCATGAGGATCCCTGCCTCAAATATGTTTCGTGCCATGGCAGCAGTAAGAAGTGCCAATTCTGCCTGGTTTTACTTTTTAGTATAAGCAAATAGATATGTTCTCATTTGGTAATGATGGAGATTTCATGGGGTCCAGTTCACACAACATTTTCTCAGAATTCTACAGATACCTGCGGATGGCTCAAAATGAAGAACTTCCCATGTTGAGAGATTTTTTTTTCTCCAAGAATTCCATTTCCCATGGGCAAAACATGCATTTTTCATTGTTTTAAGTTGAGTTCAAATTCTTTTCAAAACAATGGCAATCAGTCTGGCACTCATCAAGACAATGACTGTTTTTATCTCAAAGATATTCTGTCATTTTCTTTTTAAAAGAATCTCATGAACATCTTTGATTCTAGATCGCAAGCACCACAAATTATTGCCAAAAGATGTAATAAATGTAGTCAATTTAGTGCTGTTGTCTGTCCGGTAGTTGCCAGAAACAAGCTAAACATCCAGTTTAGAAAACATCTTGGTTTCCATTGATTTCAGAAGAAGTTCCTTTAGTATTGGATATATAATTTTTTCCAATGATTATAGTTTAATGAAGATTGAAATCCACACTAACACATATTTTCCCATTTTCTTGATGCCAATTGATAGCTACTACAAAGGCTTCCTTCACTGACACCGTCCTTTCAACCAAACCAACTCTGTTAGAACTTTGTAGACTGATGGGCTACAGATTCTGTGGAGCTTCAACACACTGAATAGCAGGGCAATAGGTCCTTCAGATGTTGTTGAACTTCAGTTCCCATCATCCTTCACAACTGATGTGAACTGCATTCCAAAATCCAGAGGCCTATATCTTCCCCACCCATCTTAAAAACAACATCTACAGAATCTTCTAATACACCAGTGTCTTCAAATTTTCTTTCAGTTTCTTCCACAGTTTCTAGTAGTTCCATCTTGGTTGCTCCTCCACAACTGAGGACTATCCAGATTATTAGGGCTGCAAAGGTCGTACAAAAATGACAAGAAACTGGTGGGAAAAAAACTGGAAGCACCCTCAAGTCCCCTTCTGATTCTGAAAAACTGGTATTTTTTTATGTTGAACAATGCAGTGGTGCCCTGCAAAGGGTGAACTACTGCTGACAGAGGCCTCCAGAAGCAATTTACATTTTTTTTTTTTTGTGCCAAAAAGAGAATGGGCTGGGACTATAGAGGAAGTTGAAAAGAACAAAGTGGGGCCACACTTTGCCTACTCCTGCTGTGTTGTTGTGTGTCTTCAAGTCATTTCCAACTTACGGTGACCCTAAGACAAACCTATCACATGTTTTCTGGCACTGAGAGTATGTGATCTTTCTCCTGAATAGAATAGCAACAGAAGACTTTTCTCATCAAATATTCCAGAGTCATCTAGTGTCTAAATTAGGTTATGATACTATCCACACCGTAAAAAAAAAAATAAAAAAAATAGTACAGTACTATTCTTTTTAGCATCAGTCATCGGTAAATTACAGATGATACTGAACTATCTTCAAAGTCTGATGTGGGCAAAGTATATGCAACAGTATGAATACTTAGGAATGCTCTGATAAATATTAGTCATGCAGCATTACTAGATACCTTCCCTATATACACTGCCATTATTTATCTATGATTCTACTTCAAAATCACAGATAGACTTTTAACATTGAAAAACACTTCTATAGCCCCTACTGTTCCTTTAAATGGCCATAAAATTATAGAGTTGCAAGAGGCATCAAGTCCAACTGCCAGCAAAAGCAGCACCAGCAGGTAGCTATCCGAATTATTTTTGATGATACCAAGAGAAGGAGATCCAACCACCTCTATGGGCAATTCATTCAACTGCCAAATCATTCTTACCGTCAAGAAGTTCCTCCTAACGTTCAATCAAAATCTACTTTTCCATAATTTCAAACCATTAGGCCTGTTCCTACTCTCAGGGGCAGCAGAGAACAGGTCTGCCTTCTCTTATTTGTTGACAGCTCTAGTGGTAAAGAGTGCAATCCACGTGATTACTCAGTCTTCTTTTCACCAAACTGATCACGCCGACTTACCTTCCTCAGCCTAATCAATTACATAAGATATTGCCCCTAGTTTGCATTGCAGCACACCTAAAGTCAGCATTCTCATGATGCTACGTAATGTAACATCAGATAGTAGTCCCAATGGGCCTGTGATTCAATATGAGCATGCCAAACATGGAGACAATTAAAACTCAGCTAGGTAGGTAGACAGAAAGGAGCTAAGCATATAATGAGTCTTCCTACTGAAGCCAATCAGAGTAATATACTCAACAAAATAGAGCTTAACTCTGAGAAAGCCTGATCTGTTTGAAGTATGCAAGAAAGAAAACACACAGAAAGACTGAAAGGAGGAAAGAAAAAAGAACTCATGTGCTCTAATTTTAACTGGAATGCCAGTTCAAAGGAGTGAAAGGAAACTAGTTGTTCACCCCATACAACCAGTCAACATTCAGCAAGTAAAATAATTCAAAAATACTGGTTCATTGCAACAGATACAGTCACCAAAGGAAATGCAGGGGAAATCAACAACTGTTAAAGGACCAGATGCTTTTGTACATCAAAGCAACAAAGTATTCTCTCCAACCGCCATCAGAAAAGATCAAAACAAAGAGCCGCGAAGCACTTTCTTCATACTTTGATTTTCACCACTGTACGGAGAAGGTGCTTGCATCGAGGAGGAACAAGGCTATCTGCTCCTAATCTTCCCATCTCCGCCACTATTCTGGCTCCGATGGAATAAACTAATCCTTAGCCCTTCCGGACATGAATGTTGTTTGACCAAGGAAAAAAGTCAACGGACCAAAAAGTATGTTAAAAACTTTTGCAAAGCATTTTCGCATCACATGCACAATCTGGGGGAAATAAAGTACCAACAACCCGCTTATTGCAACACTCTGCACAACAGGCGTGGGCAGATCCACGGTCGCACCATCTTTCTTTTCCAGGTTAAGTATTAAGGATAGCTACGGAATGACTATTACACTACCGGGCCAGTGCAGTCCCAGTTCTTTCCTCCAGGCCTTGATTCCTCCTTAAATCCTTCGAAGTGTTCAGATTCTCCCTCGCCTCTCTTCCAAGTCTGCAGACTCGGCCAGAGAGAAAAGAAAAAGGGAGCGCACACGCCACCACAACTGATTGGCAGAGCCGGCCAAGCCCCTCAAATCTCGTTACTTAAGACAGGGGGCGGGGGGGGATGAAAAAGAGAAAGACTGGCTCCTCCCTGATTTATGATGCAATGTTGAAGGGACACCGAGACTACGAGAAAGCAAAGTTTACACGCCCCTCACACTCCTTCAAAAAATGAAGCGCAGGAGAAAACACACGCAGCTCACATTTCTGCTCCCAAGGAAGCAGCGCAGAGCCCTTTCTGCCCTCCCAATGCGCTCTCTAGACGCCTCCAAGGCTGCTCCCCTCCTCTAACCTATCGACTGGTGTATTTGGGACAAGCATGCGCAGCAAGTTAAAGGCTGAAGCGGCAATCCTAAGCTATGCACTCTTCCAAAGCCACTCCAGAGAACTGGAAGGGATTTGCTTCCAAACAAAAGTACACAGGATCAGTTGGTTTGTGACTGGACGCGGAAGAACGAGCGCCTCCCGCTACTCCTGCGGGCACACAGAAAAAGTGCAAAAGTTCTGCACCTCTCCGCCCGCAGCGCCGCTCTCTTGCGCGCGACCCACTCCAGCCGCTTCGCGCTCTCTCGAAAGCTCACTTCCAATAGCAAGGTGAAGGAAGCGCGGCTCATCGCCGCGCCCCTTTCCACGGCCAAGTCTGTAACGCCGTTGCTCCCTTACCTGCAGCGTCTTCCGCTTTGCTCCTGGGGCTCTGCTCCTCGTCCTCGTGGCCTCCCTTTCCGTCCGGTGACGAGCGGTGGTGCCCCCGCCTCTTCTCTCGACGTTCTTCTCCACTCACGCTGATCTGATTAAGTTTCGAGCAGCGTCGAATTGGCAGTGCAAAAGAGAGGGAGCTGAGAAAGGCGGCCAAGAAAAGAAAAGGCGCTTGTTCTCCCCTGGAACTCTTCTCTTTAAAAAGAAAGCAGGCAAGGGGGAAGCTCCTGGCACCAGCTCCCCCACCCCCACTCACCTCCACCCCCGGAACAAGAATTAGCCGGGTAAGCCTGGCCGGGGGGGACGGAGGGAGTCTTCTGGGTCTTGCTTGAGCGGTCGTGGATTGGGGTCGCTTATTGACGTCCCTCCTCAAGGTTTTTGCTGGGAAGCCTGCACTCTGGCCGCCGCCGCTTCCATGAGCCAGCTGACTTGCTTGCCTCTTTCCAGCTTAGGAGGTATCCCCTCCCCCTCTAATAAGCTTTAAACCCTCCCAGCTCCCCGCCTCCCGCTGCCTGTCTGCTGTTGTTGCACGCAGTCGCAACCGAATCTGTCGGCCACGCATGTACCGGAGGTCTCGCCAGCCGCCGCCGCCGCCGCCGCCTCCTCCTCTAGGAAGCCAGCAGTTCCAGCGGCAATTGGGGGCAGGGCTGCTGCCGCCGCTCTTCACGCAGCCAAAGTACAGAACAACTTGAGAGTTGGGCGTGTGCGGCAGGCAAGGCAAGAAGGTTTGGCTTGGTTCGGTTTAGCTTTGCTTTGGAAACAGCGCTCACTTTGTAAAATGCTATCAGGTTCTGAAATGAGGCCGAAATCGTTTTCACCTCTTCTTTAGAGTCAAGCCTTACTGTACACGCTCAATTTATTTTTGAGTAAAGACGCCCAGATAGAGCTTTGTGTTGGCGTTTGGGGCGACTTTCAACGTGTTAACTCTGTGGGGCTTTTTTTGAAGTATTTTTATTAAATGATAACTAGTAAATTGTTTAAACAAATATTATAATACTTATTGAATTCTAAAAAAATTTGTAAAAGAAAATCTGGATATAAAGATTTAAAACACAACAGTAATAATAGAGCATTGGTGGCAGAATTGTCCATCACATTTGTATTATAATATAAATGCTATATAAACATGAACGTAATCATTATTGCTAATACTACTAATACCTTCAATCCATCCATCCATCATCTCATTTTTTTTTGTTCTCCCTAACAAGCTTCCTTTTCTGAAAGGTGGAGGTGCCCATCTATATGTCAGTCATCCTTATGATTTAATTTCTATGTTTATTAAATATGTTAGTGGCCATACACCTCCATGCTTTGATATGGTCTAATTGGGAAAATATATTAATTGACAGGTAAGTTTAATTGGCATAAAATATAAATTATACACATTGATGACTGAAAGGCTGTGTGGAAAAGGGAAACTGGCTGGATAGCAGGCCAAAAGGTAACCAACATGGCCAGGTCATAGGTTCGCTGAGAATTAGCCAAGAAAGCCTGACTTAATGTGTCTAAGCTAATCCTTTGAAGGAAAACAATAATCAAACTGCCCAGGTGCAGGGAAGCACCCCTACCATGTGCATTTCTTACCAAAGCCTTGTCCAGTCACATTACCCAGCCAAGACATTGAAACAATCAGTCCATTCCAAACCCCTTTTGTTTACTCTATGGGAAAGCAATTAACTTAAATCCCTTCAGGAAGGGTAATAAAGTATAAAAATCCCCAGTTTTGAGCAAGTTCACCAGTTGCTGAATGTCTCTGGGCCATTTTGATTTCCGGCCGTGTACTGCCCTTGGACACAAGTCTGAGCCATTTCTGCTGCTTCTTCACTACTCTTCTGGATTTGTGATTTGTAATTATAGCCCAACATCCTCAGCCTCGCTATCCATAATTATCCTCTCTATCATTCAGTTAGCTCTTGTGTGAATGTGTGACTGTTTGTATCTTATGTGCATGCGTGAGTGAATTCCCCTCAATAAAACATATTTTTAGTTTACTTTTGAACCTCTGGCTGGTTCTTTCCTGCATAACACTGTAAATGTTGGGGAAAGATCTCATTAAGTTACACACACACCCTCACAGGCCTTCTAAATTTGAGCTAATTAATTCCCCTTTGTCACATGGAGGTACTACCATTGCAGGTAGGCCCCTGAGTCACCCATGTTTTGGGTTAACAAATATTTCTTTATTAATCAAATAAATGAAATAAAAAATATTCTTTCCACTATGTACGTGTCATTAGTGTTTGTAAGTGCTTAAGTCTTTAAGCTTCGATTTTATTTGTACCATTCAATTTTAATCTTTCTGAAAATCTTTATTAACTGATAGTTTGGCCCATCACTCACAGGGTTGCTAGTTTTCCCCAATTCTTTTTCCACAAGGTGGATATCATCTTCCATGTATCTTGAAAGTGGTTTCTTGTCTTATCCAATAGCGTCATTGTCAGTTTATCTAATTCAGCCATGTCATAGAGTTTCAACAACCAGTCTTCTATAGTTGGTATTGTAGAATGTTTCCAATGTGAAAATGTTCAATTCTGTGGGACCTTTAAAGTATACATAGGTCAGCTGGAAAGAACTGTCAAATACAGCCTTCAAGATAAAGAGACACTACATCTTCCATACACATTTTTCAGCCGTCTACTCCGTGATCACAAAGTTTTGTGCTCTGAAATATGTTCAATCCCTGATGCTTGGTGTCCCCAGCTATGACTAGGAGAAATTGTCTGAAATCATGGAGAATAGACAACTTCCAACAGGCTCAGGAGCCATTTTCCCACTCCCTTCGTACGGCCAAGTATGGGTCACCAAAATTCAGTAGTAAATTTCAGCCACAGTTGAGAAAGGCTCTTAAAACAAACAAAAGAGGCTTAGTTGAATGACTTCCCAAGTTTGTTGCTGCACTTTTGTTGCTGCATGTTGGCAGTATGGAGGGTACAAAAACTGAATGGAGGCTGAAAGCTGTATTTTGTCCTTCCCTGGTATACAGTGAGGGAGGGTACTGAACTAGAAGAACCACTAGTTTGACTTAATGTGAGAATTTCCTTAATCTTACTGTCTTTTTATCAGCGTAGCTTCAAAAAACATCAGATCACAAATGTGTTTACAAATGTACCTCAATTGATGAAAAACGTCTGTTGCTGGGCATTATCAGAAAACTTGGTACCAGAGGAAGAAATAACATTAAAGGGAAATGGGGGTTCTATACAACAACAAAAAGAGAAAAGCTCAACACATGTCAGCAAACTTTATCTAGAACTAACAGTGGACATGTGAAATTAAATAAAAGAGCCTTTTATTTAAGTGAACAAAAACATTTTGAACCTTCTAGAGAATACTTCAATGCTTCTTTCAAAGTGTGTCCAGGAATTATTTTTTTCTGTTACCAGATTCCACTTTTCTTACATTTTCCATTTTGATGGTCCAACCTATAGATCTATGCCCTTTTTTAGCATGTTGATGGGGAGGCAGGCTTATCCGCCTTCCCCTTTTGTCTCTAGCTGTTCATGCATGCTCAATAAGTGTCTCTGGTGGCAGCTGCTGTTTACCTTACCTGCTGTAGAGAGGCACACACAGTGATAGTAGGATCAGCTAAAGTAGATCCTGCTCTAAAGTCAATCCTGATCTTTCCCAGCTCAAGCTTTATTGCATTGTTTATACATGCTGGTGCAACCAAATAGCAAAAATCTGTTTCTTAGCCCCTCTTTCACCCCTACCATCCAGTGGTAATGCTGCTAAAAAATCTTTTAGCTAGATCAAGAGGAAAAAGAGGGCAGGCACTGAAAAACTCTTAAAAAGACATTATAGTCTTTTTAAACTGAAGTATGCCTGTATTCAACCTACTTTTAAGTCTAAACATGTGCAACTGCAACTATACACTGATTCTCTGTTGTTTTCTATGGGTTGCTTTCTGGACTGGAAGCTCCTTGTGGTGGGGCCTTCCCTCTTGTACTTGGTAAAGTATCAGCCACACTGGTGGCATATAATAATAAAGGTGACACTGCATCTGTCTGCCAGTGGCAGCCATAGCTCATCAGAGGATGGTCCTTGGTGCTTCAAAATTTGACAACATTTTTGGTTGTCATCTTGAGTTCTAGTGCCAGGTTTGCAAGGGGAAAAAAAATTGGGTAAGTCACTAAAAGGAAACAATGATTTACCAAGTTCAGCTGCGGTGAGATAATTGAAAAACTTGTTCTCAGTACCTCCAGTTCTTAGCCAAATTACCTTAGAAAACAAAAAGAGGCGGAAGCCAGAATGAACTCAAGTTTATGCTCCATCTACATAGTCCAGAGAAGAAGGAATTGAAAGATTCCGTGCAGGAGTCCAGAGGGAAATTGATCACACAGCCAAACATGACGTCTTTTTAATCATAGGCAATTGGAATGCAAAAGTAGGAAATAGAGCAGAATCAAAGATTGTAGGAAAATTTGGTCTAGGATCAAGAAGTGAAATAGAAGAATGACTGACTGAATCTTGCAAGGCCAACAGTTTGTTCATCAGAATCACTTTCTTAAAGCAACCCAAGAAGCAATTGTATACATGGATAATATAGAAATCAAATTGACTACCTAATTGGAAAGAGAAGATGGAGAAGCTCCATCCTCTCTGCAAAAAAAAACAAAAAAACCAAGACCAGGAGCAGATTGTGGCAGCGACCATGAACTACTAATAGCAAAAGTTAAAAGTGAAGTTAAAGAAGAACACTGAATCACCATCCTGCCAAAATACAACCTGAAGAATATCCCCATATAATTTAAAGAAAAATAATTTGCACTATTAAGCCTAATAGACAAGGAGCTAGAAGAACTCTGGACTGAAGCCAGGGACATTGTCAGAGAAGAATTCAAAAAGGGTCTATCTATAGCCAAAAATAAAGAAACCTCAATGGATGGCAGAAGAAACTCAACAAGTAGTTCAGAACAGACAAGAAGCAAAGGTATAAGGTGACAGAAATAAAGACAGAACCCAGAATGCAGCTGTTTGATTACTTGTGCCCAGGAACAAGGAGAGCTACTATAATAATCAATGTAGAGAGTTAGAAGCTGACAACAAAAAAAGAAGAACAAAATATCTCTTCCACAAGATGCAAGAAATCAAAGTTAAACAAGTGGGGATGCTTTACGATCAGCAGGGGAACACATTACATGACCAAGTAGAAATAAAAAGATGATGGAAATAATACACAGAAGAACTATATAAAGGAGATGAAGGGTTAACACATTCATTCAACAAAGAACCATATGAAGATTAACCTCTAATTTTAGAAAGTGAAGTGAAAGCTGCTCTTCAGAGCACTTAGGAGAAAGAAATGGCATACCAATAGAGCTGAATCAGTATACAAAGATAAAATTTACTCTGGTTCTAACTAAAATCTGTCAACAAATATGGAAAACAAAAAAAGGTCCACAGATTGGAAATGCTCAATATACATTCTAATCCAAAAAAGGGGGGACAGCAGGGATTGCAGTAACCACAGGACCATTGCATTAATTTCCTTTGCAAGCAAAGTCGTGCCCAAGATTTTACAACAAAGTCTTTTACCATATATAATGTAAAAAATGCCAAATGTCTGAGCTGGGTTCAGGAAAGGGAGAGGCACTAGTGATCATATTGCAAGCATACATTGTATAATGAAGCACACCAAAGATTTTCAAAAGAAAATCAGTCTGTGCTTCATAGATTATAGCAAAGCCATTCATTGTGTAGGTAATGAGAAGCTGTGGGTCACTCTTAAAGAAATGGGTGTGCCACATCATTTGATTGTCCAAATGCATAATCTGTTCTCAGGACAAAAAGCTACCATCAGAACAGAATACAGAGTACAGTAACAATGGTTTCCAGTTGGCATGGGAGTAAGGCAAGTCTCTGTTTTATTGCCCTATCTGTTTAACTTCTGCTCTGAACGTACCATATGTAAAGCAGGATTAGACTCAAAGGAAGGAGTTGTGAAAATTCAAGAAAGAAATATCAGCAATTTAAGATAGGCAGATGACACCATACTACTAGCAAAAAATAGCAACGACTTGGAACTATTACTGAAGAAAGTCAAGGAAGAAAGCACAAAGGCGGGTTTAAAGCTGAACCTTAAGAAAACAATGACTATGATGATTTATATAACCTTAAAGCAAACGATGAAGACATTTAAATAGTTAAAGATTTTCCATATCTTGGCTAAGTCATTAATCAGAATACAGAATACAGTCAAGAAATCATAAGAAGACTAAGACTTGGAAAACCAGCTATGAAAGAACTAGACAAAATCCTGAAGTGTTAAGATATATCATTAAATGCAAAAGTCAGGATCATCTATGTCATTCTATTCCCAGTTTCTATGTATGGTTGTGAAAACTGGACAGTGAAGAAAACTCATAAGAAGGTAACTTAATGTGGTGGTAGAGGAGAGTCCTATGGATACCATGGACTTCCAAAAAGAGAAATGAATGGGTATTAAAGGAAATCAGGTCTGAATTCTCTTTAGAAGCAAGATGACCAAGAGTCTTATCGCATGAGGTCCCTCTCTCACTCCAATTGTGTTGATGAGATCTTGTGTTGATAAGATACGTGTGACAAGATTTTGTTTTAATGGGTTCTATAATTCCAGAGTTGTTCCAAAGATGCGCAAAAGTAACACAGCAATCATGACTGCATATCATTTTTACAGTCAACACAATTGTCCCAACATAATTTTGATACTTCTCTCTCTCTGATCTTAATAGCTGATGACAGAAATTTAGCAACTGATAGGGTTACATTCGAACATATATCCTCCAACAGGATTTTTTACATAGAATTTTTCCAAATGGCCTGGCATACAGCTCAATAAGGGAGAGATCAAATGATGGCGACTTTAATTGTAGAAAATACAAGATAGCAGAATATGCAACATTGATTCAACATCTTGTCACCCACAAGGACGAAGCCTTATGGAAGTGGGCAACCCAGCATATCTGCCAAAAAGTAATTCTGAGGGAATAGCATTGCATCTGGCCTAAGTGAATAATATGCAATAGTTTGGTACAGTTAAGTTATTTAAACAGGTAGCCTGATGGAAGGATCCCACACACTGAATATTTAAAGCTCTGAATGAGCAGGATGAGATGGAATTTGTCCAAAGATTACAAAAAGCGATATCTCATAGTCTTTGCTTAATAGATTTTAGTGCTATCTCATGACCCAAGTTAAGGAGTAAGGTTGGAAAGAGGCTAATAGTGACTGCTTTTTGGGCTGTGCACTTGCTGACCACCTGCTGATGTAGTTATCCAGTTCAAGGTGGCCTACTATACCTTTGCCACACTTAAAGATGAACACTTTAAGCCATTGTTTGAACACTTGTGAGAGAGGGCTTTCTCCTGTTTCCAGTAATAGAACTGAGTTGGGGACACATCTAGGAGTATAAAGGAGTTCCCTGAGGAATTTTTCTTGAAAGTTATCTAGTTCAGAGTTAATTCAATCCAAATGGCCACTGCATAGTGTTACCCTGTATTCTGGGGGTCCCGGGAGGGACACCTAAATAACCTTGCAATTACAGAAATTGGGGAAATTAGTCTAGAGCACTAGTTGGCAAAACGAGAGGTAGGGTAACGCAGCGGAATCTTGTAACCCAGTGTTTACAGGCTCAGGCCAAGTCAAGAAGCAGACCGGTTTGAAAATAATGAATGACCTTTATTAAAGACAGGCACACAATGTAAGCAACACACTCACACAGATAACTACGGAAAATAAAGGTGTGAGTAAGATAGCGGGATTTTGAGAGGGATAGTTGGTTTGGGTGATACGAAACCTGTTCCTGAAGTCCGGAAGAAGATGGAGAGCGAAGCTGGGGTTCGATGTATCTCAGCACGTGGAGCTGAGGGGAAGCTCGCCAAGCAATGCGGCAGCAAGGTGGTCTGGAACTCGGGAGCGATCCGAGGAAGAGCTCAAAATCAGAGGTTTTTATAAGGAGAATTGTGACCGCAGGCTAGATCGGACTTTGGGAAAGCAATAGATTTGGAGCTGGAGACAAAGCCTCCGAAAGGTCAGAATTTGAATGATTGAGTTAGAGCCAAATTGTCAATAGGATAGCCAGTATGCAAACGCGGAGTACTTGAGCATTGTATAGTCAGATTATCAAGCTGCCAACGCTAGGCAGAGGATCTTTTGAGAGTTGCTTGCATACCTAATGGAGATACTTGCCTTGAGGTCTCCTAAAGCGGTGAGTCGGCTGTTTCTGGCCTGCCTGTATTGTTTTGGAATATTACAGCGATTATCGGCTGAGCCTGTATGCGTGCTTGTCCGGGGGCCTCGCAAGCACGTGGAAGGGATATGTGAAGCCGAATTATTGATATCAAAAGACATCTTTTTGTATCCCCAAAGCTCGGGCTAGCCAGGGCAGTAACGAGCAATTTGGATATAGTCTTTGCGTTAAATACCTTTATAGTGAAAGGAACAAATTGATTCTCTTTCATGTAGAAAAACCTTAGAATAGCTGTTTTACAAACTAAAGAACCACTCAGCACTAATGACCTGTGTGGGCTCTGGGAAACATTGTGACGGAATACAAGTCTGAGATATTTGAAGCTTTTAATTTGTTCCAAGGGGCAATAATTTATCCTTCAACTATGCTGATGGTATATGCATTCAAAGATCAAAATTTTTGACCTTGCAGCATTGATTTTAGGTTCATTCCTGGAGCAGTAACTTGAATATTTCCCTAACAGGAGTTAGAGCCCTGGTTTAGATCTAGAAAAAAATCACTGTGTCATCTGCATAAAGCAAGACTGCAATTTTCCTGTTGCCTAATCTGGGCATATGACCATTTTCATCCATCAGTTCCGTCTCAAGGTCATTCAGGTATAGATTGAATAAGGTTAGCGCATGGATACACCCCTGTTTCACCCCCTTCAACATAGATATGAGTTCAGAGAGATGTCTCTGAGGGCTATCTCTAACATGTAATTAATTAAAGTGAGGAGTCTGGTGTCCATCAATGAAGACTCCAATTTAACCCATAATCTATGACTAGGGACAGAATCAAATGCGGCCTTTTGATCCATAAATGCTGCAAAGAGCTTGCCAAACATGGGTCTAGAGTACTTCTCTGCAAGATGGGCTAATACTGAACAGTGGTCATTTGTAGAATGGTTTTCTCTAAAGGCTGCTTGAACCTCAGAAAGAATATTATTCTGTTCTAGAAAGGGTTAATTTGTAAGAAAGAAAGTAAGCATAAAGTGTCAGGGATTCCAGGCAGGGAACCCTGGGAAAATGATCAGCCCACTGCAAAGATGTTGCATCATGCCCCAGCTGTGGGTAATTGCAAGGTTGCATAAGAAACGGGGGTCGTGTGTAGATGGTAGAGGGAGGTGTGCAAACCTCTACCTGATTGGTTGTAGATATGTATATAACAAAGCAACACCAGTATGTATTTGTCTGTTGACCAAACCTGGTGCCTGGCGCAAGCTTTTGTCCGTCTGTCCTATGTTTTGTATATAACGGAACTTTGCTGCAAGATAAAGTGCCTCCTGTTTTGGAAGAAACTCCTCCGTGTGTGAGTATCCTTACTGGGGAACAAGGCTGCTGCTGTTGGCTCGCTGAACTCTGGTTTTTCTGCTGTGTTTCCGTGGGGCTGAAACTCCTATCATCCCCAACATAAAGTTTACCCACTATGGACAGCAAACTTATTGGTCTGTAGTTTGCAGAATATTTGACTTGGCCTTTTTTATAAATGGGAACTACAATTGCTTGATTCCAGCCATTTGGGATTATTCCAGAGTTCTGTGTAAATAAAGCGGCTAGCAAAGGTGCCCACCAGTGGCTGTTGGTTTTAATAAGTTCAGCAATTCCGGGAGCATTTCCATTTTTTAGTTGGGAAATTAATTCAATAACTTCATCAATAGATATGGATTCCCAAGATGGGGCCATATTTTATCTATAGTTTTATCAGAAGCAGTTGCAGAGTCAGTGGCCTCAGCAAAAATCCCTCTGAAGTGCTTTTCCCAGACCACAGCTGGAATATCATAGCTGTGAACTTGAACTCAGGAGCATAACACTCCAGGTACAAGCTGAGTTGTTGTTAAGAGATGCATTTAGCAATAAAGACCAAGAATCATGATTAAATTACCTCTTTTTATGAGATATAAGGGACTTACACTCCTTTTTTTAGCTGTGAGTATGCCAGTAAGGCACTATTTGAGTTTGCTTTCCTTTACTTGATAAGGGCAGATCTAAGAGAGTTTTTCTTGTGCAAGCATTCCTTATCAAATCAGGATTTGCCCAAATAATCAAGAGGTTTTATTTGGCCCTCTTGGTAATTGGGTTTATGTGTTAGGTCAGCTTGAAACAAATGGATCAGATCATTATATGTCAGTATCAATATAGCTGGAGAGTCATTCATCAGTATTTTGGATCTGAGTAAAGCTACTGTATTGGAGGACAACTTTTCCTTCATTAATAAATGATCCTGATCCGAAGACCATTTGATTCTTCTAGTTCTTCTTGGTTCAATTGTATTCACTTTTAAAGATGGTTGTTGAATCACTCTACTTTTGGTCATTATTGTAAGGACTAATGGAAGGTGGTCACTTTCAGTTCTGGTGACAAGCCCAAAATGTAGGATCGTATGAGATGCATTCCTTGAAATTAAGCAATAGTCAATCGTACTGCATCTACCTTGGTTGATGAATGTATATTCTCCAGGAATATCACCCTCCACAGCACCATTTAATAGAAATAAATCTAGCTTATATGTAAGTTGTGCTAAGCAAAAAGCTGAGAAATTTGAAATCTTACCTTTAGAAAACCTGGTTGGGAAATAACTATTATCTTTTAACTCAGTAAGATTTGGGAATTGTGTTTCCAATTCTGTATCACTTTGGCCAGACCTAGCATTTAAGCCCCAAGAATATGAAAGTAAACCATAGGTTGTTTAATAATCAAAGAAAAAAAATTCAATTTGAAGCCAAATACTCTCTATTGAAACTTTGGAACTGAGTGGAGGGATATAAAATGTTATTAAAATAAAATTAAAAGATGGTCATTGGAAAAGTATCATGAATGCTAAGTGCTCACATCTCTCTGCAGAGATGATCTTTGCTGCTGTCTCATTGGAGATCAGAATTATTAGACCACCACTTGGCCATCCCTTCTTGTTTAACTGGGAAGTTTCTAAAGTGATAGGAGTGAATCCTTCCAGGATAATATTCCCAGTAAGCCAGATTTCTTGTAATAGAATAATGTACTGTCTAACAAATTGAAAGAAGGAAATGTGTCCTCATTTGTTGGTCCATCCTGCAACATTCCAGGAGATTACTTTGAGGTGGAGATTCTCCTGGATAATCCCCCATCAGGCTTCTGGGCTAGCCAATTCAATAGAACTATTGGCCTTGGATACAGTCCAGCCATTTATAGAGGGTTTTAGACACACCAGGTTTTGCATATTGCTAGAGTCAGATAAATAGAATCAAAAACAGCTAAAGATGGATTCCTATTAGAGATGGAGTGTATTTCAGCTTCAACCACAAGCTGTCTAGAGCAGCAGTTGCCAACCAGTGGTCCCCGAGAAAATTTTGGTGGTCCATGGAGAAATTTGGACATTATTTGAAGTTTTTATGTTTATTATACTATTTCATTATATTCTGATTCATCTTCGTGTCACCGACACAGGATTGCTGACAATTTTCATCTTATTACATCTTATTTTGCATCAAATTCACATTCCACGAATAATAACAGTCACACTGACAACATTATTTATTGTTGTTTTCATCTGGAGTGTTTTTGTTGTCAGACCACCGCCAACTCACCAGTGATGGCTTGCAAACACTAGTACGCATGTGTCATGCTTCACTGGTGCTTCTTCCATTATAACAGTCAAACCGCTCTGTGAATACCGGTTCTCATCCGATTGTTTTGTTTTGTTGAAGTGAATTGTCGTCTGTCAACACTATACTGGTGTTTATTTCTCAGTGATACTTTTAACTGTGCACAGTGTGATATTTAATGGCATCGAAGAGCTTGAGTTTGATAACTGTCATTTCTTGTTTGGTGTTAGAGTTGAATAAAATAAACCCACAATGAGTGAGAAAAAGCAACCAAGCGTTTTGCATTTCTTTGATAATACTTGGCATAACAGTGAGTTGCTCAGTGAATCAGAGCCTCCACAGCCTCTGCCAGGCACCATCAGGAAAGACATTAGAACTAGAGATAGAGAGAAGAAAAAGTTAAAAGTTTCAAGAAAATACGATGGGTACTACTTGGATTTATTCAAGAACCTGGAAGTGAGCTGGATCCATGACTGCTTTGGGTTGTGTGTTAATGATGCCACGAAACCTTCAAAACTTTAGGCACTTGCAGTCAAAACACCCAGATTTAGCTAAAAAGCCAGTTGAATATTTTCAATGTGTGAAAATATGCAAAATCAAATAAATTCATTAGCAAAAATGGAGATGGCTTAGAAGTAACTAAATATCTTCTTAACTGTTTAGCTGGACTTGGCATTATAGGAATTAACCTTTTCTGGACATTGAGCTGTGCTTCCTCTGTTGATTCAAGGAAACTTTTAGGAAAGGCCTCCTCAGGAGCTGACTCTGCACTAGTTTTATCCCATCTTCTCAGTGGTGTGAAAGGTTTAATTAATGAATTTTTAAAGTAATGCCTGGGGAAAATACCAAAATTATTTAAAAACCGTTGGTTTTTCCTAATCATATTAGGAATGAAAGGATTTGTAAAACCAAGTAAAAATCTCAAGTAGTGTGGAGATGAATATAACAGGTTGACTGATAATAAATTCACCTGTCTTAATCTTAGAAGTTGTTTGAGGTGCATGCTAGCACTGGAAATTGAATTCCAAGAGGGATGCAACCTGTTGAAAGAATAGACATCTAATGACACTTTGGAAGCTTGGAGAGATAAACAGCAATCATCATCCTTGTTTGCAGCCTTGAAATGAGATGGAGCCTTAAAACATTCCTCCAGTAATTTTCCAGCTCTGAAATTCATCTCAGTTTGGCTGGCCATATCATATTTGCTTACATCACTAAAATAAAGATGCCTCCTTGCAAACAACACAGTTAATTGAGATAATAAGTCAAGGACCTCCATTAACTTGGTGCCAATAAATTTCAAAGTCTGGGCTGTTAACATGCATTACTCTGAGAGTAATTTATGGGGGACAAAGGTGAACTGGCATTTATCCTGGGGAATCTTCTTGCTGTAAATTAGCCTCCTCTTCAGTCCTCAAACCAAAAAGGTGCAAATCTGTTCTGTGTCGAGATCTTTGATGAGAAAAAGTGTCTGTAAAGTAAATAAATTCTCTATCCTCATTTGTTTGCTGTCAGTTAAGTTTGGTGTCAGTTAAGTTTCATTTAGTGACAGATGGGGATGAGTTTTTTCCTCTTATTGGTCAAGTTAAGTTCAGATTGACTGCTTGAAGACAGTGAGGGTACCACTCTTCTCTTCCCCTTGGTCATAATTACTTTTACTTCATATTTTCCTTAACCCTTCTGCCTTAAGTATTTTGTCTTAAATCTTTGGTCAGTCTTTGTTCAGTCTGCTGTAATTTGTCAGCTCTAATTGACTTGAGCAGCAAATGACAAGATAGACATAAAATAAGAGAAAAGTTATGGGAGTCAAACAGACATTTCAAGCAACTCTGACACCATCTCCTGTTGCCTTAATTCAAATACAATGCTGATAGAGATAAAACATGGGAAGAATTTAGGCTCACAGTATCCAAGTATGTATATACATCCAAGAAGCCTGGGAATCCTCAAACTATAGTGGGGTGATGTGACATTTATGGCTCTCACCTATCAATGCCCTCCATGCCCAAATTTGTATATTTTAGTATAAAAATCTGTTACTAATTTACCACACTCTTAGCAATTTTTATCAAACTATTATGTTACTTGCTTTACCTCAATAAATACTGCTGCTGAACTCTAGAGAGTTTTCTTGGGAAAGCAGGTTATCCAGCACATGACACCACATTTTGTAGTCATGGCATTGTGGAAGAAAGTGTGGGCATTATCCCTCTACACAGAAGGGGACAAGAAGAAAATCAGAGCAAAGAACTCCTGTCCTCTGTCTTGTGTTTGTCTTCCACCCCAATTGTACACACTCTGATCCTAGAGCAGCATGGATGTTAATGTTGTATGTATGTGATAGAAGAGAAATAATGAGGCATTACTATGCCATGCTGTGTACTGTTGTAGCAACAGAGACTCCAGAAGGAGGCTGGAATTTCCAGCCAAAGCACATATCTGCTGTTCACCCAAAATAGACATAACAGCGCAACAGAACTTTTGTACTGGAAATCATAGCATGACAGAAATGGGAAAGGGGGTTGATTTTTTTATGTTAGTAAAAAGAATTGCTTTTAAAATGGTCTCCAATTAGACAACTGAAGAGCAACTGCATCATGCAGGAAGCCCCAAGTGGAGGCACTATTATCCAGGTGCAATCACAATTTACCTGTCTTGTGCAATAAGGCCCTAAACTGAAACTGTCATATTTTTACCATATCATGAGAAGACAAGACTCACTAGAAAAGACAATAATGCTTGGTAAGGTAGAAGGAAGTAGGAAGAGAGGAAGACTGTATTATAAGTGGATGGACTCAATCAAGGAAGACATGTCCCTAAACCTGCAAGACCTGAGCAGAGCAGTTGCTTTGGAGGTCTGTCATTTATCAGGTTGCCATAACTGAAAGTCAACTTCAACAACAACCATCAGACAAGGTTGTCCCCTCCCACTTTTGCTGTTTATTTTAGCATTGGAAACCTTACTGAGAGATACCAGGCAAAACAATAGAATCTACAATGTGGGAGTAAAAAAAGAACAGGACAACATCAGAGCTTATGCAGATAGCCTTGTGATGATAACAGAAAACCAGTTGGACTCAGTGAAAGCTCTATTGCAAAAAAAAAAAAAAAAGTATTTGGGACGTGCTCCAGATTTAAAGTAAATTGTGACAAAACAAAGTCGCTGACTAAAAATGTGGCCTCAGAAGAAGATGAACTAACTGCTCTTTCAAATTTTAAAGTGGAAAAAGGGAAGACAAGTCTTCCATTACCAAGAAAAACACAAAGCGGATATTATTTGTTTACAAGAAACACATATAAAGCAAAGAATTGTAAATATGGTGAGATTCTTAAATAACTCTAACTCTAACCATTATTCCAACATAATAGCAAAACACTTGATGCCCAAAGTCACCCAGACAGAAATCTTAACAAAAGTCTTACCTGAGCATAATCCAATTTTATTGAAATTCAAGTCTCCAAGACTAAAATTTCATTGATGTCTTTAGGAAAATTTATTAAAAGATGAAGAGATACTCCAAAAAGCAAAAAAGACATCAATTCTCTTCTTTCAAAGGAATATAATTGGAGAAACTGACTTGCATTGCATGTGGGATACCGGTAAAGCTGCTGTACAGGGCTTCTTCATCCAGCAACAAGTGGAACAATCCAAAAAATGAAGAGAAAAAACACAGAAATTACTTGATGAAATAAGTAATAAAAACTGGAAAAAAATCCAGGTAAAAAAGTTATCAGCTAAAAATACACCAGAAAAAGCTCTCATTAATAACAGTAAAAGAAATATAGAGAAAACTGAAATATGCCAAACAAAACCATTTTGAATATGGAAATAAATGTGGTAAATTGTTGGCATGTAACATAAGAAAGATGAAGAAAAAAGACAAATTATAGAAATTAAGGAAGGGAAGTTAATATGCACAGAACAATCCAAAATAAAGGGTTTTGAAGGGTATTACACAAAAGTTTTTAAAGAACAGAAGGAAACTGAGAAATTTCTAGAGAAAGCGACAAAATGTTCAGAGCTACAAAATATTAATTAACAGAAGAACATAGAAAAATATTAAATGGCTCAATAACTGTGGGAGAACTACTAGAGGCAATTGGAAAGCTCTGGGCCCAGATGGCTTTATGGCCATATACTATAAAAAATTAGAATGGGAACTAATCAATCGTTTACACATGGTTATGAGTGAACTGTTACAAAAAGGCATTCCAGCAACATGGGACAATTCTTCAATTATTCTGATCCCTAAAGAAGATAAAGATGTGAGGAATCCCAAAAACTACAGGCCCATTTCACTCTTAAATGTGGATTATAAACTTTTTACATCGGTCACAGCAGAAAGATTAAAGAAAGTATTGCAAGATGTGACACATGAAAATCAAAGCAGTTTCTTACCAGGAAGAAGTATGAAAAATAATATATGCACAGTATTAGATTGTATTGAATATTATGATCAAAATCTGGGGGAAAAGATTAGTGATGATCTTTGTTGATGCAGAAAAAGTTTTCAGTATTGTATTGTAAACTGGTTATTTATTATCAACCTATTGGAGAAAATGAGCTTTAGTGACAAATTTACCAGCTGCATTAAAACTATATATCATAATCAAAATTCACAAATTCTGGTTAACAATGTATGTGAACTTTCAAAAGGAACTGGACAGGTTGTCTGCTCTCCCCACTATTGTTTATTACAGTGTTGATGTTCTCACCAACAAGATCAGATTAGAGGATCAAATCAAAGGGATTAATATCAAAAGAAATGAATACAAATTGTGGGTCTTTGCTGACAACTTAGTAATATTCTCAGAACCTCAACAATCGTTACAAGATTATTGGAGATAATAGAGGAATGCAGACAAGTCTCTGGTTTAAAATAAAGAAAAAACTTCAATTTTTACTATGAACAGGTAAAAAAAGGAACAACTTCACCAAAAAGAAATTTTGGGATTTCAAATTGAGGGAAAAAAATAAGATATTTAGGAGAAACCATTACAAAGAAAAACTCTGAACTCTTTGACAACAATTACCATAAAATGTGGAAGCAAATAACAGCTGGTCTAAAAAGATGAAATAAACTAAACTTATCATTGCTGGGCAGAATTTACCCAAAATCTTATTTCTCTTTCAAACTCTCCCTATAATATCAAATACAAAACCATTTAATGATTGGAAAAAATTTGTTTGGGCTGGTAAAAAGCCAAGGTAAAATAGAAAATGCTTCTTGAAAGAAAAGAAGAAGGTGGATTGGGGCTCCCAGATTTCTTGGGTAAAACTGGAAAATACATAACTTTTAACAACTAGAAGGAATTAATTTAAAATTCAGTTCACACATATATTTGTGTTGTAATAAGAGTGATGTGAATAAAGACGTCTATGATCATTGTATTAGAAAATCCCTAATTAAAGTTTGGCATACATATGGGAGAAAATTTTACAATAAGATACCTGACTGGGTGTTTCCTCAAGAGGCTTTTTTAATAAATGGGTTGATCTCAAAGATATAAGGACTTGATTAGTTTGGAAGAAGAGAGTCCAAGATTAAATTCTAGAGATGATTTGAAAGAACAAGGGATAGAATTACAGTGGTTCCTTTATGGAAAGCTACAGGAAGTACTTAAAATGAACATTTACAAAAATACAAATCAGTATAATGAATTAAAGGAGATTCTAGTGAAAAACCAACCGTAAACAATAGCTAAATTATATAAGATCCTTCTCGAGAAAAGACTATTCAAGAGACTATCTTATAATAGTAAAAGAATAGGATATGAGAAAAGACTGTACAATCACATGGGCTGAAAGTATTGACCAGTTGACCTAGATGATTGGCAGAAATCATGCGGGAAAGATTTAAAATTTACTTTGAATATGGACTAAAAGAGAACTATTACAAAATATTATACTATTGGTACATGATGCCTAGTAGTTTATCTCTAATATACAAGACAAAAGAAGAAAATTGTTGGAAATGTAAGAGTAGTGGTACCTTTTACCACATATGGTGGCTTTGTCCTGTAGCTAAAAAACACTGGAAACAAATACGTATGTTTATCTCAAACATGGAATAAAACTGGAATAAAAAATTGGCATAAAAGTCAAATTGAAACCAGAATTATACCTGCTGAACATGCTAGGCTATCACCCTACACTGAAAAAAACATTCAAAATTAATTTTATATATGGTCACATCGGCTACAACTGTTTACACACAAAAATGGAAACTGGTTGAAAAAAATTAATAGATGATTAGATATTAAAAAAACTAGATATGATGGAAATGGAGAAACTGACAATGTTAGTGAAAGAAATATCTATTCAAAAATTTGAGAGAGAATGCAGACTGATGTTAGAATTTATTAAAAAACAAGATGGAAAGGAAACCACCAATAAAAATAATTGTAAAGATACTTAAGGTATCAAATGCAATAGAATATATTTTATATTATGCATTTGAAATTTGGCAATATTGACACCAAAAGATTAATTTAGAGAAACAAATATCATCCATTACAGTAGCAATTCTGTGTAAAAAGTGGAAAGATGGGGTAATGGCAGTAATGGCAGTGTAACAGATTGTCACTATCGATCATTAGTGATCACCAAAAACCTCAGTAATGGAAGGGTGTTTGAAATCTAGGAAACCCATGAAGTTGCCCTTTAAGGTATAAAGGGAACTGAGGGGCTCTGAAGGTTCCAACAGCTGACTCCCATGTCTGAAGAAAGACAAAAAGAAGATTGAGAATGATCATGGAAGAAGTAATAGGCCACAGAAGGAGCAGAAAGAACCAGGAGCTGCTGAAACTGTGGTGGGCAACCTGGCTGTTCGGCCAAAAAAGCTGGCAAGAGCACCAGTCACCGTTCTTTTTAAAGTAAGATTTCTTCAAAGCTTAAGAAATCATATCGTAGAAGATCAGACATAAAAAAGCAAATTAACAAGGAAGGAGATTGGAAGGAAGGAAGGAGATTAAGGAACTCTTAAGTGGAACACTTAAGATAGTGGATCCATAGCTGAATTGTAAGCTTAAATCATATTTGAACTATGTTCAAGTTGGTTTGATGGATTGTTAAATATTCAAGCTGAAGAGACTTGAGACTGTAATTCATTATTTCATAATAACTGCTTTTCCATTGGATTTGGATTTGAATTTGGACTTGGATTTAGAGGGTGTTTACTTTTGAACTTTACTTTTGAACTTTTGAAAAGTTTCTTCCAATATCAGGAACTGTAAAGAGTGCAGGATTCTGCTGAGTGAACTTGAAGTGGAGAATGATTGTGCCGAGAGCAGGATGATGAGCTATAAACAACAACCTTAGATCTACTTTATAAATATATTTCATAGGATAGATTACTACAGAATTCAAGCACATAAAAATGTTCTAATAAGTGCTAACAGTGTTGAGCACACGCTGGCTGACTGTGGGTTGAAGACTACTGGAGTGAATCAATATTTATTTAAGTTCAGAAGACACACCTGTGTGTGCAATTAATCTCAAATTAATTCTTTAATCTATTTTCATTATTGTCACTTATTGGAAAGATTGAAATATTGCTGAATTGCTCTTAATTATTTTACTAAATATTTCATTATTAATACCTTGCTCAAATGCGAAACAAATCAACTTGAAATAATACTAGAAACAGGAGTACAGTTTATATACATTTATTTTGTTTCCTCATCGCAGCCTACCTGATTGATGTGACTATACTTATACAGCATTAAATACTTAACTGCCTATCTAATTGATGTGATTATAATCAATATCGCTTTTAAATGCATAACTTTTAAATTTTTGTTCTAATTGCTTAATTGTATCTGGTATAAGATTATAGACTATATTTAAGCAAGAATCATATATAATAGAGGGAAAAAGGTGTTTAGGCTTATATATTGAACAATAGATAATCAGTTTAAATAGAACAAGTATTTCTGATAATAGAATATTGAATAGAACATTGAAACTATTTCTGAAGGTGATAGGAAGTTTAAACTAGACAACTGTTATCACTCTTGAATATTAAGGTGAGCTGGAGATGAATATCTGATTCAGTGTAATGAAGTATCATATTTCACAGTTGTTGTAGTGATTAGAGGGTGGATGCAAATTTAAACAGTGGAAAGGATTTAGAAACAGCCAGAAACTGATGCTCTGTGTCAAACTCAGCAGCCCTGGTTGGAACACTTTGCTGGGATTACTTCAAGGCCAAATAGCAGCAGATTAACTCAGCTGTGCTAAGCAGATATAAGAAGAGGTTACAAAAATATTACAGACCTTGAAGCGTTGCAACATTGAAAGCCAAATTGAACCTGATCTTACACTGACATCCAGTGGAGACCAGAAAACATCTTAAACCATCTAATCACATACATAATATTTACATTCTTTAAAAATGTTTATAGGGTATAAACTTATAAAGACAGATGTATATATAGGCATACATATATACACGTATATATTATCAGTTAAGTTTAAATATAATCACTATTTGATAAGCTATAATATTTATGAAAAGACTCATTGAAGAAAGGGGGAAAGTAACTGGGATTAAGAAGAGAAAAGAAATGTTAAAGATGGCAACAACAAGAACCAGGACTAAACTTAGAAAAGAACAAAAGCAAGGATCTGTGAAGAATTTGGGGCAAGAAGTAGAAGAGAAAAAAAAGGAAGAAGAAGGAAAAAATGAAGAAAACAGTCAACAGAACATATCAGAAAGTGAAGAAGCTCAAGAATTTTAAGTGTCACAGGAAAAGTGAAGTAATAACAGAACAAATCAATTAAGATGGATCTGAAATGTTGACCTGGAATGTTCGTGGTTTGAATGTTCCGGCCAAGAAATGAAAGATATTTCAGGAAAAGCAGAAATTGGATGTGGTCTGCCTGCAGGAAACACACATGAGAGAAACACATATTATGTATTTGAATAATCGTAAATTAGAAGAATGGTTTGTTTCATCAGATTAAAAAAAAAGAGGAGGGGTGATGTATATAAATAGATGATTTTCCCTGAAATAAGTATTTCAAAATACCTTGGGACATTTTCTAGAGGTATAGATTAAAGTCCAAGGCCAATTAGTCTTCTTGGTCAGACTGTATACTCTGAATGATAATAAGTCATAATTTTTTAATAAGCTTTTTGAAGTCATTGCAAATTATGACTATGACAATACCTTAGAAATGGGCAATTGGAACATGATGATTAATCAAATTTTACATAGGAAATCCGATAAAGACATCAAGAAAATACAGGGAAAATTACTTAAGAATTTTTAAAATTATATCAGTGAGTACATGCTGATAAACATTTGGTGATACAAAAATGGGAATGAAAAAGACTTCACATATTTTTCAGAACTACATGAATCATGGTCGAGAGTAGATATATTTTTTGCTTCTGAAGTTCTCCTAAAACAGATTTAAAAAGTACAAAGCCTTCCTCAAACTTTATCTAATCATAGTCCAGTTTTATTAATAATGAGGAATTTGAAATCTGAATTTAATTGGAAATTTAATAATAACATTTTAAAAGAAAAAAAGACAGTTCAGATCATAAATTAACAACTAAACATATTTTTTCAAGAGAACATGAATAAAGATATTCCGTAAACATTGTATAGGATTTAGTCAAAGCTGTCATCTGAGGAGTCATTATACAACAAGAATCAGAACTCGGGAAGAAAAGACAAAAGAAAGAAAAATCATATTACATCAGAGCTAAAAAAAGAGAGAAGAGTTAAAGAAATCCCCCACTAATGATAAGTTATTGAAAAAAATTAAAATGTTTCTAAACCAATATTCATTCAAATAGAAAAAAAAATATGTCTAAGACAAAAACGTTTTGAATAATCCAATAAGCCAGGCAAATGGCTGGCAGATAAACTGAGGAAGGAAAAAGAAAAGAAAATAATTTCAGAGATAAGAAAGGGGGAAGAAATTATTACAAAACAAGAAGGCATAAAATAGACCTTTTATCAATATTTCTCTAATCTTTATTGAGAGGACCAACGGCATGACTCACAGACCAGAATAGAAAATTATTTACAGAAGGTAAATTTTCCACAACTAAAGGAAGAACAAAGGTGACAGCTTAACTAACCCATAACAACTGTGGAGATACTGAAAGCTACCAGAAAGATGAAACCAAAGAAGACCCCTGGACTGGATGGTTTTATGGCAGCCTTTTGTAAGACATTTGAAAAGAAACTTTTACTGCCATTACAAGAAACAATAAATCAAGTTCTAATGGGAGAAAATCCTAAGTCATGGAACACTGCAAATGTATCTTAAATTCTCAAAACACAGCTACAAAATTATAGGCCAATCTCTTTGTTAAATTTAGATTATAAAATATTCACATGAATTTTGCAGAGAGGTTGAAGAAGATCCTCCTAGATTGGATACACGAGGACCAAATGGGTTTCTACCCGGCTTACAGTTGAAGGACAGTATTAGAACTATTATACATACTATCCAATATTTTGAACTTCATGAAGATAAAAAATTGGGGCTTATATTCCACAGAATATGAAGAAAAAGCTTTTGATAATGTTACTTGGCAATTTACGTTCTGAATTCTTAAAAAAATGGTGGCAGGGAAGTAACCTCTGTTTGATATTCTGTTCATTTTACCCATTGTTTTGCCTTTTTTATATTTCTTATTTCTTCTTGCCAGCCTGCTTTTTATTGCTTTGAGTTTTTTATCCCTGGGCCACTCCCTAATCTCATTTTATCTTTGTACTCGCTCTACTTATTGATATATTGTTTTAGCTCTGACATTTTAGTTGGTGTTGATAATGAAGGAAGACAGAGGGAGTTAATTCTCTTCTCTATTGTCAAAGAACTGATGACCAGAATGCTTCCGAGTCTCCATCCAAGATGTTAAACTCTCAGTTCTCCTGTATGCTGATGACATAGTTTTGATCTTTGCCACCTTAATTGGAATGCAGAGACTTCTAAAGAAGTTGAATACCTTTTGTTTAAAAGAGCGGTTAATAGTAAACCACTCTAAAACCAAAGTGGTGGTTTTTGGGAAGAAGAGAAAATGACATCATTAGAGATTAAATGCAAATCCCATAGAACAGCAATATTATTTTAAATATCTGGGTTTGGATTTTAACCCAAAATTGTCATGGAAAACTCACTTCCATGCAGTTAAGCTGAAATCCTCCCATTCTATTGATTCCTTATTGAGGTTTTATAGATTCTATGGGGGGAATTTGGTTGGTGCTACTGTCGAGGTCTTCCAGAAGAAAATTGTCCCACAATTATTGTATGGTGCAGAGATCTGGGGATATGATAACACCTTCCCTTTAGAAACTGTGAAAAACCCTTTTTTGAACTCTTTGTTAGCTGTCCAGAAAGGTACCCCTCCTCCTCTTTTAAGGGCTGAAACTGCGTTAACATCTCTACAAGCTGGTGTGCATGTGGCTCTAGCCCTATATTGGCTGAAGCTGGCTAGTATGAGCGACACCCGGCTTCCTAAAAAATGCTTCCTAGATCAATTACAATCCCCCCTCCCAAAGCTCCTGGACAAATTCAGTAAGGACAATACTCCATCATTATGGGATTAATTTAGAAGCCTTCTCTATTTATTCTTCCAAAAGAATTAAACAACTGGTCAAAGAAAAAATTTACTTTGCTTCTAAATGGGGAGACTTAAACATGCTCTGTCAAACAGCATATTCTTTATGGTACCCATTGTATTAAACATTTTTTGGGATGGAGCAATATTTTTTTAACCTCACCTTTGCTCCACTCAGAAAAGCGTTCACAACTTTACATTTTCAGTGTATGCCGTCTGCCTGTCTGAAGGGAAACTATGACAATATCCCTATCCACCAAAGACTTTGCATTTGTGAGTCCAGGGAAGTGGAGGACATCCAATACTATCTACTGCAATGCCCCCTATATACATCTCCTAGGCAAAAATTTCTTAATTCCATTCTCCATTCTGTTCCCTTTTCCAGTTGACCCCCCCCCTTCAGCAGATTTGTGTTTTATTGGCTGGCAATGATGCTTATATCACTGCTATGGTTGCAAGATTTGCCTTGGCTGCAAGTAAGATAAGATCTAGACATCAAAACTATTCACAAGATTCACACAGAGGTGATGAAACTGCTTGACTCTGGCATTTTAGACCACATCAGTGTAATTATGTATTGTTCCATTTTTTATACTTTTGTTCATTTATTAACTGTGTATTATTTGCATTTATTGTTGTGATGTTTTGTCCAGTCGCGTTTTATTTGACTGTGGCCAGTTGTGATGGCTTTTAGCTGAGCAATAAAGATTTATACATATACATGGACATGGGGAATAACTTCTTTAACTGGATTAAGGCAAGCTAAACCAACCAAGTGGCATAAATCATCATTAATTCAGAAAAAAAGAAAGCATGCAAAATTGGAAGAGGAACCAAGCAAGGCTGCCTGTTTCTACCATTACTATTTGTAATTATTATTGAAATACCAAATTATAAAAAAAAAAAAAATTATCACCCACTTCAAGCATATGGGGGTAATTTGGTTATAATTCTGGAAAATCCTCTTGATTTGGTGGATTGCCTTGTCCAGACCTGAGAGACTTTGGACAGGTGGCTAAGTTCAAAGTCAATCAGGAAAAGATGGCTATGTTAACCAAAAATTTGACAATAGAAGAAGAACTACAAAACAAGACAAAATTTAAAATAGAAAAGAAGAGCAAATATTTAGGCATCTGGTTAACGAAATATAATCATGATGTATTTGGAAATCACTACATGAAAATTTGGAAAGAAATCAAAAAAGAAATATGGACATGGGATAAGCTCCAGTTATCACTACTGGGCTGAATCTCGACAATTAAAATGAATATACTGCTAAAATGAATTTTCTTTTTCAAATATACCTATGGTAATAAAAAATGATGTATTTAGTCAGTGGAAACAAAATTTAGTTAAGTTCATTATGGCAGGAAAGAAACCAAGAATAAAATGGAGCTTAATGGCAGATTTTAAAGAAATAGGCAGTCTAGGACTACCAGATTTGAAAGTATATGCACACACAAATGCCTTAACTTGGATTATGGACTGGATAAGATTGGAATAGTAGTATTTCAATGAAATACTACCCATTGAAGGAGCAAATTTGAGACAAGGACTTGAGACAAGGGTGACATTCATATTTATAGAATGCAAAGAGTCATCCTGGAAAGGAATTTCTTGAACATTTCTTAAGAAAAGCACTTTTCACTGTTTGGCTAAAATACAAACAGCATTTATGCCCACAATTGTCCCTATAGATATCTCCTCAAGAGGCTCTGAAAACTGGCCCTTAAAGAATCGGTAGACATATAAGGAAGTCTTCAAGTTTCAAGATGACAATATTGAAACTATATATATATATATATATATATATATATATATATATATCAAACTGTATGTATGTGCATGTGTATATATGTATATGTATATATAAAATATATAAAGATAACAAAATATAAAGATAGGAAGAATTAATGTTGGAAGGGATAAACTGCTCCTGGCCCCTGTATAGGCAACTTTATACAAGATTTAAGCAAGGTAATAAAAAGAGCCCAAAATATTGGACAATCAATACAGCTAGATCACTGGATGCAAACATGGAAAAACTTGAATTTCACAGGGAATCAATAATTTAAAGAGAATTATTATCAAATGCTTTATAGATGTCATTTGACCCCAGCAAAACTTGCAAAAATGTATAAAGGGAACAACGGTAGATGTTGGAAATGCAAAATAGAAAGAGGGTTGTTCTGTCACTGCTGGTGGCAATGCAAGAAGGCTGAAGTTTATTGGGAAAATTTTAAAATAATAATATGAAAATCCATATTGAAATAACTAAAATTATAATTTCCCCATGTAAGCAGAAATCTGTCTTTTAAATATGGTTAATACTATACAGGATTATGTTGGGTAACAATATTAAAAAAAAATTGTTTTATATGATAACTAGGTCTGTTAAGGTGGACAAATAGCCACATCTTCACTGTATCCCCAGGTGGACATGGAGCTGACTTGAACCCCCAGATTCAAGGTAGGAACGTGGTAAGAAAAAGAAAGGAGCAGAGAAAGACACTCACACAAGTATCTTTGGCCAAAGGATCCCGCTAGCAATCACCAAGAGTGATGACCCAGAAGGATGGTTTATTCATCCATGCTTCCCCCTTTATACCATTTTTATGTTTATACTAAAGAATGCTTACAGAAAGAAAAAAATCATGCATCAGGCAAAAGCACAGCTTGTACACATGTTACATTCTGTCTGACCCTAAACATCACTTCCAGGGTCTAAATGTCCAAGAAAACATCCTAGGTTATTTCCCTTTTTTTTTTATTGATTATAAAGAAAAAAAGAGAACAAAAAAGAAAAACACCATGTGATACATATAACAGTGAAAAAAGGAAATTTCAACAAAACAAGTTTACATTATTTCTCTCCAGTTCTATTACAATCATATACTTATTCAGCATATTCTATATCATACTGCTTATATACTTTTGTTACCTATATCTTGATCTCATTCTTATTATATTCATTATTATTATAATAATTCCATCTTTAACTCTATACTTTTCCATTACATCTAATCTATTACTATTACTAAATATGATCTTATTAATAAACTATTCCTAAAAGTAAACCCATCCCCAGAGCCAATTATGTTTCAACTCACTCCACCTTCCAGAATTGTAATTCTTCTTTCCTCTTTTATTAAAGTCTTTTCTACAAATATCTTCCATATTGCTTTGAAATCATTCCCCTTCATGATGAGCTAAACTAAGCGTTAAGAAAAACGTGTACAGGAAATGGAAGAGGGGGGGAAACCACCAAAGAAGAATTTAAGCAAATAGCCAGGAGATGTAGGGAGAAGGTCAGAAAGGCTAAAGCACAGAACGAACTTAGGCTGACCAGAGACATTAAAAACAATAAAAAGGGCTTTTTTAAATATGTCCGCAGCAAAAGGAAAAAGAAGGAGGCAATAGGGTCGCTGCCCAGAGAAGATGGCGAATTACTAACAGGGGGAAGAGAAAAGGCAGAACTACTTAACACCTTCTTTGCCTCAGTTTTTCCCCAGAAGGATACAAGCACTCAACCTGGCAGTTGGGGAGCAGGGGAGGAAGCAGAGGAAATGCGGCACCTAATAGGTAGAGAGGTGGTACAGGAATACCTGGCCACACTGGATGAATTCAAGTCTCCAGGGCCAGATGAATTGCATCCTAGGATATTAAAATAACTGGCAGAGGTCATTTGGGAACTGCTTGCTATAATCTGAGAAATCTTGGAGGACAGGAGAAGTTCCAGCAGACTGGAAGAGGGCAAATGTTGTCCCCATCTTCAAGAAGGGAAAAAAAGAGGACCCAAATAATTATCACCCAGTCAGCCTGACATCAGTACCCGGAAAGATCCTGGAACAGATCATTAAGCAGTCAGTTTCTAATCACTTAGAAAGCAATGCGGTAATCAGGAGAAGTCAGCATGGATTTCTCAAAAATAAGTCATGCCAGACTAATCTTATCTCTTTTTATGATAGAGTTACTAGCTTGATAGATGAAGGGAATGGTGTGGATGTAGCATATCTCGATTTCAGTAAGGCCTTTGACAAAGTTCCCCATGACATTCTTGCAAAGAAGCTAGTAAAATGTGGGCTGGACAGAGCTACTGTCAGGTGGATCTGTAACTGGTTGACTGACCGTTCCCAAAGGGTGCTCACCAATGGCTGCTTTTCATCCTGGAGAGAAGTGACTAGTGGGGTGCCACAGGGTTCTGTCCTGGGCCCAGTGCTGTTCAATATCGTCATCAACGACTTGGATGAAGGAATAGAGGGCGTGCTCATCAAATTTGCAGATGACACCAAATCGGGAGGGGTTACTAATACGCCAGAGGACAGGATCAGAATTCAAAATGACCTGGACAGATTGGAGAGCTGGGCCAAAGCTAACAAAATGAAATTCAACAGAGAGAAGTGTAAGGTCCTACACTTAGGTAGAAAAAATGGAATGCAGAAATTTAGGATGGGGGACACGTGGCTGGATGGCAGTACATGTGAAAGGGATCTAGGAGTCTTAATAGACCACAAGCTGAACATGAGTCAGCAGTGTGATGCGGCAGCCAAGAAAGCCAATGCAATTCTCGGCTGCATCAATAGGAGTATGGTGTCTAGATCGAGGGAGGTACTTGTACCACTCTACTCTGCTTTGGTTAGACCTCATCTTGAATCCTGTGTCCAGTTCTGGGCACCCCAATTCAAGAAGGACATGGTCAAGCTGGAGCAGGTCCAGAGGAGGGCGACCAAAATGGTGAAGGGCCTGGAAGCCATGCCCTATGAGGATAGACTTAGAGAGCTGGGTATGTTTAGCCTGCAGAAGAGAAGGTTAAGAGGGGACATGATAGCTATGTTTAAATATTTGAAGGGATGCCATGTAGAAGAGAGAGAGGGCTTGCTTTCTGCTACTCCAGAGACCAGGACAAGGAGCAATGGATTCAAGCTGCAGGAAAGGAGATTCCACCTGAACCTCAGGAAGAACTTCCTGACAGTCTGCTGTCCGGCAGTGGAATATGCTGCCTGGAAGTGTAGTGGAGTCTCCTTCCTTGGAGGTTTTTAAGCAGAGGCTGGATGGCCATCTGTCGGGAGTGCTTTGAGGGTATTCCTGCATGGTAGGGGGTTGGACTGGATGGCCCGTGTGGTCTCTTCCAACTCTACATTTCTATGATTCTATGATTCTATGATCATTAATCACAATTTTCTACACTTCTTTATACCAGTCCTCTATTTGAAAATCTCCATGAATTTTCCATTTTCTTGATATAATTAACCTTGCTGTAGTTAATAAGTTTGTAATTAAATCCTTCATAGCCAATTAACCTTATCAAATATAGATAATAATGCTATACCTGGACATATTTGTAAATCAATTTCAGTTATCTCTTTTATCTCCTTAAACACTCTGCCAAAATTTCTGTACACCTTCACAATTCCACCACATGTGGATATATATACCAATGTTTTGACAACCCCTCCAACACAACCTTGAATAATTCTTATCTATATAATTTAACCTTATTGATGTTAGGTACCATCTCCAAACCAATTTATAATATTTCTCTTTTATCCTTATGGACAGGTTTTTTAAATGACTGATTCCAAATTTTTCTCCAGTCCTTAATATCTACTTTTTGTGCTAGTTCTTCCTCCCATATTTTTCTAAGATATTCATCTTCATATTTTGCCAACATTTTGTATATTTCACTTGTGGTACCCTTCAGTATTTCATTTTCCTCCATATCTTCTCTTTGTATAATCATTTGTTCAAATTTAGTATATTCTCTGAAACGTTTATTATTCCTTTTCCAATTCCTTGTCCACTGCTCTAGCTGTATATAATTGAACCACGATATCTTAGTACCTTGTAATCTCTCCTTTATTTTAATCTTTATTCATCGTTATATTCATCCAATCTTTTAATTTATTTATTCTCTGTTTCTTTAATTCTTTCTCTACTTCACCTCTCATATTCATTGGAAATCTTGCCATCATCACTACAGGAGTTAATGGTGAAGTAGCCAGTATTAATTTTTCCTTATTTTTCTTCCAAATTTCTAATATATTTTTCAAAAAGGGGTTTTCTATTTTTTCCATCTCTCTCTTGACAGGATTCAAAAAAATAAGTACTCTAATCTCTTCTCAATTTCTATTGTTCCCATCTCTAACCAATCTAAATCTCCTTTTCCTAGGACTCCATCTATGATATATCTCAATTTATTTGCATTATAATACCATTTTAGATTTGGTAGGCCCTATCCACCTTCTTTTGGGAATTTATACCAACATTTCTTATTAATCCTCACTCTCTTATTCCCGTTACAAAAATTGTTCAGTAATAACTACCAGTTTTTCAATTCTTCTTCTGATACTTTTATTGGTAACATCCTAAACAAAAAATTAATCATAAGTAGTATTTTCATTTTTACTAATGCTATTCTTCTAAAACATGATAACTTAATATTTTTATATTCCTCTAATTTCCGTTTAACTTCTTGTCTTAATTTATTATAGTTTTTTCCTCTAATCTTTGTAGACCTTTTGCAGTATTTATTCCTAAATATTTGTTTCTTTTAATTTAATGTCTATCTTTCTATCTGTTAAAAAATCTTATTTTTCTATTCCAGTATAATTAAACAACATTAATTCCAATTTAGCCCAATTTATTTGTAGCCCTGTCATTTCCCCAAATTATTTTAAGTGTTCAGATACTCTACCCATTTTCTTTATCTGATCTTTAATCATCAGCAAGGTATCATCAGCACACAAACTTACTTTATTCTTTTCCTTAATCCCAATTCCCTCCAAATTTTCATCCTTTCTAATAACATTTGCCAAAATTTCAGTGACTACCGCAAATAAAATCGGGGATAACGGACAACCTTGTCTTGTCCCTCTAGATATTTGAATTGGTTTTGTTAATCCATCATTTACTATTACTACCACTGTGTTATATAAATATAACTGATTTATCAATCCTCTAAATTTCCCCCCCAATCCTAATATCTTTAATATTATTTTTTATGCTGGCAATTCCACGCAGTCAAAGGCCTTGTTTATATCTATAGCCATTATTCCTGCCTTTTGTTTATCCTTTTTGATTATATTTATTTTATTCAATACTCTACCAAGTAGATTTGACATCTGCCTTCCTTGCACAAAACCACATTGGTCTCTTTGCAAATACTTATCAATAAACTTATTCGTTCTTTTTGCCATTATTGCGGTCAATATCTTAGTATCTTGATTTAGTAGCGATATAGGCTTATATGATCCTGGATCTGTCAAATCCTTATCTGGTTTTGGAATCAATATTATTAAAAGACTGTTCCTACGATGGTGGGATCTTGTCTCCATTTATTATATTATTATATAATACCTTCAATTTAGGTATTACACTCTTTTTAAAAGTTTTTTAATATTCCGGTCCCAACCCATCCATACCTGGCGATTTCCCTCCTTTTAATTTATCTATAACTTCTGTTTCTTTTTCCGAAACCAGTTGTTCCATCAAGTTTTTATCCTCCTCTTTTCTTTTTGTTTTCCAATTTTTTTCAATATATTCCTCAATATTATCCATTGACTTTTTCCCTGCTGAATATAATTCTTGATAAAATTCTTCAAATATTTTAACTTATCTTTCATTATCCTACATATTTTACCAGTTTTGTCTTTAACTACACCAATCATATTCCTTGCCTTTTTAGACTGTGCAAATCTGGCCAACATTTTAGAGTTCTTATTACTATATTCAAAAAATTCTCTTGTCAAATATATTAGATTGCTCTGAACCTCATCAATTTCTATTTTTTCCAGTTCATTTCTTTTTGCTTGTAGTTCTATATAAATTTGTTTTCTTCTATCAATTATATATTTATTTTCTAATTCTTTTATTTCCTTTTCTAACTTTAATTTCTTCTGCCTTGTTGTCTTTTTAAATTACATGATTCCCTAATACAAATCCCTCTTGCAACTGCTTTCATGGTATCCCATGACATTGCTTGAGAAACCTCCCTATTATTAATATCCCAAATATTTTGCCATTCCTTTTCTATCTTCTTCACTGCGTCCTTATAATTGAGTATTCTGGTGTCTAACCTCCATCTTTTCACTTCTCTGTAATCCTTCCTAAATAAAAAATCCATATTTACCGAAGCATGGTCTGTGACTTTTATCACTTTTATTTTTGTATTTAATAACCTCAGTATCATATTCTTTGAGACAAATATAAAATCTATTCTAGAATAATTTTTATTAGCCGATAAGTAATAAGTATACTTCTTTTCTTCCCCCTTTATCAACCTCCAAGCATCTTTTAATCCATTTCTATTCATCACTTTATTCAAAACTGTCATATTATTAAATCTGTCCCTTATTGCTGGGTTAGATTTATCTTTCCACTTATCCATAACCATATTAAAATCCTCTGCCATTATTATAAAATCTCCCTGTATATCCTTCAGCTCCTTAAATATTTTTTTTAATTCTTTCTGTTTCTCATTTGGAGCATATACATTAACCAATACATTTGTTTCTCCCTCCATTTTTTCTTGTATAATTAAAAATGTACCTTTTTCATCTTTTTTAATGCTTAGTACATTAAAATTACATCTTTAGATATTATAGTTGCTACTCCTCTTGCTTTGGATGTACCATATGCTTTTTCATAAATAATAGCCCAATTCAATTTAAGTTGATTTATCCCATCTTGTACTTGATGTATTTCTTGTAAAAAATATATATCCACTTTATCTTTTTTCAACAATGATTCTATCTTTTTCCTTTTTATCACAGACCCCAAGCCTTTCACATTCAGCGTTGTTATCTTCAATTAGCCATTTTACATATTTCAAAAATCCTTCCTCAACTCTTAATAGGCTCTTTTGTATAGTGCACCCATTTCCCCTTTCCCTTCCCCCACTCCCTCCCTTCCCCTCCTCCCCCTTCCCCACCCCCTTCTACCTCCCCATACCCACATATACAGTTTTCCCCCCTTCCTCCCCTGGTTCTCATTCCTCCTCCTGGTTCTCATTCATGGCCTTAACAGGCCCTTTGGAGGGGAGGCCAAGAGAAAGGCACGCTCCCCGGCACAGAAACAGGTACAGACTCCCATGGTTTTTTTTTATATCCCTTCTATTATTATCTTTATGTGTACACACACGCACATACATTTATCCCCCCCCCCATATATATATACACACACATCTGTCAAACATGAGACACCCAGCCTCACTCAAGGCCTGCCCAGCCCAGCACCTCTTTATGCTCAGGTCTGACCAGCCAGGGAGATTTCTGGATTTAGCCAGGGCTATGACAACCAGGTCTGCCTCAGCTCTCCCTTCACTGAGAATGCAGCTCCCTCTTCTCTCTTGTCCCCTTTTGGCTCCTCCTTCCAGGATTTCCCTCTTCACTGTCTTCCTTAAATCTACCCCTTTTCAGATGTAAGGACAAGCTGCGATTTATTTCTTCAGTGACCGTGGTACTAATAGAACTATGGTAAAAATGGTACTGTTGGTAGTGTGTATACTCCAGGATGTAGAATAATACTCTGTGAGACTGTTTTAAGGAAAAACAGAAAGTCAAACATTTATTGCAACACTGTTACTTAAATTTGTTTGTAACTAAATGTTTATAAAACAGTACACCCTTCTTCTCTCTCTCTCTCTGCTTAATCCATTGATTGTTTCTTGTACACCCTATTTCTCAGTTCTCTCTAACACAGAGCTCTTCTTTTCTACTTCTCTACTGACTCCCCTCTACTGACTCCATCTGGCAGTTAAATAGTCTTTTTTTCTTTTTTTTCTTTTTTTTCTCCCTCCCTCCCCCCCCGGTTTGCCCCTCCCTTGAGCTCTTTGGGTTCCATTTGACCAGCCGATCAGTTTAAACCCCTCCTGGTCACTATGTAGCTCTGTTACCATGCCCCTCCCTTCAGGCTTTGTCACAATATCTTTTTGTTATTATTGTACTTTTCATCCTTGGTTCCTCCAACGACGCCCATCTCCTTGGTTCCTCCAGCTACACTCGTGTTGTCAATCCCCTCCTGCTGCATCCACTTCAGGTTTGTCAGGAGCTCTGCTCCCTGATCAAGAGAGTATATCTTGTATTGCTTGCCTGCCCACTGGAATTTAAAAAAAAATAGAGTATCCCCAACTGTGTTTTACTCCAGCTCTTTGCAGAACTGTGGTGCAGGGTTTAATTCCTCTTCTCTGGTTGATCATTGATCATTGAAAATTTCAATCTTAGTATCCCCATATTTCAGTGGTCCTGGAAGTTTTCTAATTGTTTTCATCAAATTATCTTTCTTATTGAAGCTTGTCACTCTCATAATCATATCTCTGGGAGTCAGACCTCTCTTTATTACTGTTGCTCTATGAATATACTCCACCTCCTGATCATCCCAGGTAATCTGAGGAACAATGCTTTGTAGCCATTTCAAAACTTTCTCCTTCAAACTTCTCATAGTTTCATTTGGGATCTCAGGAAAACCACGAATACACACGTTATTCCATCGAACCCTGTCCTATAAGTCAATAATTCGCGGTTCCAGTCTTACTGTATGCTCCTGAATTGTTTTTTATTGATAATCTTGCTTTTCTTGCAGGGTATTAACTTTTTAGCCAATTTTTTAATTTCTTTTGTTATGTCCTGGATTGCTTCATTCATCTCACTCGGAAGACATTAGAAGTTATTGTAACTGTAAGGACTTCATTGTTCTGAATTAAAGCTTGCAGGAACCATTTCTTCATATCCTCATTTCCTCCTCCATTCCTTTTCTCTTCCAGCTGTGTGCCAGAAGTTTTAGATTTCACTGCCATCTCTGACATCTTCGTGGGGCTAGATTTATTTTTGCTTTCCATTTCTTCTTTTTTGCTCTTAGACATTAAACTATAGGCTGAGTTCTGATTAGGCACTGATAGCTTTTATCTGTTGGATGATCTACTCTCTTCCAAATCACTGCAGCAGGCTGTTTGGATTTTATTTTGTAAGCCTTTAGTGTCTTGGACATTAGCCAACTTGGCAGTCGTTTGGTCACCAAAAATGAAAGTAAAATTTATTTTCCTTTCTCTGAATCCAAACTTCAATTAGAGTTCCGTTAGTCTGTTTTTGTTCCTGCCCAAGATGTTCCAGTGTCTATATTTACAATGTGTTGCTTTAATTAAGTGTTTGAGGCTTTTAGGTATCAGCCAACTTTGTCAGATCGGCACAAATGAAAATACGGTCTATTTATCTTTCTCTCAATTTAAATTCAGATTGGTCCAGTCTATTTTATGCCCCACTCCTTCTGATATTTGTTTTCGCAGTTACCTACTATTTTCTTTCAGAAGAGATTCTTTAACTTTTTACTTATTGGCTTGCGGGAGAATCAGCTCCAGCCTCCTACGACATTCCGTGGCTCCTCCTTACCCTCCATCCTAGGTTATTTCGACCAGGTCATCTCCAAAGACATTGGTGATGCAAGTAGCATCTTTTCAGGGTAAATGTTAACTATAAACAGGAGCCAAACAGAAGAAACAAGGCAAAGGTCATTTGATGAGCTGCAATTGTCCAAACTAACAATGTTACAGTAAATGATTAACAATTATGAATTATTCAGTAAATTTCCAAACAGTAAATTTCCAGCCTAATAGAGCAAGGATAATGTATGCAAGATAATGGGGGGGAAAAGTCCCTGAAATTGATGAGTGGTTGTTAGAGATGTATGATGTCATGGAAATTGACAAATTGATAATGTCTTAAAAGATAAATCTTTGAATAATTTTAGACCACAGTGGAAATGCTTAAGTGATTATCTCGAGAGGAAATGGGGGAAATATAATTGCTCTGAAAGAATAGTGTTAGGAATGTTACATTGGAAACTGAAAGATAAGGAATGTACATAAAAGATAAAAAGAGATAGGATTATAATGTTAATCATAATTGTAGTGTTTACATACAGCTTAAATATTTATTACGAAGTTATGGTCTATGATAGATACAGATATGAGATATACGACAACTATAAACATAGGATGAAGATTTAGATTAAGGTTCACTTTATAGCAGAGCTTTCCAAACTTCATGTTGGTGACATATTTTTCAGACATGCATCATTTTGTGACACAGTAATTCAGTAAGTAATTCATTATGTGGAAGCAGCCCCTCTACCTGAGCTTGGTCCGCCACTGCTGCTACCACCCTCTACAGGGTTTGCCTCTGCCTGGGGCAGTAGTATTGGTAGAGGCAGCCCTTTCACCCAGGCCTGGCCACCACTGCAGTGAGAGAGGCAGCCTCTCCACCCGTTACCTTCACATGACACAGCTACACACTGCAGCTGACACATTAACATGTTGCAACACACAGTTTGGAAATCTTTGCTTCATAGGGAAGAAATATTTGAGTAAGAGTCTGTTTTATTTAGGTTATATAAGGTGTATAAAATAAAAATTTTGGAGATATGCTTATTTTAAAAAAAGGCAGAAAAATGGAAGATAGAAGAGGGATGTAAGATGGTAGGATAGAATTCAGGGAGAAAGGGGGAGTGAATTTTATATATATTAGTAAGAGAATATTTGTAAAAAAGATGAAAGAATATATGTTGATGTAAATTTGGTGTATTTATTTTATTCTTTAATAAAAATATATTAAAACAAATTTTAGCATGCAATAAGGTTAGAGAACATCAGTTTTATTTAAAGTTGTGTAAGGAAAATGATTATGTAGTTTAAAAAGAGTGTAAATAGGTTTTGAAACTAAAGACAGAAGATGAGTTTGTAAAAAGGTACATGATAAGATTGGCCCAAATTTTTGGACATAACATCCATATGGATGTAAGGGAAAAATATGATCCAAAGAGATAAAATTTACTTTGTTCAGTAAAAAATCCTATATAAGATGATGTGTAAATGGTATCTATCCCCAAATAAACTATTGAAAATGTCCCAGAATGTTTCAAACCAATGTTGGGGATGTCAGGATAAGGATGGGCTCCTTTTTTTAATTTGTAGTGGACTTAAAAAAAAAAAGCAACTGATCTAAGATTTATGTGTTAATCTAAATAATTTTAAAGGCAGATTTCTTAATGTTACCAGAAATGTTTTTGTTGGGCATTATGGATAAAGAACTGGATAATAAATATGGATTACTTCTTTGATATATGATAACAGCAGCAAGACTCTTGTTTACTCAAACTTGGAAACAGGCTGAAGCCTGAAGGATAGAAGAATGGGTTGTTAAGATTGCTGAGTTAGGCCAAATGGCAAACTTAATGTGGGTTTTAAAGGATAAACCAACTGAAGAATTTTTGAAAATTTGGAAAGAGTTTGTGGGTTGTTCTATTTTGTATTTTTTTTCTGCTGTTACCTGATTTCTGGGCCCCCTTGAGGGACACCTCAATGTGCTCCATGTGATGGGGAATGGAAACAAGCCAGAGCACGAACAATAGCAATAGCGAGAGGCAGGTAACCTAGCGGGGTCTTTTTACCCAGTTTTTACGGGGTCAGGCCAAGCCAAAAACCAAACGAAGATGTCCAATAAAATGATTTTATTGAATGAAAGTCTGATGCACCAACGCAATTGCTCACACACTCACTATTAAAAAGCAAAAGAGAGGAAACTGGATAGGGGGAATATTGAAGGGATTGTAGCTGGGGTAATACTGCACCTTTTCCTGAAGTCCTTGGTCTGGGAAAGACCGTGAAGAAGTAGAGCTCAGCACGGAGAGGGCTGAGAGGATTACTCAACGGACGGAGAAACGGTCCACTGGGATGATCGGGAGTGATCCAAAGAACCTCTCAAAAAGTACCTGGAGGGCTAATCCTTTCCCGGGGACAACAATGGGTGTTGCAACAGAAAAGAAGCTCCACGATGGCAACTTCTTTTGCATGATGAGATCACAAGGTGTTGCCAAAGTTTCAGGATCTTGAGTTGCATGGGGTTGTGGTGTGAATTTATGTAGATGGTCCTTGCCTGATAGGATTTTATTGCTATCGGTGCTCAACTTGCAGAAAAGATGCTAATCCCCTCAAGTTGGCTCCTCAGTGGCTGAGGACCCTTTGTTTACTGTGGGTTTGCACAGCTTGAGGTCTCCTGGGGCTACGTGACTGGGGATTTTACTGGCCTGACCTGGTTTTCGATCGTTCAACCGTTGCTGCCTCCATGCCCATCCGGGTGACATTGAATCATATTTTAATATCAAAATTGTAGACCCTAGGAAGGGTTTTCCAGTGGGGTAACACTGCAACAAGAAATCCAACAATGTAATAATCTATGGTTATGCTTATTAATATTACTAGGGTTATTTAGTTGGATTTGAAAATGGCAGAACAATATCTCTTTTTCTGGCTTTTTTTTTTTTTTAGTATAATCAGGATTGGAGTAGGGGGTCAGAGCCCTACTGTGTTTAGTTATATGCCTTTTTTTTTACCCTTTTCTCTCTTTTAATTTCTGTTTATTTCTTTATGTATGTATGTTACTCTGATTGTAAATTTGTGTTAAAAATTAAAAATGTGACGCATATGCTCTGTATCTGACTAAGTAGATAAGATATCTATTGTTGTTAAGTTCCTTCAAGTCGTTCCAACTTATGACGATCTTAAAGTGAACCTGTCCTGTGCCAGCAGTCAGCCAAAGTTTACAACTGTTTAATTAGAGTCTCTTATCAGCAGCCGCAAGCAAGGTTTGAATTTGTTTGTTAGAAATTACTGGTTGTTGTTTTGCAATCTAAATTCACAGTAAATCCAGTGCAACAGTCCAGTGGCAAAGTCCATATAAAAGGTGAAGGTCAAAGTTTCTAGGAGCACAAACGAGGAATCCAAGTGTAAGCCGGGTTGCTTCTATCAATAGGAACAATTGACTGCAACAGCTTCTTCCAATTCTTGTCCCTTTTTATATAGGCTTACAGCTTGCCACAGCTGTTTACCTAATTAATGGGTCATTACTGTATAAACGCTCCAAGACTCTTGGGCTCCCACAGTCAATGACATTCTTGCAAAGAAGCTGGTGAAATGTGGACTGGAGAAGGCTAATATCAGGTGGATTTGTAATTGGTTGACTGACCAAACTCAAAGGGTGCTCACCAATGGCTTTTCATCCTGGAGAGAAGTGACTAGTGGACTGCTACAGGATTCTGTCCTGTGTTAACCGCTGACTTCTGGGGGTCCCCTGGGGCAGCATAGCGTACTTCTCACACACCCCTTGTCACTGGGGATGGCTCTGTTGCTGGATCCAAACGTGTTAACCACTGCATCAGGTACTCGCGAAGGCCGTCAGGATCAGTTGCTCTGCAATGGGCTGTCACTGGCTCTGCTCCTGCAGTTGGCACAGGGCCTGTTTCGGTTGCAAACTAAACAGACTGATTAGTAGCAACAATGCAAATTCCAAACCAGTCAGAGACATTGGGCCTGAAAAGGTGTACTTTGGGAAAATGGATTTTAATTGGGGGCAGACGTGCTTGGCTGACCGGAAGGTGAAGCATCGTCCGGCAATGGGTGAATTTTCTATAACAGCCAGAAAATGTTCAATGGAATGGATGTATCATGCCAAGAGTTGGTCACTATAAGGTGTCTTTACTGCAGCCGCGGCTTGGACGGCAGCATAAGAGACAGGCGATGCTTCTGGGTATAGATTGGGCCTGCAGATTTCACGGGTCAGGTGAACCACCCACAGTCACCAGGAGATACTTTTTAAGCATCTCCATGGGTTCTGAGCACAAGCAGCCCTTCAGTATTTCCATGTATTACATACACCTATATTCTTGAGATGATGCAATGGTGGTGGTGACACTGTCTCAGCTTGGATCAGACTCAACTCTAGCTTTGAGCTCCTTGCTCTGGAGAGTGGGAGGAACCTTTTACAGTTGCAAAGAAAGAGATACAATTCTGGGGGAAACCTGGAATTGTAGGGCAGAATGTACCTCGAGGGCAGGCCCTCTCCTGGAAAGCACAATGGCCAAAATAGAAGGAGAAAACCCACACAATAGCAACTTGATAGTTTGCATGATTGGTTTATGCAGATGCAGTGCAGAGTTTACTAATGTTGGAGTTGCTCAACCTGGGGAAAACCAAATAATCCACTCAAGTTGGCTATTCCTTCACTGAAGACCCTTTTGTCCATGCGGATGTGTTTAGCCTGAGGTCCCCTAGGGGAACATGACTGGGGATTTTCCTGGTCTGACCTATTTTCGGTTGTTCAACCTCCTTGTCTACGTACCCATTTGGGCCACCTAGTTGGCATGGCGGGCATATTTAATGTCAACTTTTGGTCCCTGGGATGGGGTATGCCAGTGGGGTAACACCTAGGCGTAGTGCTATTCAACATCTTCATAAATGACTTTGATGAAGGAGTAGAGGCCATGCTGATTAAATTTGCAGATGACACCAAATTGGGAGGGGTTGCTAATACACCAGAGAATAGGATCAAAATTCAAAATGACGTTGACAGATTGGAGAGCTGGGCCAAAGCTAACAAAATGAATTTCAACAGAGACAAATGTAAGGTCTTATGCTTAGGCAGAAAAAATGAAAGGCACAAATAAAGGATGGGGGACACATGGCTGGATAACAGTATGTGTGAAAGGGATCTAGGAGTCTTGGTAGATCCCAAGCTGAATAAGAATCAGCAGTGTCATGCGGCAACCAAGAAAGCCAACGTGATTCTTGGTTGCATCAGTAGGAGTATGGTGTCTAGATCAAGGGAGGTAATGGTACCACTCTATTTTGCATTGGTTAGATCTCATTTGGAATCCTGTGTCCAGGTCTGGGCACCTCAAGTCAAGAAGGATATCGAAAAGCTAAAGCGTGTCCAGAGGAGGGCAACCAAAATGGTGAAGGGTCTGGAGGCCATGCCCTATGAGGAGCGGCTTAGGGAGCTGGGTGTGTTTAGTCTTCAGAAGAGAAAGTTAAGAAGGGACATGATAGCCATGTTTAAATGTTTGAAGGGATATCATGTTGAGGAGGGAGCGGGGCTTGTTTTTCGCTGCTCCAGAGACTAGGGAAGGAGCAATGGATTCAAGCTGAAGGAAAGGAGATTCCACTTGAACCTCAGGAAAAACTTCCTGATAGAGCTGTCCGGCAGTGGAATATGCTGCCTCGAAGTGTGGTGGAGTCTCCTTCTTTGGAGGTTTTTAAGCAGAGGCTGAATGGCCATCTGTTGGGAATGCTTTGATATGTGTTCCTGCATGGCAGGGGATTGGACTGGATGGCCTCTGTGTTCTCTTCCAACTCTATGGTTCTATGATTCTATGATTCTACAATGACCGCTGTAAGTATGCTCCCTCTCATGTCTCTGTATTGTGGCTGTTGGGAAGGGTCTTGTCTGGATTCTGGGACTGGACCATGACAGAACCTACTATGGAGTTTTCTGGGGGCTTAGAGTGTATGATGCATTCAAGGTCACGCAGTGAGTTCCAGTGGCCAAGCAGAGAATCAAAACCTGGTCTCCAGGATTGTAGCCCAGCACTCAAATCATTGCAACACACTGGTTCTAAAGACATCTACACTGTTAGAATTTCTTACTTCACTTCTTTGAACTATTGGCCATTATGTCACAAAGTATTTGAAAATCTCTTTTGTTTCAGAAACAGCATATTACATTGGAGGTGAGGAGCAAATGTAAATCCTTGTTGGGCTCACAGAACTAGCTCCACAGATCTTTGGTTCCTTGCCTCTAAATGCAAAAAACGTGTGTTTCATTATACATGCATCACACAGTCCAAGATCTTAGACTCAGTGTGGTTCCCCATGCATTTATATTTAGTGGCAAACCTATTTTGCATGGTAGTGAGAAATGACCCACAAAGCAGAGCTTATACATCCTTCCAGGAAAAGGGTTAATGATGTTGTGCAACCATTATGCCATCAGTATAAGGCAGTGTCAGGGTTACATATTCTGTCCCAAGCTAAAATTCAGTTTCTGCTGGCTTGCTTTGTGAAAAGTATTTGAATAACTAATAGTAAAGAGGGTAGGGAATCTAACTCCCATTTCAGTTTTTTTTTCTTTTTCCGAAGTTCTGCTAGCATGTATACATCTATGTGCTTTTTAACACAACCACAACTGTGGGGATGTTGCAGCATGTAATTTGGCCTTCGTTATTAAAGTGGCAGCTTCAAATAGTATTTAAAGAGAAATTATGACTTTACCAAGTGAAATTGTCTGGAATTAGCATTCCCTTCTGCCTTCCAAGTCTCATTCCCAGGAATATTTGGAACATGAATGCCATCTGCTGCAGTATTGTAAGAAGTGTTTTAATGGGCATGTTGTTACAACAACAACAGCAAACCATGCAAGAATGTTCGCCACTGTCTGTGGAAGAGATGAAGGTATATAATTGTGTGGAAATCAGGAGAATCACTCTCCTTCATTCAGCAGCTTAATGGTAATAGCATTTATATTAGAACTGAATTTTGCCTTCTGATTATTGTGTTCCTCTACCTGTTATATATTGCTTCAAGTGCAAAAATTAGAATCAGTAGCAATGTGCAGTGTCCCAAGCTGTTCCTGGATACATCTCATCCTCAGTACATTCAAGGGCTGCTGCAGGTCCAAATCCAGATGGTGCTTAGAATCAACAAAGATATCCCTCATTATCCTGGGCTCGTATCACTTTATGAAGTATCTAAGGTTTGCTCTGTTGCTAAAAGAGTCCTTTTGTAAATGAACCAACCACTGTTCATTGCTCACCTCCATAGACAGCAGAACGGGTTCAGCAGTGAGAGGGTGTCCTCTTCTAGCACTGTTTGCTACCTTTATGCTGGCTTAACACAGGTTTTTGTGTGACACTACAGTAAGACTGAATGATATGAGACTTCAAGTTTCTCATTCTGGATTTGGAAGTGCAACGAGATTAGAGAAAAATATTCATTCACAACTACATTTAAATTTCAACCAGCAAGATTGCTCTAAGACATCTTGCTTCATACCCCATGATGGATAATGGAGTGGTAAAGTATTACAAGTGAAAAAAAATGATAAATCATTTTTTGGCCTTCCTCTTCTTTGCTTTTGATTCTGTCTTCCAAGCTCCAGTTCACAACAGAAATTATGTAGGGGCAAAGATTTTGAGTTCAGTAATCTAAATAAATCCAAGTTTCTCTGACTCAAAGCTTAGAAGCTAATAATGCTCAAAAATCACAGATCCTGGAACACTGTAAAAAGGTGATACAAATATATGTTGTTAAACAAAGCCTCTGACAAGGAAGCTACTTTTTACAAAGTCATTTATGCCTGTCCAGCTCCTCCTTTTTCTCCTCTGTCCAGCTGGAAATTATTTTACTAGCGTCAGCACTGGGAGGATGATCAAGGGCTGGAAAATTACAGACTTTAGCTGGAATAGCGAATGATTTATTCTATTCTACTGATACTACTGCAGCTGTGTACACCTGCCTACATCTGCCTCTAGAAGTCTTTATTGAACATAGATGAAGAGCCAAATAAAGAAGAAAGGGAAAAAGCAGATAAGTCTGCCTCACCAATCTCCCCATCTTGCATGTTAAAAAACATAGATATATGTGTTTGGTTGGCAAAATGGAAATCATAAAAAAAGTGAAGGCTGATAAAAAGAAAAAAACAATCCCTGTATGTATTTTGGAAGAAGTCTCCAAATGGTCTCCCAGAGGTTCAAAATGTTTTTGTTTACATATGTAAGATGATGTTGTTGTTGTTGTGCACCTTCAAGTCATTTCTGAGTTATGTTGACTTCACAGAGAACCTTTCATGGGGTTTTCTTGGCAAGATTTGTTCAGAAGAGGTTTCTTCTTGCCTTCCTCTGAGGCTGAGAGTGTGTGGTTTGCCCAAGGTCATCCAGTGGGCTTCCATAGCTGAGCAAAGGTTAAACCCTGGTCTCTCAGTGTCCTGTTCCAATATTCAAATCACTCCACCATGCTGGCTCCCTGCATAAGGTTTACCTGAACTTTTTTGTTTATTTATTTCACATGTGCATAATCATAGAATTATAGAATCATAGAGTTGGAAGAGACCCCAGGGGCCATCGAGTCCAACTCCCTGCTATGCAGGACCACCCATCAAAGCATTCCCAACAGATGGCCATCCAGCCTCTGCTTAAAAATCTCCAAAGAAGGAGACTCTACCACACTCTGAGGCAGCATATTCCACTGCCAGACACCTCTGACTGTGAGGAATTTCTTCCTGAGGTTCAAGTGGAATCTCCTTTCCTGAAGCTTGAATCCATTGCTCCTTGTCCTAGTCTCTGGAGCAGCAGAGAACAAGCCCACTCCCTCCTCAACATGACATCCCTTCAAATATTTAAACATGGCTATCATGTCCCCTCTTAATCTTCTCTTCTGCAGACTAAACATACCCAGCTCCCTAAACCGTTCTTCATAGGGCATGGCTTCCAGACCTTTCACCATTTTGGTCGCCCTCCTCTGGACATGGTCCATCTTCTCAGTATCCTTCTTGACTTGAGGTGCCCAGAACTGGACACAGTATTCCAGATGAGGCCTACATGATGGTATGCTGGACAACCTCGAGAGTGCATTCAACTGAATGGAGTTCTCAAAGATTATTGTGAGTGTTTCAGAAATGACTCCTGCCAGTTCTTTTAATATCCTTGGATGTAATTCATCTGGCCCTGGAGACTTGAATTCATCTAGTTTAGCCAGGTATTCCTGTATTACTTCTTTATCTATTCTGTGCTGCATTTCCTCCCCTTCCACACCTGCTCCCCACCCCACAGGTTGAGTACTTCTATCCTTTTGGGAGAAAACTGAGGCAAAGAAAGTGTTGAGTAGTTCTGCCTTCTCTCTTCCCTCCGTTATTAATTGGCCCTCTTCCCCACGCAGCGACCCTATCATTTCCTTGTTTTTCCTTTTGCTGCGGACAAAAAAGCCTTTTTTATTGTTTCTAATGTCTCTGGCAAGCCTGAGTTCATTCTGCCCTTTAGCTTTTCTGACCTTCTCCCTACATCTCCTGGCTATTTGCTTGAATTCCTCTTTGGTGGTTTCACCATTCTTCCATTTCCTGTATATGTTTCTTTTAACTCTTAGCTGAGAGTTCTTTCGTCAACCATTACGGTTTCTTTAGATACCTGCCATTTTTCCTCCTTATTGGCACAGTTTTCAGTTGTGCCTTCAGTATCTCATTTTAAGAAACTCCCATCCTTCATGAACTCCTTTCTCTTTTAGTATTCTTGACCATGGGATTTCAGCAAGTAACTCCCTAAGTTTAGAGAAATCAGCTTTCTTAAATTTTAGGATGTGTTTCTGGCTACACTTGGCTTCTCATTCCCACCGAATGACAAAGTCCAAAAGAGCTAATGCTGGTTTTGGGTAAAATGTTTGCTGAAACAAGTTGATATATTGTTGTTGTTGTTTTTATTTTTTGTTTGCCTGCCTGTGTAGGAACATATCCCTATTCTTTCCTCTTTATTTCTGCTACAATTTTTTTAATTGTTATTAAAGTAATGTTCAGGAACACATTTCCTTATTTAATTGTTTGACATACACCAATATGTCAGTGGAACTTTTGCTGTTTTTATTGTTGTTGTTGTCTGCCTTCAGGTTGTTTCTGACTTACAGCAACTAAAGTGAACCTATAATAATGACAACCTTTATCTATAATGCCCTTTACACCAAAGGGTGGAACAACAACATATACAATCATGGACAAAGACATTAAAAACAGAAAACAATGACAATAAGTGGCATGAAATCCTCAACACCCCACCATTCGCTACCCATCTCAGTGCCTTAAGCACATCTCATTGACTTAAGGTAGAGAGTCAAGGAGGAAGGTCTTCAGCTGGTTACGAAAACAGATGAGTTCCTCCTCAACCAGAGGTCCAAAAGAAGACCGTTTCACAAATGTGGAGCCAGATCTTCAGAGGCTCACAGCCTTGGCAGAGTTGTACTCATTGGTGGAACAGACTATAATCCTTTGCCTGCAGATCTCAAATTCCTGGATGGAATGTACCAAATAAGCCGAGCTGCAAGATACTGAGGGAGATTGGAACTCAAAGCTTCAAATAACAGGATGAATAGTTTGAAACGAGCCCTGGCCCGAACTGGTAGCCAGTGAAGGGATCTACAGGGAGAAGAAACAGGTGAATATTCTGGCAGATTTAAATCAACCTGGACAACATTGTTCTGAATTAAAACCAGAAGAAGAAGGGAGCAGGAAAACAAACCTCCCAGTAAGCCAATAATCCAGGTGTGAGATAACCAAGACCTGGAAAAGCAGATGGGCAGTCTCTACAGTCAGGAAGCTCCGGATCCTGTGGATGTTCAAAAGATGGAAGTTGCATGCCTTTGCTGTAGCCCAGATAAAGGGACATAGAGATAGTCATCCAGCAGGACTCCAAGGTTCCTGGCAACTGAGGAGCCACTGTGCAACTGTGATAATGGGGCTTCCCATTATCTAGACTTAGCTGAAGAGGGATACTTGCCTCTCCGGGTAAACCAAGGATTAATGAGGTGTTGGGGTTGAGTTACACTTTTTATTGTGGGTCAACCTCACAGGTCACGGGGAGAGAATAGCCTAATCAAGAGGAAAAAGGTGAGAATCTTTGAGATGCTTCGATGGAGAGGTTATAAAAATCCTTGAGAGACCATGCGGTCAGGAGACAACAAAGAAACATCCTGGAGATGAAATCTATTCCAGTAGCAGGCTGCAGGCCCTAGGCCTCACCTCCTGGCCTCACTCTTCTCTTAGACCATCTAAGCCTGTGATCCCCAATGTGAGTAGCTAGAATATTAAGTAGTTAGTTGCAATAAGTCTTTTATTATTTTGGAAGTTTGGCTGATCTAGAGAATGTACCTGTTTTTATAACTACTTGTAATTTATGTGTATCTGAGAGGGAGGAGCCTCTCATGAATATTATTTTCTTGTTTACTTGCATGTCTTAAAATAAATACTTGTCTGTAAAATCTCTGTTTCCTCTCCATTCCCACACCATTCTTTGGCACATGCTTAGATAAAATTTGTCTCACTCAGAAGGGGGAGGTGAGGGAAGGGAAGAGAAGGGACCTTTAGATATTGGCAATCCTCAGAGCAGAGTCCCACTGTACTGCTCAGTTAATTCAGAATTCAGTGGGTGGTGGCAGTGAAGAATTAATGAACACTGGGGAATTTCCTGCTCCTATTCAAGGGCAGAAGTCAGTCTTGGGGGGCTGGAAGTTGGCCCAGTATGACAGCAACCCTCTAAATTCAGTGGGGGACATGAAAGAGGGGCTACTGGGTGATCAGGCTGAAACACCAAGATCTCTGTTTTGTCCATGTTCAGCTTAAGACAGGCCCTTTCCATACGAGGCTAGTGAATCGCCGTTTCTTACCGGATCTTCTGGGCTTGAAACAAGGTGAACTTTCCCTTATTTCTTTCCGCACAGCTACTGCATATGTTCTGCTCCAATTCGGAGCAGTGCGAGTTCTTAGATCCGCACTACCTCCACCGTGGCCACTCTCACTACTCTCTTCACCCTGCCCGTCAGCTGTGATTGGCCCTTTTTTTTTTTTTTGCATGGTTCTGTACGTCATTACATACATGCGTACGTGCAAAAGTCCATACTGCCCCCCTGGCCCCTCTCATGACCCCTCCCATGACCTCTCCTTCCCAGTAAGCTTCTGGAGAGAGATCGATTTTTGGTACTAACAAGGTGTGCTCTATGGATCTGATTGAGCTTGCTGGTATATTGATCCTATTACTTGCGCCCCAGAGGTCTTGTCCAGCTTTCGAGATGGAACAAGACCAATTAAGAACTGCTGCCACAGTACTGCATCCATTTTTGAGGGTACTGGGACTTGCGATGGTATCAATGCAAAGGCAATGGAACCGTGACCAAGCCAGGAGGTACAGGCTCCAACAGGTGAGTGGTCACCTGCGAGGAGCCAGAGCCCTCAGTGAAGCTTCTCTTGCTGCTTCATGGGATCACGGTGACGATGATGCCAGCCTGCATGCCGCCCTGGTAGGAGGCTCCTCAGAAAGTGTGCCAAGGCCAAGAAGACAAGGCCAAGAAGACAAAAAGTGGGTTTGGGAGAGGATGCGCAGCACATGGTGGACCAGTGAGGTCCTGGCTACATGAGACGATGACCAGTGGCTCTATCACTTCAGGATGATAAAGGCCACCCTGTTTGAGATAGCAGACCATCTGCGTCCCCACTTGGAGCAAAGGACCACTGAGATGCGCGAACCCATTCCTGTGGAGGAGAGAGTGGCCATTGCTGTTTGGTGGCTGACAACCCCCCTAATCTACTGAAAGACTGCAGACACTTTTGGTTGGGGATCTCCCCAGTTGCAGAGATGGCCATCAAGGTCTGCCTGGTGGTAGAGCACGTCCTCCTGTCCTCGACCATTTGCCTGGGAAACTACCAGAGGGCGAGTATGCATTCCGCACAGCACTGCTGCTGTACATAATCCACATTGGCATTTGAAAAATAATGTTTTGGTGGACATATGCTGATGTGCACGCTCAATCCTCCTCTACCTTTCCCCTCCTCCCAAGACACCCTCCAAAATGGCATCTGGAATCTTCTGCCACACCCAATGGTCCCCATGCGCATCTACATGGGGAACATGGGACACGCAGTACTTTCCTACTTCACTCTCACACCCACCATCCACCTCTAACTCCTTTCCCTACACTTCCCAGGGCCCAGACAGCCACCCTCCAGAATCTTCTGCCACGCCCTATGGTCTCCATGCCCATCTACATGGGGAACATGGGATATGCAGTACTTCCCTACTACACTCTCACACCCAACATCCACCTCAAACTCCTTCACACTTCAAAAGGGCCAAAACAAACACTCTCTGGAATTTTCTGCAATGCCCAAAGGTCTCTATGCCCATCTACATGGGGAACAAGGGACACACACTACTTCCCTACTACACTCTCACACTCGACATCCACCTCAAACTCCTTCTCCACACTTCAAAAGGGCCAAACACCCTCCAGAATGTACAACCACACCCTAAGGTGTCCATGCCCATCTACATGGGGGACATGGGACACGCACTACTTCCCTACTACACTCTCACACCCAACATCCACCTCAAACTCCTTCCCCACACTTCAAAAGGGCCAAAACACCCTCTGGAATCTTCTGCCACGCCCAAAGGTCTCCATGCCCATCTACATGGGGAACATGGGACACACAGTACTTCCCTACTACATTCTCACACCCAACATCCACCTCTAACTCCTTCCCCACACATCAAAAGGGCAAAAACAAACACCCTCTGGAATCTTCTGCCACGCCCTATGGTCTCCATGCCCATCTACGTGGGAAACATGGGACATGCAGTACTTTGTTCTATATATTCTATACATTTGAAAATTAATTTTTCCCTTCTTTCATCCCACTTTCAGATCATGGATAGCTTCCTTCAAATGGGATTCCCACAGTGCATTGGGGCAGTCGATGGCACTCATATCCCCGTGCGGCCACCCAAGGGAAGAGGAGAGGAGTTCATAAACAGGAAAAGCTCCTTCTCCATCCTGCTACCGGGCACAGTGGATCATTCTGGATGTTTTATTGACATTGTGTTGGGTTTCATGGGTAGAATACATGATGCCGTCGTTTTCCAGCACTCGTCCCTGTGGCAGGCCATGGAGGCAGGAAGATTTTTACCTGGAAACCCAACCACCACCATTGATGGGGTTCAGATTGGACTACTTATTCTGGGTGATGCTGCATACCCCCTTTCCAGGTGACTGATGAAGCCGTACGCTGGACACCTAGATGCAAGGAAACTTGCATACAACAAGGTGTTCAACAGATGCAGAAATGTGGTTGAAAGGGTGTTTGGAAGGCTCGAAGCTAGATGGGGCTGCCTTTCTGCACCATTGATTGTTTCGGAGCAGAACTTTCTACCTGTTGTCTGTGTGTGTGTTGTACTACACAACATTTGTGAGGCAAAGTGACATATTCTGCACCTAGATTTGACCCCACCACCACCTGTACGTCTTCCCCATCAAGCAGAAGATATCCTTTCCTATGGCTCTGGAACGAGGCTCCAGGAGGGGGAAAGGGTTAGAGCCACGATAGCAAGCCTCATTGCTTCCTGAACAGTGTCAGCCCAGCACAGGGGTCCCCAATGATGTAACCCTACCCCAGAATGCCTTTTTCCATCCTTTTGGTACTTTTTTTACATGTACTTAGTAGATAGAGATCTGTTCGTTTCATTTCCCTCCCCGTTCCCATAAATCCACCCACCTTTTGAAATATAGACCGGCCAAGAACACCTTCCCCTCAAAGAACGCTCCTTCTTGGTTGTATGTATTTCATAATTATGTTCCACTCATTTATCTTTTTTCTATAACAGATCTCTGTCATTAAAATTATGTAAATACAAATTCAGATGCCTTTTTTCAACATTTACATTAACCAAATAAGAGGGAAAAAATGATTCAGTGGCACAACTCGGAGCTTCCATATATATACTGAACTTTTATCATTATTGGATTTCCCATAATTAAAACTCGTTAGCATGGTGTATGCGCAAGATAAGAGAAATAACAGCAACCATTTACTATTAAGAATTAAGAAACTTTTTAAAGTATCGAGAAGCAAGTGCCAGGCGTGTCATCAGATTATAAGCTATAAATAATAACACTTACATTGGGAAATAACTGTGACATGTGTTTCCTATTTGACATGTCACCTGGTGTCGGAATGATGCTGTGGCGTTTTGGATAAATGAAAAAATGGTAAAAGTAGCGCTCCTTCTGCAAAGATACTGAAGTTATTTGATTATTTCTGTGTCTGGAAGAACATGGTCATTTCCAGCAGTCCTTGCTGCAGTTGTACAACTCACATTTCTGTATGCCACGGGTTACAGCTGCAGTAGGTTTGCATTGAGGCATTTCGCAGCCATGCATGGACTGCTAATTAAAGGAACCCTGAGAATATCTTAACAATAGAAATTTGGCTTTTTAAAAAAATTTTGGTAATTGCAAAAGGCAATGAGTTGAACAATGCCTCATGGACTATAACGCTGCAATGCTTTCTTCGGTCAGGAAACCATTCTACTTTGACATTCTGGATGGGAGCACGAAGAGGTACTTTCTATCGTAACACTGTGACTTGTCTCCCCTCCTGGTGGCTGAGTGCTTGTGGTGGCATCCTTCCTGTTAGTGCTTCTTCCAACGGATGGACCCCCCTCCAAGGATGGTACCAAGGTGGTCATAGCTGTGGTGCAGATTCTCAGGAGGGCAACTATCTCTCTGCATTCTTCAGTCCCAGATTCAATATCCAGTCTGTTTAACTGTACTATTTCCTTCAAGGTCTCATTTCCCTCTCTCAATACTGCTATAAGCTCATTGTGATGGTGTTCCATGGTGCTGATAAGGACCTCAAACTTCCTTGCCTGCTGCACTCTTAAGTTCCTGCTGTTCCTTTATGAGCTCCATTGTCGCTATTGCTGCAGACATGGTGTCATTTCTCCTTCCGGTTCAATCCCTGGAATGAGCCAATCTCAGCCTAGACCTCGGTGACATCTGAGCCGTGGAAACGGTGCTGACGTTGCTTCCGGCTTCTAAGGGAAGGTTCTTCTAGAGAGAGAATAATCATTTTAAATGTAAAAGCCTGAAAGGTATATCTTGTAAAGACAGATGCTTCAACTGGGCAGCTAGCATCCGTTTCGCATATAAAAACATACAACGCTGTTACCTCACAATACAAAAAAACCCAAATGCCTAAACAAGTTATAATAACTCGCTAATGAACTAACAGTTTGTTTGCATGTCTAGTATGTAAAGAGTGCACGACTGGGCAAGCAGAAGAGAAAAATAGATCTCTTCCAAGTATGTTACCTTTCCTCATGAAGGCCCAAAACAGTCGTGCACACTTTTTGCCTTTGTGACGTATTGATGCATTATCGACATTAAACCAATGATGGAATCAAATGGGTAAAGAATTTTTTTTAATGAAGACGGTTCAGGATTCGTTCATTGGACATGTATTTCAGAAAGCATAACATTCCAAATACAAGCTCCATTTTCCATTTATCCATTGCTTTCTGTACCTCTTGCACTATTGGGTTTCTGTAGCGGTAGCGTACATATGAATTACTTTGAGCGAGAAATTTTTGGCTATGTAACCTGCTCTGGATCACACAGTGCCCTGTTGTGATCAAGGTGGTGCGGCTGCTGTTGCAAGCAAACCTTTGATATAAAGGATTAGGGGCAACAAACCCCGATGTTTGAAATTTATGCACTACATGTCCTTGATCCCTTCCTGCCTTGAATAGTATCAACTACACGTACTTACTCCCCCGTACGTTGATGTAAATAGGTTCATAATGTTACCCTAGTGCACAATCCATCACTAATAAGGAGATATGCTCAATAGTGCCTGACAGAAATTTTAGCATTGTGTTTTTATTATGTTGACATGAGTTTTCAGTCATTAGAGATTCACATAAAGCATTAAAAGTTTACCCTCGATGAAGAAAAAGAATCACCCTCGGAAAAAGGAGATGTGGTGCAACTCACCGGAAGCTGACAGACTCTCGACCTCTTGTCTGGAAGAGCCCACTTGAGAAGTTCAAGCATTGTTGTCTTCATTCCCTATATGGAGAGAGAACTAATCATTTTGAGACACAGCTTGCGAGGTACACCACAGCATGTCCTTCACACTACACAGTCAAATCCAATGTTCGCAAATCGTTGCCTTTCAGCGAGCGGTAACCATGCCATCTGCAAATCCTAACCAGGAGGATGGGCAACCTCCTGTGCTATTGACCGGGGAAAGTATGCCTTGGGGAAGGAAACGATATCCCTATTTCATGAGTGATAAAAAGTACATTTTAGAGGGTTATGGATTGTTGGTGTTTTATGTCATGGTTTGGAGTGCACATGGACTGAACGAGTAATGACGTGCCAGAAGGTCCGCATGCTCCAGGATGGAGTGTTCCTTCTCTATAGCTACCCGGGCAGTGGCACATGAGGCTTTGTACTATATCTTGTGGAAGAGAGATATCATCTTTGAAACTGCATCAAAAGACTGATGTATGTTCCTGGAGCGCAGCGATGAAATATGTCTAGCCTCTGATCATTACTATTTCTTCACTGCTTTAGTGCCAGGGACAGGGGATGACATCTTTCCCCAGAGGTGTGATGCAGCATTCTGCATCAGGTTTAAGGGGAAAGCACTGTGGCCTATGTATCCTCTCATAACTCCACAACTCCATATATATAGACCTTGTTTTTTTAAAAAGGCACCCCCTTATAGGGAGACGGGGACATGATAAGGGATGGGGACAACTGCTTTCACACATTGCTACTGCTGTGCTATTATTTATTTCTCACATCCCTGTGGGCTTACTAGATACCTGAAGGTCAGATGGATCCTGGATGGTTTCCTCAACATGTTCAACCCTTTCCTCTGCTACCTCATCTTGAAAAGAAGGGAGAAATAAATAAAGTTGAGGAAACAAGAAAATGAAATGTATTGATACTCATTGAAACAGAATTGCTCATACGTACTGTTGTTGCTCCACCATCCATAGCTTCCTCACTTTCTTCTGCAACATGTAAGCTGGCTGTGACATGGGGTGGAACGACACTGGCATTGTCCCCAATTATCCTTGAAAGTTCACTGTAGTAAGCCCAGGTTACCCAAGAAGAACCTGACCTTTTATTTGCAGCTACAGCATGCCGATAGTCTAGTCTTAGCTTTTTAGTTTTGTTCCTACATTCCTCTGTGGTCCTCTTGTGTCGCCTTCTTCTCAACTCTAGTGTTATGTCCTCAAAAATTTCTATATTTCTATGGCTTTCCTGTAGATCTTCTTGATAACATCGTTCCCCCAAAACATCCAACAAGTCTTTTACTTCGGAAGGTCTCCATGCCACCCTCCTCCCTTTACTCTTCACTTTTCTAAGATCTGACTCCCGCTCACCAGGGTTGCAAACGTTATCAGTAGAATTTTGCTGGCTCTCCATTTCTTCTCTATTCTCCCTGTTTTCTGCAACAACCTTTGTTGGAAAGTTCTCCACTGCTCACATAGAAAATGGCTGCCATTGCTAAGGAAATACGCAGTTTCCTGGCTGCAAATGTTTGCGACTACGTAGTGGAGCAGAACTCCAAAATGTGTCTCCGAGGATCCCTATAGGCCAGTGGAGGAATCGCTTTAGGTTTGTGGGTTTTTGGAGTTTGGAGGTATAGGTGTGGTGGAAGAGAGGTTGGTGTTTTCTTAGTGTTTTTGCCTGCCCCATTGCTTGCCTTCTCCCTGTCTTGCCCCATTTCTGATTTCCTTTGCTGATCCCCTCCCTTCTCTGCCTTTATATAAAACATTTTCTCTATTATTCTCTCCCTTTTCTTCCTTTTCTGTCTGTGATGTGTTCTGTGTTTGGAGAGAAAGTGGATGAAAGAGAGAGAGAGAGAGGGAGGGAGAGGGAGAAGAGTGATAGAGAATGAGAGGGAGAAGAAAGGGAGAGAGAGAAGAGAGAGAAAAAGAGGAGAGAGAGAGAGAGAGAGAAATTGCTGTATATAATTGTGGGTTTGCTGATTTGAGTGGTGATGGAATGAGAAGGTGCTGTGTGGGATGAGAGTGAGATCCGGGAGTTAATATCGTAAGGTCCAGCAGTGGACTACAAATTCTAATGTGGAGTACAAATACTCCTAACAAGGAGTACTATGTCTGCATTGCTCGGCGCCTGACCAGCAAGGGCTACATCAGAACAGCCCCCCAGGTGAACTCGAAGTTCAAGTCAATTCAGGGGGACTTCTACAATGCCTTGGAGAGATTCAATGGGCACCCCCATGCGCAGCCAGACCTACCTTCTACTCCACAATACTGCTGTTGTGGAAGGCACCAGGGCGCCCATCATGGCAGGACAGGCGCCGAGGACATAACTGTAACTGCCCTCCCTCATAAGCACAAATTCAAGTGAAAAGTTGATTTTCTGCTCCCCAAAATGTGGTTGGGGCCTTTCAAGTGCAGTCTGCACATGCTTAAACATCAACATGTGCTATCCTACCAGGTAGGAGACGACGTGGGACAGGCTCCTGTGGCGCGGATGAGGGAGGCCATGAACAGAAGAGAAGAGGTAGGGGAACATATAGTTAACCTGCAGCAGTCAGACTGGATGGAAAGGAATATTTATGGGTACTTATTAATTTCAGTTCATTTTGGGAAACTTCTGCTGATGCCTGCATAATATATGGGATGTGTGCCAGTGTACCATGGTATTTCATGAATACTACAGTGGTGTATTTCTCTCCTTGTTGCCACAGAGGAGGAGAGCATAGTTATAGGAGACTCTCCATCTGCCACGTAGAGAGAGTTGGAGGAGATGCCAGGACCAAGCAGCATACAAGGTATCCATGTTTTTATTTTGTTCGGGAAAATACTCTGGATAGAGTGCTTGAAGAATTTATTTGCAAGCATAATGGTGAGCATAAACTTTACAGATTTAACGTCTTTCCTCAAAACTACTGCAGCAGGAAGAGCCGCTTTGTCATCCCCTTCCTCGGGCTCCAGTCAAGGGAGGCTGGTGATTGATCTGACAGAGGAAGATTCTCGGAATGCTGTAGGTGAGCATATTTTTTGGTTGAAATTGTACTGAAGGGTGTTTGGGCACTGGGAAGTGTGGGGAAGGAGTTTGAGGTGGATGGTGGGTGTGAGAGTGCAGTAAAGAAGTACTGCATATCCCGTGTTTCCCAATGGACATGGGCATGGAGACCATAGGGCATGGCAGAAGATTCCAGAGGGTGTTTGTTTTGGCCCTTTTGAAGTGTGCGGAAGGAGTTTTAGGTGGTTGGTGGATTTTAGAGTGTAGTAGGGAAGTACTGTGTGTCCCATGTTCCCAGCAAAGGTTCTTTTTAAGAGCGTTTTTTGGGGCTGCTAGTTTATGTGGGTGGTTTTTTGGAATGTGGAGGGAGGAGAGGAATTTGCAGGAGGGGCAAGGGGTGTGTGCCAAGGAGAGTATTGCAGGTCCCATGCTGCATACAAGGGTGCATGTGGAGGCCATTTTCTGAGGAAATTGAGAAATATATATGGAGGAGAATGCGGATGAGGGGATAATGGTTAGTAGTATTTTGAAAAGGGAAAGGAAAGAACATGCAGCACTGCCCCCATATGAAAAGTCCACTAATCATTATCCCCACCCTCCACGACTACTTCCCACGCCATGGCCACTTAGAACACTGAATACCTAACCGCTCTACATACCTGAAGCCTTTTCCTTACTGTTACTGTAGTTTCAAAATTTGGAGGATTGAAAAATGGCAGCTTCCTGTTGTTTGCTGGGCGGGACCAACTGCAGAAGGTGACCACGCCCACAGCCCGCCCTCCACTGACCACTAATTCGCATTGGTGCGAATGCACATATCTGCACCACTGCGAAAGTACGAATCGGCTTGATCTGGAAAACCGATTTCTTCTGTTTTTCAAATAGCACATTTTACCACCACATGGGGGTGCATTTAGTCGGAATTATGTGCGGAACAAAGGTAGATAAACCAAAGTTAGTCCGCTCCAATGTGCAGAAGATCTCTGTTATGAGACACATTGGCCCGCCTTAATTACCACATGCGGAAAGGGCCACAGTGAGCAGTCATCCATGAAGAAACACACAACAGACTCAGGGTATTCCCAACAGGATTTATTCAGAAGGGGTTTGCCATTGACTCCCTCGCAGTCAGAAAACGTGAAACTTGCCTCAGGTTGGCCAGTATGTTTCTATTGCTGAATAGGGATTTGAACCTTAGCCTCCAGGAGTCCAACATTCAAATTACTACACCACACTGGCTCTCTTTTTCCTTTCTTTTAAAAACTTATTTAAAGCACTTCATGAGTTGCTTTTTTGTTAGTAACTCACTACCTGCCCTGAAAAAAAGTGCCATCACTAGTCATTTATGTTATTTCTTTAAAAGGCCATTCTTATGACAGTGTTACACCAACGAGTAATGTGTTGTAAATAACATTGTACTTTTAACACATTATTTCCATACTCTACCAAATACCATCAATCACAATAGTGATACAAAACACACCTACAAGCGCTAGTCATTCAGTCATTAGCTGCAGTACCATTTTTCTCAGTGCATAAAAAAGAGACCCAAGAACTCTCCCTGCTTAACCTGTGCTACTTGCTACCAGTGTAAGCAACAAATAGTAACAGATCAACTCATAAGAGGATCCTGCAGTAAGTTTCCATAAGGCAAGCCAAAGGATTTCCCTCTCTCTCTCTCACACACACACACACGCACAAAGACCACTCTTAGAAAAGCACTAAAAGGTGAAGGACTCCTCTTCCCCTCTGAAGAGCTGAACCTACATGCTGACTTTTGCATTATATTCATAGTATAGTCTGAAATAACAACAGAGTAGAAGTTCCCTTATTGCATGTAAAAAGGAAAAGGGGAGAGGTTTAGCGTATAACATTGGTGTGAACCTCCTTCCTCTTCATGTTGTCAAGTTACAATCATGTTTTCACCTCTTTTTTTCTGAGAGATGGCATACTTTCAGTCTTAAAGCAGTTGAACAATGAAAAGCATAAACAGAAGGAGGGTTGAGTATTTTCTACTAACTGTCCATGTTGTACTTTAAATCAAATGGGGAGACAGAGTTTTATAACGCTTTGTCGACAGACCCAAATTTCCACACTGCACTGTCTCTCTCTCTCTTTCTCTCTCTCTCTCTCTCTATATATATATTTATATATATTTATATATGTGTGTGTGTGTGTTTCAGAAGAAGGAACTAGCAAAACCACCTCTGAGTATTCCTCACCTAAGAAAACGCTATGAAATTCATGGGGTTGCCATAAATCAACAGACAACCTGAAAGCATATAAACATGGATTCGTGTATACAGGTTGAGCCACACTTTTCTCTTCTAAACCTCAAATCTTATGGTAATAGAACAGAACTGAAATTTATATTCATCTGCAGCTTCCAATGCTGATATTCTCTGAACATTCACCAAATATTTTGTATTTGTATTTGATGTCTCTTGTTATTTCACAGAGTTGAAAGGATTTTCAAGCATCTTCAAGGGGCAAATAGTCTGACACTGTGCCTGCCATACAGGGACCCACAGCATAGCATCTAAAGCACTCCCAAGAAATTGCCATCCAATTTCTGTTGGCCAACCATCTCTATTTCAAAACCTCCAGTGGGGGAGAGTCCACTGCCTTCTGGAGTAATCTGTTCTATTTCAAACAGGTTATTCCTAATATTCAGGAACTCTCCCTAAGGAGGCTAATAGGGAATAGGATTGAAACTGTGTGGACGGGGTTACACTCCCCCTGAATAAAAAGGAGGAAGGAAGAGGGGGGAGGAGATGTGGCAGCACCTTTAAGAATAACTGGCTTTCAAGATAAGGAGGACTCCTTTTTCCAAATATGGTAGACTTGTGAGAAGATGAAAAGTTATCCATCTAAGGTTTACATGTTAATCCAAAAAAAATTAAAGGTGGGTTTTGTAATGCCAGCAGAAGTGTTTTTGCTAGGTACTATGAATAAGAATTGGATAGTAAATATGGGCTGCTTCTTCAGTGTATGAGAACTGGAGCAAGAACATTGTTTGCTCAAGCCTGGAGACAGACTGAAGCACCAATGATGGATGAAGGTTGCCTAATTAGCCCAAATTGCCAAACTAGTACGGGTTTTAAAGAATCAGCCAACTCAAAGTTCTTTGAAAGGTTGAAAGCCATTTATGGAGTTTTTGAAATACAACAATACAATAATCTGTCAGTATGGTTACTAATAATTATAGTAGAATTATTTAGTTGGCTCTGTAGCAATAGAATAATATTTTTTTTCTTTCATTATAATTTGGCTTGGAAGATCAGAGCCCTTTCATAATTCAGTAAGTTAGTGGTTAGTGTTTTAGTTACTTAGTGTTCAGTGTTTTAGTGTAGTGTTTTAGTATTAGTTTAATTTTGGGTTTTATTTTCTTTTTATCTGAAAATTTATGTTGCTTTGATTGTGAATTATTTATTAATTTTAAAACAAACAATTTAAAGACTAACTGGTTTTTATTTTCACATGAGCTTTCATTAATATAATCCCACTTCTTTTAATGCAGTACCAAGACTTCCGTTTCCGATGGCGTCGCACCCGGTCGCTTAGCAGAGGAGCTCCGACTAAGCCCTTGTCTCAAATGGTTTAGCCAGGGGACTTTGTGCAATCTATTCAAAATTTCCCAACTGGTCCAGATACTTCTTCAGAAGAAGAAGTCCAGAGGGGGTTTGGAGGGGACCCACAACAAGCCCAGCCCTTTGCCTACTGGCGAAGGAGCGAAGAGGCAAAACTGGGTCGAAGAGCCACCACAGCCATTTGGAGACCGCTGCTTTAAATGCAGCACCAGCAACGCCAGGAAAACATTTTAAAAGAAATAATAAACAGTATTCGGAGTTCGAGAGAACCTACCTGCTTGGCGTTGAAGATAATACTTCACTTAGAGAACTCTGTGCACAAGAACAGAGAAGAGAAAGTAAGCTGGATTACTCGGAAGGAACAAAAACAACATGTCGTAAAGGAGTCAGCAGGAAAGACTGGGATGGTCGTAAAGTAACACAGGGGATTCGAAATAGCGAACCACCAATATAATGTGGAAAAAGCAGGACTAAAGAAAGAACAACTATAGAGAGAATATTTGGAGAGACTGACGGACGTGGGCTCAAAAGACAGTAAAGTATCACGGAAGAGAAGTTAAAAACCACACAAAACGCTACAAACCAAAATAAAAGTGAGAGGTCCAAAGGAAGAAAGTGAAGTGAAAATAGGAGAGCAGAAAATAACAGGAAAACAAAACTGGAGGACAAAGGACAAAACTACTAAGCTAAAAATGGTGAGTTAAACTGAGGGTTCAAGTAATTGTATGGAGCAATTGGGACTTGGATTAACTTAATGTAAAATGGCAGTAAATTGATTACGTGGAACAAGAAATTACTCATTAGTTAATATAAGAAAAAATTATTTTTATCTCTTTCTTTCGGTTAAATTTAATCAATTGTCAATTATTTTATAAAGAAGAGGATATACAGGATATATTGTGCACTAGCACTTCCCTTCATTCATACACTTGTAAAAATTCTGCATAAATTGTCAGGGATTCCAGGCAGGGAACCCTGGGAAAATGATCAGCCCACTGCAAAGATGTTGTATCATGCCCCAGCTGTGAGTAATTGCAAGGTTGCATAAGAAACTGGGGTCGTGTGCAGATGGTAGAGGGAGGTGTGCAAACCTCTACCTGATTGGTTGTAAATATGTATATAAGAAAGCAATCCCCAGTATGTATTTTGTCTGTTGACCAAACCGGTGTCTGGTGCAAGCCTTTGTCCGTCTGTTCCATGTTTTGTACATAATGGAACTTTGCTGCAAGATAAAGTGCCTCCTGTTTGGAAGAAACTCCTCTGTGTGTGAGTATCCTTACTGGGGAACAAGGCTGTTGCTGTTGGCTCACTGACCTCTGGTTTTTCCGCTGCATTTCTGTGGGGCTGAAACTCCTATCATCCCCCAACATAAATTACACATATTTCATATATTACTTATATACTAGATAATTTTGTATATTTTGTATATTACACAAATTAATTTCTTACTAGATATATGAGTAATATTCACAATAGACGTATTATTATTTTTAAGCTGATCTAAGCGGGTTTAAGTAGAAGGTCAAGACATCTGTTAGTACCTCGAAGAGGGAAATAAATAGAATTTTTTGTTCCAGATATATTTTCGTATACTACAGATAATATTTATATAATATTTACATACTATATATTATTTACATACTAGATATGTGAGTTATATCAATAACACTTAGCATTTTGGTGAGCTGAAGTAAGCAGGAATAAGTTGAAAGTTTAAGACTGTCCTTATATATGAGAAAGTGAAAGGAGAACTTATGTTTTATTGATAATTTAGCAATAAGGACTTTGGATGCATAGTGGAAAATAAGTTAGTGGTAGGAAAAAAAAGGATTTGGAAAGAGGGTGATTAATGTGATAATAAATGAAATACATGAAAAAAGAAGGAGATTAAAGAAAGTCTGGATTAATTGGAATATACCTGATAGATGGGAATTAATTTTGAATTGAAAAATCTACAGATTCAGTACTTTAAATTCAAGTGTGGTGAGAGTAAGGAGACACAGTAGAAAGGGGGGGGGAATAAAACTTTCGATAAGGAAAAGAGAAACGTATTATGAAATCAAATAGAATGGCAGCAAAGAAGGCTATGCAAACATTGACACAAACCGAAAAGAAAGAAGACCTTCTTTAGGATTAGCCGCAGGTTCAATAGAAACAACACAAATACAAATGTCAAAAGGAAAGGTGCCACAGGCGGATCTAGCATTAACAATAGCAGATGTCTCTGTACAAATAACTGAAATGCTACAAGAATTTAAGAATTTTAAAACAGAAATACGAAGGGAACTAAAGGATACGAGAACAAAAATTAGAACGGAGATTAAAAAAGAATTTAATTCTTTTGATGAAAAATTAGAAAAAATCTCTAGTGACATAACGAATATAAAAACAGATATAGGAACTCTTCAGAAAAAAGTTGAACAGACAGAAACAGTGACACAACAGATAATTAAGACACAGGACAGAGACGCAATAGCTATCACACAACTTGAATTAAGATATGGAGACAGATGCCTGAAGTTTAGAGGATTAGAGGAGGAAAGAGAAGAAAATATATATGAAAGGGTTCTGTCGATATCAGCTTCATATTTAGAAGTGGACCCGGATATTTTAGACCAAGACATCGACCAAATATTTCAAATCAATTCAAGGATAGCTAGAGAGAAGAAATTACCTCGCGATATAGTGGTCAGTTTCATAAGAATAAAGACTAAGGAATTAATTCTACAACAAAACTATACGAAAAAATTGATGATAAACGATAGAGAAATAAATATCTTTAAGGATATTCCAGGCCAAATTTTAAGAAGGAGACAAGAATATAAATTCCTGTCACAATTCCTGTACAAAAATCATATCAACTATACCTGGAACAGAATAGAAGGATTGTCCTTTACATATAAACAGAGAAGAGTTAAAATAAATACTATACAAAAAGTGCGACTACTTCATGAAAAAATAAAAAAAGAATTAGAAACAGACAAACAACAAAATGAAGGGTCAAAGTCAAAACAATCAGAAGATAACGTACAGAGACATACACGAAAAACAGAGGCTACGAAGATTAAGCAACAAGAAAAACAGAGTGAAACAATTACAAGGAAAGAACAAGCAGAAGAGAAGGAAGAAGAAGCGGAAAGGCAAGAAGAAGAAGAAATAAGCGAGAAACCTGAAGAAGAAGAAGAAAAAGAACTAGGGGAAGACGAAGAAGAGGAAGAAGACATAGAAGAAACTGAGATCGAAGAAAATTAATAAAATAGAAGCAAAATACAAAAAGAATTACAAAAGTAAAACATATAAGTTAACAAAAAAACATTAACGTTGGGAGAAAGGGGAAAAAAAATAATATACATAAACAAATAAATTAATAAACACAACAAAACAAAATGTCTCTAAAAATAATATCCTGGAATGTAAAAGGACTAAATTTTGAATATAAGCGTCGACAAGTATTCCACCACCTAGAGAAATTTAAAGCAGACATAATAACTTTACAAGAAACGAGAATTTGAGAAAAAGATAGCAAATATTTAAAGAATCCAAAATTGGGTAAAAGCTTTACTGCAGGATATCACAAAAAGAAAGGAGTAGTAGTAATATATATAAAATCGACCTACAAGGCTGGAAAAGTATTTGCAGACCCAAATGGACAATATATTGGACTGGAAATTACTTTACCAAATTATAAACTACTCACAGTAGGTGTTTACACACCACAAGAAAATAAGGAGAAGTTTTTTAGAGAAATACAGCAGAAAATAAACAAGTATCTTAATGATGGATGTCAAGAAAATATATTGATCATGGGGGACATGGACGCTGTGATTAATCCCTTGGAAGATAGAAAATCAGAGAAACAGATAAAGAAAAACCAAGGGAAACTTCCAAAGAGCTTTTTTGAAATAATGGACAACCTCACTCTAATAGATGTGTGGAAATTTAAACATCCCGATGAGAGAGGCTATACATTCTACTCGGATAGACATCAATCTATGTCACGAATCGATTTATCTCTTTTGTCAAAGAGTTTGCATGCAGAAATACAGGGTATGGAGGGTCAACCAAAAACATATTCAGATCATAACTTAATCAAGTTAAGGTTGAAAACAAGACACAAAGAATTTACATGGAAACTAAATGACTCACTGTTAACAAATACACAATACACAGAAGAACTAAGGGTGATTTTGAAAAGGTACTTTACAGAGAATGACAATGAAGAAATAACCCCGAAAATAATTTGGGATGCCAGCAAAGCAGTTTTGAGAGGGCATCTTATAAAAATAGGACACATAAACAAGAAGCAAAAAACTGAAAGAATCATGAGGATTTATAATGAGCCTACACAGAAAGAAAAAGATCTAGAAAGGGATCCTAAGAACAAAAAACTAAAAGATGAAATCAAATTGCTACAAGAACAGCTAAAAAATACACATTCGCAAGAGATAGAAAAGAAGTTAAAGAACTGCAAGTTAAATTACTTCGAAAACTCCAATAAGCCAGGGAAATGGCTCACCTACAAATTGAGAAAAATTAAAGAGAAAAAGCAAATTATTCAATTGAATGTAGCTGGGAAAACTCACACTAATCCAGACTCAATTAAAGAAATATTTTATAAATACTACACAGAACTATACAAAGAAGATACAAGGTGCAAAGATGAGGACCATCAAATACAATCTTACTTGGACAATCAGGAAATGTTAAAAATAACAGAAGAACACAAACTAATACTAAATGAACCAATCAGGACAGAAGAGATTTCCATTGCTATTAAAAATTTAAAAACATCAAAAGCACCAGGGCCAGACGGCTATACGGCAAAGTATTAAAAAACATTCGAGCAAGAGCTGTTGCAACCTTTACATAACATGTTCAACCAAATAACTACAGAAAGAATCCCAAAAACCTGGACAGAAGCGAATATTGCCTTAATACCAAAAGAAGGGAAAGACTTAACATCTCCTAACAACTATAGGCCAATCTCATTATTAAATATAGATTATAAAATATTTACGAATATACCAGCAGAGAGATTGAAAAAAGTGTTGAAATCTATAATACATGAGGATCTGAATGGGTTCCTGCCAAAAAGACATCTGAGGAACAATGTAAGAAAAGTGATTAATATAATAGAGTATTTTGAGAGACACAATGAGAAAGATCTAGCAATAATCTTTCTAGATGTCGAAAAAGCTTTTGACAAGGTTAAATGGAAATTTTTGATAGCAATTTTGGAAAGAATGAGTTTCAGAAAAAATTTCATAAGATGGATTCAAGAAATATACTCACAACAAACTGCCAGAGTTATAGTGAATGGGGAAAGAACCAAAGAGGTAAAAATCAAAAAGGGAACCTGACAGGACTGTCCTATTTTGCCTCTTTTATTCATTTTAATTTTAGAAATATTAAACAACAAGATTAGAAAAGACCCAGATATAAAAGGAGTAAAAATAAAAGATCAAACATATAAGCTCCAAGCATATGCGGACGATTTAGTAATATTTTTGCAAGAACCATTAGAAAGCATTGATAAGCTTATAGAGACTATCAATGAATTTGGAAAGAATGCAGGTTTTAAAATAAATACAGAAAAAATGGGAATTTTAACAAAAAATCTGAGTTCAAGCAAAGAAGAACAACTGGTTAAAAAAATCTAACTTTCAAACCCCCCAAAAATTGAAATATCTGGGTATTTGGATAACGAAACAAAACACAGAACTGTTCAAGAATAATTACAAAAAAGCATGGGCAGAAATGAAAAAGACTTAGAAAAATGGAATAAATTGCATCTGTCTCTCCTTGGGAGAATCGCAACTGTTAAAATGAATACCCTTCCCGAAATGATATTCCTATTTCAAAATCTACCAATTATAAAAAATGACAAAACATTTAAACAGTGGCACAAGGACCTAACAACATTCATTTGGGAAGGAAAAAAACCGCGGATAAAATGGAAAAATCTTATAGATCTAAAAGAGAGAGGCGTGTGCAATTTGCCAGATCTCAAATTATATTACTATGCGGCAGGTTTAACATGGATTACAGACTGGATTAAAGTACAGAACTCCAGAGTATTAACGTTGGAGGGAGCTGATAACAGGATGGGCTGGCACGCCTATCTCTGGTACAATAAAGCAAAAATAGACAAGGAGTTCAAAAACCATTTCATAAGGGGATCCTTAATAAGAATATGGATGCAAATAAAGAAAAAGCTATACAATAAAATTCCGACATGGATATCTCCCCAAGAAGCGTTCTTTGGGAGATGGGTAACAACACAGAAAGGATGGCTAACATACAAAGATCTATTGGAAGTAGGAGAATCAACAGCACCTCAATGAAGAACAAGAGAAAAGTTAGAACAAATGGGGCATAGGTTAGAATGGTTCCCATACAGACAATTACATGAAAGATACAAAATAGATTTAAAATTAGAAGGATTTGACCTGAGACGACTACCGAATGAATTGGAAAAAATCATATTTGATCAGGTAGACCATCATACAGCAAAATTCTATGGTTATCTCTTAAATAACAAACTAGAGGATGAAGTAATAAAAGACACAATGGTATCGTGGGCAGTACTAATAGGACATACAATTCAATTGGAACAATGGGAAACATCATGGAATCTAACACACAAATTCACGTCATCGCAAAATCTGAAAGAGAATTACATAAAAATGTTTTACAAATGGTATATAACACCCTCCAAGTTGGAAAAAATGTACAAAACAAACCAAAATAAATGTTGGAAGTGTCTGGAGAAAACAGGAACCTTCATACACATGTGGTGGAGCTGTCAAAAAATCAATAAATTCTGGAAAGAGTTAAATAAAACTCTCTCAGAAATATTTGAAACGCAAATACCTTTAAAACCAGAAATATACTTGCTGAATATGGTTCAAATGGTAGACTCAAAGATATCAAAGAAATATTGGAGGGTGCTATTATAGCTTATCACTGCAGCTAGAATAATAATTGCAAAAGATTGGAAAAACACAGAAATCCTCACAATAGAACAGTGGATGATAAAAATATTAGAAATGAAAGAAAGTGATCAATTAACTGCAAAAATCAAAGAGAAATCCGAGGAAACAATGAGGAAGTGGGACCCAATAACAAGGTTTCTCCGAAGGAAATGGGGCAGAATACTTATTGAATAATGTATAAGTCTGATATATTTGACTCCGAAATCAAAAATAGAATTATGGTAAAAATAAGGTATAGGATAGGAAGTAATATAAGAATTAATGCTCAAGACAGTCTAGCAGAGATATATAAGTATGGGTACATGTATATACGTATACTTATATGTAAGAGTATACATAAAAATAAGATGGGGATAGAATTTTGAAAATCCATGATAAAGTGATTGTAGAAGGTTATAATGCGAGATAATAGAGACTATATAAGCAGGAGGAATGATACAAGGAAGACAGAGATTTCTGTTGAAAGAAACACGAGAAGGAAGTATAAGTAAAAGGTATAGGATCGTTATGTCAAGCAAAGGGGTTTGTAACCAAAGGAAGTAAGTTTTTTTTATTATTATTTTTATTCCTATCTTTATTTTTTGTGTGTGTGTTTTGTTGGTTTGCTGTTGCTAGTTAGTTAAGTAAATGTAAATGTAAATATATGCAAAAACCTTGCAAACGTATGAAAAAATTTTTTTTGTGTAATATATACAATTATGTACTGCAAAACTAATATGAATGAGAAGACAACAATAGAAACTCTGTTGACGTTAGAACAAGAAACAAGAATGAAGAAAAGATCAAAACAATGAAGAAATGATGAAGAAATGATGATTTGCTGATTTGAGGGTTGATCCTCAGTAGTGGTTATTAACCTTATCAACGTAAATAATACAATTTAAAAATGGTTCAATAAAAAATAGAATGGAAAAAAAAAGTGTAAAAAAATGCAGTACCAAGCTGGACAAGCTATAACTGCACACTAGGAAGTGGGTTTATAGTCACGAAAGTTCATGCAGAAATAAAAGCCAGTTAAAGATGCTGCTAGGGTTCTTTTTTTTTTTTTTTTTTTTTTTGCCCCACCATCCTTTTTGTGCTGCAAGAGACTAACATGGCTACTTCTTCATAAACTTCCTCTGAAGATGCAGGTTCACAGTTTAGTTGTATTTCTGGATTCAAACCTGAGCCTGGATGCTCAAGTTTCAGTAGTGGCCAGAAGTACATTTGAATAGTTAAGCTTCTGCACTAGCTGTGCCCATTCCTAGAGACATTGAATCTGGTTGTAATGTTGTTGTTTGGATTACTGCAACACATTATGTGTGGGGCTGCCTTTGAAGAGTGTTTGGAAACTTCATATGGTTCAAGAGTTGCAGATTGTCAACTGTAACAGATAACAACAGAATATAACAGCTTCACTGGCTGCTGATGCATTTCCAGGTACTATTCAAAGTGCTAATTATGATCGGTAAAGCCCTTATATAGTTTGCGGTCAGGCTGTCTGAAAGACTATATTCTTCCATACAAGCCTGCTGATATTTTGCGAGTTTTCACAGGAGCCCCTTCTTCCTGTTCCTGCACCTCACATGTACATCTGTTGGAAACATGGGTCAGGTCCTTCCTGTTGGCTGGTTTCAGACTCTGCAACTCCTTGCCAGAGAGGATAGAGTTGTACCTACCATACTAGCCTTTTGTAGGCAAGTAAAGATTTTCTTTATTTGTTTTGATAGGTCTTTGAGAATTGATCACTCTTGGGGAAAAAGGTCTATTTATGTACTCTATTGCCAGTATTTTTTTTTCTTTTGCAGATCTAAGCAGTGATTCAGAACAAAGTGTTTTAATGAAGACCCATTTGTGGAATAAACTATTGGATTAGCATGAGGCACAGATATAAATTAGTCAGGTGACCCAGCTGTTGGCTGACGAATCACCTCCCTTCCAGCCTAAGTGCTGGAGGAAACCTGAAATGATAGAACTGGGATTCCACATGAATGAAAGGTACTTCATGGTTTTCTTATTACCTGGGTCTGAAGCCAGCACACCACAAACTCAGTATGACCATTACTGCTTCAGCCCAAGGTCCCTTAAGGGACTTCTCAATCTACCAATTATGATAGGCTACTTGCCCATCTCCCCCAATTTATCTGTCTCCATGCAGACTCACCATGAGATGAACTTTGATTCCTGACTTGCCTGACTGTCTGACCTTTGCCAATCTATTGCAGCTGTAACGAAAAACACAGCTCATTCTATAATGTATACAGCTACATGTCTTCCCCTAAGCAGAGAGATATACCCCATCAATTCAAAAGAGGGTGGCTCAAGTGGAAGATGTCATGGTGGTGTGTTACCCTGATTTCTGGGGGTCCCTTGGGGGACACGTCGATTTGCTCCAAGTTGTAAAGGTTGGAGGAAATTAACGGAGCACAGGCAATAGCAAAATGAGAGGGAAGGTAACCTAGCAGAATCTTTTACCAAACTTTTACGGGGTCAGGGCAAGCCAAGAACCAGACAAACATATCAAATAAATGGATTTTATTGAATGAAAATGTTTTCAGGCACCAATGCACTCACACACACACACACAAGACCTTATTGAGAAGTAAAAGAGTTGAAAAATGGATAGGGAATATAGCAAAGGCATCATAGATGTGGTGATACTGCACCTATCCTGAAGTCCTTGGTCTGGGAAGCAGCAAGCAAAACAGAACTCAGCAAAGAAATGGCTGAGGGGATTACTCAACTAACAGAGTGACGGTCTGCTAGCGTGGTGGGAAGTTCTCTGAAGAGACTATCAAAAACTAAGACTACTTGTAGGGCAGAACATACCTTGAGGGCAAATCCTCTGCCGAGGGGGACAATAGTCATTGCCAAGGAAAGAATGTACAACAAAGGCAACTTGGTTTGCATGATGGTTTTATGATGTGTTGCCAATGTTTCAGGATGTTCAGTTGCAATGGATTGTAGTGTAAATTTATGTAGATGGGTCTCACCTTGTAGGATTTTTCCAGAGTCACAGGTGCTCAATCTGGGGAAAACACGCTTATCCCCTCAAGTTGGCTCCTCTTTGGCTGAGGACTCTTTGTTTTTCGTGGGTATGCACAGCTTGAGGTCTCCTTGGGCTACGTGACTGGGGATTTTACTAGCCTGACCTAGTTCTTTGTTGTTCAACCGTTTTTGCTTACGTGCCCATCCGGACAACCTCCCAGGCATGGTAAACATATTTGATCTCAAAATATCAAAATTGTAGTCCCCAGGATAGGGTATGCTGGTGGGGTAACAGGTGATCTGCCCAGCCCCCAATAGTTTGGATATAGTTCCCATTGGCCATGGTCACTTCTCTTCTTGCAGTGTCAAGTTTTGTCAGGTCACTGGCACCCCACCATAGCACTCATTCTAGCGAGTCAAACCATATAATGAGTCTCAGGGAAATTCATGATGTCCTTTTTAGTTGCCAGCTCTAAGACCACTCTCTTTCTGGATGACCATGAGATCTGTAGTGTGTCTTCTAGTCAAAGATAGTTTCCCTATCCATTCTGAGAGATGTATTTTCCAGCCCAGGGCACAATGCTGTGCCCAAATACCCAAATTGATTTCTGCCATGATCCTGCAACTAAAGAGAAACCACCATTAGTGCTGGCTCAAACTGGGCCATACATAGATTTGATTCAAGAAAGGCCACCATCTGCCAATGGCCTGAATACATGATGGGGTGAGGCCTAACCCAGCAGCTATTGTGGCTACCCTTATGTGAAATGAGTGACGCTCAAATTTCCTTGAGTGGTGCCAAGCAATGCCTTTCATGCTATGAATGAAGAGCAGGGGTCAGGATAACCATGGGCTTTTCTAAATAAGGAGTTGCCTGCCAAATGCAAGCACATGGTGTAAACCATCTGCCCTTGCTCCCCAAATACAATAATATTTTAGACTCTGTGATTCACCAGGAGCCTTCCATATGCACACACTTCAAAAAAGGCCAAGCATTTTCCCACAGTATTGTGCTATCCTTCCAAGATCCCACAGTCTCCCACTGAGGCTGTTGGATCCTGATCAGACCTAGACATCAGGATGAGGAACCCTTCTTCTTGAAAGTGAGATAGCGTGTTTACTATGCTCTAATCCTGTCCTAGAATTTAACTTGTCACAAAATAGATGTTAGCAGACAGATACCACAGTATGAACTGCAGACCAGGCAGGTGATCCTTTCTGACCATGATGATTGCCAGTTGAGCTCTCCTACTGTGGACTGACTGTCACACCAGAAATGAACCTTCTGATGTGCTTGGTGGTTTTGCTACATGCTTATTGCCACCACGATGGGAAAGAATTCAAAGACGGTGACCAGGACAAGCCATTTCCCACCCAGCCCAGTGGCTAGCATTGTGCACACTAGTAACCCTTAAAGTAGATCCAAAAACCAAATGCATTGGACTGTACATGCAGGTCCAAGCCTCCCTCAAGTGAGTTTTGTTATATTACTTTTTTTCTAATTATCTGTTCTGACATTTGAATCCTTATGCTCCTTAGAGTTATCCCAAAATGTAACAGTCTGTCCAGATATATAATAATGCAAACTGCTCCTTTTGGTGGCACAATTCAAGAAGTATCTAAGCTGAAACACTCTGTTCTCATGTGGATGGACAGAGGCATGTGGTGCCTTGATAGTATCCCATTTAATAGAAATTGCCAAAATCCAGACAGTATATAGTGTCACTGAGAAAGACACTGATATGGTGTCATTGAGAAAGATATAGTTTCTTGTTCCATGGTCTGTGAATCTGTTAAAACATCACCCAGGAAGAGATTGCACATCACAGCTGCTGAGAAGAATGTGTTTGCTCGGAGTCTTGGAACTCTGACCAAGAGACCTTTAAATTTAATTCTACAGAGGAAGGCAACAGTATATCAAAGGACAAGAGAATATCAAGACTCAAATGCTGTTGACAGTCTCAACTGAATTAGACCCATTGAATTGCTTAAGTGTTGACTCACTGCTCAGCAACTGATTTACTAAATCTAATCAGAACTATCAATAAGATTTAGGCCAAGCATCAATGATGCATGGGAAGCTGGAGCAATAGTACCAGAATCCACAAGAAACAGTAGACAGAGACAACAGAAAAACAGTTAGAAGGAATGGTCCGTGGTTTCAGAGACCTCTGTAATAATGCACAGGGGATAGGGTATAAACAAGATGAACTTGAACTTCAGATACAGGAAGTAAACATGATTTGATAGGCTTTCCAGAAATCTAATGGGATGAGACTCTTGACAGGGAATGTAAAATTTGAGAGATGTAACCTGTTCAAAAGGAATAGAGTGAACAGGAAGGGAGAAGGAATAGCAGTATATACAAAAAATGCATACATTGCAGTGAAGTCCACAGGTTGCAGTGTGAAATGCAGGTTGAGAGCATTTGAAAAAACAGAAGATAGAAACTACAGTGACATCTCAGTGGGGTTCATTGTGTGGTCCACTGCAGACATCTGATCCAGACTGAAGACTTAGATTATTTCTTCCCCGTGAAGAACTGGGGCGTCCCTTCTCCCACTCTATGCTGACTTCTGCCCTTGAATAGGAAATAGGAACTTCCCAGATTCCCCTAATTAAACACTGCCACCACCCACTATTTAACTCTATTTAACAGCAATGTAGTGGGACATTGCCTGGGATTAACAACCTCTATGCTTAAAGTCCTTTCCCTTCCTTCACCTCCCCTTTTCTGGGTGAGAGCAATCCTAGGTATGTGTGTTGCCAAGGGACACATGGGAGTGGAGAGGAAACAGAGGTTTTCCAGAAAACATTTATTTTAAGGCATGCAAGATAAACAAGAAAATAACACTCATGAAAAGGCTTCCCCCTTTCAGGTCCACTTAATAGTTACTAGTAGTTATAAGAACAGATAGATTCTCAAGTTCAGCCAAACTTCCCAAAATAACAAAAGACCTAATGCAACTAACTAAATACAGTCTAAGTTACTCACAGCAGTTGGTCATTTTCTAAGATGCTATGCAGAGGAGGGCCAGGAGACAGCCTATCCTCTCTCTACTGGCATTCATGCCCCTTGTTGATGTTTTGGATCTCCTTTGTTCTCTCTCTACCACGTGGTCTCTCAAGTATCTCGAAGATTCTCACCTTTCCCCCTTATTGGTCGACTATCTCTCGTGACCTATGATGCTAACCCTAATAAAATGTAATCTAACCCTAACAGCTCATTAACCCTTTATATGCCTGAAGGGAGAACTATCTCCCTTCCTCTCTGAAGCCTGGATAATTTGAAGCCCCATTATCACATTCCCAGATCACATTACAAAGTATTTAAAAGAAAAGAAGAGCAATAGTAATGGGAGACTTACATTACCCAGATCTGTTGAAAGTCAGACTCTGTGAAGAATGAAAAGTCCAACAGATTTCTCACTTGCCCTGTTGACAGTGTCATTTTCCAGGAAGTAAGATAAAGAGCAAAGCCATTAATTGTCTTCTACACAATCCTCTCCAACAAGCAGGAACTAGTCAATGAGGTGAAAGTGGTGGGAACCAATCTCCGTAACTGTAATCTGGCTTCACTCTAGTAGTAACAACAACGACATCTAAAAAATCAGAGGGGATGGATTTTTTTCCTTCTCTTACCAGCCCTCTCAACTGATTTCCTTTCTTCCCACTGCCATCATCCATTCCAACTCTATTCAAAAATCTTGAGTTAGGTTGATCGGAAAATGTTAGAGAATGAAAAAAAAAATTAAATCATTTTCAAAATCCCCTATGTCTGATGGAGCCATGACTGGCTGCTTAGGGGAAGAGCTCTGCTAAGCTATCATCACAGCGCAGCCCTGCCAGTGATTTTTTTGTTCACCAACTAGCTCAGTACTTCTTTGGAAGAAGGGGTTTGGAGGGGGCCCCAATGAGCCACCCCAGTCTCATCATTTGTCATTTTTCACAGACGGGAGGAACGGGGGCGGAGGAGCCGAAGAACCACCAGGGCTGCCTGTTGACAGCTGTATTTGGAGCAGCACTAGTGATGTCCTGGACCCTTTTTTAAACAGAAACCAAACACAAGTAATGGAAACATATCTGGCTCTACCCTCAATTGCAAGGAAAACATTTCACTTTGAAGAAACAGCTCTGCTTTCTGAGTAAAATTTGTAAAACTGTTTACAAATAGTTTTCCTGGAGTCTTTGGTAAAATGTGTGCACAGTTGGTCAGAGAGTCAAGATGTTTGATAAAATATGTGCTTGGATGGGAAAATGGAAGAGGGGAGGGGAGGAAGAAGAAAGAGAAAAAAATAGTAAGAGTTGCAAAGAGAGAAAAGACAGGAACTCAGAGACTGGGTACAGTGTTCTAATAAACTGTTGAACTTTGTTTTTTCTGGAAAAAAAGGTAAAAAAAAAACAGCTAGAGGTTCTGAGAAAAAAAACTGCATAAGCCCTGAATTCCCAAATGTTAAAGGGAAAGAAAGCTCCTGCTGAATTTACAGGTGTAGTTCTGATTCATTTTAAGATGTGGGGAAGTAAGGCAAGATTGGGAAAAGGCAAAAAGGAAAGACAGGAAGAAGGACTTTGAAATCTTAAAAGAGAAGACTAGACTTTGGGAATTTAAAAAAAAAACTTTGCAAGATGGATGGGGAAGAGAGAGATAGAGATAGAAAGCTGAACTCATCAGTCAAAGAACTCAAACAGCCAGAACTAGAAGAAAAAGAAGAGGAGGAGGAGGAGGAAGATCTTCTGTCGAACAGATAGTGAAATTATCTGATATATCTTCTCAGTCAATGGAGATGCTAAATGAATTTAAAAATTTTAAATTAAAGATACATCAAGAATTGAAAGACACCAGAACCGAAATAAGAACAGAACTTAAAAAAGAAATGAATTCATTTGGGAAAATATTAGAGAAAATAACTAAAAATATAACAACCATAAAGACAGATATAGAGAACTTACAAGCTAAAGTGGATCAAACAGAGTTAACTACACAACAAATAGTAAAAACACAGGAATGTGCAATGTCTTCTATTACACAGGTAGGACTCAGATACATGGACAGATGCCTGAAACTCAGGGGTCCCCCTGAAACTGGGGATGAATACATATATAAGAGAGTTCTGAACATACTTTCTATCTATATGGACATAAATCAAGAAAGACTTGAAATGGATATAGATCAGATTTTCAGAATCAACTCTAGAGTTGCTGAGGAAATGAATTTACCTCACGATATTGTTATTTGTTTCATAAGAACTAGTACCAAGAGCTTATATTACAAAAGAATTACAAAACAAAGCTCATCATAGATGAAAGAGAGATAAAAATATACAGGCAAAACAGTTTCAATGGCAATTAAATGATAGTTTATTAAATGATGAGGAGATAACACAGCAAGCAAAAGAAGTATTAAAAAGTTACTTCAAGGAAAATATAAAAGAAGACATGAAAATGAAGACAGTCTGGGATGCATCTAAGGTAGTAATGAGAGGGTTTTTTTATAGAACAATGACAAATTCAAAATAAAAAAAGGTGAGAGAAACATCAAGGGTTGATGATTAAGCTTCAAGAGAAAGAAAAGGAACTTAGGGAAAACCCATTGAAGAAATCAATACAATTGGAGATCAAGAAAATACAAAAGGAGATAGAGATGACTACAATTGAGGAAATAGAAAAAAAGATGAAACAGATGAAACTGACTCAATTTGAAAAAGCTAACAAAATTGGGAAATGGTTAGCCTATAAACTCAAGAGGAGAGAGAGGAACATGATTGTTGAATTGAAAAATGGGAAGAAGCTGATTACCCAACATGAAAAGATAAGACAGAAATTTGAAGAATATTTTGGAAAGTTATTTTATGAAATAAAATCTCCTGATAAAAATGAAAAAAATCTGTTGGAATTTCTTCAAAAGGTAAAGATTCCCAAAATATCATTGGAAATGCAGGAACAGATAAACAAATCAATAACACTTACTGGAATAGAAGAGGCTATAAGGGATTTGAAAGTGAAAGCACCAGGACTGGATGGATTCACCGTGTTATATTATAAAAGGTTCATAAAATTCAGCTACTCCAAGCAACTTTGAAGGAAATAGAAAAACATGGTAAACTGGAATCTTGGGGAGAATCTAATATTGTACTGATACCCACAGAGGGCAAAGATAAAAGAGAAGTTAAAAATTATAGACCAATCTCCTTGCTGAATATAGACTATAAAATATTTGCGGCAGTGTTGGCAAAACAATTGAGGCAGATACTACAGGACAAGATCCAACAAGGTCAAATAGGCTTTTTCCCCGGGAAGATATATGAAAACTACTGTTAGAACACTTTTGGATGTGATTGAATACTATGATAAAAACCCAGGGAAGAAGGCAGCACTTATCTTTTTGGATGCTGAAAAGGCTTTTGATAATGTCTCCTGGGACTTTATGCAATGGGTTTTGAAAGAATATGACCTGGGAGAAAATTTTTACAAATGGATTGAGAAGATTTATCAAGACCAATCAGTGAGGTTAATCATAAATGGAGACATTACGACAAGCTTTGTAATAAATAAGGGAATACGGCAAGAGTGCCTGTTATCACCATTATTATTTATAGCCGTATTGGATGTATTGTTGATTACAATAAATGAAAACTCACAGATAAAAGGTTTGAAAATAAAGAAAAAGGAAATGAAATTTAAAGCGTTTGCTGATGATGTAATCATATTTTTGGAGGACCCACAAGAATCAATCCAGGCACTGATGGAAACTTTACAAAGATATGGATCAATGGCAGGCTATAAGATAAACAGAGAAAAGACAATGATGATGACATTAAATATGACAAAAAAAGAGCAAGTTGATTTGGAGAGAAGATCAGGATATCAACTAACTAAGAAAACAAAATATTTAGGAATTACAATAACGAAAAAGAATAAAAAATTATTTGATAACAATTATTCGAAGATATGGAAAGAGATTAAAAGTGATATGGAAAAATGGAAAAACCTAAATTTATCTCTGCTGGGAAGGATAAATGCTTTTAAAATGTCTTTATTACCAAAGTTCATATTCCTTTTTCAGAATTTACCAATAATAGGAAGAGAGAAGATATTTAAAGAATGGGAAAAGGATTTACAAAAATTTATCTGGCAAGGGAAAAAACCAAGAATAATATTTAAAACATTACAAGATGCAAAAGAGAGAGGAGGATTTGAACTACCATCATTAAAAATTTATTATTATGCATGTCGTTTAGACCTGATTAAAGATTGGATTCAAGTAGAAAATACAACTATTGAAGAATTGGAAGAAATAAATAATAAACAAGGAGTTTAAAAATCACTGCATCCGGAAGACATTGATGAAAGTTTGGCTACAAATAAAGCAAAAAATTTATACAAAACTCCTGGTGTGGACTTCACCACAAGAAGCTTATAAAATTGCCCCAACAAAACAAGGAAATTTATTAATATATCAAGAGTTACTGAAATGGGAAGGGGATAAGCCAAGAATGCGTACAGCAGAAGAATTAAAGGCTGAAGGACATGAGCTAAATTGGTTCCCATGAAGACAACTGAAAGAGAGATTCAAAATGGATCAAAAATTATATGGATTCGAGAGAAAAGAAAATGAGTTAGATTTACTGATGAAGGAAGATCAAAAGAAGAGAATCTCTAAACTTTATAAATTACTGTTGAAAAGAGAAATGGAATCAGAAGTAGTTAAAGATACAATGATCAGGTGGGCACAGAATATGGAGCACTCAATTGAATTAGAAACCTGGGAAAGCGCATGGAAAATTGATATAAAATTTACACCAAACTTAAATTTAAGAGAAAACTTTTATAAAATTCTTCATAGATGGTATATGACCCCAGAAAGATTACAAAAAATAACTAAAACTGGGAATGTAAAGTGTTGGAAATGTGATGAAAAGACAGGGTCCTTTTTCCGTATGTGGTGGACTTGCAGAGTAGCAAAGAAATTTTGGAAGGGGATACATGATGAAATTTAAAGAATTTGTAGACTGGATTTTGAAATGAAACCAGAGTTTTACTTGTTAAATATGTTAGGGCAACAAAGGGAGATAAGGAGCCATCAGAAAATATTATTATATTTAATAACTGCAGCAAGGTTGACATATGCACAACATTGGAAAGAAAGGAAATATATTGATATAGAAGAATGGAAGCTTAAAGTTCTGGATATGGTTGAGATAGAAAAATTAGCATTTTCATTGAAGAACAAACCTATCCAGAACTTTGAAAGGGAATGGAAAGGAGTTTTAGATTTGATAAAGATATAAATGTATAAGAAATGAAGAAAGAAATAATGTAATTATAATGTAGTTGTTCTTTTCTCTACTGAGTGGAAATTATGTGTGCATGTAATGGAAATAAGCAGATTCAACTGGAAAATGTAAGCTTGGAAGTGGGGAGGGGGGATGTTTTATTTTCGGAACTAAATTCTCAATAAAAATGTTTTTAAAAAAATACGACATTCGTACACAAATATTATGCAAGAAGCAAGAATATAAATTCCTGTCACAATTCTTGTTAAAAAATCAAATAAGCTATACATGGAACCAATCAAGAGTCTCTCATTTACATATCAACGGGGGGGGGCAAATTTGCAAGATCTTTCTTACCAGTGTTTAAGGGCACATGCAGGAAAAGAACCAGCCAGAGATTCTGAAGCAAGCTAAAAATGTGTTTTATTGAGGGGAATTCACTCATGCATGCACACAAGATACAATCACACATTTACACAAGAGCTAACTGAAAGAGAAAGAGATGAAAAATTATAGAGAGGCTGAGGGGTTTGGGGGGATTTATAATCACCAGTCCAGAAGAGTAGTGAAGAGCAGAAATTGGCTTAAGTAGGACCTAAGGACAGTTCTCATTCAGGAGCCAGACGGACAGAGTGACAGGTAGACCTTCAAGAAACTGCACTGGGCATCCTGAAATCAGGGGTATTTGTACCCTGAAAATAGCCTGTGGCAGTGAAGGTTCCTTATGCAAGACAAAGGGAACCTGTTGTGGACAATGAGTCTTTCACCTGTTGATGGGCTTAGTGCATGATTGACAAAGAGATGGTGGATGTTGTAATAGCTTTCTGTTGTGGGTGCTTTGAGGAAAGAGGAAAGAATTCAGGTGTACAAGGGACGGATATCTGTCAATCAGTGTCCTGGTGGGCTCCTCACAGTTGGGTTCCCTGGAAAATTCCAGCTTCTATTTAAGCCTATTATCCACAGGAATGGTGTGTATTTGCCTGACAAATGACTCAGTCTTACTGGAGGAAGTTTTGAGTTGACCTATCCTTATCACGTTTACAGGCAAATTCTTTCCCTTGCTCGATTTGACCTCTCTGTCACCTCTCAGGCTTGAATTTGATATCAGAGCCAATAAAATGTGTTGCCAATTACATATGATGCCAATTAGGTGTGATACCCATCCAAACCATACTAATATCAGGGACCCCCAAAGTGGGGCCTTACAGAACTTGCAAACAAGGAAGCTGAATTAATGAAAGCCCCTGCTGCTAAAAAAAACTGAGAGAGGAAATTAAACTTTTGGAACAACAATTGAAATCAGAATATACATTAGAAATTGAGAAACAAATCAAAATCTGTAGGCTCAACTACTTTGAACATGCTAACAAGCCAGGAAGGTGGCTCGCATCCAAATTGAGAAAGATAGAGAGAAAAAAGCCTAATTTTCAAGATTAAATGATGAAAAAAACCTCATATAGATCCTGATGAGATCAAAGGCATCTTTCATAAATATTTCACAAAGATTTACAATGAAGAGACACCTTAAAACAATACAGAACGGTATTATAAACATTATATAGGCAACAACAGAATATTTAAAATATCACAAGAACAGAAAGACATGTTAAATGCTCCAACCAGCAAAACAGAAATCTCAGAAGCTATTAAAAACTTAAAGATATCAAAAGCACACAGACCTGACGGGTTTACCAGTAAATACTATAAGCTCTTTGAGGAAGAACTAATATAACCGTTACATAATGTGCTTAATCAAATATTAAATGAGGGCATTTGAAATCTTGGTTTGAAGCAAACATCACTCTGATCCCAAAAGAAGGGAAAGACCCTACTAGCCATGATAGTTACAGACCTATATCGCTGTTAAATAGAGATTACAAGATCTTTACAAATATCTTGGCTGAAAAAGTAAAAAAGAGCCTTTTGATGGTAAGAGACAGTGATCAGAATGGGTAACCAAAGAGGTTACTCAGAAATAATACAAGAACAGTCCTTAACATTATTGAATGTTTTGAACAACACAACGAGAAAGAACTTGCCATGATCTTCTTAGATGCAGCAAAAAACATTCAATAATGTAAGATGGTCATTTCTTATAGAAGTTCTAAAAGCAACCAACATGGGAGAAAACCTCTCAAGATGGATTCCAGAAATCTCTTCCTTTTAATCAGCCAAGATAATAATCAATGGAGAAAAACAGAGGATGTAATTACAAGAAAGGGGATGCTACAGGGTTGCCCCTATTTCCTCTATTATTTATACTCATGCTACAAACATTGAACAGGAAAATTCGAACTACTTCAGAAATTAAAGACGTTCAAATTAAAGATCAAACTTACAAACTAGAGGCATAGGCAGATGACTTAGTTATTTTCTTAGAAGATTCACTCTCCAGCATAGACAAATTGCTTACAACAATCAATGAATTTAGAGAAATAGTAGGATCTAAGATTAACAAAGATAAGACTGGGATAATGACCAAAAATATGTCATCATGGAAAATGGAACAATTTGTTAAGAAGTTGAGATTTTAGCTACAAAAGAAAAAAGATACCTAGGGATCTGGATAACAAGTCAAAACTCAGATTTATTTGACAATAACTATTCAAGATCCTGGAAAGAAATAAAAAAAGATCTCGAGAGGTGGTCTAAACTTAACCTATACATATTGGGAAGAATTGCAACTGTGAGGATGAGTGTTTTCTCTAAAACAATTTTTCTATTTCAAAACTTGTCTATAATCAAGAATAACAAGCTGTTTTACATGTAGCAAAGAGAACTTTCAAAATTCATATGGAACAGCAAGAAACCAAGAATGAAATGGAAGAGTTTGATAGACCGTAAAGAACATGGAGGTTGTAGCCTGCCTGACTTTAAATTGTACTACTATGCTAGTGCCCTTTCATGGTTGTCAGAGTGGCTAACGCTATAGAATGAAAGAAATCTAATTTTAGAGGGATCAGACCATAAAATGGGCTGGCATACCTATATATGGTACAACAAGGCTAAAATAGATATAGAATTTACCAACCATTATATAAAATGGTCTCTGTTAAGAATCTGGCTTAAAGTCAAAAATCAAGTATATAACCAAATTCCTCTCTGGATATCATTGCAAGAGGCATTCTATGGAAGATGGGTAAATGTACAAGAAAAATGGTTAACCTACAAAAACCTGCTGGAACAGGATGAACGAGGGAATATGCAATTAAGATCCAGAGAAAAATTAAAGCAACTGGAATTTAATCACCAATGGTTTCCATATTGACAGCTTCTAGAAAGATACAAATTGGATCAAAGAGAAGAAGGTTTTTCATTAAGTAAAACTCTAAATGAGTTAGAAAACATTATTTTCAGTCACTCGAATCATCTCACTTCGAGACTCTATAAATTTATCCTGGATCGCAATGTGGAAGATGAGATAATTAAAGGCACTATGATAACTTAGGCCAGCAACCTAGGTCATGAAATACAACTGGACTATTGGGAAACATCATGGAGGATCAGTAATAAATTTACTTTAGCTCAAGAACTTAAAGAGAATTACCTGAAGATGTTTTATAAATGGTATATGACACCTGTAAAACTGGATAAAATGTGTAAAACCCATAAGAACAAGTGTTGGAAATCTCAGGAGAAAACATTCTATCACATGTGGCGGAGCTGTCAGAAGGTAAAAAAATTCTGGGAGCAGATACATAAAATGCTAACAGAGATTTTCAAAATACATTCCATTTGCACCAGAAATATTCTTATTTAATGTGCTCCAAGATCTAGAAACATTGTTTACAAGAAAATACTGGAGAATTTTTTCTTTTCCTAGTCACTGAAGCTAGGCTACTCTTGGCAAGCTTTGGAAAGATCGAGAATTACCTACGGTTGAGCAATGGTTGATAAAAACCATCGAAATGAAAGAAAAGACCTCTTAACCTGCAGGATTAAGGGGAAATTAGATAAAACAACAGACCAATGGCTGCCAATTACAGAATTCCTCTGACAGAAATGGGGTAACTAGTTGTCGATTAATCTATCATGAGCTCTAGTTAAAAAAGCCTTAATTGCTCCTTGGGCCTTCTTATTTTAACACATCAAACTATATGGATGTTCCATTATATCCAAAGGTGCAGCATAAAAGGGGGAGTAGGCATTTTGAGCACAGACTGAACAGAGAAGAGGTATTATATAATAGGGAAGTGTAAGTATAAAAGGACAAATGCCATTTTTCTTTCCGTTGATGGGCATGAGGGAATTTAATCTATTTATGTCATATATAATATTTTATTCATATTTAGGAGAACAAATTAAGTAAAATTAGAATGAACAACAACAAGAAGAAAGGTAGATCATGGAACATAGATTATAAAATCTAGGACATATAGAAATATATATTTAGAAATATAAGAAAGAAGATAGAAGGAAATGTAGATGATGTATGTTATACTTGCTTGTACTTTTATGTTTAGAAAAATATTCAACATCATAATAGTTATTTTGAACATCTGGATTTTTGCTTATAAAAATAAAGTAAAAAAAATCCCCTATGTGTACTGATCAATGTTGTTAGAAGCATTCTGTCTAACAAGGGAGAACACTGTGCATTTTGTTGTTCAACATTCAGTATTCAATCAGTAAAAGATGGAAATGAGACATAGATGCAGTATTGCTGGACCTGCATATTGTTGTAATTTTAAAAATACATCATATAATAATTCTTTTACTAGACAATTGATAAAGTAGTTTGGAGTCTATGAAACTTTATGCCATTCATGCTATTTATGTACTGACACTCTCCTTCTCCTTGTCATCAGGGTCACCTGGAGCTAGGCAAGTGATGGATCAGTGTCTAGCAGTTAGAATGGCCTGGATGAAAGCTCAATGGAAGCTCAATGCTGATATAATGGAAATTCTGTGGGTTGGTAGTTTGAGGGTCTAGAGTAGGTTTATAGTTTGGGAGTAATCCAGATCCGTCTCTGAAACTGGAGACCTAGGTTGACTCTGTAACATTGACTGGTCCACCAGTATAGCCTTTCCTGGACAAGGGATAAGCTGGATGATTGGACTATTGTAATTGTCTCTACTTGTAGCAGCCCTTGAAGACAACTCAGAAGCTGCATCTAGTGCAAAACACAGATTGGTGATTGGAATGCCATCTAGAAATTGTATAACTCTGGTTTCGAAAAGGATTGCGTTTGCTGCCAGTATACTTCCAGCAACAATATGTAATGTTTAGATAGGTTTGAGACCACAGAATCATAGACTCATACAGTCAGAACAGAATACAAGAACTATTGAGCCCAGCCCCTCCCATGCAGGAATACACAATCAAAGCACCCACAGTAGGTGGCCATCCAGCCTTTATTTCAAAACCTTCAAAAAAGGAGACACCACCACACTATGAGGCTGCTCATTGTCAAACTGCTGTTACCATCATGAAGTTCTTCCTAACACTTAGGACAGAGCTTTCCAAACTGTGTGTCATGACACGTTAGAATATTGGCTGCAGTGTGTAGGTGTGTTGCGTGCATGTAACAGGTGGAGGAGCTGCCTCTGCTGGCCAGGCCCAAGTGAAGAGACTGCCTCTGCTGGGAAGACCCCAGCAAGGCCAGCAGCAGCCCAGGCCTGGGTTGGAGGGGCTTCCTCTCCTGCCAACCTAGGCCAAGGAAGACCCGGTGGTGGCAGCAGTGGGCCACGTCTGGGTGAAAGAGCTGCCTCTCCCACTGTTGCTGCTGCCACCTCGGGCCAAGGAAGACCCAAGCAAGATTGGTGGCAGGCCAGGCTCAGGTGGAGGGGCTGCCCCTACTTACTGAATTACTTACTGAGTTACTGTGTCGCAAAATGATGCATGTCTAAAAAGTGTGTCACCAATATGAAAAATGTTGAAAGCTCTGATTTACGACATACCTGGACAAGAAATAAAGTCTTTCAGGAACCATGTATTTAGGAATGGAGGGAACATCCTTACCTAGATATGTTTTTCTTCCACCCCTTCCATTCAACTATGCAAAGTGCTGGAGACTTGCAATCTTTTGCCTCACTCTACCCTATAAATGAGCAACCCAGATTCCCAGCTTTCATTAAGCATGCACATGGACAGCTAGGTTTGGAAGAAAAAGTTTCCAGCTGTATTAAATCAAGTGATACAGAGCATTATACAAAACAGTATAAAATATATTTTAAATAATGATAGAAAAGAGGAACCATTAGGGACAATGGGAACCCTTTATTTTCTATCACTATTTGAAATGCACAAATTGTTGAGATCATGGTACGTTTCTCCAGTGCCAGCAAAAATTACCCCGACAGTTCTTACTTTTAAAAATTATATCCAGACATCACCTCAAATTCATTGAAAGTAATGTGTAGTTAGGTTTTCAGAGATGTAAGCTGCTAGGGAAAGAAAATCAGAGGCAGCAAGATGCATCTCTCCCTCAGGAACCTTTGTTATTTGGGAAGAAAGCATAAATAAATCTCAGAGGAATGGAGAGCAAGCTTGGACAAGGAAGGCCTAACCAGGTGCCAGAGTTCGGAGGCTAGGTAAGACGGGGGAGAGTAGGCACTCCAGAAGTTGCCAGTTCAGGAAAAGGCTGTAGGGAGTGTGCCGCTCAAGGACAGTGACTACACTGAAATAGCCCTGAGGATCGGACAAAGGCAAACAAGTGCCCCTCGCAAAGGAATACCTAAGTTAGTATGCAAGGAACGAGCAAGTAAAATGGGGGTGAGGGGGTGAGGCAGAAGAAGGGAGGCTCCAGGTAGGGCAGCACACTCCTGGGAATGAGAAAGAATGATAGCTCAGCTCCAGACAGCCCTGAAAAGGGCTCTTAGTGATAATCAGCTCCTCTGCTGGCCTCACGGTCCCCACTTGTGTCACTCCTGCCTGAAGCTTCTTCCTGTCTTCAGGCCCCTGACACTGCCTGTAGCGTGTCTTCACGCTTCGGTCACCGCTGCTCTCTGGCATTCCTTCGCTGCTCTCCATTGCTCTCCTGTCACTCTCTGCCATTTCACTTTCACTCTTGCTACTCCTGTTCTTCTTGGAGGTCGTCCTCAGATGATGCTCCAGGAAAAGTGAGCCTGAATAAATATGCCCTACCCAGCCCAGAGGAAAGACTACAGCAAATGCTGACCTGGGAAGGGGCAGCCAATGAATTCAAACCCATGTTTAAACTCATTAGCTTCTTGCAACAAAGCTGGCCCAGGGCTATATGAACTGCATAGCCTTCCAACTGACCGTCCCCCAACAAAGTGGCTTGATGAAGCCATGTGCCTCACTGCAGTTACTCTGGGCTACAAAATCATCACCCAGTAAGTAGAGCACCTATGTTTCTCATTATGGAAGAATAGGGCTGGGCCAGTTGATGGCAGGCAGCACCCAGTGACTGGCAGTTCAAGAGAAATGGACCTCCCAATCCAATAGTAGCTCCAACAGCATGTAAGTCTAATAACAGGTGAGATCCATGTAAAGGTAAATCCACTGTTAATATAAGGACAGAAACAGGTAACTGCAATTTGTGTATGCACTATTCATACAAATAACATACAAATGATATACAAATAAGACATTTGAATCCATGCCTGTTCCATTAAACAGTATATTATTACATTACATCATATTAACTCTAAAAAGAACTTCCTTGTTCTTCATACACCTATTCCAATAATAACATATATTACAAATTACATATAACACTATATCTTCTTAATGGCCCTTTCCACACAAGGTGCGTGAAGCGGTTCGTGCTGTTTCTTACCATGTCTTATTGGATCCAAATAATGTGGGCTTTCCCTCATTTGCTTCCGCGCAGCTCCTCTGTATGTTTCCTTTTGATTCAGAAGAATGCAAGTTCATGCATCTGCACTACTTCAGCAGTGACCACTCCCACTACTCCCCTCACCCCACCCCGGCGGCTGTGATTGGCTTTTTTCTCTTTTGGGTTGGTACATTTGTATGTACCTATGTAGGTATGTATTTGCCACTGTATAAGAGGCACTCCCTCCCCCAAAATGCCTTCTGAAAATGGGGTGTGAATATGGTAACTCCCCCCACCCAGGCGGATCACCTGGCAGAGCAAAGTTGGGAGAGCGATCTCGCGCTCCCCGCTCATCTCTGCCCTGCCGCCAGCACGATCCTGCCCCAGAGAGGAATGGGGGGAAGGAGCTTCTTACAGACACACACACACACAAGCTCCCTCCCTCCCCTTCCAACCTCAGCAGGAAAGTTTCCTCATGAGGAGGAGAGGAATGGTGAGAAGGAGCTTCTTACACACACACAGCCTCTTCTTTCTGCTTGGGCAGGGAGGTCCCCCCACACAAGCAGATAGGACACGAACCGGGAACAGAGTACTAAAATATTTTTTCCTAAATAATATAATCCGAAAACAGGGCGTGTGTCTAATGCCAGCAAGTACGGTAAAACAGTTGCAAAATAGGAAACAGTTCTCTCCTTTTAACATGCCTGTGCCGTGTTTTGTCCGGTTACTCCATTTTCTAAAGTTTGCTGAACAAAACAAAAAATGGCGCCTGCCTGTCCTTTGGTGGGCAGGGACAGCTGGAGAAGGTGAGTACGCCCACAGCCCACCCTCCACTGCCCACCAATTTGCATCGGTGTGAATGTACGTATCTGCACCACTGTGAAAGTTTGAATCTGCTCGATCTTAAAAATTGTTTTGGATTTTTTCTGGTTTTCAAATAGCGTGCTTTCCCACCACATGGGGGCGCATTAACTCGGGATTACGTGTGGAACAATGGTAAATAAAGCGAACCTAATTCGCTCTCACATGCAGAACAGCTCCGTGCCAAAACACATTGCCCCACATTAATAACCCCATGAGGAAAGGGCCAATCTCTAGACTGATTCTAGCTAACTTCCCACATTTCACGTCCCATGTTTGTACTACTACTTCCCAAACTCATTTCACTTGATTTAAAATTTTATTAACAACACTGTTAATTTATTCATTTGATACATGGCTATTAATTTAAGTAGCTATTCATTATCAGAGGGTATCTCATTATTCTTCCATTTTGAGCATAAATCAGTCTGACTGCTATTATCATATATAACGACACCTTTCCATCTTTCTGTCAGAATATCTAGAAAGTTAGTGTGGTGTGTATGAGATATTTTTTCTGGTGGACAGAGCAGAGAGGATATTTTGCCCTTCACTGCACAGAAGCAAGTTTGCTTTGTCTATCTTGTCTCCTAAAGTTCCTGTCCCATGGGAAAGATCTGAACCTGGGAACCAAGCATGTAATGTGTCACATGGTATATGTCTGGGAGTGGTTTAGTACTGGTTAAAAGTTTATATCATGTTCTGTAAGTTTCCTTCTTCTTCTTTGGTTTGCCACCTGAACTTCCATGTTTCCTTTTTCCCTGGACTTGTTTATGCTTCGCTTCTAGACAAGCTGTCTGAAGCGCTCTGTTTATCATACATTCTGTTTTGCTTCAATAAACAGTAGTTTAGTCTAGATGCAATGCATTTACATAGCTGTTTTTTCCTTCCTGGAGCAATCGGCAAGGGAATAGCACTGCTTCATGGTTTTGCACTCTGCACATGCTCAGGAGAGCACACCCAGGCACCCTGATGCTTTCTTCTGATTCTTATCATCTAAACCATCCAACATATTCAGCAAAAAGCACAGATCCTTTTGCAAAATATTTTGCTTTAGAACAGTGACTCTTACCTTTTTTTCTTTTTACTAGGGACCCCCTATAAATATAGTTTGTTGCTGGGGGCCATCAAGACTACCTCAAGATTTTAATATTTAAATTTAGATCTAAATATCCAAATTTTTATTTAGATATTTAGATATTATTTATTAAAGGCTTCTGGAAACTAGGATTCAAATCCCCATTCAGAGACTGGGTGACCTTGGGCAAGTCACATCCTTTCAGCCTCAAAGGAGGGAAAAGGCAAACCCCCTCTGAACAAATCTTGTCAGATTTGAAGTGATTTAAAAGCACATAACAGCAAAGTGTCACCAGTGGAGGAGCTTGGAGTGTGTGGTGGGAGGTGGGAGGAGGAGGGGCTATGGCATGAGGGGTGTGACTGTGGTACGTGGGGGCATGGCTGTGGTGCGTGGGCGTGTGGCTGTAGTGCATGAGGGGCGTGGCCAGGGCACACAGGAGCATGGCTATGGGCCGAGACACTCCAGAAACATTGCCGCCTGGGGAGAATCGCCCCCCTGACCCCACGTCCCTCCGCGACTGTCACTGATAGGAGGAGGTTCGTTCTAGCCACCATGTCTCTTCCCTTTGAAAACTGACTTATGGTGACTTTAAGGTGAGCCTCTTCTTGGCAAGATTTATTGCCTTTGCATTTCTCTGAGGCTGAGAGAATGTGACTTGCCTGAGGGCACCCAGTTGGTTTCCATGGCCAAATCAGGATTCAAACCCTGGTCTCCAGAGTCATAGTTTGAGTACACATACACATTACCGCTGTGTCACTTTTGCCAAGTATTCAGCAGCAGTGAGAGTACAGGTGGCAAAACTGCTCCCTCATTTGCAAACGAAGCAGCAGTTTGGTGCTGTTTGCAAATGAGGGAGCAGTTTTGCCCCCTGTACGTGCCTGTTGCCATGTCCCTTTCATCAGGGACACAGCAGCAGGGGATGGGGGCATAGAAACTTCTCCCTCATTTGCAAATGAGGGTTCAGTTTGAGGGCATGCACATACCTGCCACAGGGTCCCTTGGTGCCCACATCCCCTGCTACTGTGTCCCTGTTGAAAGGCACCCACATCCCTCTGCTGCTGTGTTCCTGTTGCTCCCACTGCTGGTGGTGTCTAGCCGCAGGGCTTCACAGACCCCCAGGGATCCCCAGACCCCAGGTTAAGAACCATTGCTTTAGAACATTGTCACCACATATAGTAATAAATTCCATTTTTAAACCACATTTCCAAAAAGTATTTTTTAATTAATTTCCCCTAATTTAATAGGTATTATATGCCATACTTACAGCACCTTATAGTTTTCTATTAGTGAACATCTATTAAACTTCAAATTTTGATTCCATGTCTTTTCCCAATTTCCAATTGTGTGTCCAATGTTTTGCACCCCTTTATTCATATTATCCTTTACTACTTCCTGTTTGACTTTCAATTTTATTAAAATTATGTAAAACTCTTTTATTATATGATACTTCTTTCCTGAGATTATAAAATCAAAATAATTCATGATTTGTTCTATTCCTCCTTCTTCAATTCTATTTTATATCTTTTAATCATTTGTGAGTTAAGCAATGACACGATGTACCTTTCAAATTCAGTTCTTCAGTTGTCTTGATTCTAAATTATCACTTTGTTTTTTCAATAAAGTTTTATAAGTCAGCCATTTATTGGAATATAAATTCTCTAATTTATGGAAGGCCTCTTGGGGTCATATCCAGAGTGGGGTTTTAGAATTCTTATATTTCCACCAGATTGTCAAAAAAAGTCTTTCTTATAATACGGTCATTGAATTCTTTAGTTATGTCCTGTTTATTATACCCAAGATACATATGCCTTCCATAATATAGATCAGCACCTTCAAAGCCTAATAATCTTCCATTCTCTAATTTGATCCAGTCTGATATCCAGGTTAGGACATAAGCATAGTAATAAAGTTTTAAATTCTGTAATCCCAGAACTCCTCGTTCCATTAGATCTTGAAGCACTATCCATTTTATTCTCTGTTTCTTGTCCTGCCAAATATATTTTAACATATCTTTACACCAATTTTTGAATGGCTCATCATTTTGATTGGTCAAGAGATTCTGGAACAGAAATATCACTTTAGCTAAGACATTAATTTTAATCATTGCAATTCTTCCTAATAAAGAGACATTTAGTTTATTCCAATTTAAAGATTTTTTATCCTGTTCCAAGCCAACCTATATTATCAAATAAATCTGCTTTTTTCTTTGTTATTGTTATTCCAAGATACTTAACTTTCTTTTCTATCTTAAATTTTATCTCTCATGTGTTCTAATTCTTCCTCTTTATTGATAGTTTTTGTGATTGTAACTGTTTTGTCCCTATTCACCTCGAAACTTGCAATGTCTCTCTGCCAATCTTCTCAAACTTGATTTGGGATCCTCTGATAGAAATACCAAGTCATCCACAAATCCTCTTAATTTAAATGTTTGTCCTTTAATTTCTATCTTTTATGTCCGTATCTTTCCTGATTTTCCTATTCAAAATTTCCAATTCTATCAGAAACAATAATGGTGACAGTGGACCATCTTTTTTTGTTCCTTTATTGATCCTTATTTGGACTGTGCCATGTCGGCATGGCTCATGACATGATTTGTGAGTTCTGATGACAATATTATATCTGCCTAGAGAAGGTATATCCTTGTAGGTTATTATGTAGTGCTAAGTAAAGCTCTACTACATGCGGAACTGAAACTATGTAACTAATGTGATGCAATGTACCATGTATGGCATCATATCTGTTACTGCATACTTTGCCTGTCTTGGTATGTGTTAAGCAGCTCTACTTAGTACTTGCTGTTAGTCATGCTTGATTGCATCCATATAATGTTACATATATCTATCGCTGCTTGCATAGAGAGTGGGGCATGTGTAGCGTGTTGTTATATTGTATAAGGAAATTGGATAGTTTTAAACTTGTATGCTGCAAGTATATGATTTGTATATGATTCATGGAAAACAGGGAGGGGAAAGGATGATGGGATATGAACTGGTAAGTGAGAAAACTGGGTTGTAGAGGATGATGGGATAAGCTGGGAAACTTAAGGCAGTAAACAGAGCAGTTCCTGGAAGGTGCTTTGAAGGGGGAACCAGATGCCAAATTGGCCTTCAAAGGTTGTTTTATGATCTGGCTTAAAGCGAGAAGTGTCCAATGGAGATTTGTATATTAGCTGAGATCAAAGAGAATCAGGATGCTAGGCTGGGTGTCATGTAAGGCAGGAAGAAAGGGCAATAAAAAGGAGAGCAGCTCAAAATGCAGAAATGTAAACAACTGAAGCAAGTCTGGGCAGGATCAGGGCGGCTGATGAATTAATAGGACGTGAATTCCACCAACCAATGTAAAGTGCACTGAATAATTATCCCTTGGATCTATATAGCTTTGTTTGGAGGACACTCCCAATTTCAGCCACTTAAGTAATGTTTGGTTTCAATCCATACTTTCCAATAAAGAACATTTCTGTCCATGCGTGTCTTCACATTTCTGAGAGTTCACAACAGAGACAACTCAGAGCCTTACATGACAGACTGCTTTTTCACCATTGAGTAATATCTGAGCTGTTTGTTCTTTATAAGTCGTCTTGATCCAATTTATGTAATCTTTTTCTAAATTCATTTTATTTAATGTTTCTAGTAAAAATATTCAATTGACCTTATTAAATGCTTCCTAGCATCCACAAATATCATTGCCATTTTCTGTGATTTATATTTTTCATAACATTCTTTGGCATTTAGCACTATTCTGATGTTATGCTTCGGAAGGGATTCACACTGGTCATCATCCAGTCTTTTAAAACTATCTGTCTTAGCCTATATCAAAGCAGAAAAATCAAACATGGAAAACAACCCAGTAGTGCATTTCAATGTATCCAGACATGTCTTTTGCAATGTATTATGATTGTAATAACAATAATTAATTAATTGAATAAGTACAAGTTGGAAGTATTATATATGTTGCATTTATTTATACACATCCAAAAGTTAGCCATTCTGGGTTACAGGGAGGTCCTCATTCAGGGCTTTTGATTTTTTTTCTTGGGAGTGGGAATACTATTTGGGTTTTTTTTAACCACAAGTTTCATTTTCATGTTTTCTCTAACTGCCAAATACCCCATGAAAGAAGTAGAAATATTTAGATCTATCAGGCTATTCAAAAATAAATCCCAGCATTTAGTTTTTTTCTTATCAGAGAGAATGCTAGATTAGGTAATAACTTTGACAAGATCTAAGATGTTAAGACTCCTGTAAAACCTCAGCCCTGTACAGAAGAGTTCCTCTATCATCCCTTGAAAAGATGTCTTTATGCTGTTTTAATTTGTTCAATAAAACCTCTGAATTTTTCATGTAACACCTGTGGAGGCCATCAAAAAGCTATTGAATGGAGGGATGGCTTTTGTGAGGAGAGGAAAAAGGAGTCAGAAGTAGAAGCAAAAGAGTCACTCCTGGGGCAGTTTTAGGGACAACTGGATTTTTTCCCCCACTTCACTCTGTCTGGACAGTTAGAAACCTTTGTAGAATTGCAAATTTGACCTTGTAAAATTTGACCTTTTCATATTCTGGCAAGTCTGACCTTAAGAGAATGTCTCTCATCTCAGAATCCAAACACCTGACTGTGGCTGCTCTGATGCTCTACAGACAATCATGCAACACTTTCAGAAAAAAAAAAGATTCCTTCTAAATATAAGGAAGAACTTTCTGATGGTAAGATCTCTTTGACAGTTTCAGAGTGTGATGGAGTCTTCTTCTTTGGAGGTTTCTAAACAGAGGCTGGATAGCCATCTTTTGGGAATGCTTTGATTGTGTATTCCTATATGGCAGGGGTTGGACTCAATGGCCATTGTGATCTCTTCCGGATCTGATTCTATTGTTCTTCCAACTGACTGCTCAGAACTTTTCCATGTAGCTTTTCCATATCTGGGTATTTTCTCTGTGTTTAGTGTATGACAACCAACAGATCAAAGCAGTTGAAAATATTTTAATCTGTCAATGGAAGCAATCACTATGGACAGTGATTGTAAAAAACAAAACTTGTACATTTGCTAAAGTGAGATTCTGAAAGGGATCTAGGGCAACCATTCTGCCTTTGATTTTTCATTTTTCATTACAGAAGATTCATGTCTTTTTAGTGATTGCCATGATCTCATGTTTATACTTGGTGCAGGCCTTTTCCAGATTTTTTTCATATATAGATAGATAGATAGTTTTGTTGTATAATTAGGTCTTTCACTCCCTCACAAACAAAATAAATTACAACATCTCTTGATATATTTCACTTCCTAGCTATTAGAGAATTAATCCAAAACATTTTATCAATTTCTGCTTCCATCTGCTCAGGAGGCCATCCAATAAACTGGGAAGTGCTGGTGTTAAACAATAGTATAGGTCCTCTTCCTGTTTTTCTTCCAAGCCTCTGATTTTGATGCATTTTTCTCTTTATTTTAGCTTTGCTATCATGTTCTTCATTTCTACTTTTTCTGTTTTCATTTCCAAGTCAGTTGTACATCTCTCCAGTTTTGTTGTCTTCCCCTAAATGTCATCTATTCTCTTGTCCAATATTTTGTAAAATTATTGTATATTGATTATACATGTTAATACAAATGAACATATGTAAACAATAATTACCAAAGAGAAGTATGTCTAATGCCTATTTAAATATCTAATTTCCTCAATAGAAGGACAGTCTTCCCCTATAGGTTTCTACATTAATCAATGTCTTCCAAGTTTAATATATTCTACTTATTAATTCAACATACAATGTTGTACAGTGTTATTAATTCATATCTCTATTACAATCTTACCAGCAGAGGGCAATATTGAACAATCTTTCCCTAGAATTTGCATTAACTAATGGAATTAATTTCTTAACCTTGTCCCCTGCCTTTGTTATAAACAAACCCTGAATCTGCTCTCTTTTCTGTTAATCTTAAACACGCTTACACTCTTTCATAGCTGTTCAGAATTAATTATTAAGCTACTACTGTACATTGTATACTGTAGCCTCATCAAATAAAAAGACACTTATTAACTTTTATGCGTATTAATGCTAAAATATATAAATACAATTATATACTGTTTATATATATTTGTTGTATTATAAATTCTAGCTGAGGTAATACTACATATGTGAGAATTGCCCCAAACCCAAACCTTAGGTCATTCAGCTCATACGAAAGATGACCCATATATCCAACTACAAAAATTTCTGACTATTAAGCCTTCGGAAAAATGCTGTAGCTTTAACGCCAAGATGTCTTTACAACTAAACAGGTGAGATAAGTGATATTATCAAAGAAATAGAGTTTACTTCACTGACAAATCACTGGCAATCGCCACTGTCTTACCATTTCAGCATCAAAATAGGTAAGCTAAACAATTGTATTAACTGATTTACTTCTCTATTCACATCCAAAAGAAGATCGAGTTTCCAGCTCCTTGCTGCCCAGTTAGCTTACTTTGTCATTTCCACCATCACTTCCCTGTCTTTGTCTCCATCTCCTTCTTTAATTTCTCATCTTCCCATGATTTCCAAGATCTGAGAGTCTCAAAGTCCTAAAGTCTTACATTAATCAAATCTTCATTTATCTTTAAGTATTTTGACAGTCCAGGTAAATCTATGTCAGATGAAGAGCCTTTCCTTTGTTATACGAACTATCAGTTCAAAGCTTCCAAAGTCCACTGTCTCGTGTAATAACAAGGAGGTAAAAGGTTGACTAAATTAGGCTGTCCAAAGTGCTTGAACATATATATTTTTTTAAATCCAGTTCTTTATCAGATTTCCTTGGGGTTTGCCAGATAAGTGCTTATTATATTTGAATTAATTTTGATTACTTGAAAACATTAATGTCTTTCTAAGTGTATTTGCTTGTCTCATTTCTTAGTTTTCTAAGCTATTTATGAAGTCTTTACAAAGCCTCATGATATAGCAAAAATGTAACAGTCTGATTAACAATACACATACACAGTTTTTACTTTGTTTCTTTATGTTGAATAAAGAGTCCTTCCCCTGCTGAGCAGGCTGTCAGTTCAAACCTTCAGAAGTTCACTGCCTTGTGTAAAGAAAGAAAAGAAATCATTGCTCTATACTGTCGAAAGCACTCAAGTAAGCAAAGGTCTTTCTTATCAATTTTCTTGGGGCTTGCCCTTCATTAAATGCTTGCAGTCTTCTTCTTTTTAAAAGTAGTGGCACTGCTTTACCTGATCCTGGGAGCAGACCAAGATATGGTGGCTCTTTTCCCTTCAGCACTGTCCCTGTCTGATTCTTCCTCCAATGGTAAATTCTTCTCTTTTTTTGGGCACTGGTCACTAATACCAGTTTAATAAGAGTCCCTCCAAGTCCCTTTTCCCAAAAGGGCAATTTGTCCTGCTCAAAGAAAAGTTTTGCAGGTACTCAGCCTTAATCACCGGCTGGTTCCTCTGCTGAAGAACAAAGGACAGCCTCCCACAGTTCCATTACTGCTATCTACCACGTTTTCCAGAATTTTAACTTCCTGCTTACAATAGTATGCCAGTTCTTCTTGTAAATTAAAAGTCTTGTTCTTGTTCTTCTCATGCTGCTTAAAAAAATTGTCCTTTCCATGCTCATCACTGAATCTACTCTTTAAAATTCAGTGTTCTAGGCTCTACATAATCTTGGTTTTCAGGAGTGTTAAAAATGAGGAAAATACTTTTTGTGCCATCAATTCCCATGGTTTGAGAAGCTTGAAGAGTGCCATAGTGAGGCTATTCAGGGAATCAATAACTTTTATTTTATTTTTAGACTTTTCAAGGCAACAGCCAATAGGTTTCCCCTTGAGTAATTTATTGGGGTGCAAGCTTTTCTTTGATGAATTCCATAATGATAAAGTAAGAGTTATAGCCTTTGACATTATAAGCAATGAATGTACAATTTATGAATGCCATGCTTGAAGTGAACTTACATGCAAAGTGTGAAAGACATATGGGGCCTGTAGGAGTCAACTCTTTCTCTGCTTTTGTTCACATTTTTTAAGGTTGAAATTCAGAATGGGTGCATTCAAAGCATGGGTTTGGATAAAGTTAGGTATGTGAATCCTCTTTTCATGGGTACACTCAAAGTAATAAAAATATATTTTGGAACTCATCTCTGCTTTTTTCCAATATTTTGCATGCAGCAGAGATGGCTTGATTGATGCTGACCTTCACTGATGCTGACCTTACACACCTTGCACAGATTCCTCAAACACTGGCCCTTGTTATTTGATCCCACATAGGAGTGCCAACCCTTTCACTATTTTCTAGAATGACACCATATTTCTTGGTCCAATGTTAGTCATAAATGTCTGTGTAAGCAATTGCTGTTATCTATACAGAGTCTTACAAGTGTTGCAGGACTGTGGTTGCCAAGCTAGAACTCTGTATTCTTACATGCATTGCACATATACAGACGGATGTGGGTTTGAGAAAAGAAGGTGTGGCATAATTTACAGTAATTTTTACTGACAAACAACTCTTGTGCACTGGTTACCCCATAAATACAAATATCATATAGAAACATGAAATAAGTGTTAGCGTATCTAATTTCTTGGGTCTGAAAAACAGCCTACCCCTTAACCATCCATTAAACCATATGAATGTTAGCTTTTAGGTCATTTTCAATAAGGGGAATATCAATTAATCCCATCATTTTTTGATCACTCCATCCTAGATCTTGGTGCAATTTTCTAGCATCACTAGCACCTCATGATCTGGCTGGTCCCCAGGGCTTAACAAACCTTCTGCAAAACAGAGACTATGGTCTCCATGATTTAAATCTATTAAAATCTTCTTTTCTTTTCTACAATCTCACTAGGTGGGATGGAATTTAATGACTACAATTGCCTGTGCCTCTGGGGTACTGGATTGTAAAGTTGTAAAGTTGTAAAAAAAATCTGTACATAACTCCTTTTTACTTTGCATGAGGCTTTCTGCATAGTTTAGAAATTCTTCAACATTAAATTCATCTCTCTTTTGACTGAAAAAAAGAGATTCTTATCCCTCCTCCCTCCTGTGTCAGTTGCACACTATCACTGAGATGAACTCATTGTACGGCATCATGGAGAGCATGCACTGTCTGAGCAAATGTGATTGTATTGTTCTAAATTTCTAACCTGATATTCTTCACAAATTACTTCTGCATTATGGGCAGAGTGGTGCTAATTCCACTCACACACTTTTTCAATGATAATGGGTAATGGATGCTCTTCCTCTTCCTCAGGAGAGAGGGGTTCTTGAGAAGACTCTTCCTCTGGAGGGAGACCCTCTTCCTCCAGAGAAAGGGGACCTTGAACTGCCTTGTGCTCCTGAGAGACAGAGGAATCATGGTTATCACTTCCGGCCAAGATGTTGGTGCAGCTGGTAGCCTGAACTGCTCATTCAGGACTACCACTACAAATCTGAAGGAAAGTTACCATCAGGGGATCCCTTGATCCCCCCCACAAAAACTTCCCCTTGGCAGGTAGGAGGAGCGAAGCAACTCACGGGTCCCATACGTCACAGCGTCGGTGGAGGAGGAGTGGAGGCACCGGTGCGGAGGGGATGGGAACAGAGCGGATGTCACGGATTCATAGCTGGACTATCTGATCTAGCGCCAGTGAGTAACCTTTTTAAAATAAAGAAGGCTCACAGAGAGTACCCAGTTGAAACTCGTGAAACACGGGAAAAAAGACTTTAAGGATTTAAATATCAACTCTTACCCACAGCGGAGACTTGCTGGGACTGTGTGGCGGTGCGACGATCTGCTGAAATATTGAATGGATCTGAGACAGTAATGGAGGACTCAGCGGGGCCAGCCAATCTCCTATGAACAGCTAAGTTGCCTTTCCCTTCTGGATTACAAGTTATAAAGTCCCCCCTCGGCTCCCTAAACAGTTAAATATTGGCTGGATTATTGCTGCATTTTTTGGCTTTACCTCTTTTTGTTTTTGGGTTTTGGCTTTCTGGAAGGATTGTGGAGGGGAGGGAGAAGAAGAAGAAAAGGGGGGATCTGAAGAGGAGAAGTGAAGAAGCAGAGAGGAACAGAGAACTCAAGATCGGAAAGGAGAGGAAACATGGTAACAATTGTATTTTACTAGTTGAAAAGCAGAGCCACAGCATCTCCACCTTGCTTTTTCTTATGTGGGGTATTCCTTCAAGTTGATAAAGCCTCTTCTAGCAACATTGACAGACTTCTTTTCTGATGCTTGTATTTTGTTACCTTGGTTGGATTAACTGACTTGAGGAATTGGACTAGAACTAAAGAGTTATTGGGGAAATGTGGATTAGCCTCAGGAAGAGAGGTGAAGAATTGTAGTGTCAAGGAAATGAAACTGTGAAACTGTAAAAGAAATGAATTGTAAGTAAAATTGTTTATAGGACTGAACTTTTTAAAGTGGTAATATGACAGAACTTTTCATGTGACTGAACTTTGATGATGATTTTTTTATATAATACAAATAACTGGTCAGAAATAACTGTTCAATCTTAATAATCAAGGAAATAGTTAGAGATCAGTGAAGGAAAGCTCTATATTACAATAATATACTGATTGGTTCTGAACCTTGTGATGGATTAGCCTCAGGAAGAGAGGTGAAAAATCTTTGTGTCAGGGAGGTGAAATTGTGAAACTGTAAGAGAAAAGAATTGTAAGCAAAATCAAGTGTTTATATGATTGAATTTTTAAGTGTTTACATGAATGAATTTTTTTACATGATTGAATTTTGATGAGGACTGGTTCCTAATCTTGAGATGGATTAGCCTCAAGAAGAAAGGTGAAGAAAATAAGAGGGAATTACTGAACTTTGATGGGAACTGGTTATAAAGAATACAGAAAGTGTTCACTAGAACTGTAAATAATTAGTGTCAACAGATATTAATGAATTAATTTTTCTTCCTTAATTGAATAAGTCAAATGAATTGAAAAATGATTTGAAAATGTAAAATTAATTGATTGTTATGATTTAAGTATTGCTGAAATAATTTTTTTTCTTCTCTTCTGGACTTTTTTTTATAGTTGATCAGAAAATAGGTTGATAGAAACTAATGATTTGTTTTGATAATTAATCATACCTTATAATAATTATTAGTATATAAATACCTAATATTTAGTAAAAATTTACAAATAAGTTGATTTAGATGTTTTTATTTTGAACATTGAATTTAAATCTTAAAATAAGCAACAAATTTAAGAATCTGGAAATTGGATTATCTTTAAAGCTGAGTAATAAGCCAAGGTATGGCAACAGGTCAAAAGAAGACAACACAGATACAAATCCAACCACCAGTGCTGGAAAGAAGAGGATCTATAGGTTCAAAAACCATGGAGATGAATAGGCTTTTGGAGGAATTCCAGAAAATGAGAGCAGATATGATGCAACAACTAAAACAACAAGGACAGAGATTAGAACAACAAGAACAGAAATAAAATAAGATTTTAAAAAGGAAGATGAAAATTTGAACCAAAACTTACAGAAACTCACCTCAGATCTAACAACAATAGACAAAAAGATGGAAGATGTTCGAGAAAAAAGTCAAAATTTGGAGAATCAGGTTGAGCATATGAAGAAGGAACTATAGAAAGATAAAGAGACTATAATGGGACTGGAAATTCATCAACGAAGTAGATGTTTGAAATTAAGGGGTCTGCTGGAACAGAAAGAAGAGAACTTACACCAAATGAGTAACAGATATTTTGGCACCATATATAGGACAAAGAAGAGGGAGATTTGAATTTGAAATAGATAAGATCTTCAGAATTGAGTCAACAGTGGTGAAACAGAAAGACCTTCCTCAAGATATTGTGGTCTATTTTACTAGGGAAAAGATCCAGGATTTAATTATGGAGCAAAATTACAAAGAAAAATTAATTGTGGACGAGACTGAAATCCGAATTTTCAAGGATATACCACGAAGTGTGCTGAGAAGCAGAAGAGAATATACATTCTTGACAAGGACTCTTCAATCTCTGAATATAAGACCAGAAGGTCTCTTCTCCTTTTTTGAGGGAAGGAAAATAAAGATAAGTTCTATTCAACAAGCAACAGAATTTCAAGAGAAACAATTTAAAACTGATACAAAGACAACACGAACTGACACCAAAAAGAGACCAGAGAAGACACCAGAACCTAAACTAAAGGGAGCAGCAGTGGCAGACGAATCTAGTCCAATGTCTGAAGAAGAGCTAAAACTGGCAGAACCAGAAGAAAAAAAAGAAGGAAAGTAGAGGCAAGAAATCAGTAAAAATGAAGATTGTTTCATGGAACGTATGTGGAATCAACTCACAGATAAAGAGAAGGCGGATCTTTAATCACTTAGAAAGATTAAGACCCCAAATCACCATCCTACAAGAGACCCATATATAGAAGAATCAAGAAAAATATTTGTACAACTCAAAATTGGGACAATGTTTTGCATCCTCATACTCAAAGAAGAAAAGGGGAGTCGTAATTTATGTGGACAAGGATATTGTAGCTAAAGAAATTTTCAAAAATGAAGAGGGGAGAATGTTGGGCATGGAAATTTTAAAGTATGGTAAAAGAATCTTATTGATTGTAATCTATTACCCAAATGAAAACAAAGCTGACTTCCATAAGAAATTGCAGGAAAAAATATCAGTATATGAGTATGAGGACTAGGTGTTAATGGGAGATTGGAATGGAGTTCAAGATGTCAAATTAGATAAAATAATCTCCCTAACTAGGGAAGAACAAGTAAAGAAAGGAAAATTGCCAAACAAAATCTTCGAAATGTGCGAAGAATGAACTGTCATAGATGCCTGGAGGATTACTCATCCAAATGTTAAAGATTTCACTTTTTTCTCCAAAGTACATCAAACCTGGTCTCGAATTGATATGGTTCTTATCTCAAAACACTTGTTAGCAGAAGTAAGACAAACAGAAATATTGCCTAAAGTCATATCTGGCCACCATCCAGTAATGTTACAAATGAAAGACAAAAACAATCAATTCCAGTGGCTATTAAATGATATTCTATTAAATGATGAAGAGATTGTTAAAAAAGCAAAAGAGGCTCTGAATTTTTACTTCAAAGAAAACATAAGGGAGGAAACAAAGATGAAAATGGTGTGGGATGCATCGAAAGCAGTTATGTGAGGTTTCTTCATACAGCACAACAAATCCAAAACAAAAAAAGGCAGGAAAGATATCAAGCGTTAATGACAAAACTCCAGGAGAAGGAAAAAGAACTTAGGGCAAACCCATCTCAAAAATTATTGCAACAAGAGATTAAGAAAATACAGAAAGAAATGGCAATAATCACAACTGAAGAGATAGAGAAAAAGATGAAACAGATGAAACAGACCCAATTTGAACAAGCAAATAAAATTGGTAAATGGATGGCATACAAACTCAAGACGAGAAAGGAAAGCAATTTAATTTTAGGATTGAAAAATGGTAAAAAGTTGATTAGACAACATGAAAAAATAAAACAAAAATTTGAGGAATACTTTGCCAAATTATTTTATGATATAAAAACTTCTCAACAATATGAAAAGAACCTCTCTGAACTCTTTAAGAAAATAAATATTCCTAAAGCCTCGATGGAAGCACAAAATCAGTTGAATAAACCAATAGCACTCTCCAAAATAGAAGAAGCAATAAAAGATTTAAAAGTTGATAAGGCACCAAGAACTGATTCAACCGATACATGCAACTCTGATAGAAATGGAAAAATATGGTAAACAGAAATCCTGGGGAGAGTCAAACAGTGTACTGGTACCTAAAGAGGGGAAAGATAAAAGAGATGTAAAGAATTATCGACCAATCTCCTTGTTGAATACAGACTACAAAATTTCTGCGGTAGTGTTGGCAAAACGGATGAGGAAAATATTACAGGATAAGATTGAAGAGGGGCAAACAGGCTTCCTACCTAGTAGACATATGAGAAATAATGTAAGAACAATACTAGACGCAATTGAGTATAATGACAAAAATCCTGGGAAGAAAGTAGCACTTTTCTCGTTGCGGAAAAAGCATTTGACAATGTTTCCTGGACATTTATACATTGGGTATTGAGAGAATATAATTTTGGAGAAGACTTTTGCAAATGGATAGAGACAATTTATTAAGAGCAAGTTGCAAGATTATTAATTAATGGAGATGTCTCAGCAAGTTTTCGTATATACAAAGGGATATGACAAGGGCGCCCGCTGTCACCACTAATATTCATTGCTGTTTTGGAAGTATTGTTAAACATAATAAATGAGGATTCACAGATAAAAGGCTTGAAAATAAGAAAAAAAGAACTGAAATTAAAGGCCTTTGCAGACAATGGTATTATATTTTTGAAGGATCCACAAGAATCAATCCAAAAGTTGTTTGAAATTTTGCAGGGATTTGGACAGGTGGCAGGATATAAAATTAACAAGAAAAAGACAATGATAATGACACTTAATATGACAAAAAAAGAACAAACTGATTTGGAAGAAAGGTCAGGACAACTAACCAAGAAAACAAAATATCTGGGAATTACTATTACAAAGAAGTATCAAGAATTATTTGATAACAATTATTCAAAGTCATGGAAAGAGATTAGAAATGATATGAAAAAATGAAATAAATTAAATTTATCTCTTCTAGGAAGAATTAACGCTTTTAAAATGTCTCTATTACCTAAACTCATGTTCCTTTTTCAGAATCTACCAATAATAGGAAGAGAAAAGGTATTTAAAGAATGGGAAAAAAGATCTCCAAAAATTTATTTGGCAGGGAAAAAAGCCAAGAATAAGATTAAAAATATTACAGGATGCAAAAGATAGAGGAGGATTTGATCTACCATCGCTGAATATATATTATATATATTATATATATTATATATATTGCTGTCTAGATTGGATTAAAGATTGGATTCAACTAGAGAAATCATCAATAAAAGAATTAGAAGAATTAGATAAAAGATTTGGATGGCACGGATATTTATGTTGTGACAGGTCAGCGGTGAACAAAGAGTTTAGTAATCATTGCATCTCGAAAGCATTCTTAAAGATCTGGCTACAAATAAAGCAGAAATACTATACAAAACTTCCAACATGCGCTTCACCTCAAGAAGCTTTTAAAGTTGCCCCAACAAAACAAGGATACCTTCTAACATACCAAGATATACTGAAATGGGTGGGAGATAAACCTAGAATGCAAACAGCAGAAGAACTGAAGGCTGATGGGAATGAATTAAACTGGTTCCCTTGGTGACAATTAAATGAAAGATTCAAAATGGATCAGAAATTATATGGATTTGAGAGAAAAGAAAATGAACTAGATAAAGAAAACCATAAGAAGAGAATCTCTAAACTTTATAAACTATTATTGAAAAGAGAAATGGAACCAGACATAATTAAAGAAACAGTGGTTAGATGGGCCCAGAACGTGTGGCATCCAGTCGAATTAGAAGCTCGGGAGAAAGCTTAGAAAGTTGATATAAAATTCATGCCAAATTTAAATTTAAGAGAAAATTTTTATAAGATGCTTCACAGATGGTATATGACCCCAGAGAGAATTCAAAAAATAATTAAAAATGGGAATGCGAAGTGTTGGAAATGTGATGAAAAGGTGGGGTCCTTTTTTCACACGTGGTGGACTTGTACAAGGGCAAAAAATTTTTGGAAGGGGATACACGATGAAATTCAAAAAATTTGTAAAGTGAACTTTGAAATGACAGCAGAATTTTATTTGTTAAACATGTTAGGTCAGCAAAGGGAGATTAGAAGTCACCAGAAGATATTGTTGTATTTTATAATGGCAGTGAGGTTGACATATGCGCAATATTAGAAAGAAAAGAAAGAGGTTAACTTAGAAGAATGGAAATTAAAGGTTCTGGATATGGTAGACTGAAAAACTAGCCAATTCTTTGCAAAATAAACCTATCCAGAACTTTGAAAGGGAATGGAAAGGAGTAATGGATTGGTTAAAAATATAAAAGTATGAGAGGATAAGATGCAATTTGTTATCCTTTCCCCTTTTTTGTAAACAGAAAATAAAGCAGAATTCAACTGGGGAATATGAATATGAAAGTGGGGGGGAGTGGGATATATCTATCATATAGTGTATATCCACTCTGTTTTTATGCATGTAAAATATTAATAAAAATTATTTAATAATAAAAAAAAGGAATCATGGTTATCTTTTTCCTTTTTAAAATATATTTTTATTGAATAATAGTAAAAAAGACAACAAAGAAAGAATATCCAGAATAACAATACATAAAGCAGAATAATACAAGGGAAAACAAACTATTAAATAACCTACACAATAAACTAAAAGAAAAGGAAATAAATGTACAAACATCAAACTAGACTACAAAAACACTAAGTTACATAAAACTAAAAAACTACCTAACTAAAAAAGAGGTCCTCACCCCTACTGCAAACAGTGAATAGTAATCCAGCAGTAACAACCGTAATTTAATAACAAGTTAAATTTAAGGTATATACTGTTAATTGTTTTGATTATAAATCTAAACTTACAATACATGATAATAATTGATACATCTGAATACATTATTAATAATAATTCCAGCTTAATTATAAGGAGTCATATTTAAAAACTTAGTAATTACTTATTTGCTTATTAGTAACTTATTCTTATTCTAATCTATATTAAAAATTAGTAGTTCTTAAGCTAACAACATTCTATACAGTAAGTTGTTCTATTAATAAAAGTAACAGAGAAAATAAACTATTTTCCAAGTAGTCTTCCTGAAATAGCAAAGGATAATAAATCTAACATTTACAGTAAAGAATAGAACAAAAAGCTATCTTTCATCATCATATATTCTCAATCCCTTCATAACTTTTACTGCTAATAAAACAATAAAATCATTTTTCAAAAACCATAGATCATAAATCATTTTCATCATAGGACATCTTTTTCATTTTACTTCATTCTATATTTCATCCCCCCAAAAAACCCTGATGACTTATATTTACATAAGCCATAGATCATAAGCCATTTTCATCAATAGGGGTATATTTCCTCCTTTACTTCTCTCTCTATTTCTTTCCCCAAAAGCAGAGCTCTTTATAAATAATCCAAAAAGTCTTTTATCAAAGCAGCCATGTGTAATCTATGTCTCTTGTCTTTGTACATAAACATTGATCATTTTTGCATTACACTGTTAATTGTGCTATTATTCTCCCTTCAACATTCTGTGGAACTCTAGGATTTGTAGTTTACTGAGGCCAAAAATTTCTCTGGCTGAGAATTCTAAAGACCCCTCCCTAAACTGCAAACCCGAGGATTCCATAGGACATTGAAAGTGGAATAATAGCACTATAACAGTGTAATGTGGAAATGGCCATTAATTTTTCAGCTCTGATTTTGCTGAAAAGAATATTTTTCCTGGGAAATCTAACCACCAATGTGTCCATTGATGAGTTACTATTCTCCTTTTTACCAGAGAAAACTTCCCATAGGCCACATCATAAATCCTCCAAACTGATGTCAGGTCACTATCATTTTGGTCATTTGACTCCAAAATTATTTGTAAAATAGTGGGATCCTTTGTGTTTGCCATCTTTCCAAAATGAGCTATATTGGTTCTCTCCATTTCTTTCTGTGTATTTATGTCGTTTTGAAGCATTCCTGAGTCAGTGGTCATTTCTTGTAGCAGTTGCACTGTGTCTTCTTTTTGCTCAAATTGTCAGTCTATCATTTCAACTGTTGTCATTTAAAATTCACACCTTCAACAAATCTGTTTTTTAGGTTTTGTGACAATTGTAACAACTTTTCTGAGAGCACCTCAAATTTTTTCTCAATAAGCAAATTAGCTTGTCTGAGTTCATCTAGAAAATGCAAAAAATATTCTGGTATATCTTCAGAGCTAAGTCTTTTTTAGTTTAAATGTCACAATCTATAGTTACAGTCATGATAGTTCCTGCACAGTATTCCCCATGTTTCTTAAAAAATAAAACCATGTTCTCAAGATACGAGCTAAAAAGAGGTCTCCTTTGTAAATGTTCCCATAGATATTACAATTAAAACAGCACTGTGCAGAAACCCAACTGGGCAAGTAACTTTAAAGTTCCAGCTTCATATTATCCAGTAAATTGATTGATATTAATAAAAACAAAATCTTATTGAGTATTTAAGTCAGAGGAAGAAACAAAGTGATTTGCAAAACAAATACAGACACTTCAAGATCAAAGTAAACTGTCAGTTCTTTGAAAATTCAAAAGAAAAAAAGTTCAAAATCCACAGCCACATCTAAACTTGTAAAATTTTTTTTAAAAAAATCTAAGTCCCACGAACAGTAACAATCAAAGCAGAAAAACAAAGGAAGGAAGGAATGAGTATTTAAAATTAAATCATATGCCATTCCAATGTTACTTCAAAAAGCAGTATTATCCCTTTAAACAGAATATAAGAAGACTTCAAAGCAAACAGGAAAGGATTCATATTGTTGCATGTGAAGGGCTTCTTGTCTTTTAAAAACCAAAGCAATAAAGATAGAATTGCATATTTAATAAGAGGTCCCACTGGAGGGAATGTAGTGTCCATATGGGAGGTGCAGTCCTCACTCCCCCCCCCCCCCAGCTCCACTGAAACACACAATTCTCCCAGAGCCTCAGGACCTGATGTGGCTGCTCCATTCCTGAGTGGACATGTTGCCAGTCCCAATACTGACTCAATGGAATCTTCAGACTCCTCATGAATTGGAGAGTCCACTAGCTTAACCAGGAGAGCCCTCCTGTCAGGAACAATGCTTCTGGGGACCACAATCTAATGGAGCTCGCTAGATCATGTCCTCCATTGCTGCAGCCAGTTGCCAGAACCCCTCTGACTATCTTCTTCCATGTGGGCGTAAAGGTGAAAGAAGAAGCAGGGTCAGATTTACCTGTCCCTGATTGTATCAGCCTAAAAGAAGTTCAGGGAGTGGGCTCCTCTTCCCCTTTGTGCATCAGATATGCCTCTGCTTCTGCTGGGCCTAAACACACCACATCACACTCTGGATAATCACAGAACTTTTTCAATCTGAGCAATCACACAGCTCACTTGAGGCTCCAGTTCTTCAAGAAGATCAGCTACATGAACTGTTTAAAAATCCTCCAACCTGACTATTTTCTGAGGATGTCAATCTTCTGTTGCTCAATTGTCTTCTGAAGCAGGTTGTGGTTAACAACATGCTGTTATTCCTGTGTTGTTTCTGACTTACATTGACACTAAAGTGGCCCTATCATGGAGTTTTCTGGTGCTGAAAATGTGTGATGTGCTGAAGGTCACCACCCAATTGGTTTCCATGCCGAAGCAGGGACTCAAACTCTGGTCTCCAGGATCATAGTCCATACCTCAAAATACTGCACCATACTGGCTCTCAGTTAGCAACATACATTTCTCTATAATACTTTTATCCACAACCACACTCTCTGTACCTTGAAAAGGAGCCCTTTCGCAAATGGCCCATGCTGTTCAAGGGAAAATGTAGAGCGTTTCTGATTTGCCAGACTTTCTCCTCCTCCTCCTTGATGCCTTCTTTTTTATTCATCTTCAAATATTCATCTTCAAATATGTCAGCTACATATTTGAAGTATGTTGTTGAAGTATGTTATGGCGTGTTATTATTATAGTTTTTACCCAGGTCTCACAGTCTGTCTGTGGGAGTTATCTGGGAGATGGCATGTGCTGATAGCTGAACTCCTGTATCACCCAAGGTTGCACTATCTGCAGTGGCTAAGAATTAGAAAACAATCTAATTATTTCTGTACTCACCAGGGTATACACCTATTATTGTCTTCAGTCACTGCTATGTACCCCACCCCATAAATCAGCCTTGCAGACACATATTTTTAAAGGCACACCAAGTAGCACAATCATATGGAACACAGATTTCATACAAAGATTTGCAGACATATTTTTAAAAACAGAATTCTTAAAATCCTCACCTCAAACTATGTAGTCTTGATCCCTCTGCATCTCAGCATTTATCACATCCCTCTCACATTTTTTGGTGTGGAGTCTCTTTGAAGCAAAAATCCAAAGTGGAGGACACCACTATTCTTACAAAGATACTTATAGCTCCCCTAGAATGCTATGGATCAATCAAGTCTTCCTTTATAATATGTAAATTCAGAGCAATATTCAGCTGGACATGCAGTGGTCCCTCAACCTCAGTGAAATTGGGGAAAAAACATCTCGAATAAGTGCTGCCTCTGTCTTCAGGATGCAACATTTTCTCCTGCAAAAATAATTATAGTTCAGTAGGAAATATGTCCCCCACCACCCCAGCCTTCCACTGTCCCTTTCTTTGCTCTATATGCACTTTTGTTTGAGGGATTTTATCTTCTGTTTTGTTGAAGGAATCAGTTTGGGTAAAGGGCGCCATAGCAAGAGATGCTTCATCTGAAAAACTAGTGCTCTTGCGGGTGCCACAATCACTACTCCACAATTCATCTGCCCTTTTTTAAAGGAGACTTAAAGAGCTGTTTCATGAGAAGTAAAACTGTTCCTTTCCTCAACATGACACTTTCTCATGGGCCTGTATTTCAGTACAGGCAGATCATATGGCAGTTCCAAAGATTTTGCTGAGGATACATCTCCACACACTTCCATGGTTTCAAATATTTTGAAAATGCAGTCTATTAAGCTTCAGTAAACAACTCTGTACCAGAAGGTTTTTCAGATGCAGAACTGCTGAGAATGGGTGGAGTGGGTCAAGCGGAGGCTGGATGAATGCATGGGCAATGGTGTACCATTGACAAACTTTCAAAAGTGTTGTCATTCTAGAAAGAAGCCCCTGTGGGTAGAGAGGGGCAAATGCATAAATGGGTCAGCCAATTTTACCATGAGCACTGTCAGCAATATACACAAAATGGCTGCTTTCTGGAGATGCACTCAAAATGGTCACTCTGGGAATGTACACAAAATGGCTGCTCTATGGAGATGCACAAAAAACGGGAGTTCTATGTAGATACACATGAAATGGTCACTGGGGGTACAGGGGTGGAGTCATAGAAGCCATGGGAGGGGGGCAGAGGCCCCAGGGCTGGGGGCCTGAGGCCCCTGAGAAGGGCCTCTAGGGGCTGGGGTCGTGGGGTGGGATTTCCAAAGGCCACACCCAAGGGATGGGGCAAGTGTCATTTTAATTATATGTACCCCCAATACGACTAATCTGTTTTTTTAAATAGAAGTTTGCTCTAAAAACTTGTATGCTGCCTTGAGTCCCATACTGAGAGAAAGAAAGGATAGAAAATAAATTAAACTAAATAGAAATTTACCCAGTTTCATCTTCTTTGTAGCTTCCATTATTTCTACTGGGGTAATTTTTCCATTTAAAATTGATCTTTGTTCATCAGAAATAGCCATTTAATTCTGTAGACTCAAACATTCCTCTACCTTCTCTTTCAGGAGCTTTTGTTCTTGATAAACTAGAATACTATTTGTAAAATAACTGTTAAATTTTGTCTAGAGTTAATGTTAATCAGTTTCCATCATAAAACTCTTAATATCACCTTCTTTCTCTTTTTCTTAATATACAAGCAAGCCATTTTCCAGACTAATTTGCCAACTCGAAGTATCTCTGCTTAGTATATTGCTTGTTTTTCTTTCTACATAATACATCATGTTAATGGAAATTTGTTTTTGTAGTATCTTTATAAATCTCCTTCAGGAGTAGTGAATTTTATGGGTTTTGTGTAAATTCTTCCTCTTTCATTTTTATCTCATCTAAATTGATTTCTTTGCTGCTGCTTCTTTTTCTTTGCTGCTTTTTCTTCTTCTAAAGAAGTCTCTCATCACTGCTTTGTTCACATCTCAAAGCACTGTCAGATCACTGCTGTTACTCAGATTTTCTTCAAACTATTTTTTCAGTGTGTTCTTAGCTTTTTGTACTACTTCCTTGTTTTTGAGCAATGTCTCATTTTATTTCCAATTAAACTGAATATTTCTTTATTTTAATGTCATTGCAACTGGATTGTGACCTGATAATTACTTTGGTAATGTCTCAATTTCTTAAATCCAACTCAACAGAGATTTAGAAGTCAAAACCATAGCAAATCTGGAAAAAGATTTGTCATACTGAATAAAAAGCAAATTTCTTAGCAACTCCATATAAAAGTCTCCATGTCTCTACCAGATTTTCTCTTAAAGAATGGTTCTGGCTATTTCTCTTGTTTCTGTTTTTTTTTCCTTCTCAGTCAATCTATCCATTTTAGGATTTACAACTCCATTCCAATCTCCAATAAAAATTATATCTTCATAATGAAATTCCAAAAGTCTTTCTAAAAGGTTGATCTATTCTTGGACAAAGCATAAATTCCTACAATAATTTTTTTCTTCCTGTAGATTTGAAACTCAGTTCCAATAAAACATCTGAGTCTTCAAAATGTTGTTGTGGAGTCAACTTATAATTAATGTATAATCAACTATTTTTTTTTCCTTTTACTAAAAGATGAGCCAAATTCTTGTCCAAATTTAGAATTCTTCAGACACTTTACATCTTTCCTTTTAATATGAGTTTCCTGTAAACAGGTAATGTCCATTTTTTGTTTTTCTCAATGGTGGAAGTTTTTCCTCCTTTTTGGCTAAGAATTTATTACCAACATTCCATGAAAGCAATTTTAATTCTGAAGCCATTAAGTTTCATCATTCCAATCCACATCCAATTTTTGCCTGTGCAATATCACTCTATTCCTTGTCTTTGTCACTTTCTTCTTTTGAGCTAAGTTCAATCACTTCGCAGTCTTCTTCTTGTTCTTGTGCTTCACCTTCTCATGAATCATCTTGTTCTGGGGTTTTCATCCACCGAAATTTCTTGTATCTAGCCAGAAATTCTTTCAACTTTACCAAATTGCCCGCCCCCCAAATAGAATTTCATGTTGTTTCAACTTGGTGGTTAAAAAAGCATAATCCTGATGTATTCTCAAAATATGTTCTGGAACATCTTTAAAGATAACAATGTTTTGCCCTTCAATTTGCCTCTTATCTATACAGTGTTGTTGCACAAGTCTGTCTTTTATTTGTCTCCTTACAAAATAAACAATAACATCCCTTGGTAAGCCTCTTTCTCTGATTATACTAAAATCCAAACAAAAGATCTTCTCAATTTCCCATGAAAAGTCTCTTCTTGGAATTTCTAGGAAGTCAGCCATTGGATATCACCCTTTCATAGCTGTGTGTTCAAGCAGTTCAGTTTAGATTTCAAAAGCTTTATTCAGGAACACAGAGACAACAGATACACACACTTGGAATTTGCCATGATTGAAGAAGCAGAGGGTTCGCATTATTTTATAAGCTAAACATTTCAAACTAGCATGCACAAGTATTCTATTGGGGGCTATACATATTGGATATTCTATCCAGCTAAACATAACAACTTTTTTTACCAGGCTCATTTCCCCTCTCCCACGTTCTCATACAATATGACCTTGCACCCATGTCTGTCTGCTACCTGTACCTGCACACATATTTTTGTTCCCAGTAGTCTTCTCCAAAATCTTTCCCAGCTATTCCATCACCTCGCATAAGTGAAGTTAACTAAGTGAAATATAGTAAACAGCACAGCACATAGCGCAATATAGCCCATATGCATCAAAGCTAAACACCTACTTAAAACCCTTATTTAACTGGTTGTCAGTAAGTGTGGGTCAATCCTGATGACCTCAAGGTTCAGGAAATGCTTCAACATAAGCACAGGTCAGTCTGGATGACCTCAAGGGTCTGAAAATGTTTCAACCTTTGGCCATCTTTGTTTTCTTCTGAAAAATCACGGCAGGGGAAGCAGAGCCAATTTGACAGATATTTTCATTCTCCATCTTTGCAACACTTCAAATTCTTACACATCATTCTTTTTCTTTAAAATTCAAAAGAGTCACTGCATCCAGATTCTGTTCATGCTGCAAAGATTATTTCTCTGTGTTTCCAAATGTTGGATTTTACCTTCTAACATCACAAATTTCTCATTCATCTGCTTCACTTGATTAGAAATCTGAAATAAGGAAGTGTTAATTTCTTGTAATTCTATTTTAATATCTTTTTAAGCTTCTTTCTTCATCTGAGTCATATTTGAGTTCATTTGCATCATATTAGTATTCATGTCTTCTTTAAGTTGGTTCATATCTCTTCCAGAATAAGTTATTTGGTATCTCCCTCCTTAGGAGGGTCTACAGAGGTTCATCTCTTTTGCAATGGTTGTAATGATTTAGCTGTAGCTGAATCATTTTTTTTCTTTTTTAAAAAGTTTAAAAATAAATTCCATACACAAAAGTAATGAAGAAGTAGTAGTGCTGAAGCTAGTCGTGCCCATCAGCTGGAAGTCTTCTTTATGCGCTGGATCTTGCATCAAGGAAACTTAAGAAGATTGGTTATGCAGCATTAAATCTGCAAAGTGGCTGCTGCAATTTGCTGGCATTCTGATGGAATCCCTGTCCTATCTGACCCACCCACACTTCCAGAGATTTGTTTTGGGTCTCCTCTGTGCCAGGATCAGGGATCTGTACAACACGGAATCCTCTGAGTCTCCTGTGCCAATTTCAACCAATATTTAATACCCCAGACTGGCTCCTATTCCATCCAACACCTTGTCTCTTAGTGGAGCTCTCAAGGGATAAAGCTTTACAGTGCCATATGCAACCAAAAATTTGTATTTCAAAGTAAAAAAAATCATAAAATCATAAAAAAATCATAATTACAAAATCATAAAAATCATATTTCAAAGTAAGTATCAATACAGTCTGACACACCTGTTTGTGCTGTCTTAACACAACTTTCTCATACTTTGATTCCACTACTGAGTATAAATTCTACACCAACTAATTGATCACTGCTGTTGTAAAGGCATTCTCTCCTGCCATGTAATTCATAACAGGAAAACAAATTACACAGCAAAAAGGAATAGTATTTCTTACATTAATTGATTAAGAAATGCATATATTTAGATAGATAGATGGATGGATAGATAGAAACACATTTGTTATTTACATTTATCTAAGTGGAAGTCAGTTTAACCTTGTTATTTTTAATTTATTGATTGACTTTTAACGCTAACAATCTAATATATAATCCAAGTTACAATCAAAATGCAATCAAACAAACAGGAGAGAGAGAGAGAAAGAGAGAGAAGAAAAAGACATAATCAAAACACCAGGTCCTGCTCAGGTCTTGTAAACTCAGAGCTATGCCTTCTTTGGCCATTTCTGCACTACACGGTTATAGTGCTCTTATTCCACTTTCAATATCTTGTGAAATTCTGGGGTTTATAGTTTATTGAGCCCAAAGAATTCCCTGGCTTTCTAAATGCCCCTCCCTAAACTGCAAATCCCAGGATTCCATAGGATGTTGAAAGTGGAATAACAGCACTATAACAGTGTCACCTTGTTACAAGCCCACCACATATGAAAAAAGGAGCCCTTATGTTTCCAACAATGGTTTGAAACATTCTGGGACATTTTCGGCAGCTTGTTTGGGGTTCAATACAATCCATACATCATTTTATACAGATTTTCTTTTAAATTACTACTCAAAGGAAATTTTATGTCTTTGGACAACATTTTTCCCATACAGCCATATGGATATCATGCCCAAAATTTTGGGCCCAATTACCCTATACTCTTTACCAGATTCATCTTCTATTTCTAGTTTTAAAAGCCATTTATACACTTTTTAAATTACATGCTGTTGTTATTGATCTTGACTGTGAGTATATAAGAAGGGTCTGATCTTTTACATTTCTTTTGTATGTTGTTTGTTGTTAATTGCTGTCAAATTAGCTTCATCTTATGGCGACCGTCTCAGCATGAGACCTCCAAGTCACTCTGTTATCTGCTCAGGTCTTGTAAACTCAGGGCTATGGTTTCTTTGGCCATTTCCACACTACACTGTTATAGTGCTCTTACTCCACTTTCAACATCTTGTGAAATTCTGGGGTTTGTAGTTTACTGAGGCCAAATAATTCTCTGGCTGAGACTTTTAAATGCCCCTCCCTAAACTGCAAATCCCAGTATTCCATAGGATGTTGAAAGTGGAATAACAGCACTGTAACAGTGTAATACAGAAATGGCCTTTGATTGAGTTTATTAACTTGTAATGTGGTCTTACCGTCTACCTTACCAAGCATGGTGTTTTCTAATGAATCATGTATTCTCATGATATGTCTAAAGGATGACAGTCTAAACTTTGTCATTGTGGCTTCTAGGGAGAATTTAGGCTTGATTTTCTCTAGGACTGACTGGTTTATCTTTTTTGGCAGTCCTTGGTATCCAAAAAACTTTCTTCTAGCATCACATTTCAAATGAGATATTTTCATCCTGACCAGTTTTCACAACCTATACAGTAACTGGAAAAGTTGTGGAATGAATTATTCTGACTTTGGTATTTAATGATATTTTACATGGATTGTAATACAAGGACAAGATCCTGACACGAATTCAGATACTAATTCTGTCCCCACATCTACTGTGGGAGCAATATTGCAGGGGCCAATAACATCAGCGACAATGTCAGAGGTGCATGTATTTACTCATCCTCCAACATGATATATGCCATCCTATGTCCACAATGCTCCATTCTATATTGAATAAACAAGACAGACTCTACACAAAAGGACACAAATTTGACATTAGAATGGCAATACCGAATAATCAGTTGCAGAGCATTTTAACCTTCCTGGGGATAAAATATGTAAAGTCCTACATATGGGGGACACGTGGCTGGATAACAGTATGTGTGAAAGGGATCTAGGAGTCTTTATAGACCACAAGCTGAACATGAGTCAGCAGTGTGATGCAGCAGCCAAGAAAGCCAATGCAATTCTCGGTTGCATCAATAGGAGTATGGTGTCTAGATCGAGGGAGGTACTGGTACCACTCTACTCTGCTTTGGTGAGACCTCATCTTCAATACTGTGTCCAGTTCTGGGCACCCCAATTCAAGAAGGGCATGATCAAGCTGGAGCAAGTCCAGAGGAGGGCGACCAAAATGGTGAGGGGCCTGGAAGCCATGCCCTATGAGGATAGACTTAGAGAACTGGGTATGTTTAGTTTGCAGAAGAGAAGGTTAAGAGGGGACATGATAGCCATGTTTAAATATTTGAAGGGGTGCCACGTAGAGGAGGGAGTGGGCTTGTTTTCTGCTGCTCCAGAGACCAGGACAAGGAGCAATGGATTCAAGCTGCAGGAAAGGAGATTCCACCTGAACCTCAGGAAGAACTTCCTGACGGTCAGGGCTGTCCGGCAGTGGAATATGCTGCCTCGGAGTGTGGAGGAGTCTCCTTCTTTGGAGGTTTTTAAGCAGAGGCTGGATGGCCATCTGTCGGGAGTGCTTTGAGGGTGTTCCTGCATGGCAGGGGGTTGGACTGGATGGCCCGTGTGGTCTCTTCCAACTCTACATTTCTATGATTCTATGATTCTATGAATATGGGATTTACAGGTTGCAGTCTTCAGACAAGGAAATTACAAAGAAATACTAGAAAAAGAAACAGCAGACTTGAATTATATTCACTAATCCCAATCCATTAACAGAGGTATGAACAAAGATAATGGTTTCATGATGCATTGCATTACTACGTGTAGTAATACAAGAATCCTTGAGAGAAAGTGGGACCTGACTTTTGGTAAGCAAGATTGGTATTGCTTTTACACATCAATAATAACCAACTACTGTAAAGATCAGAAAGACCTATATCACCTGTATAACTTCACACAGCCCTTTGAAAATTTAGGGTGAGGATCACAGTTTGCATCTTTCTGTATTTTATTACATTCTATCTTGCTCTCACAAGTGTGCTGCATGACCTATCCATGTGGCACCATTTGTGGGTTGGGGAGAGAGTAGACGGGTGCCCATTTCTCCAGTCCATGTGGCAATGTGCTCCGTCCTAGGGCGCTGCGTGGACCAGAGGGACCTCTTTGGTGAGCAGCCAATGAGATTGAACCTGGGGTGATTTCCAAGGTCACTGGTATGTCATGCAGTGGCCTCAGCAATTGTTACAGAGTGAGGTAGTTTGAGACCTAACCTTTCCGGAATTTTTTCCCATATTGGAAGCTGTGTCCATTTGGTAGCAGCTCAGGAGCAAGAAGGTGTAAGAATTGAATACCAGGAACAGGAGCCAAGACTCCAGTTGGAGGACTGCTGGACTCTCAACTGTGGACTTTGGGTTCCGGCTTGGCAGCAGATATGGGGGTGGCATTGTCTGCACATGCAGTGGGTTGGCGGCAGGCAGGCTGGGTTCCCTCATGCCTACCTTTTTGGTGGTCACTTGGGCCTTGGATCTGGGATGCACTCAGTGATACTAAAGTGGCACTAGCAAGACAGTTAAATCCTCTTTGGAGCAGTTATATTTGGCTCCTACCTTAAAATTATATGACTTACTTTATGTAGTACTGTATGATCTGGCAGAGCACCCCAGTACAACCTTGAGTATGTTTGCTGTGAAATAAACTTTTCTTTTTGCCCTGAAATAAACATTTACAGTCAATTTTTTTTTTCTGGTATGTTTACTACAGTTACATTATTTTTCTTATTGTGCTTCTGGAATTGTATGTAGATACAATATATGGCATATTACTACAGATGGTAGAAATATGTTATTGGAATTCTTCTGTTTTAATTATGACAAGGGTATTAGACAAAAGAGCAAAACAATTATCTTTTGAAAAAAGAATTTGTGTTAGAGATTTTGGGAAGCAATTCATATTCAACAGAGCGTATCTTGTATTTCTTGTATGTATAATATATTGTGATTAGTTTGAAGTTAAACCATATTCTAAGCTCCATGTTCAGCTGTCCAAATTAGTAAACTGAGTGACTACACAACATTTAAATATATTTAATTATATATATATAAATACTTATTTATTTCTGCTTTACAAGTAGTGTATAATGAACACTGATTTTTATATAATCGCTCATATTCTGTTTTTATTATTTTAAAGAAATTGCTTACTTCTTTATTTATTCCATATCTATAATGCTACAAAACTGAAGCATTCTGGGTGGTTCAGAAACAGAGATAAAACCATAAAATATAAAAACACAAAACATAGAATTATTGAACCCTTTTGTAATATATCAGTTGTTATCATATCTTAGATATCTGCTCTTACATATCACCAACAAGTTTTATGTAACTGCTTTTCTTGTGAAGGACCACAGAGGGTTTGATGAAATGGCATTTCACAGTAAAATGCAGAAAACCCACTCTTGGTATAGTTTCCCAATTGTCTGGGTGCCAAAAACTTCCCCCAACAAATGAATTATTTTAATAATATTTGCATAAATTACAGTGCTTGAAATAATGCTATATTTTTTGTATTGGCAAGCTTTTCATAGTTTTGGTGAAACGTAAATACATGCTACAAGCGATGAGTTAATTTCATTGTGGCATGAGAGGGCAAGAATGTCTTGTCAAAAGTTTATTTAATTGCACTTTGATCATTCAGCCTTAAACATATTTGCATTTTTAATGTAGCAGCACAGGCTTAAAACCACAAACCTAGACTATCACATGAGACATGTGCAGGGGCCACAGAATTAACAGCACATAGGTTGGGTCAATGTTAGAGTAATAGGTCCACTGCAGGTGATGTCAGCCTCCCCCACCATACTTACTATTGTTGCTGTCATTAAATCTAGGGTGTGGCACCAAGAATTTCCAGGTCAGGCAGATGCAACTGCCACCATATTCAATAGTCCAATTCTTCTTCTGGACTTCACCACCCACAATGTAGTACTTCTGTGTGAGGCATTGTGGGGAAATGAAGGTGGCTCCTGTAGCTTGCTCCATCTCTTCTCAATGGAACACTAGAGAAGCACTAGATGCCTGGAGATGTTTTGCCTTTCAGTGTCACTTGCACACTGTCAGTGTCCTTTGTCACATGTTCTTGCCAAGTGCTCTCTGTTTTGGTCATTGTCCACTGCTGCCCCTGACATCTGGTAAGATTATTTGAGAGGAGGAAGGTCCTCCACACTGGTGTGCAGAGTGTGCTCACCCTTGCCTGGGGCTGCCTCAGACCCACATCTGGTCAAGCCTATGGATAAAATATCCATACTGCAGTCCATTTGCCATTTAAACAGCCCTCTCAGCTGCTTCTGGTACAATGCTAGTGCTGTGTCTGGCTGAGCCATGGATTCCTAGTGTGCTAACACTACAGACAAAAATGAGATCTAGTCTAATCTAGTCAGATGTGTGGATAATTTTTATTACAAATCTTCAAACTTTACTTTTAAAGCAGTACTCACTACATCTGCACATTCTGTTAAATAAAGCCATCACATGACGGAAATCCAAAAATGTTTCATGAATAGAACATGAGGCTTTATTTCATTAGTATTACATTAACATTCATTTGAACATTTTTTATCAGGTCATTCATAGACACAAGGCTGCAAGCATATGAACACATACTTGGGAAACACATTTAGAATTGCTACATAAAACTTCCCACCTCAATCCCCAACAGACCACTAACTTAAGCCATTTCCACACTAGGCTGTTCTAGTGCTATTATTCTGCTTTCAGCACTATAACAGTCTAGTGTGGAAATAGCCTTAGACTGTGGACAGAATATAGTTTTAAAGAGAAATAAGTATCAAGTAAATATCTAGTAGGTTTCAAGACACAGGGAATACACATTCAGTTATTTTATTTTACTATTACTCCGTATTAAATAGAGTTGTGTTTTTGTTTTTTTGCAATATTACAAAAACTTGACAAATCTTTTTGCTAACTCTCTTGGTGGGACAAACAACAAACATATCGCAACTACTATTGTTTCTATTGTCTCTTGTCAGTCTCATTTGTACAAAACTGAAGCAAAGATGGCAAACAAACCTTTGACTTTGTTTACCTGTAGTGCTAAATTAAAATAGTATTTTACATAAATGTACAGTTGCTGATTTGCAGATAGCTAATGGTGCACTTTAAAAGTTAGTATTACTTAGTACCTTCAAAAATCTAAGCAATAAGCCATCAGCTATATCTTTCAACTGTAATCAATACTTTTAATGATTAGTAATCCAAATAAATGTTTTAAGTTTAAGAACTTTTCAACAACATACATACATGTTAAAAAACTATTGTTTTAATTCTCCATTATTATTCTTTTAACAAAATATTTTCAATGTGTACATTATCTACTGACTGATGAGAACTGAGTTGAATTCTAATATGTCAGATGATGATTGTGAGCCAACTGGAATAGGCTGGAATACAAAGCAGCAGTTCTGAAAACAAACTGCAACCAGCAGTCCTTAAAAGGAATGTAAAGAGCATTTTTAATTGCACTTCTGACTTGGGGAACAGTCCAGGAGGATGTTTTCTTGAAAAAGCTTTATTAAAAAGAATGGGAGATGTGCAAGGCCACTGATATGTTCTGCTGGTCCCTTTTATTTCAACAGGCTTTTTCTGCAAAAGTTCCTGGCAGACTGTGCCCTATGTACACAGGCTACCATAAGTTCTGCTTGCAATCCAGTATATTTGTAGATATTAACATTCCAAGTGTTATGTCTTCTAAAAAAGAAAGTAAAAAAGATCTTCCTCTTTCTGAATATCCAGTGATTGCTTGGCTAAAGTGTAAAGGATAATAAAATTTGCATTGGCTATAAAAAGTATTGAAGCCATGTAACAACCTGTGAACCATTTGTAAGAAAAAGACAATTGCTCATAAATATAACTGATTTTTGGCCTCCACACAAAAGGGAAAATATAGACTTCTTGGAATTGTTTCACCATGAATTTCTATTCCAACCAAAAAAGATGTGTATGGTATTACAAAATAAAGGGGTAACTGGAGAATCTACGGTTCAAACGAGCAGAGGAACCTGAAAAAACAGAAATATATATTATCATGGTTACTATTATTTTCACACTCGAACATAGGAATCTTATGAGGTCATCCTATCTTCCTACGCAATCACAGTTTTTTTTTTTAAAAAAAAATCAGACCTCTTTTATACAGACCTACCAAAAAAAAGTCAGCACAGGCCTCCTTTTGAAGCAAGCTTTTACATCGATTCAGCTTCACATATGCATCACCTGTGCAATTTGCTTGCATTTTCTCTTGCCTTCACTAGAAGACTGACCAAAAGTAGAACACAAGTACTTTAACTGAGGCCTCCTAACTATGGGAAGCTTTTAGATCTTCTCTCCAATTTAGCCTAAGGAACATGTCTCATCCTTCCATGTCTCCATGTTTTAGCCACTACTGCTAAGCTAATCTCTCTTTCTCTTTTGTTCTTTTACCATCTGTCAACTGAAAGTGCAGGGTTTAAAATATTGGAATAAATCAATTTTCCAATCAGTGAGGATCCAGAAAAACAGGACAGGAAAGAAATTCCACCTTTCTAAAAGCTGGTTGGACTCTTCGGGACAAAGTCATTACAGGCATCGTATTTGGTGTTGACAGCTGAAGTAAAAGGGAATACTGTTGTTGTTGCTGTTGTCTGTCTTCAAGTTGTTTCTGACTTACAGTGACTCAAGGCGAACCTATCATGGGGTTTTCTGGGGTTGAGAATGTGTGACGCATCCGAAGTCACTCTGTGGGTTTCCATGGCGCATAAGAAAAACAACAACAACAACAACAGCTGTTTGTCAGCTCCACTCTGTGTATTCAGGATATTGCATAAGACTGGACTTTCATGCAAAGCCCAATAAAATATTCTAATTCCTCTAGGCATGGGTCCACCAATTTTTTTTTAACATTCTCATTCTTTTAACATTTAACATGCAACAACTGCTTTTCTTCTTAATGATTTGAGAATATAAAAGTCTAATATTATTGCCCTGTGTGACTGAATACTTCCTGTTCCCCAGTTCTATTTTCATTAGAGGTTTTCCACAGAGACACATTAAGTTAATGACAATTTTTTAAAATCACTTAATGGGCCACCTAGTCCATTGTCCCATAGCCAGTCCTAAAGCAAATTCTAGTGGAAGGTCAGCATTGCTTTGGGGGATTTTATGAATTATTTTCTTACTACTACTTCCTGTGCCCTCAGTTCCTGCTTCCCTATCCTGAACTTGGTAACTTGTTCCAACACAAATGTACTCTGAAGTTCATAGCATCCATCCCCAAAAAGATGTTTACCTTTCTTAAACGTGCTGCCCCAGTGCCTGAACGTATTGCTTCCATTAAGGCCTGCCTTGTATCCTCTGTGTTTTTTGTTATTTTATTTGTAAAGGACTTGGGAATTTTCCTTGTCAACTGAGGAGAAAGTTGTGGTAGAGGAAGTGGCAACTGATTACACTGCTGTTCTGTTGTAGAAACTTTTTTGTTTTGCAATACTGTTTCTGCATTTTGGAATCTCCGCAACTCCCCAGCAGCAGAAGAAGAGATCTATCAAGGAAGAAATTGGAAGCATAGGAAGTCCTAGTAATAACAGGCATAAATTAACAATTATTTCTTGATACTGAATGCATATATTTTGTCTCTCCCTGGGGCAATTTCAACTTGCTTTTCTAACAGCATTTGTTAATCTATTTGATCTAAAGATATTTTCTTGCTTTTTCGAACCACTGAAAATAATGATGACCAGAGTTAAGAATCTGCTCTGGAAGCAGCCTGAGAAATCCAGCCTTTATTTATTGGAACTCTGGTATCACAGAATTGCTTTTGACACAGAAGGCAACATCAGATTGATTCTAGAGTTCATCTAAACCTCACAGTCCATCCTAGTGATCCATCCTGGTCTGCAATATACATGGAAATAACTGTGATACCAGTAAGGCTGGAATGGCATGTAAAGCAGCATAAGTGATACCATATAGTTCTCAATGACTATTTCCAGTCTGTTACTGCACCAAGTACCTTTACACTGACTTAAGCTACTACTCATATTTAACCTTTTTAAAACTATCTGTCATATCAGAAGGATATGACTGGCTGTGACTACTCTATAAAAGGTCGTAGCACATTTAGGTTTCTCTCTGCAACTAGTTGTATGGAACTTCATCTCAGAACCCCTGACAATACTCTTTGAAAATGCCTGTACAACATATGAGGTCCCACCAGACTGGAGGAAAGCAAATATTGTCCCCATCTTCAAAAAAGAAAAAAAAAAGGACCCAAACAATTACCCCTAGCCAGCCTGACTTCAATACCAGGAAAGATTCTAGAGCAGATCATTAAACACACAGTCTGTAAGCACTTAGAATGGAATGCTGTGATCACTAAAAGTCAACATGGGTTTCTGAAAAACAAATCATGCCAGACTAATCTGATCTTTTTGTTTTGTTTTGATAGAGTTACTACCTTAGTAGATAAAGGGAATGCTGTGGATATAGCATATCTTGACTTCAGTAAGGCTTTTGACAAGGTCCTCCATGATATTCTTGTGGGAAAAGCTATAAACGAAGACTAGATTGTTAGGGTAGATTTGTAACTGGTTGACCAATTGAACCCAAAGGGTGCTCACCAACGGCTTCTCTCCATCTTGGAGAGAAGTGACTAGTGGGGTGCCACAGAGTTCTGTCCAAGTTCCAGAGTTATTCAACATCTTTATCAATGATTTGGATGAGGGAATAGAGGGCATTCTTATCAAATTTGCAGGTAACATCAAATTAGAAGGAATAGCTAACACAATCAGAACTCAAAATGATCTTAACAGATTAGAGAGCTGGGCCAAAACTAACAAAATGAGTTTCAATAGAAAGAAGTGTAAGGTATTCCATGTAGGTAGAAAAAATGAAACGCACAGATATAAGATGGGTGATACCTGACCTGACCACAGTACATGTAATAAGGATCTAGGAATCTTAGTAGACCACAAGCTGAACATGAGTCAGCAGTGTGATGTGTCAGTTAAGAAAGCCAATGTGATTCTAAGCTGCATCAATAGGAATATAGTGTCAAGTCAAGGGAAGTAATGATAACATTCTATTCTGCTTTAGTTAAACCTCATCTGGAATACAGTATCCAGTTCTGGTCACTCATAATTTAGGAAGGATATTATCCTAATAATTTAGGAAGGATATTCTACCATTTTGGGTAGAAGACCTGGGAAACATTGTTAGCATGCATACATCTCCATGCTCTGATACAGTTTATTTGGCAAAATATATTAATTGGCAGATATGTTTAACTGGCATAAAATATACATTATATACACTTATTGCTAGAAGGTCATGTGGAGAAGGAAAAACCTTAACATGACTCAGGTCATAGGCTCACTGGAGAATTAGCCAGGAAGGCCTGACTTAATACAAGCACTGATTTTGAGCAAATTAATTCCCTTCTGTCACATGGAGGTACTGGCATCGTGGGTGGAGGTACTGGCAACGCTTGTTAGTACTGCAGAGAGGAAGCATCATAAACTTCTTTTGAAAGTCTTTTAACATGAAAACACTGTGATGAGACAATCCAATATGAAACAAAAGATAGTGCCAAAAAAATGACACTTCTAGGTCAGAAGGCACTTAACCAGCTACTGGGGAAGAACCGAGGACAATTATGAGCAGCCTTGTGGCTAATAGCACAAATGGACTCAAGTAAAAAAGATGTTTGACTGTTGACATGCTCAGAGGCGAAATGAAAGTCCAAAGCTGTGCAGCATATATTATAGGAACACTGAATGTGAGAAGCATGAATCAGGGGAAGCTAGACACAGTAAAACAAGAAATGGAATATATAAACATTGCAACACTTGGGGTGAATGAGCTAAAGTGAACAGAGATGGGACATTTTGAGTCAGACAATTACACAGTGTTCTACTCAGGAAATGGAAACCGAAGAAGAAATGGGGTGACATTTATAGTGAGGAGAGATATAGCAAAATCAGTCAAAGGATACAATGCAAAATCTGATCAAATCATGTCAATAAGACTTCAGGAAAAATCCATCAATATAGCCATAATCCAAATTTAGGCAGAAGAAACTTAAAGATTCTGTGCAGGAGTTCAGGAATACATTGATCATATATCAGAACAGTACTTGTTAATCATAGGTGATTGGAATGCAAAAGTAAGACACAGTACAGAAACAAGAATCATAGGAAAATTTGGCCTAGGATCAAGAAATGAAGGAGGAGACTGACTGACTGAATTTTGTGAGGCCAACAATTTGTTCATCGCAAACACATTCTTCAAGCAACCCAAGAAGCAACTATATACATAGACATCACCTGACAGATAATACAGAATCAAGTAGACTACATAATTGGAAGCAGAAGACAAAGCTCCATTCTCTCTGCAAAAACAAGACCAGGAACAGATTGTGGCATAGACTATGAACTACTAATAGCAAAAGTTAAAGTAAAACTAAAGAACACTAAATGCCAAATTACAACCTGAAGAACATCCCCATAGAATTCTAAGATAATATGAAAATAGATTTGCATTATTAAGCCTAATTGATTAGGAGCCAGAAGAATTCTGTACTGAAGCCAGAGACAGTATCAGGGAAGAATGCAAAAAGACACTATCTGTAGCTGGAGACAGAGAGATGCCTCAAGGGATGACAGATGAAACTCTTCAAGCAATTAAGAACATAAGAAAAGCAAAAGTAAAAGGTGACACAAATAGTCAGAAACCTGAATGCAACTTTTCAATGACTTGTGCACAGGGACACGAAGAACCATGATAATAATTAATCCAGAGGAAAAAAAAATGATAATGAAAAAGGAAGAACAAGAGACTTTTTCTATAAAATCTGAGAAAAGAGAGGGAAATTTAAAGCAATAGTGGGGATGCTCTATGACCAACAGGGGAGTACATTATGTGACCAAGTAGAAATGAGAAGATAACAGAAACAATACACAGAACTATAAAAAAGAGATGAAAGGTTGACAGATTTATTCAAGGAAGAACCATATGAAGATGGACTGCCAATTTTAGGAAATGAAGTGAAAGCTGTATTCAGAGTACTTGGGAGAAATAATCACCAGGAACAAATCACATACTAATAGAACTGCTTCAGTCTACAGCAGGGATGTCAAACTCAATTTCATCTTGGGCCGCATCAGCATTATGGCTGCCCTCAAAGGGCCAGTCGTATCTGTAAGACTATATAAATGTATCTACTCTTTTATCATATTAAATAACTGCCTCTGCATCCGATTATTACTGGTTTTTAAACTGTCTTCCCTCTGCATAAACTTTATTTGTCTTGGACATTTGGGGACTATTTCATCATAGTTTATGGTCCCTGTACCTCTGTAAAGTAACACAGAATTGGTCAGTATATCCAAAGTGTGCCTCGTTCTGCCCCCAGGCTCGCCAGGTGGGGGGAGTGCCACTGCTGCAGCAAAGGTGCAAGGGCCACATGAAATGGCCTGGTGGGCCAGATTTGGCCCGCGGGCCTTGTGTTTGACACCTGTGGTCTACAGGAACCAAATGTACTCTAGTTCTAACTAAAATCTGTCAACAAATATAGAAAACAAAGGAATGGCTCACAGATTTAAAATGCTCAATATATATTTCAATCCGCAAGAAAAGGGACACCTGGGATTGCAGTAACCACAGAACCATTGCGTTAATTTCCCATACAAGCAAAGTATGCTCAAAATTCTACAACAGAGATTTTTACCATGTATGAAGTGGGAAATGAAAGATGTCCAAGCTGGAAAGAAATTGGCATACATAATGGAATGCGCCAAAGAATTTAAACAGAAAATCAGCCTGTGCTTCTTAAGACCTTTGATTGTGTAGATCAGTGATGTGATCAGTAAGTCTTCTCCTCCTAGTCTCAAGTCAAGGCTCAAGTCCCTACCTTCAAGTCCCAAGCTTGAGCCTTGCAAGATACTTTCAAGTCAAGTCTCAAGTTTGAGAGCCAACTTTATACGCCAACATATATTTCAGAATTTCTTAACAGAGTTGAATAAAGTCTGTTTTAACAATCTATGTAATATCAGTGCTCTACATTTGCCAATTTGCCATCTAAAGCTTTGGAAATGGGGAATAGAACCCTTCTTACTCCTTGTTCCCCAAGTTGCAGGCTTTTGTGTCAATGGATATAAAAGAGTCTGCAATTTCAGAAGTGGGAAATAGGATCCTTCTTATTCCCCATTACTGAAGCTCCAAAACCTTTAGAAGGAAGGATCCTTCTTTTTCAAGCCCATTGCCTGACATTTTCTGTTCCCCTCTGAGATACACATCTTGTGCTCTGGAGATTAGTCCGGCCTTCTGGTCTTAGGAAAAGTTTTTGAATGCAGTAGGGACAGACTGCTGAGCAGACCTCAATGCTATCTCAAGCCTGTTGCCTAATTCATTTGCAGTTCCCCTCTGAGAAATGCACCCACACTTTGGGCTTGAGAGGGAGCATAATGTGACTCGTAGGCAAAAGGAGATGGAAGAGTTTTTCAAAGTTGTAAGATTTCTGGATGAATGTAATGTTACAGAACCAAGGGCAGCAAGTCAGTTACTAAAATGTAATATTGAAATGTACAAGTCACGAGACGAGTCAAGTCACTGTGTCATTTATTGCTAAGTCAAGTCCAAGTTGAGTCATTGAAGTGACTTATGTCTGATTTGAGTCGAAGTCAATCAACTCAATTCTACACCACTGGATGTCACCGTACTACTAGCAGAAAACTGAAGACTTGGAATGATTACTGACAAAAGTCTAGGCAGAAAGTGCAAAGACAGGTTTATAACTGAACATTAAGAAAACAAAATTACCACAGATGATTTACATAATCTTAAAGCAGATGATGAAGACACTGAAATAGTTCACGATTTCCCATACCTTGGCTCAGTGATTAGTCAGAATGGAGATTGCCATCAAGAAATCAGAGGAAGACTAAGACTTGAAAGGGCTGCTATGAAGGAACTAGACAAGATCCCAAAAGATATTTCATTGAATGCTGAAGTTAGGACTAAATTTAAGCTATCAAACTTTGAACATATCATGAGAAGACATGACTCACTAGAAAAGACAATAATGCTTGATAAGATAGAGGACAGTAGAAAAAGAGGAAGATTGCATTATAGACAGATAGATTCAATGAAGGAAGACACGTTCTACACGACCTGAGCAGGGTGGTTGATGATAGGGTGGGTGACTTGGAGGTCTCTCATCCATAGGGTCACCATAAGTCAAAGTTGACTGGATGGCAGTTAACAACAAAAATTAGAAAAGGAGTGCTTTCCAATGACACATAAAAGCACCTCAAACATTTTTGACAGGACAGCAAGCAAATGTTGATTGTACAATGGTAAGCTAGTTGTTACCATATCTTCTTTATAATTGCACATATCCTCTGATTGGACTAATAGGATCACAAAGAACATAAAAGCAGTCTTCCCCTGAAGTCCAGTTATGCCTTTGACAGCTTTCTAGCTATCACGTGCCAAAATCCTGTCATCCTACTCCCATCTAGCTTGCCAGGTAAACAGTAAAACTAGAAATACACCAGATTCCCCCATATCAATGGTAGATGACTGTGTCACTGTAGTTCAGACAGACTTTTCTGTCTCATCTCAGCAGACCAGCTGAACATGGGAGGTTACCTTATATTAGGATAGAGTATTTGTCCTTCTCAGGATTGTCTACTTTTTCTAGCAGAGCTCTCCAAGGTCTCAGACAGAAGTCTTTCATATACAGAACTCTCTCTCTCCTGAAAAAAAAGTTTTAGATGGATGGAGGAATTATTGAAAGAATGTTGTCTTCACCTTACCTTTCTCAACCCTGAGACTCCACTGTGACTTCTGATGGCTGCCAGAAGGGCAGAGCGCTCATTTTCTGGTTCCATGAATAATGGCTTCTTCTGAGTTCCACTTTCTGTGCTGCGTGTACTCTAACATGAGACCAAACACACACATACTTGCTTTCACTTAAATTGGGACACCTGGGTAATTTGAATATCTAGAAAATTACTGTTGGAAGCTGGCCTATCTGATTTTGACCATTGTTGTTGTTCTGTGTGCCTTAAAGTCATTTCTAATGTTACTGCCCTGGCTAGTCCGAGCTTTGGGGATATTAAAAGATATCCTTTTGATATCACAATTCGGCTTCACTTCTCTATTCCCATCTACGTGCTTGCGAGGCCACCGGACAAGCACATAAACAAGCTCGGCCGTTAATTGCCGTAATATTCCTGGACAATACAGGCAGGCCAGAAAATAGCTGACTCGCTGCTTTAGGAGACCTCCAGGCAAGTACTCTAATTAGGTATGCATGCAACTTACAAAAGAGCCTCTGCCCCGCGATGGCAGCTTGATGAGTAAACTATACAATACCCAAGTACTCTGCGTTTGCATACTGGCTACTCTATTGAGAACCTCTACGATAACTCAATCATTCAGATTCTGACCTTTTGGAGGCTTTGTCTCCAACTCCAAATCTATTGTTTTCCCCCAAGTACGGCATAGCCTGCAGTCACATTCTCCTTATAAAAACCCTTGACTCCGAGACCTTCCTCAGATCGCTCCCGAGTTTCTTCCCGCCTTGCTGCCGCTTTGCTTGGCGAGCCTCCCCTCAGCTCCATGTGCTGAGCTACATCGCACCCCAGCTTCGCTCTCTATTTTTCCGGGCTTCAGGACAGGTGAAGTATCACCCAAACCAGCAACTCCTCTAAAAATCCCTCTATACCACTCCAACTTTTATTTCTTTAGTTATCTTGTGTGAATGTGTCGCATACACTGTTTTGCTTGTGTTTAATAAACATTATTTATTGTTTCAACTTCTGTGTGCTCCTTGACTCGGCCTGACCCCGTAGACATAGGGTTCAAGATCTCGCTGCGTTATCCTGCCTCTCATAACACTGAGCAGTGCTCTGAGCTAATTTTCCCTACCTTGAGTTGAGCACGTTTTGGTGTCCCTCCCAGGACCCCCTGTACACAGGTTAACACTAACTTATGGCAACCCAAAGGTGAACCTATCATGGCGTTTTCTGGGGCTAAGAGTGTGTGACATGCCCAAGGTCGCCCAGGGGGCTTCCATGGCCAAGCAGGGAATCAAACCCTGGTCTCCATGGTCACCATAATACACTGAAAAGTAATTACAATTTGTGTATAGGAGTTGAGCATAATTAGTACTGATCACAGCACGGATCAGAAAAAGAGAAATTAGCCATACTATATTCTGGAAAGAAAGGTGGTGCCAGTGAAAATATTTCAATATTATGTTTGGATTAGATTTCTTCCATGCATTATATGAGTATACATTATTATCTCTAAGGTGACACAATTAGTAGTACATGCTAATTATAATCAGCTGTCTCATTTGTTGCAGTAAATTTCTGCATTACTTTTACTACTTTAACTAAACAACTAAAGCTTCTTATTACTTTTGCTTAACAGGATGTTGCTGTGTGCCTTCAAGTTGTTTCCGACTTATGGAAACCCTAATGCAAGCCTATAACAGGGTTTTCTGGGGACTGGGAGTGTGTGACGTGCCCAAGGTCACCCAGTGCGTTTCCATGTCCAAGCAGGGAACTGAACCCTAGTTTCCAGGGTCATAATTCAATGCACAAACTACTACACCTCACTGGCTCTATATCAAGATACAGTAAATACAAAATGGATATTTGCTTGATGCAGTATCTTGTATTTTTAAAAAGTGGAAAAATGCATTAGTTCATTGGAAACAACAAGCATTACAAAACAGGCTGTCTGCCAAGGCAAAAAGATAAGAGTCCACCATTTAAGTAGCCTAAAAATTGTTTCTGGTGTCATAGAAAGTTATGTGAATCTAGTTAGTGGAACGTCTTATGACATCCAAAATGGCCTTCAGCCAAGTTACATTACCTTTCGAAGCTTTTCTCTTCCACCTGCAGTCTGAATGGCTTCCATTAAAGCACTATGTAGTGATGTATCTTTTGGAAGTGGCTTCTGAATGACTGGCTTAAACTTTTTCTTTGGCCCAAAAATATTGTACATGCTGTCATTGTTGACAGTAGACTCTGTTTCATTCATTGCATATGCACTGGCATGTTTCTCATTTTTTTTGGAAAACATTTGATTAACTGTAAGTGAACCAAGCGATGACGATCCACTGTTATAAGGATGTTCCATAGCTGACTTCAGAAAGGGGGTGAATATAATGGAAGATGAGGGAACATCAGGTGATCTAAGGAAGCTAGCTTGATCAATCTGTTCCTTCTTTTGATTCAATATAGGAGGCATTTCTCTAATAATTACATTTTTCATTGAGTCAGAAATTGATTCCTTTTCAGTAATGCTATTGTTTTTAGGCAACGGTGTGGTAAATGGCACACTGCTGCAATTAGAAGATTTGGTCTGATCTGGTGATTTGATATTGGTGGTATTATTTGTTATCCCAGAATGAGCATCAAGTGGTACCATATTTGACATACTTTGTCCGCAATTGAAGATATTTGAACCAGTTTCCTCTGCTTTTGGTGACTGTATTTCTGCTGGGCCATATCTAGTCACAATAATACATTTTTGGGAAACTGGCTCTATTTTAGCTTTTCTCTCTTTTTCATTATTTGTCTCTTCCTCTCTACCATTCCTTTCTTGGTTAGTTTCAAATTGGGTTGGATCAATGCGTTTTGCAATGATGGAAGCTAGGTAATGGCTTGATGTTCTTCTTTGGGACTTCTGAAACAGGGGCTCTGTCTTATCTGTGCTGATCACTGGAGACCTTACAGTTTTCAGAGAAGGCTGTGTGACAGGAACAGGTGGCTCTGTTTTTTCAAGCCCTGTGTTAACTAAGCTAGAATCAACCAGTGGTGATGTTGTCATTTTCATACTTGTAGGGCAGTCAAGGTTAATGCTTGATATTTTATTGAAAGGTTTAAAATGGGTGATGATCACTGGTTTAGTCAAATGGCCTACTGGGGACTCCTCCAACTGCTCTCCCATTGAATTTGATTTCCAGTTTGCTCTGGCTCTCCTAATTAGAGTATCTTCTGTTTCACTTCCTATGACCTTTCTATTACCAGGAGCATGTGAAGTCACCAAGTTGCCTAACTCATCTATTTTAATGGCACCAGTGAAGAGAGATGCATCTCTGTCAAAATATTTTACTTCAGGTTTGGGAGGAACAACTTTAAAGGTTGTCAGGCCAATTTTAGGTTCATAATTTGTAATTCCATTGTGAACACGATGACACCTTAAAGATGGCAAGGAGGAATCTTTTTCCTTGTTGAGGTTTTTTTCTGATGCCTGCCTTAATTCCAGTTCAGTTTTCATATTGCTTGGAAGCCCTTCTGGAGTATTCTCTTTATTCAAGTGCCTTACTTCCTCCTTTGATCTTTGTTCATGAACTTTTTGCACAAACTGGCAGCTAGTAGCAATCACCTTAGCTTTCAATTTTTCTGAATCAATTTCATTTGGGGAAGTGACTTCTTGGCATGCATCCTTCCTGTTCTTTTTTTTACATGAGGGTACATATGTATCAGATTCATATTTCTGGTCCTCTTCTGTTTGGTGTCTAACCTCTTCTTTAAGAGACTGATGTGGTAATAAATCCTCATATAGACAGGGAGATACATCATCTACATATTCCTCAGTGAAAGATCCAGTGTTATTATTTTCACTGGTCTGCCTGCAAAGGAAAATGGATTGAACTGGAATCTCTTCTTTAGCCTCTGTCATGGAAAACAAATAGTTTTCTTCCTCTTTGCTGGACTGGATTTTGATATCAACTTCTTGAACTTCATCTATGATTGTCACTGGCACAGGAAGTGCAATGTCTGGGGCAGCCTCAGTAATTTGTGGAAGAGGGGTGGGTGCACAAGACAATGATCCATCTTCTAAATTCTCATGAATATCTTCCATTGCTGCAAAAATATTTATTTATTAGCCAAATTCACAATGCATATCAGAGATATCAGGGTGTCATATAATAAGTGTAAAACAACCAAATGAACAAAAATTTACAATGAAATATACATTGTGGGTAGAAATCTATTTTGTCTGCAAAGAAAGTGCTTTAGCAAAGACCCAACACAGAGACATTCAATTTCATACCCAACCTCTGCTGGAAAGACATTTCATAGGATATGATCAGATATGCTAAGGGCCCTTCTCCATGTGTACTTTAAGCAGATCTCAGAGCCATATGAAACTTTCACAAAAGCCTCCTCAAAAAAACTCAGAGGTCAGGCAGGATGACAGAGGACAAGACATGCATTCAAGTATCTCAGTCTTAAGTTGTTTAAAACCTTGTGCACTGGTGCATACTGCACCAGAGATGGATAAAATAAAATCTTTCAAAAACTGTGTATTGTAAAACCATATTGTATGCCAAAATATTATCAAATAAAGACTGTCCACAAGGAATTGGGGGGCTTTTAATGTTTTCTTTAAAGAGTAGCCCCTTGTAGAGCAAACTGCCCTATTTACTGAAAATCTTGTTGCAAAAGCTTCTTGCTATGCAAGAAGCAGATGCTGACAACAGAATAACATTTGAGTTAAGATAGTTCAGTATTTCGCTTGAACATCCAATTTCATCTCCTCTTTAACCTAAACAGTTAATGGACTGCACCCACTTGTCTCTTCCCTTTTTAAAATCTGAATCACAGATGTGCAGCATTGCAACCTACCTGCTAGATCTTTGTCCAATGTAGCCAAGGTGTCTTGCAGCTGCTCAGCAATAAATGTGTCTGAATCCTCAACCTTAGGTTCCATTATTTTGATACCATCCATGTTTCTAGTTGAAAAAGAAAAAGGTTTTGTGCATTTAAAAAAATTTATATTGCTTGATGTGATTCCACCCTAAGTGGACAGAATATCCTCTGAAATCAAACTGTGCGTATGTATAGGTATGTAGTGCATTATACTACCTTCTTATTTTCAGGTGAGGAACAGTTCGGATGGCTGCCCACACAGAGTTGTATTGGGAATGCATATGTTAATGCTTGGGTTTGCAGCTGTGCCCAGCACACTTTCATCAACATTTGTGCAATGCATTTTTCTCATGTTGGTACTGTGAACAGTATCATGGCAATTTCTACCATGCCGACAATTTTAAAAAGTGCTATAATCAGCTTGTAGAAACTAGAGTGCCTGTTTATTCTGCACCTGTGAGGAAATACTAATTCATATAAATGGTGCCTCCATGCTTCTGAGATGATTGTGTGGTTGTAACAACTACCCATAAGAAATATTTTAAAAGAGTAATCTTGTTTTAAAATTTGGCTTAGCAAAATGCTAATGGAAGATTAGTTATGACTCAGTCGTGAAGAGGGAGGAATTAGCTATGGGAAAGTAAAGTGATATCCCTGGATCCCATCTGAGAGAAAGGTGGAGTATGCATTCAATAAATAAATTATCCCAACATCAGGGGAAAGGAAACCAAAAGCTGGGACCTCCCTCCATTCCTTTGCTACCAAGGCACATTTAAATATATATAGAACTCCAGAGGTCCTTAAGTGGCTTAAATACTATACAATCAATGATGGCAATTTGGATATAATCACACATCCATCTTTTTTTAAAAAAAGCAGCATATAGTAATCAGTGAAGGACCCATTTACACAAAGGTGGGCAGCCGCAGTAGTGGGGGGCATTTCCTCACCTGACCCTTATTACCTGTGATGGGATCTCATATTTCATTTTGTTTTCAGCCAATTTGAATTTTTTTCCCTCTAGAATGTAATTTTTTTCCTCTAGAATGGAACCACATCTTTCTAATAGAATATGGTTAGTTCTTGGGTCTGCAATTTAACCAAACATGCTTGCACCACCATTTGCATGAAGCATCTTCATGTGGGTGTTGTAAACACTGCCACTGTGATTTCTAATACAATGACACCTCTCATTCCTGAATCTCAGTTGGAAGAATGAAGCTAGACATATACTCAGGATGATGCCCTTTCTCAACCTTTCTCAATTCTAGAATTGAGTTAATAACCAGGAAAATAGCAAAAAGTTTCCTAAGAAATTCATTCTGTAGTGCTTTCCATACAGCAAATTTCACTTTCACCTCACATCTGAGCTCCATAGCACATTTGAGCAATAGCCCTCCCCCCCTCCAAAAATAGGATAGGCTCCAACAATTGGCCACTCTCAGAGGAAAAAAGAACTTTAACATGTGTTGTTAAACATCAGTTGTTATTGATTTCAGTAAACTTAGGAAAATACTGGGAGTGATCCCATGGTCAGGTTACTGAAAGAGAAGGGAGCTCATGATAGAAAGGAGTTCATGGGAGTTTCTTAAAAGTGAGATACTGAAGGCACAATTTCTAACAATTCCAATGAGGAGGAAAAATGAGAGATGTCTAGAGAAACCAGGATGGATGTCTAAAGAACTTTCAACTGAACTAAGATTTAAAAGGAACATGTACAAGAAATGGAAGAAGGGGGAAATCATCAAAGAGGAATTCAAACAAATAGTCAGCAAGTGTAGGGAGAAAGTCAGAAAAGTTAATGTGAAGATTGCGGCTTGCTAGAGAAGGGTTTTTTTGTTATCTTCATAGCAAAAGGAAGAACAAGGAAACGGTAGGGCCTCTGCGTGCATAAGATGGCAAAATCCTAACTAGAGACAGAGAAAAGGCAGAGCGACTCAACACCTTCTTTGCCTCAGTCTTCTCCTAAAAAGAAAGCAATGCTCAACCTGGGGGGAATAGGGAAATGGAATGGATGATGCGGTAGGGGAAATTCAGCACAGTATACATAAAGAGGTAATACAGGAATATTTGGCTACTCTAAATTAATTCGAGAACCAGATGAATTGCATCCAAGGGTATTAAAAGATTACTGGCAGAAGTAATCTCAGCACCCCTAGCAGGAATCTTTGAGAATTCCTGAAGAACAGGAGAAGTCCCAGCAGACTGGAGGAGAGCAAATATTGTCCCCATCTTCAAAAAGGAGGACACCAAACAATTACCTCCACCACTACCCTGCAGTCAACCTGATATCAATACCAGGAAAGATTCTAGAGCAGATCATTAAACAGACAGTCCGTAACCACTTAGAAAGAAATGCTGTGATCACTAAAAGTCAACATGGGTTTCGAAAAATAAGTCATGCCAGACTAATCTGATCTCCTTTTTTGTTTTGATAGAGTTACTACCTTAGTAGATAAAGGGAATGCTGTGAATATAGCATATCTTAATTAAGACTTTTGAGAAGGTGCTCTATGATATTCTTGCAAGCTAGTGAAATGTGGGCTAGATAATGCTGCTGTTTGGGGGATTCATAAGTGGTTGACCAACTGAACCCAAAAGGTGCTCACTAATGGCTCCTCTCCATCTTGGAGAGAAGTGACTAGTGGGGTGCCACAGGGTTCTGTCCTGGTCCCAGAGCTATTCAATATCTTTATCAATGATGTGGATGAGAGAATAGAGGACATTCTTATCTAATTTACAGATGACAACAAATTAGGAGGAATAGCTAACACCCTAATAACACCCTTTTAGTTGGACTACGACCCAGGAGACCAGGGTTCAACCCTCCGCTTGGCCATGGAAACCCACTGGGTGACGTTGGGGCATCACATGCTGTCGCCCCAGAAAACTTCATGATAGGTTTGCCTTCAAGTCACTGTAAGTTGGAAACGACTTGAAGGCACACAACAACAAGAGCTAAAACAGGATGGATGTTCCCATTCACCCACCTATCACGTTATTTATATCCTGCCTTTTTCCCAACTTAGAACTCAAGGCAGCTTATAAACTAAAGAAAAAAAATGTATACAAATATACAAAAATTGTGATTTAAACAGTATTAAATGAACAACAAAACTGAAACAATTTGAAACATTTATTTAAAAGAAAGAATAAAATATTCTTGAAGATAATGGTGGTAAAAATACCCAAACAGAAGATCAGCAACCAGATATGCTGTAAGCTGAGGAGTGAGTCAACTTAACCACTAACTGAAGCAAGAAGAAAAGAAAGGTGCTGGTGGTAGGGGAATCCTTGCTTGGGGCACAGAGGGACCTGTGTGCCATCCTGAGAAGATGAATCAAGAAATGTTCTGTTTCCTCGACAGACACCTTCTGGGTGTCACTGACAACTTGCCAAAGTTCATCAAGAACATAGATCATTTCTCTTCATTTAGGTGAGAGTCAATGACACTGCAAACACCTTTGACCAGATCACCTTGGACTATGAAGTCTTTAGAAGGAAAGTTAAGGGTTTATGGACACAAATGACATTCTTGCCAGTTCTATCAGTGAAAGATTGAGAACCACATAGGGACTGCAAACGAATGACTGACTATGCAGAAGGTGTCAAAGGGAGAAGTTTAGCTTCTGGGACCATGGTCTTCATTTCTTAGATGAAGGACTAATGGATACAGATGGGCTGCCACTCATGAACTCTGGGAAGAATGTCTTTGGCAAAAGCATGGCAAATCTGATCAGCAGGCTTTAAACTAAATTCCTGGTGATAAGGGGTTGGAAATATCAGCTAAAACATCAAGTCAAAGGCAAGTTCTAAACACAAAGATGTGAATTTGAGAAGAGAAGCTGAGCAAGAAAATGTGATTCACAGTAAGTCTGTCAGTAAAATAATAGATGAGAGGGGGGACATGTTGCACCAAGCCCTTAGTTGGCACAACAGCTTCCAGGCCTAGTCAAGTTGCTGCCATGTCTTCTTCCCAAAAACTGCTTTTGATCTGACAGCGTTCTTTCACCTGAGCTTCAGAGACCAGACCAACATGGTACAAATTTAATACTGTATTATGGTATAAGAAATATGGAAAACTACAGAAAATGAACAGGATGTACACTGTATAACTAATCTTGCAAAAGTAGCTAGAATGCAAATATTTGGAAGGACAAGAGCCACTGAAAAATTCAATGAAACCTTGTGACAGTATTAATTACCACCCCTGACCTATGTTAGATTGTTTTGATATTGAACACTTTACTTAAGATGAGGCTTCAATGTTAATACGTAGCTACATTCCATTAGAGAAAAAAAAAGGCGGGGGATGACCTTGCCAAACATTATACTAAGCAGAGATCATTTTTCCAGACTGCCTTACAAATGAAACTTACCTTTGGTAAATGTTCCCAGACTCATCACTTGTACTACAAGCCTCTGCAACAAGCATTGGACTCATTTCAGCCAAGGCCTGTTGGGAGCCAACAGACTTGCTTCTTGAACTCATACTGTCATTTTGAGAATTCAGTGATAAAATATCAGAAGGTGAACTCATTACTCCTGAATCTTCTGTTGTGTCCTCTGAGACAAAGCAGCTGTTTACAGATATGGTCTCCTCTAGTTTTGAGAGCTCCAGAGCTTTGTTGTCCAAGCTGTAAATGTCATGCGAAACCTGTAAGTTGCCTAGACAAAATATAGCAAAACTAATTTAAGTGTCATTCTTTAGTCTTGTGAAATGTACTACACAAATCCAGTACTGCTCTCTTTTACAGAATTTATTACCATATGGTGATTCACCCCTGCTCCCAAAGGCTTTTGTTTTAAATTGCATCACAAAGTGATCTCGCAAAAAAGGGAATCTCCATTGCCTTACATTTTTTAAAAAATTACTTTAATATCTCAAATACAGGACAAATGAATAACAAAGATATAACAACAACAACAGCAACAGCCTGCCTTTACTCAGCCCGGGGATTTAAGTTAAAACAGTTTCCTCTAAACCTACACAACATACAAAAGTTAAAATTTAATTAAACTATCAATAGATAGAATAGAAACAATTAAAAGCATACCCATTAAAAAGAAAAACAACAAATATGGACAACACAGCACATTATTAAAGAACTTTTCCCCATGAGAAATCAGCCCTCAGAGGTCTGCCAAAAAGCTCTCCACCTCCCTATGGAAGGATAGTAAGAAGGTGTCAGTCTAACCTCATATGGTTAAATGAAGTTGTTTATAGCTGCATATATATGTGTATCTATCCCAAATTTCTCCCAGCCTGGGACTTAAGGCCGCTTACAAAAGCTAAAACAGATACAGGTAAAAAGTAATGCCACACAAAAGTTTAAAATGCAATAAAACTATCAATGAAACTAAAACCAGTTAAAAGTAAACTATTAAAAAAAAACAAATATAAACAACATAGCACATTAAAGACTCTTTTCCCTATGCATTCAATCATCAAAGGCCTGCCAAAACAATAAGGTCTTCATCTGCCTTCAAGGCTTGCATGGAGGGTGCTAGTCTAATTTCTCTAGGAAGGGAGTTCCAAATCCAGGAAGCACATACCACGAAGGTTCTCTCCTGTGTTCCCATCAGATGGACCTGTGATGATGGCAGGATAAAGAGAAGGGGATCCCCAGAAAATCTCAAAACATGGCCAGACTCATATTGGGAAATACGTTTTTTCACATAGCCAAGACTTCAGCCATATAGGGCTTTATAGATAAAAACCAACACTTTGAATTGTGCCTGAAATGTGCCAGCAACTAGAGTTGCTATTGGAACAAGGGAGTTGTATATTCCCTATAGCCAGTCCCTGCTAACAATCCTCAACTTCCATATAAAAATCAAGGGGGAAAAAAGCAAGGAAAAATAACAAGAAGTTTCTTGTTTCATATTTTGTGTTTTACTTTCCATGAGTTTTTTATATTTTTCAGGAGCATAAACAAAGTAGGCCAGCTTCAGTTCACTGGATTTGCCAATAACTAAGGTGTATTTATGGAATAGAGAATGTGTAGTGGTTGGACTGCGGGCCTTTCTGCATTATATTGCTGTAGTGTTATTATTCCACTTTCAACATCCTGTAGAATTCTGGGGTTTGTAGTTTCCTGAGGCCAAAGAACTCTCTGGCTGAGAATTCTAAATGCCCCTCCCTAAACTGCAAGCCTCGGGATTCCATAGGATGTTGAACGTGGAATAATAGCACTATAACTGTGTAAGTTGTAGTTAAGGAAAGGAAAGGCCCTACAACTCTGGAGATCAGGGTTTGAATCCCTGCTCAGTTATGGAAACCTAGTGGGTGAGCCTGGGCAAGTCAGATTCTCTCAGCCTCAGAAGAAGACAAAGGCAGCCCTCTCTAAACAAATCTTGCCAAGAAAACCCTATGACTGGTTCCCCTTAGAGTTGTCATAAGTCAGAAATGACTTGAACGTATACAACAACAACAGATTTATGGAATTCATCATGATCTTCTACTAGTTGCTAATTAAACACCTCAGCATTCATCCATGTAATTGCAGAGCAGTAAATGCAATAAGTATTACAAAGACGAAGGGGATAGAAATAACTGCAGAGATGAGACAAAAGGATCCATAATTGTCTGCTGTAATGTATGTACAACTTTTGTCTTCATGCCAGAAAACTTCACTAAGTATACTTGCAGCAAGTGCAAATTGGTAGCTCTCTTGAAAGAAAAGATCAGGTCACTACAGCTACATGTTAAGTCTCTTACATTTATCAAAGAACATGAGAACTTTCTGGATAGAACACAGAGAATTGATCCTACAGAACCAACAGGAAGAAATGGCTGAGGAAAATGAAGAGGCATGTAACAGAAAGGAAACACCCTAGAAGACAGTTGCTGTCAGGATCAGACCATATAGAAGGGATTCAGAACCTCTCCAACTGAGCAGTCGCTTCCTACATCTTCATGAGGACAGTGGCAGTGACGATGCTCAAACAGGAATCTACAATAAGGAATACTGCAGGCCAAGGAAGGACTCCAGATAACTGCCAACTGCAACAACCAGAAAAGAAAAGTGCTGGCTGTTGGGGACTCAGTGCTGATGAGTATAGAGGGACCTGTGTGCCAGCCTGACAAGATGAATCGAGAAATGTGCTGTCTTCCTGACAACTTGCCAAAGCTTATCAAGAACACAGATCAGTGGCCCTTTCTCCTTAGTCATGTGGGTGCCAACAATACTGCCAAGAACACTTTTGATCAGGAAGCTTTGGGAAGCTGAAAGGGATTGAGACACAGGTGGTACTTTTGCCAATTCTTGCAGTGAAGGATAGAGGACTACACAGGGACAGGAAGATGCTAACAGTGATTGATTGGCTATGTAAGGGGCTTGGATTTTGGGACCATGGTTTTCAGTTCTTAAGGACTACTCGCTACAGATGGGTAGCATCTCACAAAAACTGAACAGAATACCTTTGTTCTGTAGCCAAAGCTGCTTCTGCTATTTTCACAGCTTCTTTTTCCCTCAAGATCATTAGCAGCTGTCCATTTTATTTTTTCTATGTATTCCTTCAATCATCACCAGATGCAGTGCAACACTAACACAACTATTCACTCTAGCTTAGTCTCTTTAACAGGTAAGTTAGGAGTTCAAAGACAATTTAATCAGGTTCACTTCACTGTCATTTTTCCTGAAGTGTGACTTTGGCTCTTATCAGATTCCCACAGTGAGTAGATTAAATAATTTAACTTAAAATCTTCAAATATCATTTAATTCTCCATCCATTCATCAGATCATCATTTTAAGTTGTATTGTCTCTTTAAAAATCAAAAGTCTAGACTTCTGACTCTGCTGCCACCGCCGCACAAGTCCATCTGGGCCACTTTGTTTAAAAATTTAGCACAATAAATACTCACTTTTATTCCGCATAGAACAGAATCATCAAAGTTATTTGAGTCAATCTCCTAAGGGCATTTTAGCTTAGTAGATCTACATTTAATTTAAAAAATCAGCTGCATGAAAGTAGGTTGCCACTTGGTAGCAACTTCAAGGTGACGGGTTTTCCCAGATCCTTCCATGGAATCATAGAATCATAAAGTTGGAAGGGATCACAAGGACCATCGAGTTCAGTCCCTGCCATGCAGGAATACACAATCAAAACATACACAACAGATGGTCATCCATCTTCTGTTTAAAATCTTCCAAAGAAGGAGATTCCGCCACCTCTGAGGCAGAGGATTCCACTGTCAAACTGATCTTTACATCACAAAGTTCTTCCTAATGTTTAGACAGAATCTCTTTTCCTGAAATTTGAAGCCATTACTCCATGTCCTAGTCTCTGAAGCAGCTAAAAACAGGCTTCGTCCATCCTTCATATGACATCCCTTCAAATTTAAGTATTTAAACATGGCCATCATGTTGCCTTTTACCCTTCTCTTTTCCAGGCTAAACAGCTCCCTAAGCTGGTTGTGAGGGGATTGTTTGCCCATCATGATGCTTGGACTGGGCAAAAAGACCAGCATGAAATCTATTTATTCCTTGTCCCCAAATTGCATCTGAAGAAGATTAGTTTCTCTGGCCCAAATTAACATTGAGATGAAGCAGATGAAGGACTAGATTAGATGTCACTGAAAAGAAGAAACATAACTTGGTGGAATCTGATGAGATATTGGCTGCAGAACAAGAAAGGAACTCAGATGCCCTGGCTTTATTGGAAACGTGAGAAAGAGAAAAAACCTTGAGAGTAAGAGGAATAAAGGAAAAAGAAAATGACAATATTCAAGTTAGACTCTGTGAAATCCTGGAAGATTTTCCACAGATGCAAGGTGGAGAAATTTCTGCAGAAGTTGATCAAGTTTACAGGATCAGTTCAAAGATAGATAGTCAAAGGAATCTGCCAAGAGATGTGATTGTCTATTTCATTAAAAGAAGTGAGCGACATCAAGTCCTGCAATGTCACTTCTCAACTAACTTCAAGTGGGAGGGAGAAAGGTCATAATATTTAAAGATCTCCCAGCCTTCATGTTGAGAAAGTGAGGAGATTATATTTCTTGACCTCTAAACTGAAGCAATGTGGTATTCCCTGGGCTGAACTCAATACAATGAAATTTGACAGATAATATTCTATATTTAGGCCATAAAAACCAAATGCACAGGTACAGCCTGAGAACTGAGGTTTGCTTCTTCTCTGTATCCCATCAGTAAAGTCAATGAACTGTGTTCACACATGGGAGGGAGCCTTCTCAGTTGTAGCAAACTGTCATGATCAGTGGCTAGTTCCAGGTTCTAGTAAATGGCTCAGAATAATTTTTTAAAATATTACAGGAGCTTTATTTCAGAGACTCAAGGACAAACACACAGTAGCATGAACTTCGAATCCAAAGAAGGTTTGGGTGTTACCAGCATTGTACAGGATTATATTGTACAGGATTATATAAGCATTATATATAACACATACAAAGTAAGCCCACACAAATCTCTCATCCACTAAGTAACAATAACAATAAGTTTTCCCAGCTAAGTGTCTCAGGCCTTTTCCCCAGATTTTCCCTCCTTCCATTGTTATGCCAACCACAGCCTTTGAAGGTCTAGCAGCAAAGACTTCTCACAGCCCTGATCATACCATTCTCAGAAGACAATTTACAGTCCTTCCAACTTACTCCCTTTAGCTATGGCCTTTTAGTCTAAGCAAACCCTGAAGGCTAGCTTAGCACCTGGCTTCACATCAAGACTATCAGATAACTACTTTGTTCTCCCACACAGATTCCCAGCCTACCCCATCATCCTTTTTACAGCATAGCTTTCCTCCATAAGACACCATTGCATAGCCATCTTCTTCCAGGGAAAAGTACAAAGCATATACTTGAAGTATTAAGTATCAACACCCAGCACCATTCTTACAATACAGGAAGGCACTAAGCATGTTATATGCAAACAGCAAAGCATACATGTAATGTAATATGGAAATCTTCAGCATAGCATGTAATAATACCATTAAATATGATCAACAGCATGAGATAACTAGGCCAGTTTAACAATATGAAAGGACATTACTATATATAGCAAAGATAGGAAAAGTGTAATACATCAAAACTTAAGGGTAACCAGTGATAATCAATCCTCAGTGTGGATATACAGTAAAACCTATTGTTTACTGTAGAACAGCAATAACATAGCATGAAACAGCAGGATCAAATGCAGAAGGGCAGTAACTCAACACTACAGGGCAGCATACATGGATATACATTCTAGAAGCAGATGTAACATATTTCTCCAGCAAGCTGTATAACATGTAACATAACAACTCTCCAACAGAAGCAGCTCTAACAAAACCATATATAAGAAACAGTAACAGCACAATACTCCTTCCCTTCATCTAGCGTACTTTGGCAATATGCTCACTTCATGTTTCACACCTTCAACAATCAATCAGATTGCAAGCATGGTTTAACATACAGTGACAAATTACACATGATGGGAAACCAGCCATTTGGCTATTCCAAGATGATCACTCATTAAAACAGTGTAGTATACACTTCCAGCACAGGATATATACCAGCATACAGTATCCAAAAGCATAAAATAATCAAGAAACATTCAGAGTCACTAGAGAATAACAATTTGAAACATGGCAGGGATCGAAGCTGACCTGACACACGCCACCTGTGGAATGCCCTTCACTTGGACCTCGGATAGGCACAAACACTCATTTCACTTAAGTGACAAATAAAAATATGACTTTTCATCGAGGTCTTCAGACCTCATTAATTCATCCCAAACACTGATGTTATATAGGTTTTTTATTTTTTTTTAAAAAAATAATCATAGAATCATAGAAATGTAGAGTTGGAAGAGACCACAGGGGCCATCCAGTCCAACCCCCTGCAGGGTTGTTCTTCCTGAGGTTCAGGTGGAATCTCCTTTCCTGCAGCTTGAATCCATTGCTCCTTGTCCTGATCTCTGGAGCAGCAGAAAACAAGTCCACTTCCTCCTCTACATGGCATCCCTTCAAATATTTAAACATAGCTATCATGTCCCCTCTTAACCTTCTCTTCTGCAGACTTAACATATCCAGTTCTCTAAGTCTATCCTCATAGGGTATGGCTTCCAGGCCCCTCACTATTTTGGTCACCCTCCTCTGGACTTGCTCCAGCTTGACCATGTCCTTCTTGAACTGGGGTGCCCAGAACTGGACACGGTATTGAAGATGAGGTCTCACCAAAGCAGAGTAGAGTGGTACCAGTACCTCCTTCAATCTAGACTCCATACTCCTATTGGTGCAACCGAGAATTGCATTGGCTTTCTTGGCTGCCGCATCACACTGCTGACTCATGTTCAGCTTGTGGTCTATAAAGACTTTTAGATCCCTTTCACACATACTGTTATCCAGCCACGTGTCCCCCATATGTAGGACCTTACATATTGTATCCCCAGGAAGGTTAAAATGCTCTGCAACTGATTATTCGGTATTGCCATTCTAATGTCAAATTTGTGTCCTTTTGTGTAGAGTCTGTCCTGTTATTCAATATAGAATGGAGCATTGTGGACACAGGATGGCATATATCATGTTGGAGTCATGGGGAACTTTGTTACAGGCCTTGCTGAAATCAAGATACATTACGTCTACAACATTCCCTTTATCTTTCAAGCTTGTAACCCTATGGTAAAAAGAGATAAGATTAGTCTGGCATGACTTATTTTTGAGAAATCCATGTTGACTTCTCGTGATTACTGCATTGCTTTCTAAGTGATTAGAAACTGACTGCTTAATGATCTGTTCCAGGATCTTTCTGGGTACTGATGTCAGGCTGACTGGGCGATAATTATTTGGGTCCTCTTTTTTTCCCTTCTTGAAGTTGGGGACAACATTTGCCCTCCTCCAGTCTGCTGGAACTTCTCCTGTCCTCCAAGATTTCTCAAAGATTATAGCAAGCGGTTCCGAAATGACCTCTGCCAGTTCTTTTACTATCCTAGGATGCAATTCATCTGGCCCTGGAGACTTGAATTCATCCAGTGTGGCCAGGTATTCCTGTACCACGTCTCTACCTATTATATGCCACATTTCCCCTGTGTCCTCACCTGCTCCCCAATCGCCAGGTTGAGTGCTTGTATCCTTCTGGGAAAAAACTGAGGCAAAGAAGGTGTTAAGTAATTCTGCCTTTTCTCTTCCCCCTGTTAGTAATTCGCCATCTTCTCTGCGCAGGGACCCTATCATCTCCTTCTTTATCTTTTTGCTGCGGACATATTTTAAAAAGCCCTTTTTATTGTTTTTAATGTTTCTGGCCAGCCAAAGTTCGTTCTGTGCTTCAGCCTTTCTGACCTTCTCCCTACATCTCCTGGCTACTTGCTTAAATTCTTCTTTGGTGGTTTCCCCCTTCTTCCATTTCCTGTACTTGTTTCTCTTAACACTTAGCTCAGCAGAGAGTTTTTTAGTCAACCATTCTGGTTTCCTCAGATGCCTTCCATTTTTCCTCCTTATTGGCACAGTTTTAGACTGTGCCTTCAGTATTTCCCTTTTAAGGAACTCCCATGCCTCCCGAACTCCTTTCTCTTTCACTATTCTTGACCACGGAATTTCAGCCAGTAGCTCCTTAAGTTTACAGAAGTCCACTTTTTTAAAATCTAAAATGAGTGTCTGGCTACACTTATCTTCTCCTTCCCACTGAATGCCAAATTCCAACAGGGTATGGTCACCCCCTAAAGATCCAACCACTTCTACCTCATTAACAAGGTCATCCCTGTTGGTCAGGATCAGATCTAGAATATTTGATCCCCTTGTCGCCTCTTCCACCTTTTAAATCTGTTTTAAACTAATAATGTTTAATATGTTGGCTAGCTTATTTAAAATATTTTTATTTTTTAAACTCTTTAACTTGTTTTAACGTTATTTGTTAGCCACCCTGAGGCCATGCTGATATATGGCAGAGTATAAATGTTTTAATAATAAATAAATAATTTTTGAACTGCTTATTTTGGAGTGGTTCTCTGGATAGGCTCTCTATTTAACTTCACTGATTAGTTAACAAGAAATAAAATTGTAGTCTAAACCGGGAAAATAAAAATGGGTTTCCACTGAATAAATATTAAAAAAATTAAATGTGAAATGTTGATACTTTTTTCTTAAAAAATAAACACTTACTGGATCAGCCATATGAAATATGTCCCCCTTTTTTTTGCAGGCAACATAAATTTCAAGGTGAAAGACTGCAATCAACATGAGCAAGAAAAGTTTCCACACAAACAAGGAGAGATTTTGTTACCCTAAAATGTGGGTGACTCAGGAGTCCACCTGTGATGCCAGTACTTCCATGTGACAATGGTAAATTAATTAGCTCAAATTAGAAGGCCTGGCCATGCTGAGGTCACCTCTGACCTACTTTTGAACATCTTCCCAGCCAGCGTCCCTTCGCTACATGGCCTTTCAGACATAAGCATATATAACAATTTCATGCCAATTAATATTTGCCAATTAGACCAAATCAAATCATGGAGGTGTATGGCTGCTAACATCTTATGAGGTTGAATTTCCTTCCTGGCCAGTGGCCCTGGGAGGATGCCTTTCCAGAGAGCCTATGAGTGAAGCTCCTACATGATGATATGAAATACATTCAATATTTTCACTGTGTAGAAAGACACATTAGAAACAAATGCAGACACACAGACAGACACACACACACACACACACACTTATATATGTATGAAGAACACAATCCTGTTAATGTTCATATTAGTAATTAATCTCAGTAATATTAGTAGTCTTGAAATGAGTATTTCAATTCATATATACAGCTGCTTGATGGAAATAGAAGAGGTATGTTGCCAAATGTTGTGATTTACACTGTATTTGCTGACTGATACAAAATGATCTAGCCAAAGTTGTTATTTTTGCTGTTAATTTCTGCCAAGTTGACTTTGACTTGCAGCATCTCTATGAATGAAAGACTTCCATGTCACCCAGCTATCAACAGCCCTGCTCATCTCTTGCAGAGTCAGAGCCGTGGCTTCCTTGACTTACCACAAGGTGAATTGTGTCAGAAGGTGAGCTGTGTTTTGGGGGTTGCAGTTGATTATTTAACTGTGGGTTTTTGTTTTGTTTTGAAGGCTTGAGTGAGGACTTGTTTGTTTTTGGTCATGTACTCTCCCTGAGCACATGGTCTAAGGGGGTGAGGCTGCTGCTGAGTCACCAACTGCCTCAGTCTTTGGAGCTCAGTGACTAAGAGCTACTGGTGCATCCCTTGTGGCACACACAGTTATATCAATAAGAGTTAGTACAACTGGAAAGGGGTGAGAAAACTGCAGGAATGGAGGCAGAAAGATCTGGCATTGTCTGCTGCAAAGGGCATGCAATGTTTGTCACCTTGTCAGAAAACCTAATTGACTATACTTGCAGCAAGTTCAAACTGGTGACTCTCTTGGAAGATGTGATGTACAAGATAACTCTGGTTTAAGTAATTAGGCTTTGAAATTTCAAACACTTTATTCAGGAACATCAAAGAAAACAGCTGCATACCTTGGCAACTGCCAGGATTAAAGAAGCACTGGATTTGCAGAACCTTATAAATCGTAATATTCCAAAATAGCATGTGCTAGTATTCTAGCATTATATGTGATAGCTGGTCACAACTCTTTTCCCAGGTGCTTCTGTCTCACTCCCAATTTCCCATACAGCTTGCCAACAGTTTGACCTTATAGTTGAGTCTATCTGCCTGCACCTGTAACCCTTATTACAGTACGTTACAATAACATGTCTCCAGCACACAGTTCCCTAGCTAGTCCCATCATCCCCTCCCAATACAGCAAAGCCTATTTAAGTGCATTTAAGCTTCAAAGCAAGGCAACTACCAAAAATCATGGCAGGAAGGACAAAGCCAACCAGACAGAAGAGAAGGTCAACACACTTCAGCTATGTGTCAAGGCTCTTCAATGTATCAGAGAGCACGAGGAATGCATCAGAGAACAGATCATATAAAACCAACAAGTAGCAACTACAAATGAAAACAAAGAGGACTTTCACACTGAGGAAGCATTCTAGAGGACTGTTACTGTTGGAAAAGACCATGCACAAGGGGTTTGGAACTTCTCTAAGTAAGCAATCACTTCCTACATTTTCCTGAGGATAATGGTGGTGAAGAGGCACAAACAGGACATCAGACTAAAAAACGGTACATGCCAAGGAAGGAGACAGCCTACCATCAACTGCAGCCAGAATAAAAGAAAGGTGTTGGGGAATGGGGAATTCATTGCTCAGGGATATAGAGGGAATTGTGTGCCAGCCAGACAAAATAAATTGGTAAGTGTGCTGTCTTCCTGGTATAATTGTTACCCCACCTATATACTATGTCCTGAGGATCATAATTATTTTAGATCAAACACAGTGAGCCATAGAGATCTACTGGAAGGACACAAAGGCAGTAGAGCAATGGATACATATTAAAGGGTAGCCCTGTTTCCTGTCACACATCCTAGGTGAATCTCGAAGTGGTTCTCACAAACCATTTGAATGGATTTTCAGCAATAATAGCGCCAACAGGAGAGAAGAGGTCTCTGGGATCAAATTAACATTTCAAACAGCCAGGAATATTACACTTTGGAGGTATGCACCCCCGGATGAGAAAACCATCTTGCAGGGAACTACAAGGATGCCTGGTTGTATTTTCTTTGAACTACAAAGCTGAGATCCATCTTCATAAAAATGCAGCCATCTGGTCCCCAGGACGTATTCAGCACTATAACTAGAACTCCTTTTTCTCCTCCATTTGGGAGTTCTCCCAGACTTGCAAACAATGCCTCTGCCAGTGGAAAGCTCCCCTCAGCCCGCCCCCTGAGACTGAGTTGGGCTTTTCGCTTGTCTTTTCTCAGCCAAAGACTTCTGGATTGGTACAGTATTACCCCAAACCCTTATGTCTCTCTCTCTCTTAATTTTCACCTCTTTCTAAATTTCTATAGTCTTGTATGCTTGTGGGAGTGAGTGCAGCTGAGTGATTGTATGGATTTCAACATCTATTTCAATAAAACCCTTAAATTTGAACAGTTAGCCTGATTCTCTGTGATTCAACTCCGTAAACACTGGGCTCAAGATCCTTAATTACCCTGCCCTCTTTGCATTGCTACAGCAGTGTTCATAGCTAATTTTCCCCACAAGTGATAATTTTAACAAGCGTTGGGAATCCCCCTAAGGGACCCCCAGCAAGCAGGGTAATATATTTACCCAAGATGTCACTGACAACAAGCTCATCAAGAACACAGAGAGGTACCCCATCCTCCAGATTCATCTGGGAACCAATGACATTGCAAATGATACCTTTGACCAGATCACATTGAACTGTGAAACTCTGAGCAGGAAAGTGAAGAATTCAGAGGCACAGATGGCATTCTTGCTAATTCTACCAATGAAAGACAGAGGACCACACAGGGACTGGAAGACACTGCTGGTGAATGACTTGCTATGATGGTGTCGACAGAAGAGGTTTGACATCTGGAATCATGGTCTGCTTTTTAGAAGGAGGACTACTGACTACAGATTTGCTGCACCTCACAAACACAGGAGAAAATATTTTTGGCAGAAGCATGGCAAGTTTCATCAAGAGGACTTTAAACTAAATCCCTGGGGGGATTAGGGATGATAGCTCAAATGTGCATCAAAAGGCAAGTTCTAAACACAAGGATATGAGTTCTAGAGGAGAAGCTGAGGAATAGGATGAAAACCACAGCAAAACTTGCAGTCAAAAAAAAAAGGTGAGAACAAGCAAGGTTTCAGAAATCTATACCAGTAAACAGAGTTTGGAAAACAAACAACATAACCTTGAAGTCCTAGTGCAGAAAATATGATTTTACAGGTATAACGGAGACTTGGTGGAATAACTCCCCAAATTGGAATTTAACAACCTAAGAGTATAACCTCATATATATATATTGCACAACTTAAGGCTATAACTTCACACACACACACACACACACACATATATATGCAACAGAAAACGAGGATGAGTAGCATTACACGTCAAACACAAATTCATGTGTATGAATATTCACAAGAGCAATCAGAGTGGACCCGTAGAAAACATTTGTGTTACCACACCATACATTCCCACTCTGTGGGATGTGCTGTTTTCTTAATTGGACATATTTCATGGCTGAAACACCTGTTTGAATGTGTACAGGCTGTATACGTATGCCAGGTCAGGACGACCTCAGACATGGTCAGGTCATAAGTTCAGACAGAATTAGGCAAAATTTATAGCAAAATTAGGCAAAATTTATAGGCTGGGACACAGAACAGCTTGATCTGGAGCTAGGTAAAACTTTCAGAATTAAAGCACAGACAGCTAAACAAAGAAACCAACCGAGAGATATAGTAATATATTTCATGCAAGATAGGCATGAAGCAACTAATATTACAACAGAACCATTCAAAAAATCTAATAGTAGAAGGCAATGAGATATCAATTCTCCAAGGTATCCCACTGAAGATACTGAAAAAAGAAAAAGAGTATAACTTTCTGACACAACATTTGCAAAAATATGGAATAAACTACAAATAGGGAAGACTCGACAGACTCTCTTTTAAATTCAAAAAAAATATTTTTTAAAATTTATTTTTAAAAACAAAAATATGTATAATAACTAAAAATTACATATATTTCATTTCTCAATATTAATAAAAATTGATTTTTATTACATTAACAAATTAAAGTAGCTAATTATATATGAGGGAAGAACCCAGGGAAGATGGCTGCAGAGCAACTTGTATTGATTAATGTGTATATTCCACCTTTACATGTCCATTCACAGATAAAACATGTATGGGATGAACTGAATGTGCATGTGGAAAATTTAATGGCTGCACTATCTGCAGCAAATATTATAATGGCCAGTAATTTTAATGCAAGACCTGAGGCAGACGATAGATCAATCGTTATTAAATTTCATTGCCAACCTTTATCTTCTGTGATTATGCCCCCATCCTCCACAATCAGTCTGAGGATGTATACAGTGATTATAGAGGATTGTGCTTAGTGCAAACCTTTTCAAAATTGAACTTGGTGATTCTGAATGGGTCTACAAGCCATGACTACCCAGCCAAGTACACTCACTGGACAGATCTTAAGCCCTCCCTGTTAGATTATGTTGGGATCTCAATGTGTTTAATTTCCTATCTAAGTTTACAGTTGCTAGTCACCCTGAGAGGATCATTTTCCTCTTAAATTGTGTATGAAGGTCTTTGATAGTGTTACCATATTGCAATGGTGTCTGATGGCCTTTGCCCCATCCGCACTAAACAGACACCTCATCAAGCAGAAATACTCTTTTGGGAGGGAACCAGTTAAGTGCCTTCATTTGGTAATAAGGGGTCAAAAATCAGACAATGATGTATTGGTTAATTTCAATACTTTAATCAACTCAATTCAATCTCTATTAACTGTTCCCCAATCTGCCACAACTAGGCAAGAACGCTTTGACCAAGAATGCTGTGAAGCCTGAAACTCTTTAAGGCACCTTTTTAAATTCTATAAAGAGAAATCTAACTCTTGTTCAACATTATAGAGTTCATGAGATAGGAAATACAAACAGTTGATCTGTCCAAAAAACCAAAAAGGAATATACGAGCATCTCGGGAATGTCTGATAGCAGTGGCCAGTGTAAATAATCCCACCCTTTTTCTCAAAAAATATTTACAATCCATCATTTCAGATACCATCCCATATTTGAGAAGACTATTTTGCATCCATGTATGGTCAAACGGAGAATTCCCTGACAGACTTGGAGCCAGATATAACTTCCTTCCCTACTGGCCCCCAGTCTCTTGTCTAGAAATCAGGAATTTAATTAAAGAGCTCAAACCAGGGAAAGCACCTGGTGCAGATTTTATTACTTGTGAGGTAATAAAAATGACTTAGATTGGAGAAGCCTAGTGCTAACCTCACTTTTTACTGAAATAGATTGTACAGCTACAGTCCCAAAAGACTGGGGCTTAGCCATTATAATTCCAATATATAAGAAGGGTAAAAGAGATGATCCAGCCAATTTTCATCAAATTAATCTGCTAAGTTAGATCAGTAAAATGTATGGTAAACATCTACAGGTTAAATTAATGGACTGTATGGAATCTGAGAACATTTTGAGGGATGAACAGACTGAATTTTGGGAAGGAAGATCAACAACAGATCATGCAATGGTACTGCAACACCTAATAAAGAAGTATTCTCATCAAGCCGATCAATCTCTCTATGCAGCATTTATTGACTTCAAGTTAGCATTTGACTCAGTACCTAGATCTAGACTGTGGAATAAACCTAAAAGTACCACAGTAGACAAGCACTTACTTCTGCTGCTCATCAAAATTCATGAGAATACTAGATTAAAGGTCAGGTGCAGCAACAGAAGACATTTCACCAAGGAAATACAAGTAAAGAAGGTAGTTAGACAGGGATAAGTATTAGCTCCAATTTTAATCAATTACTGTATAAACTCACTGATTCCTTACTTAAGTAACTCTACTTTCCATCTCCCTAAACTAGCTCACAGGCACATTAATCTATTACTATATGCCAATGATGCAGTAATCTTGTCACTGAGTCCTGTAGGCCTTAAGAGAGCACTAAGGTCGCTCATTCACTATTTTCCTGAAGAGGAACCGATAATAAATTATTCCAAGACTAAGATCCTTAACTTTTCAAAATGCCCCAAGCAGAGAAGTTGGGCAGGTTAAGATCTTTAGATATTTGGGGGTAGTTTTCCAAGCCTCAGGAAGTAGAAATGGCCATTTAGATTATGTTTTTCATAATGCACCAAGAACTGCTATAGCCATTCAAAATTATTATTTCACTGATCTTCACTGACTTTCCAGCAATACTATTGTAAGATTTGGATTAGATCAAGCAAAATCTGTTGTAAGAGAAAGGAACTTAGATATAGAATGTCAGACAGAAATTGCTGCCTTTCCTAACCACACATTTGCCTACAATCAAATGCTGGTTTCTAAACTGGCTACATACTTATACTATGTCACAGTACCCAAATTTAGGAGAGCTTTATCATTGACTCAATTCAATGTTCTCATCACAGTGGTACTGGAAGGGAAATATGGGAGAATTCCCTTTGAGACCCGATTTTGCTCTTTTGATACCGGTGCTATAGAAACTACAGTCCATGTACTTTTGTATTGTTAATTTTATAGGGATATTCGCCAACAGTTGATTATCCTATTTCTAACCAAATTCCCAGGACACTGTGATGTTTTTTAACCTACAATATCTGTTGGATAAGCAGGAACAAACTGTTATATTTAAAGTAGCTAAATTCTGCTATATTATGTGTAAGATATGCCTTCAAATGATTAACAGTCATTGATGTGAGATATCAGATGTTAACTTGTTACTCACTTTTATGACGGTCTTCATTATTTTATTGGTCAATGACTGAAATAAAGTGTCTGTCTGTCTACATGTTGTACATATTATGTTCATTTCACTTCATTTCACATCAATGTTATCCCCATCTCTTTTAGTATAGTACAACACATTCTGATACAATATATGTTCTGTGTAACTTCCTACCTTCCCTTAGTTAGAGGGTGATGAATAATTTACCTCAACTTCGAAAATGATCATCCAAGTTCTCCTCCTCTATTTCTGTCACTTGACATTTTCTAATTACCTATCAGTCCATAACGTTTTCCTTTAATGCACACGTAAGCTACCCATGTCATGAATCCTTATATTTACATTATAGTAGATTCTGTATAGTTCATTTACACATGTCCGAACCAGACTCAATCAATCTATCAAATTTATTTTTTTCTCCATTTTTTACCCAAAAGCTTTAATAATGGTTCCCATTCTTCTTTGCTTTTTTGGCAAATTTTTCTTTCATCTGAGTTGTCAAATTACCTAACTCCTTCAGTTTTATTATTTCACACAACCAACCTTCCATATGTGGTGTTTCTTTACAATTCCATAGTTTTGCAAATACATTTCTCACTGCTGTGACCATCACTCCTTCAGCTTCTATTTCTTCTCTCATTTTTCATTCTGATAGTTTCGGGGGGGGGGGGCTGACTTAATATATCTTTGTATCTCTACCAGTTTCTTTAGAGTCTTTCCATTTTCCAAAGAAAACAACTGAGAGCAACACCCAAGGGAATTTTCCTGTATGTTGAGTTCTTATATTTCATTCATATTCTTAATACAGCTTTTTGATTAAAATGATTTTGAAAATCCTTGTCAACTTTGGCTTTCCCATACCAGATATAAGTGTGTCAGCCAAATCTAATATCTGATCCTTTAACTGTAAGTGTTCTTTCATTTCATAAATTGATCCAATCAGCTAACCATGTCATTCCATTTGCATAGAAGAAAGTTTTAAGGTCTGGGACTGCACATCCACCTAAGGTCTGCACATCCACCTCTCACTTTCAAATCTGTTAGGATTTTCCTTTTTATTCTTCATTTTCTGCCTGCCCAGAGAAATTTCAATATATCTTTTTGCCATATTTGAAATGCTTTATCAGGGTTTAATTTACAGTTATTGGTAAATTTTGGATTAGAAAACTGGGTAAAACATTCATTTTGATAGTAGAAAACCTTTCTAATAAGGATAAATATAGCTTTGACCATCTTTCCAAGTCTTTCTTTATTTCCTTCCATGTCATTTCATAATTGTTTTCAAAAAGTTCATTGTTCTGTTTTGAAATCCAGATTCTGAGATATTTTACTTTCTTTTCCAATTTAAATCCTGATTCCTTCACCAATTCCTCCTCTTCTTTCTTTCTCAGATTCTTTGTTAAGATCACTGTCTTTTCCTTGTTGACTTTGAATCCAGACACCTCCTGAATTTTTAAAAGTGTTTCTATTAATTTTCCCAAGCTTTGTTGGGGATCTTCTAAGAATAAAACCAGGTCATCATCAAAAGCTTTCAACTTGTAGATTTGACCTTTCATTCATATTCCTTTTATTTTTGTGTCATTATGGATATTTCTGTTCAACATCTCAAGAATCATTATACATAAAAATGGTGAAAGAGGACACTCTTGTCTAGTTACTTTTTTAATTTTGAGTGTATTTTTTTAACACCATTTATAATTATCTGGGCTTCTTGGTCTTTATAAATTGCATCTATCCATGATAGAAAATCTTTTCAGTAGTTCCTTTAGGAATGTCTAGTTTACCATGTCAAAAGCTTTATTGGCATTAACAAAAATCATTGCTATTTTTTTCTCATTATGTCTTTCAAAATGTTCTATTACAATTAGCACAGTTCCAATAATATTTTAAAGAAATCTTCTAAGCAAGAAGCCATTTGATCTTCATGTATTAGAGTAGGAAGAACTTTTTAAAACTTCCAGCCAATATCGATATTTTATAATCAATGTTCGACAACAAAATTGGTGTGTAATTTTTGGGTTCGAACAGATTTTTCCCTTCTTTTGGAATAATTGTTATACTAGTATTATTCCACATCTCCAGTTTCTCTTTTTTCAGTATTTCATTACATGTTTTAGTATTTCATTACATTACATGCATTTAATTCTTTTCTTTGTTCTTCTGAGAATTTCAAAATAACCCATTTATCTAAGCATGACAACAGCTGATTATGTTCGTTTGGCAACAAGGATTTCATATCAAACAATTCTTTGTATTGAATATGGGCTTTATTGAGTCTTGATCCATCGTCGTTCTGTTATCTTTTTTTTATTTCCAGAATTAATTGCTTTTCTTTTTCTTTTCTTTTCTTATAAGCCAGCCATTTACCCAGCTTGTTAGCATATTCAAAATACCTTTGAAGAGCCAATTTTACCTTCTTTATTTCTATAGCATATTCTTCTTTTAATTGGTTTTGTAAAATCTTAATCTCATTTAATATGTCTTTATTTGAGGAACAATTTCTCAATTCTGTTTCTCTTTTCAGCATTTCATCAAGAATTTTTTAAATTCTGTTTGCTCTTCTCTTTTTAATTTCTGAGCCCCACTTGATAAAGTGGCCTCTTAGAACAGCCCTACTGCCATTTTGGACTGTTTTCATAGAGATTTCTTCTGTGATATTCTCTTTAAAGTATAGCTTCAGTGTTTCTTTGGCTTTCTGAATGTATTCTTCTTCTTGAAGTATTGCATCATTTAATCTTCAATTTATTTATTTTTTTCTTAGCACGAATTCCATCTGTATAGGATTATGGTCTGATGTTATTTTTGGCAGGATGTCAATCTATTTATATTCATACGGAATGCTTTGATGTTAAAAACAAATCAATTATTGACATGGATTTATGTTAATCAGAGAAGGAAGTGTATTCCTTCATATCTCCATTCTTGAACCTCCATACATCTAGTAACACCAATTTGTTCATTGTCACAAAAAAAAATTCTTTGGGAGTTTTCCTCCGTTTTCCCTAATCTTTCTTCAAGATGTTCTATCTAATAATGGATTTATAACCCCATTCATATCTCCCAAAATTAGCATATTTTCTTGATTCCTTTCTTGGGAATAGCTCATAATTTCTTCCATTAGTTAACTAAAAAAAGTTTCATTTTCAGGAGGAGTATAAATTTGAACTATCAATAATTTAATGTTCAATAGATTACTTCTAAGCCTGTATAGTAGCTATTTGTGACCTTGAAGATTTCTTCTACTATGCATTTTGAGTTGACATACAACAGTACTCCCCTTTTCTTTTTTTATATATTAATGCAAAGCATTGACCCAATTGAGGATTGTATATACTTTAGGACCTTATCGCATAGGCAGACTTCTTGCAAAGAAAGTATATCCAAATGCATTTTTTCAGAATGATGGAAAATTTGTCTTTTTTATATATAGAAAAGTTTTTTTTTAAGTTGGTAGAGAAAGCAAAAGAATTTTGGGAGAATAACTTAGTGAGAAACCCAAAGAAACAGAAAATGGAAATAAACAGCAAACCTCCCAAAGAAGGGAAGAAGAATTAGAATTAGAAGAATCAGAAGAAATCCAAGAAGACCTAAATGACCAGGAAGAAAATAAAGAAATACAACAAGTTCCAAATGACCAAGAAAGAAACTCTGACAGGGTTATATCAGGTTTTAGGAAGTCAGAAACAGAAAGTTCACTCACTTTAATAAATAATAAATCATAGAACAAATCAGTGAAATTAATGGAGTCTGCCTTTGAAGTAGATCAAAATCATCAATAAAGTTAAAAAATCAATTTGGGTGAAAGTAAACTGCCTTAACAGCTGCTTGGTGACAACGGGGCTTCCCACCTCCCCTCCAATCTATCCAGCCCATGCAGACCCCCCTTGTCCCCCACAAACCTTAGATCAGAGATAGGACAGGGCTAGCTCCTGCTGCCAAGGAACAACATAGAATTCAGGAACTCTGTACTATGTTCTTAATTTAAAAATTTTTGTTTGTTTGTTGTATTTGTCGCAATCTTCCTTTCCAAATTCAAACAGCTGTGAAATGTTGCTATCTTACCCTATCTGAGTATGTGAGCTGTGTTTGTTATAAATTTGACAATGTGCTTTTTAAATTGGACTATATATTACTGTGGAGTTTTGTTTTTATGAGTGGTAAGATAGTAGATCCAATCTGACCTTGAAAATTAATCAAGGTTAGAACTGCTTAGTACTTGGATGAGGAAATGCCAAGGAATACCAAGTGTTGTAGAATCATAGAATCATAGAAATGTAGAGTTGGAAGAGACCACACGGGCCATGCAGTCCAACCACCTGGCATGCAGGAACACCCTCAAAGCACTCCCGACAGATGGCCATCCAGCCTCTGCTTAAAAACCTCCAAAGAAGGAGACTCCACCACACTCCGAGGCAGCATATTCCACTGCCGGACAGCCCTGACCGTCAGGAAGTTCTTCCTGAGGTTCAGGTGGAATCTCCTTTCCTGCAGCTTGAATCCATTGCTCCTTGTCCTGGTCTCTGGAGCAGCAGAAAACAAGCCCTCTCCCTCCTCTACATGGCATCCCTTCAAATATTTAAACATGGCTATCATGTCCCCTCTTAACCTTCTCTTCTGCAGACTAAACATACCCAGTTCTCTAAGTCTATCCTCATAGGGCATGTCCTCCAGGCCTCTCACCATTTTGGTTGCCCTCCTCTGGACCTGCTCCAGCCTGACCATGTCCTTCTTGAATCGGGGTGCCCAGAACTGGACACAGTATTCAAGATGAGGTCTAACCAAAGCAGAGTAAAGTGGTACCAGTACCTCCCTCGGTCTAGACACCATACTCCTAATGATGCAGTCGAGAATTGCACTGGCTTTTTTGGCTGCTGCATCACACTGCTGACTCATGTTCAGCTTGTGGTCTATTAAGACTCCTAGATCCCTTTCACACGTACTGCCATCCAGCCACGTGTCCCCCATCCTATATTTCTGTATTCCATTTTTTCTACCTAAGTGTAGGACCTTACACTTCTCTCTGTTGAATTTCATTTTGTTAGCTTTGGCCCAGCTCTCCAATCTATCCAGGTCATTTTGAATTTTGATCCTGTCCTCTGGTGTATCAGCAACCCCTCCCAATTTGGTGTAATTTGCTAATTTGATGAGCATGCCCTTTAGTCCTTCATCCAAGTCGTTGATGACAATATTGAACAGCACTGGGCCCAGGACAGAACCCTGTGGCAGCCCGCTAGTCACTTCTCTCTAGGATGAAAAGCAGCCACTCGTGATCACCCTTTGGGTTTGGTCGGTCAACCAATTACAAATCCAACTAACAGTAGCCCCGTCCAGCCCGCATTTTACTAGCTTCTTTGCAAGAATGTCATGGGGAAACTTTGTCAAAGGCCTTACTGAAATCAAGATATGCTACATCCACAGTATTCCCTTCATCTATCAAGCTAGTAACTCTATCATAAAAGAGATAAGATTAGTCTGGCAGGACTTATTTTTGAGAAATCCATGTTGACTTCTCGTGATTACTGCACTGCTTTCTAAGTGATTAGAAACTGACTGCTTAATGATCTGCTCCAGGATCTTTCCGGGTACTGATGTCAGGCTGACTGGGCAATAATTATTTGGGTCCTCTTTTTTCCCCTTCTTGAAGATGGGGACAACATTTGCTCTCCTCCAGTCTGCTGGAACTTCTCCTGTCCTCCAAGATTTCTAAAAGATTATAGCAAGCGGTTCCGAAATGACCTCTGCCAGTTCTTTTTATTGTTTTTGATGTCTCTGGTCAGCCTAAGTTCGTTCTGTGCTTCAGCCTTTCTGACCTCCTCCCTACATCTCCTAGCTACTTGCTTAAATTCTTCTTTGGTGGTTTCCCCCTTCTTCCATTTCCTGTACTTGTTTCTCTTAACACTTAGCTCAACAGAGAGTTCTTTAGTCAACCATTCTGGTTTCTTCAGATGCCTTCCATTTTTCCTCCTTATTGGCACAGTTTTAGACTGTGCCTTCAGTATCTCCCTTTTAAGGAACTCCCATGCCTCCTGAACTCCTTTCTCTTTCACTATTCTTGACCACGGAATTCCAGCCAGCAGCTCCCTAAGTTTACGGAAGTCCGCTTTTTTAAAATCTAAGATGAGTGTCTGGCTACACTTATCTTCTCCTTCCCACTGAATGCCAAATTTCAATAGGGCATGGTCACTCCCCCCAAAGATCCAACCACTTCTACCTCATTAACAAGGTCATCCCTATTGGTCAGGATCAGATCTAGAATATTTGATCCCCTTGTGGCCTCTTCCACCTTCTGGACCATGAAATTGTCTGCAAGACAAGCAAGAAACTTGCTGGACCTTGCTGTCTTGGCAGAGTTTGACTGCCAACATATATCCGGGTAATTGAAATCTCCCATTATTACTGCATCTCTCCTTTTTGAATGTGCAGTCATTTGGTTGAGGAAGGTGTCATCAAAGTCCTTAGTCTGGGTTGGAGGTCTTTAGTAAACCCCCACCAGAATATCCCTATTGTTTCTCGCTCCCTTAATTCTTACCCAGATGCTCTCGACCTGGCTTTCTGGGTTTAAGTCACGGATCTCTTCACAGGTGAAAACATCCTTGACATACAAGGCTACCCCTTCTCCTTTCTTGCTTGGTCTATTTTTACAAAATAGCCTATACCACTCTATTCCTACATTCCAATCATGAGACTCATCCCACGAGGTCTCAGTGATGCCTATCAAATCGTATTTATTTTGTTGTACTAGGAGTTCAAGTTCATCTTGCTTGTTTCCCATACTCCGTGCATTAGTGTAGATACACTTAAGGCCCCCGGCCCTTCCTGCAAGTCCTGTACTATAGTTTCTACTCCTCCCACCATTGGACGCTTGTACTACTTGTCCAACATCATTTGGGCCTTTTCCCCCTGCGCTCACCGAGTCCTGGCCTTGAATAATATTGTCTCCCTTCCCAGCGGAACTTAGTTTAAAGACCTCTTAATCCTCCTTGTGAGACTGTTTGCAAAAACACTCCTGCCAAGTTTCGTGAAGTGCAGCCCATCCCTTGCCAGAAGCCCACGTTCTTGGAAATTCAGGCCGTGTTCAAAAAACCCAAACCGTTGCCGGTGGCACCATGTGCGGAGCCAGTTGCTGACCTCTGCTATTGCCCTTTCCCTACGTGCGCCATATCCTTGAACAGGGAGGAGAGACGAAATAACCACCTGTGCACCAAGGTCCTTAAGCTTCGTCCCCATAAGCTCATAGTCCTTTGCGATGTGGTAAAAGCTGCTCCTCGCAGTGTCATTGGTTCCGACATGAACCAAAATGAGGGGCTTATGGTCAGTGGGCTTGACCAACCTGGTTAGCCTCTCCGTTATGTGGTTGATCTTGGCCCCAGGAAGACAGCAGACCTCTCGATTGAGCTTGTCCGGTTTGCAAATTGCCATTTCGGTTCCTCTGAGCAAGGAGTCCCCAACAACCAGAACTTGCCTCCTCTGAGACTTGTCCAGGGCTCCTCGATGAGCATGTTCTTCTAGGACTGCCTGGGCATTCTGTTGAGACTGGGAGCACTGATCTAGTTCCTGTTGCCGAAGTTGGATTCCTTCTCGCTGACATTCAAAGTAAGCTACTTTTTCAGGAGAAGGCAATGGCAAATTGCTTCTGAGTATTCCTTGCCTAAGAAAACCCAATGAAATTCATGACAGACAATCTTGAAAGTGCAAGCACACACACATACACAGAGCAACTTCAACAAATTCAAACAAACTTCAGGAATCCATACTTTCTTGCCTCTGGCTTTAAGTTTGAAAACACTAGAGTACCTGTACCTTTAAACAAAGGGATGGCACATCTGTTCAAGTTCAGTCATTTGATAGCATGTAACAGTATCTACCACACAGAGAGAACTATTACTAATGGTAATATTTAAAAAAGAGTGCTGTTATTTAAACAAAATGAAACAATATTTCAAACATACACCATTGCTGTTGCCACAGAAATTATATGTTCCTTTCCCTATTATTCTTCACAAGTAGTGACTGTGATAAGCCCTGGGATCTATGGGCCTCATCTGGTGGGACAAAATGGACTTTACAGGATATATGTCTTCAGAAAATACACTAAATGTACAGAAATGTGAATGTTTATTGCATGAAAAAAACCTGAAGCATAACATCCAGCATAACAGTCAGTCTCACAGAATAGAGTTGGAAGGAATTACACGAGCCATTCATTTCCACCCCCTGCCATCCGGGAAGGCACAGCTAAAGCATCCCAGAAAGATGCCCAACCAACTTCTGTTTAAAGACTTCCAAAGACAGAGACTCCAGCACCCACTGGGGCAATCTATTAGGTTTTCCTAATATTTAGGTGGTTTTTCCTTTCTTTTGTGGTAGTTTTCAAAGAAGTATCTGTGTTAGTCTCTTGCAACATAAGAAGGGGGAGAAAAAAGTAGCACCTTTAAGACTAACTGGCTGCTATTTTTGTATTAACTTTTGTGGCTATAACATTATTTCTTCAGATGCACTTTGACCACTTGGTACTCCATCTGAAGAAGCGGATCTACGTCTATGAAAGCTCATGCAAAAATAAAAACCAGTCAGTCTTACAGATGTTGCCACGCCTCCCCCTTTTCCTTGTATAATAAATCCAAAGTGGACATGATCACTTGAGCCTAAGGATCCCATTATTTCCACCTCATTGACCAGTTCATCTCTGTTAGTTAGGATCAAATCTAAAATAGCTGACCCTATTTTTGCTTCTTCCACCTTTTGTACAATGAAATCGTCTTCAAGGCTAGTGAAGAATTTGTTGGACCTTACACTCTCAGCAGATTGTGACTTCCCACAAATACAGTGTGGTTGAAATCTCCCATTACTAGTATCTCTCTCCTTTTTAACAGTTTGCTTATTTATTTTAGGAAACATGATCCAAGTCTTCAGTCTAGTTGGGGGGTTTATAGCAGATGCCTTCAATGAGGTCACACTTGTTTCTCTTGGTATGTGATAGTCTTTGGAGTAGCAAAAAATAAATTCTTTTCATCTTCCTTATGACATCCCTTTAAATATTTAAAGAGGGCTATTGTATCACTTCTCCATCTTCTCTCCTCAAAGCTAAACAAGCCCAGCTCCCTAAGTTGTCCCTCACAGGGACTGGATTTCAAAGCTTCTACCATCTCTGTTGCCCTCTTATGGACACATTACATTGTGTAAACCTGAAAAGTACTAGATATTTCCTGCTTTTCTAAGTGTAAGTTTTAGTTAGATTTTTTTCTATTTCACGGTTATTTAAATCTGGATTATTAAGTATAGACATGATTTACTAATGTATATACCCAGCGTTGCCCGGGGTTTTATTTTCTCATAGGTAATACTTGTTAGAAAGATTTGAGATCCTGTGTCTCTAATCCCCCAAACTGTCTTGTCCAGTACCTGTAACTTTCCCCATATTCTCCAATCCAATTCGTATTCAGAGTTATCATACAGAGGTTGGGTTCCTGAGGGTTGGGTTCCTGTCCTCCTCCTTGCTGCTAGGCCTCATTTCCATAGCAACCAGCCTATTCAAGACAGACACAGTTGACTGAGGCCCAAGAGCTCTTTGGTTGTGCATTCTAAAGGCCCCTCTTTCAACTGCAAGCCCCAGGATTCCATAGAATCTTCTTAAGCAGCCAGTCATACTAGGTCTTCACCTGACACAGCCAATCATGTGTAGTCTTTGCCTGACACAGACAAACAAACTCTGACTTTTATATATATGTCTTAAGTACATACACAACTGGAGTATAAGCTATCTGACAGAATGGATTTTTCCCTATGGGTTTTATGACCTTCATGGGAGAGCCTTTTTTCAGCTACACTACTCCCGAGACACATTTGCTGAGGACTCATGAGCGGGCCTTCCGCGTTGTGAAATTCCCTTCTAAGAGAGGTTAGACTGCCCACTGGTGTAATTTCATTGGCAGACCAGAAGGGATGGCAAAGGAAAGAGCTTTAATAGTAGGGTATTGTACAATCCTCCTCCAGATGTGTTTTTAATCTGTTTAAAACTATTTTTAATTTGGCTGATGTTTTAATGCGATCATCTTTTTAACAGTATTTAAATATTATAATTTTGAGTTTTTATTTTTCAATCATGTTGCAAGTTACTTTGAGTCCCACGATTGGGAGACAGGTGAAATGTAAAATGATAAAGAGGCATGCTAAAGCATTGAGATAACTTCTTTAAGTACTTTTCACTCTACATGTATGAACATTTCTTTTTTCTGAATATGTTTGCAAATATAGAAATGTTCCAGGATGCATGTGAATTCTGCAAAGAGAACATATTTTTCAGATCAACAGCATGTATTACATAATTTCGCAAAAATCTAAAATCTACAGCCTTTCAAGGGCATAATACAGTTCTGGGTATCAACATTATTTCAGATCATAAAGTATAAATTTCATTCAATCAGCAGGAGCACAAAAAATATTATCAAAAGGTTTGGCAGATATGCTTAAAATATAAATTAAATTTGTTGAATCAGACTTTAACAAGCAAACAGTCATTCAAAATCATTTGATACAGAAATATTAAACTGGTTGTAGCATATTTATAGAATCACAACAAAATGGTTAAAGGCAGAAATAGTTTGGCAGCTAGAAATAAGGCTGCTTCTACTATAATTGCACCACATGTATGTGTTCCTATTAAGTCTGATTGATCCTTAATGGTTCAATTCTCAACATGTCTATTCATAAATTAATCTCATGTTCTTCTATGAAGGTTACTACCAAGTCAATGTGTATAGTATGGGTCAGAACTTCAGATGCTGTTAAATTGCAACTCCCAGCAGCCCCAACCAAGGTAGCCAATGGAAAATAATATTGGAAGTTGCAGTTCAAAACCAACTTTAGGGACACACAATTCCAACTTTTGGTGCATAATACCGACGCCTTAACAGTGCAATTCTGGACAAGTCTACTCAAAAGTAAGCTCTACTTGAGTCCACTACAGTAAGTCTCAATAAACTCAACAGAGCTAACTTCTGAATACGCATGTGTAAGGTTGCATTGCAAGCTGTTTATCTTCTTCTTTAAGGGAGAACAAAAAAATACATTTTAGCTTTTGATAAGACACATTTCAAGTGCTGGTTCACTGACATGACACAGAACAATTTAAGTAAAGAAAATATCCAATGGGTTTGGAAAAGTGTTACCCAATAAACCAAAAAGGGAAAATGAAAAAGTTACCAAAAATGGATTTTTAAGATAATATTCTATGTATGATCTAAAACTAAAGAAACATAGAAATAGTGAGCCAAAGAAACATACAAACAGTGGTTTTGAATTAACACCATACTGAGTAAATTACAAGTTTCTTTGCATTTCTGGACTCAACATATTCCATAAATGTATATGAAGTGTAACTAAAAACATTTTCTGTTTGCTAAATGAGGATGTGAAAGTTCTAGAAGAAAAAAGAAAGAGACAAAGATGCAATTCAAACAGAAGTATTTTTCTTTTTCTGTATCAAATAGGAAAAGGCAGCAATGAAAGTTAGGATAGCGGAGGCAACAGGTTTCAGAGGTACGGAGCCCATAGGAAGAAGAAAGCTGTATCAGACGGGCTTGAAACGTGCACAACAATAAACTGTTGGAGAAAAGAAAGCAAACCATATATTAACTACTGAAGAAAAACATTTTAGGCTACAAACCTGCACTCAGTGAATTCACTGGGATTAGTTCTGAGTTGGCATATAGAAAATTGCACTACACATTACCATGTTTATTTATGCTTGCTGTTAGCATGGCTAAATGTAATTTTTACAAGCAGAATCATGTCCAGCTGTTCTGGACCAGGGATGTTTAGCTTCAGTACTGACAGAGGCCACAGTATTCTCTAAAGCACAGTATCCTCTAAACCTCTGGTTTAAAAAAAATAAAGGAAACTTGGGGTAGAAACAAGTTGAAAAGTCATAGCACAGAATGTTTGGCATGAATTGGTAAAAAGAAATGAAATTCAGGCCCCCTGAAATAGCAGGTCATTTTGACTAATTTACAGGTTAGAGATAAGTCCACTTTTAGGAGTAATAGGAATGGTGGTTATCTATGTTTCAAAAAATTAATAAAAATGTTGCTATAGATCACAATGAAACCAACAGCAGAACTCCTGTTTCATCTACACACCCATCATCCTATCCACAAATGTCCTGGATGAATGATTACCCATGGCATTTTGAGAGATGTTCCTGATCTGTTCCTGGGGCCATTTTGAACAGAAAGAAATGGCGGCCTGGCCAAAAAAGAACTCACCACCAGTGGCATCAGGCAAAATGAACCAAAACAAACAAAAAACTTGGAGACTAAATAGCTAGAAAATAATTGCTGCTTTTTTAAATGTAGACTCTTAACAAGGAAATGATACACCCCCTCCCTTTGGAAAAATTGCTCTGCAATTCACCACATGCAAATGTAGGAGCACATGTGCGGGGCTAGATCCTTGGGTGTTTTTCAGAAGTTCCCCAGTAAGATTGTTACTGCTGCTAACAAGCTTCCCTCTGTTATCAGACGCCTGTACTGCAGAGCCCAATTAAATGTATTGCATTTCAGTGAAACATACAGCTATGGAGAAACAAGAAGTGTATGTTAGGGAGGAAGTAGGAAAATAGTAAATCTGGAGTTACTGGTAGATCTCTGGGTGATCTGTAGCATATTGATATTATTTATTGATCTATATCCCACTTTCCCCCAAGCATTCTGCCAATTGTTTAACAGAAGCACCAAACAGAATGAGTACTCTCCTCCCACCTCAATCTGTTCTTGAAAAAATAACTTGCAGTAGCCAAAGCAGAAGTTGCATGTGGAAAGACCATTCAGTGCCATTCAGTTTTGGTATGCAAAACAAATTTTTGGGCTTGGAATCATTTAACTCTAAGTGTACATTGGTTGCCCGAGGTTTGTTTGATGGATCTCAGGGCTCTACCAAATAAAAGTAGAACTAAAAGCTTTAACTCTGCCCTTGGCTTTTCTAGGAAGCACTCTTGATTGATGCTGAATGCAACCTTTCGAACACCTTCCATATGAAAAATCCAGGGGGGGTGGTCCTGTAAAATTATGCATTATAGAAACAGATTATATACCATCTTGAGTCTGGAGCCACTGGATAGCAATAGAGGGGCTCCAGAATGGACAAGCCTCAACTAACTGCCAATCCTTAACTTGAATAGAATCTTAGTGGACATGTATTGTCCAAAGAGGACCATGTTTCAAAACAAAGAGGTACAACATATTGCTGTCTAGAGTTAGCAGAACCACTACACATTTAGTGCAATTTTGAAGCTGCAACTCAATATCACTAAACTGAAAATAAACCCCACTGAACTCAACAGGAGTAACTTCTGAATAGATATGTTTCAGATTGAAGTGTACTCTCAGAAATAGTCTCACTGAATTTAAAGAGAATTACTACCATTAAGTCACTGAATTTTTCCAAAGCATGTAAAACAAATTACTGCTTTAAAGCATCCACTGAGTTCAGTTATGTCCATAGACAAAATGGCTAATAATGTTAGTACTTCACGCAAGGCATGTATATCTGTATGCTTAGGGGTCCAAATTTCAACAGGATGAACTGTTTAAAGCATCTTTCTAGGAGGCCAAAAGTTGCTTCTGATTAATTAGCTCCAGCCAATCTCACAAGAACTGGACTTTAAATAAATAAATACAAGGAAATAAATTTCTGTACATTTCTTCAGGAATGATCTACTGTTTAACCTCATTCTCTTCTCATAATAATATGAACTCTGGATCCCAGTAACGTGTATTCTCCCCTTCCCATGTGTGGGCACATTAGATAAAAATTGAATTATGATAAAAATAATGTTTTCAGTCTCCTTGTGTACTTTCTGTGATTTAATTGTTATATCCTGTTAAATATCTAGAAATCTTAGAGTGATGTATAATAATTTTTACTGAAACAAAGCCATCAAATTCTGCTATTAGGAGCAGAGGAAGAGTTATTGGGAAAGAAATACTTGACACTTTTTTATGCCATGCCTGTTTCCTTCCAAAATTATCTCCTTAAAATTATTTTTTCCTGCTGCAGGGATACCATTCCATAAGTACTGATTAGTTTCCTAACTAATCAGTATTACACAGACATGTGTTTTCCTTACCTGGAGCAGCTGAGATTAACCAAAAAAAATCCAGAGTTAAGTCTTGCCAGAGGTTTTCAATATGCAAAAAAACCAAACAGTGCTAATTGTCAAGAGGGTGTATATGAGTAAAATTGCAGAACAGAACAATGGCAATACAGGCCAAATGAAGCACTGATATTAATAAAACAAATCTAGAGCAGTAATATACATACTGGAAATGTGTATCAGTTAATAATATCTAAACCAAGCTGTAATTGTGACGTAGCATTTATTCAAAACACTGCCATGAACAATATTAGCTATTTCATATAATTCTTGTATTAAACCTAAATAAAATATAAAGTAGCTGTTGCAAATGATGCTAGGAAAAGCTTGGTATTAGTAAGTACTGGAAGCAAGTACCTTTTAGGATCAAAAGGCAAGATCAAGCACACTTTAAAAAAATAACTACACTGTTTATAAACCACTGGATTTAAACCAATCAGCACTGGTTTTTATCATCTCATTCATCTGACACTGTTTCAGACTGCAGGCATGTCTATTTTTTTTCTATTTTAAAAAAGTCTGTTTTTTTTAAAAAAAATTATTAAAGTGTAGACTTTGTTTTTCATTACACATTTCTAGTGTTTTTAAATGTTCTGCTTAAAAAAGGATTTTTTTTGCTTAATTTGTCTCTCAACTACTTCCCAACTACCCAGAATTTGTTCACTAAAAGACTTTTGTATAGTGAGATATTTGCAGAGAGACACCCTGAAGCCTATAGGTTGAATATAGGTTTAAGTAATAATGCAGATGAATATATTTATTGGAAATGGGATGCAAATTTCAGTAAAAGTGAGGGAACAACAACAAAGTTTAGAAAAACCAAAACCAAAATAATCAACTCCCATCATTTTAGCATTCAAACACAAGAAGCATTATATTACAAATAATTACCTTTGCAAGATCATGATTATTATCTGCAAAGAACTGATACTCTTGTTTTCAGTATATTAGTCAATACTTACAAGCATATCGTGCATCAAACATTATCCATCATGCACCAAGCATTTTAAAAGGAGAACAAATTGGAAAAGAAAACACATATATGGCTGGAAAGAAAACAGAGGAAAGTCTGGAAAAGGATCCCTTTTGCTGCCATAGATGTGAAGAAAAAGAAGTGTACAATTATTCAAACATACGCTTAGGTACCAGCTTGGTTGAGTCTGAAACATCTGCTTCACTGTACAGTACAGGTGTTTCCATAGTATCTCTGTCAGGAGGAGGGTATGGTGGGGGTGAGGGAATCCCTAACTGGAGTGAACAACGTGTGTTGCCTCTAGGAGGCTTTTGTGGCATATGCCATCCATTACCTATAGGGGAAATCAATTGGACTTCACTCATTACTTTTATCATCAAATCAAATATTTATGGTTTCATTGCCCTACAATAAAAGTAATAATCACCTCCTCAAATCATCACCTGGCTATTACTGTTTGGATGATGGGCCATCCTGAAGTATAAGGAATCTGGAAATATAGATTTATTTTTCAAATCTTCAAAGCATGCATACAGAATACCAGAATGGATCTCCTTGTCATGCATAAGTGGAATTCCAATTTCCTTGGAATCATCTCCTTGGGTTTTAGATTGTCTCATCAAGTTAAAAAAAAAGGACCCAGTATGATGTCCTTGAATCAAATGTTGTTCCTTCTTCTGCCTGACAATTGTGTTTAGTAGAATCATAGAATCATAGAATTGAAAGAGACCACAGAGGCCATCCAGTCCAATCCCCTGCCATGCAGGAACACACATCAAAGCACTCCCAATAGACAGGCATCCAGCCTCTGCTTAAAAACCTCCAAAGAAGGAGACTCCATCACACTCCAAGGCAGCATGTTTCACTGCTGAACAGCTCTGATGGTCAGGAAGTTCTTCTTGAGATTTAAGTGGAATCTCTTTTCCTGTACCTTGAATCTATTGCTCCTTATCCTAGTCTCTGGAGTAGAAGAAAATAAGCCCACTCCCTCCTTGACATGACATCCCTTCAAATATTTAAACATGGTTATCATGTCGCCTCTTAACCTTCTCTTCGGAAGACTAAACATACCCAGCTCCTTAAGCTGGTCCTCATAGGACATGGCTTCCAGACCCTTCATCATTTTGGTTGCCCTCCTCTGGACACACTCGAGCTTGTCAATATCCTTCTTGAAATGAGGTGCCCAGAACTGGACACAGTATTCCAGGTGAGGTCTAACCAAAGCAGAATAGAGTGGTACCATTACCTCCCTTGATCTAGACACCATACTCCTATTGATGAAACCGAGAATTGCATTGGCCTTCTTGGCTGCCGCACCACACTGCTGACTCATGTTCAGCTTGTGGTCCACCAAGACTCCTAGATCCTTTTCACACATACTGTTATCCAGCCATGTGTCCCCCATCCTGTATTTGTGCATTTCATTTTTTCTGCCTAAGTGTAGGACCTTACATTTGCCTCTGTTGAAATTCATTTTGTTAGCTTTGGTAGTTCTCCAATCTGTCCGGGTCATTTTGAATTTTGATCCTGTCCCCTGGCATATTAGCAACCCCTTCCAATTTGGTGTTATCTGCAAATTTGATCATCATGCTCTCTATTCCTTCATTCAAGTCATTGACGAAGATGTTGAATAGCACTGGGCCCAGGACAGAACCCTGTGGCACCTCACTAGTCACTTCTCTCCAGGATGAAAAGCAGCCACTGATGAGCACCCTTTGGGTTTGGTCAGTCAACCAATTACAATTCCACCTAACAGTAGCCCTGTCCAGCCCACATTTTACTAGCTGCTTTGAAAGAATGTCATGGGGAACTCTGCCTTACTGAGATCAAGATATGCTACATCCACAGCATTCCCTTCATTTATCAAGCTTGTATCATAAAAAGAGATAAGATTAGTCTGGCATGACTTATTTTTGAGAAACCCATGTTGACTTTTAGTGATCATAGCATTGCTTTCTAAGTAATTACAAACTGACTGTTTAATGATCTGCCCTAGGATCTTTCCTGGTATTGATGTCAGGCTGACTGGACGATAATTATTTGGGTCCTCTTTTTTTCCCTTTTTGAAAATGGGGACAACATTTCCCCTTCTCTAGTCTGCTGGGACTTCTCTTGTTCTCCAAGAATTCTCAAAGATTGGTTCTGAAATTACTTCTGCCAGTTCTTTTAATATCTTTAGATGTAATTTATCTGGCCCTGGAGACTTGAATTCATCTAGTGTACCCAGGTATTCCTGTACTACTTCTCTACCTATTCAGAGCCGCATTTTCCCCACTTCCTCACCTGCTCCCCACACCCCCAGGTTGATTACTTTTTTCCTTTTTGGAGAAAACTCAAGCAAAGAAGGTGTGAAGTAGTTCTGGCTTTTCTCTTTCCCCTGTTAGTACCTGGCCATCTTCTCCATGTAGCGACCCTTGTTTTTCCTTTCGCTGTGGACATATCTTAAAAAGCCCTTGTTATTGTTTTTAATCTCTCTGGAAAGCCTGAGTTTATTCTGTGCTTTAGCTTTTCTGACCTTCTCCCTACATATCCTGGCTTTTTGTTTGAATTCCTCTTTGGTGATTTCCTCACTTTTCCATTTCCTGTACATGTTTCTTTTATCACTTAGCTCAGCTGAGAGTTCTTTAGACACCTGCCATTTCCCCTCCTCAATGGAACAGTTTTAAACTCTGCCTTCAGTATCTCACTTTTAAGACACTCCTATCTGTTATGAACTCCCTTCTCTTTCAGTATTCTTGAGCACGGAATTTCAGCCAGTAATTCTCTAAGTTTACAGAAATCAGCTTTTTGAAAGTCTAGAATGTGTGTCTGGCTACACTTGGCTTCCCCTTCCCACTGAATGACAAATTGCAGTACAGAATGGTCACTCCCCACCAAGGATCCTACCACTTCCACTCCATTAACAAGGTCATTCCTGTTGGTCAGGATCAGATCTAAAATAGCTGATCTCCTTGTTGCCTCTTCCACCTTCTGGACCATGAAATTGTCTGCAAGGCAAGTGAGGAATTTGTTAGACCTTGTGCTCTTTGCTAAGAGTTTGACTGCCAACATATATCAGGATAGTTGAAATCTCCCATTACTACTGCATCTCTCCTTTTTGAATGTGTGGCCATCTGCTCCAGGAAGGTATCATCTAAATCGTCAGGCTAGCTTGGAGGTTGGTAGTAGACCCCCACAATAACATCCCTATTATTTCTCGTTCCTTTAATTCTTACCCAGATGCTCTCGACTTGGCTTCCTGGATTTAAGTCATGGATCTCTTAACAGGTGAAAACAGGTGAAAAGCTATTCCTCCTCTTTTCTTATTTGGATCTATTTCTGCAAAATAGGTTATGCCCTCCTATTACTACATTGCAATCATGAGACTCATCCCACCAGGTTTCAGTGATGCCTATTAAATCATATTTATTTTGTTGTATTCAGAGTTTGAGTTCATCTTGCTTATTTCCCTTGCTCTGTGCATTAGTGTAGAGACACTTAAGACCATGTGCCCTTCCTGCAAGTTATTTTCTAAAATTGCTTTTCCTCCTACTGTTGGTCTCTAGGACTACTTGGCCTGCTCTATCTATATCATTTGACCTTTTTTGGCCAGCACATGCTGAATTTTTGCCCTGAACAATATTGTCTCCTTCCCCATCAGAAATCAGTTTAAAGACTTCCTGATCATCTTCGCGAGACAATTAGCAAAAACATTCCAGCCAACAGCTGTGAGGTGAAGCCCATCCATTGCCAGAAGACCATCTTTGTGGAAATTCTGATCATGGTCCAAAAACCCAAATCTTCCCAGCTGTACCAACTGCAGAGCCAGTTGTTCACTTCCACTTTCTTCTCTCTCTTTGTGGGTCATGTCCTTCAACAAGGAGGAGAGAGGAAATCACAACCTGCGCACCAAGGTTCTTCAGCTTTCTACCTATAACCTCGTAATCTTTTGTGATCCACTGAAAGCTGTGTCTTGCAATGTTGTTGGTTCCCATGTGAATGAAAAGGAGAGGATTACGGTCAGTGTGCTTGACCAATCTTGTCAGCCTCTCTGTTATATCACTGATTTTGGCCCCAGGCAGACAGCACACCTCGTGATTCATCCTGTCAGGGTTCCAAATTGTTGGTTCCATTCCTCTCAGCAAGGAGTCCCCAACCACCAGAACTTGTCTCCTCTTAGGCTTGTCCAGGGTTATTCGATGAGCAGATTCTTCCAGGGTCTCCTGGACATTCTCTTCAGCCTGAGACTGTTGGTCTTGCTGCTGTTGGATTTTGTCCTGCTGCTGTTTGACTTCCTCTTGCTGATGTTCGATTTCCTCTTGGTGATGTTCTATTAACTCCTCCTGCTGTTCCATTACCTCCTCCAGCTGTTCCACTTCCTCTTTAATAAGGTCAAGAACCTGGAAGCGATTCTGTAGCTCAAAACTCTCTGTTTGGTTCTTGGCCCTTCTACTCCTACATGTCACATTCGCCCAAGCATCTGTCTCCTACCTCATCTGCTAGCTCCTCCATGTATTCCATCTTCAGGAAAGTCCTCTCTGCCCTATCCAAGAACTCCTCATCCTCCCTAGTAATATGAAGATTAGATACACGGCCCTCCAGCCGCTGAACCTTCACCTCTAAGAGGGCCACCAAGCTGCCTTTGCTGCAGGTGTATCCAATGATACCGTCTAGCAGGAGAAGCAGCATGCTACAGCTGTTGCAGGTAACTGCAGCAGCTCCCTCGCTATCCATACTTGATAATCTAGCCAGTCAAATTAAAAAGAGTAAAACTGGGCTTTCCCCTCAAACTCCCCTGGTAAAAACCCATATCAACACCCCTGTTTGCAAGCTCTAATTGTCAAACTTTCAGGACTGAGGCTGAACTTATACAGTGGTTCTAGTTACACCCCCAAGCTGCCCTACTGACCTGGACATTTGGTCAGGCAGAGTGTCTCAGGAGGGCCTCAACCCAAGAAGCAATGAACTCTTGCTAAACTTGTACAGCAAAAGTGCACGTGCCTTTGTTGCATGCTGCTGGGAGCAGTTATAAAGAGCTAATGGCTGCTAGCTCCTCCCCCTAGCAAGTCAGTTAATCAGTTAAACAGAATACACAAATAAAAGTAGCCTCAAACACATTATTCATCTGAATAAATGAATAAATGTTGTTAAAGCCTGTATTAAAGCCCTAGAAGTTATTATAATTTAGAGTTATATAAATGATATTAAGTCTACTGTCAATTTTTTCTATCAGTGCACACCAAATGGTGTATAAGCCAGCAAGCAGTCACTGCTGCTGATGGACATTTTATTTGTCACGTTTATATCCTGCCTCTCTTGAAAGGAGTTCAAGGTGACATATATGGACTATTCTTGCCTCTCTACATACTTCTGCTGCCAACTATGCTGCAAGGTAGAATAAACAGAGATATTGATCATTTCTGACGCAACATTTTCAGCAAATTTCACAGTTGAGGGGGACTTGAAATCTAGATTTCCTCAGAACCAGTAAGATGCTTTATCCACAGGAACACGACTGGCTTTCTTTCCTTAAACTTGTTTGAGATTTTGATATACAATTATCAGGAAATACCAAATAACTCACAAAGGCACCAGTTATTGCACTGAAGTTGTAGGAGGAAGGGTGGGAACAGTAAGATTATAACACTAACAACAATTGATCAATATCCTGAAATTTGTCCTTTATAACTATACAACAACATTTATCTCAGAGAATATATACAAATAATAATGCAGACTATGTCATGATATAATGGGTAAACCTGTTATCCTTCTAAATCCAGCTTTAATATAAAATCTTTCCCTTTTTAAATAAGTAAGTCTACAAAATGCTAACTTTAGATGTTATCTCTCCATTATATTAGTAGTTAAACTTGGTAAAATTACATTCAAAACAAAGCCACAATCCAGACAGTTTAAGCATGTTTAACTGGAGAATTAATAGTATGATTAAATTTGGAACCTATGCCTATTTACATTGTCATAAACCCAAGTAAACTCATAGAACTTTATTTCCAAGTAAACATGGACCAAATTGCTCTAACCTAGTGAAATTTGAAAATATTTAAACTAGCCTGGATTGTAATGTTGTCAAGTATTAACTGATGAATCATACAGATGAAAAATCAAGATTATTGAAACTATACATATTATTAAATTTATTACAAAAATAGAAGATGTACTGGACACTCTGACAAAGTTTTCAACCATTACATAAAATATCAAACATGTTATTTCCAGACTTTCATTCTGTCCTATTAACAATTTTTCAGATTCTATAGTTTCTTGTCCATGGGGGAATATTTCAGTATTATTAGCAATGCACAACAAAATGTGCAGATCAGTATGAGACAGATGCACAAAGTTCAAAGTAAACTGTTCTTACCAACTGTGCTTGCCCTCTTGTCTCCTATTTCTTCCATCCTGTTTGGCATTGTAGGAATTGGTGGGGGAGGAGCACGTCTTTTTTTCTTCTGTAAACCATTTTGTGACGAGCTTTGTGATATCTGCTGAACCGGAGGAGAAGAAATATGTAAACTTTTTCCCCCAAATTTTTCCTGTTTTCAATTTTTACATAGAGATATCTCTGTTTCTAAATGGCCTGAAGTGCCACCAAACAGATTTTGACAGCATCAGTGCTGCCTATTTGAAGACATTTTAATATTATACCAAATTGAGAAACAGAGGCAGCCCCAACTCATATGCCCCAACTCATTCAAATTATTAGACATTGCTTTCATTGAGAATGACCATGGCAAAGATGGGAGAGTTAAAGGCCAAACATTTGGCAAATCAGCTGAAACTTTTCAACACTGAAGCTTGAAAACTGGGTTTTGTGAGACTCAAAGGATTAAGGACAAACTTTACTTTCTTTATATGTGCATGTTAAGAATTATTAGAGTACAGAAATATTTCACAGAAACATTGCAGGTGAATTTAGCAAGCAATTCAACAATTTATATGGAATAACATATCTTGGAAAGCTTAACAGTTGTACTGTAATAGCACTGCCTATTGAAGAATAGGAAGAAGGGAAAATGGGAAGGAATTAACTGCAGATAGGCAAGTCTTCAGTAGAAACTGGCACCAACTTTTATGAGTTTCAGCTTAGATAGGTTGGGTATAGACAATTTTTCAGTGACAGGATTGTCAAGCCCCCCTGTCCCAGGTTGTTAGATGATGGCTCTGAGGTCGATGAGCAATTGATTGCGCCAGAAACAGAGCCAGTGATAAACCAAACTATCTTGGAAACACCCCCATCAGCTGAAAGACAAACTAAGACTGAGTTGCTGCAACCAGTGCCAGTGAGAGAGGGGACCAGCAATGATTTAGAGGAATTAGATTCATCTTCACCCCCAGCTCCCAGTCACAGAGGAGACAGAAATGAGCAGCTCAGAGGGAAGCTGTTTGGGCAAGGTTAACTAAACACAATGATGAGTAACACCTGTTTTTGTCAGCATATAAGTCGGTCAGCATGGCTTGCTGTTTTCTTGTAGCAAATCACTACTCAAGCCCATGATCCTTGTGTTCCAGCTCTCTTGACACTTTTGGACTGACCTTTGGCGTTCTGGACATTTCGGATTTGACCTTGACTTTGGCTCAGCTCAGTGTTTCTCCTTGATTGTTTGCATTGGACACCCCCCACTGTCTCCTCCTCTTGGGCAAGTACTATTGCCATCCTTCCCTTACTGGCAGAAAGGCACAGGCAGGGAGTTGAACTCTGATACCAGGTGCATGCCAATCACATAGGCTCCTCTCATTATTTGAGTGCGTAGCAGCCATTTTCATCCTTCAAGCTAAGGCGGAGCTTTGTTCCATGACCCATTATGGATATCTCTCCTCTTGCTGGTAGAATGCAACAAGTGCCAGTCAACAGGATTTATGTAAGGTTTACTTGGCTGATTTACCAAATTCTCAATGATTAAGTGGCTTCTACTGTACCTAGGACTAACATCTCAGTTTAGCTGAAGGGTGTGTGAATAGTTATTTCAATTTTAGAAATACACATTAAGTCCCTAATGGACACGAAATCAGGGGTTCTTAACAAGTCCATGGATGGGTTTCAGAGCTCAATTAAAAAGTTGACTGAACTGGAAAATCAACTTTGTTTCCAATTTTCTTATTATACTTTTGGAAATTGTTTTTGTTAAAAAAATGAATTCTTATAGTAAATTCCCAGGGCTTGGAATTAACTCATTAAGTTATCAATTCACTACTTTTTTTTTTCTAAATTCTCCAATTGGCATTGAAGTTAAATCTATGCTTTAGTGAATCAGATCACTAGAATTTATTAGGGTGAGTATCTCTTCCTCAGTTACATTCAGAAAAAAAATATAAGGGTCTGTTGCCTTTTAGCCAGTTTAGGATTGGAGGAAATGTGTAACAAGTCTTTGTTGTTAGGTAGGCTAATCTTCCTGTTTTCTTTGAGAAAACGGGAGAGGGAGAGATTTTGGTAGTACAGGTCAGATAGTTGGATTTGCAAAACAAAAGTGGAGTGATTTGTTTATTCATTTGCTAAATTTATATCCCACCGTTCTCCCAAATGAGATCCAAGAGAGCTTATAATAATCTAAAAAGATACTACAAAAACATTTTAATTTTAATTTTTAATTCCACGAAGTTAAAAATACTTTTTGTTATATTCGCACAATTTGGATTTATTTCAGTTTTTGCAGGAGGTGGTCATTAATTTTGCATGAAAAATGAGATTGAAAGAGACATAATTCTTTAGAATTCTGTCTGTGGGAAAGAAATCAATGCTAAAGAAATAAAATGCATTTCATGCAACTTTAATGTGCATGTATTTATATGCATTTTTCTGGGGACAGGTTATATCAGATTCTCAAAGATGTCTCTGGTCCCTAAAATGTTAAAAACTTCAACATTAAATTGTCTCCAGAAAAAGAGGAGTTAAAAGAAACTAACGAGGTTGGACTTGATGGCCCATGAGGCCTCTTCCAATTCTATGATTCTAAGAACAGAAATGCAGGTCCTGCTTCTGGGAGTTTTGCCAGAATAGTAATTGCTCTCCCCTTTCAAAAGTGCCACTATCCTCTTTGCACTGCAGGCAACATAGTGCACCTGAAGTCTCTGGAACTCCCATCCCCACCCCTTGCCAGTGCTTTTCCAGAATATGACCCTTTTGTAAGGGTGTGTGAGAGACATTATTCAACAAAAGCTACTTAATGGTCTAATAATGATAAGCTTGATTTCTACCAATTTCAAAGATACTTATTTGGATTCAGGTTGTTCAACCTTACATGGCAACAAACCTCTGTTTGTGATGATACTGATGTTTGTTTTCTTGTACACATGACAAACTCTAAATTACCTTGGACAGTCATATATACACACAAATGAAGTGGGGAAAATTTTATTAGATTACAGTCAAAATATGGAAGACGTATTTGTTATTTTACACATAGGAAGAAATGACTTTATAGTTTGAAAAAGATAAACCAACAAATGACCATTTCCTTAACAGAAATTTATACAAATACAGTGTGAAACAGCATTTTTTTGTAGAAGTAGGCAAGTTAATTTGTTTCAGTCTGAAAATTTTTAGTCTTACTCTAATGCCAGAACAGAGTTTAGTTCCAAGCAATCCAGGGGTTCCCTTGGTGCTGGACAATGACCCATGTTATGCTATAGTATAAGCTTTATTCGTGACTAGCGTATTTACTTGGCATTGCCCAGGATTTTATTTTCTCATAGATAATCCTTGTTAGAAAGATTTGAGATCCTGCGTCTCTAACTCCCCAAACTGACATGTTCAGTACCTGTAACTTTCCCCCATATTACCCAATTCAGTCTGTATTCAGAGTTATTAACATACACGGGTTGGGTTCCTGAGGGAATATACTGCCCTCCTCCTTCTTGCTGCTAGGCCACATCTCCATAGCAACCAGCCTGAGGCCCAAGAGCTCTGTCACTGAGAATTCTAAAAGCTGCTCCCTAAGCTGCAAACCCCAGGATTCCATAGAATCTTCTTAGGCAGTCAATCATATGAAGTCTTCACCTGACACAGCCAATCATATGAGGTCAGGTCTTTAGACCTGACACAGACAAGCTCACAAACTTTGACTTTTATATATTAGATAAATAATGCATCAGATGGTATACAGCAGAGAAAAATTCCAGCCCTTTCACTGACAGGGCCAGTATCCCCTCACTGTCAATAATAAAACTGAGCCCCCCAAAAGTTGTACCCAGCCTTATTCTTGGCTGGTGATCAAATTCAAATCCCTGTCACTGGACATATGGGGAGCTCATGCACCCCCTGAAAAGGTAAGGACAATGGAAGATGGGCTCCTAAGAATTATATACAGTGCAGAAAGAAACAAAGAAACTCAAAGGGTGCAAGCATGACCCATCCCTTCCTATAACTATGAGAACTGTAGAAGCAGGTTAGCAACAGAGGGAAAAAAAATACTCCCCCAGTTGGTTCTCAGCCTTCATATCTCTTCCAGGTTCCATCTGCAAAGTGAATGCAAAAAGTATCCAACAAGGCCATTAATTTAACTCTTTCATGATACTGGACAGTGATCAATGCTTGGTCATGATGCTAACAAGGACTCCAGAACCCATCTGCCTGATGGAGAAGGCCCAGGTCACTACATCTTAAAGGTGCCAGAAGATTCCCTCCTCAACCCACCCTTTTGCATATTTAAATGTTAGCTAAGGGCGATGGGCTCACAAACACAGAGTAGGAGTTCAAAAGCTTAATTATGAACAGCCATTCAACTCTACTAAAATTGTATAGTACAAAACTGGGTCAGAGAATTTGTAAAACATGGTTTGGTAAGTATCAACCTTGGTAATTCTAGAAGGTTAAATGTAAATGGTAGAAACACAAAGAACACTGTGTTCCTCTTTCACATTGGAATATAGCAAAACAATAGAAGTTGAAAATAATTTGTTATGGCTGGCTGCTTCTTTTATAAAGAAATCAAGCCTTAACAATATTATCTGAAGCAATTTCTCATCCCAACTGTTATAAACACTCCTTTCAGAGTGCAACAGATTTGTTGTTCTTAGCACTCATATCTGAGTAGCACTTTTAAAGGCAAGATCAAAGTAGATGCTTTTCCACACCTTTGTGGCAAAGGAAACCACCAGAGCACTGTTCCACCCAATGAATATTAGTCTTTTCATATTTAACACATGCAACTTTATTTCTGCAATAGTATATCAACCCCTATTGTAATGAGGAAGGACGTTTGTATTCCTTACTTATTTTATCTTGAACAGTATACCAGCACTTGTATATGCTCATTTTTTCTACATATTTACGCTAAGGTATATTTATCTTGTTTGCTGCACACTGTGGCAAGCCACTGACCATGTGAATAGACAGTACTGGCCTGGTTGGACCAATGAACTCTGTACAAGGCAGTTTTTCAAGACAGATTTATTTGTTCACAATGCTTTATATACCACTGGAACACTTATTCTGGGACTGAATGTATCAGATAGGATATTATATCCCAAAACAAATTGTCTGTGTTCAATTACTAAAACAGTTGTGATTTCCTCTTTCTTCACAGTCTCATTACTAAATCACAAGATTTTTTTTCCACCCAAGGAAGTCACATTGCAAAACCAAATAGTTTTACATGTACTGAAATATATGTAGACTGCACAGGTCTGTGGATGTTTGTTTTGGCAAGAAAAAGTCCAACTTCCTCTGTTTCTCTAAATACAATATAACTCTTCTCTGCCCCTTCTTCTCTTAAGGGAAAAAAGGATGAAACCCTAAATGTGAGCAGAAATCTCCATAACTCAATATATTTAATTTAGACGTAGCATTTAAAAATATTACCAACAATATCTAGTGCGCATTTTAAAGAAAAAGAATAACTATTTATTTATCTTTTTTCTGCCTATATAATATTTAATTCATGGTGGCATGCAAGGGAAGATACTCTTACAGTGTCTTCTGCTGGCTCGTCTTTGCCAGGTAGTAGTGGCAAGGGAGTTCCAGAGATTTACCAATGTGAAGTGAATTCCCCTATCTTACATTTTGCTCAGTTATTTGTTTGGTTTTACTAGAATGGGAACCAGAAAATTAATGAAAATACTTTAAAATATAAGTTTGCTATATGATCAACCAGATTAGCAAAGTTTACCCTAGCCTGTATAGGATAACATTTGCCCAAATTTTCTACATGATACTGATAACCATTATCTCATCTAAGCAGAGCACTATTACATGAAAACACAACTTCTAGGCTATGCTGCACACAGCCAACTGAAGAACATATAACCTTACCATGTGTATAGCATACGTATCTATTATTCCATTAAATGATTATGAAAAGTATTGGAAAATGTCTATGCATTTATTCAGTGTCATGCTTTCCTGACAATTTGTAACCAGACTTACCGCTTGTACAAACTGACAACTAGTGGCAATTCTAGTGGCAATTATATTACATTTAATGTTATTTTCGTTACTTCTTCCAATTTCCATGCCCACAAGCTTTTTTAAAATAAAATAAAATATATAGTTTCCGCTTCCTAATTAATTATTGCACTGAATGAGATCACCCCACACAAGACACAAACATACCCCACACAAGATGAGAGTCTTCAGGCACCTGAACTTAAACAAGGAATCCAGAGGATCTCTCTCTCCCATCCCCTTTTCTTCTCCCCACCCCCAACCCCAGCAGTTTTGCAAAATAGAGGAAAAAGACAGGAGCAGTCTCTTTTCTACCCACTTTTCCTTTCTCTTGTACTTGTGTGGGCACAGGTAAGTGTGCATGTGCATGCACACACACACACACACACACACACAAACAGAGCACTGTAGATTCAACTTCAAATGTGCACGAGAGGGGTAAAGGATACAAAAAAAGAGAAAGCTGACTGATTTTTTTAAAAAAAAAGAAAAGAAAAAATACCCTGCTTGTAAGGAATAAAAAGGATTGAGAAAGGAAGGGGGATAGCCTGAAACATCCCGGAATTAGCAGCGCATTGTCTCGATCTTGGAAACAGAAGTGGCAATTAAAGGAGTCAAAACCATGATTTCCCAATATATTTGCCTGGTATAGATGAGCTCTTAAATAAAGCCCATTGACAGAGGAGTTGAGAACATATTTCTGTAATAATGGTGCCCGGAACTTGGAATATTACATTTGAAAACTAATCTCATAGTGGTATATGTTAGACATTGGGAAACTAATTTATTAATTCAATACTAATAATTGAAATAATTTAACTATCTAAATTAGTGGTTCTTAACCTCGGGTCTGGGGAGCCCTGGGGATCTGTGAAGCCCTCACAGGGCTCCACAAAGCCCTGCTGCTGGACACCAACAGCAGCAGCAATAGAGACATAGCAGCAGGGGGATTGTGGGTGCTGAAACTGTCCCCTTGTTTGCAAACGAGAGAGTAGTTTGGGCATGTGCACATATACCCCTGCTACCACGTCCCTGATGAAAGGGATACAGTGGAAGGCATGTGTGTACACCCAAGCTATGACTCTGGAGACCGGAGTTTGAATCTCCACTCAGCCATGGAAACCCACTGGGTTGCCCCAGGCAAAGTCACATTCTCTCAGCCTCAGAGAAAGGCAAAGGCAAAAATATCTTGCCAAGAAAACCCTCATGATAGAGTCACCTTAAGGTCACAATAAGTCAGTTTTCAAAGGGGAGAGACATGATGGCTAGGAAAAAACCGCCCCATCAGCAGAACTATGTTGTTGTCTGCCATCACTTTTGATTTGTAGCAACACTGAAAATAACCTGTCACAGGGTTTTTTTGGCAAGATTTGTTCAGAGGGGGTTTGCCTTTACCTTCCTCTGAGGCTGAGAGAATGTAACTTGGCCGAGATCACCCAGTGTCTGAGCAGGGATCTGAATCCAACCTACAGAAGCCTTTAATAAATAATTAAATATTTGAAAATTTAAATAAGTATTTGAATATTTTTATATATATATATATTATTAAAATTTTCAGTACATAAAAATAAACATCTATATTGTACATATCATTGAGTACATTCTTGTTGTTCTTCCAATCCTCACTAGACTTTCACATACCAGTATTTAGTAAAAAAAAAAATTGTGCTACAATAGTTATATGACCATATTCATGTTAGTTTCTGCCATACATACAGCCATTTCATCAGAATTATCAGTCATACCCGTTTTACAGTCATATATATTAACACTCCATTATCTCAATGACTCTACAATATGAATCTTGATCTTTACCAGATCATCCCTCTATTTTTTCCTCTACTTAGTACCCATCAGTTTTCCATCACTAACTCCCATTCGCTATTTATTTCTTCGTCAGTTTTCCCCTTTAGTCTCTGCGAGACTATATCTGCATTTCTAATTTCAATGAGAGTAGCCCACCATTGATCAATTGTTGGTATTTCCTGAGATTTCCATAATTTACCAAATTCTATTCTGGCTGTCGTAACCATATAGAGAATAATTTGCCAATATTTCTTTTGTGTCATTCGGTCAATCATATGCATCATGTTCAGTAAACACATTTCTGGCATTTTATCAAATTGTCTCTTCAATGTTATACATATCTTGTTATGTATTTCCCCCCAATATTTCCTAGCTTTGTTACATGACCACCACATATGAAACATCGTACCAGCCTCTTTCTGACATTTCCAGCATTGGCCGGTTCCCGTTTTATAAATTCTCATAAGTTTATCAGGTGTCATGTACCATCTATGAAACAATTTAAGTAATTTTCTTTTAAATTTTGGGCAACTGTAAATTTCTGTGTTGTTCTCCAACTCTGCTCCCAATGTTCCAGTTGAATTGATTTCCCAATATTTTGAGCCCACATGATCATTGTTGTTGCAACACACCCATGCTTCTTTCCTGGTGGAAGGAACATGGAGGCCAATCTCAAAGAAAGATATTGAGAGAGCCCATTGTGGTTATTGAGTCAAAAAAATAAACCCTGGGATGTTATAATTGTTATCACTAAAGAGAAAACAGCAGCAATGATGCTGAGGAATTTAAGAGGGGTGAGACCTCTGGACGTAAAACTGAGGTGTACCAGCATCTTGCTGTTGAGACTAGAAAGCAATGAAAACTTTTAAAATCCATAACTCACCAGTTATTGGAGGCTGGTTATATGTGGGGCTTTCCAGCAGTGATTTTGCTATTTCAAGAAGGGTAACTACTGAAGGCAAATAATGTGCACAAAGGTAAGAGGATGTTGGAACAACTTGGAATTTGCAAAAGGAGAAAGAGAAAGTGAAAGATGGTGATGGCATGGAAGATATTGCAGGAAAGAGCTGGAGGAAGAGAAGCTGGGAAGGCAAGTGGCAGACATATGTAAAAAGGACAAGGAAAGGAAATTTAACAGACTGGGTAAGTCAGACAGGAAAGAAGAACAGGAAGTGAAGAGAAGGATTCTGAAAAACATATGAAAATTTTGAAGTTAAGGTTGAATATGGGATGTTATGACTTAGAGGAATTGAACTACCTTGTTGACTTGAAGGAACTAAATTACTTTGTCTAGAAATTTTATAAACAGGTATAGTGAAATGCTGAGCTAATTATTAAGCAAGGATAAGATTTATGAGTGTGGGTATTATAATGCTTAATATAAAAGGCTGGAATTAAGGTGAAAGGATAAATGATAATACAATGCTAAGATGGATAGGTGACAATAAGAATCATGAGTGTATGTTACACTATTCTTAATAGAAAAGGGTGGTCTTAAGGTGAAGTGTTAAATGATAATAGTTGTATTAGTAAAGGTAGGAAAAGAGAAATAGCAAAACACAACTAGAGAGAGAACTGAGGATGGGGGTAAGGCTAGACCTCACATCTCCTCAAGCAAAGAGGAGGAACCATGGTTTCTGAGGGTGGGTAGAGGAGAAGGGAAAGAGAATGTTGGAAATGTATAATAGAAGACTATCATTGAAGGGGAAAGAACTATTGTGGATGAGGTACATGTGAAATAAATTTATTGCCATTGAATATTAATAGATTAAGTACACCTGTAAAAAGATATAGATTATATAAGTTAATAAAAGATAAAAGGGTAGATATAGCAATGTTGCAAGAAATGCATAAAAAGAAAGATAATGTGAAGCTACAAAATTATAAACAGTGGGCTATGCTGGAATCTAGGGGGACTAATAAGGCAAGGGAGTGGCAGTATTAATTAGAGATAATATAAATTTTCAGGTGGAACAAGTTAAAAAAGCTAAAGAGGGCAGATTTATTTTTCTGAAAAGGAAAATAATGAATGTAAAAACTACTTTGGCATGTGTATATGCCCCCAACAAGCATTAAATCATTTTTTTTAATCAGGTACTGACAAAATTAGAGAATTTTTTAGATGGAGATGTTTCTGTGGGGGAGGGATTTCAATTTAGATATTTAAACACCAAAGGGAGTAAAAAATAATTCTGGAAAGAGGGGGAAAAAAGACAATACAATGTAAAGAAATGGAACTCAGTTGATGGTTATGAAATGACTGGGAGTAGGGAGAATGAAGCTACACACTGCTCCACAAACGATAAGAAGTTTAGCTGTATAGATTATATATTGGTTGGAAATGTAATGTTTGCAAGACAGGAAAAAAAACTAGAGATAAAATTGTGATCTCAGATCATTCATCATTATTAATAAATACTAAGGTTGAAATGGAAGGAAAGATTAAAAAATGGAGACATCAATAGTCATATTAAACAAGGAAAATAAGAGTATACACAGAAATAAAAGGCTATTTTGAGTTAAATGCTGGCAGAGAGGTAAAGTTTTACATAGTGTGGGATGCTTTTAAAATGATGTTAAGGGACAAATGTATAAAAGGAGAAAAAAGTAAATATAGATACAGTTTATTAAACTAAAAGTTTCAAAGAGAATATAAAAAACAAAAAATAAGAAGTATGCATCATTATGGGAAAACAGAAATACAGGATTTAGATCAAATAACAGTTTTCAAAAAGCATTTGTTAAGATGAACTTCTGAAGTTGGATATACAACAATTGAAAAAAATAGCAAGATACTTTAGGAAAAAGAAAAAGTATTAAAGAATAAATTGTCTTAAAGATGAAAATGGGATAATTGTGAGAGGGGGAGAATATTAAGGACGTAATGGTCAAATTCTATGAAAAATTATATAAAGAAAAGGATGTTATGGAGAAAACAATAAATGTAGATTAGAGATTATCTAGCATACAAAGAAAAAGTTTGAACTCCCCTGTAACTCAAGAAGAGACTGAAGAAGTTATTAAAAATTTAAAAGAATCAAAATCCCCAGACCTCAATGTTTTTGCGTGCTCAGGGCTGGGTGTACATGCAAAAGCAAGAACCAGACAAAACACTAGAGCTGTGAGAAAATAGGCCACAATTTTATTGGCTACAACAAAGCAGGATTTGCGCATGGATTTGGATCTAGGCATCGACCAATCCGCCTGTTGGCCAATAGGCCAATGAATAACCAAAAATGGAACTGTCTGCTGTCAGGTGTGGGGCCATCTGACCCCAAGGAGCGCAGAGATACGAGCACCCTCCACCATGGTGCCCGCTCACTACCTTCCCTGCAATCCTGGCCACTCCCCCCTTTTGCAGGACCCCAAGATCTGGGGAAATAGATGACCTGGATCCAGGACCCATGCCAACCACTTTACAAGTTGTGATGAGAAACACAAAGAAAAGAAAACAAATATGTCCCAAAGCACAGAGAAAACCAACATGCAAGGGAGCGTAAGTGGGACGACACTTGAAGAAGAACTGAGCTTTAGGTGTGTGGGGGGAACTCAGTTAAATACTTGATGCCTGGACCAGAGGAAAGACTGTCTTCAGCTCTGGCCCAGGTGGCAGCAGCCAGTCAATTCAAACTGACACGTTTGAACTGATTCGCTGTCTGCTGGAAAGGGCCTTCCCAGGGCTGCGCAAAGGACGCTGGGAATTTGGAAACAGCAGCATAGCTAAGCACATGGCCAGGAGAAACATTGTGCAGCGGAGCTGGCAGGGCCAGTGAATGAATGCCAAGGAGCCACTGAGGAAAAACAGGAGCCAGCCCAAGCCACGAATCTGCCACCCAGTAAGTTGGGCAGCTAAACTTTCTAGTAATTTTTACAAAATCCTACAGAAAGAGTTACGTGGTTAGATGGTTAAAACATTTAGTGTTGCTTTGGAAAAACAGGAGATACCTAGCTCTTAAAAGAATGCAGAAACAGTACTGATACTAAAACCTAACAAAGATGAACTGTTTCCAGAGTCACATTGCCTCATTATATTAAGAAATCAAGATTATAACATATTTGTGAAGGTGTTGGCTAACAGATTTGATAAATTTGATTTGATTAGTGACTCCTTCAGAAATATTCTAAAAGTATTGTACCATGCAAAACAAAATAAAAGAGGCTGTGAATTATTAGATATCTATAAGGCATTTGACTCAGTAAATCAAACACATACATGCACACATATATAATGTCTGTACAGGGTTTGGATTAGAGAGAAAATGTTAGTAATACCATCCGAGAATCATATAGAGATAATAAGGCACAGATCTCAGTGAATGGATATAAGGGAAGGAAGATAAAAGTTAAGAACAGAATGAGACAAGGTTGCACATTGTCCCCATTATTATTATTTTGGCTGTGGCATTTCTGATTAACAATATAAGGTATAATATTGATATGATTGGATATAAGATTGGAAAGGAGGAAATAAAGATTAACTTATATGCAGATAATGTGATAATAGTGACAGAATGTTCCCATCAGTCAATAAAAGAACTCGTTGAAGTGATTAAAAATTTTGAGAAGTATTCAAGACTTAAGATAAAGATAAATATGGGAAAATCTGAGGTGATATTTATTAATACCTAATGACAGGATTTAGTTTAAGGCTAGGAGTTAAATAAGATATCTTTGGGTAAATGTAATGAAAAATGTGTAGAATATAATTCATGGTAATAAAATAAATAAATAGTTCGGTGAGTAAATAAATAATTTGGTCAGTAAATGAAATAACATTCAATGGAACATGTTGACAAAAATTAGAGCTTTGAAAATGCTTGTTATCCTGAGATTGCTGTATTTATTTCAAACCATTCCAGAGACTATTCTTGTTAAGGTGTTAAGGAACTGGGATATATTGAGTAATAGGTATCAGGAAAGAAAAAAATCAAGAATAAACAACAGTTTATTATATACTCATCAAGGAAAAGGGGGTGGGGGCTCCTTAGTTTAGAAATGTATTATGAGGCTTTAAATAATATGGAATTTAGTTTACTGTTGGGAAGAAAATCAGGAAGACAGTGTAATAGTGTTATAGAGCACCCACTGAGGTCCACCTGTGGGGTATGGAAGAAGAAATTGTATGTGCAAAATTATAAATGGTACCAAATAGAATATTTGAACAGGGAAGGAGATCAGGGAACAAGTAAAGTAATAAAAAAAATTAAAGGATAAAGGCTACCAAGTAGTAAGGTAGTTATATGAGAACTCAAGGAAACCTTTTAAGATTGAAAAGTTATTTGATATAATTGGGAAATTTTGGTATAATTTGGTATAATTTGATATAATCAGGAATTTTGGCTTCAATTAGTCAGAATTTATAAGAGATGGTTAGAAATAAAGGTGCATTGAGAAAGCCAATACTCCCAAAGATTTAATGAGAAGAAAGATTGGAGGGAGGAGAAGAATGGGGGGAATTTTATAATTTTATCGGAAAGCCAATTTAAACAAGAAGAAAGTGTATTAGAATAATGGGGGGAAAGAAATAAAAGTGAGTAGTAAAAAAAAAGAGTGGCAAAACGGAATAATCAAGATTAAAAATATTAAAATAAGAGAGAAATAGTTAAAATTAATTGGAAGATGGTACAACACACATAGCAATTATCATCTAATATATAAAAGTCAAAGTTTGTCTGTGTCAGGCAAAGATCTCATATGATTGGTTGTGTCAGGCGAAGACCTCATAAGATTGGCTGCCTAAGAAGACTTTATGGAACTTGGGATTTGCAGTTTAGGGAGTGGCCTTTAGAATTCTCAGTGAGAGAGCTCTTGGGCCTCAGGCTGCTTGCTATAGTGACAAGGCCTAGCAGCAAGAAGGAGGGCAGCGTATTCCCTCAGGAACCCAACTTGTGTATGTTAATAACTCTGAATACAGATTGGATTGGGGAATATGGGGGAAAGTTACAGGTACTGGACAAGACAGTTTGGGAAATTAGAGACACAGGATCTCAAATCTTTCTGACAAGTATTACCTATGAGAAAATATTGTACTTGGGAGTTGGGGACCATTGGGAAACCATTCAATTTGTGTTGTCCTAAATTTTGAACTATCCAATGGTATTTGGGTTGAACTGGTTTAAATTAAATTAAACTAAACTAACCTAAATTAAATTAAATGGAGCAATGGAACAATGTGCTTTCCTGTGGGACAATGTCAAGAACACATGTAGAACACCTGCTGGCACAGGGAAACTTGAGGCCTGGTAGCAAGTTTGTGGTGGGCCAAGTAACTGAGCACATTGGAGGGGCAATGGACGGTGAAGTGGGGCAATTGCCTGTACAGCATGGCTTCATCCAGCCAGCCTGATCCTCCATGGTGGCCCCAATTTTTATTTTGTTTTGTTTCATTTCGGGAAAAAAGATGGGTATATGAGACTGATGACTGATTTTAGGGAGTTGAATACAGTCAGCACCTCCAATCTCACTAATGAACGACCTGCTGGCTCAGTTAGCCACAGTAAAGATTTTCAGCAAGCTGGATCTGAGACATGCTTACTATTGAGTGTGCATACAAAAGAGGGATGAGTGGAAAACCACATTCAACACCCCATCAGGTACTTTTGAATTCCTTGTAATGCCCTTCAGATAAAGTGGGGGCCCCAGCATATTCATGACGTCCACAAACATCTGTACAAGAGGGTACTGGTTTACCTGGATAATGTACTGATTTATATCTATATATTCAAAGAACATATAGCACTGGTCAGACAAGTGTTATAGAAATTGTTGGATAACAATCTATATTTCAAACTATAAGAATGTGAGTATCCTACTAACAAACTAGATTTGGGGTACTGTATCTCTAATCAAGGCACTGACCAATTCTAGGCTGGAAGCTAACCTAACTGTAAATAAAATGTAAAGATAATGACTGAAACAGAACAGAAATAAATGACTGATTCATAATGAACCCAGGTACAAAGAGTTACTTGTATCAGATGACTGATGCAATCAAATGGAAGGCAGCCAAGAATCACCAATCTCCAAGTATTATATCATAGTATAAACGCTAGTTAGATCGCTGACATGACTGACTGGAAGAATACTGCTTGTACTAGTAGCTAGTAAAAGATTTGTTTCTGCTTGGGTGATTGGAGGCTGAGAAGAATAATGAAACCAGCTCAGAAGTGACAGACGCTAGGCTGACTCTGAGTGCCAGCCTCCCACATATCAACATAGCTGTTCCCAACAGTTTCACTGTTCCTAGCAGATAAGACCCAGATAATGCTAGTACAGTTCTTTAACACAGTCCCTAGATCCAACAAATTCAAATAAACATGTAAGATAAATTAAAAGCACAAACAGAAATGTGGTCAAATCATACAGGTATAACTTATTTTAGATGTTTCCCTAATACAGAAGTTAACTGTTCTCTCCTCCTGACTGCCTCAGACAAAAACTTGATAATGACCAAGGTCACACTGGGATTTTTATCTTCTAATAGGATTTTGGCATAATATTGGGCTGATTGTCCTGGTGTATATCTACCTTGGTGCATTTTGGATGGAAAAGTATTAAATCTGGCCTTTGTAAAACTCTATGATAATTAATCACAGTCAAATTCTTTAAATATTCAGCTAAGTGAAAAGGCCCAATATATTCTATACTCAATGAACTTGGCAAGCAGGATGAGTATAAAGGAGCCTGAAAGTCACAAAAAGCAATATCCCACAGTCTTTGTTTTACTGATTTGAGATTGGTGTCATAGCCCAGATGTAAAAGGAAGGATGGTGACAGATCAACTTAAGCAGCAAGCTTTGACCTACCATTTATGTAGCCCACCTGAGACAGATACAGAAGCAAACCTGTGCCCAAATTAAAAAAAACAATAAATTTAAGCCAAAATTTTAAAGCTGCCAACCACGCTCTTGTCAATACACAGCATTCCCCTGTTTCTAACAATAGAACTGTATTAAGAACACATCTGGGAATTTCAAAGAGAGCCCTTAAAAATTAAACCTGAAGCTTATCTCTTTTGTTACTTCTCCAATCAAAATAGCAGAAGCATAAAGAAACTGTGCCAACACCTTAGCATTAAAGACTTTACTGGTGGGTGGTATATATTGGCCCCCTTTGGTATAAAAATAACACAAAATGGCAGACTGACAAGCTTAAACTTTCTGATAGGCAACAGATCTGTAAGTAGGCCATGATTTTGTGTGATGGAATATCAGCTCTTGGTATTGAAAATTCTAACCTATTCCAGAATATGACCATCTAATACCCATCTGCATTGAGAAAAATTCTTTTTCAAAAACCATAACTTTAGATTTCCCAGAATTAATTTTTAGATCGTTTTGTAAACCATAGTTCAAGAACTTCCTTAGTAGGTAGTTTAGCCCAGGTCTAGAATGTGAAAGAATAAGAACATCCATTGGTACAGAGAAGAATGAGAATTTTCCTATCTCCTACTTTGAGCAAAAGACCACTGGGATCCATTAAGGCATCTTCATAGTCATTTACAAATAATTTAAACAGAGTTGGTGAATGAACACAGCCTTGTCTAAACCTCCTGGTCATAGATATTTCTCTAGAGAGCTGCCCCTGGCTGCCACATCTGATTTCTGTTTGACTGTTACTATACAGAGCCTTAATTAGACAATTAGTCTTTTATCAGCAAAAGCATTATTCAGCTTCTCCCATAGCTTAGTTCTGGAAACAGAGTCAAAAGCTGACTTTAGGTCCATAAAAGCAACAAACAACTTGCTTGTAGAGGTCTACAATATTTCTCAGACACATGAGAGAAGACCAAATGCTGAAGACAGGGATCAAATGCTGAATAATTCTCTCTAAATGCAGCTTGTGCCACAATAAGAATGTTATTAGAATTCAGAAAAGAAGCCAGCTTCTTGCATAGAAAATGAGCAGGTAACTTTCCCATTATTAATAATAGACTAATAGGCCTGTAATTTCCTGGATGAGAGGCTTGGTCTTTTTTGTAAATTGGCACCACAATTGCTTACTTCCAAATAAAGGGATTTTGTCAGAGTTGTTGATCTTGATAAAAAGAGCAGCCATCAGTGGTGCCCATCAATGTTGATTAGTTTTAATAAGTCCATAAATAAATTTAATAAATCGATACCTGGAGTTTTTCTACTTTTAAGTTATAGAATTAAGTCAAAAACTTCCACAGATGCTGGATTCCATGCTGGTACAATAGAAAGTATGGTTTTAATGGAATTATCAAGGTCTGATTCACAACTATTAATATCTGTAAAGACAGTTCTAAAATGATCCTCCCTTACCTGAGCTGGAATAACACAATTTTGGGCTTGAAACTGAAAGTGTAAAGCTCCTGAGACAAACAGACAGAAAGTTTTTGCATCACTACGAAGTGAGGCATTCAGAAGCAGTGACCATGAATTAAGTTCACACTATCACTTTTTGAGAGCCAATAGGGTCTTATATTCCTGTTTCAACCAAAAATAAGTAAAAGGGAAATGGCTTAACTTAGATTTTCTGTACACAATACAGGAACCTCTTAAGGCTTTTTTTTTCTTCAATTGGCACCCCTTGTCAAACCAAATGGTACCCTTGAAATTGGTAGAGTCTGCACCAGCGTGATGAGGATTAGTTTCACATGTTATATCTTCCTGAAAAAGATGGATCAGATCTTCGCATGCATCAGATTGCTCAGATATTATAACTGATCTTTATAAGTTGCCAAACCAGAATTCAATCTCACGTCAACAAGACTACCTGGAACTACTCACCATTTTGCTCTTATGATCTGTGATCCGTCAACAATAAAATCAGTTAGGTGATTTTGAGTTAACCATATCTTTCTCCTTGGAACAGATCTGATAAGAACTGAAGACTAATAGTCACTATTTGTTCTGGTATTTATATAAAAAGAATGAACTAACTGAAAAGCATTTCTACAAACCAAAAGTTGTCTACTGTACTAGGTCCACATAAGTTAGAAAAAGTAAATTGACCCATACAGTCTTCAGAAGCCAAACCATTTAAGAAAAATAAATCTGACCTAAGTTGCAGTTGGATAAAACAAAACCAACAAAAATCAGCCTCAGATTTTATGAATTTCTAATAGGGAAGAACCTATCCTCCTTTCATTCACTTAAAATTGGATATTTGGCTTATAACTCAGTATTGTTAGGTCCAATCCTAGCATTTAGATCTCCCATAATGTATAAGTAAACCTCAGGGAATTTTATAAGTAGAGAAAAAATGTAATGCACAACTTTGAACCAGGTATCCTCTATCTGAGCTTCAGATTTACGTGGGAATATAAACAGTAACAATAATGATGCTAGTAGAGTTTAAGTTTAGGAAAATCCCTAATGCTAGATGTTCACACTTCTCTGGAATGGTTACCTCAGCAATCAATGAGATTGATACCAAAATTGCAAGGTCACCACTGGGCTGTCCCCCCCCTCTTTTTTTTAAACCTGAATAGCTTTCCATGTGTAAGCAGCAAAACCATTCAGGGCAATAGTATAAATAGCTGAAGTTTCCTGCAACAATATTACATCAAAAGAACAAATATACTGACAAGATGAACTATCCCTGCTCTTATTTGCCCATCCTGGCATGTAATGTTGGCAGATGGGGCTGGATCCTGCAGGCTGACAAGATTAGGATTCTTCCTTAGTATTGTAGGCTGAAAACTGGAATGGGAAGAAGCTGAAGTTTTTCTATGGGCTCTCAGTGTTGATTCAGAAGAGTAACTCTGTTCCTCAGTCACAAGATTTACTTTCCTAGGGATATCTTGACCTTAACCAATGTTATTAAATAGGAGATTTCCAAATTGTCCTTGAATCCTAAATCCATGTGATGATCATACAGCAAGGATACTTCAAACCTGGATTGATGGATAGCTTGTGTAACTCAGACTCAGCAACTGGCAATTTAGAAAATCTTAAGCTGATGTGATCTGTTAAGTAGATCTCTTTGAGCTGTTGAAGATAACTTAGAATATAGCAATAGCAATGGCAGTTACATTTCTATATTGCTTATCAGTGCTAAGCACTCCCTAAGTGGTTTACAATGTTGTAAGCTAATTGCCCCCAACAAGCTGGGTACTCATTTTACTGACCTATGGAAGGATGGAAGGCTGAGTCAACCTGGAGCCCTGCAGGATTTAACTCACAGTGTTGTGGCTGCAGTACCGGCATTTAACCACTGCGCCACCAGGGCTCCCTGACAGATTAGAAAATCTGTCAATTAAAAAATATTCTGAGCAGCAGCAGCAGCATACATTTATCCTGCAAACTTAAGTTAAGGCTCTGTACAACTAGTCAGTTTAGGACTATTGTGATGTTTCAAAGAAAGAGGTGGGCATTTCTTAAGAGGAATTGATGATCTAATACAAGTGCCTTTAAAGAACTGTGTTGGAAAAACACCAAAAGCTTGCAAGTTTTGTCTTTTTCCTCATTAATAAGTAAAAGATAATGGATCTGATGAAGCTAAACAACCATGAAACTGTAGTTTCATGAAGGGTCTGGCAATCACTGATGAAGGGTTCTCAGTATTCTAACAAAATATACTTTTGGTTTGCTGTAGAAAGCCAAGCTGGTTTAGAGCTTAGACCAGAGATGCACCCTTAATGCCAGACTAGTCAAATTCTTTACAAGAAATTTCACAGGTGAACCTTCTCAGGTTTCAGAAGTAAATTGGCTTCACTAAGCCTTCTATTATGCAAAGTAGGTAAGCTAAAAGCAGAACTATTCATTCTCATTTTGCAAAAGCAGCTCACTGCAAGATGCAACTACTATTATTCATATAGTGCAATTACTATATAGTTCAGTCTTCTTCAGTGGAAATTAACTTTGGTTCTAACTTTAAGTCTGAGGAGACTTACAGAATTGGAAAATATATTGGAAAACTTTTGCAGAAGAAAAATGTGCCTCCCTTGCTTGCTTCAGTTGGGAGTTGAGCCACATTCTGCCTGGAAAAAGCAGAAAAATACTTCTACTCACAGAAGAAATATTAGAAATATAGGATACACAATTCTGTTCAGAGAACCAAAGCATTACAAAAGAATGTTTAAGAAGATCTCACTCACCAGACTTTGAAATCTGGGTTTTGTCCTGTTTCTTAAAATAGGACTAAAACAACATCGTGTTTTCTGCTGTCTTGTAATCCTGTTTTCTGATTTTGTATAACCCCCTCCTGCTGAACTAATGTTTCTAATGGAATATGCTTCTGAGAATAAATTGTTGATGAGATTGATCAAAAGCAAAGGAGATAGCAAGGCAAAAAGTACTAATAAGTGAAGTCCAAATTTACTACCACAGGTAAAACAAAGAATAAACCACTGCATGTTCTACTGAAATCATAGAAACACTTACCTAAGACTAAGACCTATGGAACACAATGGAAGTTACCTCTGAGTAGACATGCAAAGGATTGCACTAACTGAGATATAGCTATCAAGGAAGGAACGATTGAGGGATTTCTCCAACAATAACACCCAAGAATGTACTTGTGTACTTGCCTAACAGGAAACAACAACCTGGACCTCGAATATTTGTAAATGTGCCTAATTCCTTGCATGGTCAACTATACCTTTAATTTGACCCACCAGCATTTTCATAGTAACTAAGAATGAACCATGAGGATATACAGTTGCAGAACTACTCTACAGATACATTTGACTTCCACAAAACTTTTTTTTTTTTTTGGTTATGTATGATCAGCCTGACAACCTGATCCTAAAGATATGCATGTCTGCAGCCAGGGCACTTGATTTCACGTAGCCATATCTATCTTGAGCAACATCTGTCTTGCTATTAAAACCAAATGAAAATATATTAAAATCAGCTTGTCAGGTTGGCTGAGCTCTCCCTGCCATGTTTTTGGATTGTTTTAGGGTTTGTGTGCTTTGCTATACAGACGAGGATGATGGGATCCACTGTTAGCTGGGTGAGCTGGGAACATGGAAATGTTATTGTAACAACTTGTAATAAGGAAGCAAACAGGTACAGCTACAAGGTCAGATTGTTGGCAAGCTGAGTGGGAAAATGAGGAGGGAACAGGAAGCCTGGGAACTGTGTTGTTTCAGTGAACCATCAAATGTCATGTTAGTGCATGCATTCATTCCCAGGGACTATGGCCATTTCCGCCCTACACTGTTACACTGCTATTATTTCACTTTCAATATCCTGTGGAATTCTGGGGTTTCTTGTTTACTGAGGCTGTAAGAGGCTGCCCAGTGTGTGCTAGGAACAAGTAAGTAGGGGGTGAAGCCAATGTGGGCTTGTTGTAACCCTTGCCCACTCCTTCACATCAATGGGTGCATGTTAGTTTGGATTTTATAATCCTCAAGTCTGACAGAAGTGTACTGGCTTCCCTGAGAAAAGCAAAAGGGAAATTCCCCACAGAATTCTTCTAAATTGTGGAAGAGTTCCAGTTGATTGATGTTTGGAGACTTACACATCCTAATGTAAAAGCTTTTACCTTTTATTCAAATTGCCAGCAGTCATGGTTGAGAATTTATCTTATTTGGCTAACTAAAAATCTGCAGTGTAACAGAGATCCTGAACAAAACCTTTAGTGATCACAACCCAGTTAGTTTATCCCTCAGAGGGCATTTTAAAAGAAGAAACTGGAAATTGAATGATGCCCTGCTTCTCCAAGAAGAGGTTGTCACATTTTGTGAAACAGAACTAAAAGATTTTTTTAAATGAATTTAAATAAAGATGTGGACATCTCAATGGTTTGGGATACAGCTAAAGTGATCATGCAAGGGATTTTCATACAGAAAAACACTGAACAGAAAACGAGACAAAGAAAAAATATTGTTGGCACAATTGAGAGAATTAAGAATCTAGAATTAAGACTACAAAGTAACCTGCAAGATAAAGAGACGAATCAGAATTTAAATATCATACAAAAGCAACTTTTAATGTTTACAATTGAAGAGGGGTTTACTGTGAGTTTCTACAAATAATTCAAGGGACAACTTTTGAAGCCAATGCAAATAATGATGAACTCAATAATGGATTCTGCTTTAATTTCAGGTAGCTGGGTAGTAGCCAATGTAACACTGATGCCGAAGAATGACTCCATTTGCCCAGCTTGTAAAGGCTACTGACCTATTTCTCTTCTAAATGAAGATTATAAGATCTTTGCCTCAATTCTAGAAGATTCTCCCGGTTTATGTGCATGAAGATCAGAGTGGCTTTATTCCAGGTAGACAGATGAGACTCAAGGTGAGAACTAGAATATGAGAATATTAGAATATTACAAATCACATAATGGAATAAAAGGCGGTGTTATTTTTCTTGGTGCAGAAAAGTCCTTTGATAATGAAAATTGGATTCTTCTTATAAAAGTTTTGGAATGTATGAAATTTTGGGAGAACTTTATAAATTGGATAAAAGCAGTCTACAACGAAAAAAGGCCTGATTAATCATTTATGGTGACTCAACAGAGAGCATCCATATTTTGAAAGGAACATTTCAAGGATGCCCCCTATCCCCATTGTTATTCATTCTGATTTTGGAAGTTCTGTTTGGGAATATAAGAAAAGAAGATTTAATTAAAGGGATTAAGAATGGCAATGATGAATTTAAGTACAAGGCATTCACTTGACAATGTGGTGCTGTTTTTAGAGGATCCTATCCTACAAATTACTAAAGTTAATGAAGTATTAAACAAATTTGGTCAATTTGTGGGTTTTAAAATTAATAAATTTAAAATCAAGATTCTTTTGAACAATTTAAAACCCTCAGGGAAAGATTTGCTTGAAAAGAAAGCTGGAATTTCTTGTGTGCAGAAAGTCGAATACTTGGGAATTGAACTGACCAAGAATAATAATCATTATTAAGAATAATTACCTAAAAAGTTGGAGTCAGATACAAAAGAAACTTGGAAATCACTGGATTTGTCTTTATTGGGTAGAATCTCAGTTATTGAGTATCTTACTGAAAATTTTATTTCTGTTTCAAATGCTCCCAGTGATGATTTCTAGGAAATGGCTTCACCAGTGCAAAAAACACTTATCCAAATTTATTTGGAGTAGAAAAAACCCATAATGAAACACAAACCGATGACAGATATTAAGGTGATAATGTGGCTTTGCAGTACCTGATTTGAGCTGTATTATGAAGCAGCATGTCTTTCATGGATGAAACCATGGATTATGTTAGATAACCGAAAGCTCCTAGCTTTGGAGGGGCATGATCTTCATTTCGGCTGACGTGCTTTCTTGTGCTATGGCAAGTTAAAAGTTCAGAAATCTTTCAAAAATCATGTTATACGCAAAGCCTTATTTGCTGTCTGGGAAAAATATAAACCTTTACTTTGCCCCAGATTACCATCATGGATATCACTCTTAAAAGTGCTTTCCATATCTGAGTTGAGGAGACACGGTAATTGGACTGCTTATAAAGATCCTTTAAAACAAGTTGGGGATTCTACTCTAATGAAAGATCAGGAACAGCTGGCAGAAGAAAGAATCCCAGTTCAGTAGTTTCCCTATTTGCAAATCAAAGATTGGTACAAAAAAGACCTCCTAGCTGGTCGGGTTGAGTTAAGACACACTGAATTGGAAGATCGTAAGATAAAAGGAGAAAAACACTTGCTCGCTAGGTTATACAAAATTCTACAAACACTTAATTTGGAGGATGAGACAGTGAAAGAATTATGACAAGATGGGCTACAAACTTAGGCCAAAATAATTTTAATGGAAGAATGGGAAACTATTTGGAAACACAATATGATGAATTCTAAATCTTATGCGTTGCAAGAAAAATGTTCTAAAAACAATGTACAGGTATATTTCTCACCTGATAGACTACCCAAAATGCACAAAGATATGAAGAACCAATGATGGAAATGTGGTACATAGGTCTTTTTTACATAGGTTGGGGGTATGATCAAGTGAAAAAATCCTGATTTGCCATCTGATCTAATATGCAAAAGATCTTGAAGCTCAAAATTTATTTAACACTTGAATTTTTCTTATTGAGTATTTGAAAATTTCTTTGTAATTGCACAAGTATCCTTCTGTTTTTCTCATTTTTTCTTTAGCTCCTAGGGATAAGTAAGGGATAAAGTAACATCTTAACAACTTTACTTCTTTTTGTTTCGTGAGACTGGATATTATTATCTGTTAACCTATGATATGTTTGAACTTTTTGGATACTTATGTTTCGAGGGGATGGAAAGGGTAGAAGATCCCTCATCTGTTTGAGTTTTTGATGATGACGAATGTATAACATTACTATAAATGTACATGTAGACTAGATTTGAATAATTTGCTTAATAATGGTAATAATCTCAAGGTTGAACTAGCAGAATAGGAGCATAGAACACCCTGAATGTCAGTGTTAAATTTAATGTTATCATGGCTATGGCTAATTTTTGTTTTTTCCTCTTCTCTGTATGACAGTGAGGTTAGATATTTCTATTATATTTTTCTGTGATTTTAATAAGGCTGATACCTCATTACAGGTGGAAGTTCTTTTTTTTTTTAGTCTATGTAGAATTCGTTTATTTGTATTAGTATCAGTATTAAGTGTTGTATTGTTTTCTATAAGTTCTTTTCCTTGACAGTCACTTAGTTAGTGAAACTTTTTATCCAACAAATATTGGCTGCACAGGGTACTTGGCAAGACTGTGTGAGACTGAGGAAGTCAATTTACATCCCAGTTTTAGAGGCCTTTTTTGAAGTTGTTGGAGTAGAATGGGCACAGTGCACCATCTGGAAATGGATGAGCAGCCAGAGAGAATCAATGAAATCCTGAAACAGTATCTGCAATGCTACATTAACTTTCAGTGAGAAGACTGGGTGGGCCTCCTCATTGCTGCTGAAATGGAGTACAACAATGCTGCCCATGAAAATATGGGGCACCTCCCTTCTGAAATTGTGCACTGACAGATGTTGAAGCATTTGCTGAACTTTGAGCTCATCCAGACTGACCTGCACCCTCTGGTTGATTGGGCTGAAAAAGTTAAGCCAGCTATAACATTGGCTTTGGACAATTCTAAAGACACTTATAAAAAGTATGCCAATCTTAAATGAGCTAAGAACTGGCACTTTAAGCAGGGTGATTTGATGTATTTTCCCGCAAAATTTTTGACATACCCACAGACTTACAAGAAATTGGATCCTAAATTCATTGGACTGTTTCAGATTAAAAGCCTGATGAATGATGTGAGTGCCGAATTAGAATTGCTCAAATCTCACAGACAAATCCACCCAATTTTTCATTTTAGTCTATTCAGGCTGACAGTGGCTCCAGATGAATGGCATCCTGTATGTCCATCTGCTCCTTCCCCATTGTGGTGGGACAGAACCAGAATTTTGAGATTTAAGAGATTCTGAATTCCTGATGGAACAAAAGGTGACTACAATACTTTGTTAACTGGAAACACTTGCTTGCCAGTGGATGCAAGTGGGCAATGTGAAACATGTTAATGCCAGTCACTTTTCTCAAATTTCATGTTGCCTACACAAACAAGTCAGGACAGATGAAGGAGTTTAGTTAGTCAGAGGGAGGTGAAATGTCAGTTCATCTGAGCTCTCCCTGCCATACTGACTTGCTTTAGGGCTTGTGTGCTTTGCTACGTAGGTGGGGATGATCGATCTATTGATGGCTGGGTGAGCTGGTAACATGCTACATTATTCAGCACATCTGGTAGCTTCTTCCAGCTAGAAAAACATATGAGGCACAGGTGAGCAATCCCATCCTAGCCCACTGTATCCCACTGCACACCATGTAACGCCCTTGTGGTATGCCATATCTGGCAAATTTCATTAAATACAGTTGTACCAGCAATCAGTCCATCTTATCACAACAGTTCATCTGTTTGGGTCAGCTTTTAACATCACTTTGAAATAGCATTTTAGATATGGCAAGCAATATCTAAATTTATTTGAACAAATGAACAGTGACACAACACAGAAGATTATGATATCATGTTGGTGTAACATACTGTAAGCAATAAAATGCTGCTTATGCAATATTGAAATCCTAAGACAGTTATAGCAGTATTGTTATATTAACCAACTCGGACTTCTGACAGACTCTATCCCAATAATTCCCAGACTTAGAGACTAGTTCTCTATATCTTTTCTCAGCTGTTTAAACAAAACTCAGCCATCCTCTCTGGCAAAGATCTTACTGAAAGCTATCTTTACAAATTAACTTTCTGGCGTGTATATATAATTCCTATAAGCCATAACCCTCTCCCATGCATACAATTGTGCTGAGTTTCACTTTTAAGGTACTATTGCTGTTGTCTAGCAACCCATCATTGCACTTGCATTCTAAATAGCCGATTCCCAAAGCAACTTCATCACAATCCCCATAGAATTTAAAGATAATGTAAAACATAGATTCAGTAGATTCACACTATTAAGCCTAACTGACCAGGAGCCAGAAGAACTGTGGACTGAAGCCAAGGGAATTTATCAGGGATAAATGCAGAAAGATATTATCTGCATCCAAAAGAAGCAGAATGATGATGGATGAAATTCTTCAAGTAATTAAGGACAGATGAGAAACAAAAGAAAAAGGTGACAGAAATAAATCTTGAATGTAACTGTTCAATAACTTATGCACAGAGGAAAGGAGAACTACTACAGTAATCAATGCAGAGAAATAGAAGATGGCAACAATAAAAAAAAAGAACGAGACCTGTTTCACAAGATGAAATAAATCTAAGGAAAAATTAAACCAAGAATGGGGATATTCTACAAACAGCAGGAGAACATATTGCATGATCAAGTAAATTTTTTTAAAAATGGAAACAATACACTGAAAAATATATTAAAAAGATGAAAAATGAGAGATTTATTCAGTGAAGAAACATTTGAAGATAAACCTACACTTTTAGAATGTGTAGTAGAAGCAGCATTCAGGGCACTTGAGAGAAATCACCAGGAACAGATGGCATATCAGTAGAACTGCTTCAATCTACAGATACAGAATGTTTGAACTAAAATCTGTCAACAAATATGTAAAACAAAAGAACGGCCCACAGATTGGAAATGCTCAATCTACATTCCAATCCACAAGGAAGGAGACACCAGGGATTACATTAACCACAAGATGATTGCATTAATCTACCACACAAGCAAAATAAAGCTCAAAATTTTGCAACAAAATTATGATAAATGGAACAAGAAATGCTGGGTTCAGGAAAGCAAGAAGCCCTATGGATCATATTACAAACATACATTGGATAATGGAACACAGGAAAATCATCCTGGTTTTTTATGGATTACACACTTACAGCAAAGCCTTTGATTGTTTAGATCATGGAAAACTATGAATTGCTCTTAAAGAACTGAGTGTGCCACAACATTTGATTGTCCTGATAATTTGTACGTGGAACAAACAGAATATAGAGAAATAGAATGGTTTCCAATTGGCAAGGGCATCAGGCAAGACTGCATTTTATCATCCTATCTGTTTAATTTGTATACTGATCATATCATACATAAAGCAGGATTAGACTCAGAGGAAGGAGGGGTGAAAATTGGATGGAGGAACACCAACAATTTGAGATAGGCAGATGACACCATACTACTAGTAGAAAACAGGAAAGAGTTGGAACAATTGTTACCCTGATTTCTGGGGGTCCCGGGAGGGACACCTTAATGTGCTCAAAATAATGGGGAATGGGAATTAGCTAGAGTACTAGTTAGCAATGCGAGAGGCAGGGCAACGTAGCGAGTTCTTGAACCCAATGTCTACGGGGTCACGCAGAGTCAATGATCAAACAGAAGTTAATAATACTTGTTGTTCTTTATTTATAAAATCACAGCAAACATACGCACTCACTCAGTTAGAAAATTAAGAAACACTGCAAAATTGCGCAGCCGCGCACACATCCTAAAGAAATAAAGAGAGGAAAATTGATAGGGGATTTTCAGAAGGAGTTTGTGGGGAAATACTACACCTGATCCTATAGCCCGGTAAAAGCAAAGAAGCTGGGGAGCGTAGCTTCTCAGCACGTGGAGGCTGAGGGGAGGCTCATCAAACGGAGAGGCAGCAAGTCGGGAGGCAAGTCACGAGCGATCCGATGAGACGCTCAAACTCAGGGGTTCTTATAGGGGAAAATGTGCCCGCAGGCTAGTCCATTCCCGGGGAAAACAATGGATTTTGGGCTGGAGACAAAGCCTCCAAAAGGTCAGTACTTTAGATGATTGAATTATGACAGTGTTGTCAATACCGTAGCCAGTATGCAAACGCGGAGTGCTTGAGAGTTGGATAGTCCGCTCATCAAGCTGCCTGCTCGGGGCAGGGGATCTTTTGTAAACAGCGTGCATACATAATGTGATCTTAAGAAGGTACTTGCCTTGAGGTCTCCTAAAGCTGCTACCGGCAATTACTGGCCTGCCTGGATTGTAATTTGAATGGTTCAGCTATTGTCGGCCGTGCCTGTGTGTGTGCTTGTCCGGTGGCCTCGCAAGCACATGGAGAGGAATGGGTAGTGAAGGCCAAATTCTTGATATCAAATGATATCTAATATATTTCAAGTTCGGACTAGAAAACTGCAGTAACACAATTACTGAAGAAAGTCAAGGAAGAAAGTGCAAATCTCTAAAAGTTATAAGCTGAAAACCAATGGTTTTCTATGTTCTCTATTATTGTTCTGCCTCACAGTAAAAACCTCCTTCCATTTACTTTCTGTTGATCCTTTATTTTCCTTTAGAAACACTAATTCAGTCTCCTTACAAACTAACTCCAAAAGTTTAATATAGCTACTCTTAATTAAATGTATCTACAGTATACATTATATTAGAAGCTTCTTTGCTTCTTTCATTTGAGCCCTGCATCTATTGTTGTTGTGTCTTTTCAAGCTGTTTCTGAATTACTGCAACCCTAAGGCGAACCTATCATAGGATTTTCTTGGTAAGATTTCTACAGATGAAGTTTGCCTTTGCCTTCCTCTGAAGCTGAGAGATTGTGACTTGCCCAACTTACCCAAGTGGGTTCTCATAGCCAAGTGAGATTTCAAACTCTGCTCACTCACCCTCCAACACCCAAACAACTGTGCTACACTGGCTCATATATCTATTGTCTATCATCAAAAAAAACCTGACATTCATACATGTTATCTTGTTACACAAAAGGCTTGTTACACAAAATTTTGATATTCCAAGAATCTGTTTTGGCTGGGACCTAGATCAACAACTGCAACAGGAGCAGTGGATCATGAGCACTGAAAAAATGTGAGGTAAAAACAAGAGCAGGTCACTGCACAGGGTAATGATATCATGTTACACATTGTGTTTAATAAGATCTTTGGGTTGGACAAACTGACATGGAATGTTTTAACTAGCTTTTATTGAGACCTCACTCCTTTCTTCTCTTCACTTCATGTAGACTAATGCCACATCTTCCACTTTGCCTCATTTAAGGGTCCACTGTGATGTTATTCGTAGCTGTGCGGGGTTGCTGCACCATATGTCCCTTTCATGACATTCCAACAGGACGATGTGATCCAATCCACATCAGAGGAACCTGAGATGCAACTTTTTCCCATGCCAGTGCTGCCTCAATTCCAAAGAAGGACAATGCAAATGTGGGAAACAGTCACATGGAGGCCTTCTATCAGATAGCAAGGTGTTACTAGAGCAGTGTGGTAGCAAGACAAGGTACTCTGGGATTTGTCTTTTATCTCAAACTTCTACTCAAATATTTGGCCCTGGGATTGCCATGGGTTGGGTGGGGAAAGGAGGGATAGATGTGGACCTATGGTGGGTACTCTAAAGAGGTTCTCGTGTCAGTATATATGGTAATTTAAAGTCTTGAGTGTTATAACTTTTCTCAAGCATTGTCTCAAGGAATATAGGTGAAAACATTGATTTGAAGGGCACTGCTTTCTGCTGTAACTGCTTATAGACAAAACTCTGCCAATACATCAAGCTGGCATCTGCTTATATGATGATTTTACTGATTTTACTGAAATTTCATATTTAAGTTTGCATTTTTAAGATACAATACCTACTTGACTTAGAATGTTTTTGTCTTCAATGTTTTCATCAGCATTTGTCTCCACACCTGGCATCTGAGAAAGTATTGCTGGCGGAGGAGGTGCTCTCCGTTTTTTTATTTCAGTGCTTCCAGTCACTCCCGAGATATTCCCAAGAGACAATGATGGTCCCAATGAAACAGAACGTGAATTCACTGAAGAATGTGGAAATGTGGTAACTTCCTGTAAGGAGATGCAAAATCAAAAACTCTTATAATAACATCTCACAGCTAGTCTTCATAATAGCTACCTGAAAAAAAATGCTGTTCTACAAGTGGTTTCATATAGGACGTCTACCCTACACCAGTCTTTCCAAAAATTCCAGCATGCTTTGGATGGACTAGAAGTGGAAGTTTATGTAATTTGGTTATATCAACATTGAAACCTTGCAGGCATTCACTTCAGGGGTGACATGAACATGAGTGCCAGGCTGATGAGCTGGTAAGTTTAACAGGACTGAGCATTATACTGAACATTTTATACACATATATCCTTTTTATGCTGAAACTAATCAACCTAGTAATTAAAAATGACATTCACACTCATCTTTTGTTCATCGTCTTTTCTTTTTCCTGGGATACTAAATGATAGTTATAGGTCAGCAAAGAACTACACATAGCATGCCTGTGAGTGTTCACCATCTTGATTATTTTTTAATGTTAAGCTCTAGTTAGGGCAGTAGGAGTTAATAGCTGAATTGTTCTTCTGAAGCTTTCTGTGGAACTCTTGTTTGCAAACCTTTGCCTTGTTAAGCACAAATGAAGTTCTTAAGTCAAAAACAGTCAATTTCTTACATTTTAAAAGTTAGAATCATAGAATCGTAGAGTTGGAAGAGACCACAAGGTCCAATGAGTCCAACCCTCTGCCATGCAGGAACATACTATCAAAGCATTCCCAACAGATGGCCATCCAACCTCTATTTGAAAACTTCCAAAGGAGACTCCACCACACTCCAAGGCAGCATATTCCACTGTCAAACTGCTCTTGCTGGTCAGGAGTTCTTCCTAATGTTTAAGTATAATCTTCTTTCCTGGAAACAATTTTGTCTGAACACTTTCAAGCTTCTTAATATCCTTCCTGAACTGTGGTGCCCCGAACTGGACACAGTATTCCAGGTGGGGTCTGACCAAAGCAGAATAGAGTAGTACTATCACTTCCCTTGACCTAGACACTATACTCTTATTGATGCAGCTCAGAATTGGCTTTTTTAGCTGCCACATCACACTGCTGACTCGTATTCCGCTTGTGATCTACTGAGACTCCTAGATCCTTTACACATGTACTCTGGTCAAGCCAGGTTTTGCCCATCTTACATCTGTGCATTTCATTTTTTTTCTGCACAAGCATAGTACCTTCAACTTCTCCCTGTTGAAATGCATTTTGTTTTCCTGTCATTTGCTCTATAAATACGTCAAGCTTGTTCTCAGTGGAAACAATGAATTGCCTGAATTCTGCCAGGAATGTCACTCAAGCAAATTGTCATCTTCAACTAAGTCTTTTCCAATTTGTTTATCATTTTCCAAAGTTAGAGCCATATTCTTTTGTTTAAAAAGAAGAAGAAAAGGCGTCAATACAGTCAATATGCCTTTTCTCCACTGTTGTTATTTCATAACCATCAACTGCTCAGTATATTCTTTAACAAGGCAGCTTGTATTTACAAATGTAGATAAAGACAGTTCTTGCATAAACTTTCTCAGGACAGTAGAAACTGGCAGAATTCAAAATAATCTTAACAGATGAGAGAGCTGAGCCAAAACTAACAAAATGCATTTCAACAGAGAGAAGCGTAAGGTACTACACCTGGGCAGAAAAAGTGAAATGCACAGATATAAAATGGGTGACACCTGGCTTGACCGCAATACATGTGAAAAGGATCTAGGAGTCTTAGTAGACCACAAATTGAACATGAGTCAGCAGTGTGATGCGGTTGCCAAGAAAGCCAATGTGATTCTTGGCTGGATCAACAGGATTGCAGTGTCTAGGTCAAGAGAAGTGATAGTACCACTCTATTCTGCTTTGGTCAGACCTGACCTGGAATAATGTGCCCAGTTCTGGGCACCACAACTCAGGAAGGAAATTGACAAGCTGGAAAGTGTCCAGAGGAGGGTGACCAAAATAGTAGGAGGCCTGGAAACCATGCCATATGAGTAGAGGCTTAGGGAGCTGGCTATATTTAGCCTGGAGAAGAGAATGTTAAGAAATGATATGATAGCTATGTTTAAATATTTGAAGGGATGACATATGGAGGATGGGGCAAGCCTATTTTCAGATGCTGCAGAGACTAGGACACAGAGCAGTGGATTCAAACTTCAGGAAAAGAGATTCCATCTAAACATTAGGAAGAACTTCCTGATGGTAAGCGTAGTTTGACAGTGAAATGCGCTGCCTCTGAATGTGGTGGAGTCTTTTTCTTTGAAGATTTTTAAACTGAGGCCGGATGGCCATAAATGGATGGCCATTTATTGGAAATTCTTTGATTCCTGCATGGCAGGGGGTTGGATTCAAAGGCCTTTGTGGTCTCTTCCAACTCTATGATTCTACGATTCAAGGTATTACAGAATGAGGTTGCAAAATATAATGACAGTAATATCTACATCCTGAACAAATAACAAATGGTGAAGCATAGGAAAATACAAACCTGACTGAAATGTCATGACTTCCAACAAAAAGTCAGCACATACAGAATGGAATGACTCTGAAGAACAGGGTTCAAACCCCACTCAGCCATGGAAACCCACTGAGTGCCTCTTGGGCAAGTCACACACTCTAAGCTTCAGGAGAAGGCAAAGCCAAACCCCCTTGTGACAGGCCCTTACTTCTCCCAGATTGGTGTGGCAGTTCCTAATCTGATGAGGCACCCTATCCTTACCACACAGCTTTGCCTCCCCCTTATAACATCACCATTGTGTAAAAGGGTGAAGGTTTTCAATGATTATTTAGAACCACATAGTAAATTTATGTTAGTGCATTTTCTGTGTTATTTTATATACTGTATACAACTCAAGCCGAGTCAGTAAAGAGAAACTGTAACATTTATTAAGATAACAATAAGAATAAGGCCATGAATAAGAATTAAGGCAAGATTCATCACGGATATTGCAGCAGATTGCTCTGGGGATGATTCCCACTAATTTTAGAACTGTTGTTTATATTTAATGTATATATATTTAATGTATCTTAATATATTTAATATATCCTAATTGTATTAGATGACTCTTTTAATTATAATATGCAAGACTAATATTCTTTTTATTTTATGTTGCACTTTATACTGCTGTGTTTTATTGTTATATTTTGAAACTGTAATTATTGATTTTATTACTATGTATGCAAATGGCCTATGGCCCAAGCATTAATAAACTACTACCACTATGAAGATAACAATAAGAATGAAGTAGCGCATTAAGAGTTCATATGCAAGTCAGGGCTGATACATTTCCTCAGTGCACTTTTCAGACAACATAAAAGGTAAGTCTGCTCAAGAACAGTTCAACTGTATCTTTATAGACTTTCGTAAAAGACACAGATATCATACAACAGCCCTTTGGCTAAACTCCCACCAAACTGCTTAACCCTGAATCCAAGTCACACTGTCTGACCAGATCCTACTTAGGTTCAGTTACTCTTCTGCCTCTCCCTAGGTTTCCACTCAGAACTAAACCTCCCCAAACAGTCACACTCTCTGACTAAGGGACTCTACTCCCTAGCTCCTTGCTAGGCTGTCACTGAAGGAATCCAAATATTCACAGGTAATTGGCTTTATATAACTTTTTATATCAGCCATAAGCCCCTCCCACACACTGCCAGGTTGGGTTTCTCTCCTGAAATGCTGTCCTGGTTGCCTAGCAAGCTGCTTCCAGGCTGCCTTGGCATTTCAGATAGCCACATCCCCAGAACTCTATCACACCCTCTGAATAAATGTTACCAAAAAGCCCTCATGTGATTCCTTCACCGTAGGTTCACCGTAAGTCAGAAATTCCTTGAAGGCACAGAACAAAAACACAAACTCTATTTGTAGCTTCTTAACAACAAACCACCTCAAATAATAGTCAAATCAGATTAGCTGCTATGAGAATTGCTGGCAATCTGTAACAGTCCGAAATTGTTGGCAACAAATCTGTAACTTTTTGTAAAAGCCATTTCCCCAGAACTATGTAGGAACACCATCTTAGCAACTATGAATGTGGAATCCCTGTATACCAATATCCCACACAAGGATGACCTACAAGCTGTCATGAACATCATTCCAGAGGGGACCACAGCAGACCCAGTTACCAAGTCTGCCACTTTGTTCTTGCACACAACTACTTCACTTTGGATAATAACATATACCTTCAAATTAACAGTACATGGCCAGCTTGGGGGCATGTTCTACCTCTGCCACACACCTTTGAAGGAAACTATGCAGTGGCATCTGACCATGTAGAATCACAAACCTGCCCATGTAGAATTAAAAATCTATAATCCCAGTGTCACTCAACAAGCAGGCTGGGGTTTTGCTGTTCACTGATGATTAAGCAGGTCAGTCAATACCTGGATCTAGACTCTTGGGTACACCAAGCCTATGTTCAGCTATGACGAAAAATTTGTGGGCTATTTTGTTCCAAATAAAATGTATATGTGCTGTATGTATAAGTGAAGCAGGATTCACCCCTGAACACACAGAATATCTAGAAACCATTGATTAGAAGCATCCAAAATGGATTTTCATTTCCCTAAAGAAATGTTGGATCCTCTGATATTTGGGGGGCAAATAAAACAGTCTTATGTATGCTCCACCTGCCCCCTCTGTTCATTTACTGCAGAATGCATGAGAATGTTCTAGGCATGTGTACCCACTGTATCTGATTTAGAAACCTAAGCAGCAAATTAGGGAACTGGAGAAAAGAGTTGTGCAAAGAATCTCAACAAGAGGAAGCAGATGTTTGCTGAGGGAGCTGGGGAGGATTGGCAATGTCTTTCCTGCATACACTACAGGGCCAGCATTGAATAGTTGCAAAGAGCGAAACAGATCAGTGAACACTGTTTGTGGGTGTGGGTGTATGTGTGTGTGCTGTTTTTGCCTGTGCCAAGATTCTGCCAAAAACCCTTCCTTTCAATTCTGCTATCAGTCACTTTATTGCCAGGACTAATACAGCAGGAACATAGCATGGGGGAGTTAGGCCCTTTTCCTGCTCTCCAAGGTCTTGATCGTACCTACTTACAATCATTCATACATATATGTGAGCGCGCGCACACACGCACACACAAAAAACTGCTAGTGTTAAAGAGGGAAAAGACATTTCAAATGTGGTGTCCTCCAGAGGTGGGAGTTTTAGTCCTGGACAATTGGAAAGAAACAAATTATAAAAGACTGCATTAAATGCTTTCAGATATTTAATGTTGCATCTGTCTTAGCCCTGAAAGCTCCATCATATAGCATGCCCCAATAATATTTTCAAATACTGCCACAGTTGGAAAAAATGATATATAAGGACATGAGGAGAGAGATAGGTTCAGTTCTTTGTAGTGAAAAACATGGAGGAAGTAGCATTAGCAACACAAATTGCAAAAAAGATCAATGTTGATTGATAAAGTGAAGCTGTCGTTGGTGGAGTCAGAGAATGACTTCAAAGTTGCACCCCACTACACAGGAATACCTTGGATACATCCCATTACAAACTTCTCTTCTACCTGCAATGGATTCCCTTAAAGCCATTTAGGAACTAATATATAGTAAATAATAAGTAAGAATTCTCTGTTACACACTTCAGCTCTTGATCTCATTCCATTCAGTTATTGGATTACTGGAGTAAAGAAACAAAGTTTAAGCCACATTTAACCTATAATATGTCCAAACTCTAGCTTTTCCAAGACAAAGCCTTGCCTTTCATGTGAACTATGAATGCATGCATCTTCATAGCTAATAATTATGGGCACAATCCACATTCAAAAAGACCAATGAGAATGTTATTAGCTTCCAGTGAGAGGTATACAGCACCTGCCCTATGGAGCTTTCAAAGAAGAAAAAAAAAGCAAAAACAAGTAGATTTTTAGCTGAAGGAATCCTTAGGCTAATGGAAGAATGATATGTATTGTGAGTTCCCCACAGTCTAGGATATCATTTTCAATCACTCTCTTGCCTTACACGTTGATCTTGGCCTGCTCCACATCAAACCCCACCAACAGTCTCACAAAGTTTAGAGATGCATAAGCCACTCATGTACAAGAAGATTTCATTGACAATCAATTCTACCTACTGTTTGGTGTTTTCTGCTTATTTGTTTTGAGGGGGAGGAATCCCAGGGAAAAAATGCCCTATAGTTCACTATAGTTCCCCAGCATTCAAAACCCTGGGGAATTCCAGGATGTGGCAGCCTAGCTGGAGCTTTTCAACCACTAGAAGTCCTCTGGTGGCACAAATTCCTCTTCCTCTTCCATGGTCTGAGAGCTTGGGGCAATGGGAAGCTAACAGTTTTCCCAGCAAACTTACTTCTGGAATACTGTTTGAAGAATTCAGTATGCTAAATTCTGCTCAGGCTCTTGTATATGTAATAATATAATCTTTTTCTGACAGACTCATAACAGGCTATACTATAAACCTCTTGTGAGCAGCTTATGCACTTGTCTTCTACACACATATTTTTCCCATCTATATAATCACTACATCTTATAACAGCATTCTCGGAGAGTTCCAGTTATTGATGCTAAAAGAAAACATTCTGCCACTGTTTTTGACATTCAATGTACCTAAAGACAAAAATGGGACTAAATGTTGCAGTGGCCTCCTTCTGTTACCTTACGGCAGCCTTACCATATAGTAAACATGTAGAATCTCTTTCAGTCTAAGGGCTGAGTCCAGTTTTAGAGGACTTCTCTAATGTGGTGTCCCAATGGTGGTAGGAAAAATGACAGAAGAGTGGGCCAAAAATATCAGCATATTTTAGTTTAAAGCTCATACTGGCAGTAAATAATTCTTAGGTGAGGCATTTTAACTTTTCAGAATGAAGCATATAAAATCTGGGAAACCACCCAGTGACGGTGCCAGGGGGGAGGCATGGCCATCTGGTGAAGCCCAAATAGCTGGACTCTAACCAGCTAATCTGAACCCTAAGAGGTTCAGATTCATGCTCAGGCATGCAGTTCCTCACCCCATCACACGGTGAAGTCAATACATATAGCAAAGGAAGTGCAGATGTAGGTAACCATAGGAGTCCCAGCCAGCTAGGAACACATGTGAGTGAGAATCTCTGTGTCTGAGCCAAAGGCCTACTGTTGGGTTGGGAATCTTTCCCTCTTCTGTCTTGGTTTGTGTATTGGCAGTCACCCCTACTAGGTCACTAGCTCCAGCAGGGAATCAAGGCAGAATGCAAAGGCTGTGCACAAACTGTCCTGGGAATCACTCCCTACCCTGGGTCTATTGGTGTGGGATCCAGAGTGTTAGGGATAGGAATCATGTTAAGAACAGTCACACCAAAGAAAAAAATGACTAGCATCTCTGATTGTGTGGTCTATGCACCACTTTAGTTAGGCCTGTGTGCCTTTGTGAAGTCAGGCCTGTGTGCCTTTGTAATTGTTAGGGTGGGTAGGAAGCCCCAATCCTTTGTGTAGGTCCCTAGAGAAATTGTGGTCTAGAGCAGGCATCATGTGTGGCGGCGACCGATAGTGGGGCAGTGTGGGGCTTTATCCTGAGTGGTAGAAAGGTACCTCTCTCTTGAAAAAGCATATAGGCAGGGCTCAGTTGCATTCCTGATTCCTTTTCCCCTGCTGTCTGGCCAAAGAGCGTTAGGTTCCCTTTTCTGGGTTCGTTTTCCCCCTTGGCAAGCACTGTGTGTGGTGAGCACCAAGGATCTCTCCAAAGGATCACACATGGTCTTCCTGAGTGCCGGGTCCTTTAAATCCCCAGTTCAAGGGTGTGTCCTGACTGGTGGAGCTCATGGAAACGTGTGTGGGCATCCTGGAGTTAATTGGAAAAGTTGCAATAGACATTTGAGTGTAGTTTCTGTTTTGTGTTTGTATGTGCGTGAGCGTGCTAGAAAGCACTTTCACTTCTCTTACTAGTTAATTGGCTGTTAACTGGTGTTTTAATTCAGCATCACATTCAAAGAACAGAGCAAAATGAATAAATTGGAGAAATGGGTTGTGAAAAAGGGAAGCAATCCTTGGAAGGCAGGATCCTTTAAGACCTCAGATCCCTTTGGCATCCTGCATGAAGCCTATCTCATGCAGTGTAAGGAGAGGTCACTTTTTGGCGCCTCCAAAGATGCAATGGCTGCTTGAGGTTTCTGGATGGCCTTAAGTGAAGCCTCATGTACCATCCAGGAACTCAGTACAATGGCTGAGGAATTGGACTCACTTTGGGCACAAAATAGTTTCCTGTTGGCAGACAAATTGGCATTTTCGTCTGCTGCACAGGAGGTCCAACCCAAATTAGAAACTGCCTCATTGCAAATTCAGGCACTCAAGGACAGAGTGACCATGACTGAGGAGAAGCATGCTAAGGCACAGCATGTTGCTCAGTATTTGGCCAACCAGGCGAAGGTTCAGTATGAGAATGTGAGCCGTGAGGCTTGCAATCACAGGATTGCTGAACTAAGCCAAAAACTAGCCACCAAGGAGGCTGTAACTGGTACAGTCTGGCCTGAGGTTCTGCCCCCATTCCCTGTGGACGTTCTAAAAGAGTCCCTGTCAGAGAACACATTTCCCCATTCTCCTTACCACCCAGATTGGGAAAAGCCAGTCCCACCCACCAGTCAAGACCAGTTCTGTCGTGATTAGGAAAAGGAATTCAAACAGTATAGTAACAGAAACCTGGGAGGTAGAGGAAAGGGTCCCCTGGACAGCTACAGAGATGAAGGCCATTTCAGAACAATTAGGCCCCCTCAACAAGGACATGGGCATCAGGTGGCTCAATTGCCCACTCCCAGGTTAAAGCAAATGGACAGAACCTCACACAACTGGCTAAGCTCTGCATGTCTCCATCAGATCTGCCAACCTTAAGGCAGTGACTGCTTGCAATCTGGTCAGGCTGGAGAAACACCCTTGGATGAGGGAGATTATTCAGATCCTTTGGCCAGGTCAGACAGTCAATTCACTGTATGTACTGGAACACCAGGCTCCAGGGGAGAATCCAGAGGCCTAGGTGGCCAGGGAAAAGCTCCTCACTATCCTGGCTGAGAAGGTCCCATTCTCAGTCACACAAAGGACACATGATTTTGACACCATGGAGTTCAAAATCCTCCTTTATGGAGGCTTCAACTCCCAAACCGAGATGGCTTTAAGTCCAGTGAATGCTGGCGAGCTCCCATAGGCAGCACTGGCAAGACAGATTAGGAAAGTGTCGGATCTCCTTAGCGAGAGTGGAGCTGTAAGGAACACCAAGGTCAGCTGGAAAGGTACAGACAATCATGAGAGTCCATCGAAACAGTGACCTCTAGCAACTACAGGCCACACACCCAGTACACAAAAGCAGGCAGTTCCGGCAATCCAGCCCCTCATGGTAACTGGGGGGTGGGAGAGATGAATGTGGCGGTGGCAGCGACAGTCGGTACTGGAGAGACCAACGTGGTGGCTAGTTTGCTGGCAGCAGTCGTGGCCATGGCAGTGGTCATTCCGCTCCCCCAGGATGCTTGAGGAATGCAGGAGACCATGAAGTGGATAGTGGGTCTTGTCAGCAGTCTGGCAGGCAAGATCCCCCACAATCAAGCCCAGGTGAGGAGAGGAGGTGTGTTTGGAGCTGCTTCAGCAACCAGGAGCCAACATGTCTCAGCAATACCTGAAGCCCACCGTGGAGCCGATTGATGCTCTCGACAGGGTGTTGGGCAGGTCAGCTACTGCCTCGCAGTCTGTGAACACCATACATCCACTGAACACATACATGGACATGACATGTTAGGGACACCCAAGGTCCAAAGCGCTTCACCAAAGAGTTGAGGCTCACACAAGGCCCAACAGCTGGGGAAGGCAGATGGTTAGAGCAGGCATCCAGGCCTCATGGAGAGAATCTCCCGCTAGGCTCCCGGTGGACACTGGAGCCACCCAGATTGTCCCTCATCCCAACCTAACCATGAGTGTGAAGCTAATGACTGAGACCTTGGTGCTTTCAGAGCACAAAGAAGGTTTGCGCAAGGCTAAAGTTCAGAAAGAAACCCCCACAGAATCAGAGAAGGCACAGAATATTGCCAGTGCGTGTGAGAGCCAGGAAGAAGAGAACACACAGTGAGTGGAAGCTAATCCCAAACTTCCAGCACTCATGGTGGTTCCCTCTCTGAGACCCCTGTTAGACACCTGCAGTTTCTTCCAGGATTTCTTTGAACCACTGGCAGAAAGAGTCCACCCTCTCCATGCCCTCTTGAAAAGGAATTCCCTGTGGGACTGTGGATCCAAGCAGCAAAATGCTCCTGTCCAACCAGAGCACAACCACAACTGCGAGCCCCAAATACCACATGGAGGTGGACTTGGCTACTGCCTTCCCCTCCACAGAGCTATACTGGTGCCAGCTTGCATTCATGTTCTGTGGCCATCAATACATTTTTACCCTGGTGGTCTTAGTCACCATCATGCCAAGAGAAAAGACATTACTTCAGGAAGCATTTTGGATAGGTACCAGCCTCCACTCTAAGACGATGATAACCGACACTGAGTGGGCACAGCCACTCATACAGGTGATTTCAAAAATACACAGGTAGTCACCTCCGAAAGATTGGAAAGGAAAGCCCCCAGACTGGGCAATCCCCATTTCTCTGGAGCAGCTGAGAAGTGAGGCAACTGCCTTAATTCCCTTCATGGACTGGTAGCCACCTTGAAGAGACACATTCCAACAAAGCATCCCCTTTTTGTGTATATAGTTTCTATTAGTTGTAATTGTAGATTTTAAACTTCTTCTTCTCCTTTTGCAACAAAGGCAACATGGATCCAACCTTGAACAACAGAGTGTCATTCTGGTACTTTAATTCTTGTTAGTTTTCGGCCTTGCTGGCTTAACATATTGGATGAGGTACCAGCTCCTAAAATTGAGAGCTCTTGGTGAACTGACCAAGACAGCCAAGGCTCAATCTTTTCTGTCAAGGAGATTGTGTTGCCTTGCCTTATGGGTATGCAACACTTAGAGAGAGAGAAACCAGTTTTGCAAACTAAAGGCGAGGCAACACCAATCTCCTTGACATTTCAGTGCATCTGCACAGCATGGCCCCCAGCCTTGGCTGGAGGCGCCCTACAACGAACCTCTTTCTCAGCTTCCTCTCTGAAAATACAGGAACCCTGTTGACTTCATCTTGAACCCTAATCCACCCAACAGATGTTGGCCAAGTCTACCAGCCATGCTGAGACAGCCAACCACAGGCATAAGCTGATTCACCATTCAAGGTGATCACTGATCCAGGAAGACCTTAAAACCCAAAGAATGCTGCTCACTCCTACTGTACCCCAGTTTCTCCAGATACAAGGGAGGGATGGAACCCTCATTCCACCTCTCCACATATGCAAAAGAGTGCTTTTCATGAAATCTAAGCACCTCCTCCAACTCCAAAGATACACAAGGCCTATCAACTGTCTTAGACTCTAGAAATGAAGTTCCTCTCTATACCTGATGTACTGGACTTTCATTTTGCAGTTGCTGCCATTCAATTTTTAGTAACTTGCCAAATGGACTTTTGCCTTAGCCAAACCACTGCCTTTAACTGTGGATGTATTTGCTTTTAATTGTTGCTATATGTATTGATATGTAATTTCTGCTTCAACTGCTGGAGTAGAACCCCTGTGTGTGTGTAATGCATGCATGTATTTAGATATCCTGTTCTCCCTCTCTCCTCTTCCTTTCTCATTACTGCTTAACTGTACAGGGTTTGTGGAAATGTGGTATACCTATAGCCTGAAGGTGTTAGATTTGAACTCAGAACCAACAGACTTTGCCAAGTTGAACCTTTTTCCCTGTGCCTTACTGATGAAGCATCTCTACCTGGACATTGCTACTCCTCTGAGTTATTTGTATATTGATGTGTCTGTATTGTATTTCAATTTGAGATTCTAATTGCCAGTGAAATTTGTATATTGAATCTTTATCATCATATGTGTGTTATTAGATCCTCTTTCCTCTGTTTTCTCTCTTTCTCCTATTTTTGTAAACTTAACTAGCAACATGTTTACTAAATTGTCCATTTCACCAAGGGTTTGGTTGACAAGCTTAATGGAGGTTAAATAGCTCACCCTGAACCTTCTGATTCTACCCCAACTTTTTGCCAAATTCCCAAATTACAGAAAGCAGGTCCCGTCTAGAAAAAGGAAACCTCGTGAGCTCAGTGAAGGTTCCATTTTTTGGCGGGGGAGGGATCTGTAAGGCCCCGCTTTGGGGGTCTCCGAATCAGTATGGTTTGGATGGGCACCATACTCAATTGGCACCATATTGGATTGGCAACACATGTTCAGTTGGCTCTAATATCAAATTCAAGCCTGAGAGTTGACGGAGAGGTCAAACCAAGTGAGAGAAGAGATCTGACTGTAAACATGAGAAAGACTGGTCAGCCTAAAACACCTTCCAAGTACGACTAGGCCATTTGTCAGGCAAATAGACGCTGCTCCTATGGATAATAGGCTTAAGTAGAAGCTGGAATATCACAGGGAACACAACTGTGAGAAGCCCACCAGGACACAGATTGACATATACCCATCCCCTGTGCACCTGGACTCCTTCCTCTTGCCTCTTGCCTTGTAGTAACCACAATAGACAGCTATTACAACATACATTATGTCTTTGTCATCCAAACACTGCAAACACTAGTGGGTTGATAGTCCATTGTCTGTGCTGCAACTCCTATTGTTCCAGACCTGAAACTGCACATACCTTCCACTGTCACAAGCTATTTTTTGGATACAAATACCCCTGATTCCAGGATGCCCAGTGCAGTCTCCTGAAGGTCCGCCCATCACTCTGTCCATCTGGCTCCTGAACGAGAACTGTCCTTAGGTCCTACCTAAGACAAGCCACATTTCAGCACTTCACTACTCTTCTGGGCTGGTAACTACAACTCCCACCCCCCACAAAAAAAACCCCCTCAGACTCTCTATCCATAATTTTTTTCCTCTTTTTCTCCTTCAGTAAGCTCGTGTGTGAATTTTGTGTATTTTGTATTCTGTGTATATTTTATGTACATGCATGAGTGAATTCCCCCCAATAAAAACACATTTTTAGCTTACTTTTGAATCCCTGGCTGGTTCTTTTCCTGCCTGAGCCCATAAACATTGGTAGAAAAGGTCTCATTAAGTTACCCCCCTCTTGCAAGCCTCCTCTTTGGGCTAATTCATTCCCCACTTTTACAAGGAGGTATTTGGCATCACAGGGTGGCCCTTGTGGCACCTATGTTTTGGGGTAACATCTCCATCTTCTGCTTCCAGTTATGTAGTCTATTTGATTTTTTTATATTGGCCATCAGATTATGTCCATGTATGCAGTTACTTCCTGGGTTTCTTGAGGCCTGCATTTGCAATGAGCAAACGGTTGGCCTTGCAAAATTCAGTGAGTTGGTCTCCTGCTTTCTTTCTTGAGCCCTGGCCAAATTTTCCTACAATCCTTGATTCTGCTCTTTTCCCTACTTTTGCATTCCAATCACCTATGATCAACAAGAAGTCCTGTTTTGGTGTGTGATCAATTTCCTGGATTTCTGCATAGAATCTTTCAATTTCTTCTTCTTCTGCCTGTGTAGCTGGAGCATAAACTTGCATTGTGGTTATATTAATCAGTTTTCTCTGACATTTTATTGACATGATTCAGTCAGACCTTACATTGTACCCTTTTAACTGCTTTTGCTACATCTCTTCTCACTATATATGCCACTCCACTGCTTCTTAGATTTTCATTTCCTGAGAAAAACACCATGCAATTATTTTACTCATGATGTCTCATTCCTGTCCATTTTAGCTTGTTCATTCTAAGTATTGCAGTGTTTATATGTTCCATTTCTTGTTTTACTATGCCTAGCTTCCCCTGATTCATTCTTCTCACATTCCATATTCCTGTAATATGTCTGTTGTGCAGTTGTGGACTTTCCTTTCACCTCTGAGCATGTCAATAGTTGAACATTCTTTTGGCTTGAGCTTAGCTGTGTCATTAATCACAGCACCGCTCTTAATTATCTTTCCCAGTAGCTTGTTGAGTGCTATCTTACCAGGGAACCTCATCTTCTAGCACTATCTCTTGTTTCATTTTGGATTGTATCATCATAGGGTTTTCATGGTAAAAGACATTCAAAAGGGGTTTAACTGTGTGTTAGCAATCGTGCCACTGCAACTGTCTCTGAGAGATCCTCCGCTAGTGTCTCACGCACACACACACACACTGCTGTTGCCCAATAGCTGTTTGGCACACTCAGTCTGGCTGCTCAAAAAAAGCTTGTCTGACATGGCATGAAATCACCAAAAAGAAATTAATTTGGGAAGGCAAAGGGAAGCTTGGGTAGTGCTTCAAAAAAAGGGGCTGGGTTCCTTACCCTCCAAGGGTCCTAAAAATTGCAAGAATGTCTCTGGGAACCTATAGGGGTTCCAGTATACTGCCTATTTTAGCAGAAAACTGGATTAAGAACTCCAGCATGAACTCTCCCCACCACTGCCCTTAAAACTACTGGATATTGTCCATAGGACAACTCACAGGTCAATCTAAAAGCGGGTGGGAGGCAATCATGGGGAGAGGAAATGCTATAACAACTAATCATAAGTGGGTGGTTGTGGGCAGGCTATTTCCTGTTACAGAAGCAGAACAAGGAGGAAAGGAAGAGGCAGGAGAAGAGCAGCAAGAGGCAAGGAACAGTTCAAAGTTTTTCTTCAGCTTGTGAGTGTCTTTAAAAAAACGTGGAGATGTTTGTTTATCAGCCTGAATGTAAGATCTGAGAGAGTGGGTGTCTGTGCAGGTGACAGAAAGCATATTTGTGAGAGAAATAACATGATTCTGTGTCTGTGTATCTGTGTGTGCATAACAGGGAGGGAGGGAGGCAGGCAGGCAGGGAGGGAAGGAAGGACGGAGGATAGTAGAGTTTGCTCTACAGACTAAGAGTTAACAATGCAATCATACATATATCCATCCAGAAGTAACCCCATCGATTTTGATGGAACTTACTCCCAACTAAATGTCTGCAGGGTTGGAACCCATATAACATCTAAAAGGCCACTGAAATGCACCAAATTCTTCCTAATAATCATGGTTTTTCCAACTACATGTATCTGAACTAATTCTATTCCATTTACTTTCTGGAGCTGAAGGTGTTATGCATGATTTTTATCTACCCCTACCCTCCATTTTTATCTTAACAATTCTATGAAGTAGGATGACGATAATATTATTATTATTATTATTATTATTATTATTATTATTATTTCTTAATTGAGTCTCCCTATGAATTGAGGTAAGGAATAACAATTTAAAATGCAACAAAAAATAGACCCACGGCACATTTAAAAACACAAACACCAACTAAAAAGACATAAGGCTGTGACCACATGTTCTTTACGGGGAAGCTGGGATATATATTAATCTGAAATATAATATATACTGAGTAAACATTGTGGGTGCGAACATACAGCTTATGCAGTGAACATGATTCTGAGCAGAGTCTGGTTGATTTTACATTAAGGTACAGTATATTTATAATAATGCTGGCTACACATACACAATATTATATTTATTGATTTTTTTTCCTGAAATTCAGTATAAATCCATAGGTTTCATCCTCATTAAAAACTTTTACACTTGACCATATACTTTCAATCACATCCTTATTTCTTTCAGCCACATGCCTTACAAATTCACACAGGTGTCCCTGTTTTCAAATATGAAATGTTGGAGCGTATGGGGTGCATGAGGCCCTTTCCCCACCACTAATATAAGGAACTCACCACCTTTGTTATTTATGTATACTCCTCTGAATGATGAGAGCTACTATGGCATAGTGGTTTGAGTGCTGGACTAAGAATCCTGGGAGACCAGGGTTCAAATCCCAGCTCAGCCATAGAAACCCAATGGGTGACTTTGGGCAAGTCATATTCTCTCAGCCTCAAAGGAAGGCAGAGGCAACCCCCCTCTGAACAAATTCTAGTAAGAAAACCCAGTGACAGGGTCACCTTAGAGTCTCCATTAGTCAGAAATGACTTGAAGGCACACAACGACCACCTCTGGGTTACTATGTAATGCTGCACATACCTTTCTCCCTTTTCTGTCTGTGTATACGTGTACCTCTGTTTTCATTTATTGTTGTTTTTACAGGACATAATACAGGACATAACTTCACTCACACAAGCATATGGTGTTTTCAGTTCAAGGAATATTCCAGAAAGCAATTAAAAGATAGGAATTCTTTTATATTGTACCCCCACCTAGCGGCCAAGTTACTTACTTACATTTAGATGTTGTTCACTTGCTGCTGTGACATTTAAAGGTTCTTTGCTGCCATAATCTCCATCCACAGTTGTTGTCAAGCTCTCTTCTGCCTGGAACACAAAAAAGCATCTTATACTATTTCTCTAAAGAAACAAATTCTATGTCAGCTATGAGCAATGGTGACAGGGCAGATCATTAAAACTGTATATCAGTGGGAAAGCTAACCATAGATATAATGGTCATTTGTTTAGCAACTTGAAAAGCTGTCATAGCAAGTGTTGATACCAAAGTCTAATGAATGAAATATAATCTATCATGGTCACAATCCGCAGAAAGGGAATGCAAGAGGATATTAACATCAATTAATCCAAGAATGACTTTATTAGTTTGAAAATAAGAAATATCCTCAAAAATTGGGACATATCTATGTTGTTTATGCTTTTACGTCTGGTGTAAAAAGCATCTACTATATGTGTGCAATATATGCACCAGATGCCACAGGGTTCTGTCCTGGACCCAGTGCTATTCAATATCTTTTTCAATGATTTGGATGAGGGAATAGAGGGCATTTGGATGAGGAAGTAGAGGACATTCTTATCAAATTTGCAGAAGACACAACATTAGGAGGGGTATATACCAGAGAACAGGATCAGAACTCAAAATGATCAGAGAGCTGGGCCAAAACTAATAAAATGAACTTCAAAAGGGAGAAGTGTAAGGTACTACACCTGGGCAGAAAAAGGAAATACACAGATATAAGATGGGTGACACCTGGCTTGACCACAGTACATGTGAAAAGGAACTAAGAGTCTTAGTAGATCACAAACTGAACAGGAATCAGCAGTGTGATGTGGCAGTTAAGAAAGCCAATGCAATTCTGGGCTGCATCAACAGTAGTATAGTGTATAGGTCAGGGGAAGTAGTATAGGTCAGGGGAAGTGATAGTACCACTCTATTCTGCTTTGGTCAGACAGACCTAGAATACTACGTCCAGTTCTCAGCACCATAGTTCAGGAAGGATACTGATCAGCAGGAACATGTCCAGAAGAGCGTGACCAAAATGGTGAAGGATCTGGCGGCCACGCCCCATGAGGAGCAGCTCTGGGACCTAGGTATGTTTAGCCTGATGAAAAGAAAGCTAAGTGGTGACATGATAGCCATGCTTAAATATTTGAAGGGATTCATGTTGAAGATGAAGCAAGCTTGTTTTCTGCTGCTCCAGAGACTAGGACATGGAGCAATGGATTCAAACTACAGGAAAAGAGATTTCCCTACCATAAACATCAGGAAGAACTTTTGACAACAGAATGTGCTACCTCAGACTGTAGTAGAGTCACCTTGTTTGAAAGTTTTTAAACAGAGGCTGGATGGCCATTTGCTTCAGGGGTGCTTTGAGTGTGTGTTCCTGCATGGCAGGGGGTTGGACTCGATGGACATTGTGGTCTCCTCCCATTCTATGATTCTGTGATCATTCTACTGAAAGCAGCATCCTACAGACAATGAATATGAGGTTAGTAGTGACAGATAAATCTCAATGATCCTATCCATGTAGCTGCTCTATAAAGATCAGGCAGCAAACCCTACTCAAAAATGCTGCAGAGATAGCGAACTACTCTTGCAGAATAACTATGAAATTACTGAGGCAGCAACACCCACTTCACACACCAAGAGGAAGAAAACAATTCATACTTCCTAGGGTGAAAAATGAAAAATTTCTGAGTCTTTCTCAGGGAAAAGCTATAGTCCACATAAAAGGTGAGAGGCCAGCAAACACACAAGGAGAGAACATTCTAGTGAAACTTATGACCTCAAAGAGAAGGGCAGCAACACTATATCCCACAAAAGGCAGAAATTTTTTAAAAAAAACTTTAAGTAAGAGCAAACAAAGTGTGCAGTCTATGGATTTCCTTATCTTGGTTTCATGTGAGATAAAGAAAAAAAGAACTACAGAGAGACTCCAAGGTGTTAGAGGTGATGAGGTTTGTGGCTATTGATCATGAAGACCACAAGAATATCTTTATTTCGAGCAATGAGAACCAAGATGCATCAGCATTTCAAGGCACTAGAAATGCCAAATTGCTACGATCTCTTTCTTCTGAACAGCTGAAAGACAAGCTTTTCGTAAGCTTACAGATCTGTTTCAATTTGCAACCATACAATAGTTTTTGAGGGGCTTCTGAGAAAGTTCACAAATCACAAATGCCCTTGTGAAGGCTAGAAAGCATCATAGGTTGGCTGTTTCTTCTGAAATCACAAACAAACCCCTATCTTCCTTTCAGAGTTGCTAGGAAGCAAGAAGACAAGGGATAATTGGATCATCTCACCCATTTGTTCTAACTGGAGCTGTTAGGCCAGACTTTAAGGCCAATAACAAGGGGGCAATTAATTGTGAGTAGCCACTAATAACATTGCCATTTCAATTTAGGTGTGAGCCCATGCTGCCACTTCTTACTCCTAAGAGCAGTGGAAGTAGTAGGAACCTGTGGGTGACCCAGAGATTTTCCTTCTAGGAGTCATGAGGAGATGGACAGCTCAGATGCATCTGAGGAGTCATCCTCATCTCAGAAGAAAAGGGGCCAGAGGAATGAGGAGTATTGGGGAATGGTGGCCCACGTACTAGGTTTCCACACTTGGGCATTTTGGAGATGGGGAAAAGGGACAAAAGCAGCAGAACCTCAGACAGCATGGGTTGAAGAGGATACCCCAGGAAAAAGGGAAACCTATGTTTCCTGATAATCAGCTACACTTATTAACTATGAGTTTTAAACAAAAGGGTCTCAGATAGTGCTCCAACCCAGTGGAACCTCACTGAAGACAAATTATGGTTTGTCATAGTAATCCCCCACATCAGAAGTGGAGCAAATGGACTGACAACAGTATTCAGACAGGGCAATTTTAAAAAGTCAGAGCACATTGCGTTTGCTGGGAACATAACAACAGTAAACGTCAAGTGGCAAAACACAAATAAGACCACAATTGCGATAGCAACTTTAGCCCACATCTTAGGCTCTCATGCCATCATGGTCTGCAGGTTGCCAGGAACCCCTTCAAGGTGACCAGGTCCCACCAGTAAGATGATGGGGGGGTGTCGCACACTGCTCCAGCCACAGGACCTACAGGAAAATAGCCCAGAAAGCAATCAGCCTCAAGGTGAGAGAAATTTGCTAGGAACATATGATGTTGTTGCAGTTAGCAGTATAAGATAATGTCAGGCAGGGAATGTGGCAGGGTCCATTAAGAGCCCTTCCTTCATGAATCTAAGAGTGTCACCACTGGCTAATTTACCACCTGTCATATCCAAAGGGCATGTCAGTTAATGATATCTTTGCTCTGCTAAGAATGTATCTTTTAATCAGGAAGTTAATTTGGTGAAATCATGAGGATCAGGAACCCTGCTGCCTGAGTGTGATATCCAGTCAGCCTTCTGTTTGTTGATCATACATCCTCAGAATTTCTGCCTTTTGGGGATTAAGTTTAATGGGGGGCTGGCATGTTGATAAAGCAACACTTATGCAACCTTTGAGACATTCACAATACATTCTTTGAATGAGCAGTGAAGGACCAAGCAAGAACCCCCTTGGCCCCATATTAGCTAATCAATTTTTTTTCTTTGTCAGCACAGCATGTTGGAGTACATGCTCAGAAGCATTAAGAATGTTCCAAAGGCTGATTACAAACTTCAATGTACCACTTGCAAAAGACAAGATGGAAGGCCCAGACAACCATCTCCCCTATTTTAGCACAGAGATGAACTCAATCAATGGCCATTTTTGTGCTACACTGCTATAGTGCTATTATTCCACTTTTAACATCCTGTGAAATTCTGTGGTTTGTTGTTTCCTGAGGCCAAAGAGCTCTCTGGCTGAGAATTCTAAACGCCCCTCCTTCAACCGCAAACCCCAGGATTCCATAGGATGTTAAAAGTGGGATAACAGCACTATAAAAGTGTAGTGTGGAAATGGCCAGAGTGTGCCACTGGAGATAATCACCACTCATTTGGGAATGGTACAGAGGTTCTTGGCTACCAGTAAGTGTACCCTGAGGGAATTCCAGTCATTTCAATTTTGCTTGCAGAATAATCACACCATGGTGACGTTAACCCAAACCATGGGTATCACAAAGGCCAACCTGTGATGCCAGTACTTCCATTCAGAAGTGGGGAATAATTAGTTCATAAATAGGAGGCTTGCAAGGAGGGAGCAACTTAGCAGCCTAAAATCAGAGGTATCTGTACCCAAAAAGTATCCTGCAGTATGATTGTGACTCCCACTCCCGGCTAAGCAGACAATGGGAGTTGCAACACAAACAATGAAGTCTGGACGGAATTAATGGTCTTAGTGTTTCAGTGACAAGGGGATAATGGTTGTCATAATAGCTGAGTGTTGCGGAGAGGTGAGGGAAACAATAGGAATACATCCAGGTGTACAAGGACCAGGGTTAAGACAATCACAATTTGATGCGAACTTCCCTATTTCAGCTCTGAGAGTCCAGCTTGGTGTTTAATGCCTATTATATTCAGAGCAGCTGCACTATTGTCCTGAACTGACTGAGTCTCTTGCCTAAGAGATAGATGTGGCTGACCTGCCCTGCCATGTCACCTCAGATATCATTCATATCAATGTCAATTAATATGGTGCCAACCTAATATTATTTGCCAATTAAACCATGCCAATCATGGACTGATCATGCACAGTGCCATAATAGTGAGCCTTCTGCAAGGCATCTAGCAAGGGCTACTGTTGGAGTCTCTGTATCTTATCATGTTCACACTTCAAAAGGCATAAAGGATGATTTATGAACCCTTAGATGGGACCCCTGAGTGCCAAGTTCTGTCAGGAATTGTATTTGTATTTATATTATATTTTTCTCAGGGTCTCAATGGTTGCTGGTGTGCACATCTGTGGCCTGCCCAATGGCTAGAATCAGAGGTAACCAGGGGCACAATATTATTAGAATTTTTCTAATACTAGCTGATGTTCACCTTTGGTCTAAGGAGTTTGACAACAAAAAAGTGAAGCTCAGATGCAATAAACAGGTGATAATTTGGGTCATCAATCAGATCATGTATTTGGTGTGGGAGTTTGTGCTTATACGTTTAACATCTTCTCAGCCAATCACATTTCAGGTAAAAACAATGCCACTGCAAATACCCTACCTTGCTTTCAGGAACAACAGTTCCAAATGTTGAAGCCCTAAGTGAACCTGCTGCTAGACACCTTTCCAGAAGAGCTGTGGAATCTTGGGAGCGAACAATAATGCAGAGACTACTTAGTATTGTTACACCCAACACTTTATAAACTTATGAAAAGTTTGCTAAGAGATTTTAGACCTTTTGGGATGGGTCTGGTGAACCACTGAACTCATAGTCCTACACTGTCTGGCCATCCTTAGAAAATGACTTGCCCTAAGGACTATGACCCATCATATAGTGGACATATCATTTTGTAGTAAGGCCCATGACTTCACTGATCCATGTAAGTCATTCCTGGTAACTTTTAATTGCAAAGAAGTGACTTCCCTTTCCACCAAACTAACACACTTATGAAATGTACTACTTGAAGATACAGATGCTGCTATAATGTATTGAAACTTAAATTAATGAACACATGGAAATATTATATTCTGAAATGCTCATTAAGGTTACAAACTGAAGTTGTGCTGTGCATTAAAATTTAAATTAATTAATTAGAATTAAAAACAATTAAAGTCTTATTTCTATCTAATCATTCTCTTGTAAAGCAAGAGTGGCAACTGCTGAAGGAGGCTGAAACTCCAACAATGGCCTTGGAGAATTGCACTTTTTCCTTCCCTACTGTAAAGCATAGTCTGTCTATACATGTTCTTTCTTGTTAAATTGTTACATTGTTACATTAACTAATAAAGTGAAAGTCTCTGTTATTACGTTTGAACATTACATTGTACAACTCTTTATTCAATAGTTAATGCAATTAGCATTTACACCTATGCAGACAGCTGAAGCAGACATATTTGGAGACTCTTTGACCAACTGGAGATCTTTTTCTCTCAGAAGAGACTTCAGGGTGTCACTCTTATTATTATGAACCTGCTTTAAAACTAAATCAATACAACACAAATCAATTGTTCTCTGCTGTTTTCCACGAAAGGAGGCATGAATAACTTTGAAAGGAATAGCCACAAACACACATAGAATACAAATGTCAGAGGGCACCAGCATTTCTGCATGCCTAGCTTAGCCATACAGTAGCCATCTTGTGTTTCCTTCAATTTTAGATGATATGGAGGGGAGTCAGCCCAGAGCATGAGAACCAAGGGCATCTCAATAGACTGATGCAGGCTAGTGCATGAGAATGGAATGGGCGTGAGAAAAGGCTGGGAGGGGAAGAGGTGTTCAAAAAAGTGAAACTATCTGTTCATCTTCAGTTCTAGCAAGAATGTTGTCTGTGTGCTGAATAAAGCTTTCTGGACCTATCCATAAAGGCTGCTTATTGAGTTAGATAAGACCAGCCATTACAACAAGTCTCTTAAAGAAGGCCTTAGAAACCACAAACCCTGAAACCTACACTGAAAAAGATGAAACAAAAATGCAAAGAGAGAAAAAAAAGAATAGTGTCCTCCTTAACTGTGTCTTTTCTACTCTGATTAACATTTTCAAAAAATGGAGCCATAGTCAGTTTTTATATATCAAAAAAAAGGAAAACAGTGCAGAACTTCCCTTTTCTGCAATATTCTTGTTTTATAGTCATCAACTGTTCAATGTGTTCTCACACAAAGCAGCCTGTATTTCCAAATATTAGACAAGGACTGTTCTTTGGTAAACTTTCTCAGAACAGTAAAAACTGCCACAATGCCATCCAGCAAGCAGAAAAGCAAAATTGCCTTAAGATCCTATTTTCATAATTCCAAGCACAATGATCTTACAAATTTCATTAAAATTTAATTCAGTTAAATATATAAGCCATCCTCCAGTCCAGTTAACCAAGACAAATATAGCAGTGACAGTTCATCCAGAAAGAAAAAAAAAAGATGAATCATTGCTCCAACAATTCAAGATCAAAGTCCGCAGGTAAGAAAATGACTATGAAAACTAATGGTCATAACCCTGAAAAATCAAAAAGTAAATCCCAAATTAAAAAAGAAAGGAAAAACAAGGGATTGAGTTGTTTATGGCTTATCATTCCCCATAGCAATCGAAAAAGGGTACTGTCTCTTTAAATCCTCTGTTGCATGAGAAAGCTCTTAAGCATTAGGGATACAGTTTCAGCTGCTACAACCAAGGACTTTGTGTCTTCTTTGAGCAACAATATAACAAACGTCAATATATATACATATAAGAGATCCGGATGAGAGTTGAGGTAATGTCCTTATGGGGACTGAAAAGGACTCACCCCGGCTCCACCTAAGTGCACAATCATTTCCTCAGCCTCAGGATCTGCTGCAGCCACTTCTTTCCCAAGCGATGTCCTACAGACCCTGATCTTGGCTGGTTCAGAGTCTTTGGACTCTCTGTGTATCAGAGAGTCTACAAGCTTTACAGGAGGAGCCCCCACCACCACCACCACCACCAAGCACAAGACTTTGAGGATGACATTCCTACTTTGTGAATTTCCTGGCAGAATTCAGGCAATTTAAAGTCTCCACTGAAAAAGTTTGATGCATTTATAGAGTGAGTGACAAGAGACTTTCAACATGGGACAGGTAAAGTTACAAGAATTCAACAGATGCTTGAAAAAATATCTGTTCAAGACAAGCAGCAAGCAACAGGAATTCTGCCAGAAATAACACATGACTTGGAAGTCATAAATATCCAAACTGAGACAACTACACAGCAAGAATTCAAGAGACTAGATATACTCTATGAAAGAAAGATAAAGGCCTTAAGTGTTACTTCAGTTTTCAATTAAGAAGAGGAAAGATTGATCTCAGCGTTTGATCAGAAGATACTATGAAAAACTTATAATAACTTGTTTACCTCTAAAAGATCTCAGGAGAAGGTAAAATTATATATTTTTGTTGGGTAAACTTATCAGAAAGACTATGTCTTCCAGCTGGGACCAACTTGATGACCTGATCTTTATTTACAAGAATGAAAGACATAGGTTGAGTATGACTGATCTGACAAATGGTTTCTTAGAAATATTAAAAAAAGATCTGATCTTTGGAACTTCCGGCTTGGGACGCAGGAAACAATGTCGGCTTGAGTGAAAGTCTCTGAGCTCAAGCTGAGATAGAGACAGCTTTCTGTGGGCTATTGACAGCCAGGATCACAAAAAAGGAGTGCCCAGGACCTAGGGCACTCAAAGAATTTGGATTAGCTGCCAAATCCCTCCCTATGCCACCGTCATTTGGAGAAGAACAATGATTGCAAGGGAAGGCAGCTGAAGATCAAAGAGTGAAGCTGCCGCATTGGTATATGAGGGGAAATCCCCCCCCCGCACAAAGACAAACCACCAAACCTCTTGAGGTTTGTAAGTACTTGACAGCTGGATGTAATTTAAAACTCAAGAAGTCTTCTTCAGCAGTAAGAAATTAACTCCTGGACTGCTGAGTTCTCTTGTTGCTGTGGTCTTGTTTGTGTTTTTTTCTTGTGAGCAGGAACGTACTGTACAAGACTTAGTCTGTGACCTTTTTTTTTTTTTTTGGAGAAGTTTGCCTTTGTGATTTGTGAATTGGTATTTTTCAGAAACTTGGGATATTAGTCTCAGATTGTTGATTTTGAGTAGGAATAATTCCTCAGGCATAGATCTGAGTGGACAATTATACCATTTGCTACTTTTTGCTTTCCTACTGTGGGAAGCCAAAAATGATTGCTGGCTTCTGATGATTAGTAGTGAGATGATCTTGAAAATGCTGACTGCCAGAATTATTATTGTTTTCATTTAATGATTTATAAGACTGCACCTTGGAAACATTACAGGATTTTTGGGTAGATTTTTCTTTCTTTTTTTCCCCTTTTTATTTTGATTTTTTTGCTTTTGGAGTGTCCTTTTTTTTGTTTTTCTTCTTTTTGATATTGTTGGACTATTAATTTTGAACAATATCTTTCCCCAAATATTGGCTTCATTTTATAAATTTTTTCTTTCCTTCTCTGTTGGTTAAGAGAGGAATAAGCACTAACAGCATTTTTTTTTTTGAACTCATAGAGTTCTTTTTTGATTTTGGCATTTCCTTTTGCATATTCTTTTCCTTTTTTCCCCTATTTTTTCAGTATAATTTTTATATACACATATATACTTTCTTTTGTTATACTCATCTTTTGGAATAAAGAAAAATTAAAGGAGAAGACTGGAAGAAGAAAATAGCTAGAAAGTGACAGAAGGAAGAAAGAGAAGAAAAGGGGGCAAAGGAGGAGAGGGAGGAAGGAAGGAAGGAAGGAAGGAAGGAAGGAAGGAAGGAAGGAAGGAAAGTGGAAAAGGTGAAAGAAGGAAGAAAGAAAGGAAAGAAGTGAGAAGAAGTTGATCAGAGTGAACATAAAGGAAGAAAAGAAGGAAAAGTTGAAGAAAGAATTAGAATGTAGAAGAAGTTATGAGGAAGTGGATCTGGAAGAAGGAGGAAGAATGGGAATTGATAGGAAAAGAAGGAATAAGAGCAACGAAGGCAAGAGTGAAAACAAGACTTAACCACCATGAGCTCCAGCAGACTCAACAAAGAAGAGGATCAACAGAAGAGGGGATCCTTTATCATATGATAAAATTTATGGAAGAGATGAGAGACTTTAGGAAAGAAACAGGAGCCTTATTTGATGACATGAATACAAAATTTAATGCTGTACAAGGTCTTGTATTACAAATGAAGAAAGATGCAAAAGAAAACAAAGAAGAAATTTAAATTCTAAAGAGGGGAACACAAGAATTGAACAAGAATATGGAAAGGCATCTGGACTGGATAGCAGTGGCTGAACAAGGGGAGAAAGAGTCCTGGTTGACACTGAGGGGTGTCACTGAACATCCAGATGAGAATAAGGATTAAGATTATTAAGGAACTGGCAATTAATCTAAATGGGATGAAGATTTCTTAGACAAACAATTAGATTGTGTTTACAGGATTAATTCTTCAATTGCTAGGAAAACGAATTTGCCACCAGATATAATCATCCAGTGTGTCCAGAGAACAAGAACAGACTTGATTTTGGAAGTTTACTACAACAAAAGAATTAAAATTGATGGCAAATTTATAATGGTTTTGAAAGAAATTCCATCTCGAATTCTAAAGAAAAGAAAGGACTATGCTTTTTTTTAGTGGGCATTTTGAAAAGAGTAGGAATCCACTTTAGTTGGGACAAACCTGAGGGAATGAAGTTTACATTTGAAAGACAGAAACATAGAATAAACTCACTAGAAAAAGCCAGGAACTTCCTGAAGAGATACAGAAAAGAACTGGTAAAGTCAACTAAGGATTTGGAAGAAGTTTTGTTGGAAGTGAGCGAGAGTTCAGATCATCAAGATGAGATGCATCAAGTGAAGGATCAAAAACAAAAGAAAGAATACAAGAAGAGAACTGAAGAAGTCAAATTCTGTGAAGAAGTAAGTCTGCTGGACCTGGATGTCTCTGGCAGAGAATAGAGAAGAGAAGGAAGACTATACAGAAAGAAAGTTAGAGAGGAAGAGGTGAAGAAGCTATAATGGGAATGAAGAGGGAAGGAATAGAGGTAGGAAACAGATTAAAGGGAGGGTAAGAATTATATAGTAGTATAAGATTAAAATTTAAAGAGATTCACAACTTAGTTAACTGACAAAACTTAGTTCACAGTAAGTTTTTAATGCTTTATCTTTTGATAGGTATTAACACTGTGTTAAGATTATTGTGATGGATTGCCTTACATGGAACATGAAAGGTATAAATCCAGTGGAAAAACGGAGGTTAATATTTCATTATCTCCAAAAATTAAAACTAGATATAATATGCCTTCAGGAAATATAAATAAAAGAAAAATATCATAATTTGTTGATACAAAAGAAGTTAGGAAAAGAATTTGTTTCAATAGGTCCAACCAAAAGGAATAGTGTTGTTTTGTATGTAAAAGAGAATTTAGAACCAAAGTTATTATTAGCAGATAGGAAGGGTATATATGTAGGGGTAGAAATTAATTGGAACAATAATAAGATATTGATTATTGGAATATATGCACCAGTAAATGAAAAGAATACTTTTTACAAAGACTTGAAAGATAAAGTAATAAAATTGAAATATGACAGATGACTGCTGATAGGGGATTTCAATGGAGTGATGGAGCCACAGATTGTCTAAAAATATCATTAAGAACAATCAAGAGAAATTAGCTAAGGAATTTTTTGAATTAGTAGAAGAACTCCGATTAACAGATATTTGGCAAGTTAATTCATTAGGTGTAATGATTTGAGAGAAAACTTTTACAAAATGATGTATAAATGGTACCTTACCCCTGACAAAATTAACTAAGATGTATAGAAACCTCAAAAATCAATGTTGGAAATGTAGAAAACAGGTAGGAGCTTTTCCTCATGTATAATGGCAATGTAAAAAAGCCAAAAAGTATTGGTTAAGGGTAGGAGAGTCTATGTAAAAAATATTAAAAATTATAATAACATTGAGACCAGAGTTACGTCTATTAAATATGACAAATAAGAATGACAGGGGGAAAGAAAGAATAAGAATTTGATAAGATACATTATAACAACAACAAGAATTAAATATGCAAAATATTGGAAGAATAGTAAGATACCAAAACTAAGTGAATGGATTAATAAACTTATAGAATTGGCCACCCGACAAGGTTGTCCGCTGTTACCGCTACTGTTTATAATCACCCTTGAAATCTTAAACAACGCCATTTGTAAAGACATCAATATCAAGGGGGTCCAAATAAAAAATCACCACTACAAAATTAAAGCATTCGCTGATTACCTTGTTCTATTCCTGGATAACCCATTAGGCTACATTAAACACCTTACACAAGTTATAAATGAGTTTGGACAATATTCAAGATTTAAAATAAATAAAGAGAAGACTGTAATCCTGACAAAAAATATAAACAAAGAAACGGAAGACACTCTTAATAACATCACGGGATTTAAAACAGTGAAGAAAGTAAAATACTTGGGGATCTGGATTTCAAAGAGAAAGAATGAACTTTTTGAAAATAACTATGAGAAAAAGTGGATGGAGATAAAGAAAGATCTAGAAGCATGGTCAAGACAATGTTTATCCTTTTTGGGTAGACTAGCAGCTGTTTCAATGAACATTCTACCAAAGCTTAACTTCTTATTCATAAATCTACCCATTATAACCAAAAACCATTTACTCAATGGCAAAAAGATTTGTCCAGATTTATTTGGGAAGGCAAAAAAGCATGGATCAAATGGAAAACCCTTACCGATTTGAGAACTAGAGGAGGAGGAGGCATTCCTGACTTACACACATATTATAAAGCAGCAGCTATGACCTGGATCGCAGAATGGATCACACTACGAAATGAACGACTTTTAACACTGGAAGGGGCTGATTTAAGGATGGGATGGCACGCCTATGTTTGGTATGAAAATGCAAAAATAGATAAAGACTTCTCACATCACTACATCAGAAAAGCATTATTGAAAACGTGGAATGAATATAAGACAAGGATATTTAGGCAGATCCCAATGTGGCTCTTTCCACAGGAAGCCTTCTTTGAAAGATGGAAAGACACGGCTAAATGGCTACAATACGAAGATCTAATTTACACCTCTGCTACTAATATGTCAACAATAAAGAGCAGACAGAAATTAGAAGAGGAAGGTGTAGTACTAAACTGGTTCCCATATTGTCAATTATCAGAAAGATTTCAAATAGACTTAAGACTACAAGGTTTTGAAACTACAGTGGAGAAGAATGTGGTGACCAAATTGATGTTTGAAAACCCACCACATCTGATGGCAAGAATACACAAGATTCTGCTAAGACATAATTAAGAACATTATGATAAAATGGGCTTGAAATATTGGACACCCCATCCAGCTAGATCATTGGGAAACAAGTTGGAAGAGGCCTCAGAAATTCACTGCAGTGCAAAATCTTAAAGAGAACTACTTCAAAGTATTTCACAGATGGTATATGACGCCCAGTAAATTAAAAACAATTTACAAGAACAGAAGAATGCTGGAAGTGTCATATAGAGATGGGAACATTTTATCACCTATGGTGGACTTGCCAAAAAGCAAAAGATTACTGGTTTAGAGTACATAAAGTAATCCAAGAAATCTTCCAAATTGATTTTGCAATGTGCCCAGAAATTTACCTACTAAATATTCTACAAGGGATTGATAGTAATGTTTTGAAGAAATATGGGAGGATCTTCTTGTACTTGGTAACATCGATTGGAATCGAATAGGCAAAAATGTGGAAAAATGAAGAGACCCCCAAGACAGAACAATGGTTAGAAAACTTATCAGAAATAAAAGAGGCAGATATTCTGACGCAAAGATTAAAAGGGCGGACAGATGACAAAGTTAATAATGAATGGGAGCCCCTTCACAATTATCTCAGAAAAAAACAAAATCAATAATCAACATCTAGTGGTTACCGAAATCGTAGAGATAGAAAAAGATCTTTTAAATAACGAGGACAACATCTAAATACAACTGAGAATACATATATCTATATCTATATCTACACACACACACACACACGCACACACGCACACATACACACACATATATAAGTGATACTAAATAATGATATAGAAAATGGTCAATACAAAAAATTACATAGTCACATGCATGTACCAGGAGCAAAAATGGAAACAGAAAATATCTTTGGTCTAGAAGTACAAATATACCATAATTCCAAATAACAAATTAACCTAGGTAAGGATAAAGAAGATACCCTAGACTCTATTATTGTCTTTTTTTATGAATAATGCTATGTTTATAGATAATGTATTTTATCTGTTAAAATTTTAATAAAAAAAGAAAAAAATAAACTTATAGAATTGGCTATAGAATTATAGAAGCTTGCAACTTTATTGAAAGAGAAAGCAAGACTTATATTTGAAAATCTGGAAACCTTTCACAGATCACATATAGAGTAAAAATGGAGACTTAGTAATTATAGAATTTGACATGTAAAATAGAATAAGTTTATTGTGGGTAGAGAATAAAACAAAATAGAGGATATATGGAAGGAGATAATGGAATACAATTAGCTTTGGAACTTACAGCAAAAGAAGAACAGAAAGTCATTTTAATATATATGTATTAGTATTTATGTAGTCTGTATCTATATTTGTAGGTTCACATAATAGCCAGGTAAGGGATGGGAGGTTTAGTAATATTTCTTTTTCCTTATGCCTTTGTAACCTCTTCATCTATTTGGTGGTGTTTATTATTGTTTGTATTATATGTTGAATGTATGTATTCTATTGTTACTTTGTGTATTTTTTTTGTTGTTGTTGTTCTTCAAATGTTTTCTCATGATTTTTCTGTTCTATTGTATGTTGGTTTTTTTAACTACAAAATTAATAAATATTACATTAAACAATCTGATATTTGGGAAGAAAGGAAGGAAGGAAGGAAGGAAGGAAGGAAGGAAGGAAGGAAGGAAGGAAGAGGAAAAAGGAATTATTTTGATGAATAAAGACTTCCGTAAGAATCAGGAGAAGAGTCTAAGGATGCTGAGGAAAAAAAGGGACTTATTAATATTGTATACTGGGAAAGGAAAGAAGGGGATTTCATGATGATATTGATAAGTCTTTTAGACTTTGAGGTTCAAATTTTTACTACCATACGAGAAGTGTAGTTGCAATTAATAATTTTACTTCATTTGTTACTTTCAAAGATTGCTTCTAAATAATTGTTATTACTTTAATATAGAATAAAGATTAGGAATTAGTTGGACATGATTTATATAAAATATAGAAAAAGCTAAGAATGAGTTATATACTTGTGATTTAAGTTAGTAAGCAAAGAATTTTAGACGTATTAATCTTCTTAGTTATCACTATCCATTGATGATTGATATCTAGTTTAAAATAATATAGAATATAAAATAAATTGACATGTGTTTATAATTGTTGTGTGATGTGTGTCTGATTATATAATTGTTATACTTGTTTCTGAGTGATGTTTATTGAATAATTAATTTAGTAGGTTTTTTTTATCTAGGATGACAAAAGTGATTAGCAGCAAATACTAAATTTTGGTATAAGTTTAACGATTAATAGTTAGGTGTAACTACTTGATTAATGTATGCTATTGGCAACAAGGACAGCAACCAATTTTCAGTTATTTGCAGTCTTTTTGTATTTCTTTTAATTGTAGTTTTGTTATGTATTGTCTGTTTTTTCATTTTCACTGTTATGTTGTTGTTTTTTAATTTGATGTAATGTTATGTAGTGTTGCTGTTTGATTTTTAATAGTTTTTTTTTTACAAAAAAAAAAGAAAAGAAAGAAAGAAAGAAAAGAATGGGGAAATAGCTCCCAGAACACAGAGATCTCCAGCTCACAGACAGAAGTGCCATACATGGTACCACTGCAGCAGTTCAAACAGAACTGAAGAGTAGCCTTTCATTAGGGCTTGTACAACAGGAAAAGGGGAAAGGGCTCCCAGCAAAACTCTAAATTCTAGAACAGTAGTTTTCAATCTTTGGTCTTCCAGATGTTTTTAACTTCAACTTCTAATAGCCCCCCCCAAAATAGCCAATGGCCAGGAATTCTAGAATCTGAAGTCTCAAACATCTGGACAACCAGTGTTTGAGCATCACTGATTCAGAGGGTTATGAAATGCTGTCTTGGACAGGTGCAGAATGTATACTGGTGATACACAAAGGCTATGCTGATGAACTCTATAGCTCATGTAGCTAATGGGACTTATCAAACATGCACTAAGCAAAAGTTGTACAAGAAAACATACTTACAAGTTTAATAGTTTAATAAGTGAAGGATGATATTCACCTTATTATTTCTTTTATTAGTCTTGAAATATCCCAGAAATCTTTTTTTTTCTTTTTCTGTTGCTTCACAGGTTCTTGAAAAATTCCTTGTTTCTGTAATACACACAATCAATCATGACTACTCCAATCCAACATAAAGAATTAATTCAAGATTTTTTTTTTGAAAAAATAAATTTATTGAATGTTGAAATCAACATCTAATAACACATGGATTTAACAATCTCATCTTAAGGAGGTGTGGTTTGCTGTCTGTGAGATGGCAGCATGATCAAACTACTCCACTCCCTTCCCGTTTATAAATTAACTTTATATGAAGAAATAAAGATGGAATAGTATAAAAAAAAATTAACAGGCACTGCAGAAGAATGCCAAAGCATAATAAATCAGCAAGATGATATCAGTGAGAGGAGTCAGAGTCAGATGATGAAGTGCTTGCTTTATTATTTTCAGTTTATGTAATTTTACTTTTACAATAAAAATAGTACTTATTCCAAAGTACATAGTGTTAGGAGAGGACAATAAAAACAAACTTGGTTCTATGCTTTTAGTTATGATAGTGTTATGGTTTACATTAGTTTAAAATGTGAAACAGCACATGCACAGAGTGCTTCTTTTTAATCCATTTTTGTTTGCTTTATCATTTGCTATATCACAAATTCAGAAGCTGTCATTATGGATAGATGGGTAGGGATGGCAGTGGAAATACATTAGCTGTCTGCTCACAGCCAAAGTAATTAAAGACTGGACCTGGTAAGACTAGTACATTAAGGATCTAAAATTACCTATCTGGACCATAGTATTCACAAGGGAGAAAAGAGATGAGTTAGGACAGTTATTTTTCCAAATTACTAATTTAGACCCAACTCACTTATATTTTGGTTTGTTTTCTAAACATTTCATTAGCAAACATTCAAGTTTGAAAATATCACTGTATTCTGCTATTTTTCCTACATTTTACTTACCTATATTCATTTCATTCATTAACGTGGAAGATTAATTTCTAATTTTTCAGAAAGATATGGACGATAATAACACAAAGAGACTACACTGTATATATGTTCATATATGTATATATGTTCTTATATGTATATATGTTCATATGTACAGAGACTTCTGGATTGGTAAGGAAATGCACTGTCAGTTAGACAGATGGTACTGTACACAAAAATCCACATGACTGTGGCCTTGTTGCCTTTCTCTGTTTGAAAAGCTGTTTCAGGAGCCGAACAACTGGGCACAAACAACAGGGAAAGGGAGCACAAACTCACAGAAAGGAGACCACTTAGGGGTAATTTTGAACACGGCAAAATCTAAGCACTCTGCTTCCCATTGTTTTGCTGCTTGTAAATATTCCTTGTCACTTTTCAAACACACATGCCTCTATATTAGCTGTAAACAACAACACCTTTTCCTTGGTATCTCCAACTTGTTACACGTTGCATGCTGCATCAAGATTGAGTTAGCATCTTCAGGGACATGACATAAACAGATAATTTGCACTGTGCATATATGAAATGACACATCTCACAAGAAATTTAGAAACTAGAACTGCCTACTCTAAAATATTCCCAGTAGGACGCATCATCTCTTTTAAAGTGACCACCTCAATCAAGACTATAAAACAAAATTATCAGAAGCTAAGATATTAAAAAGCATTAATTGGCACATCAAGGCATATCAGAAAAATCAATATGACATAAATGAATGAAAACTTCCCTTCGCAGAAAACCACTCCTAAATGTATAAACATGTTTCCATATTAAGAATTGCTGTTGGTCAGGACTGGGCATCTGTTTAGCTAATGCAGAGTATTTTATTTCAATAACAATATAAAATAGCCTACAATAAGCATGCTTTATTGTTATTTATAATTGTTGACTACAGAATAAAACTAAGACCATAAGACATGTGTGAAGAGACTAGAGCCTTGTTTACAAATCCCAATCTGAGGACAACAGCAGCCAAAAATGGATCAGTGTTTATTTTCTCTACAAATTTCCACCTGTATAAACGGCTCTGAAATATGTTGTCAGATGTCACACTTGTTACATTCTTATTTACAATGAGTTCAATGAATGTGCATTAGTCATCAAAGTCATGCAGGAGAAAATTGAAAAGGGGAATTCTTTCTCTCCAAGACTCATTTTACAGTACCTCTGTAGTTCAGAGAAGGTTCGGATTGAGCCCTTGATGGAGGAACTGAAAATGTCAGAAATGAATAGGACAGAAAAAGGAATAATATTAGCAGATGAGACTTATCAGCTTTGAAAATTTGCACTGAAGAAATTCACAGTACTGAGAAAAGCAGCCTCCATTTTCCCACTGTTAATACAGGAACTTACAGGCAATCAAGAGCTGAAAATACATTAGGTAAGAGTTTATAGTCAGGAATGATCTAGTGTTATCACTAGGAATTAACCTCTTTTTCTTCAGGCCCTTGCTTTGCGTCATCACCCAAGAAGTTATCCCCATCCCTTCACTTTCTCCTCGAACAAATTCCATTTTATTCTTTAGTTATGATGATACAATGATTCAAGTGAGTTCAAAATATGAAGCTGCACATGGTGAGATTATTTTTAAAATCTGATTTGCAAAATTCTTTAATCATTTTTTATTCTAATCTATTAGGTGTATAAATATGGAAAGGCCGCAGGGGAGCAGAAAGAACTGTTATTAAGTACTTTGCAACTCATACATGGGCCCACTGAAGACCTAAAATTATATAATTGCATTCAATTTATACTATGAGAACTAAGAAAAAGAGACAGTACGCATGAAGCCAATTTTACTGTAACATATAAGTGGATGAGCAAGTTAGTAATGAATATGATTCACATCTTGGTTCTGCTGTGAATTCAATATATGGCTTTAGGAATAAGGGTCAAACTGTTCATTAAATTCAGTCAGGAAACCAGCTGCAAGTATACAATTAGCAGGAGCAGAATTTTACTCTTTTATCTGTAACCGCCATTCCACTGTAAATGATATGCTCAAAATAGTTTTCCAGTTGTGGAAGAGAACAGATTGAAATCATTACCTTTTTTTTCTTGAGTAGAAAAATAGGTTGATTCTGTCCAAGGGAGAAAAAAAATTACCAAAGGGAAAAGGAGTCATCAACCTCTTTCCAGTTCCTTTGTTCAAGACTGTCATCTCTTGTCAGAAAGTGTTCTGCATGTATACTATATATATAATGTCTAGTTTGCACCAAACTAAAGTGGAGTTGGGATTGTGTTTTAAGTGGAAATTAAAACAACAACAACAACAGTAACAACAACAGCATTTATTTATAATGCTATTTCCACCAAAGGGTGGGACATCAAATATATACAAACAGAGACAAAGACAATAAAAGAACAGTTTGCTTACCTGAACTGTGGTTCTTCAAGAGTTCATCTGTGGACTCACACAAATGGGTCATCTGCACCTGTGCAGTGCATCTTTTGGAAACTTCTAGAGCAATATCACATGTATTTTGGCAGTAATCCCACTCACTCTTCAAGTTCCCATAGTATACCTTTTCCTGACATAACCCTCAGTTTCATCGCCATCAATGGCAGCGGTCATAGAATCAAAGAAACAGTCAGGACACAAAGAGGGAGGTCAGGTGGAGTTTTGTGAGTTCATGAATGACTACTCGAAGAACCATAGTTGCAGATAAGCAACCTATTCTTCTTCTTCATGGTCTCTGTAACTCACACATATGGGAGACTAACAAGCTATTAAGCACAGGAAGTGAGAATGTAACGCTACAGATGAAAGAACAGCTCTCCTAAATGCAGCCTCCTGCCTTGATCTCATGGTTGATGAAGTCTGAAGGCTGAGACCCAAGTTGCTGCTATACAGATCTCATGAAGGAAGCTTGCAGATGCTGCTAATGCTCTTATACAATGGCTTCTAAGTTGAGTAGGGAACTGTTTGCCAGTCAGTTCATAAGCAAGACAACTGATCACTACAACCCATTTGGAAAGTCTCTAGGATGACACAGGTAGATCTTTATTGTTGAAGGAGTAATGCAGGAAAACTATCTGAGACTTCCTAAACAGTGCTGTTGTCTGTACATAGAAATCTAGAGCATGGTGAACATCCAAACAATGGAGATTGCACTCTGGGTCAGTTATGGGATTTTGCATGAATGCAAGAAAGACAATATTCTCATTCAGATGGAAAACAGAGACAATTTTTGGAAGGAATGAAATATCATGGCTGATGTCCGAGCTTGGTCTGGGCTGGCAGCCAAGAGAAGCTGATAACAAACACAGGTCAGAAATTCAGCAGTACTTAAGTGGTCAGTTTACTGAAGAAAGGAAACAGCTTTGGAAATGAAAAGCAACAACGTTCCCAACAATATCCATAAATCAGAGGCAGGCAAAAACAAACACAAGTCAAAACACAGACAAGTGAAGCAACCAGAAGCATGCACATGAGAAACGGTCAGTTGATTGCTGACAAAAGCTAGAGGAGAAAGGCTCAGTTCTTATAGGCTCCAGGGTCAGCCAGCTGGTGCCTAATTAACTGGTGCTTGGCATAAATTCACTGGGAGTGACGCAAGAGACCCTTTAGTGTCTACAATGGGCAAAGGTAGGTACGGCTAGATCATTCTCTGACATAGACTCTGACATAGTTAGCTAGGTTCCCGGCTGGAGCTAACACTTCTGTCCCTGGGGCAGGTGGTGGTACTGTCTGCTCTGCAGACTCTGCTGCAGCAGTCTCTGTGTCAGGGCCCAGAGCAGGTTCTGCTGCCTCAGACTCTGAGTCTGAATCTGAGTCTAGGTCCTGGAAGCCTATGACAGCTGAAGACAACCTTGTCCTTACATTTTGTTTAATTTTATAACTCAAAAATAAAAAAAAAGTCTTACAAATTTACAAGAGAAAAAAATACAGTAATCCTAAGATAGTATTAATAATAGGGTGTCTTCAATTAATATTTTACATTTCATAACATTATACTTCCTCTTGCCCTTTTTTTGGACATTATTCAAGAGAAGTATTACTTGAACTTCCTTAATGAGATAATATATTCTGCTCTTTTCAGGTTATCTGATTGTGATTCAATCAAATAATTACTTAACAATATGTACATTACACCTTCAGAAAATAAAAAATACAATTAGTATACTAAAATGTTTACCATCATTGAAAAGGAAATTGTTTGAAGTCAGAAAGTTTATCTTAAAACCACTCTATAAGCAAATTATCCCATTTCTTTTGGAGGAAATTTAGTACTGAAGCCCATTCTTCCTGTTTTATCAACTGGTTTTCCAATGATTTGGCAGTTCAGGGAATCAGGTTATTTCATTTTTAATAATTCCACTATCCATTGATCTATATCTGAAATAACCTTGAATTTCCAGACTCTCACAAACTGAATTCTCGCAATAGAGATCATATATAACAATACCCTTCAATATTTCTTGACAGTTGTTTCTTCAAATGTGTGTCTCATATTCAATAGAAAAAATTTTGGGCTTAAGAGAAATTTAATTTGGAACATCTCTGATATAATTGTATGCAGTTTTGCTCAGAATTTTTTTGTTACTGGACATGTCCATCAAATATGATAAAATGAACCCACTTTATCCTGGCATTTCCAACACTTGTCTTTTCCTGTGTGGTACATTTTATCTAATTTTACGGGAGTGTAATAGCACCGGTACATCATTTTTAAGAAATTTTCTTTGAAATTTTGAGAGAGAGTGAATTGGTTAGTGTTTCTTCAACAAGCTTCCCAGTATTCTAACTGAATCTCATGTCCTATATTTTTTGCCCATACAGTCATAGCTTCTTTAATTGTTTCATCTTTCAGATTTATTTGTAGGAGCAACTTATAAATTTTAGGCATAGCATGTGTTGGATTATTAAACATTATCTTTTCAAATTTATTTAAATCTTTGTTCAGATCAAAACCATTTAATTTCAGATCCATTTTAAATTGTTCTATTAAATGAATATGATGGAAGCACTGCACTTAAATTCCAGGGGCATTCCTCCCTAGTTCTTATTCAAATGTTCCCTTTTGAGTCCTAGATCAAAAGGTCTTTATATTTGATCCAGATTTTTTGATCAATGATCTGTTTTCCAAAAAAAGGCTTCCTGTGGAGAAATCCAGGTAAGAGTTTTATGGTACATTTTATTCTTGAAATTTGTCTAAGTCATCCTTTCTGATGAAGTGGTTTTGAAAGTCTTCATTGATTTTGGCCTTACCATACCAAATATAAGTGTGGAAGCCAAATTTGAGATCTGGACCTTCCAAAGTTAGTGTTCTTTCATCCTGTAGGGTAATCCACTCTGATATTCACACAAGTCCACTGGCATAGTAATAAAGTTGTAGGTCAAGTAAATTACATCCTCCTCAAATTTTTGAATATGTTAATCCTTATGGAATTTCAAGTACAACCGATCCACATGTAGTACGCACAGTTCTCCAGCTCTTCTGGAGAAGGTGACAGCTATCAGTTTCCATAATAGCAAGTGTGGATCACATGTGGCCGTGGGCTCAAATGGCCTATTGGAAACTTGAAACAGAAACTGTTGCAGAGTCCATGCTGCAGTAGGGCCAACTACTGGTGGATGTAAGTTTTTACAACTCTTCAGGAACCAGTTCATCAAGGGATCCAGGAAACAGGATGGTCTACTTTTCCATTGGAAGCTCCATGATATTGCTGAGATAGCACTTAACCGATCACCAGGACAAGCCCTTATCAGACAATGAGACCAGAAAATCTAGTACATGAGCAGTAGTTGCATGTATGGGATGCACCTGTTCCAGCTGCAAGAAATCTGTAAACTCTACCCATTTGTAACTAATAGAATTGCCTGGTGGATGGTTTATCCACAGCCTCCACGTCATGGTACACAGCTGGTGAAGAGGGCTTTTCCCTCAACAAAGCTTCCAAACATTGAAGCACCTGAGCAGATTCTTCAGGTGGGGGGTGCATCAATCCATTTGGGGAAGATGACACTGAACCTGAGGAGAAGAGGTCCAGGATATCACCATCTAAGGCCATATGAACTGTTTGCAATCCAGGGGAAGGCATCAACACAAGGGAATGTGCTGGGGAAGGAGCCATAGCTGTCTGTGCCTGTGCAGGTGCTCTCTGAGGAGTCTCCTGCTAAGTGTCAAGCAGTATCTGCTCCAAGGTCTGAGTGTCTGGAATCGAGAGTGGCAGCTGTACCAAAGAATGTTGGGAGGTCGCTGAGAAGGATCCTCCCTTGACTACTATTACTTCTTGTAATTCTTATAAGTACACTCAACCATTCCACCAGGAATATCTAGAAACCTACCCAGCATCAAGCCTCTCATGATGTCAATCAGTTTCCTTTGAGGTCATAACTGCTGCAGATGTAGCAGGTAGAGCTAATGAGGCTGGCCTGGGAGGAATTTGCTCCGCAGGTGTACTCTGCATAGGTTCCAAAGTAGGCTGATACTCATGTCTCTGAGTAGAAGCTTCCTCAGGATGTTTAGACTGAGGCCGAGAGCCCAACGTCACAGCTGACAGTATTGATGGTACTGAAGTCTCTCGGGGTCAAACAGTCCCAAGACTGGGCTGCTGTTACCAAAGCTATGTGAAGGGTTTTGTTTTGCACAGCCATATCTGAGGCACCAAGACCTTCTTCCAAAGGAGGTGTGTTTGAGGTGTGAATAGCTGACAGTGCTGACAAAATCCAGCATTATGCCTTCACCAAGATAAAGGAGGCACTTAGAGTGGCCATCCTTGTTGGGAATTTTTTCTCCACAAGAAGATCAGCACTTAAAGAAGGCTGTAGAGGCCATAAAATGGTAGAAGATGTGCAACTCACAGGAACACTACTACCTCAAAAGTCCAACAAACAAGGCCAAAGTGTACAACAGTCCAAGTTAAACACCAAAGACAGTCCAATCTTTCGTTGTGCCAAAATGCAAATGAAAGCTGTGAATCAATATCCAAATAAGTTGTACCAAAGACCTAAAGTTCAAACCTATCGCTAACATAAGCCTCCTGATTCACACTACTGCTACAGCAGATAAAAAGGAACTGAGGCTTTTGGTGGGTAAGGGTATGCTATAGGCACTTAGGAACTGGGCAGGAGTACCGCCAAAATGCATGCCATGCTGTTCTAAAAGGTTCCAAAAGGCACACTGTGCAGGAGCAGTTGACTCACTTGTGAGAGTCAGAGAGAACATGAAGAAGAGCACAACACTATAAATATGTATTAAAAACCCATTTCAGTGACAGCTTGTATTGTTCAGCCTCATTCTTTCATTAGAGAGATGCAATCATATCAGAGCTGCTGCAAAACTTCCTGAAATAATGTCTGTGGCAGTGATGTAGACTCGAGTCAATTGACTTGGACTCAAGTCAGATTGAAGTCACTTCAGTGACTCGACTTGGCAATAAATGAGGCACTGACTCGACTTGACTCGAGACTTGTATATTTTTAGTGACTGACTTGCTGCCCTTGGTTCAGTAACATAAAACACATTCATCCAGAACTGCTGTCTGCCTACTGGTCAAATGACTTGTATATTTTTAGTGACTGACTTGCTGCCCTTGGTTCAGTAACATAAAACACATTCATCCAGAACTGCTGTCTGCCTACTGGTCAAATGACTTGTATATTTTTAGTGACTGACTTGCTGCCCTTGGTTCAGTAACATAAAACACATTCATCCAGAACTGCTGTCTGCCTACTGGTCAAATGACTTGTATATTTTTAGTGACTGACTTGCTGCCCTTGGTTCAGTAACATAAAACACATTCAACCAGAACTGCTGTCTGCCTACTGGTCAAATGACAATTCATCTCAAGCCCAAAGTGCGGGTACATTGCTCAGAGGGGAACAGCAGATAAGTTAGGCAATGGGCTTGAGGCAGGCCTGAGGTCTGTTTAGCAGCCTGTCCCCACTGTATATCAGAGGAGCCTTCTAAAACTTTTCCTCAGAGCAGAAGACAAGACTCAATCCCAAAGTGTATGGTGCATTTCTCAGAGGGGAATAGCAAATGTGTTAGACGATGGGCTTGGAGGAAGGATCCTTCCTTCTAAAGCTTTTGAAGCTTCCGTAATGGGAAGTAAGAAGGATCCTATTCCTTGTTTCTGAAGCTGCAGACTCTTTTATGCCCACTGACACAAAAGCCTCCAGCTTCGGGAAGGGGGAGTAAGAAGGATCCTATTCCCCATTTCTGAAGCTGCAGAAGGCAAAACTGCAAATGTCGAGGGCCAACTCTGCTTAAACGTTCAAAACTGACTTTATTTGACTCTCTCTAGAAATTCTGCAATATAGGTTGGGGTATAAATTTGGCTCCCAGACTTAAGACTTGACTTGAGACTTGACTTGAAAGTATCTTCAAGGACTTGAGACTTGACTTGGGACTTGAAGGTAGAGATTTGAAACTTGGAGTAAAAGACTTAAATACATCACTGGTCTGTGGTTTCAACACACTAAAGTTGCGGTTTACCATACTCTTCAAGTCTGGGCATCTGATTTGTGTTTCACTGTAACTTGCACAGTATGCAACTTAAGCAATTAATTCTTGCTCTTATGGTCTTAAATCAATTCACGTCAATCTGCTTCTAACATATCAGTGAAAACACATTTTGCTTTTATGTAATATCTAGGTTTGAAGGTTTTTCCAAAGGTTAATTGACATATTATCTTAAAATCAAAACATTTTAAGAATATCCTTTAAAATACAAATTGTGAACATCTGCAGTTATACTGTGAGGTCATTGGTTTAGCTACTCCAGAGCGTGGGAAAGAAATCAAGTTATAACCTTGCTAGATTTTTCTAGTGATGTAGCCTGACTAATTGACAAATCCACACCCTTGTTATGTCTACTAGAAGTACATCCTATTGAACTCCTTGATAATCCTTTACTGTGCTCATTATTGCTGACACTTGAACAATTAAATAGAAAGTTTTTCTAATTTCTCCCCTCCAATGGCTTCTCTTTCTCTCTCTTTTTTCCCCTCCTCTCCCTCTCTCTTTCTACCTCTTTCCATCCTCCTGCTTCCCCTCCCCCCACCTTTCCCATTTTGCTTTTCACTCATCCCATTCTTCAGTGGATCATACGCTTGTTTGTGTATGGCTGGAGCTTTGAGCCACAAGATACATGCAACTGAATTTATGCCTGACAATCCATACCTATGTCTTTCTTGGGGAAAAAAGAAGTTGAGTGTCATAGAGTTAAATAAGCAGAACATGTTCTCTATCACTGGTTTTTGCAGATTACATTACACAGTGAGGAAGGAGAGATCATGCAGCGCTTCAACTGTGCAGAAAAAAATTCCCTGCATATGCCCACAGGCATGTAAAACCTTTTCTGATTGAAAGTCTCCACTCTTGATTCACTGACTGATCCCTGTAGTCAGCCACTTATTGCTGCACTTATAGTATCTTCTATATGAAATTAACACATCATTCCTTTCTAACCTTTAACAAGCAATGTGTTTGAAGTGAAAGTGAACGATGTACATGTCAGCCAGTGCGGGATGGAGTAAAAAGAAGAAAGATGTAAATCAGTGACAAAACTTAACTGAGTAGGTTGTACGAAAAGATCCCATACTTTAGAACAGACTTTCTGAACCTGACACTTTGCAGATGTGTTGGACTCCCACCATCACTAGACAACAATCTTATTATGAGCTTGTAGTCCATTTGGGTGGAAAAAAAATCCAGAATGGGGGAAGAAGACAGCTTTGGCTACCTTCGCAGATGAGATACACTGGAAACTGGACAGGAGGAGTATGTTTCTGTTGGTACTGCTGGGCCTCAATGCCAAGGACCATGGAATCCTTCTGGGCTGCCTTACCAGAGTGGAAATCGGATGTATTATTTGGAAGGGATAAGCCCAGAAGATGATGATGAAGGGCTTCTCTTTTACCTTTTGTCCATTGGCCCCAAGGGACTGGTTCCATCCACCACACTAATTCACATATACATGAAACAGCTAGATGAAGTTCTCTGAAATTTTGGTTTTCAGTGCCATCAGTGTGTGGATGACACCTAACTCTATTTCTCCTTTCCACCTCAATCCAAAGAGTCTCTCTTAGTTCTAAACTGGTGCTTGCCATTAGTAATGGAATGGATGAAGGTGAACAAATTGAAACTTAATCCAGACAAGATAGAGGCACTCCTTATCAGTTAAAAGGCAGATCAGGGCATAGAGATTCAACCTGTGCTGGGGGCGTTACACTCCCCTGAAGGCTCACCTTCATAGCTTGGGCATACTCTTGCATTCAATTCTGAGCCTAGAAGCTCTGGTTTCAGCTATGGCCAGAAGTACACTTCCACAGTTAAGGCCTGGGAGCTAGCTCTACCCATTTGTAGAGATGTCAAATCTGGCTGTGGTGCCATATACCTTAGTTACATCCTGTTTCGACTACGGCAACACACTCTACATGGGGCTCCTTTTGAACAGAGATCTCTTAGAGAGGCCCTTCTACGTCCAACTGCAACATCTGTGGGAATATGAGAAAGGGCCTTCTCAGTGACAGCTCCCAGGCTCTGGAACTCTAATCCTAAAGAAGCTAGATGGTGCTTTCTTTTCTGCATGTATGTGAAGACTTTTCTAGTTTAGATAGGCCTTTGAAGATTGATTGTTCAAGGAGAACATGCCTTGTACAATGTTGCTATACAGTCTATTGGTTGTTTCTCTCTAATGGCTATGTTCTTAACTCTTTTTAGTTAAATTAATAGTTTAGTTACATTTTTAACTTTTGTATGAGGTGATTTTTTTAAACTATGTTTGTTTTAACTATAAAAATAGATGTTATATTAATTTCCCAGTTCCTAAATTTAACATCAGCTAACATTAACATTAAGAACCAGTGTGGTGTAGCGATTTGAACCTTGAACTGCAATCCTGGAGGCCAGGGTTTGATTCCCCACTCAGCCATGGAAATCCACTGGGTGACCTTGAGCGCATCACACACACTCAACCCCAGAAAACCCCTAAATAGATTCATCTTTGGGTCACCCTAAGTCGGAAACAACTTGAAACCACACAACAAGAAGAACAACATTAACTAACATTTAACTTTTAACAATAATCCCTATTCCAATCTTTCCATAATACTATCCCTACAACTTTCAACTAAGATTATTTCTAATACTACCATGATCACTTGAATAAAACTATAGACTTCAAATGGAATGTTCTATTTTAGGAGATGGATAGAGATTACTTTTCCTTATTTTATTTCCTGTGGAACAGAACTCACAGTAGGACTCACTGAACTACTAAATGAAACTCTTGAGGGACAAATGTCTTCAACCCCATGGTATCAAAAATGAGGATTGCTGGCAGTATTAAGAGGGATATAGTGACTTGAGCAATTCAAGGGAATAGCAGCCTGTGTATATCGCCAATCTTAAAGATCACATGTTTTTTACGAAGTGGATGTACTCTCTCATGCCTCTCCTCATAGCTATGCACATCAATCAGAAGTAATCCCACCCCAGTGGTGTGTTAGCACATGTTTTGACTTACCTTTTTTCCTGTCCCATGCATACAGTTCCTTTATTCCCAGTTCATTCAATGACTTTGTAAGTTCCAACTCCACTCCAGTGAAGGTATCTCTCAAGAGGACAAGGTATTCCTGATTGACCTCACACTTTTCACAAATGGCTGGGATTATGCAGTGGAGAGGCACCTCAGGACTCACTCGAACTACTGCCTTTTGTGTCTTGAGATAGTTTACTACTAACCTCACAGTTTTCTAGGGAAACAAAAAATGAAACAGGAGAAAACTCTCAGCGACAACACCACAACAGTTTTGAAAAAGTGGAATCAAAGCAGGCTACACATTCTGGATAAAAGAAAGCTAGTTATCCCATTAATTAAGACAGAACAGGACTTCCAGGGAAGGGGGAAGTGCAGGCTATGGATTACATGCAATTGCCCAGGGCTGTTTTCATAGTCTTCAGGACCAAAAGCATGTTCTTTTGAGAAAAAAAAATCAAAATATTTATTTGCTCAAGTGATGCTTTCATTTCATTTCATTTCATTTCATTTCATTTCATTTCATTTCATTTCATTTCATTTGCAAAAGAGCCCAGAACCCAAGAGGACAAAAAATGTGATGAAATTGCCCCCCAAGAAACATTAGGGGAAAATGTTTTGAGGTTGGAGTTATCTATTTCTAACTGACAGTATTCTTCTTATAGGTAAGCATCAACACATTGAAATCACTTATGAACTTATTTCTTCTAAAGCCATACCATCTGGAACATACACAATCTCATCAAATGTCTATCATTTATGAAATACCTGTATATACAGTACTGAAAACATTAACACCAGCAATGAGTAAAAGGATAAAAATTACTCTGCTACCAGGAATAAAGACATTTGCTGTTGTTCCTATTTGTTGTCCAGTTCACTTTGACTTAAGGTGACCCTATGAATGTTTTCCCTTTTTAAAAAAGATATTTTATTAACATTTTCCAAAAACAATAAAACTCTGCAAATACATAAAAGGAAAAAAGAACAACACAAAGAAAAACACAAAACATATGAATCAAAAATTAAGGAATAGAATAAAAAGAAAGGAAAAAGAATTGACTTCCTTCCTTCCTTTGAATGGATTCTAGCAATCTGATTGATTCAAGTCTCTCAAAGAAAATATCCAACATTCTTCCCCCTCACCCAGTTCATGCTTTCAAAAAGAAAAGGGAAATGAACTTTTTTTTCCACCAAAGGTTGACATATCTAGTATGATATCTCAACATCACTTGCTATTGCATTCCATTACAAATTGCTTACCTGACACATGGCATTATATGCTAAATAACATTAACACTATTAAATTATATTAATGCTACTAATTTACCACATGCTACTCACTGGCTTAATTACATAGTACTTTCACTAGTTAAAATATTTCAAAACCCTTTTATATTAAGAAATTCAATACAGAATGTATAGACCCTATATCTGTAATTGTTTCTTGACATAGTTTAAACCAAGTCTATTTCATTTTCAATTTAAATTTGAATTTAACTCCCATCTTCCCTTGTAGCCAGTCTGTCCATGGATTATGCACGCCTTAACTTCTCTGATTCCCAACCTTTCCCTTTCTTATGCCTTCAGGTTGCTTCCCACGAGACATTATCGAATAACTGTTCTGAAACACCACTTCATTTTTGACATCTTTCTCTCATTCCCTTCAACCATACAGGAAAAATCATTTTGATTTCTTTCAGCCACCAAAATAATTTGCTTACAGAACAGTTTTAGATTCATTTTCCCCTGTCTTGCCTTTGGACTATAATCTCCCTTTCACAAACCAAAGCTTCTTGGTTGCAAATTTCCCTCAAGTCAGCAACTCCCTCCATTAACACAAATTTGTTTCTCCATCTGGTTTTCATCCTCTTTCACTTCCACATTGCTGGCTTCTGCATGTGGTGGACTCTGCATGTGGGAAGGACAAGGACATTATCATCCCACCACCCCAGCAAAGAGACCTGCCTGCCTGCTGCTCTGCACTTCCCCTGGTGGACTGCTGCCTGTTCTGGACATCTGTACTCCCAGAAGAACCAGGACCCGGGTATTCAGCCAGCTGATCTATGGAGAGACAGACCTGTTTTCATGGTATATGGGAGAGCCACAGGGTGTTGGCTAGCCCCAAGATGTCCCCAACTTCAAATGTCTGGATACCCTTGACAACAGTTCCCCTGGGCTGAAAATGCTGCTGCTCAATGCCAGATCATAGAATCATAGAAATGTAGAGTTGGAAGAGACCACATGGGCCATCCAGTCCAACCCCCTGCCATGCAGGAATACCCTCAAAGCACTCCCGACAGATGGCCATCCAGCCTCTGCTTAAAAACCTCCAAGGAAGGAGACTCCACCACACTCCGAGGCAGCATATTCCACTGCCGGACAGCCCTGACCGTCAGAAAGTTCTTCCTGAGGTTCAGGTGGAATCTCCTTTCCTGCAGCTTGAATCCATTGCTCCTTGTCCTGGTCTCTGGAGCGGCAGAAAAGAAGCTCTCTCCCTCCTCTACATGGCATCCCTTCAAATATTTAAACATAGCTATCATGTCCCCTCTTAACCTTCTCTTCTGCAGACTGAACATACCCAGCTCTCTAAGTCTATCCTCATAGGGCATGGTTTCCAGGCCCCTCATCATTTTGGTTGCCCTCCTCTGGACCTGCTCCAGCTTGACCATGTCCTTCTTGAATTGGGGTGCCCGGAAATGGACACAGTATTCCAGATGAGGTCTAACCAAAGCAAAGTAGAGTGGTACCAGTACCTCCCTCGATCTAGACACCATACTCCTATTGATGCAGCCAAGAATTGCACTGGCTTTCTTGGCTGCCACATCACACTGCTGACTCATGTTCAGCTTGTCTATTAAGACTCCTAGATCAGTGAATAGAAAGACATCTCTGACCCAGGACTTGATCCTGGATGAACAAGTTGACATGACTTGTATTACTGAGACCTGGCTAGATGAAGGGGTAGTGGATCTCTCCCAGCTTTGTATGCCTGGGTACTCTATTCAACAGCAAGGCCTGGGGGCAGAGAAATAGAAACACAGTGATCTCCCTCACCAAGTGTCCTGTCCCACAGTCTCCTGGGTTTGAGTGTGTGCTTTTGAAGGTGGGTGGCTGGGACAAGGTAGGAATTCTGTTGCTATACCACCCACCCCACTGCTCAACAGCCTACCTTAAGCTCGCTGAGTTGGTCTCAGTGGTGATATTGGCATCTCCTCACTTTGTTGTTCTGGGGGACATCAACATCCATGCAAAGACTATTTTGTCAAAAGCAGCTCAGGACTTCATGCCTGCCATGAAAACCATGCGCATGTCCCAAGTAATACCTGGTGCCACCCATACTACAGGACACATTCTGAACCTGGTTTTCTGTTGTGGACAGGATGATGGTTGTGGACAGGGTGTGGAGGATCTTTCTGTAATTCCATTCCTTGAGACATTAGATCTACCTACAGTGAGACATACCTTGACTACGTCTTGGTTGGACTACTGTAATGCATTCTGTGGGGGCTGCCTTTGGAAATGGTTCAGAAACTTCAGTATCAGCCAGAATACTGACCGGGACTAGCTATAGGGAGCATGTAACTCCATTGTTAAAACAACTTCACTGGCTACCTCTTTGTTTCCAGGCACAATTCAAAATGCTGGTCATGGCCTATAAAGCCCTATATGGCTTAGGTTAAGACTATATGAAAGGCTGTATCTCCCTATATGAACCTGCCACAGTTTTAAGATCTGCAAGGGAGGGCTTTCTCTTGATCCCACGACTGTCCCAGGTCACTTGGTAAGGACATGGGAGACAGCCTTCTCAGTGGCTGCTTTCATCCTCTCTTCCACAGGAGGCTAGGCTGTTCCTCTCCTGCCTACCTTTTCCTGGTAGGCAAAAGTATTCCTATTCAAGCAGATTTTTAACATGTGATCAAGTGAGCTTTTATTTTATTGGGATGTTTTATTTATTTTTTAAACCTTAAACTGTTTTTATAATGATTTTACACTCTTTTTACATGGTTATTTTGATTGTTTTAAATTATACTGTAATTTTTAAAAACTTTTCTGGAAGCTACCTTGAGTTCCATTCTGGGAGAAAGGTGGCATAGAAATACAATAAGTAAAGAAAATAACAAAATAATTCTGTGTATCCCTCTTATATTCCATCTTGCCACAGTTCCTGGATGCAGAATCCTTTCCTCATAGCCTTTATCATGTTCTTCTGTAGTTTAGGAGTTTCACATGTAGCTCCTCCAAGGTCCATTATTAAAAAGAAAAATCATTAGAATTTTCCAGAGAAGATTCCATCTTTCACTTAATCCAACAGTTATGGAGTTAACAACTCAGTGCACTTGTGTCTACCAGAAACTGCCAGACAGTGTTATTAGCATCAGAGAACATCTTTACTTTCTCATGCTATAATTCTTCTTGTTAAAATCCAATTCCATCTTACAAATAATATACAATTCAGTCTATTCATAAAGTATATGCACTTAATTCCTTAATTATTCTCTTTTAAAGCAGCAAACCCTAATTTTCCAATTCATTTGTTCCAGTCTTGTGGGGTAAACAGACTTACTCAGCTCTTGATTCTTTAGCTTTGTAATTTCAAAGGTTTAATTAAAACTTTCTTCTTTTAAAAAAGCAGGTTGCCAGCATAGGGCCATCAGATCCTAAGATCTAAAAAGCTGCATTTCACAACAAGGACAAGATGTCATCCTCCACTTCCCCTTTAATCCAGGCCCCTTTAATCCTCCAGCCTGAAATTCCTCTGGCCGGCACTTTTGCCATGAAAACAATCCTCAGTGCAGAGCTGCTGCAAGGAGTGTCTATCAAGATGGTCTGCCAAAAGTCCAGAAAACCTATGAATGAAAGATCTCTAAGATCCCCCGTCATCAACTGTTCTGCTCAGCTTTTGCAAACTCAGGGGCATGACTTCCTTTATTCAATCAATCAACCTATAATCTGGTCTTCTTTCACTATTAGCTTCTCATCATCCATCTCTGTAGCTCAAGTTTCAAAGGACACAGAAAAAGGTGAGCTTGTGTTTTTTTTGGGGGGGGGGTCAAGGTTGACTGCTTAGTTATGTTATTTGGAAGCTTGTAGGGGGTTATTCATTTTGGACTATGTGCTTTCCTTGAATGCATAAGACTAAGGGGGTGGAACTTCAGCTGAGTCACTGACTTAGTTGAGGGCAGAACTGAGAACCACTAGATCTATAAATCTGCTGCCTCAGTCTCCAGAACACAGCCTCTGAGGAGAGAAGAGGTGGTGGTGAGTTTGTGGTTTGGGGATCAGCACTGATTGTTTGCTTGCACTGTTTGGAGGCTAGTGTTTAGGTGCTTTGCTGTGTATGGGGGAACAATGGGATGAAGTAATGAATGGGAAGCTTGAAACCTGGGAATGTTTGGGTAATGATCTGTGATAAGAACAGATGCAGCTGCAAGGTCATGTTGCTGGCAGTTTGAGTAAGAACATGGCAGGAATGGTTTATTTGCCCAGCAAAGTGTTGTTTTTAGTTACCAACAAATGGGGTAGCAGTGCACAGAAATGTAGAAATACAATGGCTTATATAGCACTACAAATCCAAGGGTTCTTTAGTCTTGGCAATTGCTAAGGTGTGCTGTTGTTTTCTTCAACATTCTGAATTGTCCTCTGTTCTTCCTCAGTAGCTCGTTGAGCACCATCGGACCTGGGAGTTTCATCTTTTGGCACTATCTCTTGTTTCATTTTAGATTGTGTCATCATAGGATTTTCATGGTAAAAGACATTCAAAAAGGGTTTACCATGCTCCTTCTGTACAGTACTAGCAAATGTTAGTTGTGGTGTTATGGTCGTTGTCTCTGAGAGATCCTCTGCTAGTGTGACACACACACGCACCACTACTGCTGCTGCCCATTAGCTATTTGGCACGTTTAGTTTGGCTCCTTAACAAAAGCCTGTCTAACTTGGGAGATCCTACCAGAAGCATTGCTGCCATCAGTGTGGCCTTTTGCCTCACAGGAGCATGCAATCCTATCACCACAGAAAGGTAGTGTCAATGGTCAAGGACGTATACACCTGTGAAAAGATCCATGACTTGGAGCATGGAGAACAGGTTGAGAGCATTTGGGTAAGAATTTAAGGTAAAAGAAACAACAGTGACCTCAGTGGGGGTCTACTATAGGTGCCCAAGCCAGGTTGAAGATTTGCATGGTATCATCCTAAAACAAACAGCCAAACATTAAAAAAAAAAAAAGAGAGAGAGAGAGATAAATAATGGTATACTACAGCTACCCTGATATTTGTTGGAAGTAAACTCTATAAGGCAAGGTCGAAGAAATTCACCACTGGTCTTACAGACAATTTCATTGTACAAAAGGCAGAGGTGGAAACAAGAGGGTCAGATACTTTGGTTTTGATCCTAATCAACAGAAAGGAATTCATCAATGAGGTGGGGATGACCGTGTTTTTGTCTTAAAATCTGTTGTACAGGGGAAAGGGTAAGGCAAAGATAGAATGCAGTTTGGACTTAAATTTATTTCAGTAAGCTTAGGAAAATATTGGGTTGGATTCCACGGTCACAAATGCTAAATTGGAAGTGTATGAATGGGCACATGGGATTTTCTTAAAGACAAGATATTGCGGGCACAGTTCTAAGCAATTCCAAGGACGAAGAAAACTGTGAGGTGTCTGAAGAAACCAGGGTGGATGTACAAAACTTTCTGATGACCTAAGGTTTTTAAAAGACAGGCATAAGAAACGGAAGAAGGGAGAAACCACCAAAGCAGAATACAGGCAAACAGTCAAAACTTGTAGGGGAAAGTGGCTACTAGAGTACTTCAGAGATGCTGTGCTGAGTCCACTCTTATTTAACATTTTTATAAATGACATAAAAGGTAAGCTTATCAAATTTGCAGATGACATCAAGCTGGGGGAGGGGGTAGCTAATATTCCAAAGGACAGGATCAGAATTTAAAATAAGCTTGACAGATTGGAAATATTCCTTGACATAAATCAGTTACATATGTTACATTGCAGACATTTCTGACCTCAGGAATCTTAGGTGGTGGCCGTTGGGTCTTTTCCTCTGGAACCTTCTCCTTCAGAACTATCTTGTCCACATCCAGTATCCCTATCATAGTATTTGGCTTGTAATTCAAAGGGTCCTGGGTCCCCAAAGATCGCAGCTCAAGAATGTGATGGGCTGGATTTAAGTGGTGCCGGCTGCAAAGGTCAACTAACACATCCATCACAGCTTTACTGTAAGGAAAGTTATTCAAAAACAGATTAATTACAACAAAAAAATTCTCAGTATTATAGTTAATATTTACTAACTGCAAATGTACAAACTCTTTTAATAATTGAAGTCACCACAAAAGTAAAGCATTATGCATCCTAATTAATTGAAAGTGTTATACAAGGACTTGATGTCTATATGGCAGAAGTGAAAAACAGTCCTTTAAGAAGGACATCAATTTTGAAGGAGACAGTTCTTTTTTCACATAATTATGAAAAAGCCATATTGGAGTTCACTGATCCAAAACCAGCCAGCACTCATATTACATCTAAAAAAAGGTTAAAACATGTCAAATAACCCCAACCCCAATTTTCCTTGATGATACTAGCTATCTAGGTCCCTTTGACTTTGCAGTTTCCACCTAGTCTAAAGACTGAAATTGTCTACTTTGCCCAAGGGGACAATTTGTACCAGGTAAAACATTGAGGAAATGTGATTTTTGTTGACTTTTCTTGGATGTCTCAGCATCATTCACTACAACTGTGATCGTTATATCTTACTGGGCTACCTTTCAGAGACTGGGAGGCACCCTATTTACCTGGCTCTACTTGTTCTTGGAGAACAGGTCCAAGTAAGTGATGCTGAAGACAACCTTTTTGTTTCTTGGCTTTTGGGGTATCATAAATCTCCATCCTGCTTCCTATGCTTTTATTTATTGCTTTCTGTATTTAAAAATTTTATATACAAAATGAGGAAAATGGGTTAAAAAACATGTAAAACCTTCTATTTGTAAAACACATAGTAAATATGCACATAAGAAATGATGTAACAGATCCATCTCTGAGAAAGGAAAATCAGTCTATCTGAGTATATGCTGTGCAGATATCCCAGTACTCTATGTTGATGTTAACTGCTGCCAAGGCAATTTTGATCTATGAATGAGAGACCTCCTAGTCACCCTATCAACAGCTCTGCATGGGTCTTGCAGAATCACAGATGTGTCTTCCTTGACTGAGTCTATCCATCTGTAACACAGTCTTCCTCCTTTCCTCCTGTCTTCTACCTTACTAAGCATTATTGTCTTTTCTAGGGAGTCATGTCTTCTCATGATATGGCCAAAGTATGACAACACCAGGTCGTCTTGGTTTCCAGGGAGAGTTTAGGTTTGTTTTTCTCAAGGGTAATCTGTAGCACTCTTCTCTAGCACAACATTTCGAAAGAGTTGATTTTCTTCCTATCTGCTTTCTTCAATGTCCAGCTTTCTAAACCATACACAGAAATTGGAAATACAATGGCATGAACAATCCTAACTTAGTACTGAATAATGTCTCTTGAAATTTCCAATTTCAGGATCTTCTCTAGTTCCTTCATAGCTACTCCTGCAAGTTCAAGTCTTCTTCTGATTTCTTGACTGCAGTATCCATTCTGATTAATGACTGAGCCAAGGTTCAGAAAATCTTGAACTATTTCAATGTCTTTATTGTCTACTTTAAGGTTATGTTAATTATCTGTGGTAGTTATTTTTGTTGTCTTAATGTTCAACTGTAAACCTACCTTTGCACTATCTGCTTTGACTTGCGTCAGCAATCATTCCAAGTCTGCTTTTTTCTGGTAGTGGTTAGTGGTATGGTGTCATATGCATATCTTAAATGGCTGATGTTCCTTCCTCCAATTTCCACACCTCCTTCCTCTGAGTCTAATCTTACTTTATGTATATGTTCAGCATACAAGGTAACAGTGATGTAGACTTGAGTCGATTGACTCGGACTCAAATCAGACTTAAGTCACTTCAATGACTTGACTCAGATTTGACAATAAATAATGCACTGACTTGACTTGACTCGAGACTTGTATATTTTTAGTGACTGACTTGCTGCCCTTGCTTCAGTAACATAACACATTCATCCAGAAACTTACGAATTTGAACAACGTTTCCATCTCTTTTTGCCTACTGATCACATGACAATCTGTCTCAAGCCCAAAGTGTGAGCACACTTCTCAGAGGGGAATAGCAAATTGGTTAGGCAATGAGCTTGAGGTAGGCTTGAGGGCTGCTCAGCAGCCTGTCGCTGTTGCATAGCGGAGGAGCCTTCTAAAACTTCTCCTAAGAGCAGAAAACAAGAATGCACCCCCAGAGTGCAGGGTGCATTTCTCAGAGGGGAACAGCAAATGTGTTAGGAAACAGGCTTGAGGAGGAAGGATCCTTCCTTTTAAAGCTTTTGAAGCTTCAGTAAGAAGGAATAAATAGAATCCTATTGCCCACTTCCAAAGCTGCACACTCTTTTATGCCCGTTGGCACAAAAGCCTCCAGCTTCAGAAATGAGTAAGAAGGATCCTATTCCCCACTTCTGAAAAAGCCTCCAGCTTTGGAAATCAGAAGTAAGAAGAATCCTATTCCCCATTTCCAAAGCTTCCATTGGCACAAAAGCCTCCAGCTTCAGGAATTGGGAGTAAGGATCCTATTCCTCACTTATGAAGCTGTAGATGGCAAAATCGCAAATGTGGAGGGCTAACCCTGCTTAAATTGTTAAGGTTGATTTCATTCAACTCTGTCCAGATATTCAGGAATACAGGTTGGAGTATAAAGTTGGCTCCCAGACTTGAGACTTGACTTGAGACTTGAAGGTAGAGACTTGAGACTTAACTTGAGACTTGGAGTAAAAGACTTAAATACATCACTGAAAGTTAAACAGATAGGAAGATAAAATGCAGCCTTGTTTGACTCCTTTGCCAACTGGAAAATGTGTCTTTTTTTTCATATACTGTCGAAATCATAGCATCTTGTCCTGCATACAGGTTATGCATCCAAACAATCAAATGTTGTGGCACACACATTTTTTTAAGAGCAATCCATAGTTTCTGATGATCTACACAAGCAAAGGCTCTGGCGCTTCTCTCTCCGTATGTGGTAGGAGTCTTTGTTGTGGAATTTTGAGCATGACTTTGCTTGCATTGGAAATTAATGCAATGGTCCTGTGGTTACTGCAATCCTTGGTATCCCCTTTCTTGGGAATTGGAATGTATATTGAGTATTTCCAATATGTGGGCCTTCTTTTGTCTTCCATATTTGTTAAAAGATTTTAGTTAGGACTAAAGTAGATTCTGTCTCTGTAGACTGAAGAATCTGTATTGCTGTGCCATCTGTTCCTGGTGATTTATTTCTTCCTAGTGCTCTCAGTGCAGTTTTCACTTCACTTTCTAAAACTGGAGGTTTATTTTCATATGCTTCTTCCTCGAATGAATTTGACAATCTTTCATCTCTTTTATATAACTCTTTTGTGTATTGTTTCCATCTTCTTTTTCATTTCTACTTGGTTATGTAACGTGTTCCTCTGCTGGTTGTGGAGATCCCCACTCTTGGCTTAAATTTCCTTTTGATTTCTCGGATCTTGTAAAAAAGGTACATTGTTCTGCCTTTTTTGTAGCCACCTTCTATTTCACTGCATTGATTATTATAGTAATTCTGCTTGTCCCTTTGCACAAGTCACGGAATAGTTGAATTCAGGGTTCTGACTCTATTCCTGTCACCTTTAAGTCAATCTCAAAAATAAAAAGGTAGCTTTGGGGCCCAAAATCAGAGAATTTGATACGATCTATGGATAAATTGAGGGTAAAACTTAAAAATATAAAGTCTTGTTTAAAAAGAAAGGCCCATAAGAAAGGAGAGCAGGGATTGAAGTTGCCCATTAGCAACTGGACAGGATGGATACAACTGTATAGTAGACAGAGGAGGCAGGAACACAGGTCTCCTGGTAACAACGTTCTCTGTTTATTGTCTTCATATGTACTGTATTTCAACTTAAATAATAATAATAATTTCTAAATTTGCAGCATTTCCACTTTTATCCACGAGGAGAGACAAGGGAAGGAGACAGATTTTTTGAAAAAGTTCCTTTTTAGGGCAACTTCCACAATCCAGCTGCCTGTATGACCAGTCTGCTATGGAATGTATTAGCAGGAAGTGCAAATTCATTTGCAAGGGAATGGATTGTTGCAAACTCATCCCAGCTTCAGGAGTACAGAGGCCAGCTGCCCAGCTGCTGCAAAGGCCTTAGAGCCTGCCTCTGTGCGCCTCAAGCCAGCAAGAATTTCTGACTATGCACTCCCTTGACCCCTCCGCCAAGCAGCACAGGCTTCCCAGAGGTCCCTGAAAAACCATCCAGATCTCCAGGAAGCCTGTGTTACTGGGGGCGGGGTGGGGGTTTGAGGAAGCAGAACATTGCAAACTCCTCCTTGCTTGAAGCATACAGAGGCATGTTCTAGGGCCTTTTTGACAGCCTTGGCTTTGTCCTTCCTTCTCCCCTGAGCTAGGTGGCTGGCCTCTGTACACTTCAAACCAGAGGGAATTTCCAATGATCTGCTCTCTCAACCCTCCCCCACTTCACCAGCACAAGCTCCCTGGAGGTCTGAATGGTTTTTCAGAGGACTCTGGGGAGCCTGTGCTGCTTGGGGGATTCAAGGGAGAAGACTATTGCAAACTCCTCCCAGCTTTGAGGTACACAGATGCTGGAGTTTGGACAGTTTTTCAGGGACCTCCTGAAACTCCTTTTTGGCACATTCAACTCCTATGGAGCCACACTGGCCTATGGATAAATCAACCCAGATTTTTAAGATTGATTTTTTTGAGTAAAATTTTTCAACTTATACTTGAGTATATATATGTATCTAGAAATTCCCATCAAAGTAAGCTGGATGCTTAAAAGTGGAAAAAATACTAAAGTTTTCTGTTCACATGCAATTGCTGGTGGATATTAGCCTTTCCAGCATCAGAGGATAAGGATTTTTGCTATCATTAGAGCTCTTGGAGCTATGTGCATTTTCCATTCAACTGTCAGAGACAGACAGATATATAATTCAAAAGCACATGGAAACTGATAAATGGTAAGATAGCTTCAAAGCAAAACTACACACAGATAATTCTGCAACAAAATTAGTGTGCAAAATGATTAATTTCAGAAGGAAGCCAACAAGGGACATCATACGACGGACATCATACAGCCCCACATCATACAGTTTAATGTTACCAAATCACCTTCTCCATGCAGATACTTAACAGATGCAGTCGTGCTTACAGAGGCATGTGCAGTATTTATTTTATTGAATTGAATCGAATTTATATCCTGCCTTTCTCCTGAGGCAGGATTCAAGGTAGCTTACAATAATTTTTAAGAGAGTATGCTAAACATTAGTTTACACAAGTTAAAAAAGAATTAATTTTTTTTTAGAAAAGTAATTAAAAACAGTTAATAATTAAAAATAGAGTACACTTCTTCACACACATAGCACTTCGTCATAATTAAGGTTTGCTTGAATAAAAATATTTTCATCTGCTGTTGGAACAATAGCCAGGAGAGAACCAAATGAACTTTGCAAGGAACAGAGTTCTACAGCCTGGGGGGAACTACTGAGAATACTCTCCCCTAAGATCTCACCAAATAGGCCTGAGAAGGTAGTGGGACCATGAGAAAGTCCTTGCCTGTAAACTTTAAAACTCAAGCAGGTTTGCATAAGGAGATACAGAATCACAGAATCATGTTGGCAGGGGCCTCATTAGGCCATCAAGTCTAACCTCTGCTCAATTCAGGATCTACAGCTAAAGCATTCCAGTCAAGAGTGCACTCCTGTCATGCTTTCCAAAAAGTTTTGCAGATAGTCTGAACCTAAGCCAATTAGGGCTTTAAAGGTCAAAAACAGCACTCTGAATTCTGCCTTAGAAAAGACCTGCTGAAGTTTCCACATAAAGCATGTTACAGTAATCCAAACAGAATACACGTGTCACCATCGCCAGATCTGACTTATCAAAAAATGGCTGCAGTTGGCATGCTAGTGTTAACTGTGCAAATACACTCCTGGCCACAGCAGAAACCTAGACATGCACGCTCAAATCTGAGTCGAGGAATACAAACTGTAAACCTGGGATTTCAGGGTGCTTGTAACCCCCACGAAATACATGCTGAATCTCTGTTCTGTGATCTGCCTTCCAGCTGACCAGAAGCACCTCTGTTTTGTCTGGATAAGTTTCAGTTTGTTTGGCTGCATCCAGTCCATTACTGACAGCAGACATTGTTTTAGTACAGAAACATCTTCCTTGGAATCAGATGGAAAGGCAAGATAGAGTTGTATTCATCAGCATACGGATGACACTGAGTCCCAAAACACTAGATAACCTCTTTCAGCGGTTTCACGCAAATATTAAACAACTTGGAAGCCAGTACCAGGCCTGAAGGACATCACAATCTAGCGATTAGCATGTCAAACAACCACCCCACAATACCAGCTTGAGTCTGTCCCTCCAAGAAAGACGAGAGCCACTGAAAAACACTACCCCCAAGCCCCATCGCAGAGAAGTGACCCAGAAGGATACCCTGGTTGATGGTACTGAAAGTAAGTGAGAAATCCAGTAGAACCAAAAGGTACATAGACTGGGTCGCTGTCACATAACCAGGATTGAGGCCAGTTTGAAATGAATCTAGATAATCTGTTTCATCCAGGAATCTCTGGAACTGGAAGGCCACCACATGTTTTAGAACCTTGCCCAACAAAGAGCTATTGGAGACTGGTAGATAGGTCTTCAGTATGGTGGAATACAGGGAGGTCTTCTTCAATAAACACCTCATCACAGCCCCATTTAGACAAGATGGAAGCCTGCTTGCTCTAGTGAGTTGTTCACTACTCCCCTTACTCAACCCGTCTGCTCCCCTTAGGCTTCTTTGACCAGCCAGGAAGGGCATGGGTCCAGTGTGCATGTGATATCACCTGTTGCAAGACCTGTGGTCTTTAAGTGCCACAAGACTGCTGTGTATGCCTTTACTGAGGCAAAGGAGAGTTAGAGAAAAAGTTAAACTAGGACAAGGAGATCACAACTCAAGGAAATTAGCCCTTGCTCAACAGAGATGCCTCTCTGCCTTTTCCCCTTTTGCAGAGTAAATCTCATCAAGCATAGCTGGTTGTTTTTATGTATCTTCAAGCTGACAGACGGGCCCAGAGATCCTAGGCCTTCAGTTGAAGCATAAGTTTGCAATGGAGGAAGATGATGTCTTCATGGTGGCAGCAAGGTGGTGAGGAGCATGGGAGAAAGGGAGAATTCAGGGAACTGTGAGTTTAGCCATAGCAGTGGCCATGGCAGAAGCTTGCTAACTAATTCACAGAATGAAAAATCAGGTCCATCAGCTTTTCATCTACTTTCTCCCCCAACTTCCTACCTGCCTTCACCTCCACAAAACAAACCTTCTCCTCATATATAACAAGGCCGGTGCAGATAAAGCATGGCAATGGTTACCATTGAGGAATGTAGGTCACTGTGTAGCTTAGAGGTGATACCAGGGTAGCCCTGGAGCAATTGGATCAATGCTGTTAACTTCATAGGAACAACGGAGCTGCCGTGGAAGAAAGTTTCAAAGAATACAGAGAAAACAAAAACACAATACAACTCTGTAGAGAAGGATGAAGAAGAGGGAAATAACTATAGGGCTGGAAGCAGAAGTAATAGACAAAGAAGGCTTCAAAGTAATAACGAAGAAGGCTTCAAATGCCTATACCCCAATGCACAGAGTTTGGGAAACAAGATGAGCTTGAAGTCCTAGTGAAGGAAGGTAAAAATGACTTAGTAGCATAACAAAGAGCTGGTGGAATGACTCCCATGGTTAGAATATTACAATTGAAGGATATAACTTTGTGATGAAGTTCTGAGGGTGTGGCTATCTAAAGTACCATGGCAGCCTGGAAGCAGGTTGCTAGGCAACCAGAACAGCACCCCACTAGAGAAACCCAGCCCAGTAATGTGTGGAAGGGGATTGTGGCTAAAAGAAAAAGTTATACAAAGCAAAGTTCCTATGGGTATTTTGACTCCTTCAGTGAGACCTAGGGAACAGAGTTCCTAAATCAATCAGAGAGTAGAACTGGCAAAAGAGTAATTAAGCCCTTGTAGGATCTGTTCAGAGAGTGAGACCTTGACTGGGGGTTAAGCCCATAGTAAGAGCTGTTATATGATAACTGTACCTTTTATGAAAATCTAAAGATATAATTGAACTATTTCTGTTATATCGTCTAAGAAGTACACTGAGGAAATCTATCAACCTTGACCTGCATATGAACCCTAATACACTACTTTATTATTATTGTTATCTTAATAAATGTTACAATTTATTTTTGTAAACACTGTCTCAGCTTGAGTTGTATACAGTATAGAAAGTAACAGAGAAAACATGCTACCATAATATCATGAAGTGGTTCTACATAAACATTGAAAATCCTTGCCCTTTTACACAAATGTGGTGTTATAAGCGGGGAGGCAGAGCTGTGTGGTAAAAACAGGGTGCCTTATCAGACTGGGAATTGCCACACTCATCTCAGAGATATAAGGACCTGTCACAAACCTATTCAAGGAGTATGCACATAGAATGAAAGGAGGGAAGAATGCAGATGTGTAGTCCAAGCTTATAGGAACACAAGGAAAGCTAAAGATTAAAATGAGACTGGCTAGGCAAGCAAAGATCAGCAAAAAGGAGGTTTTCAGATTCATTCTAGACAACAGCATGATCAAGGAGAAAGCGGGGCTGCTGTTCCATAAGAATAGCACAATAGCAGGATCATTAGATGGGAGTGACCATGTTCTCCTGCAGTTTGTTATATGGTGGAAGAGGGAAACCAAGCATAGTCAGACTTGCATTCAGTAAACTTAGGGAAATATTAGGTGTCATTCTGTGGTCAGGCATACTAAAAGAGAAAAGATTTTATGATGGATGGGAGTTTCTTATAACTGAAATATTGAAGGCACAATTCCAAACAATTCCATTGAGGACAAAAAATGGGGAGGTGTCTAAAGAAACCAGGATGAATGTCTGAAGAACTTTCAAGTGAACTAAGATTTAAAAGGGCCAGGTATAAAAAATGGAAAAAGGAAGAAATCAACAAAGAGGAATTCAAACAAACTGCCAGCATGCATAGGGAAAAAGTCAGAAAAGCTAAAGTGCAGAACAATCTCAGGCTTCCTAGAGAGGTTAAAAAGTATAAAAAGGGCTTTTTTGGTTATGATGGAAGCAAAAGGAGGAAAAGGAGATTGTAGGGATGCTGAGAAGAGAAGATGGTGAAGTGATAGAGACAGAGAAAAGGCAGAACTACTCAATGCCTTCTCTACCTCAGTCTTCTCCCAAAAGAAAAACAGTGCTCAATCTGGAGAAAATTGAACAGACGATGTAATAGGGGAAATGCAGAACAGAATAGTAAAGAAGTAGTATAGGAATATCTGGCTAATCCAAATGAATTCTAGTCATCAGGGCCAGATGAACCACATCCAAGGTATTAAAAGAACTGGCAGAAGTAATTTCAGAACCACCAGCAACAATCCTTGAGAGTTCTTGGAGATCAGGAGAAGTCCCAGCTGACTAGAGGAGCACAAATGTAGTCCCCATCTTTAAAAAGAGGGGGAAAGACTGTTCCCTATTATCACCCAGTCAACCTAACATCAATACCAAGAATGGTCCTAGAGTAGATCATTAAACAGACAGTCTGTAAGCACTTAGAAAGGAATGCTATGATCACTAAAAGTCAACACGGGTTTCTCAAAAACAAGTCATACCAGACTAATATGATTTATCTCTCTCTTCTCTCTCTCTCTTTTGATATAGTTATAAGCTTGGTAGATGAAGAGAATGCTGTGGATGTAGTGTATCTTGATTTCACTAAGAACTCTGACAAGGTCTCCCATAATATTCTTGCAAACAAGGTATTGAAATGGGGGCTCGATAAGGCTACTGTTAGTTGGATTTGTAACTGGCTGACTGACCGAACACAAAGGGTGCTCACCAATGGCTCTCTTCATCCTAGAAGGAAGTGACAAGTGGGATGCCACAGGGTTCTGTCCCAGGCCCAGCTATTCAACATCTTTATCAATGACTTAGATGAAGCAATAGAGAGCATGTTCATCAAATTTGTATATGAGACCAAATTAGGAGGGGTAACTAATACCCCAGAGGACAGGATCAAAATTCGAAATGATCTTGACAGATTAGAAAGCTGGGCCAAAACTAACAAAATGAATTTTAACAGGGAGAAATGTAGGGCACTACACTTAGGAAGAAACAATAAAATGCACAGATATAGGATGAGTGACACCTGGCTTGAAAACAGTATGTGTGAAGGGGATCTAGGAGTCTTAGTGCACCACAAGCAACTTGAGTGTGATGCTGCAGCTAAAAAAGCCCATGCTAGTATAACATTCGGATCAAGGGAAGTAATAGTACCGCTCTATTCTGTTTTGGTTAGACCTCACCTGGAACACGGTGTCCAGTTCTGGGCATCACAATTCAAGAACAATATTGACAAGCTGGAACATGTTCAGAGGAGGGAAACCAGAATGATGAAGGGTCTGGAAACCATGCCCAATGAGGAGCAGTTTAGAGAGCTAGGTATGTTTAGCCTGACAAAAAGAAGGTTAAGAAATGACATGATAGCCTTGTATTTGTGTTTCACCTGAAAATTAGTAAAAATAAGTAAAATAAGTAGAAGGGAGATGGCTTAACATTGATTTTCTATATGCAATATGGCAGTCTCTTTTTTTCTTTTTTCTTCAAATGGCACCCCTTGTCAAACTAAATGGTACCCTTGAAATTGGTAAAGTCTGGTGCCAGTTTCCGGTTCAGACAATGGAGGACACAATTTAGCGTTCGTTAGTAAAGATGGGCAAGATCTTGAGCCCCAGAGCTTCATACTTTAGAGGAAGTGCTCCCTGTGTCAAGGAAGGGGTTCCCCAATACATAAGGAACCCAAAGATTTTCATTTCAGCCAGGATCAGGGAACCATGACTGTCCACTTGGAAATGGAGTGGTTGCAGCAGAGACCCTGGGCTGTCAGAAGAAATCATGAGTTTCAGAGGAGCCAAGGGGTGAGTGGCTTTCACTTATGTTATGGACACTACATTTCTTTGCACTGGACCCTTGTGGTAATTATATTTGGATCTATAGAATTATTTAACTAAGAATGTAAAAGAACTCCTGTCTGCAACAGTTGGACAATCTACTTTAACATTACTTCACCTTCTCATGATTTAAAGAGACAGTATCTTTTCAGCTATTACATTACTCTAAGTAAAACAGACTTTTGTCGTTACCAAACCACATCACTTTCAGACTGAGTAGAGTTTAAAACAGACTTTAAATTTTTGATGAGCTTTTTCATAATACATATATATATAGTGCTGTATTTGACCCTGAGTATTGGACCTGTTATATAATTTAGACTTTAAATGATATAGAAACAAGTTAAACATATTTTTCCCTTTTTCTTTTATTATTTGACCTGCTTTTTGAGACTATTTCTGTTTTAAAAGTGGATTAATTCCTTTTCTTTTTTGGAATTTTGTTTTGTTTTGTGAATGGATTTATTATTGAAATTAACTTGGACTGATAATATTTTCTTTTCCTATCATATTCTAGACCGTGGGAGTATTTTATACTTTTTAATTTTTTTCTCTACTTTACTTTTACTTTTAAAATGGAGTTGATTACTATGATTATTTTGTAGCACTAAAGTCTACCTTCGCTATTTTAAGTGCTTGAAACAGATTTTAAACAGGACTTTGCTACTTTGTTTTCTTTTGTTTGGCACACTGCTAGAAACTACTTTCTTGATAAGGAGAAGACTAATTTTGTTTTGTAACAGTTAACTATAAACATTACTACAAACAATACGTTTATGTTTTCTATTTTTTGGAATGGAATGGAAATCATCTGGGCCTAAACACTGAACACTAGATGTCTCTTTAATGTTAACTTTTTAAAGAATTTGAACATTAAAAGACATGCTGGCTTCTTAATTTGCTGCATTTTATTTTTTACTTTTTAATTTACTCCATATGTTTTTAGAACTTTATTAGCCTACTATGGCCACTAGTACTAAAAGGATGACGCCCAGAAAGGACTCAGTGAAACAGGGCAAACTTTACTATATTTTTAGCAGAATTTAGACAAGCTACTACAGTCACTGACAACAGATTTGAAGAACTTGCTGCAAAAGTTGACAATGTTACTGGAAAAGTGAATAATGTATCTGATTATGTTAAACAAGAATTAAAACAAATAACTGGAGAAGTCAAAAAATCCAGCAGAAGTTGGAAAAGACAACCTCTGAAGTACAAGAGAATAAAAAAGCAACTACGTCTCTAATGCAAAGGGCTTGAGATTTAGAGAATAAAGCTTCACAAAATTGAGGTGAAAACTTCACAGATGGAGCTAAAGACTCATCAAGAATTGGAGAAACGTTTAGACAAGATGGTATTAATGGAGCTAAGAGAAAAGTAGCATTATCTATGAATCCAAGGTCTTTTTGGAAAAAAAAGAGGAAAATCTACAAATAAAAAAAATTGAAAATTTAGCAAAGTTCATGGAAGATGATGAGGACAAAATAGAGCATATTATAACAACTTCTTATTGCCTGAATTTGGCCTATTCTAGAAGAATAAAAGGGCTAAGAGATGTGATAATTTAGTTCTCATCTACAAAAGGGAAAGATCAAGTTCTGGAACTTCATTGTAAATCACCAAGGATGATTCGAGGTATTCAGCTCATACTTATGAAAGAAACCCAGTGTCAATGTCAGGTGGCGGCTTGAACAGAAAACAGAGGCAGGAGCCGAAGTGTATGGCTTTTAGTGATAAGTAGTAAAATAAACAAGAGGTTATATCACCCAAACAAAAAGAGACAGCAAACTCAACAGCTAGGCTTGGAACGAAAAATACAGGATGCAGATTCCCCGGATGTAAGACAGTTGTTGCCCCGTGCCCAACTCCCCCCAGCGTCTGACTTAAATACATAGTCCTTAACCCAGCTGGGCTGATCAAGGGTCCGTTGGCCCAGCTCACAGCTGAAGGCCCTCAGACTTCAGACGCTTCTCTTGCAAGCGTTTTGATCTGCGAACCACCTCCTTCTCTCGCTGCCTCTGGAGGAACGTGGGGGGGGGGTCTGCAGCAAACTCCGGGCTGGAGTCAGGAACAGCAGCTTCTGTCAAGCCCGAAGCACTGGTCTCCTCTGCTGCAGGTACTGGCTCGGGGACCGCTGTGGGGTCGCTGGCAGGCCCCTCCCTTGCCTCTGCAGGAGCCCCCTCTCCCTCCCAGGGATCCAACCTCGCCTGGGGTTCCCCGTCTAACTCAGAGTCCCCGTCTGAGTCAGCAGCATGCTCAGCCGGGCTCATGACACCCAGCCAGAATCATCAGGAAAAGGAAGACTTATAATCCTTTGATGAATATGCTTAGAATCTTTATCTGAGGTAGGCTCAAGAGGGTGATTTTCACATATAGAAATGAAAGATTTCAGCTGAATACCACTGAAAAGATAAATGACTTCATAAGAGATTTTAAAAATAAATTCAAAAAAGAAATGGATCAAGAAGAGAAAACTGATCCACAAAAGTCAGGAGATGACACCAAAGATGAGACTAAAAACTCTGATCAACAAAGAGAAACATCATCTGTGACTGCATTGGCCATACAAGAGGAGAATGAAGATGAAGGACTGCCAGCGGGCACAAAGACTAAGATAGATTTATCTTTATTTGATGCTGTCATACTGGGGTTTACTTCCAGCCCCCCAAGCCTGACTTCTACCCTTGAAAAGGAGCAGGAAATTCCCCAGCGTCCACTAATTCTCATGCTGCCACCACCCACTGAATTCTAAATTAACTGAACAGTACAGTGGGACCCTGCTCAGTGGATTGACAATCTCTAGGCTTAAGGACCTTTCCCTTTCCCTTACCTCCCCCTTCTGAGTGACAGAAGTCCTATCTAAGCGTGTGCCGAAGAATGGCGTGGGAATGGAGAGGAAACAGAGGTTTTACAGAAAAAGCATTAATTTTAAGGCATGCAAGTAAACAAGACAATAATACACAAGAGAGGCTCCCCCCTCTCAGGTATGCTTAAGTTACAAGTAGTTATAAAAACAGACACATTCTTAAGATTAGCCAACCTCCAAAATAATAAAAAGCCCTAACGTGACTAACTACCTTATTCTAGTTACTCACATTTGGATTCACAGGCTTAGATGGTCTAGGAGAGGAATGAGACCAGAAGGCGAGGTCTAGGGCCTGCAGCCTACTACTGGCACAGATCCCATCTGCAGGAGGTTCCTTTGTTGTCTCTCTCCACCACATAGCCTCTCAAGGATTTTTATAACTTCTCCTTCAAAGCATCTCGAAGCATCTCGAAGATGCTCACCTCTCTTCCCTTGATTGGGCCATTCTCCCCCTGTGACCTGTGAGGCTGACCCACAGTAAAAATGTAACCTAATCCCAACACCTCATTAACCCTTGGTTTACCTGAAGAGGGAAGTATCCCCCTTCAGCCAAGTCTAGATAATGGGAAGCCCCATTATCACAGATGCCTAATATGGATTATAAATTTTTGACACAGAACCTTAACAGGTGAACATGGTCCAGAAGAAGAAAAAGACTATTCGTTATTTAAAAAAACTGGACTTCGATATTATTGTTTACAAGAGATGAATATTTGCCAGAGAGATCAAGAAATGTTAACACAAATAAAACTAGTTGAAGAATTTATTTCTGCAGGTTAATCCAAAAAGAATGGAGTGTAACGCATCGCAAGCAGCGAAGAGGAGCGGAGATGATGGAAGGAAGAAGAGAATGGAGAAGATAAAAGCAGGAAGGGGAGAGGATAGAGGCAGCAAAGAATGACAGGAAGAGCGAAGAAGCAGCGTGCAACCGACAGGGCCAGGTGGCTTAACAGCAGCAGAAAGGACGTAGCTGAAATCACTAAAAGCCCTTTTAAGGGCTAGCTAGCTGAATTCACTGTGGTGGTTGGGGCTTGCCTGGGTGGCACCTCACCACCTGGTCAGCTGTGCAGCACACAGCTTTGGGGCATTTTGGAGTTAGCTCCCCTCTTAACCCTCTGAATCCCACTCCTCCACACCTTGCTTCCTGGGGGAGCTCCCTTCTCTCCAGCCACCTGGGGGCACTTTTGTTGGTGGGCACTCTGCTCCCCTTTAGCAGACTATCTGTGGGGAGGCAGCTTCTTAACCCTCTCTTTTTTCCTTAGGCAGTCACTGTGCCTTACCTGGCATTTTGCTTGTGTTTGGCTATCTCCTTTTTACAGCACCAGCCCCTTTTCTTCAGTGAGATCCTGCCCAATCTGCTTCCTATTTGTGGTTTGTCCTTCCCATATTCTGCCCCCCTACCCAACTGGCAGTATCTCTCATCTTGGGCATATTATTGTGTTCTGTGACAGGTACCATGCTATCCAAAAAGGCAAAGAACTCAGCCAAGGAAGCACAACCTAGGGCAAGAGGCCAGGCAGGAAAACCAAGGAAATCCTGGGCAGAGCTTGCACCTGGGAAGGGGTGCAAGGAGCAACAGCGGGGCAGACTGCCCAGCAACTGCACTGGCACTTGACTGCACTGGCACTTGACAGTTTGGTAGTATGGGAAAGTCTATCACAGATGTTGGAGAAATCGGTCAAGAAGGTAGAGTGCTTGGAAGCTAAATCAGCTGGGACAGCTTTGCCACCTAAGAGTGCAGCTGGTAGTATCAGGGAGCCAATGCAGGAGCGACAGTCGGGGACCAGGACACGTCGGAAGAAGTGAGAGCTATCACCCTCCAGCAGTAGCAGCTCTGGTTCCTTGGATTCAGAGGAAGCTCTCAAAACAGCAGGAACAGTAGGAGGGGTAGAACTAAAACATAGAGGAGGCACTCGGCAAACGAGGACTCAGGCAACAAGGGATCGGCAGATGTGTCTGATGATGGGGGGAGGAAAGGAAGGGTTATTGGAGAGCTGCCATGCATGTTCCAGGGCTTCCAGAATGGGCTATCAAGAGAAGGAGGCTGAGAGGCTCTGAATGAAGAGGGGTCAGGGCAGCCTGGAAGCAGATGTAGGGGAAGTGTTCAGCAGTTTGCCAGCCACATTTGGGAACCGTGAGGATCCACCTGGCATCTACCTCGACAGGAAGACCAGGGAAAGGATTCTTAACAGATACAATGTCAACATATTTTCTCTGCTTAAGCCTGAAGGTAAGGAAGGGCATACCCCCAAGTCCAACAAGAAGGAGGGGAATGGTGCACCGGTTGAACACACACTCAACAACTGGCTGGCCAGCTACACTGTGTTCATGGGGGTAGTGCAAACTGCCTACCCTGATAGGGATTGGCACCTGTCCAGTCTTTTAGGGAACATGTTTAAAGCACGTGCCCTGGAGGGAGACTCAGCATCAATTGAATATGACATCACATTCAGGAAAAGGGCTTCCCAAAGTGAGCATGCTTGTTGGGACCTCATTAATGTTAAGCTGTGGCTTGTACTTGTAGGCCCACATAACAAGGGAAGAAGGGAATCAGCCAAGCCTTTTCATTGGGTGGAGAAGGAGGATGCCAGGAGAGGGGTTTGCAGAGAGTTTAATCAGGGAAAATGTCAGTGAGCCCAGCGTATGTTTCAGCATTCCTGTGAGAACAGCTTGGAGGCCCACTCCAGGACTTTGAGCCAGGAGCAGTGTTACCTTGATTTCTGGGGTCCCAGGAGGGACACCTCAATGTGCTCAAAATAATGGGGAATGGGAATTAGCTAGAGCACAAGTCAGCAATGTGAGAGGCAGGGCAACGTAACGAGATCTTTTACCCAATGTTTATGGGGTCAGGCCGAGTCAGAACCAAGACACAAGAAAGCTCAAATTATGTTCTTTTATTTATGAAGTCACAGCAAACTTATGCACTCACTCACTCGAAATTAAGAAATACTGCACAATTGCACCGTCACACACGCAGTCCTAAGAAAATAAAGGGAGGAAAATAGATAGGGGATTTTCAGGAAGATTTTCAGGGAAATACTACACCTGATCCTGTACCCCGGTAGACAGAAAGAAGCTTGGGAGCATAGATTCTCAGCACGTGGAGGCTGAAGGGAGGCTCATCAAACGGAGCGGCAGCAAGTCAGGAGGCAAGTCACAAGCGATCTGATGAGACGCTCAAAATCAGGGATTTTTATAGGGGAAAATGTGCCTTTAGGCTAGTCCGTTCCCGGGGAAAACAATGGGTTTCGGGCTGGGGACAAAGCCTCCGAAAGGTCAGTGCTTTAGAAGATTGAATTACGACAGTGTTGTCAATAACGTAGACAGTACGCAAACGCGGAGTGCTTGAGAGCTGGATATTCCGCTCAGGGCAGGGGATCTTTTCAAAGCTGTGTGCATGCATAATGTGATATTAAGAGGGTACTTGCCTGGAGGTCTCCTAAAACTGCATTCTGGCAATTACTGGCCTGCCTGGATTTTGTTTTGAATAGTTCAGCTATTTTCAGCCACGCCTGTGTGCATGCTTGTCCGGGGCCCTCGCAAGCACATGGAGAGGAATGGGTAGTGAAGGCCAAATTTTTGATATCAAATGACATCTAATATACCTCAAGTTCGGACTACAAACTACAGTAACAGCAGCCAGCAGATTTTTTGCGGAGGACACCCCTCCACAGTTGTGACATGATGAAGGATGGAGCCAGGGATCAGCTCTTGGCCTGCTGGTAGCAAATAGGGACTCCCTTTCTGTTCTGGGAGTGAGTACATTGGCCTCCATCCCTGTACAGCCTGAGGTTTTGCTTCCCCTCCTTGATCAGTACTCCAACAAGCAGTGGATGGAGTTCATCAGGAATGGTTTTGTGAAGGGGTTTAGGATCTCTGTGCAGGGCACAGGTGGCATTTGTGTCAGGGAACCTCAAGTCTGCTAGGAAAATTGAAAAAGAAGACATGGTTGGTAGGGTAGCAGGCCTTTTTCTGGCTCTGCCCATGGACAACCTCAAGGTTTCCCCACTAGGGGTTGTTCCTAAGAAGACATCTGGTGAGTTCAGACACATCCATCACCTGTCTTCCCTTAAAAGTGCTTCTGTAAATGATGCTATACAACCTGAACATTGTTCAGTATGTTATGCCTCCTTTGACCAGGCAGTCTGCATTGTTTGGGCTTGTGTGCCTGGGGTCCTCAGGGCAAAGTGTGATATTCAATCTGCCTTTCACCTGCTCCTGGTTCATCTGGAGGATGCCTGCTTGCTAGGGTTTAAGTTTGCAAGGCAACTGTATTATGACAAAGCGATGCCCACGAGATGTGCTGTCAGCTGTGCAGCATTTGAGGCATTCAACACCTTTCTGGGATGGGCAGTTAAGACAAGAGCCAGGTTACCATTTGTGACTCATTACTTGGATGATTTTCTAATGGTGGGCAGAAACGGTGATAGTGAATGTACCAGGTTGTTAAAAGTCTTCCAGGAGCTTGCTGGGAATTTAGGCTTCCTGCTAGCACATGAAAAGACAGAGGGCCCTTCCACTTCTTTAGTAGATTTGTGGGTTCTCCTGGACTCAGTGAGGTGTGCATCTTATTTGCCCAAGGACAAGCTAGTAGGGTTGAGGGACTGCATCAAGGTCAACCTGGGGAAGAATAAGGCAACTCTCAAGGAGGTACAGGTTTTATTGGTCCACCTCAATTTTGCCTGCAAGGTGGTGGCCCCAGGTTTGTGCCAGGTTGACCAGTATTACAGCTGGAGTCAGGGCACAGCATCATCACATTAGGATCGCAAAAGGGAGACTTAAAATGATGACTTAAAAGTTTGGGACAGTTTCCTGGGCAGCTTCAATGGGGTTTCCACATAGAAGGACAGGTGGGAACCTGAGGAGGAGTTTCAGATGCATTCCAGTGCTATGGGTAGAGTAGTCTTCAGTGTATGTTGTTGTTGGCACTGGTGCACTCAGCACCAGAGGAATAGCTACAAGGAGAAATAGTCTGAGACCTCATTTTCCTGAAACTGTTCCCAATTATTGTAGGTGTTTCCTTGCGGACTGAAAAATTCTAGAATAAAAAGGTATGCCTTCTGGTGCAACAACCAGTGCTGTCAACAAATAATCATCCCACTCAGTGAGCATCATGAGGTTGATTAGAAAGCTGGTATTGCTTTGCTTGTCTGCTAATATCATGTTCTCAGCCCGTTTCATTCCAGGATTCGATAACGGTATTGCAGACCATTGTCTCACTTTCAGGACAGTAGGTTTTGATCCTTGACACCAGGGGTGAACCAGCAGCCAGTGGCCTTCATAGATGAACTGTGGCAGCTCGGGAGTCCAGCATAATCTAGGGAGTACTCCACTCTGTGGCCCTGTGACCTTGAAGGTATATGTAAGCGTGGTGACCAGGTTTCAGCAGTTCCGCAGGAGGGAAAGGTACCATCCAGAGGAGCCAACTTCTAACAGGGAGCTCCTTTATTTTTTAGCCCACCTGAAGGACACAGGCATGGTACCTAAGTCCAAGTTTATCCCACTGGCTGGCATCTCATTTTTCTGTAAAGCTCAGCGGTTCAGCAACCCATGTGAGTCCTTCCTGGTCAGGAGGGCAATAGTGGGGTAGAGAAAGAAGGAGCTTAAGTTGGCTGATGCTGGGAGGCCCATCTCTTTCCAACTTCTAAAAAAGTTGGTTAGGTATCTCACAATCATCTGTAATTCTCCTTTCAAGGCAGTTCTATGTAGGGCTGCTTTCATCACAACACTTTTTGGAGCTTTTAGAGTTAGCGAGCTGGTGGCAGGGTCCAAGCACAACCACTCAGATAGGGACTGAGGGTCAAAGATGTCTCGCTGGCTAAGGAATCGGTCAGCATTCATATTAGGCATTTTAAATGTGACCATGCTGGTCAGGGTGCAGTGGTCAGGCTACGTGTCCTTGTTGGGGAGGATCTATGCCCTGTTTGGGCTCTGCAGAAGTTTTTGGACCACCAACCTTCAGGGCCTGGCCTGCTGTCTTTTCACAACATTCTCTCTCCTCTCACTGGGTTCCAATTTGTAGCAGTACTCAGATCAGCCCTCACTAGTCTTTGGCTGCCAGCTGCAGAATTTGGTAGTCACTCTCTTAGAATCAGGGCAGCAACAGAAGCTGTGGGGTGCCAGTTGTCAGATGTTACCATTAAGAGGACTGGTAGATGGAAATCCTGGGCATATGCTGGTTATATTCCCCCTGGGTTAAGGTTTAATATTAGCTAATCTATTTTTTGCCAGCTTCAGGGGAGGCCAGCCAGCTGGGCAATGTAATTTCCAATCAGAACAGGAGTCTGGATGAAGCAGGAACCAATCAGGATGGCACAGCAGCCAAGATGTATCTAACAGGAGGAGTGAAAGCAGCAACCCTGGGTGGACAGTGGACTTATTTGAAAGGACTAGCGTGTGCAGCAGTGCTACAAAGAAATTGGGACAATGCACAGTCCTGCATTGGCAAGCCCTATGGAGCTCCCTCTGGATTTGAACTTTGGGTGTAGGGGGGCAGTGGTGGAAGCTTGTTGGCTGCAGCTCCTTTGGTTGGTAGAAGGCAGGCCAGGGATCTCGGTCCACCTTTTGTGGTAGTAGCATGGGTACAGAATCTGGGATGGCAGTTACCAGGCCCCCCACTTGGCATTGGTGCAGTTTGAGGATCTCCTTGTGGGGACTCAGGGGAGTGAGGTGGAAGTAGTCATGCTGTCTCCGTCAGCATGACCCCCCCCACACACACACACACACTGGCAGCAGGGAGGCTATCTACGAATGTTCGTCAGAGGGTTGGCCATTCCTGTCATCCCAGCGGTTCTGGCAGTGTCAGAATGTCAGGCTTATTGTTCAATAGTAGGGTTGACTAATGCCTGGATCCAGTCCCAACTTCAGCAGCTGTAGCCAATAAAGATGTGACTTTTGTTCTTCCAATTCTATGTCTGTGTCATCTATCTCTGCGCTACATACCTCTGGCCACCCAAGGTAGCCACCAGACTCACCAGGCGGATGCTTTGTATCCTGGGGCGGATGACACTTCAGTAACATGCTGGCCATGCCAACAATGTGTTTCCCCATTCCAAGAGGCTGTGTATGCTCATGTAGCCCCTTGGGAGGGACAACACTGGCAGGCAATGAGTTTGAACCTGTGATTTGAATTCATTGGCTGTTGTAGCTGGCACCTGATCAGAGCTATCCTGCTGGGCAGTTTTCAATCTGGTTGGGTGCTGGGATTTATATTCCCCTCAGCTCCCAGCAGTTCACCACTGGATGTCACCCACTCTCTCTTCCTTGTTTCCTTGCAGACACCAGGTTCTGTTTTGTGCCTTGGTTGATGCCGAGCATTTGGCAGATGATGCTGTGTTCTCAGGTGCATTGTCTGTTTTCTGATTTAGTATATGCTATTAACTTGTCACAACTTTTTTTGGGTGGTAGCATGGGTACAGGATTCAGGATGGCAATTACTGGAGTCCCCCCAGCATTGGTGCAGTTTGTGGGTCACCTTGTGGGGATTCAAGGGACGGGGCAGAACTGGTCATGCTGGCTCCACTGGAGGCATGACTCTCCCACACCCCATAGCAGCAGGGCAGCCATCTAGGAATCTTTGCCTGTGGGTTGGCAGTTCCTGTCATCCCAGAGGTTCCAGCGGTGCCAGAATGTTGAGCTCATCAGTCAAAAATCAGGTTGATTGATGCCCAGATCCAGTCCCATGCTTCTGCCAACCTTCAGCAGCTGCAGCCAATAAAGTTGTGGCCTTTGTTCTTCTAATTCTGTGACTGTGGCATCTGTCTCTGTGCTGCTCTTCTCTGGGCACACAATTAAATTAAACTGAGAGTCTTTGCAGGTGATGCAGTGATTACACCTCAGAATCCACTAGACTCAACATTGAAGTTACAGGGAAAAAAATGAAAGAATTTGGAAGCTTAGCCGATTTCAAGACAAACAAACAAAAAGACCAAAGTGCTGACAAAAATACGTGAATATACATGATAAGAATGAATTACAACTGAAAACTGGTTCAAAATTGAACAGAAAGTCAAATATTTGGGTATTTACTTAACTGGAAATACCAATCAATTATATGAAAATAACTAAGTGAAGATTTGGAATGAGATTAAGAATGATTTGGATTAAGAATGATTTGGAAAAATGGCAAAAATTGAACTTATTATTGGGGAAATAATCAGCAATAAAGTTGAATATCTTTCGCAAAACGATATTTTTTTCCCAAATGATCCCAATTTTGACTAAAGAAACATCTTTCGATCAATGGCAAAAAAATCTGTCAGAATTTGTTTGGGGAGACAAAAACCCCAGAGTATCATGTTAGACTATTCCGCTGCTGTCAACAAAACACACAGGAATTTTCCACTGTGTTTAATGAGGCACAGGATACTATGGCCCTTTCCGCACGAGGCTGGTGAATCGGTTCGTGCTGTTTCTTACCGGATTTTCTGGGGTCGAAACAAGGCGGACTTTCCCTTATTTTCTTCCACACAGCTACTGCGTATGTTCCATTCTGATTTGGAGGAGTGTGAGTTCATGGATAAACACTGCCTCCACCGTGTCCACTCCCGCTACTCCTCTCACCCCGCCCCATCGGCTGTGATTGGCCCTTTTTTTTTTGCATGGTTTAGTACATCATTGCATACGTGCGCAAGTCTGTACTATCCCCTGGCCCCTCCCATGAGCCCTCCCCTAACCACCAATTCGCATTGACGCAAATGTACGTGTCTGCACAACTGTGAAAGTACAAATTGGATTGATCTGGAAAATTGGAAAACCGATTTCTTCTGGTTTTGAAATAGTGTACTTTACCATCACATGGGGGTGCATCTAATAGGAATTACGTGCGGAACGAAGATAAATAAACCTAACCTAGTCCACTCCAAGGTGCAGAAGACCTCCGTGGCAAGACTCATTGGCCCGCCTTAATAATCACATGCGGAAAGGGCCTAAGTTTACAATGGCTGCTGGAGTAAATAACATTGGGTTATATAGTGAAGCACATTATCACTCATGCACAATCCCATTGGTAGATTCTCCAGGATTACACCTCTCATACACTTCCAGCTTTTCCCAAGGCACTAAGTCCACACCCCCTGTATCAGCATTATTATCTTTCTTCTGAGTATCTCGCTCAGTGTATAGGTGTGTTAGAGCCATACTTTGCCCCCCACTTTAGTTTCTTTGATCCTTCTTAGCTAGGCTGAGATCCCAGGCCTGTTCCCTTTGATAATTGCAGTCCTAACCCTAGTAATCTAAAGCTAAATCAATCTAAATAATCTAAGAAATCTAAATAAATGATCTAAATCAATCACTCATTGATTGCTATCACTCCTAAGTAAACAAAGCCTAGCTAAAAATCTATTTACAACTCGAGATAATGCACAATGCAATTAACAATGTTCAACATCAACCATTTGGTTGTTTGTAACACGTTATGTCCATACAATCCTTACATTATATCAATATACATCAAGAGCATATTCAGCATACTCCACATTCATTCACACAGCATGGACATGACACAGAGTAAGAATCAAGGTCCTACAAGACTAAGAAAAAAAAAAGGGAGGTCTTGGAATATCAAATTTAAAAATTTATTTTACAGCATCATATATGCCTTGGATTAAAAATGGATTACAATAACCAACAATAAACTCTTAAATTTGGAAGTACATGACTTAAAATTTGGATAGCACATATAACTACAGTATGAAAAAGTTAAGTTCAATGTGGCCTTTAATAATCCTTGCTCAGATGTGCCTTACTGAACCTCTGAAATCCATATAAACTGAGATTATGTCCAAGCACACCTCTTTGGATTTCTCCACAAGAGGTTTTTTAAAGAACAGAAATGAGAACTGACCAAAGTTGGCTAATATACCATGATTTGTTAAACAAGACAGATCAAGATTATGTTATGAAATGATTACAGAAATTACAAGACGAAAATTTTAATATGCAGTGGTTCACACAGACAATTCCATCCAATGTAAAGTCAAAGGCTTTCACAGCGGGAATCCATAGGTTGTTGTGGATTTTCCGGGCTTTGAGACCATGTTCTATTAATATTTTCTCATGATGTTTCGCCTGCATCTGTGGCTGGCATCTTCAGAGGATCTGAACATTGAAGATCCTCTGAAGATCCTCTGAAGCCCAGAAAACCCTCAACAAACTGTAATTCTATCCAAGATAACTTTATTCAGATTTTAAAAAGAATAGATCAGTTTTTGAGCTATTATTATGTATTAATGTTAAGCATTTGATTGCTAAGTTATATATACTTCTGCTGAAAATAGAGATGGAAGACAAGCAAGTTAAGGAATACATTATTAGTTGGGCAAGGACTATATATATATACATACATATACATATACATATACATACACACACACACACACACACACACACACACATATATATATATATATATATATATATATATATATCAATGGAGAAATATTATGGACAAAAGAAATATAAAATGTACTTTGCTATGGTTGCCAAGAAAATTACTATAAAATGATGTTTTGTTGGTATCTTACTCCAGAAAGGCTAACAAAGGTATACAAAGGTATGAAGAATAACTGTTGGAAATGTCAAGATCATGGGGGATCTTTATATCATATGCGGTAGATATATGAAAAAACTAAGAAATTTTGGATGAAAATACAAAATATTTTTGTAATACAAAAATACAAAAAAACACAAAAAAAATCTGAAGTGTCAAGTTCATAAGAATCCTGAATTATTTTTACTAGGAATTTGGGAAGAAGATTCTGCAATCAACAACAGTAATTGTTACAACATCTGTTATTCGCAGCATGATTAATCTATGCGAAGTACCTGGAGGAAAATGGAGAGTCCACTGATGACTGAATGGTTTAATAGATACATGAGAATAATGGAAATGGATAAGCTTACATCCAGATTAAAGGGTCAAATAGAACATAAATTTACTTCAGAACAGAAATGTTTATTGATTACTTAAAGAAAAATAAAAGTGAATTGATAACAATAAGGTTTTAAACTTGCATAAGATTTTGAGTTCAGATTTTCTTTTTTTTTTAGTTTATAGTTAAATAAGAAAGATACCATGAAAGCATTAGATAATTTCAGTTTGTTGCTTTTTCAGAACATGTATATCATACATAACATATAGTTAAATGAATGTTTTAAATGTACTAATAACTTTTAAGAACTACTACTTTAATTATTATTGTGTAGTACCACTGAAATAATTTTTGGTTTAAATTGTATTAGTTTTGTTATAAATATAATTAGGACAACTGATTTCAAAATAACAGATTCATACTATTAGTTCAATATCACTAATGTTGGTTAATTTTTGTTAGTTTATATTGATAGTTTAGTTTGTTAAGATTTATTTTTAAGGTTTATTGTTGTGTAGGTGTTGTATTGTTTTTTGGTTTAGACTGATGTATGATTATGTTTTGTATTGTGTATGATTATGTTTTGTATTGTTTATTTGTGATTATTTGTTTTGGTATACTGTCTAATAAAACTCTTATTTCAAAAAAAGAAATTTGTAGAGTCTACATCAGAGTGATGAGAATAAGCCTCATGTGTGTTATCTTTCAGAAAATGGATCAAGCCTTTATATGAGTCAATGGTAGTTGTAGCAGACTGCTCAGATATTATAACAGATCTTTAAAGACTTGTTGGATCAGAATTCAATCTCACCTAAACAAGACTACCTAGATCTGCTCACCATTTTGCTCTTATATTCTGTGACCCATCAACAATAAAATCAGTTAGGTGATTTTGAGTTAACTGTATTTTTCTCCCTAGAACAGATCTGGTAAGAACTGAAGGCTGATGGTCGCTATTTGTTCTGGTATCTATACGAAAAGAATGAACTAACTGAAAAACATTTCTAGAAACCAAATAGCTGTCCACATAAGTCAGAAAAAGTAAATTCACCCATACAGTCTTCAGAGGCCACAATATTTAAGAAAAATGAATCTGGTCTAAGTTGCAGTTGGGCCAAATGGAAAACAACAAAAATCAACTCATATCTTTTGAATTTCTAATGGAGAAGAACCTGTCCTCCTCTAGTTCATTTAAAATTGGATATTTGACTTCTAACTCAGTACTGTTAGGTCCAATCCTAGCACACAGATAAAGTATATGTAAGCCTTAGGGAATTTTACTAGCAGAGAAAAAATGTAATGCTGAACTTTGAGCCAGGTATCCTCTATCTGAGCTTTAGATTTGAGTGGGGGAATATGAACAGTCACAATAATGATGCTTTTAAAGTAGAGCTTTCCAAACTGTGTGTCACAACATGTTAGTGTGTCAGCTACAGTGTGTAATGTATCACATAAGCATAACGGGTGGAGGGGCTGCTTCTTCCACTGCTGAAGTGGGCCAGGGCCAGGTGAAGGGGCTGCCTCTGCTGCCTCCACTGCCCCAGGACGAGAAAGACCCTGGCGAGGTGTTGCCTCTCCTGCTGCTGCTCCCACTCTGGGCTCAGGAAGATCCCCACAATGGTGGTGGCAGTGGTGGGCTGGACTTACTTACTGAATTACTGTGTCACAAAATGATACATATCTAAAAAGTGTATCACCAACATGAAAAATTTGGAAAGCTCTGTTTGAGAGTTTAGGAAAATCCCAAATATTAGCTGTTCACACTTATCCAAAAAAGTTACCTTAGCAGTCAATGAGGTTGATACCAAAAATGCAGGGCCACTATTGGTGTGCCCTTTCTTTTTTACCTGAATTGCTTTCCACGTGTAAGCGGCACAGCCATTCAGGGCAATAGTATAAATAGCCCAAGTTTCCTGCAACAATATTACATGAAAATAACAAATATTCTGACAGAATGAAATATCTCTGCTCTTATTTCTCCATATTGCCCTGTTCCAGGTGATTATTCTTAAGCCAGAATCTTCATGGGGCCATACACATCAATCTGCAGGACTAATCAGATCTAAAGAACTCTCTTAATATCTTCTGATACACCCATTCCCAGGAGCTTTGGTTTTAGAGGGCATCAGACCTATCTGAGAATCACAACCAGTAATGTTGGCAGATGGGTCTGGATCTTGCAGACTAACAATATTAGGATTACTCCTAACTACTGTAGGCTGAAAATTGAAATGAGAAGGAGTTGTAGTTCTAGGGTTTTTTAAATTTGTATTTAACATATCCACATGCACATTGTGACAGTTTAATTTTTGCAAATATACTCTAGTTAAAATATATGCATAATTCCCTTCTCCCCATCTATCTTCCATTTTATTTCCTTTCCACTTGGATTTATAGAATCAGAGAATCATAGAGTTGGAAGAGACCACAAAGACTATCCAGCCCAACCCGCTGCCATGTAAGCATACACTCTCAAAACACCCCATCCCAGCAAATGGTCATCCAGCCTATGTTTAAAAACCTCCAAAGAAGGTGACTCCACTACACTCCAAGGTAGCACATTCCGTTGCCGGACAGCTCTTACCATCAGGAAGTTCTTCCTGAGGTTTAGGTGGAATCTCTTTTCCTGTAGTTTGAATCCATTGCTCCTTGTTCTAGTCTCTGGAGCAGCAGAAAACAAGCTCGCTCCCTCCTTGACATGACATCCCTTCAAATATCTAAACATGGCTATCATGTCCCCTCTTAACCTTCTCTTCGGAAGACTAAACATACCCAGCTCCCTAAGTTGCTCCTCATAGGGCATGGCTTCCAGACCCTTCACCATTTTGGTCGCACTCCTCTGGACACACTCCAGCTTGTCAATATCCTTCTTTAAATGAGGTGCCCAGAACTGGACACAGTATTCCCGATCAGGTCTAACCAAATAGAGTGGTACTATAACCTCCCTTGATCTAGACACCATATTCCTATTGATACAACCAAGAATTGTGCTGACTTTTTTGGCTGTCGCATTACACTGCTGTCTCATGTTCAGCCTGTGGTCCACCAAGACTCCTAGATCCCTTTCACGTGTACTGTTATCCAGCCACGTGTCCTCTATCCTACATTTGTGCATTCCATTTTTTCTGCCTAAGTGTAGGACCTTCCATTTCTCTCTGTTGAAATTCATTTTGTTAGCTTTGGCCCAGCTCTCCAATCTGTTAAGGACATTTTGAAATTTGATCCTGTCCTCTGGCATATTAGCAACCCCTTCCAATTTGCTGTCACTTGCAAATTTGATTAGCATCCCTTCTATTCCTTCATCCAAGTCACTGAAGAAGATGTTGAATAGCACTGGGCCCAGGACAGAACCCTGTGACACCCCACTAGTCACTTCTCTCCAGGATGAAAAGCAGCCATTGATGAGCACCCTTTGGGTTCAGTCAGTCAACCAATTACAAATCCATCTAACCAGCCCACATTTTACTAACTTCATATAACTTACATTGAATGTTGTTTATTCCTACTTTGTTCTTCTCCTTGTGTAATTCTCACTAATGTTCAATTATGTACTATATATAATACTGAAATTTAGCATTTAGTTTAGACACTTTAGATATTAATTGAATAAATTCATCCGTCAATAGCTTCATTCAAAATGGCTTCTTACCAAAAAGACAAATACGAAATAATATCAGGACTGTCTTAGACATAATTGAACATTATGAGAAAAATAACGAGAGAAAATTAGCAATGATTTTCATGGATGCTGAGAAGGCATTCGATAATGTCAATTGGGTCTTTATGCTATAACTTTTAACCAAAATGAACTGTGGTCCTACTTTTATTACTTGGATAAAAGAAATCTACAGAGACCAGAAGGCTTCCCTTCTAGTAAACAGAGACAAAACAAAACAATTGGAAATAAAGAATGGAACTAGACAAGGCTGCCCGCTGTCCCCCTTATTGTTTATTACAATCTTAGAAGTTTTAACTAGAGTTATAAGATCAGACCCAGAAATAAAAGGCACTAAAATAAAAAGACACAAATATAAATTGAAGGCATATGCAGATGATTTGGTGATTTTTCTAGAAGATCCCAGTCAAAGCATAAGTAAGCTACTGGAAAAACTCTAATCGTTTGGAGAAGTTGCTGGCTTTAAAATTAACAATGAAAAAACAAGAATATTAACTAAAAATATAAAGCAGGAAGAGTTAGAAAAACTGCTAAAAAATACAGGATTCAAACCAGACAAGAAAATAAAATATCTGGGAATTGGGGTCTTGAAGCAAAACAATGATTTGTTTGAAAATAATTACAAGTCAGCCTGGTTAGAAATTAAAAAATCCTTACAAAATTGGAAAACTTTAAAGCTATCATTACTAGGAAGATTAGCAGATATAAAAATGAACATTCTGCCCAAACTAAACTTCCTTTTCCAAAACCTGCCAATTATAACAAATGTTAAGCCTTTTCAAGAATGGCAGAAAGAACTTTCCAAATTTATCTGGGAACAGAAGAAACCTAGGATCAAGTGGAGGGTTCTGACTGAGAAAAAGGAAAAGGGAGGTTTTGGATTGCCAGATTTAAAACTTTACTATTACATTTTTCTATTGTTTTTTATATAGTCCAAAATCAACTTCCATTCACTCTCAAATTGTTGAATTGATTTCTCTTTTGTTAATTTTTCTATCTCCATCATATCCATCACTTTTAAAAGCCAATCATCAATCAAATGTTCTTTTCTTCTTGCTGAAGTTAAGAATTCTTTTTTAATAAAGATATTGCCAATCATATTTAACAAATTACTTCTGGCTTCATTTCAAATTTAAAAGCAAGGATTTTAGATATTATCATATGTATCTGTTTCCACTATTTTTTTTCCAAAGCATAGCCACTTCATATTAAAAAATTCTTTTTTCTTTACATTTCCAACAGAATCCATCTCCTTTTTAATATATTAGAGTCAAATGCCAGTGGTACAACATTTTATAATAATTCTCCTTCAGATCCATATTTAATGTAAAATTTTAAATCTTCGTCCCATGATTTCTGCCAAATCTCCAGGTCTATATTTTGAGCCCATTTAATTGTGTTTTTAAAAATTTCTTTTTCCATATTTCTCTTCAATAAAGTCTTGTATAATTTAGTTGCCACCCTCTTTTGTTCTCCCCGGGAGAGGATTTGCCCTCAAGGTACATTTTCCCTACAAATAGTCCCCATTTTTGACTGGTTCTTTGGATTACTACCGGTCATACCAACACACCGTCCTCCGTCCCCCCCCCCAGTCAGCCGAGTGATTCCCCTCAGCATCTTTTTGCTGAGTTTTACTTCTTTTGCTGCTTTCTCGGACCAAGGACTTCAGGAAAACGTGCAGTATCACCCCAACTACGAATCCTCTAATAATCCCTCTATCTAATTTCCACTCTTTGCCATTCTATAGTAGTTGAATGTGTGTGTGAGTGTATGCATTGATGCGTGATACTTCCATTTGTTAATAAAGTCATTTATTGGACCTTTTTGTATGGTTTTTGGCTTGGCCTGACCCCATAAAAACTGGGTAAAAGATCTCGCTAGGTTACCCGGCCTCTCGTATTGCTATTGCTTGTACTCTATTGAGTTTACCTTCCCTATCACTTGAAGCTCATTAAGCCCTTGGGAACCCCCGAAATTACAGGGTAACAATCTTCTCTGTTATGCATCCAGTCTTCCAACTTCTCTTTTGCTCCAAAGGCTAATCTTCCCTTCCCAAGTATGCCTATGCAGCCCCTCACTTCCTGCTGTGCTCCCTCTCTCTGGTTCTTGATTGACTGCAGCACTTGCCACTCACTACTGCACCATTACCCCAGAGAGAAAATTCCTGGGTAGATGGCAGAGGAGATTGTGAGGCCAGAACAATATAGCAAATTAAAATGTTGAACTCCATACCCTTCCCCTGGACATGTGCCCCAAACTACAGTCAAACAAATCATAAACACAATTTCCAACCTCTGGTGAAAAGGTGAGGTCAAACCATACACTGCATTCTAAAGTAAACAGATAAGGTTCTCGTGACTGGGCCTGCTTTTTCTCCTCACAGACTGGTATGGCAGCTTCCCCCCAGTCTGCTGAAGTGCCCTGTCACTTCAGTCAGTTCTACCTTTCCCCTTTAAAATATCATCTTCATGTAAAAAGGGTAAAAGCCTTTAAGCTGTTATTTAGAACCCTTTTAATGATCTATGGCAGTGTGCTTCTGATTGGTTATAACTACTGAAAATTATTCAGCTGAGTCAAAATTTATAAAAATGTACTATATATATAGCCCTTTGGCTACCCTTTTGCCAAAGGCTCAGTTCTAGGTTGCATTCCCTGACTAGATTCAAAAGTGGGTTGATTTCTCTTCTGCCTCTTTCTCTAGGCTTCCTCTGAGAAAACAAAACCTCTCACTCAACCCCACCCTCGGTTGACTGAGAACCTCTCTGGATGACTTAGGAATGACTTAGTCCTTCCTCCTTGAAAATCTGACAAAACCAATTCAGTGTGCCTTCTATATATATATTCCCTCTCAGGCCACCAACCCCCCCTTTCACACTATTGTGCTGAATTTCTCTCTTGAGTGAATGTGGAATAATAGCACTATAACAGTCTAGTGCAGAAATGGCCACAGATAAATTATTCAAGTGAGGAGCCAAACCTTGTGAAAGACCAGAAAGACAGTTCATATGTAAGTTGCCTGCCAGTCTTGTCCTTGAACGTGACTATTTGAAGGCTAAATTTTCCTTCCTTTTGTTGTCAATGGGTGCTGCACAGCTGCAAGGCTCAAGCCAACCAGCCCCTCCAACTGTAAGCTAATGTGTTGGTGTAGAGAGTAAGGCACTTTAGCAAAAAAAAAAAAAAAAAGCTGGAAATTGATTCTCTCCTCCTCAATTATTTTTCAAAAGCAAGCCAATGCTCAGGGAGGATATCATGGGAATGGGCACTACAGATATAGAGAATCATTCTATAAGCTATTGTTTTAACTCCGTCTACAGCTGGCACCTCAGCAATGTTAAAGAATCCATGGGGAGAATACTATCAACTCTAGTACTTAAAATGGCATACTTGAAAGAGTCCACTTGAAAGGAGCACATCTGAAAAGAGTTCAAAAAGCCTTACCTCCCAGGTACAGTATCTTTCTGTTCTTCTCCATCTGGAAAAACTACTGTGAAATCCACTGCTCTGCTAATCAGATTTTCTTTCATATTTATCATACTCTGATCAGGAAACGTTCCCAGCTCTGTGGCTGAACTCTGTTCATTATTAACTTTGCAAGGAGTGGGAGGATGGTTTGGTGGAGGAGGGGCATGAGCCTTCATTCTTCTTCTGGAAGAAAAAAAAAGTGAAGAGATGGTTTGTTACAAGCACGTTCCATATAACCAGTTGATACCACCTGCTCTGGCACAATGAACATCTTGCTCTATTTTGACAATTGTGTACTGCTTTAGTTGATTTACCCGTCCAGTTTAAGAATGGTATCTGTGGGCACTCTGAGCCCAGCGAGACAAAAAGAGCAATAACAGATCTAGGGGAGTGCCATTTTACATCATTGTTCCTAAAGCACCTCCAGTGACCCTACACTATGGTTTCACTTCAGCTGTTGTGGCCACATCCTACTGAATGGTGAGATTTATAGTTTAGGAAGTGGTGGTTTAGAATTTTTTGCCAGAAAGCTGTTGCACCTCACCAACTACAAACTCCAGGATTCCAGAGAATGCAGCCACAGCAATTAATTGTTATAATAGTGTAGTATATAGCATATGTGCGTTACCATGCCACTCCATAATATGCTTGAAATTGAATATTATTTAATTACCACTAAATAATATAAATCAAACACTGTTATGACTGAAAAGTCATGCTGGCATAGAGGACTGGGTGAACACATGTGAAAGTATGTCAGATGGGACCTCAGGGCATGGCCAGGTTGTATCAATCGGAAAGCTCTAGTGCTAACAAGCTCACAAATATCACAACTCAACCTTCAAATACAATAATACACGAAGTTATATCAACAGAGCCACTGAATGTCATCAACCTGTTCCCTCTTCCCACCAAAGCTCTCCTTTGTTTCCTCACCTGCCCAGATATTAAGAAGTTATGCCAGAGAGCCATTAACACCTTCCCTCTTGCGCTATTTAAACAAGGTATTTAAACTCTGGCTCTGAGCCAGACAACTCATAGTGCACTGGACCCAGGCTGTAACTCTACTGCTCAGATTCCTTTTCTTGTACTACTCTCAGGCCCTTAATCTGAGACACATCGCTACGTCTCGTCTCTACAGGATAGGTAAATATAACCTCAACCTATCCAATTTTTCTTTTCTTTCCTTTCCTTCAGTTAGTTTTGTATGGTTGTGAGACTGCTTGAATCTCGCAAGTGTTTGTAATTTTCCCCAATAAAACTTTATTTTAATCTCCAACTGGTGTTAGTACCGGTAAACATAGGTGGAAAGATCCTGTAAGGCTACCCCCCTCTCACAGGCCTCTCTTTGAGTTAATAATTACCCACCGTTCCATGAAAACACCAGCACCACAGTTGAACTTCTGAGTCATCCACCTTTTGAAGTAACATGTGGATGGGAAGGAGTCAAACTATATGAGCAATGTATGAATTATAAAAGTTCCATGTGCTCACTTGATCAGGGAACCATTTTCTGTTTCTTTAAAGAAGAAATCTAAAACTAATGGGAAGTGCTGGCAATAACAGATGTGGTTAATGAGAAAAAGGGGTGGAGTATAAGACTAACAGTGGTTTATTTTCTACTTCCACCACTGATTAGTCAAAGAAACAAGATCAAAATATAAACATTACACTTATAATTTAATGTGAATAAAGTTAGGGAGTTTTCACTGTCAAAATGAAACACCTCGAGTTTCACAACCTCTATTTTTTCTACCACTATGCAGCATGGTGTAGTGGTTTGAGCACTGGACTACGAACCTGGAGACCAGGGTATGATTCCCTGTTCAGCCATGGAAACCCACTGGGTGACCTTGGACACATCACACATACTTAGCCTGTCAGGTCAGCTGTGCTCTCCCTGTCATATTATTGCCATACATTAGTGCTTTTGATGATTTGCTGTGGGGGGGGGGGATGGAAAGAGATGATGTATAGGAACCTGGGAAAACACGAATGTTTGGGTAACAATTTGTGCTAAGAACAGGCACAGCTTCAAGGTCATGCTGTTGGCAGGTTGAGTGAGAACATGAAAGGAAGGGACAGTGAGCCTGGGAAAAATGGTGTGTGTTTTTTTTAAATTAGCAGCACATGGGATAGCCATGCATGCTAATTTTGAAATGTAATGACTTACACAATACTGCAAATCCTATAGTTCTTTAATCTTGGCAATTACCAATGACAGACAGAAACTTTATTTTGGTCACTGATCAATAAAAATAATGAGTACAGTCATAAAAGCGAGTAACAAAGTTAACTTCTGATATTTGACTTCAACTGTTAACCATTTGGAGGCACATCTTACACATCATGTAGCAAAATTAAACTACTTTAACACTTTGTTCCTGATTATCCAACAGATAGCGTACATAAAAAAACATCAGAATGTCCCGGAAATTTGATTAGAAGGGGAGTAATCTGCTGTCAGTGAAAATCTTTATAAAACTGACAATACAAAAGTATATGTGGTGTACTTTCTATGGCACCGGTATCACAAGGGCAAAATCGGTTTTCGTAGGGAATCTTCCCATATTTCCCTTCCAATACCGTTGTTGTAAGAACACTGAATCAAGCCAATGAAAAGCTCTCTGAAATTTGGGTATCATAACATAGTATATGTGGCCAGTTTAGAAATTAGAATTTGATTGTTGGCAAATGTGTAGTTGGAAAAGACAGCAATTTCTGTCTGATCTTCTATATCTAAGATCCTTTGCCTTACAACAGATTTTGCTGGATCTAATCCTAACCTTAGAATAGTATCGCTGGAAAGTCCACAAAGACTCAGTTTCTGAAAGACAGCTGTTTCCCATGACAATTTATAATTATCTGCCAATATTAACTGGGTCAGTCCACCCATAAGTAAAGATGCTCAACTAAATGTTTGATTCCAGTTTACTAACTCCTGTCTTCTTTTCAAGTACTGCATTTGGAACACATCAGGTAACCTGAAATATGTTTCTCAAAAATTTTGTTTGAACTCTTTCTAGAATGGTCATGATATTATATAACCTGAATTCAGCCCCATATTACACTTGAGCCCAAGTTTTAACTATAAACAACTTGATTGCAGCAGGGATGAACTCCTTTAGTGAAATAATAATTTTGAATGGCTGTAGCAGTTCTCTGTACAAGAAACAGTGTCTAGATGGCCATTTCTACCTCCTAAGGCTTAGAAAACTATCCCCAAATATTTAAAGATCTTAACTTGCTCAACTGGTTGCCCTCCTAAGATTCAACTTCTCTGCTTGGGAAATTTTGAAAAGGTGAGGATGTTAATCTTGGAGTAATTTATTATTAGTTCCTCTTCAGCACAATAGTGAGTGAGTGATCTTAGAGCTCTCTTAAGGCCAATGAAAGTCAGTGACAAAATTACTGCATCATCAGCATATAATAATAGACTAATATGCCTATGAGCTAGTTTAGGGAGATGAGAAGCAGAGCTACTTCAGTACGGAATCAGTGAATTGTAGTAACTGAATAAAATTGGACCCAATATTTATCCCTGTCCAACTCCCTTCTTTACTTGTATTTCCTTGGTGACAGGGCCTTGATTCTGCACCTAACCTTCAATCTAGTATTCTCATGAACTTTAATGAGCAGCAGAAGTAAACACTTATCTATTGTAGCATTTTTAAGTTTATTCCACAGTCTAGATCTAGATAGTGAGTCAAATGCTGACCTTAAGTCAATAAATGCTACATAGAGAGATTGACCAGCTAGATGAGAATACTTCTCTACTATCAGTTGCAGTGCCATTGCTTGATATATTGTTGATCTTCCTTCCCTAAATCCTGCCTGTTTATCTCTCAAAATGTTCTCAGATTCCATCCAGTCCATTAGTTCAACCAGTAGATGTTTAGGCATACATTTTACTGATCTGACTTAGCAAATTAATTGGACAAAAATTATTTGGGTCTTCTTTTTACCCTTCTTATAAATTGGAATTATAATACCTAAATCTTTTGGGATCATAGCTGTACAATCTATTGCAGAAAAAAGTGAATTTAACACTGGGACTCACCAATCTAAGTCATTTTTTATTACCTCACAAGTAATAAAATCTGCACCAGTGGCTTTCCCTGTTTTGAGCTGTTTAATTAGACTCCTGATTTCTAGACAAGAGACTGAGGGCCAGTAGTTGAGGGAAGTTATATCCAACTCCAAGTCTGCCAGATAATTCTCCATTTGACCATACATGGTTGCAAAATAGTCTTCCTAAATATAGGCTGGTATCTAAGATGACAGACCATAAATATTTTTTTGAGAAGGATGGTGCTACCACCCTCCAAAAAAAGGCAGAATTATTTACACTGGCTGCCACTATCAGACATTCCCAAGATGCTTGCATATTATTCCTTTTATTTTTTGACAGGTGAACTGTTTGTACTGTTTTTACCTCTAATGCTGAACAAGAATTGGGTTTCTCTTTATATGATTTTAAAAAGGTGCTTTAAGAAGTCCCAGGTTTCATGGCATTCTTGGTCAAACCTTCATGCCATGTTCTTGGATCTTGCCTAGTTGTGATAGACAGGGGAACAGTTAACAAGGATTGAATTGATTTAATTAAAATATTGAAATTAACCAACACATCATCATCTGACTTTTGACCCACTATTATTGAATGAAGGAATTTGACTGGTTCCCTCCCAAAAAACTTGGTAAGTACGGTATTTCTGCTTGATGAGGTACTCATTCAGCACAGCTGGGCAAAGACCCAATGAAACATGGTGGGAGGGTAAAAACACCTTATCAAAGACCTCCATACACAACATAACAGGAAAATGATCACTGTCAGGCCAACTAGCAACTGCAGACTTAGATAGATAGGGAATTAAACTCATTGAGATCCCAACAAAATCTAACAGGGAGGGTTTAAGACCAGCCCAATGGGTGTAATCAGCTGCGTAGTCTTCACTTGTGGATCCATTCAGAACCACCAAGTTCAATTTCGAAAAGATTTGCACTAAGCACAATCTTCTATAGTCACTGTATACATCCTTAAGACTGATGGTGCAGGATAGGGGGCAAAATTGCAAAAGATAAGGGCTGGCAATGAAATTTAGCAAAGAGTGATCTATCATTTGCTGCAGTTCTTGCATTAAAATCACCAGCCATTATAACATGGTGTAGCCGTTAAATTTTCAACATACATATTCAGTTTATCCCATACATGTTCTATCTGTGAGTGGACATGTAAAGGTAGAATATACATATTAATCAATAAAAGTTTGCTTAATCTTATATGTTTAATCTTAACTGTAAACTGCTTTGAGAATATCTGCAAGGAAAAGTAGGAAGTGGTAAAATTGGAGGGACTAAAAGTAATAAGCAAATCACATTAAAACATGCAGGCAGTTACAAAGGGCTTTATCACACAAGGGACGTAAATCAAACTTACAGCAGGATAATAGCATCTTTGGCTAGTACTTAACACAAGTTCATTTTGAAAACGTTACTTTTACAAAAGAGATCATTAATTAATCCAATCTAATTCACAACATTCAGGGAAGCATAAAGGTAATTTAGGTGAGAGATCCTTTCCTCAAACCTCTAAAGGAAATAACACCCAAAAGGTTGCACTGCTGAGTTTGTTTACTGTACTATACAGTCCAACTTTGTTTTCTTCTTCTTTAATCTTAGGCCATTTCTGCACTAGACTGTTATAGTGCTATTATTCCACTTTCAACATCCTTTGGAATCCTGGGGTTTGCAGTTTAGGGAGGGGCCTCAGGATTCCAAAGGATGCTGAAAGTGGAATAATAGCACTGTAACAGCTTCCTTTCCACTTTTACTATTGACTGATTCAAGAGGTTTCTGGGGTGCTATCAAGTAGAGTGCCTCCTGATTTTCAGTAAAGTCACAAGTGGGGGAGGGTTAGCTTTTGCTTGGGCTGTGGCAACTTTGATGGTAGCAGTGAGGAGACACAGCTCCCAGTGGGCTTGGAGAGATTTGTTCCTAGGGATTACTAGACTTAGGCCATTTCTGCACTAGATTGTTATAGTGCTATCATTCCACTTTCAACACCCTCTGGAATCCTGGGGTTTGCAGTTTAGGGAAGGGCCTCAGGATTCCATAGGATGCTGAAAGTGGAATAATAGCACTACAACAGCCTAGGGCGGAAATGGCCTTACTCTTCTTTACAGGAATATCTTGGGAAATATGCTTGATAAGCTCAGTATCCTACAGATAAATACAGCCACCTGACTTTTTGTAAATAATCTCCATGTCAAGATCTTCCTATCTCTTGCCTCCTTCACAGCTTTGGACACACAGGACTTCCTCTCAGTCACTTTCCATGTCTTTCTTATTCATAGAATGTATGATCTATGCTTCATCCCACCCACAGATCTATGATCTATGATTCTATGAATGAGAAAGGCATGGAAAGTGACTGAGAGGAAGTCCTGTGTGCCCAAAGCTGTGAGAGAGGCAAGATATGGGAAGACCTTGACATGGAGGTTGTTTACAAAAAGTCAGGTGGCTGAGCTCATCAAGCATATTTCCCAAGATGTGTGGTAGAACTACCACCCTTGTTCCTGTAAAGAAAAATAAAGTCATTTCCACACTAGACTGTTATAGTGCTATTATTCCACTTTCAACCCTTTCCATGAAGAGTAAAGAATAATAAAGAGTAAGGCCATTTCCGCACTAGACCGTCATAATGCTATTATTCCACTTTCAATACTTTCCATGCCTTTCTCATTCCTTCCTCCTTAGCCAACATTCTGGATTCTGACTCTTTCATTTCTTCAACTCTGCCTTCTGTGCTCTTTGTTCTTATCCTTTTGGGTCTGCAAAATTTAATATCACCCCGCTGACAGTTGCCCCAGCTCCCTTGCCTCTTTAGCTGTTCAGTCTTCAAAGATAGCTTGTAAATAGCCACTGATCTCATTTGCAGTCACCACAACCCACACCCAGATGAGGTTGCATGAACACTTGACAGAAGAATGAAGGATGAAACAGTGACAGAAATACCATGGCTGCTTTCATGCACCTTCACCCTTTACTTGAATATCTGGATTCTAATTCTGTAATTACCATGAGACTGGTAAAGTCCCATCAGCAGATCTCAACAAGCTTATCAAAACTGTCTTGTCATCAACACCACTTCCAATCTCAGCTATCAAAATTTATTTTTAATAGGGAAGCCGAATAATCTTGCAGCAAAAAATTAAGGATAATCTTTCACCTGAAGAACTACAGCAGAACTGGACTGGCATCTGCAAAACAGATAAGCAGAGCAGCACTTGGAAGAGTACATGTCATTTTCTTGCACCACTTTTAAGCTTGCAAGTTGCACACATATGTGAGTTGAGGTTAAAGTCTATACATCTTTTTAATGCACTGCCTCTATAGTCAAATACAGTAAATACAGAAAGGAGATTCCACCTGAACCTCAGGAAGAACTTCCTGACAGTCAGGGCTGTCCGGCAGTGGAATATGCTGCCTCGGAGTGCAGTGGAGTCTCCTTCCTTGGAGGTTTTTAAGCAGAGGCTGGATGGCCATCTGTCGGGAGTGCTTTGAGGGTATTCCTGCATGGTAGGGGGTTGGACTGGATGGCTCATGTGGTCTCTTCCAACTCTACATTTCGATCATTCTATGATTCTATGAAATAATACCTAATAAATTCCTGTCAACCCCTCATGACACAAGAGACGAAATATATATAAAGTATTGCCCTTCTCTCTCTCTCTCTTCCTCTTTCTCCATACACAGCTGAGTATTAATATTGTTGTATTGGAGCAGGGCTTTCCAAATGGTGTGTCGCGACCAGGGCTATAGTAATCATAGCTAGCCTATAAATAGCAGACCAGGGGTCTTGCAAGATTAGCACTGGTGGCTGTCTGGAAGCTAAGAGTTACAGAAAAACAGAATCAAGAGTCGAGCCTTGGAAATGTATGTTATATATTATAAATAAATCATATATTTTTAAAAACATAAATGAAAGGTTTTCATGAGATATGTTGTGTCCCCGTACATTTTGTTATTATAATTTATGTACGTACCCGGATCTCTTATAAGGGGTTAGTTTAACCGCTGGTTTGCTAGTAAAACTGAACTACTGTGTCGCGAAATGATGCATGTCTAAAAAAGAGTGTCACCAACATGAAAAATTTGGAAAGCTCTGTATTAGAGTAAGTGTAATCTATCCATGGGTGTTTCAAGACAGAATTAGAGCATGCTGGGGAGCAGCATAAGTATTTTTATATATGACACTCATAACTACACCAGGGCTATACTAATCATAGCTAGCCTATAAACAGCAGACCAGGGGTCTTGCAAGATTAGCACTGGTGGCTGTCTGGAAGCTAAGAGTTACAGAAAAACAGAATCAAGAGTCGAGCACTATTTCTTCTTCTCTGTTTTTACAATTTTAGCATATCATCACTAAATCAGCTACCCAGAGAAAATCTGAAGTGCACGTTACCGCCCCGCAGGATTGGCTTGGTTTAATTGGCATTGAAATAAATAAAACCTGAGGTGACTAGAAGGTCAAGCTGGAAAGAGACAGATTACTGATTGTAAATGTGAGATAGCAAGGCAGGTCAGCCACATCCTCTCCTGGGCAAACACTGAAGTCATTATCAGGCACTGCTACTCTCAAGAAAACAGGCTTATACTAAAGAGTCAGACACCTCAGAGCAGAAAGTGGAAATCCTTGCCAAACTGTGATTCTTTAACCCACTTAGACATTTCCCTGCTTTGTCTTCCCAACCTCTCCACATACTAGGCTATTATGACAGCCTTTTGTCACCTTAACATTAAAACCATTAACTCTGTCCAGACTTCATTGTTTGTGTTGCAACTCCCATTGTCCACTTGGCTGGGAGAGCGATTCACACCCATACCCTCAGGATATTGTTTGGGTATAAGAACACCCCAATTTTAAGCAGCTGAATGCAGTCTCTCGACTTCCTGAACACCACGCTGTCCATTTGATTCCCAAATGAGAACTGTCCTTAGGTGCCTACCTAAACCATGTCACTGCTTTCTTCGCTGCTCTCCAGACCAGTAAATATCACCTCAACCTTGAAAGTCCTCTATTCACATTTTCCTCCCTTTTCCTTCATCTAGTCCTAGTTTTTGAAGGATGATTTATTATTTTAATACACGACCTTGGAGACAGCATATTGTGAAATCCTTCCTGGTTCAAGACCATTACATCCTACCATACCCTAAACCTAAACCAAGAGATATCTATACGCATCTTAAAAACAAACTATTATTTAGATAAAACAAAAGTGTAAAAATCATGCAGTTACACAGATAAACACACTAATTGTCCCTATTACAATGCAACGTTTTTGCAGCGACGAAAACAAAACAAAAGTAAGCCACTATTCCTTTCCAAGAACTGCTTAAACCAGACTTTCTCAACTTTTTTTTTTAATTCTGGAGAAACCCTTGATATAATTTTCAGGTCACTTTGTGAAGGAACAGTGCTCAATGTCATTTTATTGATAGGTTAGCAAGACTGACTGCAGTGTAGTGGTATGAGTGTTATACTATGACGATGGCAATCATTGTTCTTCTCCCTACTTAGCCAAGGAAACCTACTTGTGCAAGTCACACTTTCTCAGCCTCAGAGGAAGGCACTGGCAAACCTCCGCTGAACAAACCTTGACAACAAAGGTTTTAATAGTGCTTTTATGTTGTATTTCATTGATATATTTGGGCTTAACGTTCATTTGTGTTGTTGTGCACCTTCAAGTCTTTTCTGACTTACAGTAACCCTAAGATGACCCTATCACAGGGTTTTCTGGCAAGATTTGTTCAAAGAGGGTTTGCCTTTGCTTTCCTTTGAGGCTGAGAGTGTGAAACTTGCCCAAGGTCACCCAGTGGGTTTCCTTTTTTAAAAAAATCATTTTTATTAAAAATAATCTACATAAAATTAAAATTCAATAACACATAACAAAGAACAAACAACAAAAAACTACACACAAAAGTTACCAACATCCTACATATAAATCCCCAAAACCACATACATGTATGTATGTGTATATAGATGGATAGACAGATAGACTGACATATGCACATATACCAGTAATAGATAGATAGATAGATAGATAGATAGATAGATAGATAGAGAAAAAAACTACAACTAACAAAATAGAAAAGGAAAAAAAGATTACTTCCAACTGTCTTTTTTGCAGGTATATTTTAATTCTTAAAATCTACCTCTATCTTACCTATAAGTTACCTTTCACTATATCTTTAATTCATATTAGTTGATAAAACTGACAATCATCAAATCACCCTCATTTTTGAAAAAGTAAATCACTGGTTTCCAATCTTTTGAAAACATTGTTAATGAATTTTAGTTAATCAAAACCGTTTATTCATTTACTCAAAATCATTAACTTTTAATAACCTTTAGTAGATACTATATTGTTCTTCCATTTCTGAGCATACAGTATTCTCAAAGCTCCTTTCTAGTAGATAATCCATCACTTCCAAGAGAAAAAGGTTCAGGTTTAAACTAGATATTAATATTTAAGATATTTTGCATCAAACTGTATTTGAACCCAATATATTTTTTTTACAAGACCACCATATATGACGGAAAGATCCTTCCTGCTTATTACCATTTTAATCATACATTCAATGAGCCTTTATACAACTTAGATAATTTTTCTGGGTTTCATATATCAACAATACATCGTTTTGTAAAAATTATATTTAAGATTATAGCACAAAGTAAATTTCAAATGTTTCAACCACAGGCTTTCCCACTGCTCCATTTGTATGTTATAAACAAAATATAGCTTGCTTTATCATAAAATCGCTTGTTCATCCTCCATCTCAAATTTTAATAAAAGCTTAAATATAGATACAGATAGATAGATATTCCCAGTAATCTGTTTATCATTTGTACATAATTAAATTTAATAATTTTTATTATAAAGTCAAAGAAAACAAAAATAAACAGAACAGAAAGGGAAAAAGAACTAAAAAAACAAGCTCGGAAATCCGCATAATGATATATAGATATATACAGTCAAGTATTAGTGTTCTGTACCGTACATATATCATTGTAAATCAATTGATTTTTAACTTTGATAATAAAATTTCATAATAAACTATGCTTTAATATGTCATGTCTATATTGAAAGAAAAAAAACCTCTGTGGTCCTTCCTTTGTACCCATCTTGGATTCCTAATTAATCTATTCTTGCACTGTCTATCAATAAACTTCTATGATAGTATTTGTCATATTCTGATCTTGGGGATCATTAAATTTTCAAGATAATTTGCACCCTTGGTTGAATTAAATCTCAAACCCAAGCTGATGGAGGAGCAAGTAGTGCGTGCGACAGATGTAGAATATTGGGTGTCAATATCTTTAATCCGTTGTGCAAAGATCAGTTTAGCCCTGGGCCACTCAGAAGTGTGGAGGAATGTATCTGAGAGGCCTAATCGCTGCAATTTTCTTTTCATGGCTTTAGATAGGTGAGTAATATAAGTATCTCTTTGCATCAGATAAACATATCCAGCCTCTGGTCCTGCAAAGAGAACTCTTAGCCAGTACCCTAAGGCCCACTTCCATGCAGTACATTCAATCGATGTACAGCCAGCCCCCAAACATAGGACCGCTGATAGGACACAATTTGGGACGGCAAACAATTTTCTGAGAAATGTTGAGAGTACTCGTTCTACTTTTGGTAAAAAAGAAACCCAGAATCCATACTGGGATACCAAATAGTAATTGAGGAAGAACCTTAGCCTGGAATATCTTAGGTGCAGCAGGGATCAGTTGTCCGCCTTTGGTATAAAAGAATCGCACAATTGCTTTATAACCGCAGTATAGGAATTGTCTGCTGTGATCCCCAGGCGCCAGATGTGTGGAAAGTAACCCCCAACTCAGTAATGAATTATTACTGAATACCATTTAGTCTTTCTGATTATCTCTCTGATTAGCCCATACAGATTTTAATATAAGTTAATATAAGTATATAAATATAAGTATATATATGGGTACATGTTTGTGTGTGTGTATGTATATATATACATATGTATATATATACACACGCACACATACGTATCCATATCCATATACTTATACATATATATTTCATCTAGTAGATTGGACAGATTTTGTAATCCACTTATTCTTCTGTAGTTGTTTATGTACTTACCTGTAGTTAATATTATTTTATCTTTCCCATGTTACTCTGATCCTAAAAAACTTTCTACCACTGGGGCCCACTCATTCTTAACTTTTTTCTTCTCTATCCCATTAATTAAGTGTAATATGTCCATAGTTTTCATCTCTAACAACTCCTGTTGCCACTCCTCTATATCTGGAGTATCGTTATTATTCTGGCCGCACTGATCATGTATGACATTATTCACCAATGTTTTCTAGTCAGATTCAGAACCAGTTCATATGTCATATTTAAGAGGTAGAGTTTCGGTAACATTGAAACTTATATTTTAGCATTCCCATAATCTTACTGTGAATATTAGTCCAGAATGTTTCAGCTTTCTTGCACGTCCACCATACATGAAAGAACGTCCCAACCTCTTTTTGATATTTCTAACAAGTTCCCGATATACATTGGTATATCTTATTCAGTTTCTCCAGTGTTAGATACCAATGATGTAGCATCTTTAGCTAGTTTTCTCTCAAGTTTTGGGCCAAAGTAAACTTATGGGTTAGTTTGTAACTCAGTTCCCAGTGTTCAAGTTGAATGGACTGTCCAAAATTCCTTGACCATTTGATCATGGAATCCTTTACTGTTTCTTCTAATCTCTCCCGTAGAAGCAAGGTTTTGTAGATTTTTGATGTCTGATGACTTGAATTATCAAAGATAATTTTTTCAATCTTGAATCTTTTTGTCAGTTGTCTATAGGTGAACCAGTTGCATTTTGTTCCCACTTTCTCTAATTCTTCTCTTGTCTTTAGTCTGTATGTATTCGTACGGGTGGAAATGAGTATATCCTTATAGCACAACCATTTTTCTGAGGAGTTTTTCCATTTTCTGACAAAAGCCTCTTGGGGAGAGACCCAGAATTTCAAATTCTGATTTAGAGAATTCAGTGCCATGGGTTTATCTAATTTGAATCAAAAAGCTGCATATAAGAAAACCGTTGAAATTCATATCCCTCTTTCATTGTTATTTAGTATTATTAAAGGAGTGGATATTGTTAAAAAAAAATTTAGAATTAGAAGGTCATGGCTTAAAATTTGGATGGCACCAAAATTTATGGTATGATAGAGGTGATATAGAAGTTAAGTAATCACTATGTGAGATCTGCTTTATTGAGAATAATGATGAAATTTAAACCCAGGTTATGCCAGAAAATGCCACTATGGGTCTCAACTCAAGAAACTTTTCATAGAAAAGAAATAATTGGTAAAGAAAAGTGATTAAGGTATCAAGATATGTTGGAGAATTGCTGTGGAAAACATAATATAAAAATGAAGGAACACCCGGTGTGTTCCCATGGTTGGGCAGGGATTGGAATCCTGATCTCCAGAGTTGTAGTCCAATGCTCAAACACAACATTACACTGGCTAACACCCAGTAGCTAAATTTATTTTTTTGTAAAATACAAGGGTTTTACAGAAAATAGAAAGTGAAATCAAGATTATGTATATAAGCAAGCCAGGCCTAGCAACAAAAGAGTGGTAGTGAAAGAAGGAACTGAAATGAAGCTGAACGAAGAAGCTGAGCTGAAGTTGTGAAAAGATGTCTAGAAGGACCATTGTAATTGAAGGAAAAATAAAGAAGAAAGAAGGCAGAGCAGACAGACAAGGAGGCCCACAAGAAAGAATCCAGGAAGAGTCAGAAACAGAAAAATAGCCAGAATGTGAGGCTTGATCTAAGGAAGAAGAGTTTTGGGAGAAAAGCTTGCTAGTAGGCCTCTACAAAGAATTGCTTGCCTGGAACCTGAGAGAACAGGAAAAGTATAAGACTTCTATTTTGGGGGGGAATGTGATTAGATAGATCTCCCTCTACATTTGTGAGTTTGACCTTCACAAATTTGATTATTCACAAGATGCCTGTTTGCTTCCCTCCATTCTCCCCCTCCCATTCTCTGGTCTTTTGCCTAGGCATGCTGCCTTCCTTCTCTGCACCCCAGCAAAAGCCAAGCATGTGGGAGGGGGAAAGGTTTCCATGCACAAACCTTTCCCCCTCCCTTTGCTTGCCTTTCACCCAGGTGTGCAGAAAGAAGGCAGGGCACCAGGCAAAGGGCAGAAGAATGGAAGGGGCAGGTGTTTCCTCCTCCATGTACTTGCCTTTCACCTGGGCACACAGAAAAAATGCAAAGAGTGTGGTAAAGAGTGCCAATCCCTTCATGCCTGAAGCTTTGCTACTCTATCAAAAACAGGATTCATTTGTGGAATTAAAAACTGGGAGCTGTGTTTGTGAAAACAATCTTACAAATAAAGACATCCACTTATTGGCAGCAGAAGAGTTCCTGAGAGAGCGAATAAGGGCCTTGTTGCAAAGAGCTGCAGATCTTCCTTTTGGCCATTCTCATTCCCCCTTATGAGACAAGGCTAGGCCAGTCAGTGACACCCCTGGACAAAAGCTGTTTCATCTACAGTTCAAAAATGTTTACTTTTTCTCAATCACCATCTCTTGTGGAACCCCTAGCAACCTGCCACAGAACTCAAGGCTTCCAGGGAATCCTGCTTGAAAAATCTTGGCTAAAACTATTCAAGGGGTAGGATCCAAAGATGCACATGATTAATTTCATCAATCTAAGAAAGCTTAGTTGAACTTCCGTTTTCCAAAAAGTAACTCACTACTGTGGATATCCCATGAAGCTGAGATTCAGACCAAAGTGTAACAGAAAGTTTTCAGAGTAGGAAACTCTTGGGAACTAAGAAAGAACACAGTAGCCTTTCTGTCACCAAAGACAGCTGTTAGTCCAGCTATTGGTTTTGCAATTTTAAAAAATAATCTGTTAAACACACGAGAATATTTTCATGTAAGGACTAACTAAACATAGAAATTAAAACATTTTAGAAAAGTAGATGCAATATTGTTACATCAGAATTAGTAAAAGCTATAGATAGTAGTTCCTGAAAAACTCCATGACTAATGCCAGATAATTACAGAATTTCTCTTTCCTAGAGAATACAATTAATATTTACAACGTAAACTAACACTGTATAGTTTACTGTACAACATTAAGAAAGAGGAGATATATTAAAGGGGGAATATATGGTGACTTTTGGATTAAAATGATCCTTTTTTCAATTTAATTTTTTTTTAAATATAAATGGGAAGGCTGTGGGATTTTTGAAGTAGCTTTTTAAAAGGTTATTATAGCTGTGGTTTGCATTTACTGTTTGTCCACCCCATGCCTAAAGCCTTACCACTTTATTAAAAGGGAGATTTATTTGCGGAATCAAAAATACCTTGTCTTTTTCAAATGAAATCAAGTATTCAAAGTTTAAAATTTAGATACACAAATAAAGCACTGTGGGCTAGAAAGAACCACTGCCTCCTTTACACAGTATCCAATTCTAGAATAAGAAAGAAACAGAAACATTCATCTATTACAAATGGAATGGGATTACTTATTATGATAGCAGCCTTTCTTAAAGCTCTAAGAGATTTTTGTTGATTTCTTGTGTATAGAAAGTTTCTAGTTTAATTTGCTATCTTGCTGTTAGTATTTTTATGTTAAATATCAATGTTGAAACAGACCTAACGGGTGAAAATGATTAGTATTAGATTAAAGGTGTTAACATGTGCTCGTTACCCCAAAACATGGGTGCCACAAGGGCCACTGCATGATGGTAAACACCTCCTTGCAAAAGTGGGGAATGAACTATCTCAAAATCAGGAGACGAACGGGAGGAGGGCAACATAGTGAGACCTTTCTATCAATGTTTATGGGCTAACACAGGAAGGAATCAGCCAGAGATTCAAAGGTAAACTAAAAATGTGTTTTACTGAGGGGAATTCAAGCACGTATGCGCACAAGATACACAAAGTCAAACATTCACACAAGAGCTGACTGAAGGGAGGAAGGGAAGAAAAATTATGGATAGAGAGGCTGAGTGTTTGGGGTTGTAATTACCAATCCAGAAGAGTAGTGAAGAAGTTGAAACGTGGCTTAGACTTGTGTATCTAAGGGTAGACCAGATCAGGATTCAGGGCAGCATAGTGGGGTCCAGCATTTCGTCTGACTGTATCTGACTTCTCAAAACCAAAGGTTTATATATTTCCCTCGTTAAAGGAGTGTAAGTTAATTGCTTTCTGGCAAAGTAAACAAAAGGGGTCTGTAATGGACTGATTGTTTCTTTTTTTTTTCCAATGCTGAAAATGATAACATTTATTTGGACACTTCTGTATCACAAGTACATCTACTGGGATAAACATTTATAAAAATTGAAGAAATCATTGAGGATAAACATTTTGACCACTACGCTTATGAATATATTGAAAGGATGTCAAAGTAGTACATTCTTTTTTCTTAAAAAATGGCTGTGTAGCTGAACTCCCACTCTAAAAAAACCCCGTTTTGACTCAGTCACTTTCTTCTTTTATATATATACATGTGTGTGTGTGTGTGTGTATATATTTTATTCATTAAAATCACAAAATTAAAACATTTCATATTTATAACATTTACATAATTATACATCAGTCATTAGTCTATATAACTATTTCTATTTATTTCCTTAAGCATCTTATCTTTCTTAAATTATAGATATCTAAACATACATAATACAATCTATATACACCTAACATATAATCTACATCTTACTCATACATTCATCATCTATCAATCAAAGGTTATACATAAAAATAAAAGAAAACAATTTTTTTTTACCTATCAACCTTCCCTTATCACATCTGCATAATTCATGGACGGTTATAACTTACTTATACTTGGTCACCAATTCCATATACTCAATACTTCAACATTCATACCACTACCTTATACCCTTATTTTACAACTCTTACACTAATATCTTATTTCTCGAAGTTTTTTATCCAAACATTATTCCATATCTTAACTTGCAATACATAAGTGGTTTTCTCACTTAAACCACTTCACTCCATTTTATTCAACTCATTTACTACTGTTTTTCCCCATTTGGATTCCCAAAGGGGGATGATTAAATTCCATTCTTCAATAATTTGTTTTCTTGGTTTATCTGTCAATATTGATGTCAATTTATCCATTTCCCATAGTTCATATAATTTCCATAACCAGTCTTCAATGTCAGGAACTTCTTTTAATTTCCATTTTTGTGCAAATACTAATCTCGCCGCTGTCACCACGTATATTACCATTTTCCTCAATGAATTCTTTTTGAAATATTTGATATCTAACATATTCAATAAATATATTTCTGGATTCATCGGGAAATTGATTTGGAGGGTATTAACAATACAATTATGAATACCCTTCCAGTATTTCTTTGATTTAGCACAAGTCCACCATATGTGGTAAAACGTCCCCCTCTCAGTACATTTCCAGCATGTCTTTTTCGTATTTTTACTTATTTTAGCAATTTGGACTGGTGTACAATACCATCAAAGATATATCTTATAATAGTTCTCTTTTAAATTTGTACTTGTACAAAAATTTTTTTACATCTTTCCATGAGTTTTCCCAACTCTGCAGTGTGACTGCATATCCCACATTTTGTGCCCATCTTATCATGTTATCCTTGACTGTCTCTTCTTCCATACATAAACTCAACAGTATTTCGTATATTTTACGTATTAAATGGCCTCTTCCTGGTCTTAATATTCCATCAAGTTCTTTCTCCCTTATTTCAGTTCCTTGCATTCTCAAGTCCATCTTAAATCTTTCCTCCAGTTGCCTCTGTAAAAGCCAGTGTGAAATAATACCACATTCTTTCATATCCTTCTTACTCTTCCAAACTATATTTTCTCCCTGGACTTTTGTTAGATCTTTATATGTTAACCATTTATTTAATTGGGGTTTTTCTCTTCTATAAAAAGCTTCATGTGCTGACACCCATTGTGGTATTTTTATATATAATTTTTTCCTGTATTGTAGCCAAATTTTTAGAAGTGGTTTTCTTATAAAATGATTATTAAAATCTTTATTTACTTTTGCCTTATCGTACCACATATATGCATGCCAGCCAAAAAAAGGTCTGCCCCTTCTAAAGTTAACAATCTCCTATTTTCTAATCTCCTATTTTCTACTACCTAGCTAAGGCAACTGACATGGAAATATAATTTTAAATCAGATAATCCCAATCCACCTCTTTCCGTTGTATCTTTCAATACATTCCATTTTTATCCGTGGTTTTTTACCATTCCAAATGAATTTTGACAAGTCCTTCTTCCATTGTTTAAAAGGTGCATCATTCAAAATTACCAGGAGATTTTGAAACATGAAAATCATTTTAGGTAAAATATTCATCTTAATCGTAGCAATTCTTCCCATCAATGACAAATCAAGTTTTGACCATCTTTTTAGATCTTCTTTTATCTCTGTCCAAACTTTTTTATAGTTGTTATCGTATAAATCTGTATTACTGTTGGTGATATTGATTCCTAAATATCTCACTTTTTTCGATACTTTGAATTGGGATAATTGTTCAATTTCTTCCTCTTCTTTTTGCGTAATGTTCTTTGTTAACATTGTCATTTTATCCATGTTGACTTTAAATCCTGCAACTCTTCCATATTCTTAAAGGTTCTAACTAATCTTAATATACTTTTGATTGGGTCATCTAACATAATTACAAGATCATCGGCAAAAGCCCTGAGTTTACACATTTGATTTTGAATTCAAACCCCTTTTTTCAGTATCTTGTCTTATCTTACAACTTAATATTTCTAACACCATTACAAAAATTAAAGGCAACAATGGGCATCCTTGTCTTGTTCCCTTCTTAATATCAAATCTTTCTGTTTTCTCTCCATTAATTATGATATTTGCTGATTGGTTATTATACATCATTCTTATCCAATCAATGAATTTTTCCCCCACATTTATCTTTTTCAATACCTCTAATATAAATCTCCATTTTACATTATCTAATGCTTTTTCAGCATCCACAAAGATCAATCCCATTTTTTTTCATTATATTTATGATAATATTCAACTGTATCCAATATTATCCTTACATTATCTTTTGTTCATCTACCCAGTAAAAAAACCATTTTGATCTTCATATACCCAATTCTTTAAGATTTTTTCAATCTGTCTGCCAAAATAGATGTAAATATCTTATGATCTATATTCAAAAGGGATATTGGCCTATAATTCTTCGCTTCTCGCTGATCTTTGCTTTCTTTGGGTATTAAAGTGATTGTCGCCTCTCCCCACGAATCTGGTCTATCCGTCATCTCCAATCCGTTGAATAATTTTTGGAGGGGGTCTATTAGTTGGTCTTGAAACATTTTATAATACCTTGCCATGAATCCATCTGGACCAGGCGCTTTTCCAATTTTCAATTTTTGAATTGCTGTTCTAATTTCAACTTTTGTAATAGGTTTAACTCTAATCTTTGATCTTCCTGAATTTAAGACACTTTAATTTCTTCTAAATACTTTTCAATATGTTGTACATATTCTTCCGTATCTTCTAAGCCCTCAAACAATTTCCTATAGTAATCTTGGAATACTGACTTTATTTTTTTTTTAATGTCCATATATCTTATCTCCTTCTTTAATTTCCGTAATCAGTCTTTTCTCTTTTTCCTTTTTCAGTCTAAATGCTAACCATTTTCCCACTTTGTTAGCGTGCTCAAAAAATCTTTGACATGTATATTTTATTTTATTTTGTATTTCCAATCTATCTTCTATAGACATTTGTTTTTGTAGAATCTTAATCTCCCTTACCAATTTTGGATTTCTTAGATCTTTAATTCTTCCTCTTTCTTCTTAAGTTCTTTCACAATATTTTGATATTTCTGCTTCCTTAATTTCTTCTTGTAGGCTTCCTGTTGCAAAAATAAGCCTCTTATTACTGCCTTTCCTGCATCCCATACTGTCTTGTTTGGTGTTCCTTTTCCAGTGTTTTCTTTAAAGAAGTAATTTATTTCATGTTTTATCTTTTCTATTACATTTTCGTCTCTTAGAAGATCGTCTTTTACAGTCCATCGATATTCACTCTTTCGTTCTTGTATTGTCATCATAATAGGGCTATGATCCGATAGAAGCCTTGGTAGGATCTCCATTTTCTTCAATCTTTTGCATAAAGTTTTGGAATCAATATCATGTCGATCCTCAACCAAGTCTTACGGACTTCTGAAAAATAGGTATATTCTTTGGTATCTCCGTACAAATATCACTACGCATCACTTACTGATACTAAATCCATGAATTCATAAAATGTTTTAGGTAATTTTCTTTGTGCCGTTTTTCCCTTCTTTTTTAATGTCCAATCCAGGTCTGGGTTTATCACCCCGTTCCAATGTCCCATAACTACTATTTCTTGATAGTCGTGCTCTAATAATTTCTTTGTTAAATTTTCGTAATAAGAGGTTTTGTTTTCTAGTGGGCCATAAATTCCCACAAATAAGGTCTTATTACAGGTCGTCTCTACCTCTATTCCAATTATAGTACCTTTATGGTCCTTAAAGACTTCTTTCGCATTATATTTTTTATTCACATAAATCGTAACTCTTTTTTTCTTCTTTATTGATGTTGAAAATTCTTTTCCCAACTTCAGATTTTTCATATATTTCAGATCCTTTTCTCTTATGTGGGTTTCTTGTAAACAAGTTACATCAGGTTTTATTTTTTCTAGATGATGGAATATTCTTTTCCTTTTAATTCATTCCCCTGACATTCCAAAAAATAATCTTCATGATCTTATCTGTTTTTTTTCTTCCTCCCCCCTTTACTCTAGTTCTTGTTCTTGTTTTTTTCCTTCTTTCTCTAACTCTTCCTCTTCTTCTTCTTGGTCTATATTCTCTTCCTTTTCTTGTTCTGTTTTCCTCTCTTCCCTCTCGGATTCTTCACTTAGTCTTCTTTGATAGTCTTTTTGGGATTCTTCCAATTCTACTCATATTGTCTCTTGCGCTCTCCCTTGCTCTTGTTCTTCTGCGCAGCTTTTCCTCAATTCCTCCTTGTATCTCTTTAGAAAGTCCTGTGCTTTTGGAATCGTGTTTACTGTAAATCTTTTCTGTTTATATGTAAAAATGACTCCTTCCAATTTACACCAACAGTACGATATTCCTCTTCTTTTTAATACTTGAGTCAGAAAATAATCTTTCCTTTTTTTCAATACCTGGGCAGGGACATCTTTGAATATCTGAAGTTCCTTCTCCTCAATTATAAGTTTTCTCGAATAACTCTGTTGGATCACAAGATCCTTCACTCTTTCCCTCAAGAAGTATATTACAATGTCGCATGGTACTTTCCTTTTTTTCGCAATAAACAAATTAATTCTAAGCATCTTATTGATCTCGAGATCTAGTTGTTCGGCGTTCCACCCTATATATTCTGCTAAAGGTGGTATCACTCGGTTATATAACTCCTCTCCTTGAATTTCTCCCAGACCTCTTATTATAATACATTTCTCTCTGAATTTTACCTCCATACTTCTATTTTGTTGCTCTACATTTTCTATCTGTTTCTCCAACATTGGTGTCTCTTTCTCCAGTTTTGTAGTTCTATCTTGTAGTTCATCTAGTTTCTTGTTTATACTCTTCATTTCCATAGTCATACTTTCTATATATTTCCTTGTTATTTATTTCAATTTAATTCATTAATTTTCCTTAATTAATTATAACACTCCCCACAAACCGTATATCCAGTTTTTCAAATTACACACATTCCATTATCCAAGTCTCCCTCTTATTGAAAATAAATCTAGACTACAATAAACTAAATGTCCATTAGATGGTGCTCTTTTACCACTTCTTCTTCCAATACTATGAAGAAAGGGTTAATGGTATTCTCCGCCGCTTCATTGGCCTGGTGTTGTTTATCTTTCCTCTCTCGAGTGCTGCCTTCCCAACCTTGAGTTTCTTTCTTTATCTGTCGTTAAATAGGCTTAATGCCTTTATGAAATCATACAAAGTCCAATTCCAAATTCCGTCCGTCCCCTTCTATTGTTAAATGTCCATCATCCTCAGGCACCATTCATCTATTTCCTATATTGCATTTTTCAGCCAAGTCCAAAATCACACAAAATATTTCTTTTACCCCCTTTCTTCAAAAGTTCATTCTCTCTCTCTTTCTCTCCCTTTCTCTTTTTTATTTTAAATATCCCTTTTATTCCTCAGTCACTCTTTCCTCCGATGTCTTCTTCGCTATCTCTCACTTGCTGTCTCAGTCTCTTGTATAACTCTGTCCGTTCCCCACTTTTTTTTCTTTTATGACAACTAACAGTCCGCAACTCTCATAATAATTATTGTCACAATCCTGCACTACCACAGTCTCAAAATTAATCCACTTAATTCACTTCTTTCTCATTCCATCCCTTAGCCGTTATTATTTCCAATCTTTTGTGCTATATTTTCAAAATGACACCGCTGCTTCTCAACTGTATTTTCTTCCTTTTTTTTTCTTGATCCCCTTTTAAAGTCAAGTTAGTTAATAAAGTTAAATTAATAAAGTCACTCTTTGAACCCCTTCAACCTCTCTTTATTTTTCTCTTAACGTCGTCCGGGACTAAGCGGAGAACAGCCGCTTTCCCTGACTCCACTCTCTTGGTAGTTTTAAACTTGGAGTGATCCGTGTTTCGGAGCTCCTTTACTGAGTCTCCTTGTCTATTATAAATAGATGTAGGGTCCTTGGTGTGCTGGTTTTCTTACCGACCATAAAATTGTGCAGTATCAATATTGATCATCCTCTAGAAGAATTTTCTTTCTTCTTTTGAAAAGTGGTCACGAGGATTTCTTCCTCAGAAGCCTCCACGAGGTAACGGCAGCTCGCACGACCTCCTCAGAGCTTCCCATGCTCTGATTTCCCGATGTTTATCTCAGGCACTCATGCTGGAATCCCGGTCCCTTTTCGAGCACCTCTGAACCCCTTTTCCCAAAGGGATTTTGTCCCGTTGTTTTCGCCAAAACATATGGGCTCTCAACCTCGTCGGGCAGCTGTCTTCCCCGCAGCTATGCGAGGTGACAGCCAAGCTCCTCGCTGCAGCCACTGGAAGTCTCGTAACGGACTGATTGTTTCAATGTCTTGGTTGAGTGGGGTTTCTGGGCCTGGCTTTGATAGGAAATGCACACGGCAGGGGTCCTTGCCTCTGCACCTGGGACCTGATTGTTTTCTGTGGTTGGGCAGTTGATACGATTAGCTCAAAGCTGTTAAGTCAGGCTTTCTTGGCTAATTTCAGTGAACTTTTGACTGGGGTTACCTTTCTGCCTGTTTTTCAGCAACGGTCCCTTCTTCCATATGGTTTCCAGTCATAGTGTATATAATTTGTGTTTTATGCCAATTAAACAAATCTGCTAATTAATATATTTTGCCAATTAGACCATATCAAAATGTGGGGGTGTACAGCCTGGTAACATGCTTATTATGGAGACTTTCAAGCAAACACATAACTCTAATACAGTTTTACATAGGGCATGAATGTGAACATATACTAGTTATTTAAAAAAACAAAAGAAAGAAAAAGAAAAACCTTCCTACTGCTTTATCAAGAATATGTTATCAGTGTTACTCCAGCCCCTACCAGCCTGCTAGTAAGTCTTTGTGATTATAAGAGAATGTAATTACTTAAGTGTCACATGTACCTAATTCACTGTGACCTCACAGCGCCATAACCCCAGTCCCCAAAATGTGAAATAGACGAATATTTCTTTTTTACTTCTTTAAAGTTGAATGCAGTAGTATTGGTGCAGTTAAGTGATTTTCTTTGCTTTACCATTTCCTTCACCATCAGCTTATCTTTAGACTGTATACATATTGAATCAGGAACAGATCTTTTGTCTATGTTATTTTATAAAGCAATGAGCAGCTGCTAGGGTTGGAAGGTCAAATTGACCACTTGTACGATCATGGATGGTCACACTCCCTCCCCATTTTCACCCCATACATCCCATCCCTGAAAGTCTCAGAGGGATTTTTCATCCCTAAATAGCCAAAAATGTTCCCAAACGTTCTAGGCAGTGCCATACTGTTCCAATTGGGAACATTTTCAGCTCCTCCCACTTTTAAGCCTCTACAACCTTTTTTCAAAAAAGGAAGTTACCATCCAAGGATGAGGGGGTGTAACAATAACACTCCTGGGATCAACACGTGGCCACATGTTATCTACTTCTGATGTACATCAGTGGTGCTATATTGATATCATCAATAACAAGACACCACATAATATTGTTCTGTTTCTCTAAAACCTTGGCTTTGTTTTTGTTTAATTAATTCCTTGGAAACTACTCTTTTATAACTGGAATACATATCATCTGTAATTTAATTAAACCAAATACATGATGGTAAAATGTTTCCATTGATCCTACTGAAATAAATGGTATTTATTTCTTAGTGGACAAGAGGAGCAGAAGTGATTCTTAATCAGCCTAAAAGTGAAAACTAATATATGCTAATTCACAGCATAAACAGTTCCACTTTACATTTATCTGGGTTCTATATTTATAGTAAGGATGGGCCAACCAAATCCTCGAATCCTGCGCAAGGATTCGAGATTCACGGATCCGAATCCCTGTGCCAAAATAGGCAAACCAAATCTTTCGAATCTACCAACCAAATAGTTTGTTGGAGACCAGGACGCCTGAAAACTCGAGAGACCAGATACACAAGGGGAGGTGGCAAGTAGGTGAGTATTTCCCTTCGAGTAATAACGGCCTTTGCTAACAATTTCAGAAATTACATCTTGGCTTGTATTCTAAGATATTTAAATTGAACATTCAATAATCAGCACTTGACTAGAAGGTACAAGCTTGAGATTTCAAGGACAGCTGACAGATTCCTTTGCAAAGCTCCCTTGCAAACCTCTTTCATACACAATTCTGGGGTTTGGAGCTTTACAAGCTGTCACAGCCTTATTTTTTTTCAGACATTTCCTCTTTTAAAATTTTTTAAAATTATGCTTTTTATTAGAAACCAGCAAGAAATAAAATAAAAAATAGATAAGTAAATATACCAAAAAAAGCATAAATCCAAATACTTACCAACTACATTTTGAGAGTGTTTCACACAAATCTTTATATTAAAAAAAATAATAGTACCATCTAACTATGAAAAACTGTATGTTAAGAACTCTAACTATTATAATATGCTTATACTTTAACATTTTGCTATCTTAATTATGTAGTACTAGCATATATACCTGGCATTGCCCAGGATTTTATTTTCTCATAGGTAATACTTGTTAGAAATACCTTAAGGTAGTTTTACAATTTTTGGAAACGATCCATAAGGAAGGATGAAAACTATTACTTATGACTTTTTTTTTATATTACTACTAACTAAATAAGGTAATTTTTTTCCTCTTAAGAACTCACAAAACTGTCTTGTCCAACACCTGTACCTTTCCCCCATATTTCCCAATCCAATCTGTAGAGTTATTAACATGCAGAGGATGGGTTTCTGAGGGAATACACCACCCTACTCTTTGCTGCTAGTCTCATCTCGATAGCAACTGGCCTATTGAAGAGAGATACCACCCTCCTCCTTACTGCTAGGCCTCATCTCCATAGCAACCACCCTATTCAAGAGGCACATTTGACTGAAGCCCAAGAGCTCTCTTGCTGAGAATTCTAAAGGCCTCTCCCTAAACTGCCAACCCCAGGATTCCATAGAATCTTCTTAAGCAGCCAATCATATGAGATCTTCCCGCCTGACACAGACAAACAGACAAACTTTGACTTTTATATGTTAGATAACTTATAAATTACAAGTCATCTCAATTACAAGATATCTCAATTCTATATTTCTCCACTTATAATCTTTGTTACTGACCTGGCTAGCCCGAGCTTTGGAGATATAAAAAGATATCTTTGATATCAATAATTCGGCTTCACATATCCCTTCTACGTGCTTGCGAGGCCCCCGGACAAGCACGCATACAGGCTCGGCCGATAATCGCCGTAATATTCCAAAACAATACAGGCAGGCCAGAAACAGCCGACTCGCCGCTTTAGGAGACCTCAAGGCAAGTACCTCCATTAGTTATGCAAGCAACTTTCAAAAGATCCTCTGCCTAGCTCTGGCAGCTTGATGATCTGACTATACAGCGCTCAAGTACTCCGCGTTTGCATACCAGCTATCCTATTGATAATTTGGCTGTAACTCAATCATTCAAATTCTGACCTTTCGGAAGCTTTGTCTCAAGCCCCAAATCTATTGTTTTCCCAAAGTCTGACCTAGCCTGCGGTCACAATTCTCCTTATAAAAACCCCTGACTTTGAGCGCTTCCTTGGATCGCTCCTAAGTTCCAGACTGCCTTGCTGCCGCATCGCATGGCGAGCTTCCCCTCAGCTCCACGTGCTGAGATACATCGAACCCCAGCCTCGCTCTCCATCTTCTTCCGGACTTCAGGACAGGTTTCGTATCACCCGAATCAACTATCCCTCTGAAAATCCCACTATCTTACTCACACCTTTATTTTCCTTAGTTACCTGTGTGCGTGCGTTGCTTACATTGTGTGCCTGTTTTTAATAAAGATCATTCATTATTTTCAAATCAGTCTGCTTCTTGACTGGGCCTTACCCCATAAACACTGGGTTACAAGATTCCGCTACATTGCCCTGCCTCTCGTTCTGCCAACAAGTGCTCTTGACTAATTTCCCCAATTTGTGTAATTGCAAGGTTATTTAGGTGTCCCTCCCAGGACCCCCAGAATACAGGGTAACATCTTCTTAAACATAATTATACTTCCTATGTTTCTTTACTTAGTTTATAACTGTAACGTAAATGATACCGCTATCTCCCACTTATCGTTATTATTATTCTTGCTCATATCACTATTATATAACGTTAGGTGCTAGTTTGCCCTTTTATCTCATACATAATTATCTTAATTATCTACACTACTAAAATGGGTAAAGAATTTAAAGAATTGTTTTGTACATGACTGACACCATTTTGACAATGTTAGCAATGTTACATATTTTAACCATATATATTTTTCAAGTTATTTATGTTAGTTACCATTTGTAATACTTATACATACATACATCATCTTACATTTTACATCAAAGACTTTTATATACTCTAGTATTAATCTTGTATTAATCTTGTATTAATCAGTGTTTTTGATCAGATCTTCACTGAAATGTTTCCATATACTTTGACTATATATTTCTCTACCGGATTCCATTCTTCTTTGGTTTTCCCTTATAATTTTTCATTAATCACAAGGGTTAGATTGTCTAATTCTTTCATCTCAATTAGTCTGTTTAGCTAGTCATCCACATCTGATATTCATTTATTTTTTCCAAAGTTTGGCATATTCAGTCCTTGATGTTGTTATCATATACAGTATTATCCTCCAATATTTCACTCTCAGTTCTCGATCTAAGGTTTGAAACATATTTGGTAGGAAAAGTTCTGGAGATAATGGAATACAAAATTTGTAAGATTTCTGACATGGCCTTTTGGATATTCTTCCAATAACTTTTTAGCTTTTTGGTCATGAAATCCACCTAGAAAATTGGGAAAGAAGCTGGCGAAATACTAAAAAACTTACCACTGCACAAGCTTTAAAAGAAAACCATCTAAAAATGACATATAGAAGGTATTTAGATCCATCAAAATTAGACAAAATTTATAAGATGGGGAAAAAATGATTGATGGAAATGTGAAGCAGAAAACAGCACATTTTTTCACATGCAATAGCACTGTCCACTAGTTAAAAGTTATTCGAAGACAGGTTATTTAGAAGAACGTCTAACAAAAGGAAAGATGCTGTTCAGCCAACTGCCTAAAAGTAAAGTGCATAATTTGACACAAAAAGTTTAACTTGCTACATTCGTGATATTCAGTATAAGATTTTACAGTACATTGGCTTTGATAATAAATAAGAGTACTGTTGCCCCTTGGTAAACCCTGTCCCAGGGTCTACAACTTGATATAAAATTAATCTAACCCACCAGAGAGGTCACCCGGATGAGCACGTAGGCAACAATGGTCGTACAATCGGAAGAACCAGGTCAGGCCAGTAAACTCCCCAGTCACGTAGCCATAGGAGACCTCAAGCTGGGCCAACCCACGATGGACAAAAGATCATCAGCCTTTAAGGAGCCAACTTGAAGAGATTAAGAGTTTTCCCACAAAGTTGGGCACTGGAAGCAATAAAATCTTATCAAGCAAAATCCATCTACATAAACGCACACTGCAACCCAAAGCAGCGGAAGATCCTGGTACTTGGGTAACACCTTATTATCTTCCAATATCAAAGAAGGTGCCGGTGTGAAGCTGTGTTCCACTGCTATCCCCTTTGTTCTCCCCGGGGAAAGGATTTGCCCTCAAGGTAAATTTTTCCTACAAGTAGTCCCCATTTTTGACTAGTTCTTTGGATACCTCCCGGTCATACCAACTGACCAGTCCCCCCTCCCAATAGCCACGTGATCCCCTCAGCGTCTCTTCACTGAGTTCCTTTTCTTTCGCTGCTTTCCAGACTAAGGACTTCAAGAAAAGGTGCAGTATCACCCAAACTACGAATCCTTCAACAATCCCTCTATCTTATTTCCACTCTTTATTTCTCTTTAGCCCTTGAATGTGTGTGTGTTTGCATTGATAAGTGCTATTACTGTTGAACAGTTATTCACTGGACCTTTTTGTGTGATTTCTGACTGGGCCTGACCCCGTAAAAACTGGGTAAAAGATCTCGCTAGGTTACCTTGCCTCTTGCATTGCTATTGCTTGTGCTCCATTGAGCTTACTTTCCCCATCACTTGGAGCATATCGAGGTGTCCCTCTGGGACCCCCAGATTTTCAAGGTAACAGTAGTTTGGAAAAGCAAGATAGAAGCTGTTAAAAAAATGGAAGTAGCACAGAATGTAGAAAAATCAAGGAAAGAAATGGATAATTTCAAGATAGGTGGGGGAAGATGGTATCGGAGGCAGCAGCATTGCTTGACCCTCTCCAGCTAATGTGATTTATTTCTCTTCCCAGCCCAATTGCTTTTAGCCCAACAGTTTTATCATTTTATTGTTTTTTATTCTTTGTTGTCTCTCACACTTTTTGCCTACTGATTTGTAGTGCCACTGCATCGTTGAATTTCTTTGTGTGTTTGTTTTAATTGCAAACACAAACCCCTCTGGATTTTATCTGGGCGGTTCAAGGCCGTAAGTTGCTACGTTTTGACAAGGGAACCAACTCAGCAGTAAACACTGACTATGAGGAGAAAAAGGGCCTAATCACCACAAAATATGAGTAACATACCTCGCTTCAAACAGTGTAAACTGGATGAATTTACTGTTTGGCAGTCTCCCTCTCCTGTCTCTCCAGTAGCAGAAATCATGCTGTCGAACACATTTGTTCCTTTGGCAGAGGGAGGTGATGAAGTGAATGAGTTTCCATCAGGAGCTGCTGGTATTTCTCAAACAAGCTGCTCAACCCAAAAGCCTATGGACAACTCTCAAAGCAAAGCCTCCTTTGCTGAATTGTTATCTAAGCAATGCATATTAACAGCAAGGACACTACAACTGATTAACTCCAAACTGGAATTGGTGCTTAGCCCTTTAATTGATCGCCCAAATTCCAAAAAAGCTCCCCAGCCAAGGTGAATGGATTTGTCCACCTCCACTTATTTCTTCAGATTCACCAAATGCATCTTACTGCTGTAACAAAGGCTACTATTCTACAGGCCCCAATTTTGGACCAGATAATATAGTTCCACAGCGAAAGACATGTGGCCTGGTGCTTCAGCCTTTTTTTGTGCTAATTGACATTCACCCATTTAAAGACCAAATTCCATTTTGAGGATCAATTTCAAGTGCCAATCTGAATCTTAAATGGCTTCTAAATATACATTCATCACATCTGACACCTGTGGAGCTGCTCTTTTCTTCTTCTGCTTATAAGAGGTTTCTTTTAAATTTTACTAAATCTGTTATTTCTAATTTACAAATGAAGGCAAAATCTTTTTTTGCATAGTGTTGGGGTTTTCCCATCATGATTTCTTAAAGATCCCTGGGTTAGACCGTTAATTTCTATGAAGAGCCACTCAACTCCTACTTCTCAGTTGCAGACTGATGGTCTTAAGCTGAATAACAGCAAGATCTCCAGCCCTAAACCCACCATTTCTTCAGCTATGGTGACTGAAGAAGATACTTCACACAAATGCTTAAAATTACTTTCTTCCCCTTTGTGTGATGACCAATTTCAAAGCTTGCATCGAATGCCATCCAGGCCTCTTGACTCCTCCAGGCTTGAACAGTGTTATCCCTCAATCTTCACCATTTGGAGACGGATGGAGGTCCTCCCTGTGTTCAGCCCTTGGGAGAGGGGTTTAATACTAATACTGTTTCTTATGATCTGATATCTTTCAGCCAAGATACTCTTGTGAAAACCAACAGCCTTTGCCCAGTATTGAGTCCCCCTTTGGAATTGCTGTCTTTGACAGTGGGGTGTGTGGTGCCATCCCCCCCATTTCATCGTACCCCACAGCTGTCTAGAACACAACCTAATGATAATTCAGCGGGGCTGATCAAAGTGACAACTTCATCTAGTATTACTGGTCCTGACTCCCTGCTTCCATCAATGCCAGGTCACACAATAGTGAAGGGGAACAGATATATCCAGAGGGATACAGAAGGACTCATAGACATGATCCGCCCATTAGACTGATGCTTGTGGCTCCAGGGTGATTCCCATCTTAGGACCATATCCTGGAATATTGCAGGTTGGGCTAACAAAAGATGGGATAGTTGTTTTTGTCAATATATTTCCTCCTTTGACTTGATTTTGCTTTAGGAAACATGGACTACAGACACTATTGCTGTAAATGGTTTTGCTTTTTATCAGTTTCCTGGAGGCCAATAATGTTGTTACAGAGGCCCAAGAAGCCTTCAGAAAAATTCCATCTCTGATCACTGCCTGATTCTCTTTCATTTAGCAGATAAACAACTTGGAATATAGCAGTGGGCAGGGAAGAAGGAACATGCTCTCCTTGTCTCCAGCAAAGCTCTCCTTGATCCCAACAAAGGAGAACATACAGACTAGCCCTGAAGCAGATAAAAGATATGAAAATGGGGGAAATTAACATAAAAAAAACCCTGTACGGAGGCAGGAAAGGACAGTGGAGAGGGGAGAGGATGGAAGGTAAAAATCAAAGATAGATCACAAGCACCAGCACGCCAGAGTTCCCCATATTTCATTAGGATCACTCTTCTTAATATTGAGACTTTGGGATCCCTTGTGTTTTATTTGATACTACACTGATTCTGTCTGAGCCTGTTATGAAATTCTTCAATAGCTAATGAACAGCGCAGGAACAACTAGTTACTTGCAACTCATTCTTTTTTAGCAAAAACTAGCACATAACTACATTACCTTACTGCTGCAATTTAATAAGGCATAACATCACTGCTTCTGCAGTGTAATTCACTTTACTTTTATAGTGCAGGGTTTGGACTTACTAAATTACAGGAAGAATCACAGATTTGGAAGGGACTACAAGATCAATCTAGCCCAACCCACTGACACCTATAATAATCCCTCATGGTTTGTGCTGGCCCATGCTGTCCCTCATGTTCTGTGATGTATGTTGAGATGTCAACAAGGTGACCAGCAGTTTGAGCTTTACAAAACCTTACTTTTGGTTGAAATTCTGCAATAAGCTAAATTCCATTGTATATCTATCACAGTTGCTGCAAATATTGTACAGACTGTCAAAACAGACATCTCTACTATAAGAAAAACATACATTTCTAATTCAAGAAAAACATGTACAAATCAGGAAGCATCTCCTTTGTTTTTCAATAAATTAGACATGAATATGCAAGTCATAAAAGTGATACCTGCCAAGAAGTCTCTTTCCATTTTGATATTCACGATTGTGAGCTATAAATTGATCTACCCATTTGATAAAATTGTCTATAAAGACGATTTGTTCCAGCAGTTAAAAAAGAAATGTCCAATTCAGATTGACAAAGGCTTTTTCAACATTCAAGAAAATCAAAGCAGCCTGTTTTACATTATGATAATCTAAATATTCAATACCATCCAAAACAATTCTAACATTATCTCACAGCTGTGTCTTAGGCAAAAAGAAAAAACAAAAAACACACTGATCTTAATAAGTGAAGTCCTGTAAATTTATTTTCAAACTTTCTGTCAAAATTATAAAAAGTTAATAATCATTCTACAATAACATTAGCTATAATTTTTTAGGTATCCTTAGATCAGTCAGTCTTGACTCCTTAAGTTCTCCTTAGGTATCAGCACAATAATTGCTTCTTTCCAGCTCTCCAGTATCTGCCCATTTTTCAAAATAGAATTTATCACTTGCTGTAGAGGCAATCACATTTCATCCTCAAAAGATTTATAATATAATGCCAACAGTCTATCTGGTCCAGGCATTTTACCTTTCTTAGCCCTCAATGCTCAAACCTCAAACCACTACACCATGTTGTTATTGTGTGCCTTCAAGTCATTTCTGACTTGTCAATCTTGTAGTCAATTAGGATATTGCTACCTACTGTAACTGGGGACACTGGAACACCTTAAAAGTACTAAGGCTCTCTCTCAGTGAAATCATAAGAATAAATTCATATGCCACTGCCATTATTGGTGTAGAGTGGCTTTCTTGTCTATGAGGGCATAAGAGAATTTTACTAACCTTTGGAGTAGCTATACTATGTTATTCAAAATGAAGGACTTCCTCCCCTCTCTACAAATATTTCCAAACAGAATCTTTTGCGATGCAGTTGGACATCTGTTAATAATATTAAATAAAATGAGTGCTAACTCTATCAGTCAAAAATCTGGTTACATCTGGAAGTTTGACAACAGTCTTCAACACTTAGTAATAACGTCAAGAGAAAAACAGACTTAGTCCACAATGACTGTAACCACAAACATTGAGGAAAATTATGTGGGTATAAAAAGACTGAGTAGATACCCTCATAAGCCACAAACTAAGATGACTAAAGGATATGGGGACATTGGTTGAGCTTACTGCTAAACCATTATGTAATCTTATGGCATCTATAAATTGTCCATGGGAGGTAAATGGTAGGAGGAAGGAATCACAGAAAGAAGACGAAATTTTGGACACTTCCAAATCAAGGCGATGTGCTGTGGATCCTGAAAGCAAATCTGTTGGCTAACTTTTGAATGTTATAAAGACCATCCAGAAATCTCCTCCTCTGATATATTTGGAAACAGGAGATAGGAGATAGATGTGTCCTCTCAATTTAATGACCATATTGACTAGCAAATGACCAGTGTAGCATTATTCCTGATGGATTTTAATGAAACGGTAGAAGTGCATCTCATGGAATCTGGCCCCATATTGGGTTCCCCTATAAACACACATAGTTTCTGAGCAGAGAAAGAAGGTTGTACATCTTTAGTAATTGAGCAGTCTGAAATCACTCCAAATCAACAAGATCAGAGTGACTTTGTATCATCAGCAGAATCCACTGTGATTCTGGCAAATCTGACAAACTAAAAAATGAGGACAATATGAGAAATGTATTTCCTCAAGGTCCAGCCTGATATGAACTGTCCTAGCATGATTCTCAGCTCTTTTATATCCTGGAATATTGCTGGGTGGAGGAATAAGCATCTAGGCCCTATTTTTATTAATTTTGTAACTAATTATGATGTCCTGATATTTCAGGAGGCATGAATCACTGAAGAGTTAAGGCTAAATGATATTATATCATTCACATGAAAAGATATATCTAGTGAAAAAAAGGGAAGAAGAAATGATGGTTTAGGAATTCTTACATCTACCAAATTACAAGGTAAAATAACTAATTTAGCCCCATTAATGCAACTTACAATGGTAGTACTTAGAAATTTTAAATTGACCTCTTTCATTATCTTCAATGTATATCTCCCACTGTACCACATCAGATCACAAGTGAAACAAGACTATTTAAGGCTGGAAGATTATATAGCTAAATTAATTACACAGCATCCAGCTGTATCTATTATTGTGGCTGGGAATTTCAATGTACGAAGTGGCCAAAATGATAAGGTACTGTTTCTTCATTTTATACCCCCCTCCAATTGAGGAGGCACACCTTATTCCAGTTAGATGCTCAAAAAATAAAGGATATAGTTATGTGCGGCTATATCTAGTAAGCATGATTAATAAATTTCACCTGGTTATTTTAAACAAATTATAGAGGGAGATAAACTCTGCGTGAGAATATATTAGCAACAGATAATATAAATTCTGTTGTAGACTCATACCAAAAATTAACTGCTTCTCTGCAACCACTTTTGGTATATAATACACCCTATAGCTAACAAAATATAGGTCTAAAACATGGTGCAATCAAGAATGCATTAATATAAAGAAATTAATTGTGGAGAAATATAAATCATATATTGAGAGTAATCTATCTATAACTCCAAAAGATTGGTTTCTCCTGAAGAATATAAAATCTTAATTAAGTGGGGGGGAGGGACAAGCCCAATTTGAAATTTGGTACTGCTGAATTTGTGCTTCTGAGTGACAGGATTCTATTACATTCTGGAAAATATTATCTGGTGACTCATTTAAATGAAACTTAAAGATAGATTGTTACATTGTTACAGCATCTACTTGGGAAGTCTTTTTTGGTAATATTTTTACAGCAGAATAAATTGCATATTATGATATTTTCGGCGATAGAAGCAAATTACCTGCTTGGTCACCAGTTATGGAAGCTGAGGTACAAAAGTCAATCTCTTGATTAAAATTAGGTATAGCACTGGGGAGTGACAACATTCCTTTGGAGCATTTAAAACCAATTTTAAACTGGTGGACCCTGGTTATAGCTCAGTTATTTTAGTTGGATTATCAGACAGCTATTTTTTCAAAAGATTTGGGGGTTGGCAATAATAATTTCTATTTATAAGATAGGTGATCACTTAGAGCTCATGAACTATAGACCAATCGGCTTGCTGAGTGTAATCAGCAAATTATATGGGAGATATTTGCAGGCTAAATTATTGGACTGCTCAGAACAAGAAAATTTCTTGGAAGAAGAACAAGCAGGTTTTCGAGCCAAATGATCAACAACAGACCAAGGGCTTATTCTACAATATCTAGCTGAAAAATATTCTGCCCCACCAGTTGGAGCACTATATGCAGCATTTATTGACTTTAAATCTGCCTTTCATTTAATATCTAGGGATAAACTATGGAAGAAATAACAAAATACATCTATTGACATTGACTTATTTGTCAACTGTACAAAAATACGAGCCTTAGAATTAGATGTAACAACATGAAACATCAGACAAATGAAATTCCTACATCTAGGAATGTTAAGCAGGATTGTATCTTGTTCCCTTTATTATTTAATTTGTATATCAGTTCTCTGGTTAAATCCTCAAAGAGAAAAATTTTCCACTTATCCACAACTGGCTCACCACCCAATCTCAGTTCTACTGTTATGTGTTTTTTCTTGAAATATTCTACTATAAATGGGATATATGAGGGCCAAATCAGCTCTGAGGAAGCATATATAGAATATTGAACTGCAAACATTGGAATTTAGTCAGAAGCATTCCAATACTGGGTAATATGAAGGTATCATTTGATTTTCCTGATTATATCCCCAAATTAAAAGTTCCTAAATTTAAATCTTTTTTCTCCTGTGACACATTTCAACATGCTCCCAACAGCCATTTTTGGAAGGTAAATATAAATATTTTTTAAAAAAATCATGAGAAGCACACCCACCTATGTTTAAATGCAGCAACAGAGTCTCTTAACCATGTTTTATTATATTGTTTACTAGCTTATATAGCTGGTGTTGCCCAGGATTTTATTTTCTCATAGGTAATACTTCTTAGAAAGATTTGAGATCCTGTGTCTCTAATTGCCCAAACTGTCTTGTTCAGTACCTGCAACATTTTCCCTTATTCCTCAATCCAATCTCTATTCAGAGTTATTTACATAGAGAAGCTGGGTTCCTGAGGGAATACACTGGCCTCCTCCTTGCTGCTAGGCCTCATCTCCATAGCAACCAAACTATTCAAGACAAATTTGACTGAGGCCCAAGAGCTGTCTCACTGAGAATTCTAAAGGCTCCTCCCTAAACTGCAAAACCCAGGACTCTGTAGAACCTTCTTAGGCAGCCAATCATATGAGGTCTTTGCCTGACACAACCAATCATATGGGGTCTTCACCTGGCACAGACAAACAGACAAACTTTGACTTTTATATATTAGAAGATTTTATCAAGGTATCAACTCCACATTATCAAGTTAGAACTCTTAAAGTTACTTGCCTAAGTTGGATTTATGCATAGTGCTATTCTAACTTTAACGTCTATGAGAACGCTTAGAAGAAGATCTCTTCTTATCTAATAGTTTGAGAAGACAACCTTATCAAGAAATACAGGGAATACTGAACAGGAACTATCATGGCTTCAATTGTGGATTGAGATATTCAAACTAAAAAGGACTGAGAAAGGTCTGAAGACATACTTGAATACTTTTTGCACTTTTTGGATGAATTTAGACAAGCTAACTCACTTACTGAGAAAAAGCTTGAAGCCCACTGAAAACAGCTGTCACAATTGTTACAAGAGCTAAAAGATAGGCTTAATGAAGATGGGGATTTAAAATCACAACAAATGGTTGAAATGATACTCTGGCAACCTGAGAAAAAGAAGATGCAATACAATTGCTACAAGAAATGACGTCTAATTTTGGAAATACTTCAAGGTGAGAAAAATACACAGAAAGTGATAGAGAAAGCTAATTTAGCCAATTTTGGAAAGATAAAAACACAAGGGATGCCATAACTCTACAAGTAATCCTGAAATCGGATGCCCAAAATTATGGTGACTTGACATATGATAAGTAGCCTGTAAACTTACAAGAGGTTTTCTCTGGAAAAAAGGAGAACAACAACATTGTTGATAGACATCATTGATAGACTTAATTTGTGGACAGGCTTCCCAGGAAAAATATCCTTTTTAGCTAGATTAGATCTGAAAAATTAATGTTTATCAATAAGGACAAAAGACAAAGATTACACATAGTTGCCTTGACAAAAGGCCTTTTAGGATAACTTTCACATGACTCTGTTTCTATAAGGAAAAAGAAAAACAGAGAGAAATAAAGGAGGAAGTAAGAATCTATTGATGAAAATGGCTTATGATTTACATCTTGTATAAATGGTTATTAATTACTTATATATGATTTATGAAATATAGAGAGAAGTAAAAGTAGAAGAAAGTGTTTGATGATGAAAATGATTCATGATTTATGGTTTATAAAAATGTTTTATGATTATGAATTATTAGTAATAAAAGTTATGAAAAGATTGAGGATATTTTATGATGTGAGATATTTTTTCTTATATTCCTTATCGTTAATTTTAGTTTCATTACTTTTTACTATTGCAAGAAGAGTAGTTGGAAAATAATTTTAATTTCTGTGTTGCTTTTAAATAAAGACATTTATTATCAGAAAATTATTTTTAAGAATTACTGATTTTAATATATAATAGAATAAGAATGTTATTAATGATTAATTGTTAAGCAATTATTAAGTTTTTAATATGATTTTAATAAATAAGTTAGAATTATTGATAATGTACTTAAATTTATTAATTATTATCACATTGTCAGTTTAGATTTAGTATGAAGAACAGTAGGCAACAAGTACTTACTTTTAGTCTATGATCTAATGGTTAGCTCTTACTATTGGATTACTACGCACCGTTTGCAGCAAGGACAAGAACCACTTTTTTAGTTATATTTAGTTATATGTGCTGTTCTGTAGTCTAATTTATAGTTGTAGTTTTGCTTTCTTTTTTGTTAGTTTATTGTGGTGTAGGTTATTTCACAGTCTATTTTCTTTTGTATTATTTTGCTTTACATATAGTTATTATGTACATTTTTATTTTGCTGTTTTTCTTGTTCTTTTTATGATTCAATAAAAAAATATCAATTCTACATTAATAACCCCAATTTTACAAAAAAAAATTCCAGGGAGGTTGGTAAGATAACATGAGAAGCGAAGGTGGCTAGATTTTGTGCCTCTGTCATTATTACCCATAGACAAATATTAAAAGGGCATATATAATTAGGAATTTAGATATTCTTGGTATATTGAAAGGGTATATACTATATCAAATCTTTCTAATCTTATATTTTTATATTTTGGTTTTCTATATAAATGCTGTGTACATTTATACTGAGTGTATACTCAATACTGAGTGTATGTTGTATGAATTTTATCCAACAAAAAGTCAAAGATTTGATAATTCAAAAAAGCTGCATTGAGAGATTGGCAACAGAAGGATAAGAGATTAAAATCTTTAAATATGTACTGGGTCCAATACTACAGAGAAGAAATTATATATTTCTGACACAGCGATTAAGAAAAGCAGGAATTAATTATAAGTGGAGGAATGTAGAAGGATTTTCTTTTCTTTCTTTCTGCAAAAAAAAGTCAACTTAACTTTGATAAGATAAGCTGCGATATTTCTGGAAGAACATGATGAAGCTTTAAAGAAAGAGCTGAATGAGCAGAAGAAGAAATACAAGAAAAGGATAAAAAGAATAAAAGAATAAAAACTAGGAGCTGCAAACAACACAGAACCAGAAGGAAGAAAAGGAGGATGGAGAGGCACAACAGATTGTATCTGAACAGGACAAAAAATATCAAGAAAATCTAGCCCAGAGTACCAAAATTGTGTGAGAAGGTGAAGAGATAACAAAATAATTTAGCAAAGATAGACATGACACTGCTGAGCTGCAATGTTCATAGTCTGAATGCACTGGCAAAGAAGCAGAAGATATTTTATTATCTAGAAAAGTAGAAACTGGATGCTATTTGTTTATAAGAAATACACATGAGACAGGAAGATAGTAAACATTTAATTAATCCTAAACTAGGGAAGTGTTTTGTTTCAGCATACAAGGAAAAAAAGAGGAGTGGTGATATACATATCAACAGACAATTTTCCCCGAAAGATGTATCTCAAGATGATTTGGGATATTTTTTAGATGTAGGGATTAAAATTCAAGATGAAATCACAAAGGAAATTGCCTAAGAACTTTCTAAATTATATTAACGATTATGCACTAATAGACATCTGAAGATATAAAAAGGGGAAAGAACAAGATTTCACATATTTTTCAGAATGACACAAACCATGGTCTAGAATACATATGTTCTTCACCTCTAAAGTTCTCCTGAAAAAGATTTAAAAAATAGTAATCCTTCCCCAAACTATATCTGCTCATAGTCCAATGTTATTAACAATGAGAAGTATGAAAGGTATTAGTACCAAAAGAAGGACAAGATTTGACTGAAACCTTTTATGGGAAATGACTGGAAGACCATTGTATTTTGTGGAGGTGTAGGATGAGGCCCGACCTCAGTTTTTTCCTCCATGCTCTAAGTTCCTCCATGTTCTTTGCATGTCTTGGAGCTTCTGCAATGTTGAACAACCTTGTCAAAGCCTTACTGAAATAAATATGTACAGAGCATTACCCTAATCTACAAAGCTTGTAACTGTACCAAAAAAGTAGTGCAATCATTTTGGCATGACTTGTATTCAAGAAACCCATCCTGCCTCTTAGTAATCACATCATTCCTTTTGAAGTGTGCACATATTGATTGTTTACAGACCTATTCTACAAATTTCACTGGTATTGATGTTCACTTGAGTAGTTCCTGCCCCCCCCCCTTTTGAAGATGAGGAAAAAACTGGCCTCCTCCAATCTGCAGGGACCTACTCTCTTCCATGAACTCCCAAAGAGTATTTACAGTGGCTCTCAGATTACATTTGTAAACCGCTTTAGTACTTTCAGTTGCCGTTCATTCAGCCTTGGAGACCACAGTCCCCTTGTTGTATGCCTTCAAGTCATTTCCAACTTAAGGCAACTTTAAGGTGAACCTATCAAAGGGTTTTCAGGGGCTGAGTATGTGTGATGCACCTAAAATCATCACTGTATCATTTATATACTGCTTTGTTAAAACAGCTCCACTGGCTCCCAATCTGTTTATGGACACAATTCAAAGTATTGGCTATGATCTATAAAGCCCTATATGGCTTAGGTCCAGGCTATCTGGCAGACCATATCTTCCTGTATGTTCCTGCTCAGGCCCTGAGATCATCAGGTGAGACCCTTCTTTGAGTTCCATCACCTTCATGGTTGGTGGGGACTATATTCTAACCTGACCCTGACTCCAAAAAATAAATAACTAAATAAATGGTGGGGTAGAGGAGGCAAGAGGAGCGCGGAGAACTAGTGGTCGCCCTCCCTGGACCGGTGTGACTGCACTGGAGGCAGGGAGAATGGGAGGAGCAAGCAGGGTGGGAATGGGGTGGGAGGGGGAGAATGGGGGGCAAGCAGGCACCCCGCAAACAATCAAATTAGCGAAAGTGAAACCCACAAATGTGGAGGGAGAACTGAATGTCACAACAATCACTAGGCTGGGGAAGAGGCTTAAACCCCCCTTTGAATCCAGCTTTGTACCTGCAGACCATGAGGGAGAGCAGTTTTAGCTTCCTCTTAGTCCTGTAAGTCAGTGGGGTGGAGTGAAAGTAAAATCTGCTTGCTACCCCCGCTTTGCTGGTGCAGCTAGAGGAGAGGGCTTTAGCTTCCTTCCCATTCCAGTAATATTAAAACGAATGAGAGGATAGAGAAGAGGCTTGAAACCTGTATTCAAATCCAGCTATGCAACTGCAAATAGTGAAGCAGAATGTCTTAGCACGTTGAACAGGGTTAGTGCAGTGAGGAGAAGCTTAAAAGCTTGCTGCCAAGAACGAGATTTCAAGTGTTCCTTAGTTTTTCATCAGCCATTGGTTTGCTTTTGATATGACTGAGAAGAGCAAGACTCTGCCCCCTGCTGAGTTAATTGAGCACAAAGAACTTTGTACCTTGAACCTAGACCTGAATCACCTGGGCAATCATTAACAACTTGTTCTTATTCTATTCTATGTTAAAACTTAGTAATTCTAAAAATTACTTTGCCTTACTTCATTTTCTTACCAGTATGTAGCCTGTATGTAACTACAGCAGGTCCCCCATATCCTCTGGACCAGTATTCACTATTTCACTAATGTACAATCCACTCCAGGGCCACAACTGCCACTGCCAGCCAACTTCCTTCCTTTTCTTCTTCCTTGTGCTACTAGCTCCCACAGTATCAACATGCTGGATGCTCCACAGAAGAAGGGGAGAGGGAGAAGGGGACCAGGCTGCCTGCACTGAGCTCCCAAAAGTAGCCTCTTCATGGCTGCTAAATCTGGTGGGAGGCCTGTGTGCCTCTCTAAGACAAGAAAGGAGTGTCAATCTCCTTCCTCAGCCAAGAGAGGCACATGGCTCCCTACAGCTGGGCTCCCTGTACCTCTCTAGGTACAGCTGGGCTCCCCGTACCTGTCTGTCTTCTCCCTCACCCAAGTGAGGTGTGTGGCTCCACACAGCCAAGCTTCCCACACCTCTCACAGCTAGGGAAGGATTGCAACTCCTTCCTTGGCCAAGAGGCATGGAAGGTCTGGCAGCATGGAGCCATGTGCCTCTCTCAGCCAAAGAAGGAGTCTCCCTTTTCCTCAGCCAAGAGAAACATAGGAGCTCTGCCTATGCAGAGCCATGTGCTTCTCTCAGCTGGGGAGAGAGGGGCGGAAGCTCAGAACCACACAACTCTCTCAACCAAAGGAAGAGATGGCACTCCTTCAATCAAGAGAGGCATATGGCTCCATGAAGCTCAGTCTCCCACCAGATTTGGCACCCAGGGAGGGGGCAGCCCACCAAGCCCAGGCAGGGAGAAGGAGCAGGGAGTAGTTGCACTGCCTCCCTTTCTAGTTGCCTCACTTAGCCCTGGGGGGTGGTCAAAATATAGTGTTTGGTATTATCTGTGTTTGTTATCCATAGTAAGTCTGAGAACATAACCCCCATGTGTTATGGCCCTGTATACCCCCCAAGATTGATATGGTTTAATTGGCAAATATTATTTAATTGGCACTACATTAACTATGTATACATTAACTATGTGTAATTAAATTATGTATAAAAACAATTATGTATAAAATGGAACCTGAAGTAACTGGAAGGTCAAGCTGGAAAGATAAAAATTACTGACTGTAAATGTGAGATTGCAAGACAGGTCAGCCCATACCCGCTCTAGTCACAACCAAAGTCATTGTCAGGCAGATTATGGGGCAGGCCTGGAGATAATAGATTTAAGCTGAAGCTGGACATCTCTGTGCAGAAAAGGGAAGTTTCCACCAAACTGTGTTCCCTCACAGCTGGATGTTTCCCTATTTTGTCCCCCAAACCTCTCCACAAGAGCTATTACAACAGCCATTGCCCCTTTGTCACGTAACACTAAGACCATTAACACTATCCATACACCATTGTCTGTACTGCAACTGATATTGTCCACTCAGCTAGGAGAGTCATTCACATAATACTCAAAGGGTAGTTTTTGGATATAAAAACCCTCAGTTTTGAGCAAATTCAGTGCAGTCTCTCACCTTGCTGAATGCCACACTGTTGCCAAGATTCCCAAATGAGAACTGTCATTAGGTACCTATCTAAACCACATCTCTGCTTTTCATCACTCCTCACTGGACCGGTAATTATCACCCACACCCTAAAATTCCTCTATCCACAACTTTCCTCCTTTATCCTTCAGCTAGTCCTTGTGTGAACATGTGAATGCTTGGATCTTTTGCGTGTGAGTGTGAACCTCTCAATAAAACATATTTTTAATTTACATTTTGGATTCTCTGGTTGGTTCTTTCCTGCAAGACCCCATAAACATTGGTATAAAGATCTCATTAACTTACCCTCGTAGGCCTCCTAATTTTGAGTAATTAATTCCCCTCTGTCACATGGAGATACTGGCATCACAGGTGGACCCGTGAGTCACCCACATTTTGGGGTAACCTATGGATATGGGAGATCTACTGTATGTCCCTTGCCTCAGATTCATTGTTCCTGTTAACTTTAACCTATACCTAACTTCCAACTCATTCTTTTCTAGACTGTCTCCTACAGCACCTACCACTCTGTGTCATAAGATAGACTCCAAGTGTGACATTAACACTACAGTTGAAAATTACAGTATGAAGTCTTTAAAAGAAATATATTTTAAAACTGTTGACAAGAAACAGAGCCAACAACAGCTAATAAAACCAATGCACGTAGTAAAACAGTTGTATTATCTTTGCGCACATGTCCAAAGTTGCATAAATAATGTGTTATTAAAGGTTAACTCATCTTGATAACAAATAATAAGTCATACATTCTAAATGTCTGACAAATGTAACACAGACCAAAATAAAGATGGCAAGACTCCAGCTGGCTGTGCCTTTGACTTATTTTAAAACAAAGACTGGTGTCTATTTCCAGAAGATCTATACCACCCTAGACAACACTGTACCAGTTATCTGCAACAAAGCTTTCTAGTAGAGTGGGAATACATTACTTTGTTTCTGATACTATTATTTACTTCACAATTTTAAGTTTACAGTTCAGATTGAAAAAGTACAGATTGGCAAGTCCATTTACTTCCTAGATCAAATAGTAATAAGATGCAAATTGCTATCAGTATCACACAGTAATATTAGTAATATAATACTGACTCAGGTAGACTGATGTGGGGGGGACATAACAGACCAATGCCACAGATGATAATTTGTTCCTAGAGGAAACCTACAGTACCAACTCCACTGTGAGGAAAAGTGCTCATCTCAGATGCCAGGAGCTGGAGATCTAAGGGAAGTAGCACCAGCAGTTCACCTGACTATTCTTCCTGTGCTTCCCTGACCATCATCCTCTATTAGAAGACTTTGTATGCCACAAAGCCTGCCCTGTGCCCTTAAGCTAACTCACTGACCTCAGATGCAGCAGATGAATATGTGCCTTCAGAAAAGTGTAGGATATTCATCCCAAACCCGCTCAATCCAGCAATACAGCTTCCATTAAAATTTAAGTTTCATCAATGATCACCTGGGCCCAAAATTTAGGACATACAATACAATTGGAATATTGGGAATGCAGCTGGAAAATGACACAGAAATTTACAATTGCCCTGAACCTAAAGGAAAACTACTTCAATATTTTCCACAGATGGTACGTGACACCAAATAAACTAAAAAATATGTAATACCGGCACAGGTATGTGTTGGAAATGTAAGACAGAGGTTGGAACACTATACCACTCATGGTGGATCTGCAAAAAAGCTAAGAAGTATTGGAATGACATACACAAAACAATAAGTAAAATCCTACAAACTGACTTTAATAAATCTCCAGAAATCTATTTGTTGAATATGCTCCACACAATTGACCAGAACACATTAAAAAACCACTGGAGGATCATACTATATATGATAATGGTAGCGAGAATTGAATACGCTAAACTACAGAAAAGTGAAGAGGTCTCTAATGAAGATCAATGGTTATCTACCCTGTCAGAAACAAACAATGCAGATATATTAACACAGAGGATTAAAGGCCTGACAGACAAAAAAATTGACAAAGAATAGGACCCTCTGAACCAATTCCTTCAAAATCAGAAAAGATAAAATTCGCCAACAAATGGTTTTTATTAGTTTGGTAATGGAAAAACATTACAAAACTGTGGTAACAATCTTTTGAATTAAAATTTCAAAGGGGGAGGTAATATTGCCTATACGACTCTTTGAAACAAAAAGGTTTCTTTAGGTTTGATAAACATGACAAAGATGTCAGTTTACACTATAATTTTTAGTTCACTTAGATTTGAATGTTCAGGAACAAACTTAATCAAACTCTTTTTTTGTGTAGTACTTTTAGAAATTAACTCACTAAGAGCATTTGGTTCTAGTAAGGATTGGAAGAAAGTTTTATGAAACTTAAATGAGCTACAAAATATTTTAAAATCGATGTTTAATTGAATGCATTTTATAACTGTTTATATTTGTAATAAAAAGTATTTAAAAAAATTAAGTTTCAGACAACTGATTTTAAAAACTTTTTAAATTTATGTGTATTTATGTGTTCTTCTCTTGTGATTCTCCCAGAACAAAGCCTTAACAGCATTCACAGGTCAAAATAAAAATAATCTTATTAGCATCTTGATGCATGTCTCCTTTTTCTTTGTGGATTCCATTGGATGCTTTCTAGTATTTACATTTTTGTCAATAGATTTTTTTAAATACCCTATAGGTGTCAGATTCCATCTGGTCCTAGAAGCTAAGCAGGGTGAGTCATGATTAGTATTTGGATGGGAAACTGCCAACAAATACCAGGTGTTGTAGGCTGTATTTGCAGAGGAAAGAACTGGAAAAGCATCTCTGAGTACTCCTTGCCTAAGAATTTATGGATTCCCCATAAATCAACAGGTGACTTGAAGGCGCACACACAGACAGAATCTGTTGTTGTTGTGTGCCTTCAAGTCACTTCCAACTTGTAGCGACCCTAAGATGAACCTATCACAGGGTTTTCTAAGACTGACAGTGTGTGATGCACCCAAGATCACCCAGTGCGTTTCCATGGCCAAGCAGGGAATTGAACCACAGTCTCCAGGGTCACAGTCCAATGCTCAAACCACTATACCACGTTGGCTATCTATGCTGAATCTACTAATTGTTTCAGAAGACAGAGGTATGCACTCCTGTGTTGCAGAGGAACATGATACTACCACTAGAAAAGCTGGAAGCAATCCAACATAATGTTCTTTCTAGTCAAATTTCATGCAACATTATGAAAACTAAACACTAAAATCAAAAAGCATTAAGAACCTTTAAAAAACTCATTTTGCCTTTGTGGGAAGGGAAGAAGGGACACATTGGCCAGGAAGTGACAGCATAAACTCCTGTACAGACCATCTACAGTTTGAAACAAACCAGCCTCTCCTCCCATAATCATTCCAGGGGACACTAAATTGTTACCACTGTTTCTAGCCTGAGCTTCTGGGATATTAAGATATCATTTTTATATCAATAATTTGGCCTTCTGTACTCATTCCTGTCCACATGCTCGCGAGGCCCCCGGACAAGCACGCACACAGGCGCGGCCGACAATAGCCAAACCATTCAAATCCGGATCCAGGCAGGCCAGTCATTGCCGAATGCAGCTTCAGGAGACCTCAAGGCAAGTACCACGTTATGTATGTACGCTACTTACAAAAAGACCCCCTGCCCTACGGAGGCAGCTTGATGAGCGGACTATACAATTCTCAAGCACCCCGCGTTTGCATACTGGCTACTCTATTGACAATCTGGCTATAACTCAATAATCTAAAGTACTGACCTTTCAGAGGCTTTGTCTCCAGCCCCAAACTCATTGTTTACCCCAACTACAGACTAGCCTGCGGCCACAATTTTCCCTATAAGAACCCCTGACTTTGAGCGCTTCCTCGGATCGTTCTTGGCTTCCATCCCGCCTTGCTGTCGCTTTGTCCAGCAAGCCTTCCCCTCAGCCCCACCTGCTGAGAATCCACACTCCCCAGCTTCTTTGCTTCTTACCAGGCTTCAGGACAGGTATAGTATTTCCCATACCAAACCTCCTCTCAAAATCCCTCTATCCCACTCCTACCTTTATTTCTATAGTTCCTTGTGTGAGTGTGTTGCATACACGTGTTTGATTGTATTTCAATAAAACAGTTATTATTATTTTCAACATCTGCCTTATCCTTGACTCGGCCTGACCCCGCAGACATAGGGTTCAAGATCTCGCTACGTTATTCTGCCTCTCGCATTGCAAACTTGTGCTCTGTGCTAATTCCCTCCCCATTGTTCGAGCACATTTAGGTGTCCCTCTCGGGACCCCCAGAAATCAGGGTAACAAAATATTTCTGTCCCTTGAAGAATGGGTGAAGAAAAGAATCTTGTGTTATCAGCATTTGCAAAGAGATTACTAATGACCTATGAAACTGGAAGTTTTATAACTTTCATTGGTCTAGTATTAAACTGTATGCTCTGGCAGAAAGACAGCATATAGTTTAGTAGAAATCAAACAAAAACATGTAAGGTATGAATAAAATTGCAGTATACAATAAGCCAACTTAACACACACAATTCAAAACATTATTCCCTACTCCCCTAAAAGAAAGAATTTAAGACCTTCCAAAAGACACCCAAGCCAAGTCTATCAAACTTATTTGCCATAGACAATTAAAATGTGAATACAGTCAGCCCTCCAAACTTGCTAGCATTAGGGACAGGAGTCTCCCACAAAAATGGAAAAACCACATATATTAAAATGCGGGCGGGTGGGTGGGTGTGGATATGTGGAAAGGGAGCCAAGGCATGGTTGGTAGCAAGGGCACCTAGGTTCCTAAACGGGTCAGGAAAAGGAGAGGGAAAGGAGTGGGTCTGTATGGTTATCCTATACTTCCTCTCTCATCCATCTCCTCCTTTGGGTGTGGGAGGCGTTGGGAGAGTGTACGTGGTACTCAGAAAATGGGGTGCAAGCCATCTTTAGTGGCCAGACAGTAGTTGGTGGAGGTGGAGAAGGACCAGAGGTGAATTTTTAAAGAGCTGTGCAGCCTGGAAGGAAGGCTCCCACAAGGAAAAAAAATGCTTGGGGTGGGGGAAAAGGAGTTGAAGAAAATCACAAATAATCAAATGCATGAAAATTAAACCCTTGCATGTGAAGGATCAACTGTACTTTTAATTCTTTGTGCTTTTCTACAGGGGATGTGTTCATATGTATAGTCACAGATTCATTCTTCAAAACACTCTACTAGTGTGCCATTAATTCTTAAAAAATTAACAGATTCTATTTAGAGATTTTCTTTAGTTTAGTATCATTGGCACTTGCAAAGAACTTCCAATATAACTGTTATCAGAGTAACAAAAATTCTAAAGGTATTGTTCCTGAATGTTAACTCAAAACAAAAACTAGCTATGGAAGAAAAAAACCTCATAACAAAGCAATCAATCAATTTAGGTCCTCATCTGATAATCCTATGCTGTATTTATAAATGCATTAAATGAAAACTGCATTCAAGAAAATCATGTATGTTTGAACACTGAATACAGAAACGAAGGAAATAACTTGGTAACTCCCCACATTACTTAAGGCAGTTCAGCTCCCAGTGTACATAACTTACCCATACAATTTATAAATCAGTATCAAAGCTAAATATACTATGTCTCGCAACTAAAAGGAAAGCCAGGAATCAATATAATTAATAACAGAGTTAATGGGAAAACTAGGGAAGTTTTCACTTCAAGAGTATTGCATAGAATGTCCCAAATGGAAGCAAAGAAAATTAGGTGTAGCATAGTATTATCTATGCCAAAACCAGATCTACTCACAACACATCTACTTACAGGGCAATCCTATATATGAATATTCAAAAGAAAATCCATTTAGCGCAGCTCCTGTCACATGTACATATGGCTGGAACTGCAACTTTAATCTATTCTGTTTCAGAATATAAATACATTATTTCCTAACTATACCCATAGGAATCCAGAACTTCACTACTTTCTTTCTTCCACTGATATTTTAAAACCACACTAATCCCTTTATGTGCAAGTGTTTGCTATTCCAGAATTCAACTCCAAGTCCCAAGTGTATGTAACAAACAAGTCTGACTAAAAATAATACTCCGTCTCCCTCATAGTATTACAAGTACATAGTTTTCTTAGAAAAAAGGAGTGCCATGTGAATTTCTAACCGATATCATCTAAAAATAGATATTTAAAAATAAAATAAACTGTTGACTGTTCAAATTTATCAGTCTAAATAAGCCTCAGCTACATGATGAACATTGCTCACTTGAGGAAATATGCCTAGTTTCTCAACTTAGAAGGTTTTCTATGTATCCTTCACAATCTAGACAAACTGTTGATCCTACAGCTTGCTTACATTTATATCCAGCTCACAAACACCATTCATATGAAACGCTGGTTTGAAGATCAACTTCCCCATTTGTTTAAAAATTAGATTTCAGATATTTTTAATTGATAATGTTTCTGACTGCAGTTTAGTTACCAAGTTTCCACTCTGTTTATCATCTGTTCTCTATGACCGCGCTAATGAATCCAGGACTCAACATCAGAGAATTCTAAGCAGAAGGACGGCTACAATTTCTTTAACAGGAGCACAGCAAATATCCATGGGAGATACTTCCATTCATCATTATGCCTCCTCCATCTTAGGAAACTTAGTTCTATTTTCGCCTGCTGTGCAGTTGTTGAAACACTGCTTCAGTGTAAAAAGTAGCAGTCCTCTGTTAAGCTACTAAATGTTAAGTTTCTATTACTAAAATATGACCAGGTGGCATGGTACAGTTCTCATTTTCTCCCAGCCGTTCAGGACTTTCCTTTCGAACGCTCCCACTGCTCGCCTCCTTTGCTGCAGCGCGTCATCCCGCTCCCTCCCTCGCCCTTGTCAAAGAGTCCTGCGGGCTTCTTTCTCCCCAAAGCGCGCTTCCCCGCCCCCGCACCATCCGAGGCCCCGCCCGCCCTCCGCAACCTCTCACAAGAGTTCGTCGTTTCGCTGCCTGCCACCGCCATCCAGAAGACCGGTTCGCCTCCGATCTCTCCACCCTCTCAGCTGCCTGCTGGACTTCAGCTCCTCCCCAAGCTGTCAACAGCTGAAGAGGTGGGGAAGAAGAACGCAAGCGAAGAAGAGCTGGGTGTAATGTAAACGAAACCCGGAGCACTCTTTTTTCTTCGGGAGAGCTCAGTGTTGAGTGCCCCGAGAGGACTACGACTAAGGCTCCCTTTCCTGGCAGGGCGAGAAAGAAATTCGCCCACTTAGTTTCCGGCTGACTTGTCAAACGTCCAGGGGTCTTTTGAGACAAAGAAAAGTAGGAAAGGGAATTAGCCCTAAAACCACAGAAGTTATCCCAGCTGTTAGAAGCGCAAAACAAAAATGTAGGCTTACTGAGAAGGCACCGGTACCGTAATGCGTCTGACAAAGCCTCTCCCCAGCGTGGAGAAGAAAAATGGGCCACTAGGAAAAGCCAAACAAATAAGAGCAGCCACATACTGTCCTCTTCTACCAGCGAGAAGACCTCTATGGATCACCCTCCCGCCATTAAAAATCCTGCCACCGGGACTCTCCCAGGGCCCCTTCTTACCCACAGGATTGAAGCCCCGTTGTCTCCATGGCTCGCTTTAGGAAGCGGCCTCTCTTCAGCTTCGTTCTGAATGAAGGTGCAACAGCCACAGCTTGATCAAATTCCAGTTGGTACTTGGAAAAAAGCTGAAGTTTGTTTTGAAACGCGCATGCGCACACTCAGCGACGCCGATTGCTATCTTTGCACGTTGGTGCTGCTGCTGTTCTTCATTCACAGTTTAATCACTCTAGTTAAGGACACTTGAGCCGTCCTGCCCTCCCATCTGTGCGAGGAGCTTAAACGAGGCAGAGCACAGAGAGTAAAGTAACTGCTAGTTTTTGCCTGGAGTTCAGAGAGCAAATACTGAAGCAACGCCGGTCGCCACTCCAAGTCGGTCTAGGGGGAGAGAAGGTCATACGAAGGAAGCTTCTCCGCTTGTGGTATGGGCAAGAAAACCCACTGGATAGCTTAGCCGATAACTCAGCCGCAACTCGCTTTGCCAGACGGACGGCGGTAGGTGCACGGGGGAGGGAAACTATGCAATATTTAGGTTTCCAGAAGATACTTTGTTTCTAAGCCTGAGTAAACCTGCTTAACGACGTGAAAGTACGGGCAATGGCAGCAGAGATCTGCAAGTCAACAACATACACCTCAGTTGCGTCAAACGTACTACAGAATGCACAAGGCAAACTATTAGAAAATGCAAATCGGTGCATCAATTATATGTAAAAAAATAATAATGCCAGTTACGAGAGTCCCAGAGTCTTGCTTGCTTGGAATATATGAAATACATCTGAGCATTTTTATTTTTATTAATACTAAGACTGCGGTATCGTAAAGTATACTTTTATGAGCAACTCCCATTTAACGCGATGGGGCTCCCTGTCCAACAAGCATGCATAAATTTAGGCGGTAAATGAACACAACAGGGCTGGTAACCCTGCATTTCAAAGGGATGATTGACCCGCAGCACCTGTCTCTGAAATTAAGCTCTGGGAATAGTACAATCGCTCCTATAAAGCCAAAAGCTGCTCAGATCCAATTACTTTGTCGTTGTGCAGAGCTGTCACGCGGCAATTCCCACCCAACAGGGAAAGGCGAGCTCCTCAGTCTCAAAACCTTGCTCTTAAGGCGCCAGACAGTTTAGGTCATGGTGGGGGAAGTGGCACTGGCGCACCAACCGCAAACTGCGTTTTCATGTGGTTGCCAAGGATAAACGCACACACGGCGACGGGGGAATTTCGCCACAATACAGTAAAAGATAGTAGGCAGTGCGGATCCAGGTACTTCTCCAGTGCTCAAGAGCAAAACTTAATCAAACCGCCTGAATCAAGAGGAAACTTTGTTTACATAACCCAAACACTGCACAGGGAAGCCATAATAACCTGCTCTCCAGACCACAAAAAGGGAGTTTGATAATAATTCCAATGGTTGTTCAATCTGGTATCATCTGCACCGTGCTGTATAAATTAGGCTGCAGGTACCGGTTCTTTCTGTCTCTTCCACATCACAGATACTATGATATGAGCTGGGATAACAATTTCTAAAGACTAACATTTACTGCAAATAGAAAAAGTTGTTCAGAATGTCCTCTGATTTTACTTTGAGAAAAGTTGTACTCTAAGAACATGGCAAGAAAAATATCAACACTTTATTTAAAATGTATTTGATTAAAGTACTGATATTTTTCTTGGAAGAAATTATAGTGTGAATACTACTGTACTATAGCAACTTAAATGGTAACAAACTCTGTAAGATAGTTTACACTTAAAGTTAAAAAATAAAGTTGAATATCAGATGGCTTAAGAATACTTTTTAAAATGAATTTTACAAATCGAATCTGGGCTTGATTACTCTGAACTAAATAGCACTGAGTTCAGTGGACCTTGATCCTATATAGGTATATCTGAGATTGCAGTCCTAGGGCTTTTTCACATGTGTCTAGAGCAGCCACTCCAAGCACTATGCAGCAGCAGAGACCATCATCAGACAATTTTAAAGAAGTCTTTTTTTTAGAAGGGAGTGTTCTCACCCTGAGATTCCTCCCCTCTCTCTGAGGCTCAGGGGAAAAGGACCGTGTCCTGACATCTAGGAATGCTTTAGTATGGCTATAGAAATGGCCAATGGTTTGAGGGTTAAAATGGTTCATTTATAGCTATACCATATTCTGAGATAAAGAGTAGAATGCTAGGTTGGTGAACAGAAAGACAGCCATTCAAAACTTGGTCCAGGTGAGCATGCCAGCTTAGCTTGTATCACACCCCTGGTTGGATGAGGTGGCGGGGGGGGATTTCTCTCAGCTTTGCCCACACTGTGCAGCAGCAAGCAGGACCTGGGGGTGAGGAGATAAATTTTACATAGCCTACTATCTTTCTGTCTCTCAACCAGGTGCCCTATCCCAGTGCTATTTAGTGGTGGTCCCTGGACCAGTGCTGATGTGTGAGGCATTGGCTGCTGATCCCTATCATATTTCCAGGAAAGAAAGAAATTATTTTATCCAGTGGATAAAAAGATAATGCTAAGCATGCAACAGCTCACTATCTGCAAAGTTTGGCCCTTGGCAAGTAAAATTTCTCAGATCTATTCCAATGTGGGCATTATATTAATAATATACACTTAAAAGGATAAAAAGCTGTTCCATAAGGTACAGTTGAAGCAATACAGCTCCCTCTTCAATATCTTTTCCTTAAAAATATTAACTTCTAAAGCCTGTTGATTTTTTTTTTAAAAAAAGTCATATACTACTACTATATTGATTGCGTTTGCCTTCCTCTGTGCCTGAGACAGTCAATCCCACTTTTGGGAAATGTCAGGATATAAATAAAGTTGACAACAGCGACCATGAGTGATGTTCCTATACCAGTTGTATAGAACAGCAATATATAGATTCTATTAAAGTGAATTTGCAGTAAGTATGAAAGAAATCTGCATGATCACACTCGACAGCATGTAGCTCACAATCCCTCTCAGGCCTGCAAACAACAACCCTTCCTGCCACAGTTCCCTTCCAGCTACAAGGCTTTCCATATATCCATCGTGGCTTAATAGCTATTCAATAGATTCATAGCATTAAGGTATTATATATTATAATGTAAATTTTCATTAAAAATAGTTTTTAATACAATACATTTATGGAATTATCTAATTTCCTATGAAGTGTTCTGGATCTCACAGTTGCAGTGATATCTGGTCTAGTGACTGTCGTGATGAACGGCAGTTTCAGTTGCTCACCAGTAGTGGTGGTTATCTTCTAGTAGGCCATACACACCCACACTTCGTTATGGTTCAATTGGCAAAATGTATATTTAATTGGCAAATATTAATTGGCATAAATATAAGTTATATCCTGCTATGACTGTGTAGCCATGCTGGCCAAGAGATAAAAAACGGGTTGAACACATGCAAAAATAAGGTCAGAGGAGACCTCAAGGTGTAGTCAGGAAATCACCAGGAAATTCCTGTGATAATGGACCTACAGGTAGCCTCCAATGACTCAACCTGTAAGAAACAATAGTGTCTGAGATGTTCCCACAGGATGGTTGATTGTCTTAACTACTATCCCTCTGACCAAGCAAATTTCCCTTTTGTCCTCACACCTGTCCAACAATTAAGGAACTATCAGCATTACAATTAGCCCTTTATCACCTAACACTAACACCATTAGTTTATTCTGGATCCCATTGTCCATTCTCTGGACTCCATTGTTTACTCTGTCAGAGAGCCATTATACCTTAGCCCTCTAGGCAGAAAAAAAACCATCCCAAACTCCACCACTGTTTCTTCACTTTTCTGTCTTTGGCTGATGAGAAAGCTCCTGTCCTCCAATCCATCCACCTGCTCCCAAATAATGTATTATTGAACCTGGGTCTAAGCTTTTCTTCAGAATGTGACTTCTGTGCTGTCACTCTCCTCTTCACAACACAGTACTAAGTCATCGATGTAAACTGGTATATATGCCCATTGGCTCCTCCTCTACCTAGTATAGGCATCTGCCTTTTCTCTGGTAGAGCCAGATTTAGAAGGTCTCCATCAGTTTTCTCATTTCAGACCATAATAGCAATCTTTAGCCCATAAATGCTTTGTACATACTTTGCCTGCCTCTTCTGGGTATATAAACCCTCTATTTAACTATACAAGCATGAAATTGTAATGTCAAGGTGCTTGACTAGGATCTTCCTGTCGGCTGCTGGACTCAGCATGACCCTGATGGTGGTACACACTGGTTGGATTGAAAGTTCCATCATAGTCCTTATATTTTGGAGGAAAACCTTTTGCTACTAATCTGACTTTGTAGAACTCTATCTCCCAATCTGCCTTGCACTTGGCTTTGTGGTTGAGGGGAGCAGTTTTGTTAGAGCACATCCCATTCTTATGTAGTGAGTCCATCTAATCTTGTGTTTTTCTCATTCACATGTCTGCTTTGAACTTAGCAGAGCGCTCTCCTTCCAGGTTGTTGTCTCCTCAAAATACTGTGCTTTGGCAGTAATAGTAACTGGACCTGGCTGGGGGCACCCCTTTACTGATCCTCTCATACCTCCTAGGTTCCTGCTGATGTCTTGGCTTCAGACTGGGCTCTTATTTCGTGCCACTGGTCTTGATGCCAGGTTCAGCTGCTCTGGTAATCTCTTCTTTCTTCTTTGGTGCCATGTATTCCTCTTCTCTGGTCTCATGGGGTCATGGCCATCACCTCCATTGTTCTAGGCCTTGCTGTTTAATCAAATGCACACTGTAGCTGACAATATTGCAGTGGAGAATAAGAATACTGTAGTCTTTATTGCAGGGGTTGTATCCCACAAGGTGGTTTCTGCCCCAACTATCAATACTACTATTGATACTACGCGTAGTATTCTATATGAACACTAGTTTAGTAAAACTAACAAGTATAATTAAAGTTAACATTTGTTGCATAATCTTGATTTTATGAATGTATAATAAAAATATTTCAATTAGTAAATAAGTATACATACATATATAGATAGATAGATAGATAGATATTAGTTGATATCTTTACTACAAAAACTACATGAATTAACCAAATTAAAATATTTCTAATATCTAAAAAATATATAGTATCAGTATGTTAAAAAAGTTAGAATATAGTAACACACTGAGATCATGTATAGTTTTCTTTAACTCATTTGCATGATATCAAGTAATAAATTCCTCTACTCAAAGCAAAGCAAAAAAAGTAAGAGCAAGTTCAGAACCCCAAAATCATAGTTCTACCCTCATTTTCTCTCAGATATTCAGTCAATTGCCGATTTTTTTCGAAATCCTTTTCTTGAGAGCCTTTTAATCTATCTGTCAGTCTATCCATTTCCACAATTGTCATCAATCAATCGAGTCATTCATTCATTGTTGGGATTTCTGTTTTCTTCCAGTATTTTGCGTAGACCAATCTTGCTCCTAATAACAAATATTGAATTATTCTCTGCTGTTGTTTATCATAGCTGGTATCTTCCTGCCAAACTCCCAATAGAAACAATTCTGGGGACTTAGTGATCTGGTATTTCAAAATTTTTTGAATTATATTCTGTATGATCTTCCAAAACTGTTTATCCTTTTCACAAGTCCACCACATACAGTACAAAAGCCAACATGATCGAAACACTTCCACCAACTATTATTCATCTCTTTATGCATCTTAGTCTTTCTGGAGTAAGATACCAGCATAGCATCATTTTATTATAATTTTCTTGTAGGTCATAGTAGAGTACGTTTTTAATTTCTTTGTTCATAGTTTTTCGCATTGATTCATAGATATTGAATATTCAAAATTCTTTGCCCAGTTAATCATATATTCCTTCACCTGCTCTTCTTCCATCTCCATTTTCAACAAAAATTTATATGGATTGACAAATGTTCTTCATTATCACATAACAGAACTTTGAAATCCAATTTGGACTTTTCAAAGTCTTTATTCTTTTTGTCTTCCAGAAATCTTAGATAATATTGTCTGTATGAGAGCCGTTGTATTGTATGACCTTCTTCCTGGAGTTGTTGTGTTGTTTTCATCGCATAGTCTTGCTCTCATTTCCTCAACAATTCATAATAAGTTAGCCATGTCTAGTCCGCTCTCATTTCTGTTCTGTAAGAAGCTTCTTCTGGTGAAATCCAAAGTGGAGTCTTCAGACATAATCTCTGTTTATATTTAGTCCATATTTTTAAGAAGGCACATCTTGTACAATGATAATTGGAAGTTACATTTTCATACCATAAACACATGTGCCGTCCAAATCTTAGATCATGTGGATTGCATACTCCTGTCAGGCAAGTGGCTATGCTAATAGCAATGTTGCCAGTAGGATCTCCCATGCCAGACAGGCTGTTGCTGAGGGGCCAGACTATATGTGCCAAACAGCTGCTGGGCAGCAGCAGTAATGGAACGTGACACTGGTGGAGGATCTCTCAGAGACAATGGCACTGGCACCACAACTAACACTATTTAGTACTGCACAGAGGGGTCACAATTAACCTCTTTTTGAATATCTTTTACCACAAAGACCTTGTGATGAAACAATCCAAACTGAAACAAGAGATAGTGACAGAAGATGAAACTCCCAGGTCGGAAGACACTCAACAAGTTACTGGGATATAACAGAGGACACCTTTTGAATGTCACCCCATGCAGTAACTCATGGTATCACCCCCATGAACCTCCTCCAGTACCAGACCAGACAGAATCTTTAGTAATTTTTTTTGTACTAATGTTCCTTGTAAATTGTAAATCCATATATCACTGAATGTAATGGCAATAGTAGTGACATAAACTACTAGCAAAATTAAAATTACACTTTTACAGTATCATTCACACAGCCTAAATGTATTCACATTTATATAGTTTCATGTGTTTCTGATGCCACTGCACTCTGCCCCATATCTGCCCATGGTCCAAGGAGGAGAAGGTATGCTTCACCCCACATCCGGACCACAAACTGTCAGTCAACCATAATGAGATAACTGTGGCAGAGAAGCTAGATTCCTTCTAAAATTCTTAATCTGAACCATTCCCTTCTTGTTGCCAGCTAACAAAGTAGAAGATTCTTCTTGAAACAAATTCCTTGAAAAGAAAGAGCTCTGAAGAGGTATTCACGTACCATTCTTATAGCTACTACTACCAAGTTGTTTGTTTACTCATGGATTCATATAGTAAGCAAGAAAGGTAAGTTGCTCATTTAACAAAAGCAATCATTAGGCCCAAACTCTGTGGCTGTCAGGGAATTAGGAACTGCCAGAATCTCACAGTAATCAGGTTTCCATGAAACCACCAAAACATTTTGCTTGAATTACGTCAGTTTCAAATAGAATAGTAAATAACAGAGCAACCTCTTAAAAGTATTTACACATCAATGTTCCAAAGCATAGATAAGCTCTTCCAAGTTCCCAGCCAGCCTTCCTTGACAGTGTGAAAAAAAAGCCAAAACAAAGATTTCAACAGGGATAAAAGCACATGACTTGGTATGGACCTTGTGGTCTTATTATTCAGGAATTCTATGATTCTACATCATTCATGGAGATGTCTGCATAGTTTTTAAAATAATGCTTGTTAAACATACCATTTTAAAAATATATAAAAAACACATAAGGAAAAAAGACAAACCTAAACTCCTAAACTTGGCTGCTATGACATCAGAGATCATTAGATGGTGCGAGTATCTAGGTGCATCCATTGCCTTCTATTTAAACAGTAGCTCCCACAGTTCATTTCAAGGGGCTGAGAGAAGGGTGACAGCATAGCTGCTTCCTGTCATTCCCCTTCTATTCCTCCTCCCCTCTCAGCATCCTGCCTTTTGAAGGGCTGCTCCTTGGCTTCACTCCCTCTTCCCCATGCCTCCTGTGCTTATATCCAGAGCCAAGCTGCTGAGTTTGGTTTTCTTCCTTTGTAGTTGTTTCTCATTATGTCCAAACAGCTCCTATGTGTCTCAGTGGTCTCAGCCTGAGTATGCTGCCAGGCAGTTCTCTTGGTAGGAGTATCCTGGATACACCCCACCACCACCAAGAGGGGACTGCCTGAAGTCCAGTCATCACTTGTCTTGCCTTGTCAAAAGAAAGAGTCCACATTGGCATGTTTCTTCCCATGATAGTAGGTGACTATAAAGGCATATGGTTGCAAGTTAAGGTACCATTGGGTTAGGTATGATTTAGTATCCTTCACGCTATGCAACCATTGCAATGGGGCATGATCAGTTACTAAGCAAAAAGTGGCACCCCATAAATAGTGCCTTAAGGCTTCTCTTTTTATGATAGGGTATCACAGAAAGTATCAAAACTTACTCTGAAGTTAACAGAAGTTTATTCCATGAGTTAGCATGAGCAACATAACATATGTCATGCCCTGGATAATGTGCACTCCACAAACTTTACTCAGAGTTGATCAGCAGTGTTTATTTGTAGCGAAGCAAGCAACACAGCACACTTAAAAGTTGCTGAGACTACAGCATACAAGATGATTACAGATTTTATACCTTTCATATACAAATTTGAGTGTGCAGAGTTGTGATTGGAGAGAATCATAAATTCAACATTATCCCACCATTCTAGATGTTTCCCAAACTCACAGTTGTTTACCTAGCTTTCATCCTTGAGGCTGAAACATGTTTCCTGCCTCCTTATCTGTGAACATTCCCAATTCTTACATAAACCTTTTGATGCTTTCGTTTTCCTCCTGTGATCTACTCCACGTCTGCCGGATAAATTATACCAGGGGGCAGTAAAGCAGTTAACCATTTGATTCATTGGAATACACAAGCGTGTTCCAAACCCAGTTGAATCAACCATTAACATTTGATACTTTGTAGAGTTCTGCTAATTCTAACAATGCCTATGTTACCCTGTGTACTGGGGGTCCCGGGGGGGACACCAAAATGTGCTCAACTAAAAGTGGGAGAAATTAGCTCAGAGCACTGCTTAGCGTTATGAGAGGCAGGGTAACATAGCGAGATCTTGAACCCTATGTCTACGGGGTCGGGTCAAGTCGAGTCAAGTAGCACACAAAAGTTGAAACAATAAATGATGTTTATTAAACACAAGCAAAACAGTGTATGCGACACACTTATACAAGATAACTAAAGAAGATAAAAGTTGGAGTGGTATAGAGGGATTTTTAGAGGGATTGCTGGTTTGGGTGATACTTCATCTGTCCTGAAGCCTAGAAAAATAGAGAGCGAGGCTGGGGTGTGATGTAGCTCAGCACGTGGAGCTGAGGGGAGGCTCACCAAGCAAAGCAGCAGCAAGGCGGGATGAAACTCGGGAGCGTTCCGAGGAAGGTCTTGGAATCAAGGGTTTTTATAAGGAGAATTGTGACTGCAGGCTATGCCGCACTTGGGGGAGACAGTAGATTTGGAGTTGGAGACAAAGCCCCCGAAAGGTCAGAATCTGAATGACTGAGTTATCGTAGTGGTTCTCAACAGAGTAGCCAGTATGCAAACGCAAGTACTTGGGTATTGCATAGTTTACCCATCAAGCTGCCATCACGGGGCAGAGGCTCTTTTCTAAGTGGCGTGCATACTTAATTAGAGTACTTGCCTGGAGGTCTCCTAAAGCAGCGAGTCAGCTATTTCTGGCCTGCCTGTATGGTAGTTTGAATATTACAGCAGTTAATGGCTGAGCTTGTTTGCGTGCTTGTCCAGTGGCCTCACAAGCACGTGGAGAAGAATAAAGAAGTGAAGCCGAATTATGATATCAAGAGGATATCTTTTAATATCCCCAAAGCTCGGACTAGCCAGGGCAGTAACAATCCCCCCCCCCCGAAAATGGGCGATGTTGGGAACAATGTCGGACATTTTCCAATCAAAAAGCAAAAATCAATTTAGAGCTGAATAGGGGCTTGCAGGTTGGTAGCCGTATCACTCCTCAGGAAAGGGAATTTCGAGAAGAGCAAAGGATTACTATCTTATAAAGACATTCCTAACTAAACCTAAACACAAGCACACAAATGGCAATAATGCAATAATAAACAATTAAACAATCCAATGTCCCGTCAATAGGGAACTGTCGAAGAATGAGCAAATGGCAGTAAAATAACAAATGCAAAATGAAGCAGTCAATGAAATACAGTAAGTCCAATGCATGGGTCTGGCAATGAAGGCAATCCAATGAGTCAACGGTTCAATGTGGAATAAAAGTTCGTAGTCCGGGGGAGGTGAGGTGCAAGCAAAAGTCTTGGCACCCCCCCCTCGCAACAGGAAAAGTCTTTTAGCTGGAGCGGGGTGAGCAAAGCATAAGTCCATCTAAGCAATGGAGCAGGAACAACGACAAAATGTCCAAGTTGGTGCAGCCTGGCTTGCTGCAAGTTCAGGAGCAAAAGAGTCTTTGCAGAGTTTGGAGCCTGGAATAGTCCATAGGTTTCCTCGGGTCAGCAAATGGTAGCAGGAACGGCAAAAGTTCGTTGTGGCATGCAGAAGGTTGCGTGATCACCTTCCCTCATAGTCACGGGTGTCGTCGAAGCACTAGGAATCTCCAAGTATCGGCCATCAGATGGAGCGGCAACTTTCTTCGCCCCCCCCCCACGGTACTCGGGGGCGATGGTACAACCTCGGGATCTTCCCAGTCTTCTGGATTAATTGACCTATTAGAGGCTTGACAGAAGAACTGAGATGATTAGTAGCTAATGTATACCATAAATGCAAATGGCCGGCTCAAAGCCTACTGGGAATGAGATCTGTTGGAAAATGGAACTGCTGGGGGCAACTGGTGGACACAGGATGGGACCAGATCTTAAAGCCATACCAGGAGAGACGATGTTAAGGCCACTGCAGATCATGGTCACCCTAGGCTGGTGACTCGTCTGCCAGAGCTTGGGGAGTTCAGTGCCCAACTGTAGTTCACTCTGAGTAAGACCAGGCCTGCAACAAATATCATGATATGAGAAGAGTACCCGCTGCCCACTCAGACCAAACCAGGTTAGGCTCTGACCCCTTTTTTTTTCTTTTTTTGCTCTGCCTGGCAGCGGGGCCCCAACACTGGTGAAAAAGATAGAATAAACCAAATCAGAGACAAGCGAGTGTACGCTTGCTTATTGCCAGCACGGGCACTGACTCCCTCGGTGATTGGTCAGGATGGATGGACGTACGTATGCAAATGTCCTCCTAACATATGCAAATGAGACACAATGCACCAGGGCCGGGCATCAGGCCAATTGTGTGGTCTCCGGCCCTTATGCGGCGTCGGATAGTGGTTCTAAATTGGTGAAATCAAAATTGCATGAAGCAACAAGCAAAATAGCGGTGCCAATTGTCCTCGCCCTAACAATCCAAGCACACAGAGGAGGTGGGGAGGAGGTCCTCGATGGGATAAGGGACATGCCTGGGCAGTAGACCGGGAGTCCAGAGTCAGACCTGGTTCTCCTGAGAGGGTCGTGAGGACCCCTTTGTCTCGCCCAAATCCCACCAGAACGCCATTGCACAAGGCAATCCCTCCGAATGAGAGAATGCCGGCGTTCCGAGTGAGAAAAGGTCGGCACTCCAGTCTGACTCACCTTCCTCAGAGTATCAGGGCTGACTCTGTAGGCCCGATCTACCTCAGAGGATAAGAGGATCTTGGAACAGCCATCTCAAGAATCCATTTCCTCCAAAAACAAAAACAACCTCCCTTAAAAGGTTGAAGGATAGATTCAAACACACTAACTATATTCTACAGCAAACAACTATTTACAAACGGGGGAACCTCTTCCCTTAATAAAAACGGACGGCTTGTAACATGAGGATCTGCTTCTTAATCCAAAATACCAAACCAACAAGGCTGACTACCAAAATGATCTGGAACACCACTAAGATGATTAAAGAGTGGAGAGCGAAATGTGCTATAACCTGTCCTGTGGAGGACCAACTAAAGACATCCCACCACGAATGTTTCGCGGCAGATTTCAAATCCTCGGAAGTGCTATCTGGATAGGGGTTCCAATAACACATTGCCTGTACATTGAACTGCCAATCTGTATAAACTAAGATGGATTTGGGCGAGGTTCCAAGGGCGTATCCACTCACGCAAATCAAAACTGCAATCCTCAAGAGCGATCCCATTCCATCTCCCTGTAGGGAACACAGAGATGGGGGCTCCGTTACTACAAAGCTATTATCCAAAGGGGCTATTTACAAGGAAAGGGGGAAGGAGAGGGGAGCTGGAGCAACCACCTCTTCATGGGGCTTGCCATCCCATGAAGGGAAGCAAAGCCCATCCGTCACACTGTCGTGCTAACAAAAGGGCGTCCCCATCCGGGGGTTTCCCTTTCCAATCCTTCTCTTGGGTCTCCGGAACCACTGGCAAGAGTGGCAACTCCTGTTCCTGGTTTGGGACCCACACTCTTAATTCGGTATGGAGGCTGGTCTTGGACCCACGTGCCTCCGGGGAACCTTTCTCACTAGTCCAAATGATAACTGCAATGGAGCCGTAGCTAGCTGTGGCCCCTTTTACAATTACCAGTGTCACAATCAAGATGGTGCCATGGCCCTTGAGGACAAGGCGGCACCAGAGCGTCTGCATGTAGGGTGAAGCGGTAGCCAAATTCACCTCCAGGTAGGAACATACATGTCTCTCATTTGTTACTGGGATAGGGGCAGGAGCTTCAATGGCGGCACAATGGTGCACGGCTCAAATCTCTACTGGTCCCTGGTCTAGTTGCCATAGAAACCCGTTTGCATAGTCAACTGTGAGCCTGTTTCCCTGGAGAAAACTGATGCCTAAAAGGCCATCGTCTTCTCCCCGGTTCTAGCATGCCCACAACTGAAAATGAAATGTTTCTATAGACATTGGGATGCCTGTCCATGCCCTAGCTTGGTGACCCCCCCGCCATATCCAGAAAGCTGGACATGCTCGGGCGTGGGTTCACCGTACCTCACAAGTTTGGGCTGCAGCACGTTTACTGCTGCACCAGAGTCTATAAGAAGGGTGGCAGGAGTCTTATCCCTCTCGGTCCCTGTGCCTGCCTTCACCCAGAACCTTCCCCACCTGTCTGGCTTCAACCTAGACACAACGTTACGGGGAAGCTTCCTGGACCGAGGGCACCCCTATGCTTGCAGATCCAGGTTAGGGTAGTATCCAGCCGGAGGTGGGCCGTCGGTCACGGTCTGGACCGGCTGTTTACTTCCCGCCTGAAGCTGCTTATCTAGAGCTTCCAGAAGCTCTGATGTTGGCCGCTTATCAAACTGGCTCATGTCCAGCCCGAACCTTCTGAGCATGCCCCAGACCCTTACTCTGTCCAAGGAGTACGTCTGAGCCGTGGGATTGTACCCACCAGACGTCTCCCGAGGAGAGCCCAAGTCAGAGAACTGTTTGGGGGCAGTGGGCTGCTGTGGGGGATTTCCTGCCTTGCCGGGCTGGCTGTTGGGGATGATAGGAGTTTCAGCCCCACGGAAACGCAGCAGAAAAGCCAGAGTTCAGCGAGCCAACAGCAGCAGCCTTGTTCCCCAGTAAGGATACTCACACACAGAGGAGTTTCTTCCAAAACAGGAGGCACTTTATCTTGCAGCAAAGTTCCGTTATATACAAAACATAGGACGGATGGACAAAAGCTTGCGCCAGGCACCAGGTTTGGTCAACAGACAAATACATACTGGCGTTGCTTTGTTGTATACATATCTACAACCAATCAGGTAGAGGTTTGCACACCTCCCTCTACCATCTGCACACGACCCCAGTTTCTTATGCAACCTTGCAATTACCCACAGCTGGGTCATGATGCAACATCTTTGCAGTGAGCTGATCATTTTCCCAGGGTTCCCTGCCTGGAATCCCTGACAATCCCCTCCAAAATGATCAGGCCACTGTGTAGGACATTTTTGCACTACATACATGTTATACAATACATAGGTCATGGTACATACAGTCATGGGTACAATTCATCTTCCACCTTATACTCTGGTGGCAAGGCCCAGTTTACTTGCCAACTTCTAATGGCCTACTACTGGAAGGGCCTTTGTAAGCAAATCCGCGATATTGTTTTTCAGATACCATACCCCAGTGTAGTCCTACACTCAAAATTTCTGCCTCAGTTACACGGGACAGCAAAATACCCTCCTCCTGACCTTTTAGGGATAAGCATAACTTTACTTCCTGTCTCAGCAAGTTGGGTACTTCCTGACCCACTTTCACTGGAACCACTGCTGGAACTAGTGCTGACCTCAGTGCAAGGCTCTTTCTTGACCGTAAATGCAGGTTCAGCACTTGGTGGCAGTGTTGAACTCTTTGGTGTGACGTTGAGTGAGATTTTTGGCTTCTCCTCCTCAGTACTTTCTTCTTCGTCATCAGCCATCACCACCCCTCCATCTTCAGAGCTTTCAAGTGTATCTGGGACACTGTCCTTTTCCTCATCAGACATCACTGCCCCTCCATTCTCAGGAACACTTTTGTCACTTTTACCCAGGGGAACCAAAACCTCTTGATTACAGTGCAGTCTTTTCACACTTTTCACACTTTTACCCAGGGGAATCAAAACCTCTTGGTTACAGTGCAGTCTATCCCATCCTGAATGGATTTCAAAGTTTGCACTCCTAGAATACACTATTTTGCCAGCATGGTGTAGAAATCTATATTTGTTACCTGCATATCCCACAAAGCGTAACCATCTGGATTTCTCCTCTCCAGACTTTCTGAAACTTGGAGGAACATACACACTAGCAAACTGACCCCAAACACATAGATGCTGCAGGTTTGGCACTCTACCATGCAATAGGTAATATGGAGTTTGCTTCACACTTGAACTCCACATCCTGTTTAAGTGGTAGTTTGCTGTCACTATTGCTTCTCCCCAAAGTCCTGCTGGGGCTTGGGCATCCTCCATCATACAGTCCTTCATTTGTTTTAACAGCCCAATTCTTCTTTCTGCAAGACCGTCCTCCCCGGGAGATGCGGGGTCGGTGGTTTTATGCCTTATGCCTTTCTTACGCATCCAGGCTTGCAGGCTATTAGACAGGAATTCTCCCCCTTGATCTGACACAAGACTGGCCACTTTATAAGGAAATTCCCTCTCAACAGCATTCACCCACTCTTGGAACTTATCTGCTGCTTGGCTCTTCTCTTTCAGTAGATAGACATAGGAGAACCTGGTGTGTCTGTCTACAATTACCAGGAAAAACCTATTTTGCCCTTCAGTTGGCTTGAATGGCCCAGCCAAATCTGCATGTACAACCTCAAAAGGCCGTTGAGTGACACACTTGCTTTTCTTGGCAATGGGGTAAGCCTTTACCTTAACCTTTTTGCACACAGAGCACTCTAGGAACTTAGGACAATTTCTGACCTGTAACCCAGGGCATACCTTTGCCAACTCTTGCAAACCTTTGTAGCTGGCATGACCCATCACTCTGTGGAGATAATGTACACACTTTTCATGTAGAGGTTTGTTACACAAAGGGTTAACGTTTGCCACTTTTCCTTTGGACAACATGTGGTACAACCCCTGCTTTTTCACCCGTTTTGCACAAAAAACACCATTTGCAGTAATTATACATTTCTCCCCTTCAAACACCATTTTGTAACCCCCACTGGCCAGTTGGGAGACACTCAAAATACAGTTCTGCAAATTTTTCACGCACAATACATTATTCAACGATTTCCCAAAACATGGCACATATGCAGTACCCATCTTCTGCACCTTGCTTGGTGCCCCATCTGCAAGGGAAATTGCTGTTATATTTGCATTTGTAACATCATTCAACAGCTTTAAATTGTTCATCATGTGGTGAGTTGCACCACTGTCTAGCATCCACACACCACTCTCAGATTGTTCTTTTGCCACAAACACATGGCCTTCAGCCTGTGACGACACGCTGCTCCGCTTCTGGGCCGTCTTCTTCTCTCTGCTCGGCGCTGGCATTCTGCAGTCCTTCTGGAGATGGCTGACTCTCTTACATCTGTAGCAGCGTCTGGCAAAGCTGCACACTGCTCCTTCTTCCAGGTCAGATGCCTCCTTGGGAGCTGCCTCTCCCTCCTGGCGACTGGCTGTTCTCCCCTCCGACTGCAGTCTGGAATCGAACTGCTTACGTTGGACTTCCTCCAAAATCCTTCCGGCTACCAAGTCTACAGTCAGCTCTTCCTCACACACACCCTGGAGGCTGTACATCAAAAAGTCCCACTCCTTAGTGAGGCTTCCCAGCAGAATAAAGCTTTTCTGCATTTCTGGGATATTTACCCATCTGCTGGCTACCTCTTGAAATAACTGTTTCATCAGCATGAGGTGCTCTCTTACACAGCTTCCGGGACATAACTTTGTGTTATACAGTCTTTTCATCCATAGCATTTTGGACAAACACGAGGAAGATTGATGCACACGCTTCAGAGCCTCCCAGAGCTGATATGCTGTGTCTGCAGCAGCAGCGTGAATCAACTGGGAAGGACTTAAAGTAAGCAAAATAACTGCTTTGTCTTTTTCATCAGCAACACAATACGCTGCTATCTCAGCAGCCAACGCACTGGCCGGCGGCCGACCCTCGCTCTCCAAAATGTGCCACAAGTTCTCCTTCATCAGAGATGCTTTCACATAAATCCGCCAGCTTTGATAATTCATGTCATTTAGTCTTTCAAAATGCACAAAGCTTGTTTCAGTCATTCTGCTGCCTTTGTAAAAACAAAACACAGGAACGCAGCTGGCCGGCCTCCTCCTCCAAAGTGTCCTTGAACAGCACCGGACTGAAAATTAACTGTCTCTCTGCCAAAACACAGACTCCCAAAGCACCGGAGAGTCAGGCAAACAGTCAAAAACAGTTCCAGTATCCAGGGGAAAAACAACTACAGGTGCGCTGTGGATGCTGTGCACTCTGGGCCTGGGCCCATAACCACTGTTGGGGATGATAGGAGTTTCAGCCCCACAGAAATGCAGCAGAAAAGCCAGAGTGCAGCGAGCCAACAGCAGCAGCCTTGTTCCCCAGTAAGGATACTCACACACAGAGGAGTTTCTTCCAAAACAGGAGGCACTTTATCTTGCAGCAAAGTTCCGTTATATACAAAACATAGGACAGACGGACAAAAGCTTGTGCCAGGCACCAGGTTTGGCCAACAGACAAATACATACTGGCGTTGCTTTGTTATATACATATCTACAACCAATCGGGTAGAGGTTTGCACACCTCCCTCTACCATCTGCACACGACCCCAGTTTCTTATGCAACCTTGCAATTACCCACAGCTGGGGCATGATGCAACATCTTTGCAGTGGGCTGATCATTTTCTCAGTGTTCGCTCCCTGGAATCCCTGACACTGGCTGCAGAAATCTTTTCCCTGCCACTGCCTATTGTCCTGTCTCGGAGCTGGGCGCGGAGTCCAGTTCCCTTTGGGAACTGAATTTGGTGCTGTTTTCCTGTGCTGGGAATGGGGCCCATAATTCGAGTACGTGACCTCGGATATGGGTTCCCAATTCCCGGGTTCCTCCCTGTGTGTCTTGGGGGGAGGTCTTAGGGATCCTGCCTTGCGGAGCAGGTCGGAGACCCATTGGAGGTTGTTCTCGAACTCTTCCCAGTGGGTGGGGGCTGGATCCACCAAGCCTAAAGCCATCTTGGTCTCGTGATTAAGACCTCCGTACAAGAGCGTCTTAAATTCGAGATTGTCAAAATTATATCCACGGGGCGTCAATGGGAGCTTCTCGGCCAGAATGGCAAGGAGCTGCTTCCGTGCCACGTAAGCCTCAGGGTTCTCACGAGGACCCTGTTGCTCCATGACATAGAGAACACTCGCACTCTGTCCAGGCCACAAAATCCTCACTACCTCTCTCATCCAGTCGTGGGCCTCGAGCCTAACCAAGCCTCGAGCCGCCACGGTTGACTCAAGAGTAGGGAGCTCGGAGGGGGACATACAAAGCCAAACCAGCTGAGTCAGGTCCTGACCATTGGCTGTCGGGTGAGAATGAATCACCGCGTTGAGCCACATGATCACAGTGGACCAATTTAATTGACCCAATTGGTCCACGATTGCTTTGGCCTCAGTAGCACGCCAGGGGACCCTAGTCTCAGTGACCTGCGTCTCCTGCATCTCTTGCCTATTAGAACTGCCTTCTCCAAGGGGGGTGGACCGTCGCGTCATGGACCATGTCTCTACCGGGTGGACTGGGACCTTAGGGTCACTCCAGTCTGGATTGTGGGAGACGGTTGCCTGAGCATCCTCTGGCAGTGCCTCCCCAGAAAAGTCCTCAGCGAATGTTGGGAGCAGCTCCGGGCACACAGCCGAAATTAAGGCTCTCCAGCGCAACTATCTGTTTCTGGCAAGCTACATGACTAACAGCCTCCTGCTGTTCCATCACTTGCCCCACCATAAATTTGGCCGCAGACCGGGCATGATCCAGCTCAGCCTCTAAGGCGTGGGCTTTCTCTTCCCATGCGTGCGCCACTACTGTGATGTTATTCAGCTTCTGGGTGGACGCCTGCGCTACGGACGCAAAAGTTACTTTGTCCGCACGCAATGTCTCGACCTCAGCTTGAAGCCGGGCATTCTCTTTCTCCACACTAGCTAACTTTTCTCTGGTCTCTACCAGGGCACTACTAGCATCTCTGGCCATAAGCCAAAGTCCCCAAGCGGCCAAAGCGTCCTTAGACGGTCCGAAAGGGTTCTTTGATTTATGCGCCAGGGTATACGCTTCCCGGAGTGTGGTAAAGGGATCAGCCTTCTGGAAGATGGTGTCCTTCCAGGGGCATTTCCCCTTACTCAACACCCATCTCTCTAGTTTACCTCTGACCTCTTCCTCCAACATGAGGTCCTTGATGGTGACCTTACCACTCTCTGCCATTTTTCCACACAAACCACAGCTATCTCTAACACTACCTACAATCTACAAACTACAAGCCACAAACTACAAACAGGACAAGGAACTGGAGTGACGGGAAGGATCACCTAGACCCCTGGGGGACTGTAGGGAAACGAGCTCTGCGGAACTTCTCTAGGAAAGAGGGATGGGAACCTATCTCCAGCCTACCCAAACAAAGTCATTTTGGTACTCCCAAGCCCGGTTTTCCACCTCGACAGCACTGGGGACCAAAGGACGAGGAAACGGTTCAGGGACAGGGAGGTCACCTAGACCCAGGGAACGCTCAGGAGTACTCCACCTGCCTGAAGGAGGTAAACGAACCCAGTGGAACTACAATAGTTACTACAATATCAACATAAAACTGAAAATGCTTGGGACAGCAAGAAGGAACTCAAAGCATACAGACTTTACCATTTTGATCATGCTAACAAACCGGGGAAATGGCTTGTTTACAAGGTGAGAAAAGAAAAACAAAAGAAGCAAATCTTATAGATTAATTACCATGGAAAGAGAACAACTAATCAAGATTCAATAAAAGAAAGCTTTTACAAATATTTTTCAGCATTATACGAAGCTAAAATGAATCCCCAATCTATGTTAAATACTAGCTTTTCATTCCTAAACAAGAAATACTAAAGATATTGGAAGACCAAAAACAGATGCTGAATGGACTAATAACACCAATGTGTGGTTCAAGTGTGGTTAAAAAATTGAAAACATCTAAAGTTCCAGGTCTGGATGGATTCACATCTCTGTACTATAAAGTTTTTGAGGATGAGTTACAACTTCCTCTTCAAAAAACCTTCAGCCAAATAGTAATAGATGGAATCCTGAAGTCCCAGACAGAAACTAACATAACTTATACCCAAGAAAGGTAAAGATTTCACCATGCCTGGCAGTTACAGACCCGTCTCACTTTTGAACACAGACTATAAGGTTCTTGCTTGCATGCTGGTGGAGAGACTGAAGAAAACTTTACAGACTGTGATTCACGATGACGAAAGTGGTTTTTTTTACCAAAAAGATTCCTTTGAGATAAAACAAGCACAGGACTAAACATCATAGAATATTTCGATAAACACAAGAAAAAAGAAAAACTATGATTTTTCTAGATGCCGAAGAGGTGTTTGACAATGTGAACTGGCAGTTTATGATGGAGTTACTGATTATAATTAATTATGGAGAAAACTTTTCTGGATGGATACATCAGATATACACAGACTAGAAAGCTCAGGTGATTGTTAATGGAGAGAAATCAAACTTCATTCAGATACAAAAAGGAACATGACGAGGGTATTCTCTTTCACCTCTTTTATTTATATTGGTCCTTGAAGGTCTTAACAGAAGTATTGAAGTTGACTCAAAGATAAGAGGTGTAAGAGTTAAAGATCAAACTTCAAATTAAAAGCCTGCACAGATGACCTTGTGATATTTTTGGAAGATCAATTACTATCTATTGAGAAATTACTCTTCAAAATTAATGAACTTGGCAAAGAAGCAGGCTATATTATAAACAAAGAGAAAACAAGAATCCTGACCAAAGCATGTACGTTAATGAAGAGAAAGAACTAATTGCAAAATCTGGATTTCAGCTTGAAAAGAAACTAAAATATTTAAGAATCTGGATTACAAAACAGAACACTGACTTATTTGACAGTAACTACCAAAAAATTTGGAGAGAAATTAGAGAGGATTTGACAAGGTGGTCCAAACTACAGTTATCACTATTGGGTTGCATCTCAGCTGTCAAGATGAATGTTCTCCCTGAAATGAATTTTTTATTCCAAAATTTACCTATTATCAAAAATGACAAACCTTTTTAAGAGTGGAAGAAAGAGCTCTCCAAATTCATTTGGCAGGGGAAAATGGCAATGTTTGACAGATCATAAAAATCAAGGAAGCTGTAACCTACCTGATTTGAAGATAGATTGTTCTAGTGGGTTTACCTGGATAATGGATTGGCTTTCATTAAAGAACACACATATCCTAAATCTTGAAGGGCCCAACAACAGGTTTGGTTGGCATGCCTATATCTGGTACAAAAAGGCCAAAATAGACAAAGACTTTCAAAACCATTTTTTACAAAATCCGTATTGAGAATCTGGATTTTTTTTAAAAAAAAAGAACCTATGATAAAATACCTTTACAGCTATCACCTCAGAAAGTTTTCTTTGGCCATTGGGCGGAAGTCAGAGGGACATGATTGAGATACCAGAACTTGATAAATTTTGATAAGTCCTCAAACATCCAAATAAAGTTGAGAGAAGAACCTTCTCTGTCAGCCTATAATCTTCAGTGGTTCCCTTATTGACAAATATATGAAAGCTTCAAAGTGGACTTAAATCTGGAAGGCTTTGAGCTAAATACCAATCCTGATTCATTTGAAAAGATTGTGTTTCAAGATTCCCCCCATGAAATGTCTAAAATTTACAAATTACTACTGCAATACAACCTTGAATAAGATACAATTAAAGAATCAATGATATCCCGGGCCAAGAACATTGGGCATGAAATTGTGCTGGAAGATTGGGAGGTAGCTTGGAAAAGAACTAACAAATTTACCCTTTCACAAGATCTTAAAGAAAATCACTTTAAAATGTTATACGGATTGTACTTGACTCCAGTTAAGTTAGATAAGATGTACAATATAGGGACAAATTCATGTTGGAAGTGTCAAGATAAGACAGATACATTCTTCCACATGTGATGGACTTGCCTGAAAATTTGAAATTTTGGGAGAAAGTACACTCTTTGATAATTCATATGTTTAATATAAATTTTCCATTAACACCCTATTTTTTTCTACTAAATATAATTCAAGGATTTGATGAAGCATTCTTAAGAAAATTCTGGAGGATATTATCATATATGACTTCTGCTGCCAGGCTACTGCTTGTCGGATTTTGGAAGAATTCTGAGATATCAGAAGTCAATGAATGGTTGTGCAAATTACAAGAGATGAAAGAAATTGACTCCTTGTTTTGCAATTTAAAAGGGAAGTTGGAGTTAAAAAGGAATGGGATCCAGTAATACCTGCTCTCAGATAAAGATAGTGTAATCATATTGTTGATTAATCTTAATTTACATATTACTATTACATGAATATCAATATTATTAATATCACAATTATATTTCTATATTTTTTGTTTTCAAACTACAATTATTAAATCTCTTTAAATCCTGCAATGACAAACTTTATTCTCTATATTATTTGCATATGAATATTAACATTATTGATAATATTACTGTGTTTTTCATTTCTCAACTGTCATTTATTTAATGTGAGGAATTGCAATTATGGCAAAAATTACACTAAATAATATTTTCTTTAATTTATGGAATTTAAGGTTATGATATAAAGAAGTATTTCAAGTTAGAGTAGGCAGAAAAGGAAGAAAATAAAAATATTACTATAAGGGATTTACAGATTTGCTCTCATATATTGCCAGGATTCTCTCCCTGCTGAGCCTCAGCCAGCAAGGGGAGGAGGGAGGTCGGGAATACTTGCAGGGAGAGTTCAGATTCACCAAACACAAGGAGAAATGCAAGCCGAGCCAGGCCAAGGTCCAATCCTAAGGTTCAGGAGGCAGAGATCTGTCCGGAGGGTTTCAGGGAGCAGGAGACAAGAAGGTCACGAGGGCTTGCTAGTAATTTGCTGCAAGCAAAGAACAGCCACACCAGCAGACTTAAATAGCCGCTGTGAACAGGTGCTGCTTGTTATTGTTTCCTCAACCTGGTCCATGCAGCCTCCCTCTGAGCAGTCCATTTCAGCCTTCTATGTGATTGAGGGCTGATGGGCACAGGTTGCTGTAACTCCTCTGAATCACTGCTGGTTCCCTCTCCATCATGAGCTGGCTGGGGCAACTGTGTCTCTGTTTGACCTTCCAGTTTTGCAAGTTGATTTGCTCACTCACTGGCTCCATTCTTAGCACACTCAGTTGCTCCTCAATCTCAGAAGCATCATCTATCACACCCACTGGCTCAGTCCTTGGCACAATCAGTTGCTCCTCAATCTCAGAGACATCATCTATCACATATATATGTGTGTGTATACACACACACACACACACACACACACACACATATATATATAGGTATATGTGCTGTTAGGGTGGATAAACAGACCACACTTTACCGTAGCCCAGATGAATACAGAGCTGATATGAACCCCCAAACACAAGGTAGGAAGGTAGAAAAGAGAAAGAAATACACACACACACAACTACTTTGGCCAAAAGATCCTAGTAAGGATGGTTTGTTCTTTCAGGCTTTCCTTCTCATACCATTTTTATGTTTATGTTAAAGAATGTTTACAAGAAAGAAAAGATTCATGCATCAGTGTCAGCAAAGTTATAGCTTGTACATGTGTTACATTTTATCTGACCCTTAACATTCCTAAGTCAGTGTTTTCCAGGCGACATCCTGGGTCATTCCCAAAGACATATTTTACAATAGCAGAGTCCGTTGCTTATACATATTGATCACTGACACACACTAGGCAGACCAAACAATTATAAAGCAAGGTTGTTTGATGAGCTACAATTGTTCAAACAATCAATCAACATTACATTAAATGATTAACAATTATGAATTCTCCACTAAATTTACAAGCCTAACAATGTGTATATGCAAATTGATGACAAAGTTGCAAGCTTCAACTTTTAAAGTGTGAAATATACTATGTTTATAATTTAGCTGAAGATTGCTGAGATTATCCCTAAGATCTATATTTGATGTCCTTATGATTTTGTTTGTTTTATAAATATTGTAAATTTGTGTTTTATAAGAATAAAATATAAAAAAAGAAGATGTGAATGCTTTGCAAGTGGCTGAAATGACATATTGGCAATCAGAGGAGAAAGAGGGCTTATCACAATCTTTACAAGAACGAGGGCAGCTGGGAGTTGTAGTCCAACAATTTCCAGAGGGCTGCATGACCTGTAACTCAGAAATCACATCTGCACAAAATGAGATAGACACACAGCAAGAGATGGAGAGAGCCCGTACAATTGAAGTTATAAAGATGAAAGGCTTAAGAGATATTATAACTCAACGTTCAATTACGAAGTTGCAGAATATATGGTGACTGGTTTGTGTTCTTACAAAAAGTTTTTCCTTGGGAAAAGAAGAATAACAACTTATTGATGGACAGACTTTCCAGAAAAAAGTGTTTTTTTCAGCTGGGACTGGCCTGAAGAATTGATTTCTACCTACAAGGATGAGAGACATAGGCTAAGCGTAGCTGAGCTGACAAAAGGCCTTTTAGGAATACTTAAATATGATCTTGTTCTCAGAAAAAAAAAAAGATAGAAGAAAGGAAGAAAGACTAAAAAGAAAAAGTATTCATCTGATGAAGAAAGAGACTTATGATTACTAGGAGAAAAGTTATGAAGGCACTGAGAATATCTGATGATGATGAAGATAATTTCCACTTTCTTTTAAAATCTTAATTCTAAACTTAGTATTTTTATTATCATAAGAAGTTTAATTGGAGTTGATAGCTTTGATCTGTTTGTTGGTTTTAAATTTTGCTTACCACATAGAGATTTAGTATTTATTAAGAAATATTAGTTTTAATATAGAATAAGGATAAGTTAGGGATAGCAATTATTATTATAGTATTATTAATAAGTCATCTAGAATTATTACCCTTGATTTTCTTTGATGAATTAGTCTACACTAACATAAAATATACAATAACTTAAGAGTTGATTGTATTTGACATAAGGGATCTGTATTAATTAATTTTGTAGGTTTATATTTCCTATGAAAATAGATAATATGCAGCAAGTATTAATCCTAATTTAAATTTAAGGATTTAATCATTATTTGTTACAGTTTGATCATTGTTTGCTGTTTGCAACAGGGGAGGGAACCAATATTTAGTTATTTGTAGTTTCGTTGTTGTAGTTTAGTTTAATATTTGTCATCTTGTTTTCTCTTTGGGTAGTGTATTGTTGTGTAATTTATTGCTTGTATTATTCTGTAGTGTTGTGGTGTTCTTTGTTGTTGTTGTTGTTTACCTAATAAAAAGGGAGGAATCCAGAATGGGCTAATTGCTTAACTCCAAAGTGACAAAATATTGATGGGACCTGTGACAATCTCTTAATGTTCAGTCACGTAGGGTATATAGGAAGATCTCTGCAAAGTAAGATCCATGGCAACAGAAGCGGCAGAAAGTCTTTTTTCTTTGCTACCACTGTGTCTACAAAGAGCCACCCAGTGCAGCTGTTTCAAGGCATTAGAAACTTTTTACACCTTGGCCCACAAGAGAAGAATCTAGACCACTCAAGAGCCCGCTGTGAATAATTTGCTAAGCATTTTGTAGATAAAATGACTCAGATATGTTCTAACTTGGATGCTACAAGTAAGATAGATCCTGTGGATGTAACTTTGGCCCCCACTTGTCCAATGTTAGTGGATAGTTTTCAGTTTGTGCAGCCCGAGAATGTGGACAGGATCCTTGGAGAAGTGGGAACCATCACATGTGTGCTAGTTCCTTGTCCTTCTTTGCTTATCAAAGAGGCCAGACAGGGACTGGCAAGATGGGTAATGGGAGTGTGTAATATCTCTCTCCAGCAATGCATGGTCCCAACCTGCCTAAAGGAGGCAGTTGTAAGGTCCTTGTTAAAACGGCCTCCATGTACCCCACTCAGTGTGATAATTATTGGTCAATCTCCAATGCTCCATTTTGGGCAAGGTTCTGAAGTGTGTGGTGTTTTTAGGGTGCATAACCTCTGTCATAGTGGATCTGGTAGAAGTGTATTGAAATAATGTATGGTAGTCAGGGAAATGTTATAGTTGGAGAGCTACAACATATTGAGTATTAATTATTGATTGTAACAATGTATCTGTTTGAAGCTTGCTTGAGTATTCTAATGTATCAGATGTTTAACTGCTTCATTGCTTATTGCTACAATGTATCTGGTAAAGGGGGAGATCAGAGTGGATGAAAATGAAAAGTACCAAAAGGTATTTTGGGAAAATGAAATGTCTAAACAGAAGGGGAAGAAAAAGTATTCCTGCCTCAAAGATGGAAGAAGGGTAAACAACTGAGAGTCTAGGAAATATCTAAAGATGTGGAGTGATGTTAAATTTATGAATCTCTCCAATCACAGCTTTGCATGCCTAAAATTTATATGTGAGGGTATAAATCTGTGAACTCCATTAGGCTTTCAGCAACTTTGGAAGAAGTGTGCTGTGTTACTTGCTTTGCTACAAATAAACATAACTGTCTACCTCAGAGTGAAGTTGTTGGATTGGAAGTTATCCATGGCATGACAGTTCCTCCCAGCTCCAGGAGTTTCTAAATGAGACTGATTTTCTGTATCCATTTCAATCTGTCTTCAGGCCTGGTTATAGGATGGAAATAGCTTTGGTCATCATGATGGATTACTTATACTGGCTACTAGACAGAAAGAGTGTGTCCATACTGGTTCTGCTGGATATACTTATGGACCACCTTCCAGGGATGGGATTTGAGAACACCATCTTGTAGTGGTGCTGGGGAACTCCAATTCTTTGGTGATTGGCCTGTGAGATCCCACAAGTCTCTGTTTTCATTCCCATGCTATTTAAAAACTACGTGAAACTGCTGGGAGAGGTTGTCCAGAATTTTGGGGTCAGGTGTCAGCAGTACGCTGATGATACCCAGTTCTATTGCTCATAGAATCATAGGATTGGAAAGGGCATCACAGGCCATCTGCTCACTGCAGGATATCCAGGTAAAGCATCCCCAGCAGTCCAGTATCTATCTGACAGCATCCAGAGAAGGAGACCCCACCACCTCTCTAGGCAATGGTTTCCATTGCAGACCCACTCTTACTGCCAAAATTTCATTTTGATGTTCAATCAAAGTCTAATTTCTTGTAAGTTAAAACCATTATACCTGCTCCTGTCCTCTGAGCCAGCAGAGAACAGGCCTGCCCCCTCAGCTTTGTGACAGCCCTTGAGGTATTTAAGGAATGCAGTCATGTCAGCCTCACTGTTCTCTTCACCCAATTTCGTCAATCTTTCCTCATATGTTTTGTTCTCCATTCTTCTTATCCTTCTCTGAACCTGCTCCAACTTGCTTATATCCTTTTTAAAATGAGGCGCCCAGAACTGAACACAGTACTCCAGATGAGGCCTGATCAGAATAGAATATAATGGGACTATTATCTCACTTGATTTGGAAACCATGCTTTTATTAATGCAGGCTAAGGGCCTTTCTGCACAACACTGTTATAGTGCTACTATTCCACTTTCCTGTGGAATTCTGGGGTTTGTAGTTTACTAAGGCCAAAGAGTTCTCTGGTTGAGAATTCTATATGCTCCTCCCTAAACTGCAAACCCCAGGATTCTATAGGATGTTGGCAGTGGAATAATAGCATTTTAAGAGTGTAGTGCGGAAATGCCCATAGATAGCATTCATCTTGTTTGCTGCAGCATAACACTGCTGACTCATGTTCAGCCCATGATCAACAATGATCCCAAGGTTCTTTTTTGCATGTAGTACTGTTGAGCCATGTATTCCCGATCCTATGTCTGTGCATTTGGTTTTTGTGGCCTAAATGTAGAATTTCCTTTCCACCTAATACCAAGGAAGCTGTTTCTGTGTTAAACTGGTGCCTGCAATGGACTGAATGAGAGCAAACAAGTTGAAGGTTGATCCCAACAAGACAAAGGTGCTCCTGGTCAGTCATAAGACAGATCAGGAAATAGGGATTTAGCCTGTGTAGGGTGGGATTACATTCCCTTGAAGATGGACTTTGGGTGTACTTTTAGATTCAGCCTTGATCCTGGATGCTCACATTTCTGCAGTGACCAGGAGTTCATTTGCAAAGTTAAAACTAGTGCACCAACTGCACTTGTTCCTTGAGATGTCTGATTTGGCCACTGTGACACATGCCTTAGTTACATCCTGATTACATCCTTAGGTACATCCTAACACACTCTGTGTAGGGCTACCTTTGAAAAATGTTCAGAAATGTCAGTTGATTGCAGCCGGATTGCTATTGGGTGCTGGTTACAGGGAACTCCTTGTTGCAACAGCTCCATTGGCTGCTAATCTGTTTCTGGGCACAATTCAAGGTGCTCCTTTTGGCCTATATAGCCCAGGCCTACATTGCTTGAAGGACTATCTTCCTCTATGAGCCTGTCTAAGGTTTAAGGTCTGCAGAGAAGGCATTTCTTGATCTTACCACCTTCAGAAGCATAGTTCATGGGGACATGGGAGAAGGTTTTCTTTGTGGCTGCTGCCACACTTTGGATGTCCCCATCAAGGGAGGTTAGGATGGCTCCTTCTGTGTTTTCTTTTTGGTGACAGGTGAACACATTTTCCAGGAAGCCTTTGGAAACTGCTTTTAACAAAAAATAGCATTTATGGGGCTGTATTATTTTTAATTGTTTTAAAATAAGATTTCAATTGATTTTTAATTCTGTTGTTATTTAACACTGTTTGAATCTTAATTTTATATGCTTTTAACTATACGTGTTTTATTGTGTTCTCTGTCTTTTTGTAAGCCACCTTGAGTCCCAGCCTGGGAAAAAGGCAGGATATAAGGGGATGGATGGATGGATGGATGGATGGATGGATGGATGGATGGATGGATGGTAACCTGACCAAGGAAGGGAAAGGATAAATCAAGCCATTACGAAACAGGTGGCACTGGAGTGTCTGATTGTTAGCCATTCCCAAGCGTTTGGCCAGCCTTTATTCATTTTAACAGAAGAAGGGCAAGAAATCTAGGGAAGCAGAATATATTAACGTATGACAGAGATGACATAGTGGTGCAGCTAGGGCAATGCAATATAGGGCTCTGCCAGAGTGTCAGATGATAGGGCAGCAGCAAACAGGACCAACATCACCACCTGGGCAAGTAGGTATACCAGAGATTACCAAGGCTGACCATAATCATTGCAACATCATTTTATTAAGTGTTTTTAAACAAACCCTTTTATATGCTGAAGGTTACTAGCTGGGCATATAGAAAAAATGACCATGTGGTCACAGAGATATATTATTAATTATTATTATTAATTATTATTATTAATTATTAATTATTATTATTATCAGCAGCAGCAGCAGCATCTTTTAAAACATTTTTTTCACAGCAAACACGCTAATTTTTAAATGAAATGAGTGAGGGCAGCAGAAACAAACTCTTAACAGCTGTTATAGTGCAAAGTTTAAATATGTTTGAAATATGAAAATTCAGAAACTTACACAAGAAGGTTTTTTTAAAAAAAAAATTATGATTGGCAAACTGTCTATTGCTTATTCAAAAGTAATCAGGCCGGTAATGAAGGTGGCGTGGTTCCGGTGGAGAAGAAAAGTTAATTGTTTCACAAATGAATTAATACAGGCGGTGGGGGCTCTGAAGGCCATCAAGTTCAGTATCCACAATTAGACACGCTATTGAAGTTATGACAGGAGGATGAAGACTTTGGGAGCCTCCTGCCTAGTTTGAATTAGGAAGATTCGTGAGTGCCCGTTTTTGACAGAAAACCCAACTAATCAGTTTGACTAATGCCTGAAGACGAAGACAGTCGGTCAGAAGAAAAGACAAACAGATGTTGTAACATTTAGCGTGTGCGCGTTTAGGTTAGAACTGGTCCAGCTGGCCGGACAAGCGCACGCGCCGTTAAATACCCGATTCTCGCTTTGTTGTTGTTAATGCAATGTGGCGCAAGCGCATCTCGAAGCTGTTTGTCAGAGCCTTCCAGGGGTGGTGTCGCTATCCCAGGTAAGCGTAAAACAGAGACTGGCTAAACCACAGAACTCTGCCTCTGCTACTCCAAGCGGTCGGGTAGGTAGTGTGCTCGCTAAAAATAAATTAAAAAATATTTGAGGGGAGGGAAGGGTAGGCAAGCGCGTGCCCGGTGCTGGAGAGCGACGTGAGAGGTGGATGGATAAGGACGTTGGAGCCCCCTCCCCGGCTTTTGGAGCTGTTATCACGAGGGGGTGGTTAGAACTGTAGTACTGATTGCCGAAGCCCGTTGTAGCCTGGGTGGGAAGTGCCTTTTCTTCTGGTGGGGCGTGTGAGGATATTTTCAAAAGATATTATTCTGTTTCATGTGCCTGAGGTCTCCCTCTTTCTCTGTCACGAAAGTGAGTCAAAGGTAGGAGGACCCCGGGTTTCTTTTGTTTTCTCGGTGACTAGATAATGGAGGGAGAGGAGTGCCTCCAATACTACCGGTATTTTTCCCTTTTTTTCAGTGAAGGACTATATTAGATATGGGGTGAATGTCTATACAGTTATCACTTTGGTGAGGGAAATTGTGGGTCACTTTATCACACAATTAACACTGTGGGGAAAAATTGCAGGTTTTACTTTACGATGCGTATGTGTCGTAAGGATGCGTTAGGTGCCGATGTCCTTCAAATCGCCTCCTGACTTCTGGCGACCCGATGAAGTTCGTTAGGTTTTTTAAGGCAAGGAATACTGGGAGGTGGTTTTGACAGTTCCTTCTTCTGAAATATAGCTTAGAGCGCCTGTTATTCGTATTCGTTGATGGTCTCCCATGCCAGTACTGACCAGGGCTGACCCTACTTAGCTTCCAAATCAGACGGGATTTCGTGTCTTTAGGGTACTTAGGGTGGGTAATGTGTCATAGTCACATTAAAATAGAAGTGTGGGATCATCATACCTGATGCTTTGCGTGTGTTCATTTGCATGTGTTCACTTCCCTGTACAGATACAATGCTTCGTGTGTGAAATGGCTCACATTCACCTTAATATATTGCCATATTGTTTCTGTTATGTCTTAGAAAGAAAGGGGCTCCATTTGCAGTCGGCGGGGAGGAGAGGGCGGGATCGTGGTCGGGCGCCATCTTCCCGCCGGAATCCGGCTAGCCCTTTCCCAGCAGTCCAGCCGCTTCCGTGGGCTCTGGAGAAGTGGCGAGCAGGCTTGTCGATCAGTTAATTAATTAATTAATTAAAATAAAAATAAATGGACTGTTGGCCGCTTTGGTGGAGCTCCAGCGAAGGAGTAAAGGCTTCATCCCGGCAACGCTGCACACTTCCGGGCTGCCGGCCGGGCTCCTGTCTCCCGGCTCTGGCTACCAGAACGCTCCGTTGGAGCCTTATTGAATTCGAGAGGGATTTCATTCTAAGGAAACCACAGAGGGGGCGAATGAGATTGCGTGCTGGGAACTATAATTGCTGAGAGGCTCGCATTCGGGACACATGGTTACTCAGAAGAAAGTGACTCTTTTTATGACAACCAGGAGGTGAGCCGCCACTGCGGCCTTTCTATATGTGAAGATGTCCCGAGGAAGGAAACGAGAGAAGAGGGAAGAGAAAAGCGCGAACAGGAAGCAACGACAAGACGGAAGAGGAGGGATTTGGAGCGGCAGCAAGAGACGTATTTTTGTCTTCCTTTCGAGAGTGTGCAGCAGGGGCTCGATGAGTGCAGGAACGCAGGAAGTGCTCAGTAATTTCTGCGTGGGCCACTTGAAACTTTGCTTTATCTCTTTTGCTCATGTAGAGAAGGTCCAAAATGGGGAGTAAGCTTATTGGGTGGCCCCCACAAGCAAATAACAAGCAACCTTATTTTCACCTTGCCTCTGGATAATCTATTTAAGCTACGTGGTGAAGAGCAATCAGTCTCCCTCTTGATTCTATTTTATTGAGTCCTTTGCCCTTCGCCTCAGGTGTGGAGGCCTCTTGAGATTCTCACAAGGTGATCAACGAGTAAAAAACAAAACAGCACGAAGATAAAACGTTTTAAAAGCACATACAAATACTCTAAAATCTGCGAAAAGCAGGTTTAAAAACAACAGATATGTTTATTGAATACAGTAGAGAAACATCATAATCTTTACACACACACACACACGTATGTATTCTTCTAAGCTCCCCCAAAGCATAAGTATTTTTCCCTTTTTCCTCAAATCCACAATCCTTTCTCTGTCAGTGCACAAACCTGTCAGTTCTGCCTGTCAGTACCAGTTCAAAATCCTGTCTACTTCGTGTCTCTCACACCCTGTCTCTTTCAGAATGTCTCTTTCGCACCCTATCTGAATCTCTCTGAGGCAAGCTTCTATCTTTTCATATATTCTCTTCCTCCACAGCCCCACTTCACAGCCACTCTCAGCCATGATTGGCTGCTTGCTTGCACGTCTTCCTCCTTTATTATCAGCAATTTGGTGACTGACTGTTCAGTTTCATTTGCTACCCATGAAGATGCCCCATAAGGGAAATACCACCTGAACTGTTAAGTAGCACTATGCAGCAGCAGAAACTACCTGCAGTAGTGCAGCTGATGCAGGGATATGTCACTCCAACATTCTTGCTCTTCATGATAGACGGAGACAGGGCATTTTAGAAGGGAGAGCTGAGGTTAAGGTCAGAATAAGATAACAGTGATATTTGCATGGGACATGGGAAGTCTGAAGTAGCCTCAAGCTGTAAGGCAAGGCATGCTGTTTTCTGTGTTTAGTTCCTTTTAAAGTTTCATCATGGTTCTGCTTCTGCTGAAGATATAAAGGACTTTAATAACAACTGAAGAACAAGAAGTGAGAAAGATTTGAGCTTTTGAGCTAAGTGTAATAACCTTATATTTATCTCTGTTGCAGTTGGTTTTGGCCCAGCTCTTTAATCTGTTATGGTTGTTTTGAATTCTGATCCTGTCCTCTGAGGTGTTAACTACCCCTTCTAATTTGGTGTCATCTGCAAATTTCATAAGCAGGAGCTCTGTTCCACTGTCCAAGTCATTTATAAAGATGTTGCATAGCACTGGGCCCCGGACAGAGCCCTGTGGCACCCCACAGGCTCCAATGAAGAGGAGCCATTGGTGAACACCATTGGCATTTGGTCGGTCAACCAGTTATAAATTCACCTGACAGTAGCATTGTCTAACCCAGATTTTACTACCTTGTTTGCAAGAATATCATGGGGCATCTTTTCAGAGGCCTTACTGAAGTCAAGATATGCTATATCCACAGAATTCCTTTCACCTACCAAGCTTGTAACTCTGTCAAAAAAAAGAGAGAGAGAGAGAGAGCGGTCATACCAGACTAATCTTATTTTTGAAAAACCCATGCTGATGTTTAATGATCATGGCATTGCTTTCTCAGTGCTTACAGCCTGTCTATTTAATGATCTGTTCTAGAATCTTTTCCAGTATTGATGTCAGGTTGACAGGGAGGTAATTGTTTAAGTCCTCTATTTTTCCCTTTTTTGGAGATGGGGACAATATTTGCCCTCCTTGAGTCTGCTGGGGCTTCACCTATTCTACAGGAACTCTCAAATATTATAGCCAGTGGTTCGGAGAATACAGTCCTCCCTCCATATTTGTATGTTTGACCTTCACGAATTTGATTATTTGTAAGACATGTGTCTATTCCTTCATCACACCCAGGCAAATAGCAAGAGAATGGGAGGGGGGAACCCCATAAGGCAATAGGGGAAGTGCAGAGAAGGAAAGCAAATGTGTATGTTCCCTTACTAGCTCACTTAGAAGGGAAATTATTTGCTGGTTTTTAACTTTTGTGAGGATCCTGTGTCCCAAATCCTTGTGAAAGTGGAGGGTCCACTGTACTACTGCCCATTTTATCCTTGGATGTAGGTCATCTCGCACTGGAGACTTGAATTCATTTAGAGTAGCCAGGTATTTCTGTACTACCTCTTTACCTATTATGTGCTGCATTCCCACTGCCTCATCATCTGCTCCATTTTTCCCCAGCTGAACACTGTTTTCCTTTTGGGAGAAGGCCAAGGCAAAGAAGCTGTTGAGTAGTTCTGTATTTTCTCTGTCCTCTGTTAGCATTTCACCATGTTTCTCGTGTACTGACCCTACCATCTCCTTGTTTTTCCTTTTGTTACAGATATAACAAAAAAAAAAGGCCTTTTTATTGTTTTTAACCTCTCTAGGAAGCTGAGCTCATTCTGTGCTCTAGCTTTTCTGACTTTCTCCCTACATGTGCTGGCTATTCATTTAAATTCCTCTTTAGTGATTTTTTTTCCATTTCTTGTACATGTGCCTTCTGAATCTTACCTCAGTGGAAAGTTCTTTAAACATCCATCCTTATTTCTTTAGAAACCTCTCATTTTTCTTCCGTATTGGAACTCCTTGAAATTGTGCCTTAAATATTTCACTTTTTAAGAAACGCTCATCCATTATGAACTCCCTTCTCTTTTAGTATTCTTGAGCATGGTGGGATCACACCCAGTATTTCACTGAATTTAATTAAGTCAGCTTTCTTAAAGTCTAAAATGTGTAACTGACTATGCTTGGCTTCCCTTCTCTGCTGTATAACAGATTCCAGGATAAGACTTGCACCTAAAGATCCTACCACATTGACCCCATTATCCAGGTACTTATCCTATCTAGGTCAGGGCAGCACAGCTGATAACTCAAACAAACAAACCAAATAGCTCACAGCTTGTTACTTACTTTTATTCAATAAACACAAGGTCATAAATAGAGTCCAAGGCAAAGCAAACGAGTTCCAAAGTCAGTCAATGCAATCTAAGGTCAGGCATGGAGTTCAGGAATATAACCGACAACCAGATATGTCAGATAATTTCTGACAACTCTTAGAGGGGAAGGGCAGTTCCTACATAGGTCAGAAGTTTAGCGCAGCTGTTGCCTAACTAATTGGTTTCTTCTATAAATCCTTTGAGATCAGCACAGGTTCTCTCTTCGCTGTCTGCGTTCAGCAAAAGTGGGTATAGGTAAGTTGTCTTCTGTTTCTGAAGGGGCAGCACTCTGCAGGAGCTGGTGCTGCACCCTGTTCTGTTTGTGGCACTGTAACCTTATCCTGTTCAGCAGGTCCTGGCATGTCCCCTATTTCAGCCTCTGGCGCGTCCCCTGTTTCAGATTCTGAGTCAGAGTCCATGTTCTGGAAGCAGGGCATGATACCACTGTTAGAGTTTCCAGGGGCCACGCTGTACTCCGAGGACATCAAAGGGAGAAGCGAGGCCCACACGAGGGCAGCTACATAACTTCAGGGCTTCAGGCCAGGAAAATAAGAAACTAGCAGAGTCAAAAGAACAGAGTCCAGGCCAAAAACATATTGTCAAAAACTATTCTACTGTTTATTGCATGCAGCATAGTCATTCACTTGTAGCATACCGGTATCAGAAAAACAGAACAAAATCCATTAGATTTCTCTGTGCCCAGGCGTGACAAAGAGAGGAAAACGCAGGCTGTAAAAAGCACATCAGACGGAGGAGAGGGGGAAGAGAAGAAGAAGAAAAAAAGTGAGGATTCTCTCACTGAAATTATAGGTGTGTGCCTGCTTAGCCAAAACAATCCAACATTCCCACAGAGAGAAGCCAAGTGTTTTCTTATCAGCTGTCTGGGTCACACTGTCTTGCTAGCTCCAAGGCTGTGAGGCAGAACAGAGATAAGACAGACATCACGTACAACTCTTTAGACAGAGGACTGGAAGGTCTAGAATCTTAACCACTCCCCCCATAATCCCTTCCCCCTAGAACGAGGAGGGCCCAACTTGTTGGGGTAATGGCAATGAAAGTGCCCAATCAAGTTAGGAGCATGAACATCTAAAGTGCCCTCCCATAAACATTCTTCTGGCCCGTACCGTAGCCAATCAACAAGGTACTGAAGGCACCCCTGAAGTCTCCAAGAATCCAGGATCAGGGTCACCTCATATTCCTCCACTCCATCCACCAGCACCAGAGCTGGTGGAGTGTATGTGTGTGTGTGTGCATGCATGCATGTGTGTACGTTCAAAAGTCGCTTACTGACTTTTGGAGACCCAACAAATTTCGTTGGGTTTTCTTAGGCAAGGAATATTCAGAGATAGTTTTGCTGGTTCATTCTTCTGAAATATAGCCTGTAGCACCTGGTATTCATTGATGGTCTCCCATCCAAATATTAAGCAGGGCTGACACTACTTAGCATCCAAGATTGAGATCTTGAAGGTGTTCATATTTTAGTCATAATTTATCTTGCTTCTTTGCCATCATGGTACCAGAACTTATTGTGTAGTTGTCAATGTTTGTGCACTTTATTTGCTTAACTTATCTTTGTTACTAGCCAAAGGGATTTGTTGGTTCTGTTCAGCTTATGAATGAGCTCTGAAGGAAAATGTTGTCTAAGTATTTTATTGTCCTGTTCCTGCAGTGTTCCTTAAATATAAGACCCTACTCTAAAATGGAAGAGACTGGTAGAGAGGCAGTTGCAACAGCTGTACAGAGGGTGGCTGGGATGCTTCAGCGGCCAGACCAACTGGATAAAGTGGAACAGTATCGTCGGAGAGAAGCACGTAAGAAGGCTTCTGTAGAAGCTAGACTGAAGGTATTAAACCTTAATACTAAGTTTAAATTCAGAAATAAATTGAACTTTCCAGTTTAACATGTTTTAAGATCTTTGAATGTTCACTCTAGTTCTAAAGTGCCAGGAAACATTGAATGTTATTTAGACAATATAGAAATAATGTTATCATGTTCTGTAGTTGGTTCAACTGAGTTGCTTCCTTGGAAGCAAAAGGCTGTCAGTTACTGACTGGTGGGAAGTTGAGCCAGGGATTGCACAGTCAAAGTAATGATATTTTTTATCAGTAGGGCTGATTGTCAGTGGCCTCCTTTTACCTCAAAAGCATGGAACCCCATGAGATCCTCTATCAGAACTCACAATTAAATGTAAAAATAGGGAATTAATTAACTCAAATTAAGAAGACTGCAAGAGGAGGGGTAGATGCAGGACCTTTTCATCTATGTTTACGGGGTCACTACCAAAGAGACCAGCCAAAGACTTATTGTTTCAATTTAAATGTGTTTTATTGCGGGAAAATACACACACACACACACACACAATCACGCAAGGCTAACTGAAAAGGAAGGGAGGAAAATGGATGGCAGAGTTAGAAGAAATCGAGTGATAATTGCAATCCAGAGAGAAGCAGAGTAGGACAAGATGACTTGGGCTTGCACCCAAGGACAGTAGCGGTCAGAAAGTCAGGGTGACAGAGTGGATCCCTGAAATTGAAGTACTGTGAGGAGGCACCCAAAATCGGGGATTCTTATACCCAAAAACCTACCCTGAAGACATGAGGTGTTGATGACTTTCTGCCTGGACAAGTAATGAAGTTTGCAGGGTAGACAAAAGGCAACCGGAATGGGTTGATGGTTTTAATGTGTGAAGGAAATATTAGCATGTAGGTGACAAAGGTTTTGATGACTATATGCCAGCTCTGTTTTGAGGACAGGATTGTGGAAGATGTTTTGAAGGCTTCAACAGGAAATGCACACAGCAGGGGTCTTGCCTCTGCTTGTCTGTGTTTGAGGACAGGTTAAAGGGGTGGAAAATGTTTACTAAGGAAGGAGGAGAGTTTCCATAGGAAATGCACATAGCAGGGGCTTGGGCTCTGCATCTGGGTTTGACTGTTGTTTTCATTATCTTTATGACCTTGGCCACACTGGGGTCATCTTTTGGCTTGCTTTCCAGCCAGGGCCCCTTCTCCATGTGGCTTTCCAGCCATAAATGCATATAAACTTATATTTTATACCAATTAACATATCTGCCAATTAACATATTTTGCCAGTTAAACCATCAAACCATGGATGTGAATGGCTGCTAACACCCCTAGCTGTTTCCTTGTAGCTTGGCTTCAATCTTTACAAGGAAGGAGCAGAAAGGAAGGACAGATTCTCTTTCTCCAGTTCTTCCTTTCCTGTGTGGATTTTACTGAAAGAGTCTCCCTTACCATTTGGGGAAATCAGAAGAATTCTTTATGACTTTAAAGGCTATCAGTGTGCAGTCCACAAACTTCACTCTGAGGTAGCCAGTACTGTTTATTTGTAGGAAAGCAAGCAAAACAGCACACTTAGTTGGAAGTTGCTGAGACTAAAGCATACATGAAATTCACAGACTTTATACCCACACATAAAAATTTTAGGCATATAAAGCTGCAATTGGAGAGGATCATAAATTTAATATCACCCCACATCTTCAGACAGTTTTCCCAGACTTGCATTTGTTTACCTTCCTTCCATTCTTAGAGAAGAATGTAGTTCCTGCCACTTATCTTAGATACTTCAAGTTCCCCAAACACTTCTTGATACTTTCATTTTCACCTGTTCTGATCTTCTGGGCCTCATTGGATACATTGTAGAAATAATCAGTAAAGCAGTTAACCATTTAATACATGGAATACACAAGCAAGCTTCAAACAGGTACATTGTTGCAATCAACAATTAACACGCAATATTTTGTAGCACTCTAACGAAACTCTAGGAAGGTTTATTGTATTGCCCCCACACTGACTACCATACACTATTTCAATGTACGTCCAGCAGATTCACATATTACAGGAGCTGTGCACCCTGACACAGTGTCAATTTATGCATGTCCTGTTTAAGTTATTTAGACTTACACCAAGATATGTAGAAATAAATTGATGAGGCCAAGCCTTTTAAGAACAAAAGCCTAGTTCATCAGATACAGGTGAGTTCTAGCCTGTGAGATTGTTATATTGCAATGTATTTAGTATTGTTTATGGGGGCCACAGGTCTCTCCTGTTTTTCTGGCAGCAAAGTAACACAATACCTGTATTAGTACTAACTAAACACAGCAAGTCAAACACCAGACAGGAACAAAGAAGTCATAGAGACATTCTGGATATTGGCAGCAGGAATTTTTTTCTATTTATTTTATGTCCACAATTATTTTGAAATTAGTTTTTATCTTACTGCTTTTGTCCTATCACTTTAGTACTAATAAATGTATTGCCCAACTGAATTTTGCTCTGTTTGTGTGTATGTTTTCCACTCTTGGGCCATTGGGGGCTATCTTTGCCCTTTTTTATTTGCTCCTTTCTCATCCCTGATATACCTCATTCTCATGTTTCCTGATACTGTTTAGAAAAGAAGCCAAAATTCTAACTCAGTTGCAAACCTCAGTCTGTTAAAATAGGGGGGAAAAGTGCCTTTTTATGGCAAATAGCATATCAAGAAGTCTCCAAAAACTTGCTTATACCTTCGTATACGAACAATCTAAAATATTCTGGTGTAAAACAATCTGAGGGGCACTATAGGTAAAACTTCCTCTGAACTCATCTTGCCAAGAAAATCCTGCCACAGGTTCACCTTAGGGTTGCTGTAAGTCAGAAACAACAACTATAGGTGCATCACAAGAGCTTGTGTGTACCCACTGACTTTCTTTTGAGTAGCAGCCCTCCATGTCAAAGCACAAATTGAGTTTCAAATCAAGTTTAAAAATATTTTGGCAGTTAACATGGAAATCTCTAGTTCAATAAACATAGGTCTTTCAGTAATTTACCTGTTAGTTTAATCCTTGCCTCATTATTTTTCAACTTGGTTTGAATATTACTAGTATTGAACAAGGAGTTATCTTATTTAGATATATCCTTTTTAATGCATAAGAGTTTCTTCTGTATCTTCAAAGATACATTAATAGACTAATCTATGTTTTCTTTATCCTTTTTTTGCTGTAATATTTAATTTTAGTATATGTTGCTTTGTGCATGTTCATAATACCAACTTTATAAATTTCTTGTCTCAGTCTTACTATTATATTACCATTATTTATTAGGCATATTTGTTTATAAATTGCTTTTCTCCCCCAGGGTTCCAAAAGTAATGTACAAGATGCGTAAAATCATGTTTAAAAAACAGATTAAAACAGCTTTAGAAACCAAAGGCCAACTGGAATAGTACAGTTTTGGCTGCTCAATGGAATTACAAGAATGGGGAGAGAATTCATAACAGAGGTTCTTCTACAGGTGAACTGTCTCATGTACTCAGAAACATAGCCTCGTGGGGCGGTGGGGCATGGAACAGAGACTCTGTTGCAGATCTCCAGTTCTGGCCAGATTTGTACAAGGGATGCCATTTTTCACATTTTCTGGACCCAACTTATTTATTATGGTGTATTCCTTTGTGAAGCAATAAGCATTACAATTAGACTTTTTATTATTATTACCATTTTTTATGGTAAATTAAAAATACAGAATTTCAGAGGTGTTTGCTGCTGCTATAGAGTGAACTAACTCTTAAGCTTATCTTTTTCAGGCAGCAATCCAATCACAGTTAGATGGAGTTCGAACTGGTTTAAGCCAGTTGCACAATGCACTGAATGATGTCAAAGATATTCAGCGTTCTTTGGTTGATGTCAATAAAGACTGGCGACAAAGTATCAACACAATTGAAAACCTCAAGGATGTTAAGGATGCTGTAGTTCAACATAGTCAACTGGCAGCTGCTGTAGAAAACTTAAAAAATATCTTCTCAGGTATCCGTTTCCAGTATATGGCCTTCCTTTGTGGGAATAACAGAAAATGAATATTAAGGTGAAATTGTCAGATGCTACTGAAAATTAAAGTCAGCTTGACCTTTTGCATGATTCAGCTACACTTCACAAACTAGGGCTGTATGATACAATGCTGTTTAAATTTATGTTTCTTTTTTTTTTCCTTCTCAGTACCAGAGATAGTTCAGGAAACCCAAGACTTGATTGACCAGGGACAACTGCTACAAGCCCATAGAAAACTGATGGACTTAGAATGCTCTCGAGATGATCTGATGTATGAACAATACCGTATGGACAGTAAGAACACCCATGATATGAATTTAATTGACAGTTACTTTGGAGATATGCAGAAACTTTCTGAGGAACTAGCCAAGCAACTTTGGATGGTCATTCAGAGATCTTTGGTCACTGTTCGTCGAGATCCCACCTTGCTGGTTTCCGTTGTCAGAATAATTGAGAGGGAAGAGAAAATAGATAGGCGCATGCTTGACAGGAAGAAACAAACAGGGTTTATTCCCCCTGGAAGGCCAAAAAAGTGGAAGGAGAAGATGTTTAGTGTATTGGATCGAACTGTTACCACAAGGATTGAAGGCACACAAGCAGACACCCGAGAATCTGACAAAATGTGGCTTGTTCGACACCTAGAAATTATCCGCAAATATGTTCTTGATGACCTACTGGTGGCTAAGAATCTTATGGATCAGTGTTTCCCATCGCATTATGAAATTTACAAAAAGTTACTCAGCATGTACCATCAGGCATTGTCTGTACGGATGCAGGACCTAGCTTCTGAAGATCTGGAAGCAAATGAGATTGTTAGCCTTTTGACATGGGTTTTAAATACTTACAAAAGGTAAAGTTTTTAGTAGCAAATGATTCTAAAGAAATGAATACACATGTCTTTAAACTATGGATTCTCAGCCTTTGATCCTCCAGCTATTTTTTACAATTCCCGGAAGCCTCCATCAACATGGCCAATGATGAGAGATTTTGAAAGGTGAAGTCAAAATTATCTGGAGAACCAGAGGATGAGAGCCACTACTCTAAAATGATGTGTACAGATTGAAATACAGTGTTTTAGCAGTATGGATTATATTTTATATATAAACAAATTGTAGCAAGTTCAGAGAAAGGCAACAAAGATGAAAAGAGATAAGGAGAACAAAACATATGAGGGAAGGTTAAAGGAGCTGGGTATGCTCAGCCTGGTGAAGAAAAGACATGAGGGGTAATATGTTTGCACTTTCAACTCTCTAAAGGGTTATCACAGAGAGGATGGTGCAGGTTTCTTCTTTGCTACCCCAGAAGATAGAACTATCTGATTGTTTTAAGTTACAGTTGAACATTAGAAGGAACTTCTTAATAGTAAAAGCATTTTGACAGTGGAACCAGTTACCTAAAGCTGGATATCTTTAAAAGAAGCTAGATAGCAAACTGCTGTGGAGGCTGCAGTTGGATGTCCTGCACTGATCGGGAAGCTGGATTTGACAACCTGAGGCCTGTTCCAACTCTTTCATTCTGTTTACTGCAGATGTGCAAGTCATTACTGTGGAATTTGCAGATTAAGCCTAATAAGATTTTTAGTATTTCTTTCCTAACCGCATTATCTGAATTCCTTTTTTAATTTAAGACATTAGGATAGATCCTGTTCAGGAGAAGTGGGTGAGCTGGGCTAAGCTAGAATGAAACCAGAAATGCTGATGTATGGAAAATATTAAATGTCAGTTAAGGTATAGATACTATATGTGCCTTCATTAAAGGTTACACAGTTATCATTAGGATCCAAAGAATTGCAAGACATTACATTTCTTTTTGTTGCAACAGTGTGGTGAAAATACAAACGTGTAAGAAACAAAACAGTGCAAATTATTGGACTTTTTAATTGGGGTCTTAGGATTTTTGTATATTGTTTTCCTCACTAAAGGTAAATGAATGAAATATGTGTGGATATAATTTCTGTGGAAGAATGTAACGAGGTGTACTTTGAATCTGCCTTGTATTACAGTAAGTGTAATATTATTGTTAATAGCACACAATTAAAATGTGCAGATGAGCTGTAATCCACATATTGGTGATCTGTTACTACTATGACTCTTTACATCAAAGCTTTCCAAACTTTTCATGTTGGTGACACACTTTTTAGATATGCATCATTTCACGACACAGTAATTCAGTTTTATTAGCAAACCAAAGGTTAAACTAACCCCTTATAAGAGATACGGACACATACATAAACTGTAATAACAAAATGTATGGGGACACAACATATCTCATGAAAACCTTTCATATATTTTTAAAAATATATGATTTATAAATAGTAACATACCTTTTCAAGATTGTAGGCGACACACCTGCACACTTCAGGTGACACACTAATGTGTCACAGCACACCATTTGGTATGCTTTACACCCTGTAAAGCCCTGTTTTACATATTTACCACAACTATTACATAGACAGCAGTGCTGCCAAATCCAGTTCTAGGCTGTGGTCAAGGAGAGCCTGTAGGAGCCCATCCCCATTTTCATGAATGTTCCCTGCAGTTTCTGTAATTTTAGTTCTCATCTAAAAAAAAGACAACCTTAGACTTCTAACTTTTACTTATGGAAAACTAAGGGACTGGGGAGAATGTTTATGTATATTTATGTTTCAAGTCACCGGTTGGCTTACAGAGACACCATGAATTTCATAGAGTTTTCTTTGGCAAAGAATTTTGCTAGTACCTTTCTCTGAAATACAGCTTGAGATGCCTAGTACTTGTGGGTGGTCACCCATCCAAATACTAACCAGGGCTGACCCTGCTTCACTTCCAGATCAGACAAACTCTAGTGCCTTTAGGGTATTTAGGCCTGGGAGGGAATATGTAGACACAGTTAAGTCCTCTAGTGTACTGATGAATTACTTGCAAGGGCAGTAGGACAATTTGCAATCATTTGCTGCCTGGCACTTTAAATATATTAAATCTTAACTTTTCGTGTATTATTAAACAGGATCATTATGATGCTTTAATTAGTTTTCTTGCTGACTCAGTGCAAAATAATCTGGCTACATGGGCTGTGTCCTTCTTGTCTTAGATTACCTGAGGCTAGAAAAAACATAAATCCTGTTCATGATTTCTTATAGATGCACAAATGACTACTTGTGACCTTTCCTTCACTTGCTCTCTTTTCAATTCAGTGTAGAGTTGATGGGAAATCCAGAACTTGCACCAGAGATGGATGTCAATTCCTTGCAACCTCTACTTTCCCAAGAAGTGGTAGATGAACTGCTTAGCACATATATGTCAACTCTTACAGTAAGTTGCAACATTAATTTGTTCATTTGTTCAAATAGGAATTAAATGCTATTTCCTCCTGATTGTCTTTTTCGTCTAGCCAGCCCAGATTTTACTTTGCACATTGTGAATGAGTTGTTGAAATTGCAACTTGCACCCTTGGTACACAGTCCTGGAGGCTACTTTAAACTTGTTTAAACTTCTGTACTAATGGCTAACTGTGACCCTGACAGCTTTTTGAAATATTTTTAATTTCAATTTTAAGTGAATGGAAATACTTGACATTCCATGCACTCTTCAAGAATTATGGAATCATTTGTCCTGTGACTTTTTTTTTTTTTGGTGGAAAGGATATATTTTAAATAGTTTTTAATTCTAGAGATATTTTTAAATTGCAACAAAATTAATTTTTGTGCCTTTTTTATCTGTATATGTTTTTACTTGTGTATCTCTTATTCTGTAACCTCCTTAAGTCCCAGTCATGGAGAAAAGGTGTAATATAAAGAAATAAATGGAATACATACAATTCCCTTTAATTTTAAAAATATTTACTTACCTATATGAGGTCCTCTTCAACCTTATTCAGATAAATAGAGAAGTTAAACTATGAAATGTATGAGCATACTAGTTTCCACTTTATCCTAAGCAACCTCTCAGACTGAGGTAGAGACAATTTAGCATATTACCTATATCATAAATTTTATTTACTTTTTTATTTTTGTAAAAATGCTTCATATATCCCTATGTATATAGAAAATTACAAAGGCTTGGTTCATCAGACCAGGAACAGGGCATGTGTTTGTAAGAGATTCATTGGGTCCAAGGGTTAAATTGTACCTTAGATAGAAATGTGATACTTACGGCCCTCCAAAAATTACTGGCTGTCACTCCAGTCATTCCTGACCTGTGGTCTTACTAAATGGGACTGAGATGAATTGAAGTTTAACAACATCTAGAAGGTCATAATGGATAGGGAAAAAAGAATTTCTGGATACTACCCTTGAGAGGCCTGAAATGATTTCAGTGCAATATACTGTTTAAGGCAGAATGGAAGCCACTATTTTCTTTCTTTGTTTTTCTTCTTTAATTTCTAACTCTTATATGTTAGCCAATTTGTCTTTTTTCTTCTTCTTTTTTTTTCTCTTTTCATTTACTCGTAGAATTTTAGTGTTTTTGAAAATTATCAGTAAAAATATTGTTAAAAAAAAGAAATCAATCAGCCTTTAATTTGGTTGTGACTGACTTTCTTCACTATTTCAGTGGGTTTTCCCTCCATACAACTAGGTCTTCTTCCAGTTCAGTGAGCCCAGTATTTCACCAATGCTTATTTTCTTTTCTGTTTGGATTTCTCTTCCATTAAATACAATTAGACCGTGTTTTTTTGGAATGTAGTATTGATGAATTTTTTCCTGTTAAACTGAAGTAATTTTGAAGTTAATTAAAGTGAAACTATAAAGGGATCTATAACACCCCAATAGAAGATCTATACTATGCACAAAATGGTGGAACATAACTAATGTTGCTTGGATGTTGGAGTGGCATTGTGAATCATGCTGTAAGAGAACTGGCATGCTTCCAGAGAACCTAGTACTAGTAGTTTAAAGGCATTGTGCAACTATTTCATATTTTTTTTCCCTAAACATATTTTTGTGATAAGGTAAAAGACAGAGGAAGCAATGGGAAAATATGTGAGAGTTACAAATGGAAGACGTGGCTTTCCAGATTCCCCTTAAAATTTCATGAATGAGGCAGGTGGATTGCATAATAAAAGTCTTACCTCAAAAATGTAGCTTAAGGACTGGTACACCAGGGCAAGAAGTAGAAGAGTCAACCCATGTTCCTCCTGCTTGTACCCCATGAGGGCTTGCTTTTTTAAAGAGCAATAGTTAATGGCTATTATTCAGTGCTGTTGGCCTATGCCCATGAACATATGTGCACACATATGGCTCTGCACCTCCCTATCATGGAAGGAGAATGAGGACAGTGGCAGCAGCAATTCTGTCAATCCTCGCATGTCAAGAGAAAAGGTAGAAGCCCTTCTCTCTTTTCATATGAAGGCCTCTAGAGTTGCCATTGGAATATTCAATGTTCTCCCTTCCTTATTCTATATCAAGAAGAGGGTGTGTGGTGTTCAGCAGTCCTGATTGGTTGGCAGCCCAAGAACCTTGCTGGCTCAGACCAGCAGAGCTATGGGCCTGCTTTTCTAGAAAGACCCTTGGTAAAAAAAAAATGACATTTCAAAGCATGATTCTATTTTTAAAACATTGAACCTAGCTAATTTTTTTTCTAATTATATTTTAAACTTAATTTTCATGTAGTCCAACATCATTGGCTGGCTACGAAAAGCTCTGGAAACAGAAAAAAAAGACTGGCTAAAAGAAAACGAGCCTGAAGCAGATCAAGATGGATACTATCAAACCACCCTGCCTGCTATTGTATTTCAGGTACAACAGTTGATTAACAATTGGATGATAAGAAAGTTTAGCGATCAATGAAATAGTTGCTTAGTGTATACTATTCTGGGATTCTTCGTGGTCTGTGTGACTCACACAAATGGGTCATCTGCGCCTGCGCAGTGTGACGTTTGGAACCTTATAAAGACTAACGCTAGGCATTTTGACAGGACTTTTGCCTCCATACCCCAAGGGTATATAACCCCCTTCCAACCTAAACCATTAGTTCCTTTTCTTCTCCAATGGCAGCAGCATTGTTGGAGCCTTCCTTGAGTCTAATTCTCAGTCTTATCAGCTTGATTCTTCCTGTTCATTTTTCAGCTTACATTTCTTTCTTGGCTTTTTGGCTTTGGTCTTTTCTCAGCTTTTGGTCTGATTCAGTCTGCTTCCACGGTTTCTGCCTTTGGTTTGCCCCTCGGACAGTATCTTCCCTCATTGTAGGACCTTCGCAGCGGTCTTCAAATGCTGTGGAAAAATCCCCAACAAAGATGGCCATTCCAAGTGCCTTCTCCGTCTTGGAGAAGGCCATAATGTTGGAACGTTTGCCAACTGTCAGCTTTTTACACCACAGGTGCAACAGGGCTGTCCACCTCAAAGCTCTCCTGTGGGAGAAAGTCCTTAGTGCCACAGATATGGCAGCTCAAAATAGGCCTCTAGATACGACCTCTGTTATTGTGACTCAGACTTGTTCACGTCCATTAGCTCAGTCTTGTCCTTCAGTACAGTCTGTTCGGAAATTGGCCTTGTTGGAGTTGAGGAAGTGTCAATGTCAGGTGGTGGCTAAGCAGACACAGAGGGAGGAGCTGAGTTTATGGCTTTAGTAATAAAGAAATTAAGAGGTTACGTCACCAAAACAAACATCCAAGTCCCAAGAGCAGCAAACTCAAACAGCAAGGTTTAGCCTGGAACAGAAAGCCCATGCCACAGGATGCAGATTCCTGGTTGATAGACGGTTGTTGCCCCGTGCCCAACTCCAACAGCGTCTGTCTTAAATACACAGTCTTTAGCCCAGCTGGGGCTGATCAAATGTCCGTTGGCCCAGCTCACAGCTGGAGCCCCTCAAGACTTCAGGGCCGATTCATCAGACGCTTCCCCGCAGCTGCTGAGACCTCCGAACCGCCCCCTTTTCCAGCCGCCTCTGGAGGAACGTGGGGGGAGGGTCTGCTGCAAACTCCGGGCTGGAGTCAGAAACACCAGCCTCTGTCGAGTCAGAAGCACTAGCCTCTGCCTCTGGAGCAGAAACATCTGCTGCAGGTACTGGCTCGGGATCCGTGCCCGGGACAACTGTGGGGTCGCTGGCAGACTCTTCCCTAGACTCTGAAGGAGCCCCCTCTCCCAAAGGCCCCTGCAAGGGATCCTCCCCCGGCTGGGAGTCCAAGTCTAAATCGGAGTCCAAGTCTGAACCGGCAGCACGCTCAACCTGGCTCATGACAGGAAGTCTCATGGATCACAGTTCAGTTCAGGTTCGAGCTTCAATCGCCCTTCCACCTCCACCTCGATTCTCTTCACATGAACATTGAGATCATCATTCATCATCACTGCAGAAGACTCCCCATGTCTCTTACAAGCATTGCAAGCACTCTGCTGCAGCCTTGCACAAACCTTTTCGCACTCCATTTGCTAAGAAACATAAGAAGAAGAGGGCTAAGGAATCTTCATGCTGTTCCCCTACTCCATCATCAAGAGAATGTCCCCATTTGCCAATTGCTACTTCTTCTGAATAGTCTGAGCAGCAACGTCTACCAACTGCCATGTCTTCCAAGCGTTTAGTACCTCACTGCTTGCCTTGCAAACATTTCTGAGGTTGATACCCACCAAGAGCAAACTTCTCCTCAACTTGAGCCAGTTGCCTCCCCAGGCTTGGTCAAAGTGTATGGAACCTCTGATGAAGAAATGGCTGACTCTTCTCCTGTCAGCATTGTAACTTACCTGGTCCAAATGGGATCTGATCAGCCACCATCCCAATTACCATCCCAGGGTCATCAAGGTACTGCCTCATCTCATTTCTCATGCAAGTTGTCTCGTTCACCGGCACCACCTCAACACCTTCAACCTCCACCCTTTCCAATTCCATCTTCAAGGGACTTGAGATTGAGAAGTCACTCCTCTCAAGCTCGTCCTTGCCGATCCCCTAATTGCTGGTCCGACTGTCGCTTTAGACTAGAGTTCTGTGAGCGATCTTACTCTTGTCATCAGATGTCTTCTTACAATTCAGCGGATCTCTCTTCCAACCTGAAGGATTATTATTGTTACAGATGTAATTGGCAGCACTTTCGCCTCTACATTAACGATCTGCATTACTGTGGACATCATTGTTACTATTCACCTTTGACCTTGTCTACACCATCCCCTTCACCTGGGAGACATTGACATTGTTCGCTAACTCCTTGATCAAGTACAGCTGACCACCCACCTGTTGAAGGCCCAGCTACCACCTCGACTGTCAACCCCCGTCAGGGTTAATCTCGGTACTCACTGTTCAACCAGCCCCAAAGACATCCCCTATATTTTTCCTGGTGCGCCATACCTGCCATCGCCAATCACTTTCAATCTCATTGTCCCAACCACATCTGGCTTGATGGTGGATGTCTATGACCGACCTCCACTGACACAGGTTGCTTCCTGTGTCTCCATTTTGCCCACCAACAATTGAAGGGCTTTCCTGGACCAGATGCTACTCATGGCCTGTTCTTTGAATCTACAAATTGATTGTCAAAGGGAGGACGTGGAGGACCCTATTTTCCAACAGCCACAGGATCAAGCTCCTGTTCCGGCATCCCTGCCTCCCCTCCCTTTCCTGCTGCATCTATACTGTCGACTTTGAAGAAATTGGAGGCACTGCACCATTTCTCTGATTCAGGCTTGGATTGGCTGGTAAACGACCCTAAGCCAAATTTGATAATTGTTGATACTGTTCAGTCTTGCACTTCTCAGAGACTACACACCTCTCCTTAGCTGGAACAGTCGTTCTCTGCCATCACACCTGGCTTAGATTTTCTGTGCTATCGCAGCAGGTGAAATCAGTGATCAAAGACCAGCCTTTTGATGACCTGGGCTTGTTTAACACAGGCACCAACAAGTTAGAACATAGGCAGAAGATGAGATCTACCATTTAGAAATTTGGTCTTCAACCTCAGCAGATCCTGAACCATCGCTTCAGCCACTCCACCAGATGTCAGTCCAGTCCATTTACACCGCGACAACAAAGATCCTCTCAATCATTTCAACTACAATCCGGCTGCAAGCTCCCTTTCTACTCGGTACTGTCATTCACAGTACAAAAAATGCCACTCTGACTCTTTGAAGCGTTGGGTTTGATGGTCCTGAGCACAATACCACTTCACACAATACACTTCCCCCCCACCTCTTCTTCTTTCGATACCAAAGTCATCTCAGCTATGTCAATCTTCGATACCTCCTCTGATATCACCATTCTCGATACCTCCTCCATTCCATCACATCTCAGCTCTCATGGCTCTACTTGTCCCACAGCTTCCTCTGTTGCCAATCATCTTCCCCCTTTCAAGGACAGGCTAAGCGAATATCATCACATTTGAGCCTTTATCATGATGCACTCTTGGGTGCTTGATATCATTGCTAGGGGTATGCCTTAGAGTTTCATCATCTTCCTTCAACGCATTAAGTTTGCATCGTCCTTCTTCAGTACTCAACAAGGAAATCTCTATGCTACTTGAGAAGGGAGCCATAGAGCTGATCCTCCGTCATGCCTCTAATACAGCTTCTCCTCCCAGTATTTCCTGGTGTCAAAGAAGGACGGCCGTCTACTTCCCATCATGGATCTTTGCGGAGTCAACTTTTACATGCGACTGAGAAGGTTTCTTATGGTGATTCTTGTGTCCATCTTCCCTTTACTCCACAAAAGAGACTGGTTTACCACACTGGACCTAAAGGACGTCTGTTTTCACATCTCCACCAGGCCCACCCACAGGAGATTCTTTGCTTTCATTGGGGGGATGGAGGGCTCCGTTGGCAGATTCTAGGGGACATGTTGTACACCAACATGAGCCACAGAATGTCTGGGCTTCAGAACAGGCAGACGCCAAAAACCAGCATAGGATTAAAAACGAACAGAGTCCATTGTTGAGGCCAAAGTATGGTTGCCAAACTAAACTAGTACTTTATTGCAAAACAGCTTAAGCAACATAAAGATGTCAGAAAGCTAGGTAAAATCCATTGCATTTCTCTCTCCTCTTACGGCATGACAGAGAGAGAGCTGTGAAAATGCAAAACAGCAAGCAGGCAAAGGGGGAGACGAAAGAGAGAGCACACCGCTGTGCAAGTGGGCTCCCCAGCCATACAAGTATGCACCTGTGGTGACTGTGACTGACGGCAGTGATTTCTAACCACTGTTATAGCTACTGTGGGATTGTTTTTCCAAACATCCCTTAGGTTTCTCTCAGGAACTGAGAGACAAACCAGATGTCTCTTATCACACTGGCTGGGTCAAGCCGACCTGCAAGTTACCATGACCATGAGCGCAGCAGAGGAACAAGACTCAAACTTTAACCCTTTAGGCAGAGACCCGGCAGGCCTAACCTTTAACACTCCTCCTCTTGTTTCGGAGCTGCCTCGTGTGTTGGAACTGCAGGACCTATTATTCCCATACGCTCAAGCAGTTGTGTGTGTTTAACAGGAAATAGAGCTTTGGTAAAGGCATCAGTGGCATTTTCATCTGATATACCATATGTCAGTTGAATGACCTTGTTTCGAACAGACTGTTTCACATTTTGATACTTAATGTCCACATGTTTGATTCTAGATTTAACTCTTTCACTTACAGCCATTTGAATACAAGCTTGAGAATCACAGAACAGATTTACAGACATCTCAGTAGGCACATTTAAATCTTTTACAAGCTGTGTAAACCAGATCAATTCATTACACAAGAATGACAAGCTTGCAAATTCTGCTTCAGCAGTAGATGTGGCCAGGGTACTTTGTTTTTTCACGTTCCAGTAAATCAGAGCACCACTGTACTTCACAACACATCCAGTTGTGCTTTTGCAGTCTGACACAACTTCTGCAAAGTCATTATCAGAATAGCAGACAATTTCTGGCGTTTGAACAGGAGTAATACACAAACAATAATCCATGGTACCTTCCAAGTATCTTAACACCCTTTTCACACCTTGCCAGTGGTATTGAGTAGGCTGAGAGCTGGCCCTTCCTAAAATGTTTACACTCAGAGTGACATCAGGATGACAGGTCTCAGCTAGATAGAGCAGTGATCCAATCACAGATTGGTACAGTTTTTTGTCAGGAAACATGGTATCTCATGCACCCAAGTCCAGTTCCTGAATTCCAGATGCTCCTTTTCAAATTGTCCATTGTGATGTTGTAGGGCCCATGTCTCAGCCCAGTATTGGAGGAGCAAGATTGTTTCTGCATCCTTCCATTTGGCCAGCATGACATCAAGAGTCTTCATGAAGTGTATGGTGGTGGTAGCAGCTGCATTGCATCTACATGGCATCGTGTTATTTCTTTATATTAACAACTGACTCCTAGTCACTCCTTCCTGAGCCTGTCTCTTAGCCAACCTCAGTGCAACCATCAAGCTCCTTTGCTCTCTGGGACTGGTGACCAACTTCCAGAAATCTCAGATAATACCATACCAAAGGATCAAGTTCATTGGCATCATCCTGGACTTGTGGCTTCAACAAGTGTTCCTGCCTCAAGACAGATAGAAAACCCTATTTCAAAAAGTCTCCCACCTGTGCAGGCCTTGTTGGGTCAGAGCAAGGGACATTCAGCTCATCCTCGGCCTCGTGGCGTCGACCACCGTGGTGACTCCCTTCACAAATCTCAGGATGCATCTGCTTCAGGCTTGGTTCATCACCAACTTCGACCATCTCTGGCACTGACTAACGAAATTCCTCATGGTACCGTGTCCTTTGGTCACCACAGTGGTGGATGGATGCGAGGAACATGCTGGCAGGAATGCCTTTCTTGCCTGGTCTGCCGTCAGTCACAGTCACCACAGGTGCCTCCTTGTATGGCTGGGGAGCCCACTTGCAGTCTGATGGTCTGAGGTCGCTGGTGTGTTTCAGAGAAGCTCCTTCACATAAATGCATTGGAGCTCCTTGCCGTGATCAAAGCTTTCTGAGCCTTCGAATAACATCTTTTTGGGAGGTCAGTACAAGTCATCATGGACAGTACCACGACAGTGTACTACCTCAACAAAGAGGGAGGCACACACTCCAAGACTTTGCTCAGCCTATCGATCTATTTGGGGAATTGGTGCCTAGACAGATGGATTCTCCTGTTGGCCATCCATCTGCCCAGTGACAAAAATTCTGTGGCAGATAAGCTGAGCTGTACCCCGCTGTCATGTCGTGAGTGGAGATTACACATGGGATCCCTGAAAGAAATCTTCCACTTGTGGGACACTCCTTCAATAGGTCTATTCACATCCCATTTCAACAACTAGTGTGATCTGTACTTCTTCAGGAACAGGATGGACAAAAGGTCACTAGGAGATGCTTTCCTCTACAGTTGGACGGGTCTGGTCATGTACGTTTTTCTTCCATTCATGCTGATAACAAGGGTACTGACGAAGATCTGCCAAGAGAGGGCAAAGGTGATACTTGTGACACCATGGTGGCCACAGCAGACATAGTTCACCCCTCTCATGGGATGGTATGAGAGGTTTCCATACAAATCTTCTCACCATCCACGACAGTACCATAAGACATCTGGACATTCACTTCTTCAGGTTGACAGTCTGGAACCTACTTCATTGACTGCACTACCTCAATCTGTTCAACATATTGTCGAGGCTGCTCACACGCAGTCCACAAGGCAGTCCTATACCTATAAATGAACCAAGTCCTGCCAGTTTTACAGGCTAACTATCTCAACCTGGAGAACTTTGGTACCATGGACATTCTCGCCTTTCTTGGTTCACTATTCTCTAAAGGCCTTTCTCATCTGTCAAATGTTACCTATCAGCCATTTCAGGGCATCTTCAGCAATGTGGCCAGCCTTCTTGTTTCTCTAACACTGGTGAAACAGTTCCTTCAGGGATACAAACATCTACATCTTCTCGTCCTGCCTCCAACTCCTGCATGGGATCTTTCTTTGGTTCTTTTGCAACTCTCTAAGAGGCCCTTTGAACCCCTGGCCACTTGTGGTCTACGCCTACTTTCTTGGAAGACGGCTTTCCTGGTCACCATCACTTCCACCAGGAGGGCAAGTGAGATCTGTGCCCTCAGGGTAGACCAACCTTATCTGCGCTTCCACAAAGAGAAGATTGTGCTTCACTCAGATATCACCTTTCTTCCAAAGGTAGGGTCCTCATCACATCAATCACATCAATCAACGCATTATCTTACCTGTCTTTATGATAAATCCATTATGACTTGAAACGAAACCTTCATACCCTGGATGCCAGACATGCTATGTCCTGTGTTTAGTGCGGAGTGGGTATCAGACTTTCCAATAGACTTTTGTGTGCTACTCTTCCTCCAAAAAATGACAACCGGTTTCATCCCAGAGACTATCAAAGTGGGTTGCCTCTACTATCAAATTTGTGAATGATACCAAATTGGGAGAGGTTTCTAATACCCCAGAGGACAGGATCAAAGTTCAAAATGACCTTAACAGATTAGAGAGCTGGGCCAAAGCTAGCAAAGTGAATTTCTACAGACAGAAATGTAAGGTCTTACACCTGGGCAGACAAACTGAAATGCACAAATATAGGATGGGAGACACCTGGCCGGACAACAGTACATGTGAAAGGGATCTAGGAATCTTAGTGGACTACAAGGTGCACATGGGTCAGCAGTGTGATGCAGCAGCCAAGAAAGCCAATGCAATTTTTGGTTGCATCAATAGGAGTATGGTGTCTAGATCGAGGAAAGTAATTATCATGTATGGCTCTAAACTGCCTCCATTGAGAACACTCAGAAATATGGAAGCACACACAGACAGAAATGTCCTTTTATTAGAAATACGGTTTGAATCCAGACATTATTTAAAGTCACAGAAACTGACCAGCATTCTCCCAAACAAAGAATATATTGGTCCAAACAATAATTATTCAGCTCATCTTACATTGATTGGTTGAATCTACATTCTCATTAATTCAAAGGTCTCTGATGTTATCCAAACTCGGCATCCTCTGCCCATCATTTGTTCTCTCTTTTATTACCTCCGTGTCCTGCCTGGCTAAGGCTAATTCTCTCAGCCCATCCTCATGTTTCCTTTTGATCCCATCTGTATCCCGCTCTTGCAGTTTTGAGCTAGATCATAAAACAACCTTCAAAGGCCAGTTTGGGTATTTGGCCCCATCTAACATCCCAATGAACTGCTCTCTGTTTATTACTTTCAGTTTCCTAACTTATCCAGGTATATACTGTCCCCATTAAACAAGATTAATATCAAGTACTAGTTATGCCTACTCAATATATAGCAGTGCCTACTACCATAACAGAAGATTAATATTTACACGTACTTTCTATGCAATCAGTACTATTTGTATCTATATTCAATCAAGCAAAGCACACAACAACTCTTCCAAACATGATCAGCGATAATTATTAACTGGACCTGTTCACCAAATAGCAGGACAAGCAAAGTACATATAATTTCACAGTTACATAGTTTCATATGCAATAGAGCATTAATTAACACTCCATAATAACCTGCCAGGATCTACATTCTTTACATACACAATATGATCGTGACATACAGTATTGTAAACACCAACATATTTACTAAGCAATTACCGTTACAATTCATGTTATGAGGAATGCCAACATGACAGTAATAGTACCACTCTATCCTACTTTGGTTAGACCTCATCTGGAGTACTGTGTCCAGTCCTGGGCACCTCATTTCAAGAAGGATATTGACAAGCTGGAACGTGTCCAGAGGAGGGTAACTAAAATGGTGAAAGGCCTGGAAGCCATGCCCTGCTTAGAGAACTGGGTATGCTTAGTCTGCAGAAGAGAACGTTAAGAGGGGACATGATAGCCACGTTTAAATATTTGAAAGGATGTCATAGCGAAGAGGGAACAGGCTTGTTTTCCACTGCTCCAGAGACTAGGAGACAGAGCAGTGGGTTCAAACTACAGGAAAAGAGATTCTACCTAAACCTCAGGAAGAACTTCCTGACAGTCAGAGCTGTTCAGCAGTGGAATATGCTGCCTCAGAGTGTGGTGGAGTCTCCTTCTTTGGAGATTTTAAACAGAGGCTGGGTGGCTGTCTGTTGGGAGTGCTTTGATGTGTGTTCTTGCATAGCAGGGAGTTGGACTAGATAGCCCCTGTGGTCTCTTCCAACTCTTCTTATTCTGTTATTCTATTATTCTACTATTCATTTCGCCTATGAACTGGCTCGAAAAAAACCTTCTCAGAAAATGAGAACTCACACCACCAGAGCTATGGTAGCCTCCATAGCCTTCCTCCATGGGGTACTTGCATGAAGTCTGCAGGGCTGCTACTTGGTCACAAGCTATGATTCTCATCTCACTATAGACTAGACAATAGAGCTCATGCTGATATCTCCTTTGGAAAGGCACTGTTACATTCAGTTCTGGCATGACACTCCCACCTCCTTGGTTAGCAACTTGCTAGTTTCCCATTTGTGTGAGTCATAGAGACCATGAAGAAGTAACTGTGGGTCTTAGAGTGGTCATCTGTGAACTCATACAAACCCACTCTGCCTCCCCTCTTGTGTCCTGCTCTACCTGTTGGTCCTGGGTCTGCTGCCTTAGGTGGCAAAGGAACTGATGGTTTAGGTGAGAAGGGGGTTATATACCCTTGGGGATGGAGGCAGGGTTCCTGCCTAAACGCCTAGCCTTAGGCTCTAGAAGATTCTGAACATCACACTGTGCAGATGCAGATGACCCATTTGTGTAAGTTCAGAGATGACCACAGTTACAGTCTCTAAGGCTTGAATTGGTTCACTTTTTATTATGAGCAGCTTAGGCTTCAGTTCTAACACAGCAGAACTTACTTTCTAGTTAACATGCTTGGAATTGTGCTGTAGAAATGTTCCTGGAAGGCATGGGATCTGCTTCTAGCAAACCAGCATAATCCCAGTATATCATCACAATTGATTTAATGGCATTTGGTTGTGGATTTGCCCTGCCAGCAAAATACAGCTGTTCCCACCATAGCAACCAACATGTAAAGCCAAGCCAGTATCTTTAACTGGCATTAGAAAATGCCTGTAACTTTGATTGGTAGAAAAGGAGAATAGGGATCACAGGGACTGCAGTAGTTGCTGCATTCATATTAGCTGCAGCATTTATTAATTGCTTTTTATTTTCAGATGTTTGAACAGAATCTTCAAGTGGCAACCCAGATAAGTGAAGATTTAAAAATAAAAGTATTATATTTGTGCCTTCAACAAATGAGTTCCTTCCTCAACAGGTAAAATTAGATTTTCATCTTCACTGGGTACATCTTTTATTGTTTGGAGGAATGTTTTCTTTCCAGATATGCTACGAAGCCTCTTATATGTTGCTCTTCACTTCAGCTGTTCACTTCCATAAAGCTCAGACATGGGCAAAGAGTGTTTATCCACTGCCTCCCAGTGTGTAATACTGAGTTCTTCCTTTTTGCACACTTCAATCACGATCTCAAAAACAAGCAAAGTGCTCTTTACCCACTCACTCTATATTATTAAAAGATGTTTTAAGTAAAGTTCCTATCTTATCCACCCCAGTTGTTCACTATTTCCCTGTCTTGACTTTGCATGGTTGACTGAGCAGCTGAAATGAATACTATAAAGAGAGAAATCCAAAAGAGCTTCTCTTGTTCTTTGTGAGACTGTATTAGAGAGCCTTTTGCTTTTTTCTTAGCTCAAGGAATGAGTCTAGTTTTCCAACCCCTGAACATGGCACATGTTTTTAAGACATTGCTGACGAGATCTTCAACTTACTCTGAAATTACAGGTTTGTTGATGACATACTAAGAGTGTCTGCCAGCTCCATTCCAACATGTGGCTGGAACCTCAATTAAACCCCATCCCTTTTTTGGTGGATTATTTAAAATACAAACACAAAGGGAAGGAGGAAGAAGATTGGCAGTAAGATCTGACTGTTGAATGATAGATGGAAAATATTTGTCCTTCCAAGCTTGGAATGTGAGGAGGAAGGAGAAGGAGGCTGCTTTAGCTATAGTAAGAACACAAGAATCCAACCATATTGACAGAGTTCTAGATCACAGGAAGTCAGTTTTAAATGTGTCCACAAATGTCAGAGGTTTATTTCTTTCTCTTAATGCAAGATTAGAAAAGAGTGACTACTGATCTGATGATCTACTATCTGATGAGTGGGATATAGAGTGAATTTTTTTAGGGAGAGAAACAGAGAAAAAAATGAGAGATGAGAAGATTGGAGAAACAAAAGAAAGACTCCTGATTTGACAAAAGAAATAATTTTCCAGATGCCTAACAACCTGTGAGACTCTGAGGACGGAAAGAGAGAGTGTTAAAAGTTTGCCATCTCAGTTATCCACCAATCCACAAGACTTTGAGTCTGATAAGGAAGACAAAATAAAAGGCCCTCAGGTGGCTGCCAAGACTATTCCACAGAAGTTATTGAAACCATTTTAGCATCTAAGAGGCAGTCAACTCAGAATATTTATAATATGACATGGAAGGTGTTTGAGAGATAGTGCAACTCAAAACAGTTGCAGACATTCAGGTCAAGCATGTTTTGTACTTTTTGCAAGATTGTCAATAGAAAGGACTGAGACCTAACACATTAAAACACCAAGTGTCAGCATTAGCGGTGGCACTAAAGTTTGAGGGTGTTCTGTTATCTGCTCCTCCACATATAAAGAGATTTCTGAGGGGTGCAACTACCTTGTCTTTCCCAACAAGGCACAGCTTCCCAACCTGGGAACTGAACCTGGTCCTGAATGCTTTAGCAAAGCCACCATTTGAGCCAATTAGAGAGGCTTCTTTGAGAATGACTTTCAAAACAGCTTTCCTTGTTGCAATAACAAGCAAGGCAAGTATCAGAATTGGCATTGTCAATAAATCTGAATTTGTGCAAGTTCGAGTAGGACAGGTTAACACAAATACTTGATCCAATGTACCTTCTAAAATGTGCATGGAACAAAGGGATACCTAATATTATGTATTTTCCTAATTTCTGTCCTCAGCCAAAACATCCTGAGAAAAAGAGATGGCATTCTCTGGATGTCAAGAGAACTGTAAAGTTGTATATTAATAGAACTGTGCAGTTGAGCCATACAGAGGCTCTGTGTGTCTTTTACAGTCCTTGGACTTTGGGCCAGAGAACTTCAGAGACAGTAATAAGATTAAGATGTATATTTTCTGCTGTGATTATAAGGGCAAGCCTACGCCCAAGAGTGTATGGCCTCATTCAACAGGAATAACGACTCATAATACTCAATAGGGTGTTATGAGTATTATGAATCAGGAAGAGAACCTATGATCACTACGGTCATGGAGAACAGTGAATATTACTCTTATTCCTAAGGAGAGGAAAGACACACTAGAGGTGAAAAATTACAGGCTTTTAAATATTTAATTTGCTTTCAAATATTGACTATAAAATATTTGCATCAATTCTAGCTGAGAGGTTTAAAAGAATATTAAAAGACTGGATTCATCTGTACCAAACATGTTTGTTCCCAAACAGTATAGGAGGGATAATATAAGAACAACATTGGATATTATAGTACAGAATATTATGAATTTGTTCTGAACAAGAAACTGGCGTTGATTTTTATTAATGTGGAAAAGACATTTGACAATCTAAACTGGTATTTCATGTTTGCAGTAACGAGGAGAATGAATCTGGGTAAAAATTATATAAATAAGATAGAGACAATTTACAAAGATCAAATTGCATATATTATCATAAATTGGGAAAAAATTGATAAGATTAAGATAGAGAAAGGTACGCATCAAGGATGCCCCTTTCACAATTACTTTTTGTGATGGTGCTAGAAATTTTAAACAGGAAAATAAGACATAACGCCACAATTACAGGAGCTCAAATTAAGGACCACCAATACAAATTGTAAGCTTTCGCAGATGATTTAGTAATAATTGTAGAAGACCTATTAAGAATATAAAGCGATTAGTAGAAATATTATATAAATTTGGAGATTGTGTGAGGTTCAAAATCAGTAGGGAGATAATGCTTATGTTGACTAATAATCTACAGAAAGATTGTCAAGAGAAGTTGGAACAAATTTTCAAGTTGGGAAAAAATTAAATATTTAAGAATTACAAATAAAAACTCAGAATTATTTGAAAACAATTATAAACTAGTTTGGAAGAAAATGGAAGATCTTCAGAAATGGTCTGAATTAAAGCTGTCACTACAAGGCTGAATAGCTTCTCTTAAAATGAATATTCTCTCAAAAATATTTCTCTTCCAAAATCTACCAATTATAAAACATGATGAACCTTTTAAACAGTGGTATAAGTAATTAAAAAATATATATGGCAAGGGAAAAAAACCCTAGAATCAGATAGATACTAGAACACTTTGTTAGATACTAAGGATAGAAGTGGATTAGGCCTTCCAAATCTTAAACAATACAGCCACATGTGCACTCTACACAGGGTGTTGAATTGGGTAAATCAAAAAAAAAAAAAAGGAGCTTGAAGGTTTTAATAACAAATATGGCTGGCATGGCTATATCAGGTACAACAAAACTAGCTCTGATAAAGAGTTTAATAAACACATTATATGTAGATCATTACTTAGAATATGGAATTTATATAAAAAGAAACTGTATCTTAAGATTCCACGCTGGATATTGGTGCAAGAAGTCCTGTTTAGGCAATCACAAGTCCAAACAGAGAATTGGTTAGCATATGATGACATGTAATTTAGTAAACCGTAAGGTGATATTTTTTAAATAGAAATAGAAATGTAGAGTTGGAAGAGACCACAGGGGCCATCCAGTCCAACCCCCTGCCATGCAGGAACACCCTCAAAGCACTCCCGACAGATGGCCATCCAGCCTCTGCTTAAAAACCTCCAAAGAAGGAGACTCCACTACACTCCGAGGCAGCATATTCCACTGCCGGACAGCCCTGACTGTCAGGAAGTTCTTCCTGAGGTTCAGGTGGAATCTCCTTTCCTGCAGCTTGAATCCATTGCTCCTTGTCCTGGTCTCTGGAGCAGCAGAAAACAAGCCCTCTCCTTCCTCTACATGGCATCCCTTCAAATATTTAAACATGGCTATCATGTCCCCTCTTAACCTTCTCTTCTGCGGACTAAACACACCCAGCTCTCTAAGTCTATCCTCATAGGGCATGGCTTCCAGGCCCCTCACCTTTTTGGTCGCCCTCCTCTGGACTTGCTCCAGCTTGACCATATCCTTCTTGAATTGGGGTGCCCAGAACTGGACACAGTTTTGAAGATGAGGTCTAACCAAAGCAGAGTAGAGTGGTACCAGTACCTCCCTCGATCTAGACACCATACTCCTATTGATGCAGTTGAGAATTACATTGGCTTTCTTGGCTGCCGCATCACACTGCTGACTCATGTTCAGCTTGTGGTCTATTAAGACTCCTAGATCCCTTTCACCCATACTGATATCCAGCCACGTGTTCCCCATCCTGTATTTTTGTATTCCATTTTTTCTACCTAAGTGTAGGACCTTACATTTCTCTCTATTGAATTTCATTTTGTTAGCCTTGGCCCAGCTCTCCAATCTGTCCAGGTCATTTTGAATTTTGATCCTTTCCTCTGGTGTATTAGCAACCCCTCCCAATTTGGTGTCATCTGCAAATTTGATGAGCATGCTTTCTATTCCTTCATCCAAGTTGCTGATGAAGATATTGAACAACACTGGGCCCAGGACAGAACCCTGTGGCATCCTGTTAGTCACTTCTCTCCAGGATGAAAAGCAGGCATTGGTGAGCACCCTTTGGGAACGGTCAGTCAACCAGCTACAGATCCACCTGACAGTAGCTCTGTCCAGCCCACATTTTACTAGCTTCTTTGCAAGAATGTCATGGGGAACTTTGTCAAAGGCCTTACTGAAATGGAGATATGCTACATCCACAACATTCCCTTCATCTATCAAGCTAGTAACTCTATCATAAAAAGAGATAAGATTAGTCTGGCATGACTTATTTTTGAGAAATCCATGTTGACTTCTCGTGATTACCGCATTGCTTTCTAAGTGATTAGAAACTGACTGCTTAATGATCTGCTCCAGGATCTTTCCAGGTACTGATGTTAGGCTGACTGGGCGATAATTATTTGGGTCCTCTTTTTTTCCCTTCTTGAAGATGGGGACAACATTTGCTCTCCTCCAGTCTGCTGAAACTTTTCCTGTCCTCCAAGATTTCTCAAAGATTATAGCAAGTGGTTCCGAAATGACCTCTGCCAGTTCTTTTAATATCCTAGGATGCAATTTATCTGGCCCTGGAGACTTGAATTCATCCAGTGTGGCCAGGTATTCCTGTACCACCTCTCTACCTCTTATGGGCCGCATTTCCCCTGTGTCCTCACCTGCTCCCCAACTGCTAGGTTGAGTGCTTGTATCCTTCTGGGGAAAAAAATGAGGCAAAGAAGGTGTTAAGTAGTTCTGCCTTTTCTCTTCCCCCTGTTAGTAATTCGCCATCTTCTCTGCGCAGCGACCCTATCGTCTCCTTCTTTTTTCTTTTGCTGAGGACATATTTTAAAAGCCCTTTTTATTGTTTTTAATGTCTCTGGCCAGCCTAAGTTCGTTTTGTGCTTTAGCCTTTCTGACCTTCTCCCTACATCTCCTGGCTACTTGCTTAAATTCTTCTTTGGTGGTTTCCCTCTTCTTCCAAATCCCCCTAGAAGAACTGAGAAAAGAAAGTTTTAAAGGTAATTGGGTTGTTATACGGTGAAAGATATAGGGTTGATGTGAAATCAAAAGGAATAGAGGATACAGCAAGCAAAATAAACGATATGGACTTGAAAACTCTAGAAGGTCTTATAGGATAGAATAGAAGTGGTAGAAATGGATAAACTCACTTACCTTCTAGATAACAACCCAAATCACAGATTTCTTTAAACATGGCAACCATTTCTAAGTTACATGCAAAGGGTAATATAAAATGTAATATAAGAGCTGAGTGTGTATACGTTGTGTAACGTGTATTTTCACAAGTAAAACAGGTAACCTTACCAAAAGAGATAAGAAATTGATAGCATGGAACCAGAATGTTCCGTGATAATGTCATCAACACATGTAAATTATTATTGTAGGAAAGTTCTGTTAAGACACTGATCTATGTAATTAGTTAGAGGTTAAACTATCTCTGAACAATTTGATAAATAATTAATACAAACGTGTTTCAGTAACAGAATGTTATAAATTACAACTGAAAATGTAAAAGGGTAAGTTAGTAAGAATAAAATTCACTTAATCTGTAGCCCTATCAGAGAGGGAAGTCAATCAACAATGTAGTTGTAGAGTTTGTTGTTGTTGTTGTTATTGTTTATGTAGAAATTCATTGTCTTGTTCTTACCATTCATCTTTATTATTTGTTTATATATTTGTTATTTATCATTTATCCATACAATGTATTATTTCTCCAAGTTGTTTCTTTTCCAACCATTATGCTATTTGTTTGTTCCATGTGATTATAATGGAAATAATAAAAACAGTTTATAATAAATAAATAAATAAATGATTGTTTTAAAAAACTCTAGAAGGGAAAGATCATGTAATATGATTGATATATAAAATCTTGATAAAATTAGAAATGGAGCAAGATCTCATTAAAGACAACATGCTTAAATGGGCCCAGAATCTCAGTTGTACAGTTGTGTTAGAAGAATGGGAAAAAGCCTGGACTAAAAATTTGAAGTTTACTAAATGTACTGCCCTGTTTAATGTTTTTAACTGTTTCTACTGTTTTAATTTATTTAATGTTTTTAATGTTTTTAATATGTATTTATTGTTGGAAGCCACCTTGGGTCCCAATTTTGGGAGAAAGGCAGCCTAGAAACACAACAAACAAATAAATATCAACACAAGAAGTCAACTCTCAGGGTAGAGCTAGAATCCCTTTGACATTTGGTTGGTCTCTCAAACTGGAGGTTTCCTCCAAGCATTGTTCCAAATGATGCTGCCATGAGAAGGAGGCCAGTTATACCTCTAGTCTTGTCCCATCTTCTAGTTCTGTCCCATCTTCTTCAAATGTGTCAGCCAAGTCTCTTATTGATATGGGATAGGAGAAGGAGTGCTCGCCACTGCATCATTCAGCCATGGTCTGATCCCATCCAAGTTCTTCTCTGCAAGGATCCCCTGAAGTAGTTCATGTGTCAATGGCCTTGAAAGGGGAAATAGTGGAATCCTATATGGACAGCCTGTGCAGGCCCCAGGGTCTTATGCTCTTGTCCCTTCAGCACAACCAATGAAAGAGTCTCCTCTACTGCCTTCTCCATGGTCTATGTCTCGACGTCATCACTCAGCATCATCCTCTTATTTGGATTCATGCCATCAGTCTGAATCTTCTGCCTCTACATCTAGTAGTCGAACTTCTTGGTGCTCACACCGGTGCTCTGAATCTCTATACGTCTCTATATATTTCTATAACTATATTTCCACATCTGTGTCTCTCTCCCTGGAGATTTACAATTTTAACTACTATTTCTTGCCAGGGGAAGGTTAATCATTTATCCCCATTATAGCTAATTTTTCTCATTTACCCTCTAAAATTGGTCAGATTGGACTCCATACTTCTTTAAATGGGTTTATCGAATTGTTTGATAGTATAGTCGTCAATCTATCTATTTCCATCAAATCATACAATTTCATCAACCATTCCTCAATATTTGGTTTTTCCTTTTGTTTCCATTTTTTGGAGTAAATCATTCTAGCCACCGTGACCATAAAAATCAACAGTTTTCGTTATGTCCTTTTCTGAAGTTGCTGTATTTCATCTGTTATATTTAACAGATATATCTCAGGTATCATTAAGAAATTTATTTGCAGAATTTTAACAATATCTCCATGGACTTGCTTCCAGAATTTTTTTTACCTCAGTGCACATCCAGCAAAGGTGATATAAAGTTCCCTTTTGATCACACTTCCAATATGTGTTTTTAGTAATTTTACTTATTGTTGCAGTCTGTACTGGTGTGTAATACCATTTATGAAGGATCTTATAATAGTTCTCTCTTAAGCTCATACTTTTTAATAACTTTTGAGTATCTTTCCATGAACTTTCCTAACTTTTAAGTTAAATTGGGCATCCTATGTTCTGCCCCCACTTTATCATATTCTGTTGTGTAACTTCTTGCTCTAATTCCAAATTAAATAATTCCAAATTAAATAACATTTTATATATCCTCTCAATCAGATGATCCACACCAGGTTTTAATAGTTTAACGAATTCTCTTTCTTTATGCTCTATTTCCACTGTCTTAATGCTCATTTTAAACTTTTCTACGAGCTGTCTCTGTAGAAGCAAATGTGATGCGTATCCATATTTTATTAATTCCTCCTTATTTTTTAATGCAATTTTTTACCCCCTTGGATTTTAACAAGATCTTTGTATGTTATCCATTTGAGGTTTCTCTCTTCTATAAAAGGCCTCAATGGCGGTGATTGCAAACACAAGGCTCTGCATGTGCCCTCTGTAGGCCTGATTCCTGTCCTGTATGAACCCTCTCTTCTGTTCTCCCCAGATGTATCTCACCATACCAAGGGCTGTCCATTGGTCACTGGGATAGTGGTTCAGTACCAAGAACATCCAAGTTGGTATGCCATTCCTTCCTCCCCAACCCATGACAGTGGTGATAATGGAGTCATCCATGGACAGATGAAAAACACACATGGAGGGACTGTCAATCAGGGGTCAATATACAGAACTAGACAACTGTCTCCATATTAGTGCTGTTGAAAGGTTGGCTGTAGAGAAGGCCTTCTGAGTCTTTGAGATTCTTCTAAGTAGCCAGGTTGTTCAAGTTGTGTCAAACAGCACCATGTGGTTTACTGCTTGAACAAGCAAGGAGGAACCAGATCAACTACCCTGCTGAATCTGACACTGTGTCTCTGGGATTGGTGTATCAACAGCAACACCTCCCTCTCTGCAATCCACCTACAGGAAGAAAAGAACTTTCTAGCAGGTGCTCTCAGCATGGCTCTAACCATTCTGCTGTGAACTGAGGCTTCATTCTAGTGTTCCTGCGTACCATCTTCAGAAGATGGGGCAGTTTACAGGTGAATTTCTTTGACTTGATATAGAACACCCAGTGCCAGATCTAGTGCTGCAAGGTGCATTGGGGAAGGGATTCTCTCAGCTATGCTTTTCTATTTCATTGGTGAGGCCTTGTTGTGTACACTTTTCCTCCATTTCCCCTTGTCACCAAAGTGGTCTCCAAAATTCAGATGGAAAAGCTGAAGTGCATCCTCATCACTTCATGGTGGCACAGGCAACTGTAGTTTGTCCCTCTTCTCCACCTGTTTCAGGGAACATCCCTCAGACTTCAGGATAGGCTGGACCTTCCTGATGTTACACAACAGATGAGTGAGGAATCCCAATCTGAATACCCTCAAACTAATGGTCTGGGGGGATCTATCTCTAGTCTACCTTTCAGTTCCAGTTTTTCAAATCATCGCAGCTGCTCTTAGATCTTTGACAATCCTATACTTACAAATGGACATAGTTTTTATCCTTTTTATTACCCAGAGGGATTTCTCCAGACTAAGCACAGATCCATCATTTGCTAGACTATTATTGTAGCGTGATAGAGCTCTGTCTCTCTCTCTCTTATTCATTAAGTGCTATCTGGCAACAATTTCCACCATATTTCAGATCATTTATGCTTCCAGAATCTATTAATTAAATGATTTCTGAAGGGCTACAAAGCTCTGCATCCACCTCTACTAGGACCTACACCTCAGTGGAGCCTGGAGTTGCCCACATAAATAGAAAAAAATCTTCTTGTTTATGTGAGCAGCCACTCTAGCAGAGCTGTGGCTACCTCAACAGCCTTCCTGACTGATGTACCCAGAGAGGACATTTGTAGACCGGCTGCCTGTTTTAGCCCCTGACCTTTCTTATATGCTACAGATTAGATGCCAGGTCCAGGGCTGATGGTGCCTTTGGGACATGTCACATGACTCCTGTGGTGAGTAGCTTGTTAGTCTCCCACTTATGTGAGCCAGAGAGACCATGAAGAAGAAGAATGGGTTGCTTACCTGCAACTGTGTTTCTTTAAATGATCATCTGTGACTTCCCACAATACCCACTCATCCTTGTTGGAAAATACTTCATTCTCTCTTCCCCACCTCTTTAGTCAGGATAGCCTCTCTACAGTTAGTCTGTGTATATATTTAAAATTATTGGCTGAGGCATCAAGACCTTATACTCTGCTGTCTGTGACTGGCTTAGCTTAGAATGCTATGCCTTCACTCTGTCTCTAAGAACTCTGTTCTCTTTTGACTGCTCTCACTATCACAGACTAAGCTTATTTAACTTATTTAACTGTCAACTGTTCCCTAATAACTACATGATACTTGTAACTTCTCATTTCTGCTAAACATATCTTTCAACTAATTAGTTGGTGAATTTAATTGAAGATATTATTCATCTCAAATATTTCAATAGTTAGGGTCAAGTTTCTTCAATTAACGTATCATTGTAAATTTTGTTGGTAATTTTTTTTTTAATTTGAAATCTGCTCTCTGTCTTGTCTCCTTCAAGTCTGCCATAATTTTAAGAAGCCACACCTAAACTGGGAAACGCCTTTTCTCTGCAACTGTGCTGATACAGAGTTTCCTCAGGACTAATAGCCTGGGTAACTCTCAACTCCCAACAATCCTCCCCTGTATAATGCTCTCTCTCCTTATATCCCCAACTATTGCTTTGGAAGGCATGGAAGGTTTGAGCCAGTATCGGGCTGGTCACAGGGACCAAGGGAGGAGGGGCTACCACTAAGATGATTGCATAACAGTTCTAGAAGGTTCAGAATAATGCACTGCACAGGCACAGTAAACTCATTTGTGTGAGTTCACAGATGACCACTCGGAAAAAAAATAAGCAAACCATTCCTATATATATAAATATAAAGGAGAATAAACAACAACAAAAAGATCCAAACAGAAAAAGTTTTAGTATACACACAAATGTTTTCATTTCTTATGATGTGATTAGAGTTTTTCAAACTGAGAAACCTCATACAGTGAAGTGTTTTCTTTGTGCTATATCTATGGAAAACTTTCCTTTGAAGATTTCCAGAACCTAAGACTATCATCATTCGCTGTGGTGATAGTTCCTAATGCAGAAGAGGCAAGATGCCCCATTCTCTTCTGCAGTTCACCAGGAACCAGGATAGCTGATTCAGTATCTTTTAAATCACTGATTACTCCACTTACTTTATACAGGTACAAAGAAGAAGCACATTCATATAAAGAAGAACATCTTAAAAATCGTCAGTGTTATCCTTGCTATGTTCAGTACATGGTTGCCATCATCAATAATTGTCAGACATTTAAGTAAGTTATGGAAACCAGTTTTTATTAAAAATGTGAAGTCTGTATTTAATTAAGAGATATGATTAGTCTATTTATACTTCAGATTTTACCACTGCACAATTGTGTATCGCTTGTACACCTGCCGAGATACTGAAAGGTCTTGTTTTGTTTGTTGAAGGGAGTCAATCATCAGTTTAAAAAAGAAATACTTGACTCCTATGATGGAAGAAATCATGACAAGCAGTCATGCGTGCATCGATGCAGTTCTAGATGATGTTGCCAAAGAAGGATGTTCAAGTCTGCTTGAAGAAGTCTTCATGGATTTGGAGGTTACATTTCCTTTCCTTCAAAACCCATTTCAAAAATAAAAACTTGGAAAGAGTAACTGTGTCTATCTGTACTAACAAACAAATATAAATGTCTTGATCTGAATTTATTTTTTTTAGTAACTAACTGATATTAGTGTGTATTTTCATAGTAGCAGTAAAATTTGTTGAATTTCCATTATGTGGTCTTTAGGATAAAGTATTTTACTATAAAAATAATTAAGGAAATTTGCCATATTTTATTCTTACAACTCAATTCCACCACTTTATTCCATCTATGAATTATTTAAACATAGTACACATTTTGAACTCCTGCTAGATGGCACAATGTTTAAACATCTTGAATTGTCAAAGCAGTGTTTGGGGGGGGGGTTGCTTCTGCTGTAGACATCTGCACTGATGGGGTTCTGTACTAGTGGGACTTGGACAAAATGGCTCTTGGGATCACCTCAGATTTTCAGGTTGCAGCACACCACTAGTGGAGAAGAGATGCCTATAATGTAAATAGTTCCTGAAACTTAAAGCAGATCTTAGAGTTAATAGCTAAATTTTATCTGGTTCTCAAAATTCCTTCTGCTACAGTAGTTCGCCTGAGTATGAGCAAAATTCACTTAATATATGTGTTCAAAGGTTTTGCAAAAGTTATGTGCAAGCACACACCCTGAGATCTATTCTCTAGTTCTATCAATTTCTTAGGAAAGTGGAGACAAAGCCCCCTTTCTGGGGGCCTGATATTTTGATAGAAAAGAATCCAAGTGTCCTTGATAAATGTACCTAATCCAGTTTTGAATTCAGTGAGCCAATAACAAAGCCACTTAGAGGAAAATATTGTTTCAGTTGATGTTACTTGTATTCAGTTCTAAAACAAATAAGGAAATATTTATTTAGTTATTTATCTGTTGAAATATTTATATCCGACCTGTTATGTTTAGCTACCCTTCTGTTCTCAAGAAAACACACAGAGGTTTCCTATGGTATTTAATGAGGTACATGAGGCGTAATTTACAACTGTTGCTGGAGTTATGATTTACAACACACACTTGGTTATAGAGTGGTACACACTTTTACATATACATAATGCCCATTGGTGGATACTCTGGGTCTCCCCATCCCAAACTTCCAGCATTTCCCAAGGAATTTTCTTTCCATACCTTGATCTAAAGCATTTCTGTTTCTCAAGTGTTATCTCTGGATATCTCACCTAACACTAGCCAGATATCTCAAAGCCAACTTTTCCCAACCCATTCTCTGTGATCTCTTTTCACTAGGCTGAGATTCCCAGACTCTTTCCTTTGATATGTGATACATTGTTAGCCACAGTACTCTAAAGCTCATACATAGTAAATCACTTGTTGATTGCTATCACTTTTAAGTATACAGAACCATGCCTTGTCAGCCTCGGTGAATATTCATTTACAGCTAACACAACATAATCTACAGCATGCATAATTGTGAGTGAGTCACACTATCAATATGTCATGCAACACAGCTGACATGAAACCAATAGCTGCTTAATATGAAGGACTTGATTTCATTCCAGCTTTCTAGGACTGGGATGGAGAATGTATGCCTCATCAGATGTTGGGCTGCAATTCTCAGCAGGCCTGGCTTGCATAGCCAATGCAGGGTGATGGGAACTACAATCCATTACTATCTAAAAAGGCACATCCCTCTTCTAGAATAATTATGACTCTCCATTTACTGATTCTGGATGTACAATGTACATGAACAATTGTGTTTATCATCAAAGATATGTTCAAAAATGGTTTTATGCAATGTACGTGTATGTGCTCTTTCTCTTGTAGCCTCATCTCAGTGAGCTGATGACAAGAAAATGGCTGACAGGATCCAATGCTGTGGATACAATCTGTGTAACAGTGGAGGATTATTTCAATGATTTTGCAAGAATAAAGAAACCCTATAAGAAGGTATTTGCAGATGTAACTTAAAGTACGTAGGCATTGTAGTCTAATAATATGACATCCTGCTTTAACATTCCTTTATTGTTTTCTTAATAGTTGCTGTAAGTAACAAAAAGCAACTTGCCTTTTGAAATTCAAAAATGATCCTTTATTAAGGTGGGCAGCTCTGGTAGATCTGGGGGCCATATTTTCATTCCACGATCTCCACAGGCTAAATCAGACCAAAAAATAGTCCAGAATTGCAAAAAATGAAAACCAGAAGTGATGGGATAACCACTTGTGATTTTGATGGGGTTACAAAGTAGTTTAGGGAAAGCTTGACTTCCCGTTGCAAATAACTGCCACTCCTGGATCCGCCCAGGAGCAGAAAAAGCACATTTTGAACTTGAAAAAAAACTTGTTAGTGTGTATGAGTTGATTCATAAGACTCAAGACTTAGAGAAGAGGACTGCACATGTGGAAGAAAAGACTCAACATGTGAAGACAAAGACCCAGCAAGAATTGGAGATGCATTTGGATAAAATAGCACTGATTGAATGAAGAGATAAAAAACATTATTTGAGGGTTAGAGTAGAAAGGAGAAAGAAGAACATTTACAGCTAAAAGTAACTGAAAATTCAGCCAAATTTTTAGAACAGGAGGAAGACATAATAGAACTGAAAATTATCGCATCTTACCATTTGAATTCAGCTTATGCTAGAAGAGTGAAAGTACCCAGAGATGTGATAGTTCAGTTCTCTTCTATAAAATGGAGAGACCATGTACTGGAATTACAATGTAAATCACCTTGGATAGTTCAAGTTACTCAGCTGATCCTGATGAAGGAGACTCTTCCTAGAATTTTAAGGAAGAGGAAGCATACTCAGCATACTCAGAAGAAAGAATATTCCTTTTACTTGGGACCACTTGGAAGGACTGATTTTTACATATAGAAATGAAAAGTTTTGTCTGAACCCAGGTGAGAAGATGAATGATTTTATAAGAACCCACAAGAATGAATTCAAAGAGGAGAAGGACAAAGGAGCATTTGATTCACAGAAACCAGGAGAAGACCTTAAAGATTAAACCATGGATCCAAAGCAACAGGGAGATATATTATTGGCCTCAGCAAGTGTTGTGCAATTGCCAGGAGAAGAACAGGAAGATTAAGAGCTATTATCACATGATATTAAACCTGATCTAACCTTTTTCTTTTATCAGATGCTTAAACATGGATTATACATTTTTGAGAGGGAATATTAATGGGGTAAAAATCTCTCAGAAGAAGAATAAGAATTTCCATTATTTAAAAAAAATAGACTTGGATGTTATTTGTTTGCAAGAAACTCACATTCACAGGAGGGACCAAAAATTGTTAGTTTGGAAAAAATTGAGGGAGGAGTTCATTTCTCCAGGATTATCTAAGAAAAACAGAGTGGTTGTATATATAAGATCCAGTTTGTTACTAAAGTTGATAATCTATGATGAGGAGGGTAGATTTATATCTTCTGAAATTACTGTAAATGCAGAAAAAATTTGATAGTGGGTGTGTATGTACCTATTTTACAGAGATCAATTTTAATTAAAAAATTGAATATTTGTCTGAAATGTCCCGTGATAAGTCATGTTTAATGGAGATTGGAATGGGGTTGTATTCCCACAAATAGACAGATCTTCTTTGAAAGAGATTAAGAAATCTCAAGGTCAAGTACTGAACGAATTTTTTTAATTAATGGAGAATTTACAAACTGTAGATACTTGGAGACTTAAACATCCAAATGAGAAAGATTATACCTTCTTTCCTGAATGACATAAATCATTTTCAAGATTGGATATGATATGGCTATCAAAGACTTACTAAGGACTAATAAGATACAGAGGGTTGAGATTAGAGATGGGATTAATCCAGAATTTTCCAAATCTGGATCCAAATCCCTGGAAGGTTCTGTGAATCCACGAATCTCATGAATCTTGAATCTTTCAAATCCTTTTTTACAAAAGGGTTTAAAAAGCAAGAGAAACAAAGCACTTCTACTGAAAAGTGTTTTGAAGCAGAATTTCATATTTATGTTTAATGAAAAACAAATTAAATAATAGTTTTCACTTTCAGGAAAGCATACCCATATACTTCTTATTAAGAATTACATGTAATTTGGAAGTAGCTCCAGATGTTGGAATTGACTCCTGGATTGACTATTACAAAGCAAAACAAAACAAAAGGTCAAGGGTAATCTTGGGAAAGACACAGTCTCTCAGCCTTAGCAAAAGCCTAGGCAAAGGCAAACCTGCCTCTGAAGAAATCTGGCCAGGACAATTGTCATAGTTTTGCCTTAGGATCTCACCAGATTGAAAATGACATGAAGGCTCTTTCTACACAAGCAGGAAAATGTGGATTATTAATCCCACATTTTCCTGCCTGTGTAAACAGGGCCGCATACTACAGTACAGAGATAATCCAGGTCAAAACTGGATTTTTCTTTGCATAGCTTCTTATGGCATCCTGGGGTTTGTAGTTTGATGATGCACTAGCACACTTTGGCAGAGAAGGCTGTGACACCTTGTCCAACTACAAACCCCAGAATTGTGTATGAAAGAGCTTTGCAAGGGAGCCATGCAAAGGAATGTTCTTCAGCTGTCCTTGAAATCTCAAGAACACTGTACTTTCCAGTCAAGTCTCAAGTCCTGCAACAAGGAAAGCACCTTAAAAACACAAAAACACGAGCCTCTAGTCCAGTCTCAATCCCTACCCTGATGTCCAGTCTCAAGTCCTAAAACAAGGAAGGCACTTAACAAAAACAAACACCAGCCTCTAGTCCAGTCTCAATCCCTACGCTCCAGTGTCGAGTCAAAAGAATAGGAAGAAGAAAATAATTATCTTGCAGAGGTAGGCAGCCACAGGGGCAGGCAGCAGGAGCAAGCAGTGCTCTCGCACTGGCTCAGGCCTCCTGGCATGCAGGAAAGTGACTCTCGCCAGCCCTGCATGCTGTGCGGGCCTGATCCGGGGCTCTCACACCACCTCGGGCCTCCTGGCGTGCAGAAAAGCGACTCTTGCTGGCCCTGCGCACCCATGCGGGCCTGATCCAGGGCTCTTGCACTGGCTTAGGCCTCCTGGCATGCAGGAAAGCAGCTCTCGCCAGCCTTGTGCGCCTGCATGGGTCTGATCCAGGGCTCTCGCACCAGCTCAGGCCTCCAGGCGTGCAGGAAAGCAGCTCTTGCTGGCCCTGCATGCCTGTACAGTCCTGATCTGGGGCGCTCAGGCCCCGGGGCATGCAGGGATTTGAAAGATTCGATTCTCCTGTTTTGGCCCAGGGATTCGGATTCGCAAATCTCGAATCCTTCCTGAGGATTCGAGGACTCACGGATTCGGTTGGCCCATCCCTAATTGAGATTCTCCCAGGGACCATTTCAGACTATAATCCAGTAATAATGTACGCCATAAAGACAACTAAAGAATTTAGATGGAGAGTGAATGAATCATTAATGACTAAAGAAGAAATACTGTCGGAAGTGAAGAGAGAGATTAAAGAATTCTTTGAGAGAAACTTAAAGAAATAAATGTCAGAACAATTTGGAATGCAAGTAAACCTTATATGAGAGGATATTTTATTTGAGTCAACAGAGAATTTAAAACAAATGGAGAAAGCAGAGAAAATTTTAGATGAGATTAAAGAAGAGGAATTAAAGAAATTCTGGAAAATGGGATATTCAGAAAAAAAACTGGGATTACTGAGAAATCAATTGTCAATGTTGATGAAAGAAGAAATGGGGCAGAAAAGCTGAAATTTTTGAAGCAAGAGAATTTTGAGTATGCAAACAAGCCTGGCAAATGGTTAGCTTGCAGATTAAGAAAAGAAAGACAGAAGAAGAAGGATTATGAAATTGAAAGAAAGTGGCAAAGAATACACCAAAGATAAGGACTCACAAAGGGATTTTAAAGATTATTTTCTTAAATTATATTCAGGTACTGACACTGAAGCTACCAAAATTGTAGAATACCTGAAGAGGCAAAATCTACCTAGTCTGACAGAAAAAGAAAAAGAAGAGGTTAACTGTAAGATCACCACCATGGAGACAGATCAAGCTACCCAAAAACTGAAAACAAGGAAGACACCAGGACTGGATGGATTTGGTACCCCTTATTATAAGAAGCTGAAAGAAGAATTATTACTCCCCTTGCAAAGAAGAGTTATTGCCCCCTTTGGGGTTTTAGAAACTGGATTAATTCCAGACTCTTGGAAAGAAGCTAGTATTTCATTGATTCTGAAAGAAGGACAACATTTAACATCACCAAAGGATTGTAGACTGATTTCATTGTTGAACAATGATTATAAGATTTTTGCTTTGGTGCTTGTTGGAAGGTTAAAGAAACTACTGACCAAGTATATCAATAAAGATCAGAGTGGATTTTTACCAGATGAAGGGAAATATTAGAATTGTACTGGACGTGATTGAATATTTTGAAAGTCACATTGAAAAACAAGATGCATTAATTTTTTTTAGATGCCAAAAAAACTTTTGATAATTTAAACTGGCATTTTCTCTTTAAGGTGATTGAACTTATGAATTTTGGCTCAAATTTTTTGACTTGGATTAAATCTGTTAAATCAGTTTGCAAAAATAATAGTTAATGGAGATATGACTAAGTTTTTCTCAATATACAATATACAATGACAAGGCTGTCCATTGTTTCCCCATTTGTTTGTCCTGGTGATGGAGGTTCTGAATTCTGCAATTCGGCAAGATGTTGAAATAACAGGAGTTAGACAAGCAGAATTTAAGTAAGAGCCTTTGTGGATGATCTAGTAATAATGCTTCAGAACTCTCTTCAATTGACATTGAAATTGTAAGGGAAAATAAAAGAATTTTGAAAGTTAGCTGAAAGTAAATAAAGAGAAAACAAAAATGCCAACTAAAAATATGACTACACAAGACAAGAATGAATTACAGTTAAAGACTGGTTTTAAAATTGAAGAGGAAGTTAAATACTTAGGTATTAATTTAACTGGAAATATGAATAATCTTATAAATAATTAAATTGTAATTAAATTGGGAAGAGAAAAACAAAAAAACAAAACATGAATAACTCCCCCCGTGACCACTTCCCCCTACCTCCTTCTTTCTGCATGTGGCCCAGCAGAAAGGCAGGAAGGTGTAGGGGGAGAAGCCTTCCACCTTCCAGTCTGGTGCCTGTCACAAGCGCAGCCTTCCTTCTTCCTGCATGGGCAAGGGGCAGGAGAGTGGAGAGGCGAGAAGGTTTTTTCCCCTGCACTCTCCTCCCTTCCTCTCATGTGCCCTGCTTTCTTTCTGCGTGCCCATATGGGCTATAGGCACAAGACTGGAAGGAGGCAAGAAATTATTGATTGATTATTTAAAAGAAAATGAGGGTATTTAGTGTGGTCTCATGTGAATGGGTTAAAAGAGCATTATAGATTATTTTAATTTGTTTCCATACTAATATATCCATATATATAAATACACACACACACACACACACACACACACACATACATACATACACTGCATAAATTAGGAGGTACTAAAGAGTTTAGAAGTACCGAACTAAGAAACAGAATGATTTTAATATTAATGTTATAAATATTTCATGCTTTTTCTTTGGATAACAGAGAAAAAGTAGATATAGGCATATATATGTTAATTTTCTAACTTTTTTACCATAAAATTAAATTTAAGCAACAAATATTAAATTTAGTGATAATTTTTCATTTATCATATTAGTGCTTCCGTACAGTTACTACTGGTAGTTGGTAACAGGGGCAGAAACCACCTTTTTAATTATTCATCTATTTAATTATTAGTTTAGATTGATGTTATAATTTTGCTGTTTTGTGGTTATTATTTAGTATTACATTGTATAGTAGATTTGGTTTGTCTTTGTATGAATGATTTTTTTTCTCTTTATGTTTTCTTTGTTTAGTTTGTTTCTGGTGTTTTCTGTTTTTATATAATAAATAATATTTTAAAAAGGAACATCAAGTGGATATTTTTCACTTGAAATTAGCACAACATATCTTCCTTTCTTTATGTCACTTGAAAGAATGAGAACTGCTGGAAAGTACAGTTCTCTCCCCACATTTGCGGGTTTCACTTTCACGGATTTATTTGCAAAGTGCCCACTTGCTTCCCCCCCATTCTCCCCCTCCCATTCCCTGGCCTTTTGGCAAGGTGCAGGGAGGGGAAAGATCATCCCTTCCCTGCACTCCCCCCGTCATAGCCCCCACAGGTGCACAGCAGGAGCAAGTGGGGGCACAATTGCCCATTGCCTGCACACCCTGGGGCCTCCACCCTTACAAGCAGTCAGAGGAGTCCCACAGGATTGTGCAGGAGGGTCGATCACTCCTTCCCTGCATGCCTTGGGGCCTCCACCTGCACGGGCTATTGCAGGTTCCCTGCATGCACGCCCTGGGCCGCAGCTGGCACTACTGTACTTTATCCAGTTTGGAGGATCATATGTAGGTTTAACAGGAACAGCATATTTGCAGACGCATGCATCTTGTTTGGTCTTTCCTGTGTGATACAGGCAATCAGACTAGAAAGTATTTAATTAACCATTGCTTTTGCAATTCATTCTAGTTCTTGATGCTGTGGGTATTAGCTTTAGAACAGAGGCCCTTCAGATAATTCTATAATGCAAATTGGCTATGCTAATTAGTGCTGCTGGAAGTTGCAGTACAACACCCACAGGATTGCAACATTCCTACCCTTCTTTTAGAAGAACAGGTTGCTTACCTGTAACTGGTTTTTCAAATGTTCATCTGTGAATTCACACAAATGGGGTCATCTGTGCCTGCGCAGTGTGATGTTTGGAACCTTCTAGAGCCTGGAGTTAGGTGTTTTGGCGAGAACGCTGCCTCCATCCCCTGTGGTATATAAGGCCCTTCCCACCTAAACCATTAGTTCCTTGGCAACCCAAGGCAGCAGCCAGAGGACCAACAGTGAAGCAGGATACAAAGAGGGGAAGATGGACTGGGTTGTGTGAGTTCACAGATGACCACTCAAAGAACCACAGTTACAGGTAAGCAGCCTGTTCTTCTTCATGGTCTCTGCAACTCACACAAATGGGAGACTGGCGAGCTACTAACCTGGGAGCTGAGAGTGTCATGTCAGAGTCCACAAGCAGCAGTTTCAAGAAGATAAGATTTAAGCCATAGCAGATTTTAACATTGCTTTTCCAAAATTAGCATCAGTCCATCCTCTACTGTCCAAGCTGTAGTGGGTAATAAATGTAGTGGGTTGCAAAAGTGGCAGCCCTGCAGATCTCTTCAAGAGGAACCCCATGCAGGAAGGCTGTGGATGCTGCCATGGCTCTAATAGAATGGTCCCTCAACTGATGTGGAGCTTGTTTCCCAAAAAATTCATAGGCTAGGTGAATGCTCAGTACAACCCATTTCAATAGTCTTTGAGATGACACAGGCTGTCCCCGTTTTTGCGAACGAATAGCAAACAAAAAGCTTGTTAGCATCCCTGAAGAGGGAGGTGCGTTGCATGTAGAAAGCCAGAGCACGTCGAGCATCTAGGCCATGCAGCTGACGTTGCAAGTCAAGGATGGATTTGAAAAATATGCTGGAAGGATGATGTCCTGGTTAAGATGGAATGAGGAGACTACCTTGGACAGAAAGTTGATGTCAGGTCTGAGAACCACCTTCTCCTTACAGAACCGAAAGTAAGGAGGATCCACCCTGAGGGCGCAGATTTCACCCACTCTCCTCACTGAGGTAATTGCCACCAGGAAGGCTGTCTTCCAGGACAAGAGACACATATCACATGTAGCCATTGGTTTGAAGGGTCAGTTTGACAGTTGGGACAGGGTTAAAGTCAGATTCCAGGTAGGTACCAGAGAGATCACAGGAGGATGTAGATTTTTGTAATCCTTGAGGTACTGTCTCACCAATGGCGTGAGAAGAATGAAGGCTGGCCTCAACACCGAAGATACCATGATACAGCAAAAAGAGAACACTTTATTAAGGATACAGAAAAGCCTTTTGAAGATAGGAAATCAGGAAAGGCGACAATATCCATGGTACCAATGTTGTCGAGGTCAATGTGGTTGTCATCAACAAACTGATGGAAAATGGTCTATTTGTATGCATACGAATGTCTACTAGAGGGCTTATGGGCAGACACAAGGACTTGACTCACCAAAGGTGGTAATGTATCTAAGATAACAGGTTCCAAGCTGTTAGCTTGAGAGAATTGACATCAGGATGGTGAACAGTCCCATCGTGAGGAGAGAGCGGGTTTGGTTTGTACCGAAACCTCCGATACCAACCTCTGGACAGCACTGTCAGGGAGGCAAACCAAGCCTGTCTCAGCCACTATGGTGTTACGAGGATTGCCTTGTCCCTGTTGTGACTCATCTTCACAAGCACCTTTGCTATCAAAGGAAACAGAGTTAAAACGTACACAATGGGACTGGACCAGTTGAATAGGAAGGCATCTCCTAGTGACCTCATGTCTCGTCTGCTCCCAAAGCAGTATAGGTTGCATTGGTGGTTGATACTGGAGGTGAAGAGGTCTGTGGTCGGGAAGGCCCAATTCCGAAAGACATCGAGAAGAGTCTTGCTATCTAACCTCCACTCTTGACAAGAGAGTAGAGTCTGGCTGAGGGCATGTGCTAGGGAGTTTTCTTACCCCAGCAGATGGATGACTGATGGAAGTATCCTTGGCTGGCTGATGGAAGGATCCTTCTGCGGAGACACCAGAGTCTTTATGATAGGGTGAGTAAGGTCTTGGAACAAGTCCTTCCCTTTTGTTGATGTAATACATCGTGGTGGTGGTGGTGTCAGTTACCACCGGTGCCAACTGACCTCAGAGGAGTTGTTTGAATGCTTGAAAAGCCTTATCACAGCTAGTTCAGAGGCGTTGATGTGGAACACCTTCTCTGATACCAGTCATCGGCCTTGAGTGGTCAGTTTCTTCATGTGTGTTCCCCCGCCCCCTCAGGAAGCGTCTGTCGATACCGATATCGAGGAAGGATGAGGCAGGAACGGCATCCCGGTGAGCATATTGTCTGTGTTGAGCCACCAATGGACAGATTGAAGTACTGGACACAGTATCGTGAGAAACTTCAAAGAATGATGCCGGAGTAGGTTGCAGTTGTTGAAAAACCATATCTGAAGAAAAACCATGTCGCAATTTCATGTGCGGTGTAACTGCAGTCATCAAGGCCATGAGGCCTAACAGCACCTTGACAGCTCTGGCCCGAACATGAGTCTTCAAGAATTTTAGGGTGGTTTGGTGAAGGCTGACCCACCTGTCATGCAGAAGGAAGGCCCACTGCCGCAGAGTCAAAGCAGGTGCCAATGAATTTTATGCTTTGGCATGGTTCTAGATGAGATTTTTTAAAGTTTGTCAGGAGACCCAAGGAATGAAGAAGATTGACTGTGGTGTCAGTGAGGCAGAGAAGTTGGTCCTGTATGCGTGCCATCAGAAGCCAATTGTCTATGCGTGGAAACACCACAATACCATGTCGACGAAGGGTAGAACATGGAACCAATATGCTTTCCAGCTGACTATGAAGGCTAAGAATCATCTGTGGTTGGGCCTGATCTCGATGTGGAAATAAGTGGCCTTCAGACTGAGGACAGCGAACCAATCCCCTTCATGGAGTAGAGGAAGGATGAATGCTAGTGTGACTATTTGGAACCGCTTCGGCCTGAGGTAGTGGTTAACCGCCTGGATATCCAAGATTGGATGATGGCTCCCTCCTTTTTTCAATAGCAAAAAAGTATCTTGAGGAGAAGCTGTGATGGAGAGCTGAGATGGGAATACGCTTGATGACTCCCTTTTGTAGCAGAATTACGATCTCTTCGTTGAGAACTGGAGAGGGCCATGTAACCTGCAGACCCTTCGGAGGCAGGTGACAAAACTCTGTGGCGTACCCTCTGGCCGCAGTGTTGAATATCCAAAAATCCATTGGGATAGAGGCCCAAGCGTGGTGGTATTTGCTTAGTCTGTAGCTGAAAGTCTGAGTGAGATTGTTATCAGGATGGTACATATGTGAGTGAGTACCGAGAGGTTGGATGGACAAAGGTACTGTGTCGGTTTCTGTGACAGTGGAGGGGAAGTGTTGAGGGAAGAAGCAACCAAGGAGTCTCTGGTGTTGGTGGTAGAGAAAGCAATTGAGATGGTATTGAGGTGAAAGGCATCAAACGCAATGCTTAGTAGTTTCAGGCTGGTGTTTCATATATTAAGACGCATGGTAACAACCTGAAGGGAGCTTGTGAGAGGACTGTTGTTGAGATGGTTAGGCTGGTCTTTGTTTTCTTGATGGAGGTGAACTGGATCTACATGTCATCCATTAGATATAGCAATGGTACCTGTGCCTAGATGTTAGGAGTGGTTGAAGCCTGTACTTCCTAGCTGTCATATGCATCTTTTAAGTGAGCTCTAGTTTGTTATCTGTGGACTCATTGAATAGGCCAGCATTGTCCAAAGGCAAATCTTCTATAAGGGATTTTGCCTGGTGTGATAACCCAGAGGAGCACAGCCAAGCATGACAGCAAAGTGTGACAGCTCCAGCTAATGCCTTGGCACTACAGTCAGCAATATGCTTCGAGGTGGTAATCTGTTGTGATGCAAGGTGATAAGCTTCCCCACAGAGACAGTAATTACCTAACTGTTGTTGTCCGATAAGTGGTCTGTGAAGGGCTTGACCTTATTCAACAAGAATTGTTGGTAGGCCCCCACACAGGCTGCATAATTTGAATTTCTAAAGAATAGAGCCACATTCAAGTAGAATTTTCTCCTGGTGGCATCCAATTTCTTGCCCTCCTTATCAGCTGATGAGGTATGGAGACACAGGGAGATCTTGGACTGAGCCACGTGCACAATGATGGAATTTGGCTTAGGGTGATTTACCAGCCAATCAAGGTCTGCATCTGACAACAGTTTCTTGGAGGTGGGTGGTACAGAAGATGATGATGCCCAAGATTTGTTGAGGAGATGGCGTAAGCATGGAAGAGGTGGTATCGAGGCAGATACTGGAGCCTAGTCCTGGGACAGCTGAAATACCAGATCTTGTAGGTCGCCCTTGTGACAATCAGCCCAGAGGTTGAGAGATTGTGCCATTTGCAGCATTTGTTCTGTAAAGGCTCTCATGTCATCCATAGGAGAGACAGGGTTGTTGGATGACACAAGTGATGGTAAGGGACAGTCCTCAAGATGACTGTCAGATGATGTCGAAGGAGGTCAAAGGAGATTGACGGTGATGAACGCTGCGTCGAGGGGGGAGTAACAGCACATGACAGTTATGGGGAACATTGAGAAGGGGGTGCCATTGTGGTCTTTTGAACCTGTGAGGAGGTTTGCAAGTATGGCAAATTCTTCCATTGCAAGCTGGACTGGAGGTTCTGCTCAATGACTATGATCCTGTCACCTGCATTTAGGGGGAGGTGAGGGTGTGTATGATTGTGAGGTGGAGTAACACCTACGGAAGTGAAGGTACCAAGGATCTTTGACGTAATCTCCACAATGACGATGTCAACGATAATAGTAATCTTCGATGTCCAAAGCCATGTAGGCAGAGTCATAGGTTCCAAGTTATTGTTTGAGTGAATAGTTCACATGCTCTCAGCCACTCTCTCAGCTCACACTCTCTCAGCCAAAGAGTAGGACAGTGGCAAACCTCTTCTAAACCCAAACAGATAGCGGCAGATGCAGACCTAGCTTGTGAATAAGCTCATTTACTATCATTGTTACTATTACTATTCATTGTGATATGTATAAGACCTCTCTCGTTAGTCCTGTCATTCATGATGGGAAGACCTGTGGTCCACAGAATGATGTCATGATCAAGATGACTGGCTCTGAGAAGAGGAGCAATGAGAAGATGCTGGTGGCGAAAGTGGTCAACATCGTTCTTGAGATGCCAGGGGCAAAGGCACTCAGTGGTGCTCCCAGGGTGGTTGCTCAGATGTCTCCTCATGTGAAGAAGCTCAAGACTCAGAGGAGATTGATGTAAGCTGGCAAGTTTAACATGGAGAAGGAGGTGATGGTTGGGCCTGCTCAGACCGCGAAGGGTAAGTGCCAGTACTGATCAACAAGTTGAGAATTTCACCTTTTGAAGCAGCCTGAGGTTCTGTACCCCCGCATTGCTCTTCCTGAGATGAGATAGAGCCTGTCACCTGTTATTTGAGAGCACTGATTGCTGGTCTTGTGGTTGGATCAACTGTTGAGTAGGCTGATGCAATGTCGATCACTCAGAAGAAGCCACAGGTGGTAGATGAGGTCGCTCTCTACTAGGTGGGATGGCTGACAAAAGAGGTAGGTCTTTGGAGCTCTTTTTCTTATGTTTTTTGGAGGTTGTTAAAAGACTTGTCCAAAGGAGGAGCTGAGCGTTTGTAATCTTTACGGGACACACAAGCATCAATCGATGGCGTAGATGAACAATGGTCCCTACGCTCAGGAGAAGAGGAATGCCAACAGCAGGGCATTGAGTGCTTTGGAGGCACCTTCAAGATTGACGGTATCACTGGACAGTGCCAAAGGACAGGACCAAGCTGGAGGGCGTGATGGGGCACAGGTGATGGTGGAAGAGCCTACTCTTGGGCAGCCGTATCCGAAGCACTCAAAACTTTCTCCCAAAGGAGAGCTTTAAGTTGGGCAGCTCTGTTCCTCCTAGTTTGGGGTGAAGAGCTGACAATGGGTGCATGAAGAGACGTTGTGGCACTCATCTAGCCAAAAAGGCTGAGGAGGCTCTAACAATGCTGCTGCCGTAGCAGAAGAAAAGGAACTAACAGTTTAGGCAGGAAGGGCCTTATATACCCTCAGAGGATGGAGGCATGGTTTCCACCAAAATGCCTAACTCCAGGATCTAGAAGGTTCCAAACATTGCACTGCACAGGCGCAGATAACCCCATCTGTGTGAGTCACAGAGACCATGAAGAAGAACAGGCCAGGATATTCAAGTCAAACTTGAGGCTTGTTTAATATACTGGTGTATCTGAAACTGGTAACCATACTTTCCCAGTTTATAGGAGGCTTCCTGGTTTCAATGCTTGCATGATGAAGAGAGGAGAGAAGGGGCCATGTGTGTTGGCAAAAGACTGATTCATGTTTCAGTTAATATGAATATCCAAAAATAATCAGTCTGTGGAAGTTAGAAACCTTGACTTGTACAGGCTGATGTAGCTGCAAAAGATTTGGTGAATTATCGAAACAGTTTGCAGCATCATTCATACCCATGTTCTTCTCAATGGAAAATATACTAGCTACACATTTCTCTGTAAGAAATCAATATTAATGTGAGAAATCAGAATAAAATAAGAGCATTTGAAGTGACAATCAGATTGCTGGACTTTGACTTAGGAGAATGGGATCTATAGCTAGAATGCCACTTTGCACATTAAAAACAAGCAGTCACATTGCATAAAGTGACCTGTCAGTGGGAAGCCCTCACATGTGTATACCTTGTCTCATTCTCCTTGATACCTTGGTGGAGTGTCCACGATTCCTAAATACTGGCAGGTCTTTCTGTATACTCAGTTCTATGCGTCAAACATATTACCAGTGACAATGATTTAGAAGCTTTATTCAGATCCCTGATCTGTATTGATTGGCTATCCTCTTCTTAAGACTGGTTGAATTATTGTGAAAAGTGTCTGAGAAAATACCCTTCTTACATTTGTGAAGTATGAAGACTAGTGTGAAGCACAATATGTTCTAGCTGTCCCTGTCGCATAAATCTTGGTGTACCTGCTTGCTACATTCCCTTAAAATGGGAGACGGTGACCATAAAAAAAGCATCTTAGTGCTGCATATGGGCTATTCTCTTTGTTAAATCTCTCTTCTGTATTTTGCAAGGAACATTATAGGAAAAGCATTTACTTCTTCAATGAAAGGTTCCTTTTTTCAAACATCACATCCCCAAGTGTGGTATAAGAAATGCTACCAGGATAAGGTATGGATAGTACCAGCTGTTACCAAGGTATATTGGAGGAAGTAGAGCAGACACATTAATTGCCAGTCAAGAATATAGATTAATAGTTGCTCCGTGTTAGTAGACAGCGTAGCTGTCATATGGAGATAGCACAAAATTTGAGAAAAATAAAATGTCATTAAATCAGTATTTCTTTCTTCTTAACAAAATTAGTGCAATGTGGAAGTTATTTTTAATAATTTAGCCTACCATTGCATATTGAACATAGCAATAGCAAACATTATATGTAAAAATACTGACTGCCAACTGTCCAATCCAATTTTTTCCCCCAGAAAATGACTATTGAATGCCACCGAAGGATTGTTGTGGAGTATATCAAGGCCATTATGTCAAAACGTATTACTTTCAAGAATGCAGAAGAAAGAAAAGAAGGTGCTGAAAGAATGAATAGAGAAGCTGAGCAATTCAGGTTTCTGTTTAAAAAGCTTACTGCTGTAAGTATAAGATCTGTCAAATGAGAATATGCTAATATAATTAGAAACTGGCATTCTAAGGCCTCCTTCTTCAGCACTCTATTTGAGTGTTGCCTAGTATGTTCCTGCAAAGCAGAATAAACGGAACACTACTCTTTTTCAAAACAAAAAAGGTTGGCAGTGATGTGCTTTCAAAGTAAACCTTGATAAGTAAAAGTGAAGACGACATAGCAAATACTGCCATATGAGAGGCTATCTGATTGAACATATTTTGCCACAGTTCAGCACAGACACACTAATACTCACTGAAATTACAGGGATTAAAATAATGTATCTTGGTGTCAGTTGTGGCCTCCATTTAGAAATGAAAACAGCATAATTTTTTTGCCATTTTGTTTTCATGTTGTTCCTAACATGCTAAACGTAGTTTTGAGTTCAGATGTCTGAAAGGTTGACACTTCCATTGATGATGATATTAATAGGGATCTGGGGAGGATACAGAAGAACTTTGTGACGTCATTGAAGCTATTGCAGAAGTATTCAAGTTGACGGATCCTTCGCTCCTTTATCTAGAAGTCTCAACTTTAGTTAGCAAACACCCAGATATCAGGTAATACTTCTTATATCTATAGTTAAAAATTCTCACAATATTTTCTTTGAATAGCATAGCCTTGACAAAATTTTGCTTTGCAGTTTTAAGGCAAGCATTTTTCTCTATATTTTAATCTATTATGTGCAAGAGATAGAGAATCAAAGCCAAAGTCTGAACACAGAAGGTGTTCAGTTCCCCATTATGTGAATCTCTTGAGTATGCAAATTACTCAAACATTGTGTAAGGTCAATGTAAATATAGTCTTACTAAACAGCAGTATTATTTTATCTAAAGATTTAGTTTTTTTAGTGGTCCCTGGAGTACAGTTTTCTGATATGAGGAAATACAGTTGGTCCTCTGCAATTGCGGGTTTCACTTTCACAGATTTATTTGCAAGTTTCTTCAACCTCAACCCCCAACCTCAGGTGCTTCTTTTCCAGGGGAACCTTTGCTCTCAGCAGCTCCGATCAGGTCATGCAGCCCTGAAAAGGCTACCTCTGGTTCTCCTCCTCTTCCACCAGCCACTGCCTGGTCAGCTAAGGACAGCTTGCACCCCGATTTCTCAACACTATAAACCCTTTTTCTGATGCCCCCCACCACAAGGAAGGAGATGGGCAAGAGAGAAATAGTATAGGTCCACTGTGCCAACCCACTCTCCTTTCTTTCTTCAATCCCTGACCTGGTTTGGACCCAGAGTGCCCACTCTCCCCACCATGCCTCAGCCCTTTCCCACAGACACACACACGCAAATTTTGATACTTTCGGCTTTTCCTGTTTTGTAAGGGTTCTGGTTACTCTAAAGATGGGGGACTTTGGGCTCCACCTTCTATGACAGAGTGTCTTTAGAATTTTGGGGAAAATATAGCTCAGAGGAGGCCTGCAGGAGGAGGGTAATGGCAGGCTTTTTTCACCTATGTTTACCAATACTAACTGTTAAGAGGCTCCAGTTTAAAGATAAACAATATGTTATATTGGAAATGACAACCATACAAAAGGAAACAAACTCTCAACAACTATACAAGGCTATCACAAAATAAGGCATGAAAGGTTGGATAGAAAGAAATTAGAGATGAAGAAAGGTTATAGTTACCAGTCCTGAAGAAAAGAGTCGAAGCAGAGATGCTCAGATAGCGCCTGAGGGTAGCACAGACTAACAGTAATCTGGGGCCCAGTACTACATCTGAAATGCTAGAATTTGCTGGGTCCAAGTCAGGATTTATATGTCCTTTTTCCTACCTAGAAAGGGTGTTCTGGCAAAACCTAAAACTTTCTCACAGAACTGACCAGGGTTCCAGGATAGATGATTGCTATGACAATGGAGTAACAAAATTTATGGGAATCATGATAACCTCTGAAGTTTGGACCAGTAGGGGGTGTAGAAAAGGTCTCTGTAGGGTGAAACCAAAAGGGGTGGTCTCTGATTATCTTATCCAGGCCTATTCAGAAATGCAAAGATCTGAGATCAGGGAAGAGATTTCGCTTGAACCCTTTGATGCCAGTGTATTCTGCTTACTCCTCTTTGAACTTATGGAATGACCATGTCTGACAACATGGTCTTCCATTCAGCGTGCCTTTGATCATGTATTTACTGCCATAAACATGTCCAACTATGAAAACAAAAGATACATCCCGCAGGACTGGGATTTTGGGAGTGATAAAATCCTGTGCCCCTAAACCTAGCAAATCTGGAGGGCCAACTGTACTATTTTCCAGTTTCTTCTTCACTTTGAGTAAAATAATGTATTTTTAACCTTATTTTGTAATGTAATTTAAATTAAATGAAAAATCTGGAGATCATTAATGCAAACCTGCCCTTTGTAGGTTCCTGCACTTAGAGATCCACTTCTGTGCTGCATAATCTTCTGACAGTATTAGTCTTACCTAGAATACTGATCTGGATTTACAAATAGTTATTGAGGATTTCATGCCTTTGAGATTCAAAAGATAGTGTGTGCTGATTACAGTACACTGTAGAAGGAGGCACAAGTAGTAGTTTTATCCCACACAAACCGAACTGATCTAAAAATTGCTTTCCAAACATAAATGATATTTCTATTGCCTAAAAAAGTGGACTCTAAAAAAACCTCTTAAGCAGAGGTGTTTGGCCAGCATGGTGTAGTGACTTAAATATTGGTTTTAAATGCCTGTTCATGCATGGAAACTCATTGGGTGACCTTGAACAAGTCATTCTATCTCAGCTTCAGAGGAAAAACAGCAGCAAACCCCCTCTGAACAAATGTTGCGAAGAAAACCTCAGGATCGGTTGCCATAAATCAGAAACAACTTGGAAGTACACAAAGCAACAAATGATAACACAGAAGTGAAGAACAAGGAACCTGTTACGCCTAACAGACATACAGAATAACTTTGTAGAACTATATGTTATATTGGAACTGGATTGCCAGTTTAGGTGGGGGGAAGGCAGGGTGGTGGTGGTGGTGACGGTGGCTCTTCTAACCAAGAGGGATAAGAAAAATTAACACACTTTTTGAGTGCCTAGAAAATAAGTTGGCAATGAAATGTTTAGTGCAGAAAACAACTTTTATGTTGCTAATTCTTTTTTCCATTACCAGTTTTTGTACTGAATCTGTACTTTTCTTTGCAGGGATGACCATATTGCAGCTTTGTTGACAACACGAGGAGATGCCAGCAGAGAGATGAAGCAGACAATAATTGAAACTCTAGACAAAGGTCCAAGTCAGCCAAATCCAAACTATGTACCAATTTTTAAAGAAATTACAGTACCAACTCTAACTGTGTCAAAGCTTCTTAAATAGAAGCAACATATTTAAATGTGTGTCTTTTTGTTTGGTTGTAACACCTTGGGGACATTTGTAACTATGCACTTAAAAAGCATATGAACTTTTCTTGCTGGGCTTTTGGTTTTTCTGTTTCATGGTACCAGTTACAAAAGTTAGAAATAGCCAGGTTGGTCACTTGAAGAATATACAGTATTCTGATGGCTACACTACTTTGACCTGGCATCATCATGGCTATTTATCTTGGACTTAATATGTGCTCTCTGATACATAATTGCATAGTTTTTAGAAAATATAATGATAAATTCACTTCTAGGGTGAGCAAATGAAAAGCAACTTGACATCTTTGAGGCACATCAGTGGTTTGGGTTTTTTTCCCCATTTAATTGAATGTCACCAGATTTGAAGTGGTGCATACAGAATTGCTAAATAAATAAATAGTAACTAGGTTTAGTTTTGAATTGCAGACTGTTCAGTGTTGTCTCCATCTCTGAAAACTTTATGTTCATTGTCATCATCGCTGCTGCTCCTGCTACTTCTACAATTAGAGAAGAAGAGGAGTGGATCAAAGAACATCAATTATTATTTCAATTATACGTTATTGTTCTTAGCTTTGTAAAGTACAGTAGAGTAATATATATTCGATTTTAGTGAGAACACTTTGCTTGGGAAACCAAGAATATTTCCAGACTGATGGTTCCTGCCAAGGCATAGTGAAGCCATTACATCTTTCTTTAGTGTGATTGGTTTGTTTTGGTTTTTGGTGATAGTAAGAGAAAAGATAGAAGTAGTAGAAAAAGATTAGAAACAGATGACAACATCTATTTAGTATTGATTAAACTGATTCTTTACATTTATACCAGAGGCAATGTTTTTAAAAGGAGGTTGTGGGACCCAACTGTGGACTACTGTCCCAGAAAGAAATTTGCTAAACAAGACCCACTAAGAAGGGAAGAACAGAATAATTGCACCTGATAGTCTGGAAGCACTACTATTTCATTTGAAACACCTTTTCTGTCATAATTAAAAACCATCTGGGCTAAACGAGTACCTACTGATATTGAGCATTATGTCAAAAACTGGAACATGAGCATAACGAGCAACTGACACACAGAGCAATCACATGTGTGTTTACTCAGACATAAGTTTTGTTAGTTCAAAAGTCAGTTTGAATAGGATTTCAGTCTGCTGGGGCTTCACTGTCCAGTCCTTGAATTTCTCATGTTCATTCATACAGCCCCTTGCCATCTTTTCTGGGAGAATTCATTTGAACTTCTCAGTTAAGTTGTAAAGAAACATAGAGACAGAAAAAGGTTAGGGTGGTAAATCCATCAGTTTTATAAGTGGAACTTACTAATTCTTTTTGATGGTTTTTTTCCTGCCCTGCCTTAGCCCGCAAATGAAACAAGCCCAAGGAAGCAATGATGATTTTAGTGTCACTGTGAGCAGCATCATGTCCATCCAGAAACAAAATTTAGTTTAATTGTCAGCATTTTAAAAAGATCATGGGAATGCCATTGTTGCACTGTAGTTGCTGGGCTGGAGGGAAGTACAGGAAATAAAAAATACTGCCTGTTATCCCCATATTTTTGAGCATGTGTGTGTATGAGAGAGAAAGAGAAAAGGCAGAAGGGACTCCATGTACCATCTAGTCCACAGGTGTCAAACACAAGGCCCACGGGCCAAATCTGGCCCACCAGGCCATTTCATGTGGCCCTTGCACCTTTGCTGCAGCAGTGGCACTCCCCCCGCTTGGCGAGCCTGGGGGCAGAAAGAGGCACACTTTGGATATACTGACCAATTCTGTGTTACTTTACAGAGGTACAGGGACCATAAACTACGATGAAATAGTCCCCAAATGTCCAAGACAAATAAAGTTTATGCAGAGGGAAGACAATTTAAAAACCAGTAATAATCGAATGCAGAGGCAATTATTTAATATGATAAAAGAGTAGATACATTTATATAGTCTTACAGATATGACTGGCCCTTTGAGGGCAGCCATAATGCTGATGCGGCCCAAGATGAAATTGAGTTTGACATCCCTGATCTAGTCCAATCCCCTGCCATGCCAAGATCCATTGCTAAACCACCTTTGAGAAGCCATCTGTTATTATTAATTAATTTATATCCCATCTTTTCCTATTGTTTGGACTCAAGTTGGCTTAAGGATTACTAAAATCAGAAAGGATTAAAAACATACAAAACATCAATAAAAATATATAAAAATTATTTTTAAAACTATAGAATTAAAACTATTAAATTCGTTAAAAAGACAGAATATAAAAACAACAGAACACCACAACCATTAAAAGCTGTTAATGGTCAGCTCCTAAAAGCTTGACAAAATAGAAAAGTTTTCATTTGCTGGTAGAAGAAGAGCATGGAATGGTTCTTTAGGGAGGGAGTTTGGAAGCAATCACCAAGAAAGACCAGAGAGAAGGGCCTTCAGTGAGCCTCAGGCAAAATCATAGTGGCCTTCAAATAGCCTAGACCTGAACTGTACAGTGTTTTATAAATCATAACAGCACTTCAGATTGTGTCTGGAAATATACCAGCAGCCATCGAAGCTGCTATAACAAGGGAGTTCCAGGCCCACTGTAGCTAGCTCCAGTTATTCATCTGGCTGCAGTTCTTTGACCCCACTGAATTTGTGAGCACTTTTCAAAGACAGTTTCCATCATAGAATTGGAAGGAGCCCTATGGGCCATCAGGTCCAGCCCCCTCCTCAATGCAGGATCTCCAGCTAGTGCATTCCCAGCAGGTAGCTGTCCAGCCTCTTTTTGAGGACATCTAGAGACATCCAGTTGCCTAGATTTTTCCGGGCAAGTGATTCGATTGCTGAATGCTTTCACTGTCAAGAAGTTCCTTCTAATGTTCAATTGAAATCTTGTTGCTGTGTGTCTTCAAGTTGTTTCTTACTTACAGCTACCCAAAGGCAAATTTATCACAGGGTTTTCTGAGGCTGAGTGTGTGTGATGTGTCTGAAGTAACACAGTGGGTTTCCGTAGCTGAACAGGGAATTGAACCCTGGTCTCCAGGGTCATAGTCCAACACTCAAACCACTATACCATGCTGGCTTTCCAATTCCCAACCTGGGATATGACTATCCCCAGTGGTTTAACAAGGACATCTAGGGGTACACAAATAATGGTGGGAAAAGTATATAATGTATAAGCCATTGTCAGAGGACAGTCACTAAATGTGGTTCTTGATTGCCCATAGTGTTGGCATTCCTGTCCTGAAACCTTAAGGGACAAGGAGGAAATCATAGAGATAAAGGGAAGAGTGGTACATAAGCCAAACCTCCAGCTGCCATTGACCCACAATTTTTTTAAAAAAGTCTTTCTCAGACGCATATGCTTACACAGCCTTCAATTTGAGTTGCCACGACTCTAGTCCTGCTCATACTCGGTGACTTCGTGAGCCTTGTGCACATATGCTCTTCTCTCCCTTTTCCTCTTGTCCATCTCCATGAGGAGAGAGCACACTCACTGGAGATGTCCAGTTCTGCCTTGAATCTGTCTGAGGGAGGGACACGCAGAACCAGTTGCTCCTCTTTGTGCTTTCGACTGGGGGCACATAGATCCTGAGATTATGGAGAGCATCTAGGTGGGTAATGCGGCACAATGGGAGGAAGAGGCCTGGGCAGGGCAGCTGGCCTGACATCCTGCCATTCCTTCTGTGAGTGTGGGAACACCTCAGAGCTCACAGAAGCTTTCTGGTTGTGTTTTTTTTCCCCTCAAAGAATGGATGTGATATAAGTGAAAAAAAAGTTAGGAAACACCATTCTAGAGAACCACTTCACCACCCACACTCCCCACCCCATACCACTACTGTTGTTGGTTTCAGTGATCATATTTGGCTTCGTGCCTTTCTCCGTCTTCAAGGCCCATTGCTTCAGTACTGAGCAGGCCACATTCCCCACAACAGGAGCATTGGAATGCAGAACCAACTAACACCCAAAGTGTTCCTCTGGTTCAAATTCCAGCCATTCAACCTTTGGGACTGAGTCAATCCTTGAAAGCTATGAGCTCTCACACCCTGTCACTAGTATCCCTTCTGGTGCAATCATTGGTTTTGAGATCTTGAGACACTTTCTCTCCAGCTCATACCAGCACACAATTGCTTCAGGACTCCTCCTCTTCAAAAGACTCAGAGTCAGAGTCTTCTTCTGTCTCTTTGGACATGCCTTAGATACACTCTCTGCTGGCTACTTTGAGAGTGCATACATTGGTTTCACCTACTGACAGTATCTGCGCCTCCATGGAACAGATGATAAAGATGGCACATGCACTACGATTAGTTGTCAGGCTTCCTGAAACTGAACCTGAGGATTCAGCATACCACCAGCTTCAAATAAAGGTCCCAATGGCTTGCATCAATACTACTAATGCCATCTCTCTTGAAGACAGCACACAGGACTTAGGCTACACCTTCTGCTATCCAATCTGTGTTGAAGAAAGCAGACAGTCTATATTGAGTGATGGAGTCCAATTCAGATTGGCTTCTACATCACCCAAAACCAAAGTCCATTATGTGCTGCCACTAGGCAGCGCAATCTAAATCCACTCAAAAGAAACTGACCAGCCAATAAGGGGAGTAGGAAATTGGATATATTAGCCAAGAAGTTCTACTCCACCATTGCCTTATCCTTCAGGATTGCCAGCTATGAGGCCTGCATTGCCGCATATCAACAAAACTTGTGGGAAATAATGACACCCTTCTTGGCTAAATTGTTGGAGGATAGCAAGCAGTAGGAAGGGTGTTGCAGACAGAAGCCTGCAATCTTACTGCCCAGCAGTTGACTACAGCAAGACACATGGCTGACTGCAGCAGTAAAGTGTTGTCAGGGGCAATCATGCTTAGAAGGCAAGTGTGACTGTGGTAATGTGGATTATTGCACCAAGCTCAAACAAGCATAGAGGACCTTCCATTCAATGAAGACAGTCTTTTCAACACGGAGGTGAACAAGCTGGAGCACACAGATAAAATGCATATGGTTGCTAAGATATTTAGATTCCAACCTCAAGCTCACTTGTTACCCCAATCTTGTTATGGATGGTCTAGGCAGTCTTCAGGATTAAAGGGTTCCTTCAGCCATTTGACATCCAGATGCACAGGAACATTTATGCTTCCCATGGACATCTTCAGTGGCTGCTACATATTGCCTGCAGACACATCGTAAAAGTCCACAGACCAGGACAAGCACCGTCTTTGACTCCTCTATTGGCCTTCTTTCCATTATCGCTTCTTTCTTCAGCAACACACTACAAGACTACCACCGTGCCTGGAATGTTATAACATCATGGCGTCCACACCAGTAACACGAAACATGAGGCTTCAGAACTGTCATCTGCAGGCTTGGTTCCTGTACTGCTTTGATCCACTTTTCAATTCCCCCTGGAGGTATCTCGTCATATTGAGGGCAGTCTCTAGAATGGTGGCTCAATCTCGAGAGCATTCAAGCATGCATGTCATTCCTTCCTTGTAAACCCACAACATTGGTGACAACAGATGCTTCCATGGAAGGATGGGAAGCTCACATGGAAGAGCTCTTGCTCAAGGGTCTCTGGATCGATGAAGAGAGCAATCTCATATCAATACTCTGGAGAAGTTAGCTGTGAAGAAAGCCTCCTGGGTTTTTGAGGTTCTCCAAATGGCAAGGTTGTTCAGGAAGTCTCCAATACCACCACAATGGTGTACTACTTGAACAAACAGAGAGGAACAAGATTGACCACCCTGCTCCATGTGATGCTCTGTCTGTGGAGCTGGTGCATTGGCAGTGATATATGCATCTCCACAATCCATCTCCCAGGAGAGGAGAATGTCCAAGCTAATGCTCTCAGCGGGGCTCTAACTTTTCAGTTCATGGCAACGGGACATCAATCAGACCTACTTTGCACCATCTTCAGAAAGGGGGTACTTCGGAAGTGGATCTCTTCATCTCAGCACAGAACAGGTAGTGCCAGATTTACTCCAGGGAACATCAAAGGAAGGGCCCTCTTCGCAATGGCTTCCTATTTCATTGGGGAGGCCTCTTCATGTATGCTTTTTCTCTGTTTCCCCTTGTCACCATGGTGATTGCCAAAATGCAGAGACAAGGTGACGTACATCCCAGACAGCCTTCTCCACCTCACTCAGGGCTCCTACTTCAGGCTAACGGAGAAACCAGACCTCTTGATATTGCACAGTGGGCGAGACATCCAGACCTGGACACTCTCAAGCTGACTGCTTGAAGGGTTTTCCTTTAAACTCCATCTTGGCCCCAATTCAACCAATTCTTGCAACTGCACTCAGACCAGTTACCCATGATCCTACATCTACTAATGGACCAAATTCTTGTCCTTCTTGTCATCTATGGGGATCTCTCCAAGACAAACACAAGTACATCACATGTGAGAGTTTCTCCTATCAGTATCTGACAGTGGTGTCTCTCTCTGTTCCATCAAATGTTACCTGGTGACAATTTCTACCAACTTCTAAATGATCAGCAAGTCTTCCTGCTTCCAGAACTCACTGGTTAAATGGTTTCTAAAGGGCTACTAGAATCTTCATCCACCTGTGCTGGGACCAATCCCAGAGTGGAGTCTTGAGCTGGTCCTTTCATAGCTTTCAAAGAAACAGTTCAAGCCAATGGTGGTCTGTGGCCATTTCTGCACTACGCTGTTATAGTGCTATTATTTCACTTTCAACATTCTGTGGAATTCTAGGGTTTGTAGTTTACTGAGGCCAAAGAGCTCTCTGGCTGAAAATTCTAAATGACCCTCCCTAAATTGCAAACCCCAGGATTCCATAGAAAGTTGAAAGTGGAATAATAACACTCTAAGTATAGTGAAGAAATAGCCTGTGACATTTGTCTGCCTATCTGGAAGACAGCCTTTTTGGTGGCAATTGCATCTGCCAGGCAAGCAGGAGAACTGTACACCCTCCATTGTGGACTCTTCATACCTGAAATTCCACAAGGACAAGGTGGTCCTTAGACTGGATATTTCCTTTCTTCCAAAAGTGATATCCACCTTTCATTTAAATCAGGACGTTGTCTTACCTGCATTTATGCAAAACTCTACAATTGACTTGGATGATACCTTGCACTGTCTTGTTAGGCGAGCTCTGCCTTTTTATGTCAATAGGACTGCTGACTTTCACCAGTCTCAGAAACTCTTTGCATGCTACTCCTCGAATAAGAAGAGTTTGCCGATGTCATCCCAATGCCTCTCCAAGTGGGTCTCTTCCACCGTCCATCAGGCCTACCAGTTGTCAAAGAAAGACCCTCCTGTTCATGGACAAAGCCATTCTACCAGGGTTATGGTTACTTCATCAACCTTTCTGAAAGGCATGTCTCTGGAGAACATTTGCAGGGCAGCTACTTGGTCTTGGCCCCTGACCTTTATGACACATTGTAAGACCCAGGGCTGATGCTGCCTTTGGGAGATCCATGTTTTTCACTTGTGTCACATGACATTCCCATCTCCTATGGAGAGTAGCTTGCTAGTCTCCTATTGGGTGAGTCACAGACACCATGAAGAAGAAGAATGTGTTGTTTACATGTTACCGTAGTTGTTTACATGTTACCCTCGCTGTGCCATGCTCTCTTTCTGTAGCTTCTTGGCTGCTGCTTTGGCATACAGGGAACAGGAATCAGGCTGGTCAGAGGGACAGGAGAGGAGGGGCTATCCTCAAAATGCTTACATAACAGCTCTAGAAGTTTCCAAATGATGCTCCGTACAGGTGAAATATACCCATTTGTGTGAATTCACAGATGCCCACTCAAAAAAAAGGTAAGCAACCTATCCTTTCTTCCCTTTTACCCAGCAACTGAAGACTTCCACCAGAGGCATATCTAACCTAAACAGTGCCTGGGGCAGGCATGGAAGTTGTACCCCTACCTTGGGGGCTGCTCCCTCCTCCTCCTCCACTAAACCTTCAGTGAACCACTTGAGGGGTTTTTCTTGGTCAGATTTGTTCAGACGGGATTTGCCCTAGTCTTCCACTGAGGCTGAGAGAGTGTGACTTGCCCAAGATCACCCAGGGCATTTCTTTTTTTTTTTATTAAAAACATACATATTATTAAAATCATAACATAAGATTAATTTACAACATCATTGCTTCATAATATACTATATACAAATTTTGTATTTTTACATTAATCATAATGTAAGAATCCTCTCATTTATAACTCCAGTACTCTTTTTTAAGGAGAGACGGTGGCCCTCACCCTATACTGGATCTCAGAGGTGTTAACCATTATATACAGAGGAAACTGTTTCAAATAGTAACCTTGATATTGATGATGCCTATGTTGAATAAATGTTAGCTTTTTAATAGGTTATCAGGCTTATTGACTCAGACTCCTCCCTTTTGGTATGAGTACAGTACCAGGGGTATTCACCAAATGCTTGTCAGTGGTGGTAGCTTTCTTACAATGGAAAGGTATCATCCTGCTTCCATATATTGTTATCTACTTCATCATAGCATCATCTGGAAAGTAAATTTAATAATAATGATAATAATAATATAAGGTAACATAAAATACAATAATTGGTTTGCACTACTTCTACAAATGTCCAAAGGTCAGCATACGATGCTTTCCTACAGACTAGACCTATTGAGTATCCACTTCGATACCGTCCTCCATCCTGACATTCAGTCACTATGATTGATGGTATGGAACTGCCAGGATGGCTGAGTGGTCAGGGCCCAATGCCACAGAGCTTTCGGTCACAAGTTCAAGGCTCGGTCAGTTCTTTTCCTCTATTGAAGTAAAGGAATTCATACATCCGATATGGAGAATTCTTTTGGCTGCACCCAAACTTTCGATGTCAAGATCGTATGCATATAGTTGGGAGAAAATTTTGTGCTTATCTACGAGACAATGATATTGACCGATGGACCTGCGGTACTGTGGATATCTTCTTGTTCCTCGCCTTGTTGGTATCTGATGGGCTATCATTCCCATCAATGCTGTGTCATGCGGTAGCAAATTCCTGGCATTTACAACAAGAAGTAAGACCATCCTTGTTTCTGGATCTTATGATTAAGACGCTTTTACGAGTTTATAAGCATTTACACCTTCCAGTCCAACCCCCTGTACCAGGTTGGGCTTGAACTTCTTGATAATGCGATTCACTCGCAGGCCATTTAAACTTGTGGCAAAGTGTGACATTAACTTGCTGTCATGGAAAACAGTGTTTTTTGCTAGTGATAACCTGAGCCAGAAGGACGAGTGAGGGATGTGCACTTAGGATTCATTCTACATATTCACAATAATGATATACTAAATAAATAAGGAGGGACTTGGTCATGTGTGTTACTGATGTGGGCAATTCATTTCTGCCTCTTAAAGAAGATTGTCCACTCCGCAGTTCATCTACCAGGGACAGAAAACTTTTTGGCAGGTGCACTCAACAGAACACCCTTGCCTTGCCACAGATGAAGGTTGAATGAGATTGGAATAAGTAACATATTCCTCCAATGGACGGTACTGTGTTAGATCTATTTGAAAACAACAGACAACAAGCTGTACTGTTCCTGACAGAAAACAGAAGACAAAGGGAAGAAGAGTAGGTTGAAGGACTCTTCACATGAAGGACCATCAAAGAAATCAAATAGAGTAGAGCAGACTAGTCTTCCTGCTTCAATTCAATCCCCGTCTCCAACGGTACCAAGTACTGTGGCAGGGAATGCACGTTGCATGATTGCCCAAGATGTGAATAGAGACCCAGTACCATCTAGCAAGATTGAAGAAGTCTGTGTGGCTTCTGAAGGGGATATCATGAATTCCTCATTTATCTTTTCTGTGGGATCCATAACACGTGGCCGAGAGTTGAGATCCCCTGAGGTTAGACAGTTGAGATCCTGACAATGTGAGTTTGTGGAACTAACTTCTCTGACAAGGCGTCGGCGAAGGACACCACCCTTGCCTCCGAGGTCTCATGGCAGACACTCACGTTCTGGTACAAGGTCGCCTCGACTTTTGGGGAAAAAAAGGGGGGGAAATGAAATGCTTTTGGCTACTCACAAACCTTCTACATCTAAACGGTTTGCCTACAATGAAGAAGTATTGCTCCTACTTAAAGGACATTGGGATCGCTTTCCAATTATGCGGTATTGTGCATATATTGATTTTCGCAAAAGATCTATCTTGTTGGTAGGTAAAGTGTTATTTCTCAGCATTTTTCTGGTATCTTCAGCAACAAGGAAAACTTTCTAGTTTTATGGACCCTACAGCTAAGAGTTTTCCTCCTGGTTATAAACATTTACACCTCCCAGTACAACTACCAGTACTGGGATGGGTTTTTGAATGTAGTACTGTTGCAACTTACACTTAAATCCTTTAAATCACTGACAAACTGTGATTTCCAATTGTTCTCTTTGGAGTTTTATTTTTCTAGTGGCAAAACCTATGTTAAAGAAGCCAGCGAATTATGTGCATTTAGAATGGAAGCACCACACTTGTGTTTGCATAAAGGGAAGTTGTTTTTAAGGCTAGATATTACTCTTCAACCTAAGGTGGAGTCATAATTTAATTGAACCAGGACATTGTACTACCTGCATACATGGGAAACTCAGTAACTGATCTGGAGAAACGATTGCTAGTAATGCTAGACGTGCATAACTGTTTTTTTTATGGAGAACATAATGCTTGCATTAGTAAAACAAAAGGGTTGCTTGTTTTTTATTATGTTCCAAAGCAGTGGGAATCTGGTTTGTCATAGGAAGGAAGGAAGGAAGGAAGGAAGGAAGGAAGGAAGGAAGGAGGGAGGGAGGGAGGGAGGGAGGGAGGGAGGGATATACTTTCCAGTTATGTAAGGGCCCGTTCAACAAGCTCTGTGGTGACATCAGTTGTTGTCTTTCCATGGTGTGCAACTACATGACATATGCAAAGCTGATCAATGGTCACAACCAATGACATTTATTTTTCTTTATAAGATAGATAACAGAGCAAGAAATGATGCAGCATTTGGGAGAACAGTTTTATTTTCTTCTGTGAAAAAAAAAACATCAAAATTGAAAATGAATGCAGAAATGAATCCTTGGCATAAATAATTTCTAATTTATTTGGCATGGTGAAGATACTGCTATAGTTTATTGATATATATATATATATATATATATATATATATATATATATAACAAAGGACAAAAATAATTGAAATGTAATTGTTGATATATATGATGATAATAAAAAGAATTTTAAGCATGACATTCCCTCCTCCAACAGGACAGCTCGCTAGTCTCCCATTTGTGTGATTCACAGAGACCACAAAGAAGAAGGACAGGTTGCTTACCTGTAATTGTGTTTCTTCGAGTGGTCTTCTGTGAAGCCACACAACCCCACCCGTCCTCCCCACATCATGTCCTGCTGGAGGGTTGGTTCCCATGTTGCTATTCTAGCCGCAAAGGAACTGCCCGTTTTATACAGGGAAGGGCCTTATATTCCCCAGGAGGATGGGGGAGGGGTCAACTGCCAGAATGCCTACTTCTAGGTTTCAAGAAGGATCCTGATGCTGTTTCGCACAGGTGCATAAACCCACTTGTGTGACTTCACAGAAGACCACTCGAAGAAGCACAGTTACAGGTAAGCAACCTGTCCTTCTATCCCACATTTTCTTCAGAAATTTTTTGTTGTTGTTTGCTTTCAAGACAACTCCAGCTTACACCAACTCTATGCTAAGGTTTTATTGTCAAGATTTGTTCAGACAGAGCTTGCTCTTGCCTCCCTCTGAGGCTGAGAGAGTGTCAGGCAGAGAGAGGGTTTCCATGGCTGAGCAGGATTCTGAACTCTGATGTATCAGAGTCCTAGTTGAAAACGCAAAGACTACACCATACTGACTATAATTCCCAAATCTTGCAGCCAGCGAGGCCCTTGAGAGCATCCCCTCTCCCATTTCCACATTAAAATCCAGTGCGATTTGATCCTGAGTTTCTATGACAGAAAAAGTGAGTGTGTGCCAAAGAAACAGAATGTGTGTGGGTGGGGGGGACCAAGGGAGAAAGTGTATGCAAGAGAAAGAGTGGCAGAAAGAGGTCGTGCAAACTCAGGACAGTCCTGGCTTCCTTGATGGGGCCAATCCAGTTTGCGCACTCACACTTAGCCAGTGCTTGGACTTTAACATGTTTTTGCATGATCTTAGTTTTAAAATTTTAATGGTGTTTTAATGGGATAACATATTTAATGCTTTTTTAAATTTTATTTTGCGGTTTTCAGCTTAGCTTGTTCTAACCTTTTTTGTAAGATGCCTTGGGTCCCATGCTAGGAGAAAGGTGGCATATTAAATAAATGAGGTCATCATTCAAAAGACAACTCTAGATTTCCCAATTAAGAATGTTTGGCAGTTTGATTCCCTGCTCAACCATGGAAACCCACAGTGTGACCTTGGGCACATCACACACACAGCCCCAGAAAATCCCATCATACTGTTGCCTTAAGGTCACCGCAGGAAACAACTTGAAAGCACACAACAACACTGCTCATTGGAATTCACACCCTAGGTGTTTGAGAGTTAATTTCACTGGAAATATTTGGTTTATTGCAATGTTCATTGTGGCTGCTTTTGAAAATGGTACAGAATCTTTAGTTAGTCCATACCAGAGCCAACAGTTTGGAGTGTTGTTTTTAAAAGTAATCTGTAACTCCTCTATAAAGGCCTATTCTGACACCTGAGCATTGTGTGGAGGTAACCATGGATTCTCAAAGGCTATACCAGCTGAGCAGAAGTTCTGGCAGGTTCTATTGGGCTGGTAAAGCTTAAGAGCACAGTCCAGGAGGTGGACTGCATGTCGGTCATCTGATGACCACCCTAGCTAAGTGCAGAGAGGCTTGCCACCAGAAAGATGGCCACCAGGTGATGAACCAGCCATAGCAGCTATGCTTGGAATAGTTGTGGAAAACAACCCATATGTGTGTGTGCATGCCTTCAAGTTGCCTATGGATTTATGGCAACTCCATGAATTTCATAGGGCTTTCTTAGGAAAAGAATAGTGAGAGGTGATTTTGCCAGTTCCTTCCTCTGAAATATAGCCTACAGCACCCAGTATTTGTTGACAGTCTCCCATCCAAGTACATGCTGTTGTTGCATGCTTTCAAATTGTTTCTGACTTATGGCAACCCTAAGGTGAACCTATCACAGGGTTTTATGGGGCTGAGAGTACATGATGTGCCCAAGGTCACGTTGCCCAAGATCTCCAGGGTCATAATCCAACACCCAAAGCACTACACCATGCTGGCTCTTGTCCAAGTACATACCCCTGAACTTATTAAAACCTTTAGACTCACAAATTTGAATCAAGCCCTGAATGTCTAAACATATTTAAGTCTTGATAAAGAGTTCTGGGTAGAATGCTTTCTTATCTGATCATCTGTTGTCTTTTGCTAAACAAGTCTATTTTATTTTTATTTTTTCTATGCAGTATATTGCTGGCTTCAGAGGTCAATGAAATTTATGTACAATAAGTTACTTTATTATGAATAACTTCTTATTGTGTGCCTTCAACTTATGGGGACTCTATGACGGGTTTTCTTGGCAAGATTTGTTCAGGGCCTTCTTCTGAGCTTAAGAAAGTGATTCAGCCAAGGTCACCCAATTGGTTTCCACAGCTAATGTTACCCTGTGTACTGGGGGTCCCGGGAGGGACACCAAAATGTGCTCAACTAAAGGTGGGGAAAATTAGCTCAGAGCACTGCTCAGCGTTACGAGAGGCAGGGTAACGTAGCGAGATCTTGAACCCTATGTCTACGGGGTCGGGTCGAGTCAAGGGGCACACAGAAGTTGAAACAATAAATGATGTTTTATTAAACACAAGCAAAACAGTGTATGCGACACATTCACACAAGATAACTAAAGATATAAAGGTTGGAGTGGTGTAGAGGGATTTTTAGAGGGGTTGCTGGTTTGGGTGATACTTCACCTGTCCTGAAGCCTGGAAAAATAGAGCGCGAGGCTGGGGTGTGGTGTAGCTCAGCACGTGGAGCTGAGGGGAGGCTCGCCAAGCAAAGCGACAGCAAGGCGGGATGAAACTCGGGAGCGATCCGAGGAAGGTCTCGGAATCAAGGGTTTTTATAAGGAAAATGTGATTGCAGGCTATGCCATACTTGGGGGAAAACAACAGATTTGGAGTTGGAGACAAAGCCTCCGAAAGGTCAGAATCTGAATGATTGAGTTATCGTAGAGGTTCTCAATAGAGTAGCCAGTATGCAAACGCAGAGTACTTGGGTATTGTATAGTTCACCCATCAAGCTGCCATCGCGGGGCAGAGGCTCTTTTGTAGGTTGCATGCATACCTAATTAGAGTACTTGCCTGGAGGTCTCCTAAAGCAGCGAGTCAGCTATTTTCTGGCCTGCCTGTATTGTCTTAGGAATATTACGGCGATTAACGGCCGAGCTTGGTGGTGTGCTTGTCCGGTGGCCTCGCAAGCACGTGGAGGGGAATAGAGAAGTGCAGCCGAATTGTGATATCAAAAGGATATCTTTTAATATCCCCAAAGCTCCGACTAGCCAGGGCAGTAACACTAAGTGGGGATTTGAACTGTGGTCTCCAGAGTTGTAATCTAATGCTCAAAGCACTACACTATGCTGGCTCTGATTTGCTATGAATATATCTACCGTATAAAAGTCAGAGTTTGTGAGTCCCTCTGTGTCAAGCAGGCAAAACTTCACATGATGGGGTGTGTCACATGAGAAGACCGCATATGATTGGCTGCCTGGGAAGATTCTACGGAATCTTGGGGTTTGCAGGTCAGGGAGTGCCCTGTAGACTTCTCAGTCAGAGAGCACTGAATAGGCCTGTTGCTGTAGAGATGAGGCCTAGCAGCAAGATGGAGAAGGACAGTGTATTCCCTCAGAAACCTAACTTCTGTATGTTAATAACTCTGAATACAGATTGGATGGGGAAATACGGGCAAAAGTTACAGGTACTGAAGAAGACAGTTTGGGGAATTAGAGGCACAGGATCTCAAATCTTTCTAACAAGAATTACCTATGAGAAAATCTGGGCAATGCCAGGTAAATGTGCTAGGAATGAGAGAGAGAGAAGTGTTACCCTGATTTCTGGGGGTCCCGGGAGGGACACCTAAAAGTGCTCAAAACAATGGGGAGGGAATTAGCAAAGAGCACTAGTTAGCAATGCGAGAGGCAGGGCAACGTAGCAAGATCTTGAACCCAATGTCTACGGGGTCAGGCCAAGTCAATGATAAAGCAGAAGTTAATAATAGTAATTGTTTTACTGAGATACAGTCAAACACATGTATGTAACACACTCACACGAAGAACTATAGAAATAAAAGGTAGGAGTTGGATAGAGGGATTTTGAGAGGAGGTTTGGTAGGGGAAATACTACACCTGTGCTGAAGTCCGGTAATAGCAAAGAAGCTGGGGAGCGTAGGTTCTCAGCAAGTGGGGCTGAGGGGAGGCTCGTCAAACGGAGAGGCAGCAAGTCGGGAGGCAAGTCACGAGCGATCCGACCAGACGCTCAAAGTCAGGGGTTCTCATAGGGAAAATTGTGGCCGCAGGCTAGTCTGTTCTTGGGGATAACAATGAGTTTCGGGCTGGAGACAAAGCCTCCGAAAGGTCAGTACTTTAGATGATTAAATTATAGCCAGATTGTCAATAGAGTAGCCAGTATGCAAACACGGAGTGCTTGAGAGTTGTATAGTCCGCTCATCAAGCTGCCTGCTCGGGGCAGGGGATCTTTTGTAAGCAGCGTGCATACATAATGTGGTACTTGCCTTGAGGTCTCCTAAAGCTGCATTCGGCAATGACTGGCCTGCCTGGATCCGGATTTGAATGGTTCGGCTATTGTTGGCCGCGCCTGTGTGTGTGCTTGTCTGGGGGCCTTGCAAGCACGTGGAGAGGAATGGGTAAAGAAGGCCAAATTATTGAGATCAAATGATATCTAAGATCCCACAAGCTCGGGCTAGAAACAGTGGTAACAGAAGAATGGGTCTGTTGTAACCTCTGTTGAGAAAAATACTAATTAGCTCTGTTAGGTGCTAAATCCATTGTCCTCACTTCTTCATGAAACAAAAATACCCATCGCTTCCTTAGAGATTTTTGCAGTACTGATCTTGTGGGTGAAGAAGTGCAAGCAATTAAAAGCACCCAGTGACTTGGACTGAAACCCAAAACAAGTTACAAGGTGGAATGTGAAATAAATAAAGTGAAACAGCAGGTGGAGAGAGGGAATGAGCTGTCTGGGACCATAAAAAGCCAATTATGTCAAGCCCAAGCTAAGAAAGTAAAGCAGTAGAAAATCTCCTCTCTCAACTGGGGAGGAGGTTTCAATTACTGACAATATGGCATGCTTTTTTCCCCTTTTCCTTTTCCCAAAAGCAAACTTTACAATGCCTGTTTTGCAATTGTTAACTGGAGCAGGACAGCAACTGTCTAGCAACGTGATTTTTTAAAAATGCTTGTGCAAGACTAGAAACCTGCTTTTATTTCAGCATCATATGAGACTTGCTTCCACCATCACCCCAAAAGTGCTCCTTTTTTTTTATCTTCCCCCACATATCCCTCCTTGCAGGTTACCTCTTACCGTTCCTCTCTGGGTCCCTCCCCCCACTCTAAACACAAACACCATCCTCGCCCCCCCCCCGCCCGTGCCCAAATTAGGGGTTATTTTCTTCATCTCCCTCCTACTTCACTTACCTCCCTTCTCTTCCTCCCGCGACCACGGGCAGGGTGAGTGAGAAGGGCCGGTGAGACAGGCAGACAGCTACAGCGAAAAGAAAGGAGAGATACTCAAGCAGTATTGTGCTGGCGAGCTCCAGGAGGAAGAGGAGATGACAGCGGCAGTGAGCGCTGACGGGGGACAAGGGGGCGGGCAGGGCTTTTTTGCGCCCCCCTGGCACTGGCGCCTGGGGCTCCTGCCCCTCCTGCCCCAGCCCAGATCCGCCTCTGATTTCCACAGTGCTCACTGCTATTCCAAGAGTGAGGGCTTTCCCTGATTCCCACCTCTGCCACAATGTCAGCATTTCCTCCTGTCCTACCTGCGTGACACTTATTGTGGGGACTGTGTAAGATGCCGTCAAGGTATCTATGAGAAGTTATGTAATCTCTGTCTTCAATGGATACCTCCGCCGTGTCTGAATCCAAGCTCTCAGACAAAGAGCGTTTCCAGAGGCCAAAAGTGTATTCAGTAATAAATAAGTAATCTTTAAAGAAGTTAATCATAACACAGATTATCCATTTATTACACTTAAAACACTGCATATACATTATCTCACTTCTCCCAAACTAATTCAGACATTTATCAACCACTCAGTTCAAACTCCCTCCTCGCACCCAAACCCTTCTCAAACTCCTAATTGCACTCTTTTGAAACCCCCGTCAAACTGAAAAAAGAAGAAGAAGAAAACACCCAAACTGAACTTCCAGCTGCCATTAGCATTCTCCAAATCGCAAATATTCCACCAATCAGCAGAGTTTAAGGCCTGAACCCGTCATAGCAACCTCTTTTTCAGAGAGCCCGTCCGGCAGGGGCCCACGCCATCCGATGAAAAGGGGCAGTGGCAAAGAGGGCTTTTAATATCCAATATGCTTTTTAATAAATATTTCTGTGTCTTTGAGAATGCATTTTATTTTTGTAAGTTGTTTTGTATGCGCGTTATCGTAAACCACCGGAAAAATTCGAACTAGAGGGCAATCAATGCATGTTGATAAACTAACAGCAAGCATTTCCGGCGAGTACTAGGTAGCACCCCGAGCAGTTGCATTCCGTTGATCTCCGCGTTAGGTGACCGCGGGCCAGACGCTGTGGCTGCTTGACCTGCGTGCTAGAGCCGTCCTGACCCACGTAAACCGACTTGGGACAAATGTAACGAATTAACAGACACACGCTTATAATTCATTTTTACACATTTCGTACGAAGTGAGACCAGAGTTTGAAACGGCACGAATCCCTCTTATCATTGTTGTTTATTTCTTTAGGTTGCAGTCCAATCACATTTCCACCGATATCGCTTCAGTCCGGAAAGAATAAAAGTGGCGTGTTAACTCAGCCAGGCAGCTGAGAGCACTGTTCCTTCTACTTCTATTAATCCACTCAAAAGATAAATCGAGGAAGAAGATGAGATGAAACCCAATAGAAGAAGACGCTCTCTTCGTTCCGCAGCACCGCCCTTTCCAGTAACACGTGCATGACGTCGGGGGAGGGATGCGCCTCTGCCGCTGGAGTTTCGATACGTGTCGGGGATGGAGGAGGCGGAGGAGGCGGTCCTTCCTTCCTCCCCCCCTCCCCTCTCCCCCTCCCCCCTCCCCTCTCCCCCTCTCTCTTTGGCGGTGACTCCAACTAAAAGACGGAACTGTACTTGTCAGCGCGGCTTTTCTGTCGGCGGGCGGAAAGGTGCGGGCGATGGCGGCGATTGGGATGCCGGATCCGAGTTTCTTGTGGGGAGTCTTTCAGAGGTGAGCCCGCCAATTCTTGCCTTGTTTAGTACTCCAGCCCCTCTCCATGAAGTAACGACTGCTCCTTGTGAGAAAAAGCGCGGTGGAGAGAGCTGCGCTACTTGCTACGGCCCTCTCTTCCTGGCCTCCCCTTCCGGTGCTCTGGGTAGGGTTAATGGGGGAAGGGCCGCGGCCCACTGGCCTGCCCCGGGACCTAACTTTGGAAATGTTGCGTTGTGTCTAAACTCAGGGTTGACAGGGACCGCAGCGGGATCATTTCGCACACTGAACTTCAACAAGCGCTTTCCAACGGTAAGTGACGGCCTTTCTACTTACTGTCTTGGTGGTGCGTTTTCTTTCTTTCGCGGTGCTCCGCCATCGGTCCTAAAGTGGAGTAAGAGTACAGTGTTTAATAATTATGTAGTACAGTTATCCCTCCACATTCGCTGTGGTTAGGGGCACAAGACCCCCATGAATGTGAAAAAACAGTGAATAACTCTAGGCTCTCCCAAAACATATTTAACACACAAAAAGTATGATCACCATAGTCAGCCCACCATGGATTCCTTTGAGGCATCAGGATTCCTTCACAAGGCAGAAGTGGCTGGCTGGTGGGGCTTAGGGCCACCTCCACTGCTGCCCCACACCATTTTTAGTAGGGACTTATAAGCCTCCTTTTCAGTTTCTCAGTTGCACAAGGCTTGCAGTCCTTATTAAAAATGGGATAGGGAGGCAGCAGAGGTGACAGCAAATAATCCGCGAATAATCAGATTCACAAAAGTGAAACTCGCAAATGTGGAGGGCTGACTGTATTACTATTATGACTCAAAATAAGGCAGGTGTTATTTTTCAGTAAAATGGGCTAATAATACTAATCAGAATGCAGTGGGCACACCATTAAAACATTTAATACCTACAAAAATGAAAAGGGAACTCACTAACTTCCTCTACTGAAAATTCTTTCACAGAGCCAAGGAGTTGCTGAAAAGACCCTGCTTATCAGTCTCTTCTCCAAAATGCCTAGTAGAGTCTTCTCAGCATAATTGGAGGGTGGCTCAGAATACATGGGGAGAGGGCTCCTTCCGGTATAAAGGGCTTAAAAAGCTGTTGGGCTCTGCTAAGGGAAACCTGTACCCAAATCTTAGTTCAAGGTACATCTGTATGATTGAGTTTGGTATTAGTTAGGGTACCCTGTTCTTGGAAATTTCCACGTACCGCACCAGAAGCAGTCCCTACGTACACTATTTTGAGAGTTAGAGGAATGTATTATACACATTTTGGTAAAAGAATCTATTCTTATCACAATTGCACCTTGTAGTCTTGAAACACTTTGATATTATCATAAAATTTATACAAACTGCTTCTTTGTAGGAAAATGAATGAAATCCTTATGTAGATTTATCATGTGTGGCTGTGGCATATGTGGCTCATACACTGATGGAAGCTGTGGGTTCCAGCACCTGTGTACACAGTAGGTTGGCTTGAACAGAAGAATGAGCAAGTCTGTTAGTGCCTGCTGCTGTGTAACTCTCTGACCATTTCCGCACTAGACTGTTGGAGTGCTATTATTCCACTTTCAACATCCTATGGAATCCTGGCATTTGCACTGCAAACCCCAGGATTTCATAGGATGTTGAAAGTGGAATAATAGCTCTATAACAGTCTAGTGCGGAAATGGCCTCTGTTGGCCTGGTCCGATCAGTAAAAGTAGCTAAACCAGGAAACCAAGAACTTGCTTTTTTCCTATTATATCTGTACTGAGATCCATGGTGTGTTTCTGTCTGTAAATCCAGAATGATAACCTGATGCTTGTTCTTGGCGTATTATTCTGCTTTACTGGGAGAACAAGCTTTGATTTATTATTCTGCCTTCTGAGAAAAGGAATAACCCTAGGATCCTGCTTTAGACATAACTATGAAGAATCCTGGTTTATCATTATGTCCAAATCAGCCCATTTGATTATCATATCTGATAATCTGTGTGAGCTGAGAAAATTTAAGCAATGGTAAGAGGACAGTTAGAGAAAGAAAATGCTGTTAAGGTTACAATATACAGCAAAAATGAGCATGAGCCCATTTATTCCAGGTGAATGTAAGATGAACATATCTACATGATAGATTAACCTCTTTTGAATCTTTAATCACAGTTGAAACTGATTAAAATCTCCTATGTAGAGTACCCCTAGCCCTTTATTTGTTGTTGTTGTGTACCTTTCAAGTAGTTTGTGACTTATGGCGACCCTATTATGGTTTTTTTTCTTGGCAAGATTTGTTCCAGGGGGGATGCTTTTGCTTTCTTCTGGGGCTGAGAGTGTGTGACTTGCCAAAGGTCACAGTGGGTTTCCATGAATTTGAACCTTGGTCTGCAGAGTCAAGCTCCAGTGCTTAAACCACTACACTACACTGGCTCTCAGGCTTTTATTACTATTTAACACTGTGAATTTAGAGTTGTTGTTGCTATTGTTGTTGTGTGCCTTCAAGTCATTTGTGACTTAGCAGATTCAAAGTATACATTGTAATACTGTTGTTGTGTTGTTCCGACTTATGACAACCCTAGGTCAAACCTATCACTGGGTTTTCTGGGTCTGAGAGTGTGTGACATGCCCAAGGTCATCCAGTGGGTTTCCATGGCCAAGTGGAGAACCAAACTGCAGTCTCCAGGGTCGTAATCCAATACTCAGACCACTATACCACACAGTAGTTGGCATAAAAGGAAGCTTACCAGTTTTAAAGGGAGTTTATGACCATAAGTGATAGCTAAGTGTGCCAAGTTAATAGGGATTTAGATTTCTGTTTCAAAATTAGGAACAGCATACGAAAAACGAGGCTGCTGGATGTGTCAAGTTTAAACAAAAAACTTATTTTTAGAGAAGGGGAGGGCTGTCTCTTTGCCTTGAACATTTTTGTACAAGACAGTTGTGATGTACAGGCTAGCTCCAAAATCAGAGAACAGGCTTAAGAAGTTTCAAAAACTTTTTTCAGAATATTAAAGAAACAATAGAAAACCTGGGCAGTTGCCAAGACCAATGGGACATTCGATTTGCAGTACTATATAAGCCATTATATTTCAAAATTAATGCATCTGTTAACCATTTGTTAATGTATCAAAACAACCCTTTTCCCGGGCTTTAACTTTCCCTCTGCCATTTTCTCACCCAGCTTGCCCACAGAGTGACCCTGCAGCTGTGTCTATTCATTCTTATTACAAACCATTACCAAACATTCTGGAGTTCTCAGCTTACCCCATCAGCTCCAGAGAAGCACCTAAGCCCTATAGCATAGCTATTGTCTAAAACATGGCAAAACATGGCAGAGAGAGCACAGCCAACCTGACAACAGTAAGCAAGTGAATTCAAGGAAGTGGATGCTGCAAGGAAGCTGCAAGACCTTATTTAATGTATATCTCACCTTTCTCCAAAAATGGTACTCAGAGTGGAATCAGACAGAAAGCAAGAACATGATTTCAAAACTGTTACCTAACATGGTCAAGTTTTAAGCATCTCTTAAAAGCAAAGATTTACAAAAAGAGGATAGTAAATGAAGCTTTTTGCTGTAATATTTTGTAGTGTTCATATTGATCAAATGTGTATATTGATCAAAAGAGAAATACTGAGCGTTATTCCCCCTGATCTGGTTAGGCATACATATAAGGTCCTGCTTCCACCTTGCTGTTGTGTATTCTAATACCACACTGAAGGAAGTGAAAAATGGTAAGATGTTTTCTGCCCATGATTTTTCATTAAATTTTGTGTGAAATAAAGCATAAAACATTCCTAACATTTATATTAAACATCAGGCAATGTCAGGTTGGGTTGTGGCATGAATTATTTAAATAAGAAAAAGTCAGTGGTAAGCTTTCAAGGGTCAAACCACAGACATTGTGAAACTTATGAGCAGCATGCATTACAATTAACTTACCAGGAAGTGCTGTTGTTGAAAAGTATGAAGTTAGGCAGCTGAGGCTGTGGTGTTTAATGACCTAATTTCACCTGAGTATTTCTGTTTTTACTACATGTATACATCTCAAAGCTATATTATTCAGCAGCCAAATATATACACATGATAAGCCCATTTATTTTTCCTATAAGAAATATATTTCCTTGAACATGTTTTCATTTGCATAATAGGAAGTGGCCCTGTGTATCTTCTCTTCATGTCTACATGTTAGGACAGATGTCTGAAGGATGCTGCACAGGTTAACACTCAGGGAGAACACTGTAGGGCCACTCTGGTAATCAATCAAACCTATAAGATAGTGAATGGCAGAGAAGATTGTATTTAGACTTCCATGTGTGTCCTTTGCACAAGAGCGTGTTACAGTCCCACCCCACCATGAGTATGATGCATGTGACAAATCAGGAACATTTATAGCAGGCTGTGTTGACTGCTTGTTAGTAGTTTCCTTTTTCTGTTTCTTTTCTGTGACCAATAATGCTAATTTTTCCTTTTTTATGTTGCCTACAAATTCCTATCTGAAGTGCAGCTTCAGTGGCACACACATAAAACCTAGCTTTCTGGAAAGGAAAAGATGTGAGTGAAGAAGCAAGGATCTAGTTTCTTGTGAGCAGCTAAAGACTGAATTTCTTGGCATTACTAAAAATTCTTCTATATGCCACTGTAAATAGTGTAAATAGGTACAACAAAAGATAGTGGTCTCATTGTCTTTTCTGTCTTGCTCTCTTTAACAAGAGCTCTGACAGTGCAAATGGTAGCATGGAAAGTTGTGCTCACTAACTGGTGTTTCAACTGCTGCCATGTTCCACTCCCATGTCCACAAAGGAAATCTTGTTCTAATATAGTCCTACCAGAATAATGTTGCCCAAACAACTTCAGGTGGTGTCAGGCCAGGTACACTTTTCCTGCCATGACATGTAGTGTTTTAAGCTTTTGCTTTCATATAATGCTTTGTAATTCATCATGCACTAGCATACCACATTATTTGCTATTAGCATGTAATACATATAGTACTGATGCCTTGTAAAAGGGGCTGGAGGGGGATAATGGAAATTGAATGAGAAACCATTGTTTTGGCAACCTTGATAAGGAAGAGAACAATGGTGAGCAGGAAGTCAGCCTGGGAAAAGGAGTTGTTTTAATTAGCTGGCAAATAAGGGCCTCACACAGAGAAATTTGTAATGTTACTACCTATAAGACACTAATTCCAATAGAGCTTTTAGTCTTGGCAGTGGCCAGAATGTGCAACTGTTACTCAACTGTTCTTTAATAAAGCTTTGCAAGTTTCCAAGCCTATTTTCTGGATCTGGAGTTATCCTGTACATGATAAATGAACAGCAGTGCTTCTGGAGATTTCCGACTTCAGAATTGAACGGAGACTGTAAATCACTGTTCTTTACAAGAGTGAGAAGTCTATTTTAGTTCCAATGGGATATTTGTCTCAAAATAACCTAGGGTGGCGTTTTTTTTGAAGTTTTACACCACAAAAATAAAGTCCAAAAACTGTAAACTATGGTTGACATCCTGTTAGTAAGTTAAAGTCTTACTACATCACAACTCAAAAGAGTTTTTTCAGGTTTTTTTTTTTAATCATTGCATAGGTTGGAATTCTGTTCCTACTACACAGTGATCAAAGCTACACCCAGACTCACCTTGTAAACCATTTCCAAGTGGTTGGAGAGCAAGGCAGTTCACAAAGACACATCCAGCTATAGTTGGTCCTCCACTTTCATAAGAATTAGGAGTGCAGGAGTCTCATGAAAGTGGAAAAATCACAAATAAAATTTTAAAAGCCTGTTCCTCTTCTAGAACTAAGTAGCCACCAGCTGCTGCAGTGGCCAGTCCAGCTCCTTGCTCCCCCTTAACCACCTTCTCACCACCTTCGCATCTTCCAACAGTGCTCCCTCTGCTTTCGCACGCCATGATCCACCTCTAAGCACCACTTCTCATCTTTTCCTTTGTCTTATCCTCCAACAGCACCTCCTCTGCCTTCTTTTACTTCACAGCCCACAATCTACCTCTAAGCCCCACTTCCCATCTTTTCGCCTATCTCATCCTGCAACAGTACCTCCTCTGCTTTTTCACCGCACTTCCCATCTTTTCCCCATGTTATCTTCCAACAGCACCTCTCTTACTTCACACCCCATGATCCACCTCTAAGTCCTGCTTGTTATCTTTTCCCCTGTCTCATCCCCCAAAAGCACTTCCTCTGCCTTCTCTTTTTTCATACTCCACAATCCACCTCTAAGCTCCACTTCTTATCTTTTCCCCTTTCTCATGTTCCTCCAGCACCTCCTCTACCTCCTCTTACTTGACATCCTGCAATCCACCAATTTAGTCCAACTTCTCATCCTTCCCTGTCTCCCCTCCTCCGACAGCACTGACACCTACCATCTCTTACTTCATGCTCTTTGGGGGGGGGGGGCTACAAACTTGCAAATAATCAAACTCATGAAAGGAAAATTTGCAAAAGTGGAGGACCAACTGTATTTCCCTTTAGGTGGACAGGCAGCAAGGATGTCACCTGTAAGGATTTTCCAGGGACTACTGAGATCCCTGCCAGTGACCTGGCATAGCGTGTGCAATTAAAGGAAAATAGCTGGATGTGTCACTGATGATTCTCTTGCTCTTCAACTACCCAGAAGTGATGGGGGGGGGGGGTGAAATTAGATAGAAAACCAAAAAAGCACAACACTACAAAAATACAGAATAATACAAAACAATTACACTGCCAGAAGGAGAAAAAAAGATTACAGATGTTAAACTATAGAACAACTACAAAACTACAAATGATTAAAAATTGATTGCCACTCTTGTTGGAAACAGAAAATAGTAATAAAGCAGTAGCAACTAAGTATTAGGTTTTTAAATTTCAGATGAAATTAGTGTTTGTTGCCTATTTAATTTCATAGTAAACATAGGCAGTTATGGCAGTAGAGCATATAAAATAGGGTCAAATTGCAACTCTATATATTATGCTAATATAGAATAATTCATCAGAGACAGAAAAGAAAAAGGATTATTAGTAGTAATAATAATTCTAACTTAATTATTGAAAGTCATTTTTTATTGATTTGCCTGTCTATATGTATATATAAAAAGATCTATACAAACAATAACAAAAGAAAAATCACAAAATACATAAACATATTGAAATAAAGAAATACATAATAAGGGAGAGAAACAAATAGTTAACAGTAATACCTAGACAAATGTATGTAAAAAAAAGAAAAAGAATTTCCCCTAATGAGGTTTGATTGATAAAGCATCAATATCAACCTTCCATAATCAAAAAGGGAAGAGAAAGAAAGAGAAAATAATGATAATAGCATTACTGAAAGGAATTATTTATTCCCTTTTATCATTATCATCCTCAATTGCAATAACTCCTAATGAACAAAAGGAATAATCCCTCCTGTAAAGTTAACAACATTGCAAAGAATTACTAGATAAAATTCTGTTTACTAGTAAAGTAAGGTACGGAAGTGCAATTAAACACCACAAATATCAGCTGAATACCTTTCCATCATTGAATCTAAATTATAATAGATCAGTACATATCCAAACCAAGTATCCAAAACCTCAAGTCAAGTTATTGAGTGGTTAAGCATCAAATCTAGTTACACTTAATTTCCCTGTTTGTGTTCATAGAAATTCTTTGAACAGCTCCCAATCTTTACAGAATTTGCTATTGGCTTTCCCATCTAAAATACACGTAAGCTTATCAATTTCTGCAATATCTGCCATTTTTTCTCATCCATTCTTCTTCAGTGGGGATGCAACTTGATGTTTGGTTTCTAGCGAAGATTATTCTGGCCACTGTTGCCATATACCAAGCTAGTCTTCCAGTCTCTCTTTCTCCTCTTTTATCAAATTTGGAAATACCTAGTTAAAAAAAATCTGGATTTAAACCAATCTGTTTTTTTTTTTGCATTTTAGATCTAATCATATACCAGATTTTTTTTTAAGCTCTGTTACATCCCCACCACATATGGAAAAAGTTTCAATCTCTTTCCCACATTTCCAACAAAAATTCCTTGTCCCTTTATACATTCTAGTAATTCTGTCTGGAGAAAGGTGCCATCTATACATAGTTCTCATCCAGTTTTCCTGTAAGTCATAAGATCTTGTATAGGACAAATTCTGTTTCTGTATTTTCTCCCAATCTTCCAGAAATATATTATGCTCCAAGTCTTTTGTCCATTTTATCATACAATCTTTGATCGTTTCATCCTCCAACTTAAACTTCAATACCATTCTATAGAAAGTGGAAAGTAGATGTTTTTTGCCTTTATGTAGGTATTTTTCAAATTCTGTTGTTCATAAATCCACCCTATCAGTTTTCACGTTGACCTTAAACATTTCTGTTGAGGTGGGGCCAAGATGGCGTCAGAGGCAGACACATAGTAAGAGAGTTCCCTTGCAAGTTTGTTGTTTAACTCCTAGAAATTCTTTTAGAAACCTTCTAAGCTTCTAAATTCCCTTTTGGAATTGCTAATGATCAAGGAGTGAACCGTGGAATTGAAACAAGAGTTTATAATCTTATCTGCTTTGGATAAACCACGAAGTTTGCCAGGGATAGAAAGACCTCAAGTAAGTTTGTTTTGAGAGAACTGGAAGTGAGGGGAAGATAATTACAGCAGAGTTTATTGTTAACTCTAATATTAATATAGCTTTGGCAGACTACTGGGATTTGGTAACTTGTGGAGACCTAATTGCCCTACTTCTGTGCTATATTAACAATGGTGTATAGAAGAATGGCATATAGGAATATGCTGGAACCCCCTCCTCTTGAAAGTATTCCTCTGGCTGGACGTAAACGGAAAGAACAGACAAAGATAACTCAGTACTTCTCCCCAGACGTGGAGGAGGGGAGAAAGAATCAGGTATTAAAAAACAACATATTAGCTTCAAGCACCCAGGCTGATTTGTCTTCTACTGAGCAAAAACAACTACATAAATCTAAGAGGAATACAAAGGAAGGTTCTTCTCCCTTGAACCTGGCAGTAGAAATTGCTCTTGCTGAGACCAAGCTATAACTGAACGCCCCCAAATTGGTGGGGCTGATAGAGAACAGAGAAAAGTAAAGCCAGAACAAGCCTTTGGGCTAGGGCCAGGTGAACATAAGGAAGGGGCAAGCTTGGAAAAGCCACAAAGTAACAATGAGTTGTATACTGGAGACATCATGTGGATTGAAGAATGGCTTTGCTCCTTGTCCAAAGATATACAGTTTATTAAATCCTTCCTAAATGATTGTACTGAGTTATTGACTTTATTTGTGAAGGTTTATAAAATATTGAATATAGACAAGCAAGTTGATAAGGCTTAAAATGCTGATAAGCAGCAACCAAATAAACCAGGCAATTCTTGTCTACTTGCTAAATCAAATAAGAATCATCCAAGGAAAAGAATGATTAAGAAGGCTACAAATAATCTAAAAAAAAGTAAAATATAAAGAATGTTAAACAGTGGAAGTATGCCTCTAAGATGAACTTTAAGAAGCTTTTCGATCTGCTAGATAAGGAGACAAAACTAGAGATAAAGCTACCTGAAGAAATAAATGTAAAGCCTAATGACAACAGCGGTGTCAGCACTAAGCCAGCAACTTGCTTAAACTCATTAACACCTCAGCCTGTAAGTCAACTATATAAATCTTCTGCTGATCCAAAGGAATTAAGCGGAGGAAAGGCCAGCCAGGTAGATCAGTTTCAGACTCTGGGCCCTCCAGACCCCTGGTCAGTGATGGCACTCCAACAAAAAGAAGTAAAGAAGAGAAATATCAAGGACACTAGATGGAAACTCGTGTTATCTCGTCAAAAATTGATTTTTCAGAACTATCCTAAACCAATAGGGCTTTTATCTCAATATGAACGTAAAGCTCATTTTGTAGAGTTATTGAGACAGTCCCCCATCAACTTCTGCAGTATTAAGGATATAAATCAAATAGAATATCTGTTTTTTAACTATGTATGTGCTCGTGCAGTGGTCACATTTAATGATTGCATAATGGCTAGCTGGATACTGAAAAATAAGGATGAGCTAGAGCACTCTGGCCTAATTGTGACTAGACTCTTTGAAAATCGAGCATCCCCTCTGCATCTAAAAGGAGGTATTTTTAGTCATCACGTTCAACAAATAAAACCCTCTGAAAACCTGATTGATTTAACTAGTGAATATCTGGACATTATAAAAACCAGTCCAGATGATATTATAGGGGGGAAACAGGAAGAATCTCAGCTGAAACAAAGTTTAAACTGTGTTCCCCCCAAGCTAGAGTCTGTATGCTGTGATGAGGAAATAGGTCTCCTGGACTCATTTTCTGCTCTCCCTTATGAGGAACAAAATAATATCTTAAAACGATTAGACAGTTTGAGAATAAAGCTATTAACCAAACAGGCCACAAACATACATTAACTAACGATGGTAGAAGAGCCTATAAAAGCAGAGATGCTACATCCAAGTGAGGGCTGTACTATTGGGACCAATATTCTTGTGCAGAATGACTCGAGATCAACTGCCCTAAAGACAAAACCCTCCTCATGGACGGATGTGCGACTCCTAGAGGACCACGAATTAGGACAAACAACAGAACATGCTGATCCTGTAAAGCAACCATGGAAGACAACTGTGCCAATAATTTCAAACGTTAGTAGACCTGCCTACCAGCTGGATCTGATTGAAAGCTTGGATAAGGAGTCCCATTTAACTGGCCCAATACGTCAAGAAACATCTTCATCTGCTATAAGATCTCACACTCAATCTGTGTGTGACAACACACCTGCCTGACAACGAAAGAGTCAGAGTAAGATCTCCCTTCTATCTTGGAATGTGGCAGGTTGGACTGCATCTATTAGTGACCCCAATTTTATTGCTTTCCTATCTCGCTTTGATATTCTTTTGATCCAGGAAACTTGGGTTACGGGAGAGATACTATTAAATGGGTTTCATTCTTTCTCCCTAAGGACAGCTGTAGCGTCTAAGTATGGTAGAACCACAGGAGGACTGGGAATTTTGGTCTCCACAACATTACGAGTTTCTATAATACCACTCCCCTCACTTAAGTCGCATGCTATGGCTGTTAAAATTCAATTTAAATCTATTAACCTATTGATTATTAATGTTTATATGCCTCCACTGAGACAGAAGAACCAAATTAAAGCGCTGTGGGCAGAACTCGAATCATACATGGCGGATCTTTCTACTAAGTACCCTGATGCGTTTGTGATATTGGGAGGTGACCTGAACGCTAGATTGGGCCCTGATAATGGCACCCTATACACGCAGTTTAATCTTCCACCTCCATATTTTGAAGAAGGCGCAGCCCTAATGACACGTTGGTCAAAGGACCAGAAAGCCAACTATGCTGGTCTTTGTCAGGCATTAATGACTTTTAGACTAAATCTACATATATTAAATGGTGCTATGGACAAAGATTACCCAGCTAGTTTTACCTACCTCTCTGGAACCAGAATGAGTGCAATTGATTACATTATTGCTTCTAGAGACCTTCTTGTATATGTGAAGGACTTAGAAGTCATTCCAAGGTTTGACAGTGATCACCTCCCGATGACTCTGCAGCTAATTAACTTTGCATATGAGTCTCATGCTGAAGATCTTCACCAAACTGATATTATTCTTGATGAAAGAACCTACCGTAGACCTAGATGGTGCCCACAGCTAAATCTGGTGATAACTGACTCTTTATCTACCCAACACTTTCAGAGTCTGCAACTTGCGATCCTTTCCGCGGAGCTCCCGGAGGCACTTTTTAATAACTATAATACACTGACCCAGGATTTACGTCAGTTACTTTTATACCATGGCAGCACACAACCAAGACTACGTAAATCTTATTCCAAACCGTGGTTTGATAAGGACTGTGTTAAAGCGAAAAACGAACTTATCGCTACCTATCAGCTACATCTAGTTAGTACGTCACCACTCACTACACTAGAGCTGCTTCAGAAAAAGAGACAATATAAACAACTACTGGCATACAAAAAGAAAGAAGCTATGAAGACCAGTCGGTCTTGTCTTATTCAAGCCGTTAAATCTAATGATTCAACTCTCTTCTGGCATATTATGTCAGGTATGCAAAGCAGAGCTCTAAATAGGATAGAATATTCAATCGCTCCCAATATTTGGGAAATGTACTTTCAAGATTTATATTCAGATCCCCGTATGGGAAAAGAAGAATGTATCCAATCAATTGAGACTTCCCCACCATGGCCCCCTGTGACAGTTTCTGAAATAAAAAGTCTTGCAGCTCAACTAAGAACTGGTAAAGCTCCAGGAGAGGATTTGATTCCACGTGAAGTCATTAAAAACAACCTAGAGTTCTGGGCTCCTCTCCTAGCTTCTCTTTTTACTTGCATTGCCTTCTGTGGACGTATTCCTCCTGACTGGGGATCAGCAGTCATTGTGCCCATTTTTAAAAAAGGGACAAAGGACAACCCAGCAAACTACAGACCAGTTAGCCTGCTTAATATAATTAGTAAGCTGTATGCAAGGCATTTATATAGGAAACTTCTGGACTGGCTGGAACAAGAGAACATTCTAGCAGATGAATAAGCTGGCTTTAGGGAAAGCTGATCGACTATTGATCAATGTTTAATTTTGCAACATTTGATTGGGAAATATTCCTCTGGTAGTATTACTGCTCTGTATGCTGCTTTTATTGATTTTAAAGGAGCGCTTGATTCCATCTCACGCTCCATATTATGGGGAAAAATGGAGGCATCCTCAATTGATAAGCGATTATTACACCTAATACGAATGTTACATGAAGGGACCGCCCTTAAAGTTCGATGTACCCCACAAAGACATCTTACTAGAGCAGTTAAAACAGAGAAGGGAGTAAAACAAGGATGCATCTTGGCTCCACTTGCATTTAACTTTTATATTAACTCAACGGTGGAGCGTTTTCATAATATCAATTTCCACCCACCAAAGCTAGCAGGAAGAACGATCCCCATACTGCTTTATGCAGATGATGCAGTTATTCTTTCAAGAACACCTAATGGCCTTAAACGAGCTCTGAGAGAATTGTCCCAATTTTGTCAAGAAAATCATTTAGTGCTTAATTATCAAAAAACTAAAATTATGTCATTTGCCAAACATCCTAGGCAATTCTCTTGGCGTATAGACTCCCATAGGATTGAACCGGTTTTCTGCTTTAAATATCTGAGTGTAGTCTTTCACTTCTCAGGGAGTAGGAAAGCACATGGGGATTACGCTGCTAACAATGCCCAGAGGAGCTCAATGGCCATTCAAAAATTTTCTAGAACTAAAGGTGGATATTATGTACCAGCTGCTTTAAAATTATTTGAGGCAAAAACAACTGCCCAACTTTTATATGGAACCCAACTAGGACCCTTCCCTAACAATGTGATTTTGGAGCGTGTCCAATCCAAGTTTCTGAGGTTAGTTTTTCAAGTTCCAAAATGTGTATCTAATGCTACTCTGTGACTAGAGGCAGGCTTTTTGAGTATAGAGGCCAGGATATGGATGTCCATACTTTATTACTGGCTTAGGCTAGCCTTTTTTTCAAAGGGGCTGGCTTCTCTGGTGTTGAAGGATGAATTCCAGTCCTCATGGATCAAGGCAGTCTCAAGGAAAATTGTGACCTTGGGTCTCTCCCCAAATTCTCTGCTTCACTTGGGGCATGACCAGGCTAAAGCAGCCATTAAACAGCGCATCACAGACATAGAGCGACAAATCGATTTAGCCAGAGTCCCTTCGTTCATTGTCAGTGAATGCAACAAGTGCTTAAAAATGCCAATGGCTTATATAAGCAACTTAGAACTGCCAAAACATCGTAAAGCCTTTACCCTGGCTTGATGTCACACTCTTCCTTCAGCTGTCCTTGAAGGACGCTATAAAAAAGTCGCATTCTCAGAAAGACGCTGTCCTTGTAAAACTGGTCAGATAGAAAGTATAGAACATGTACTCCTTCAGTGTTCGTTTTACAGAGATTTACGGTTTGACCTTATTTTGCCAGTACTTCAAAACCATATTGGTAGATCTGATCAATTCTATGTTTCCTTCCTACTCACAGACACGAACCCCAAGATAACCCATAGGGTGGCTAATTTCTGTGCAGCAGCTATTAAAATACACCAGGTGATGATCAGTAATAATTGATATTTAATGGTATTATATTATAGGTACATTCGTATGTAGTTTTATGCACTTGTCTCAGGAACTGTCTATTTTATATTCTCTGTAGTTTTAGACCAGCGCATAGCGGTAATATTGTTTTAAACTAAATCTAATATTTGCTGTTTTAACACTTTATTTATACTGTTTTAAATACCATTTTAATCACTTTACCTTACTTTGTTACTGATCTTAATGTCTTATTTCATAATTTGTACACCCCTCTTGTGCTGGTCAATGACTGTAATAAAGATACAAACAATAAACATTTCTGTTATTTGCAGATATGGAAACCTTTGGATACTAATCCTTTCCTCCAGTAATTGTTTGTCTGTCTTTTAGTTTATAAGGATCTCCACACTGTATTAGGAGGTCTCTATAGGTTTTCCAGGTAGCATATCTTCTTAGTTCCATTATGGAGAGCGCCTCCAAGGGAGAAAGCCAAAAAGGTATTTTATTATATAAAAACAATTTGTATTTCTCCCAAATCTTATATAATGCCTTATGAACTACATGATTGGAAAATGGTTTCTGAACCTTAGCTTTGTTGTACTGTAAGAAGGCATGCCAACCAAAATGGAGATCATCACCTTCTAATAATAAAAGTTTGGGATTATTTAACAAAATTTAAGGTCTTAACCATTCTAAATATATCATAGTACAAGTTCATATCCAGAACAGCGAAACCCCCTTTGGTTTGGTATTGGTTATAGCTTTATATTTTATTCTTGGTTCCTCTCTCCAAATAAATCTAATTATGTCTTCTTTTTTTTTAACATTGTGTAAACCATGATTTGGCTATCATAACTGGGATTGGAACAGGTATAAATTTTTTGGCAAAACATTCATTTTAGTGACTGACATTCTGCCCAACAAAGATAGATTCATTGTTCGTGGAAGACCAAACAAAAACAGTATCCAAATTATACAAGATCTTTCTTGAATGAGAGATGAAAAAGGAAATCATAAAAGATTAAACACTTAAATGGGCCCAAAATATAGACCACACAATAGATTTTGACACCTGGCAGAAAACACTGGGGAAAGATATAAACTTCACTTTGAATATTGGGTTGAACGAAAATTACTACAAAACGTTGTGCCATTGGTGTATGACCTCTGCTAAATTATCCCAAATATACAAAACAAAAGATGAGGCTTGCTGGAAGTGTAAAGAAAGTAAAGGGACTTTCTTTCATATGTGATGGCTCTGCCCTGCAGCTAAAAGATACTGGATACAAATACACATGCTAATTTCACAGATCTTGGCAACAAAATTTCAAATGAAGCTGGAACTGTATTTGCTGAACATGGTAGGTGACCACTTTATATTTTTTTTAAAAAATCAAAATTAATACTCTATTTGGTCACATCAGCGAGAATCAATTACAGGCAAAAGTGGAAATCTGAAGAAAAAACTTTGATGATTGGCTTTTAAAAGTATTAGATATGATGGAATTGGAGAAATTAAAAACATTGAAAGAGGCATCTAACAAAAAATTTGAATGAATCTAGACTGACTAAAGAAGAAAAAAGTTGTTAACAAAAATAATTGTAAAGATACATAAAGTATCAACATTTTATTGATGATATTTACACAAAATATTTAATTGACGGGATCAGTTTTGATATAGTTTATAATTCCAATATGAAAAACACTATGATGGAAGACAGAAATAGAGTGGAGGTAGATGGGATAATGAGAGGGAGGAAAGAAGGATGGTTTTTATAAAATGTATTTTATTATGTGATTTGTATAAAATGGAAGCAAAGAGAAGACATAGATGAAGATTTGGATTTTTTTAAAATAAAAATGTTTAAAAATTAAAGAGATTCATTTTTTACCAAATTTCAAACTGTTTTTTGTATTGATGTCCATACTTTCATATAGTTATTTTGAAATAAAGAATTGTTATTAGCCATTAATTCAATGTCTAAGTAATTGGTTTTATTTAGATATGATATTCCTGATTTCTTTTCTTTTTCTTTAGTCTTGATGTTCTTGGTCAAAATCTGTGTTTCAGATTTTTTACTTTTAAAACCAGCAAATTATCTAAATCTATTTGGTATTCAATTTTATCAATTTTAGGAATTGGATCTTCCAAAAAAAATTTACCACATTATTAGCAAATGCTTTCATTTTATATTCTTCCTTACAGAATTTGACCCTTTGTAATTGATCTGTATTCCTTACATTTCCAACCAGAACACCAAAATAAATAGCAGAGGCAATAAAGGGCAACCTTCTCTCATCTCTTTCTCAATTTTGATTCTTCCTGTCAATTCACCATTGACAACTAAACAAGCATATTGATCACTATAAATAGCCCAAGTTTGGAAGTCTGATTCAAATTTCATATTTTCAAGTACTTTGTTAAGAATCTCCAGTTGATGTTGTCAAAGTCTTTCTCGGCGTCAAGAAAGATCAATGCACCTTTCTTCTCATTAGGAAACTGATAATAATCTATAACATTTAATACAGTCCTTATATTGTATTGTATTTATCCTCCAGCAAGGAAGCCATTTTGATCCTCATGGATGTGATTTGGCAAAACCTTTTTAAGCTGATCAGCCAGTATCAAAGCAAAAATTTTATAGTCCTCATTAAGAAGGGAGATGGGTCAATAGTTTTGGCAGGAAAGGCAATCTATGTCTTCTTTGGGAATTAAGGCTATATTAGTCTCCATCCAACTTTCAAGAATTAGTTCAGTATGTATAATTCCATTTAGATTTCTCTGCGTCAATTTCGTTAGTTTTTAAAGCTTTTGTAATAACTTGCCATGAATCTGTCAAGACCTGGAACTTCCAGGCATCTCTGTTGTATTCGTTATTTTTTGAAGGGATGCCATGTAGAGGAGGGAGTGGGCTTGTTTTCTGCTGCTCCAGAGACCAGGACAAGGAGCAATGGATTCAAGCTGCAGGAAAAGGAGATTCCACCTGAACCTCAGCAAGAACTTCCTGACGGTCAGGGCTGACCGGCAGTAGAATATGCTGCCTTGGAGTGTAGTGGAGTCTCCTTGTTTGGAGGTTTTTAAGCAGAGGCTGGATGGCCATCTGTCGGGAGTGCTTTGAGGGTGTTCCTGCATGGCAGGGGGTTGGACTGGATGGCCCCTGTGGTCTCTTCCAACTCTACATTTCTATGATTCTATGAACTTTCCTTAATTTAATTTTGTCATTGGCCTCATTTATTTCTGTTAGTGCTGTTGACTTACTCAGTTGTTGCTGTTGCTGTGGTTGAATTGCAGGAACCATTTGGGACCTTAAATAGTCATATATACCATCATACTTAATATCAGATTGTATTTGGTATAAATTAGTAAAATAATTATCGAGTAATTTTTGTATTTCTTTCCCATCTATAATTTTCTTCTCACCATCTTTAAGTTCTAGTATCAGTCTTCTAGTATTAGTCTTTTCTCTTTTTTAAGATAGTCTGTAAGCCAACCAATGACCAGGTTTATTTTTGTAATAATTTTATATTCCGAAGAGTTTCCTTTTCACTTGGATGTTTCTTCAAGTCTGCTTCTAATTAATTTTCCATTAAATTGTCCATATTTTATGTTCCTTTTCCACTCTGAATTTTTTTATGTGACAGACAGACAGACACTTTATTTCGGTCATTGACCAATAAAACAATAATACATACAGAATAAATACATAAAAACGAACAAGGACCAATAACAAAATTTAAACGACTCGCATCAGCCACTATTACTATTATTAACCGTTTGAAAACGTATCTTACATATGTTCATGTGTGATCACCTGTTTGGCAGATTGCCCCACCATCAGCAGTGCCACTCCCCCCTCTGCTATATGCTTGGCATTGTAAATATCATCCCCTCCATAGTGTATACAGAATTGTTGCTTTAACAGCATAATTGTGGGTCACGGAAGCTTACTCCCAGGATAATGGGCAAGGGATTGAAAGCATATAGTGCAGTCTTAGATCTACTCAGAAGTAAGCCCCAGTGAATTCAATAGTGCCTACTCCCAAGAGAATGGCTTATAGTGCTTGATCCATGAGATACTTCCCCCACCGCTCTATTCAAAACAACATCTACCATTCCTGGAAACTCAACTGCCAAATAATACTGAACACCAAGTTAAAGGCAAGTAAACATTGAAGGTGTCATGTGTGATCTACCCTTTGGCTCTCAAGAAAACATGCAGGGTTTTTCCAATGTATTTAATGAGGCGTATTAAGCTTAATCACAAAATGGTTTTGTCTTGATACAATATTTGCATACTGTCAATTCCCATTGGTGCAGTCTTTGTATCTTCGTCCTTCCCAAACTTGCAGTAATAACCTAGAAGACTTCATTTTCATACTTCGATCTAATGCATCTCTATTGTATTTGTTATTTGTTTATATAGCTTTACACTGGCCAGACTCCTTGTGGTCATCTTCTCCCAAGCTCTCCCCTCTGATTCTCTTTCACTAGGCTGTAATTCTTTAACTGCTTCCTTTCATATGTAATCCATGGTCATCCACATTTACAGCCCAGGTATTCCCCAGCCCGTACATAATAAATCCCTGGTTGATTGCTATACTTTAAAACAAACAATTAACCTGGCTCTCTATTTTAACAGCCTAACTAAATACTTACTTAAACTAAGTTAAAACACTAAGAGGATAACCTGTAACAATAATTTTTGTGATACAATAATGTCTTATGCACTATCATGGATGCGTAACACTGTCAATTATATCATCACAGACATGAATCAACACAATGAGCAATGAAATTGTTTTTAAGCAAATGATGTTTAAGAGGTGGAGGAATTTTAATCATTTGTGGAAGCACTTGCCTTTTAGAGGAGGACTACGTACCTTAATAACCTGGACTTATTTTAACTTGCCAGTTAATTTATGTGGTTTTATAGTCAACTATACGAGCCAATTGCATTCTTTTTCCACACTTCATTTCTCCCCTTCCTTATACCAATTTCATGTCTATAAAATTCACGTTAGTCACAGTCAATAATAGCTAATCAGTAATTGTAAGCATTATGCAGATAAACTGTTAATCCAAAACAACACTTTCTACTATACAAAACAAAAATTATTAGAAGGATTTTACCACTGCCTTTTCATTACTAACATCAGTGGGCTGTTGATTTCTTAATTTATCTTGGCCACAGTGATGCTATTGTTTTGGTAGATAATTTTTAGAAGTCTTTATGAAGGATATGTATTAGAGATGTGAAGGTTTGGGAAAAACAAAACAGAAAAAATTGGGTGGGAGAACATATGTTTTTCTAAAGCTTCTCTCACCCCTAGAAATACTAAGAAAACCAGATTTTGGAAAATTTTCTTCTAGAATGATGAATAAAATATTTGCAGCACAGTATTTACAGCACATATTTACTCCTCCCACATTGTTTCTAAAAGTTATGTAGCAGGTAACATTTATGTAATACTATGCAAATCTCAGATCATTCCCATGCCTGATCTTAGTTTCTTTTTGTAGTTTTTTATGGGAATGAGTGCTTTATGTCTGCTTGGCAATATGGGGGACTAGTTTGGACAAAATAATTTTCCTTGATTTACTGATATTCATGGTTTTTGCTTTTTTTATTTTTTTATTTTTGCCTGCTTTTCAAACAGGCAAAAGCAAAGAAATTCTCTGTAGTTCAGGTGTTTTGTACAGTTCAGGACCTTGTAGCTCAAATTGTTTTAAAAAAAGAGTAAATGAAATTTATTATCTCAAACATAGTGCTTTTATGTCAAGTCAAGTTATACATAATGCATTTTAAGTTCCTAAAGTAACAAATGCAATTTTTAATCTCTAAAGGCTGCTAGTCGCATTTTTCAATTTTTGTGAAAAAAAATCTTTCGATGCCTTCAACATTTCTGGAAATTTTATCTATGTTCAACTCTTTAAACAGTTCATGCCCTTGACTGTATACAGTTAAATGTATTTAGGAAGGCTACCTTGGTAAGTAATAAAGCAGAATTCTTTGCCAGATTTATATCATTCCTTTCCTGCAAGGAGCTCAGGCCAGCATGTGTTGTGCTTCCATCTTTAACTTTAGAACAGCCGTGTGAAGTAGGTTAGATTGAGAGATGGCAACTGATCCAAGCTACACAGGAAACCTGAAAGCTGAATGTCTCTCCCAAAATTCTAATTCACTGCTCTGTAATTGTTATACCACACAGCTTCTTTGTTGCCTTCTCCTCATTACCATGCCTGTAAAATAACTTAGCTGTGTACAACACAGTATAATACTGGAATGTCTGATGAAAGCCAACCTCCCAATTTTTTCAGAAAGTTTCTTGTCTTAGCAATTCTTAACCTGTGGTCCACAGACTTCCAAGGGGCCACAGTGTCTTCACAAGGGGTCTATAAAGGCTTAAAGAAATGTTACAAGCTTTTACAGTTAAAATAGGGGGAAAAAAAGAATGGAAAGAAGGAAGGAAGGAAAAAAACAAGCACAGATGTACAGGCAAACAGATGGTCATACACTAATCTCAGAGAGCAGGAATCTTTTGCTGGTGATAGATATAATTTGTACAAAGTTTCATTGTAATATCTCAAACCACTCAAATTATGAAAATAATTGTTTGAAAGCAAAAAATGTACTCAGCACTTTCTGCTTCTGCATGCAGCGAGAACATCCAAGTGAATGATAGTGATTGGTGGAGAGAGAGCACATGACATTTCTTGCTAGTGCACATACAGTCAGAAGCTGCCTTCATAGCTGTATCAAACTCTAGTGTTGTCCATGTTGTGTCACTGCATTTTCACATTACAAATATTATTAATAGGAGTGTGTTCATTTACTTATTTCTCTCTTCTCTCCAAATATGTAGACCCTTGAGCAATTGTAAATAAATATTTGATGTACTTTGGGGTTTTAAATCTTGAATTAAGACTTGGTAGACCACGGCAACAAAATATATTTAAAGGGGATTCATGGTAAAGAAAAGGTTAAGAAACCCTGTCTTGTCTCATGGTTAATCTTTTAAGATGATTGTTCAACATGTGGAAATAGTTGCGAATAAGTACTGATTCTGACCATTTTGGTATCTGTTTGTACCCTGTGAATTTATCACTTTTAAGTTTTTCCTATATATGTGTGTTTATAGTTTGGTTACTCTCTGTTCTAGGAACATGGACTCCATTTAATCCAGCAACAGTTAGATCTATCTTATGTAAGTGATATGCATATTCTTGCTTATTTTTCACTGTTTGTAGCATTTTAATGTTTATATTTTGATTTACCAAAGCTGTTCTGTCCTAAAATGTTCAGAAGATGTCTGTATAACTGAAAGAGTATTTGCTACAGATGGTTTGCTTTTTGTATTCTCTCTTAAACAATTGCTGTTCCTGTAGATCAGTGGTGAGAATCACACAGTTTTCCAAATGTTGTTGGACTGGAAGTGCCAGCAACCCTAATCAGCACAGCTAATGGTAAGAAACACTGGGAATTGTAGCCCAACAACTTGTGGAGCAGAGCTTGGAAAGTTATTTTTCAAAGATAACTCATTGCCTCAGTCACTACAATGCTTAACAACCTGTGCCTGTTGCTGATTGTTATGCCCCAAAATAACTACTTACAGATAGCAACATCACATACCTTGTTATTCCCAAGCTCTGTTCAGGAGAGTGCATGGTTCCCACATCTGCTGTGACGTAATACTCTAAGTAGGAAAAATGATAGTACCTTTAAAACACTGTTCTTTTACCTGTAACTGATTCTCCTCATGTTGTTTTTTTGCCTGTTCATAGCAAAGTGTGGCACCTTCAACAACTAGGCAACAACAATAACAAAACTTTAGGCCACAGAATTGCAATAAAGGTTAACACTGAAAGAAGAATGACACTGGTCAATCTTAACAGAATGCTGTAGCAGTCTTTATAGATGGAAGTGTCAGAGCAAGAGATACTCGCTTGAATGTTGTGGGAGATATTAGAAATGAACAATCTGTTTTTCTTCTTTTTCTGTGCTGGCCCACTTATGGGAAGGTAGCAAGCTCACTTTTCTGGAAGTGGGACAAGTGTAGCTGTTGGATTGTAAACAGATGCCCAGATCATAATGCCCGATGAAAGTTGAGGACTGCAATGAGACAATAGTACAACAGACTTAATTTGTGTGGGAACCCGCCTTGTAAGTGTTCCAGGTTTGATGAGGGGCTCAAGTAGAACACTGAAAAGACAGTAGTCTGGATTAAATAGAAAGCCAGCATTGCTTTGGGCAGAAAAGAAAGATCTTGGTAACCACCGTGTTCTTTATGAGAGTGATGTCAGAATGAAAAACATACATCTTCATATAGAATAGAATAGAGAAGACAGAAGAAGGAAGAAAAGACATTGGTTTTGCCAAGGTCAGGATGGGAACAATCCAGATGTTGGACTGCAACTCCCTCCAACCCGTCCCCTCTGAAGGCAGCAGTTGTCTTCAGTAGCCTGGAGCTCCCCAGCCTCCTGCTGGGTCCCAAACCGCTACTTTGAAGATCTTTGGAGTTCCTAGTGAATCAGGGAACTCTTTATTTGACAGGAGAATTAACTCCTGTCAAAAACAGAGTTTCAGGGCAGACGATCTTGCCTGTCCTTTCCAGATGAACAAATGACCACAGCAGCCATTAGAAGCTCCAGAAATGGAGCCTCCACCATAAGAACAGTTTGGCAGTAGAACTAATTGCCTAGTGATATATTGGCATCTACTTCGTTGGACATCTTCAGAGAGAGGCTGGGGAATATTTAGCTAGAGATCCTCCACTGAACAAGGGGTTGGATTTGATGGCCCATGAGACCCCGTTCTAACTCCATGGTTCTGTGATGCTATTCTATGATCAAAAGGTGAATAGGAGCCTTTGCCTCACTACTTTTCCATGATCAAGAATCCAAGATTGAATCCCACCCAGTCTAGATTTCTCAAGGGATAGACACTCCTTGCCTCATGTACAGCTTACCAGTTCCCTTCATGGAACCTTCACACAATTTTGAAGGCATTAACGCTCCACCCATTGGACCCCTATGTAAGGCTTCCTTGAAGCACTTGTCATGGAAGGTGCTCTTTCTAACTACCATCATCTCAGCACACAGGGTGTCAGAACTTACTGCCCTGTCAGTATATAAAGAGCTCTGTATCATCAGGCCAGATTCTGTGTTGCTTCAACTTGACACCAGCTTTGTCCCCAACATAAACTGTCCCTTCTACAGGCCACAGGAAGTAATCTTTCCTTCCTTCTGTCATCTGTTCATGGAATCAGAGAAAATATGGCACACCTTGGATGTTCATAGAACCATCTGCATCTGTCTCAAGAGGACAAGCAGCTTTTGTGTTTCTGACTCTTTATTTGTCTCTTTCCAGTCCTGTTCCATGGGGAAGAAGATATCAGTAACCATACTTAGCAGTTGGATCAGGGCCTGCATTATGTCCTGCTGTGAGTCTCTGGGACTCTAGGGAAGATAGTTGCTCACGCTCCAAGAAGTGCAGCCATATTAGTGGCCTTAGCTATCAGTGCCCACCCCCACTAAAAATCTACAGGGTAGCAATGTAATAGTCACTTTCCATGTTTGCAAAGCACTATAAATTTGACACCTTTGACTCAGCTGTAGCTGCTTTTTGTCAGGTGTGCTGTGACAGTTACTGGAGCCATAGAACACTGCAATTCCAGCGCCACCTGTCCTTTTCTGGGGAACTCTGGTATATCCTATTCAAAGTGTGCTTCTCTGTTCAGTACTGAGAAGAGAAACATTGGTCTCACCCGAGATATGTTCATTTCCAACAGTGGAGGTACAAACATCCTTCCCACCTGTGACTGTCTTGGCATGGGGCTTAAAGTATACATGTAGATAGTTTCTAGAGGAGTGGGTTTCTAGAGCCCATGCCCCTATCTGTTGCTCAATTCTTTCTCCTTTCACTTTCAAAAAAGGGAAATTTTCTTTTTCAGAAGGAGGAGCATCTCAAGGAGAAGCATCTTTAGCCTCAGTTAACTACAAACCCCAGAATTCCACGGAGTGTTGAAAGTGGAATAATAGCCCGATAACAGTGTAGTGTGGAAATGGCCGCAGTGCTATTGTTTCTGTTATGTTTGAAGGATAGGGGCCTATCCGTACGCTCTTTGAGAGTATGCTGCTCAAGAGTTGTGACACATGATCTCTCTGGTCATCCAACTGCTCATTGGTTCTGTAATGAGGTGGTGAGATGATTCCTTAAAGGACTGTATGGAGATTAGCCAAGTGGGTGGGAGAAACAGTCAACGGTGTATCAGCTGGTCAGTAAACCAGAGTTTTTGCAGCCTTGTTCCCACTTCTACAAGGGCTGTTGGTGCTTTACATGTTTGGCTGAGGGGGGTGTCACTACCCAAAGTTTGTTAGGCTGCCATGTCATCTCAGTCCTCAACTTTTATCTGACACTACCTCTCTATAGAGCAAATGCTGATATCTCATTTGAAAGTCTGTGGTCTTGACTGTCGTCAGCTGACTGTGTCACCCCTTCCTGTGGTAGGTATCAGGAAGAAGAACACATTGCTTGCCTGTAACTATGTTTCTTTGACAGTTCTGTGGTTCTTGTTCATGGCACGCTTAGTGTTTCAGTAACTTTTTCCCATCTCCTCTAGACCAAAATTAATATCCAACAGTTCTATTTGTTAAATAGTAAGTTCTAAACAACTTTCATGCCCTCCAGTACTTCACAGATGAAGACCTGGATCATCTTGCTCCTCCTGAAGCAGCCACCACTGCTGCTCCCATCTCATCCCTCTCCCTATGCACTCTGCCCAGTCTCTGGCTGTTGCTCCTTGGTCACCCAACTGCTTGGCTGGGGGGGATGACAACTGCGCTGGATCAGCGGCACCACTAGCTAGGCTGCTTCTCCTGAGATGATGATGAGGCACTGCAGCATAACATAATTGGTGAAGGCTCAGATAGACTGGGTGGAAGAAACAGAAGCAGAGAGAGGGAGGTAGGAGGAGGAACATCTGTGAATTGGCCTTTAGGACAGGCAGTGGTTTACCAGGTCGAAGAAACAACAGCAGCAAAGGTGGGGAGAAGTGCTTGGCTGCTGTTGTTGCTGGTACCAGAGACCCTGATGACAGAGGCTTCCTCCTCTTCCACTTGTGGGTGCAAGGCGAGATGGGAGCAGTTTGGGACCTAGCAGTGCTGCTGCTATCACTGGAACCACAGCCTTCCTCAACTCAGTGCTAATTCATATATGGAAAGAAACAGCCATGGAACTAGCACTGAGATGAGAGGTTGTGTGGTGGTAGTGTTGGCAATCATGGCATCCCTTCTAGTAGCAGTCTTCAGGACACTTCTGTCTTCTTGCCTTGCATCCAAGGAGGAGGAAGAAGCACTGCTGTGCAGTAGGAGGAACATATTGCTAAGGGCAAAGTCACTGCCCTGCTCATCTTTCTTGGTGATCCTGTTGCGTCCTCTATTCAGCAAGGTTGGTAAGAGCTGAGCCACAACCCTCCTTCTGTTTGCTTCTACTTCTCCCAACCAGCAGAGCTAAGCCAGGTGAAAAAGTGGAATAGTGGATTAAAATAACCTGCAGTGCTCTGGGGCACCACAATGTACAGTTTGGGAAGCCCTGGGCTAGACAGTGCTCCTGCTAGGTGAATTTGAAATTGGTTGTATACTAATTGGTTATATGTACAAGAGGTTTTAAAGTATTATATAACATTTTTACAAACAAAGTTATGCAACTTGTTAAAAAAGTATAAGTGTAATTCTATTGAAGAAATGACTTCATAGCTTCCAGTAAGTTAATAGTGTATTAATATCAGGATTTTGTTTGTTTCAGCCATGTTTGACAGAGAGAACAAAGGTGGTGTGAACTTCAATGAATTCACAGGAGTCTGGAAGTACATCTCTGACTGGCAGAATGTGTTTCGCACGTATGACAGAGACAATTCTGGAATGATTGACAAACGTGAACTAAAGCAAGCACTAACAGGTTTTGGTAATTCATTTGTAATTACAGTTGACTATGCATGACAGACTGATTTAGAAATTTGTGCCACATCACATTTTGAAATATTCTATGGTAAAAATGTGGAAATGAACTTATTGTTCTTACTGTGGTTGTTCACAAAAACACTGAAATACAACTATCTCTTAAAGACTGCAGTAATTTCCTTAGTTTTTGGTAATGCCTTTGATTCTTTTAAGGTTATCGGCTATCTGACCAGTTCTATGATCTCCTTATTCAGAAGTTTGACAGACAAAAAAGAGGACAAGTGGCCTTTGATGACTTCATTCAGTGCTGTGTTGTCCTGCAGGTAACAAATTGGAACAAGGTTTTCCAATCTTTTTGGAGAAGTGAACACATCTGAAATCGAAAAAATATTGCCACTCTTATATAAGTACCCATAGGTGCAGCCAGTATGAAAACAGATGCTGTGTTGGGTACAAAGAGTCACAAAAACCCATAACTACATAGTAGTGTATTGCTGCTGTTAAAATACAAGCCATGTGCCCAAGAATTTAAACACAGCCATCTCCTTTCAGATTACCCATCCAAATTCCTGTCTGTCCACATTCCTAGCAAATTAGGGCACATTTACACCAGTCACTCATTTCTCTTTCTCTCCTTTAGGATACTGACCCTCTTCAGTAGCTGAGCTCTCACACTATGCTCCACATGCAAACTCCTTCCCTGTCCCCCCACTGGTTTACCTATAGGCCTCCCTAATCTCTCCTTTTGCTCTTGGCAGCTTTACCACTTCATCACTTCCATTCTCCTCAGATGATACTTCTGTTTTCTAACAGCTTTCCTCTTAAGCAGGAGTTGCCAACTATGAGTAGTCCTGTGGTCGGTTTTCTGCCCCAGAACTCTCCAAGAAGTATAGAGAAAGATGAAAAAGCCAAGTTCACATGGGGCTAGAGGTCCTCTTACGCCTTCTAACAACAGTGATTTTTTAATATGTTAGAACAGTAAAGAGGCACCTTGAAACTTATTTAAAAGTTAAGTTGCTGTTCCAGAGTTTTCCAGAAGAGGCAGTTGAACAATATTTTGGCCTAAAAATGGGTGATCTGTGCAGGTTGAGAGCCATATGAATCTTTAGGGCTGCACTTTCCCCATCCTAGCTCTTAGGTGACCAACAGAGCAAATAGGAAGAGTATAGCAGATAGAAGAAGGAAGAATATTGGATACTGCTTCCTCTGTGTGACTGCATTCTTATAAAAGACAGAGAAAGACAGCATGCTTCTAAAACACTTTACTGTATATTTTCTAAAAATTGGCTTCTGTTTCAGAGATGGAGAATGAAAACAGGGCACAAGATCTCTTGGAATATGTTCCAGTATTCAGGAAGGCAGGAAAGAAGGGATGGTTCTGCTCCCTCTTGGTTCTAACTTTTAGTTGACTTCACTATAGATTTACTATATACTATAGATTTATTATAGTAATATAAGTAACAGTAAAAACTCGTTATTTTGTTTCATAATGTACATACTTTATAGTAGAGCTCATCAGTTTTGCCTGTCAGGCAAACTAACAAAAGATTCTTTTTGTTTTTAGAAATGGACAGATGTCTTCAGACGATACGATACTGATCAAGATGGCTGGATACAAGTGTCTTACGAACAGTACCTTTCCATGGTGTTCAGTGTTGTATGATAGTAAACACTAACTGCAATATGGACTAGTGTTGACAACTTAAATATTACAGCAGAATTGGATAACTTTTCATCACCATGTATTGTATAGAAGAGGCTTAATTAGGCATTAATTTATTTTAAGATGTTACCAATTACGGCCCCACACCTGCGGTTAAGTAATTCAGCACTGTATGAAGTTCCTTACATTGCTGGAGGTATAATATTTGAATGCCAAACAAAGTACTTCTCATTCCAGCTTGAAACATTAGTACGTGTGCCTTTTTAAAAAAACAAAAACAGAATATTAAAAAAAAATGCCCCAGCTGTACCCTGTGTCTTTCTAGCAAGAATTCTTCAAATAGTTTTTGCTGTGCTGTAGTGAGGTACTTGTTATCTGTTTGCTCAGGCTGCATCTGCTAATTTATCAAGGATGTGTATCTTCCTTTTTACACTTATTTCATGCGCATACACAGTAGTCTGCAGCTCTTCTTGTTCCATTGTCTTCTGATGCTTTGGCTCAACACTGCATTGCAACTCTCCAAATGTTTTGCAGACCATAATTCCCACCATCCTTTACCAATGGCTGTACTATCTAGGCCTGCTGGGAATTACAGTCCAAAAATATGAAGAGCCATATTTTCAACATTCCTGAAGCAGTGCACTCAGATGAAACCTGACAGTTTGCATCCCATTTGAGTGGGTTTTTTAAAAGTCAGTCTTATCCCCTTTTCCTTTGTCCCCTTTACCCTTCATCTTAAATCAGTCAGAAGCAATGCAATCTGGGCAAAGTTGGGGATGAACTGTCTACAGAAATTAGCAAACTTCAGGAAGCCTTTTTATTTTGGGGACTTCTCACTACATCCCAAACTTTTGCAGGATCCATTTCAGTCCTCTCAGCAGCAATACAGTATCCCCAAAAGTCCAGTTTGTCTTTGTGGAATTTATTTGGACAGCTTCACATATAACTGGTTGTCTAACAATCTCTTCAGCACTTTCCTCACCAACTCCACATTGGGATTGGTAGTCTTCTGTATATACCCAGATATTGTCCAAATAACTAGCAGTTATTGATACGAATATTCATGAAGCACCTCAATCAGATGTATAAATACACCAGGTGCTCTGTTCAATCTGAATGGCATAACTAAATATTCAGAAGACCCCAAGTGGCAGTTAAAGGCAGTTTTCCGGTCATCTCCCTCAATTCATGCTCGAAAGCGTGCTTCTCTTAAATCCAGTTTAGGAAACACCTTTACTTTGGCCAGATGACCCAACATGTCTTTTATTAAGGGTAAGTAGTCCATACAGAGCTTCAGAATTATCCTTCCTATGCCAAAATTACACTGGTGCAGCCATGAGAAACAGGGTGGTTTAATAAACTCCCTTGCCAAATTTTAATCTATAAACTCCCTCAGAGTTGCCAGTTTCTTAGGAGTCAATAGTATATCCTTGGGTAACTCCACCCTGGGATCAATTTGATAGTACAGTCCAACGTGTGATGGGGTGGTAAGGAGTCTGCTTCCTTTACTTGAAAACCTCTCTAAGGTCTACTTACTCAGCCTGCATGCCTAGGTCTCCAAGGCTCAGGAGCTGCCCTGTAGGCTATCAGTCCCATTGGCTCACTCTACTTTGTCCCACTGGGGTGCCTTGAGCACCTTTATGCAGTGAGAATGGCACCTGGGACTTGGGAACTTCACCATTATCCAGTCAATTTGGGGGTTGTAGGGCCTCAGCAGTTAAGTCCTAGCACAATCGGGTGGGAAGCTATAGGGGCCAAAACAAATTGTATGTTTTCCCCATGCTCCCCCACTCTCATGCATACTGGAGATATGCGATATCTGTTGGGTCCTGCAGTCATTGAGTTCCTGTTCATATGTATGAACTGGGGGGGAAGGGAGGTTGGCAGTTTTTCTGCGTGAAGTCCCGTTCCTGTGGCCACAGCAGATTGCATGAGACATCTAGTGTATCTGGAGTCCAACATGCCCACAATGTCCATGTCGCCTCCCTCTTCTTGGCCTCTCAGCCAGACTGAAAGAAAGGGGTAACAGATCCATTCACCGCTTTCTTTGGATGCCCTTTGCTTGCAGCCTGCCTCTCGGTGCTGTTCAGGGCAGGCTCTGGTTGTTTACCAAGAGCTCTTGGTCATTCTGGGAATCATCTAATGACTTGCCTCCCCATGAAAGATCCACTTTTGGTTGGGAATCAGCAGTGGTGGTGCTTTTATAGAACCCCTTCCTCCTCTTCGAGTTCTCAGTGCTGGATTGGTCAACAGGCAGTTCTGCAGGTCTCACTGAACAGTTAGCAATGCAGTGCCCTTCTTTTACACAGTGTAAACACAAGTCAAGCTGCAGTCACCTCTTCTGCTGTTGGTTTGGTGAAGCCTCAACTGGCCTCCTTTGTGCTGCTGGTGCCACCCCCTCCATGCAGTTTGGCCATCATGACTGCTTCTGCTTGGCAAACGTCACACTTGGTGACATTGCTTCCACTTTTCCAGATAGCGACACCTATCCCAGCAAGGTATCAGGGCTCTCGTCAAGCAGAGACCACTCCAGAATGTTGGGATTCAGGTTGTCATGGAAATTGTGGATCTTGGTCATTTCTGAAACTCTGCTGCATATTTGGCCATTAACTTGTTGCCTTGCTTCAATCATTGTATGCTAGTGTGAGCTCTTTCCTGTCAGAATGGGTCTTTAAAATGGGCATGCAGACTGGTCATGAATGCATTGAAGTCATCCAGCTCTGTTGCCCCCATGCCATAAAGGACAACCAGCCACTCTGCTGTCTCTTCCTCCAGCTGTGCCAAAACATAGCACACTTAGGTGGCTTCTAGTCTGAAGGTGTGTTCCCATTCTCACATAACATCCTTACCTTGGATTAAAAAGAATGGCAGTGTCTTAGAATCTCCATCAAAGACTGCCCTCAAACCATGATCAGTGTAAGGATGTGGCTCTATTGGGATCAGGCCACTGGGAGCGTAGGGAATCCCCCATCTTCTCTTTGTACTTCCATCATCAACAGCCTGAGCTCAGTCATCTTTCCCTCCTCACCACTTTTGCTGAGGGCATCTGCTTTTTCCGAGTGCCTGGCCTCCTGCTGGTCCATGATCTGCAGACTGAACAGCACTTGCAAATAGCCTTTGAGTGCTCTGACTTCCTGCATGCTCTGCAAATCTGCCTCCAGTTCCTCTGGAGTGACTCCTTGTTAGAGAAAGGTGCCAGTTCCCCCCCGGGCCTCATTTCCCTGAGTGTCACACTCTGTGTCAGTTGTGGCCATCAGTGCCCAGTGCCACTGCCACTACAGCAGGTGTAAGAGCCTTGGCTGCTGGAGTACTCAGCAAGGTCTCCGTTTTCACCTGGACTGGCCTCTTCCCTTGAGCTTGAGCACTGGTTCAATCTCATCAGCCAAATATTAGGAGATAGTAGGATCTTCTTCCAGAGTCATACTGTCTTGAGACAAAACTCTAAATGGAATTCTGGCAATGTGTAATGTCTTGTTATTGATGTGTGCCTTGAAGTCATTTCCAAGTTGTAGTGACCTTAAGGTGAACCTATCACAAGGTTTTCTGGGAGCTGAGTGTGTGTGATGTGCCCAAAGTCACCCATTGAGTTTCCATGGCTGAACAGGGAATCAAATCCAGGTCTCCAGGGTCATAGTCCAACACTCAAACTACCACACCATGCTGGCTCCAGTGTCTTATGTTATCCTAACTCAATAACCAGATTTCATGGAGATATCCACAAAGGTTTTATTAGAGATTAGGTTCAACAAAGAGACAATGCTCTTGACAGAGCTGAAGATGCAATAAAACTTTTGATTTTAACCCTTTATGCCCCTCCCAACACGTTCCAGTTCACATTCCATTTCCACACATCAGATTGTACCAGTCTGTTGGAATGACCTTGATTCCCATGCTCTACTCAGACTCTCTCTCTCATTACCGAAACATTGATGTGATCACAGCAGTATGGATACAGTACAACTAAGCAGCTAAGCATGACTAGCATAGCAGAAAAGCAGAGATGGCCCTCTGACAAAGGATTTAGTAGAGTCTCTAACCTATGTTCTTTCTTCTTATACCTTTTACAAATATGAGAGATTAAGATTAATTACACCTCTCTTCAGTAAGTTTTCAGAAAGACTAAAGACTGGTATCTGGCATACCTGCTAGGAGACACTGAAAAAAGTATAACAGAAGCAGTTGCATTTTTTTTCTCTGCTGCTAAAACTGGCAAGATTATGCTACACATAGTTCAATAACTTTTGGTTAAAATGCTGCCAATCTTTCATGCTGCTTTTTATAGACTTTTAATAATAAGCAGCAGTGGTCGCTTCACTTTCCCAAGGGTTTGAGGCACAGAAACCTGATGAAAGTGGAAAATCCACAAATAACCCCCCCTGCATTTCCTTGCCTTCTGTGCGTAGGGGCCAGAGGCAAGGGAATGGGAGGTGGGAGCTCCGGAGGGGAGAAAGTTTACATGATGAGTCTTCCACCCCATTCTTCTCAGTACCAGGGCCAGAAGCAAGGGAATGGGAGGGGAAGCTCCAGAGGGGAGAAGGAAGGCTCACAGAAGCCTTCTTGGCCCTCCTCCATTCCCCTGCCTTTTGCTTTGGCACAAGTTTTTAGCACCAGGACTAGAGGCAAGGGAATGGGAGGGGGAAGTCTGGAGAGGAGAAGAAAGGCTTCCCCCCTCCCCAATTCCCTTACCTTTTGCCTCAGTGCACATTCTCAGGTGCTGGGACCAGAGGCAAGGGAACTCTAGGAGGAGAGGAGGAGTGCTTCTGCCACCCACTTCCTTGCCCTCGTCTGGGTGCTTGCCTTCCTTCTCTAGCCAAATGCAACAGAATGGGAGGGGGAATGCACAAACTTCATGAATAATCAAATTCACAAATGTCAAACCTGTGAATGTGGAGGGAGAACTGTATATCTGAACTGGCATGTTAGTGGTTTATGACTCCATAATAAAGAGTGATACCAGAAATTAATGATTTAACAAGTGGATAAATATCAAATCTAAATTTGATTCATTTCAAATTAAATTCATTTAAACATGTCTCTCTTTTAATATTAATAAATTTAATATAACCTATGTTCATATTCTTTTAAATTGTTTTAATAGTACTCATATTGAATACGAATGTTTTTATTGTTTTGTTCTAATATGTATTAATGTGTTGCCTAACGGTCTGTTGACTGTAATATAAAGGTTTGGATTTGGATATTAGTCGGGACTGGAATGATTTGAAACAAAAATAACATTTTAGGTAAGACCATCATCTTTATAGTTGATATCCAACCCAAAAGTGACCATCTTTCTAAGTCTCATTTAATTACAATCCATGTTTTATTATAATTATTTTGAAAAAGTGTTGTATTCTGTCAAAGATTGCTCCCAGATACGTCACCTTCTTAACAATTTTAAATCCAGATTCCTCACCAAAAGCCATGTTTTTAACTATCATTGCTTTTTCTTTATTTACTTTAAATCCTGCAACATTTCCATATTTTTTCAAAGTCTTCTAAAATGCCTCTATGGATTGTGTAGGGTTTTGTAAAAAATTGCAAAAGCTCTCAGTTTAAATGTCTCTTTTTGAATTCTCAAACCTTTAATCTGGTTTTTCCCTTTCATTGCTCTATTCATTATTTCTAGAGTCAAAATAAAAAGGAGATAGAGGACATCCTTGTCTTGTGCCTTTTTGTATATTACAACTTTTTTCTTTTATCTCCATTTATCAAGATCCATGCCTTTTGTTGTGAATGTATTGCTTTAATCAAAGTTATAAAGTCCAACATTTGTTCTTGTAAGTATCTCAAATGTCAGTGTCCAGTTAACATTAGCAAATGCTTTCTCTGCATCTAAAAATATCAGTGGTGCTTGAATCTCATTATATGAGTCTCTAAGTATTCTAAAATATCTGTCACACATATTTTGTTGTCACTCAATCATCTTTTTGGTAAAAATCCACACAGATCTTCAGTGTATAATTTCTGTCAATCTTTCTTTGATTCTCTCTGCCAATATTAACATAAATGATATATAATTTATAATCATTTATAGTTTATAGTTATTATAGTTTACTTATAGTTATTATTCAATAGAGAAATCAGTCTATAATTCTTTGGATTTGTTATATCTTGAGCTTCTTTCGGAATAAAAGTTGTATTTGGCAAATGTTCAACTATCTGGTGTTTTTCCTGTGTCCAGCATTGAATTCATCAATTGCTGTAATATACTGAAGAATTGTTCTTCAAAGGTTTTGTAATACAGAACCATTGCCCATCTGGTCCTGAGGCTTTTCCCAATTTAATTTTTTCAGAACTTCTGTCATTTCCATTTGACATTTGTTCCTCTGTTCTAGGTGATAAATTCTGTAAGTTTAAATATTTCTGTCATGTAACCTACACTCCACAAATGTCACTCTTGAGGTAGACATTAGTTTTATCTGTAGAAATGAAAGCAGCACAGCACACTTCTTCCATAGTTGCTAAAGCATACATTGAGCTTACATTTTTATAGGTACAGTTCCGAAATTCAGGCACACAAAACTGTGATTGGAAAGGGTGATAAATCTAGCACCACACCACTTTTCTGATAGTTCCCAGACCTGTATTCAGGTCCCACTTCTCACCATCCTTGATCTGATCGCATATTTCCTGTTTTTTTAATCTTAGAAACACCAGATTCCCAAAACACAAGCCTCTACAAACGCTTTCATTTTTGCTTGGTTCTGATCTCCCCTCACTGGATACATCGTAGCAATAGCCAATAAAGCAATTAGCAATTGATATTTTGTAACAATCCAAGGCAGATGCAGAACAGATACATTGTTGCAATCATCAATTAGCACTTGATACTTTGTAGTATTACAATTAGACATTGGAGTTTGTTACCCTGATTTCTGGGGTCCCTTGGGGGACACCTCAATGTGCTCCAAATAATGGGGAATGGGAATTGGCCAGAGCACAAGCTGTAGCACTATGAGAGGCAGGGTAACCTAGCAAGATCTTTAACCCAATGTTTATAGGGTCAGGAGAGTCTAAATGGGACACACCCATGTTACTTTGGGGGATTTCTTCCCTAAGTGCTGTATGCCTTGCCAGGTGTATGTATGGGTGTGGACTGTACCTAACGCCCTAGCGCTTCGGATCCCAGCCCACAATAGTCCCCAAGTTAGGGAGGTGATTCCCAGGACAGTTTGTGCACAACCCTTGCTATCGGACTTGATTCACTGCCTGGAAGCTAGTGACCAAGCCGGGGCGGCTGCCACACACAAACCCAGAGAGAAGGGGGTGCAGATCTCCAACCTGATAGAATAGCTCCTGGAGCTCAGACACACAGATCTCACTCGCACGTGTTCCTATCACTCTAGGAGTCTGACTCGGCTGTTCTCTACGTCTGTACCAACCTGATCTGAGTGGGTCGCGACTTCCACTCAAATTAGGGGCACAGGGGATGCCCGCATTCTCCACCACTCTGTTACCCTGATTTCTGGAGTCCCTTCGGGGACACCTCAATGTGCTCCAGATAATGGGGAATGGGAATTAGCCAGAGCACAAGCTGTAGCACTACGAGAAGCAGGGTAACCTAGCAAAATCTTTAACTCAATGTTTACGGGGTCAACCAGAGTCAAGACCATGACACAATAAAGTTATAATTATGTTCTTTTATTTGTAAAGTCACAGCGCACTTGCGTGCTCACTCACACAGAACTAAGAAACACTGCGCACTTGCATACACACACACACAGACCTAAGAAAATGAAGGAAAGTAGATAGGGGATTTTAAGAAGGATTTTTCAGGGGGACTGCTACACCTGATCCTGTAGACCAGGTAGCCTGCAGAAAGTCAGTTGGAGTGGAGATTCTCAGCACGTGAAAGCTGAGGGGAAGGCTCGGCAAACGGAGCGGCAGCAAGGGGGGGTGGAAGCCAAGAGTGATCCAAAGAAGCGCTCAAAACCAGGGGTTCTTATAGGGGAAAATGTGCCTGTAAGGTAGTCCGTTCCCAGGGAAAACAATGGGTTTTGGGTGGGAGACAAAGCCTCCAAAAGGTCAGTACTTTGAATGATTGGATTTTGACGGAGTTGTCAATAGCGCAGACAGTATGCAAATGGAGAGTGCTTGACAGTTGAGTAGTCAGAAGCGCTAATCTCGTCAAGCTGCCTGTTCAGGGCAGAGAATCTTTTGTATGCTTGGTGCGTACGTAATTTAGGTTTAGAGTGTACTTGCCTGGAGGTCTCCTGAAGCTGCATACTGGCCTACCTGGATTTGTTTTGTATTTTTCAGCTTGTTCGGCCGTGTCTGTGTGCGTGTTTGTCCAGGGGCCTCGCAAGCACGTGGAGGGGAGCAATTTGGAATGGCCAATTCTTTGATATAAAATTATATTTAGTAGATCTTGAGCTGAGACTATGCACCACAGTAACAAGTTCTATTTCTGCATTGGTTACAATACACTATTTCAGTACACATGCAGCAGACATATAGCAGGGGCTATGTATGAAAAGTTCTTCAAGTGGTCATCTGTGATGTCACACAAGTCATCTGCGCCTGTGCTGTTTGGCTTTTTGGAGCCTTCTAGAGCTTGTTGACAACCATTCTGAGAGGAACCCTGCACCCATCCTCAAGGGCTATAAAGCCACCTTCCCACCAAAGCCCTCAGTTCTGTGGCTGCCAAAGGCAACAGCTAAGAGACTGAAGGACACACCAGGACACAAAGAGGGAAGGTTGGGCAAGGCTGTGTGAGTTCACAAATGATGACTTGAAGAACCACAGTTACAGGTAAGCAACCTGTTCTCTGTTGTCTCTGTGACTCACACAAATGGGAGACTAGAGAGCTACTAACCCTAGAAGTTGGGAGTGTCATGCCACCAAACATAGCATCATCTCTTGATCTATTGCCCCATCTATGAGAGATGGAAGTGGAAAGCTATGGCCATGTAGCAGCCCTGCAAATTTTGTGGAGTGGCACCCCTTGCAAGGAGGCCATGGAAGCAGCCAGAGCTCTGGTGGAGTGGCTTCTCAATTGTGTAAGAGGCTGCTTGCCAGATAGTTCATAAGCAAGATGAATGGTGGATACCACCCATTTGGACAGTCTCTGGGAGAACAGTGGGAGGTCTTTCTTAGCAGACAAGTAGCTCAAGAGTCTCTGAGACTTCCTGACGATAGCTGTATGCTGCACATAAAAGGCTAGGACATGATGAACATCAAAGCAATGAAGGTTGTGTTCCAGATCCGAGGGGAGTTTTGAATGAATGCAGGAGGTATAATGTTCTGCTTAAGATGAAATACTGAGACAATCTTTGGGAAGAAGGAGATGTCCAGTCGAAGTATGACTTTCTCCTTGTCGAACTTGAGAAAGGGCTGGTCCTCTCTAAGAGTCCTCCTGCTAACTCCCCTAGCTGAGGTCACTGCTACCAGAAAAGCTGTCTTCCAAGGAAGAAAGTGGATAAGTGCAAGTAGCCATGGGCTCAAATAGTCTCTTTGAGAGCTGTGAAAGGACCAGCTGCAAGTTCCAGGCAGGGGTGGGAGCAGAAGTTGGAGTATGGAGATTCTTATAGCCTTTAAGGAATCTTTTGATCAGGGGTACAGGAAGCAAGATGGTCTTCCCGCCCTTTGAATGTGCCAAGATATTGCTGACAGATAACACTTTATGGAGGAAAGTGATAGGCCTCTATATGACAAAGGGAGTCTAGACCATGGGCAGTGTCAAAGGCATATGGATCCACTCAATGTGCAAGGAGAAAGTCTATGAACTTGGTCCACTTGTGTGAGTAGGAATGTCTAATTGAAGTCTTGTGAGCAGCCTCTATGATGTGTCTCACTGAATGGGACACGTTCAGTGGTTCCACACCATAAGTCTGAGGGATCGAATGTCTGGATGTCTCATCCTCCCCTTGTATATGGTAAGCAGGTTCAGTCTGTACTGAAGCCTTCAATACTGTCCCTGTGGGAGGTGCTTCAGTGGAGCAAACCATGATTTTCTTGGCCACCATGGGTTGATCAGTGTAACTCTGGCCCTGTCTTGTTGAATCTTCACCAGCACCCTGGTGACAAGAAGGAAAGGTAAAAAACATACATGTTCCAGCTGTACTGGAGTGCATCCCTCAGGGACCCATTCTCCAGTCTGGTCCTGGAGCAGAAAGTGTGGCACTGTTTGCTGAGTGGAATTGCAAACAGGTCTAACATAGGTTTCCCACATTTTGAAGATTTCCTTCAGGGTACACACATGTAACTTCCATTTGTTGCAGGAGACAGCTGAACAGCTGAGCATATCCACAAGGATGCTCTGGTCCCCTTGTGCACTAGTCCCAGAACTGGATCATCAAACTGCAGAGAATGGTTGATTGTGTACCTCCTTGTTTGTTGAAATAGTACATGATTATGGTAATGTCTGTCACAACCTGGACCGCTTTGCCCCATAGAAGATCCTTGAACGCTCAGAATGCTTTGCTGATGGCCAGAAGTTCCAGGGTGTTTATGTGGAATAGCTTCTCCAACTGTGACCAATGACCTTTGATCAGCACTTCCTTGGACTGTGCTCCCCATCACTCCAGAGAGGTGTCTGTGGTTACCACTATCACCTGAAGTCAAGGCATCAAGGGCATCCTGGCTTGGACATTCTGAGTGCTCTGCCAACAGTAGAGGGAGTGAAAGGCACGACATTGGATCTTGCTCTCGTTGACAATTCTTCAGTGAAGGACGGTTCACTGTACCAAGAGAAACTTCGAATGGTGACCTCAAGGGGGGGTTGAAGTTCTTTAGAGGTCTCATTTGAAGCTTGGCAAATGGAATGATTGCTGTAGTTGAGGCCATGAGGCCAAGAAAGACTTGTACAGATCTTGCTCTGGCTCATCTAAGTTGACAGAAGTGAGAAACTTCCCTGCGCAGTGTCAACACCTGTCTCTTGGAAGGAAGGCTGCTTTGGTCTGGGAACTTGACAGGATGAGATAGGAGTTCTGATAGTTGAGTATATTGAGATAGTTGAGTATAGTTGAGATGGCGTATTTCTGCTTAATTCCCTGAGGGAGTTAAGCAGAAATATGGTGTAGTCAATGTCTTGAAGAAGATAATCTCAAGTGGAAGCAACTAGAAGCCAGTCATTGATAAAAGGGAATAGGACAATACCCCGCTGACACAATGCTGCTGCTACCACCACCATGCATTTGGAGAATACACAAGTGTGGCCACAACAACAGACAACACGGACTTGTTTTTGCCCCCCTTTTTTCACAGACTGGAATGGCAGTTTCCCCTCCCCCAGTCTGTACCCTTCTTCCAGAGGGGGTACTTGGAGTGTCGGTCTTTATCAGGATCTTGCCTCTGCTAGAAGAGCACTATTTAAAGATCCCTGCTGAGGCCATAGAACAGGGAGATCTCAGCTGTTTGTCTGTCAAACAAAAGTGGGTACTTTAACCAGTCTGATCTGATAAAATCACCAAGCCCAAACACTAGAAAAGAGTCATAAACCACCAGACAAGCCAAGGTAAGTACAAGGACAATGAAAGACACTCTGGGAAGGCTCCTACTGGTGCTGCTACCACATGAACAAAAAGGAACTGAGGGCTTTGGGGATGGGGGTGGGGTTCCTGCCAAAACACTTGCTATCAAGTCTAGCAGGTTCTGAAAAGCACATTGTGCAGGTGCAGGTGACCCATTTATGTGAATCACAGAGACCACAATGAAGAACCTGTCATCTTCTTAATCTTTTCTTTACAGATTTCTTGTTCCTTATATCATTTTGAAACATATTTGAAATTGTCAGGGGGGACAAGGAATTTTTTTTTCACACGTTTGTTGGTGTTACATCAATCTCAGAATGGCAGTCAGTAAATCTGTCTGCTTTAGCAACAAGCTATAATCCTGGATAAACTAAAACTGATCTCTGCTAATATCAATGGATTAGGATCCGGGGGGGGGGGGATCTTACAAGGTCTGAATTCTTGCCTTTATGATATAATTCTACTTCAAGAAATGCACCAGCATAGCAAAGTTAAAAATGTTTTAAAACACCACTGGTTAATAGAGCAATACTGCACTGGTGGGTCCTCTAAGGCAAAGGGAACAGGAGTTGTTATAGCAAAAGTAGGCCCCCTGCAGGTATGTGATATTTTAACAGAAACAGATGGCAGGTGCAATGTTGTAGATGGAGATTTTAAAAAACCTCATTGTGAGATCATGCTATTTGCCTAACAAAAAATTTGAAAAAAAATTCTACTGGATAAACTGGAGCTGTTTGCTAAGGGATCCATTCTGTTAGGAAGAGACTCTAATGTTATATTTAATGCTAAGTTAGACAGGCCCCCACTAAAAAGAAACACACAAACCCTTGGGAACTTATCCATCTTTATTTTGATGGCCTTACAAAACATATACAGAGGGAAATTCCAACAGGCACGGAATACACCAATCACTCAGAGTTAAATAATGTCTATAGATGAATAGATCACATTTGGGTGTCAAATGATTTAATGGACAAAATCAAAGATATAGCTGTTTGTAGTATCTGGTCTTATGCTAAATCAATAAGCAGGCTTTATGTATGAATCGAGAAAGCTTGTGTGAAAGATTAGTCAGTATGCAGGCAACAGTTTTACTTTTTTGAACACCTCTCACCCCTCCCAGCTCTTTCACACTCACACACCAGACTGTACCAGTCTGCTGGTTACCACTGTTGTGGAAGCCATGAAGTCAAGGAGGATCTATACCGACCTCGCTCTGATGCGTCTCGTGTGGTGAAAACTGGAGACCATCTTGAGTAACTTCTCTCATCTGTCGGTCAGAAGAAAGGCAGCCTTGGACTGGGTGTCCAGGACTGCTCCTATGAATTTGATCTACTGGCAGGGGACAAGGTGAGACTTCTGGTAATTGATCACTAGACTGAGAGCATTAAGAAAATTTATGGTAGAGTTGATATTTTGAAGGAGGTGATCTTGAGAGGGTGTGACTAGGAGCCAAGTGTCGATGTAAAAGAAAAGGATGATGCCTTGTTGGTGTAACACAGCTGCTATCACTGCCATACATTTGGTAAACACCCAGGGAGACATACCGAGACCAGAAGGAAGGACTCAAAAGCAATACATGTTTCTGACTACCACCAAGGAGAGAAACCTCCTGTGTTTGAGGCCTCATGGAAATGTGGAAGAAACATCTTTCAAGTACAATCTCCTCTCTGTATCAATGGTAGGGTGGTAGGATAGAGTCACCACTCTGAACTACTTGGGCTTGATGTAAGAGTTCGCTCCCCAGAAGTCAGGGATGGGGTGTAGGCCCCCGTTCTTCTTGGATACCAGAAAGAGAAGCTGTAGCATAGAGAAGAAAGTAGAACATGTTGTATGGCTCCTTTCTGAAGTATCAGTCTCTTCCTTCAGCACTGGCAATGGATGAGTAACACTGGGGTGGTGGTGGTGTTAGCCTTCAAAATTTTTTGGTGTATCCCCTGACTGTGATGTCGAGAACCCACTTGTCTGATGTGACAGAAGGCCAAAGAAGGTGGTTTTTGCTTAGTCTGTGCCTGAATGGACAATCATGAAGTGGTGCTGAAGCTGACACAACATGGAGATTCAGCAGAGTGGTTTTGAAGATGGTGGAAGTTATTGAGACAGAACTGGTAGCAGACGTGTTGAGAATGGAGGTACGGTCCAAGGGACCATCAAACATGGCACTTTGAACTGTCAGACTGCCTTTTCTTGCATTGCAAAGTCCTGTATCTAGCAGTTGGGAGCCTGCAAGAAGACGGCTGTTGAGGTGTTGCTTGAGAAGATCATTGTCTTGTTGGTATAGGGCTATATGTGTGCTGAATAGGCTGCAAGAAACAACAGTAATGATATCTAGAGGAATACTGCTGTGGCTGAATTCCAAACTTTTTTTTCTGTGGTCCTCATCTTCTGCTTGTATTCCAACTTCTCATCTGTGGATGAGTTAAACAGGTCTGCTTCATTGAATGGAAGATCTTCAACTGTAGCTTTAGCCTGCTAAGACCCAAAGAATGCAACCAAGCTTGGCATCAAAGGGAAACAGCTCCAGCTAGGTCCTTACAACCGAAGTCAGCTATGTGTTGTGCTGTTGTAACCTGCTGGGAGGCAACACAGTGGGCCTCTCCAAACAACATAGTTGCTATCCTCCTATCTTCTTTGGGAAGGCAATCTAGGTAGGTTTCACTTTATTCCAAAAGAATTGCTGGTATGCTTCCATGCATGCGTTATAATTCGAAATCCAAAACAAGAGAGCTGCATTGGAATAAAAGTTCCTACCTAGAGAGTCCAGTTTCTTCCCTTCTTTGTCAGAGGGGTGGAATGTAGCCTCTAGGACTTTCTGACCAGGGCTTCATCAACAATTATAGAGTTCGCTTTGGGATGCTGCACCAGCCATTCTTCTCCCGTATCAACCACTTTATAAAGAGATTCTAACTTCTTCGATGTGGACAGGACCAAAGAGGGAGACTCCCAGGACTTCTTTGAGACATGGACTAAGTAAAGCAAGAGAGGCAATGAGGCTGGTGTAAGTGGCTGGTCCTGAAGTTGAAAAATAGGTTCTGAATGTTCTCCCTTTGGTGCTCCACCTGGATTTTAAGGATCAGGCCATTCATAACATTTGGTCAGCAAAGGACCATACATCATCAGTTGGAGAGATGGGGTCACAATCCGCAACCCATCCCTCATGAAGAGGCTGTGCAGGATCAGATACAACTCTTGAGAAGAAGTAGCTGAAGCCAAAGGAGACAGTGATGGTTGCCAGTAAGTATCAGGCGTGATGGCAATATGCCTGGCTTCTGGGATTGGCTCAGCAGAAGACTGTGTAGTGTCAGTACATGAAACCTGCAGGGTGATGGAGGTAGCAGAAGCATCCCATCTACATCTCTTTTTGGCAAGAGCATTTCATAGAAATGTAGAGTTGGAAGAGACCACACGGGCCATCCAGTCCAACCCCCTGCCATGCAGGAATACCGTCAAAACACTCCCGACAGATGGCCATCCAGCCTCTGCTTAAAAACCTCCGAACAAGGAGACTCCACTACACTCCGAGGCAGCATATTCCAGGACAGCCCTGACTGTCAGGAAGTTCTTCCTGAGGTTCAGGTGGAATCTCCTTTCCTGCAGCTTGAATCCATTGCTCCTTGTCCTGGTCTCTGGAGCGGCAGAAAACAAGCCCTCTCCCTCCTCTACACGGCATCCCTTCAAATATTTAAACATAGCTATCATGTCCCCTCTTAACCTTCTCTTCTGCAGACTAAACATACCCAGCTCTCTAAGTCTATCCTCATAGGGCATGGCTTCCAGGCCCCTCACTATTTTGGTTGCCCTCCTCTGGACCTGCTCCAGCATGACCATGTCCTTCTTGAATTGGACACAGTATTCAAGATGAGGTCTAACTGAAGCAGAGTAGACTGGTACTAGTACCTCCCTCCATCTAGACACCATACTCCTATTGATGCAGCCGAGAATTGCATTGGCTTTCTTGGCTACCGCATCACACTGCTGACTCATCTTCAGCTTGTGGTCTATTAGGACTCTTAAATCCCTTTCACACGTACTGCTATCCAGCCACGTGTCCCCCATCCTATATTTCTGTATTCCATTTTTTCTACCTAAGTGTAGGACCTTACACTTCTCTCTGTTGAATTTCATTTTGTTAGCCTTGGCCCAGCTCTCCAATCTGTCCAGGTCACTTTGAATTTTGATCCTGTCCTCTGGCATATTAGCAACCCCTCCCAATTTGGTGTCATCTGCAAATTTGATGAGCATGCTTTCTATTCCTTCATCCAAGTTGTTGATGAAGATATTGAACAGCACTGGGCCCAGGACAGAACCCTGTGGCACCCCGCTAGTCACTTCTCTCCAGGATGAAAAGCAGCCATTGGTGAGCACCCTTTGGGAACGGTCAGTCAACCAGTTACAGATCCACCTGACAGTAGCCCTGTCCAGCTCACATTTTACTAGCTTCTTTGCAAGAATGTCATGGGGAACTTTGTCAAAGGCCTTACTGAAATCGAGATATGCTACATCCACAGCATTCCCTTCATCTATCAAGCTAGTAACTCTATCATTTAATGCATAGTTAGCATTTAATGATAGTTGCTGAGGCCATAAAACAGACAGACAAAACTGTAAGTTGTTCAACAGACAATGAGTGAAGACCGAAGACCAAGAATCAGATACCAAAGCTAAAATACTAAACAACTTGAAAAAACGTAAATATGAGCCGAAAAATCGGAAACCGTTAACCATAGACTGTGAGGAAAAGCTCTGAAGAAAGCCCCTAATGGTGCTACTGGCACAGGGGACAAAAAAGAAGGGTTTTAGCAGGAAGGTGCCTCAGGGGACAGAGCAGGGTTCCCACCAAAACCCTTGTTCCAGAGTGTTCTGAAGGTTCTGAACAGTGCACTTGCCCCATTTGTGTGAGCCACAGAGATAATGAAGAATCAAAATTATTCACAATTCTGTTAGATGGGGCAAGAGGAGCACCAGTTTGTCCTTGGATGATTAAAAGTGTTTTTTTCAGGTACAGTGGCCCTCTTTGGTTTACTGGAAAAAAAAATGGATTGTGCAACCCCTTTTGTTAATCTCAGAAATGATTATACTAACTCAAAGGCCTACGTTTATGCCAACTGTGGGGACTCAAAGGTATTTCAAATGGAAAGGGGCACCAGGCAGGGATGTCAACTATCACTCTTATTTGCTCTGCTTTAAAGATGCTAGCTACATATATTAGATTATCCTCACTGAGTGTAGGAATTCAGCTCAATGGTAAAGAGCATAAATTGAACCTCGTAGATGACTTTTTTTTTGCAAAATCCCACTATTGCTATAGTTGAACTAAAACACATTTTAAATTTTTTTTTACCACAATGAAAGGATTTAAAATTGATTATATGAAATCCAGATTATTCTGCATAAATATTCTCTTTTCAGAATATTTTCAGATGAAGAACAAGATTCTTTGCAATGCCAGTTTTAAATATTTAGGGATCCAGATCACTAAATGCCCAGCCCAACTTTTTTACAGAAATCATAAACCAATTATACAGTGGATAAAACTCATGCTAAAGTAATAGTTGGCTTTACATCTGTCTACTTTAGGACAGATTGCATTAATAAAAAACTCTGCTTTACCTAAAATTCTTTTTTTTTTTTAATGACAAAAGACGTTAAGAACAAGTAAAAACCTTAGATTTCTGGTCAGTATTAGATACTTGCCAAGGTGATCGTAAAAAGATCTTAGTTTTTTCATCTCAGATTAAGCAAAATCATACAATTAATTAAAATGATGGTTCAGTTCACTGGACTAATATGGAAGGAGGGACACAAGTTTTGAATTAGAAACTGATGTCGATGGACGAATATTCTACCCAAAAAAATCTCATCCTTTGTAACAAATCCATACACGAAAAAGACTATTTTATGATGGAGAAAATGAGCTATTTTTCCTCAGCCCTCATCCATAAGATGTCTCTTTCCATGGGTTTGAGGCCAGACACTCAAAGCCTAGCACAGTACCAGAAAGCACACAAACAGATCGTTTATCTATCAAAGATTTATTTGATGGATCATACATTAAAACAAGTGTTACTGAAGATGGAATTGCCTAATACTAATATTACTTGGCTGGATTTGGTAAGACTGAATCATATAGCAAATGATAGGGTAAAATGGTAGTGGCCTCCAGCACAACTATCAGAATTTGAGTTGATTTGTACTATTTCCCAACTAGTAACAAGGGATCTCATTTCCAAAATCTATAATTTATTAAATACAGTGAACAACACATGAACTAAGGCATCCTGGGAAACAGATGAAATTTGAGGCTATTCCAGATGAGACTTGTTATGGACTAATCCTTTATTTTTATTTCATCTCTGCAAATATGAGGAAAAGTCTGTTAATATAGAGATGGCATTACTTTCCCTCAAAACTTTACTATGGAAAGATGTTCACCTGACTTGTTGGAAGGGATGCGGGGAATGAAGCATGCTCGTACACATATGACTGGATTGCCCAAAAGTGAAAGTATTCTGGAACATTGTATTACAAAAGAAAAGACTGTAAGAAGAGGCTAATTGTTCTTTTTTTCTGGATAGTAGTGCATTGTTATACAACAAATATTTACTTCACAACTTCTGTTTGTTGCACATAAGCAAATCACCCAAAATTGGACATAGGCAATCAATGTGAACATTTTACATATGGTTCCAAGGAGTTTTGGACTTGACACTGTATGAGAAACTGACCATGAACATAAGGTATGTCAAAGGAGAAACCAATGAGAACAAGATTGTTGAAAATGTTTTCAATTTATTGACTATTTAAACAAGGATTGACTTTGTACAATCCTACTACACCAGTAGGAATTTTGGAAACATAACAACATAATTACACTAGACTTATGAGAGAACCTTTAAAGATACTCCTGACCAGCTGGACTTCTGGCAGAATCTTTAAAATGCATTTGTAATGCCTATGTGTCACTACTTACTTTATAGACCCATAAGCTGTCAATATTGATGTTCTAAGATGTTTTCAGTAAAATCAAAACTTTCACAATTAGAAAAAAAAAAGAAAAAAAAAAGAAATGGACTAAAAAACTTGTGTAAGAATGTCCTTAGCTGAAGTTGCATGTGGTGATTTACATGAACATTAAAAATTCATAAATAGATACTTGACAGCCTAAATTGAGAGACAGAAATGACCATCTGCTTTACTTATACCTTGTATTAATGTCATTTAATTCTTCTGTTCCAATGTAAAACAGAAAACTTCCTATTCAATGTAGAAAGTTTCTTCTGTCTTCCAGATTTCACGGTGGAAAACCAAGAAATCATTTTCCATATCCAGAAGAACTAATCTCTCCTTCAAACCATATAACTTCTGATGTTCTCCATGAGTGGAGGCTAACATAAAACGACCAGGATGGATTGGAATTAAATTCCAGTTAAGAAAATTTGAGACAATAAACTTGGCTACATAGCCCTTGGTTTCAGAGAGATTGCAGGCACTGATTTACAGCATACTGACTCCATGACTTCACATTCTGGAAAAAACTGCCTTTTTTATCTCAAAATAAAACACTCTCAAACATATCCTCAGTAAGTTGAGTGTTACGTTTATAAGTAGGAACAGCAAGTGTTGACCTTTCAAAGGATTTATAACTTTTGATTTATATTAAACATGAAGACTTTTCAAGACTTCTACTAAATTTCAGAAATCATCAACACTGTTGCTTGTTTACAACAGATTGGGTGTGGTCGGAGTCTTCTTTCTCTAGATCTCCCCTCAGTAGCTTCCACTTCAGCTGCCTTTGATTTTTAATTCATTTCAGTCAAAGCCTGAGCAAACGCATGAATATCAACATCTAGGGGAAAAGAAAATTAATGCCAGTTCAATGTTGGTTTAAAATAAAATAACATAAATTAGTAAAAAAATATCATTAAATGCTGAAGTTAGTTTTGTCCATGCCATCTTACTTTCAATTGCTATGTACTATGAAGGCTGGACAGTGAAGAAATCTGATAGGAAGAAAATTTGAAATGTGGTGCTGCAGAAATCTTCTAGGGAGCCTGTGCACTGCTAAAAACACAAATAAATGGATCCTAGTGCAAATGAAGCCTAAACTGTCCCTAGAAACCAAGAAGACTAAACTGAGACTGTCATACTTTGGACGTATCATGAGAAGACATGACTCACTAGAAATAACAATAATGTTTGGGAAGGTAGAAAGAAGTAGTAAAAGAGATAGACTACATTACAGATGGATGGACTCAATGAAGGAAGCCATGGTCCTGAATCTAGAAGAGCTAAGCAGTGTTGTTGATGACAGACTGGCTTGGAGGTCTGTCACTCATAGGCTACCATAAGTTAAAGTCGACAACAGTTAACAAAACAAATTCCAGAACAAACTGTGCAAATAAATGTAAGAAAAGCAGTTGGCGAGTTTTTTGATCCACAGGGCTACATGTGGACAGCCACATGGATGGGATTCTTGAAGGATACTTCCACCTACCAGCAACTGAGGTGGGATTAGGGTTTTCCTACATTTAGCAGTTGCATGTAGGTATTTACAATTTTGAAGCCTATAAAGAGTAACTACGCAATAGCAGACAAATACTTCCACCCCATGTATAGTTCCAACTTTCTTTCTTTCCAGTCTCTTAATGCTCCATTCAACCAGGAAGAAAGTAAATACAATTGTAAGATAAAATGCATTTTACATGAAAATTCACTGCTGACACTGCTACACTACACTGTATTTCCCAAAGTAACTTTTTGAATGTACAGAAAAATGTACAGAAAAAACTAATGCATGTTTCCCAAGATTTTTGCAACTTCTTTCCTTTCATCTAATTATCTAAATAGCCAGCCAATAACTGCAAATTTATTGCTTGAGATTCTAACAGTTTAACTGAGCATACAAATAGCCACCATATATTCTTATTCATAATACAATCTAGTAATTCATATGTAACTGCCCAAATACCTGCACATATTTCCTTAATCCTCACTTGCTAACAATCATCTGTTGTGTCCAGAAAGAAATTGGCTATTGTGACACTGATAATGCTGGATTCTCTTTTTCTGTTCTTGGTACCTAGCCTATGGTGAGTCATACTGCACCTTAGAGAGGGCTGATCATGTGCAGTCCTCTCTAAGGCGGGCAATCTATGTTCAATGCCATGATCCAGTTTCCTTTGTATTAACCTAATCAAGATCTGAAGATGAAAGAATTCATGCACTTACTTTGAAGGTCTGGATAATGGGGTAGCAGCTCTTGAAGCATGCTTGCCAATGTAGCTGCATCTTTTCCTTGAAGTTGGCTCACAATATCAGCAGTAAGGCCGCACATTGCATTATGCACTTCTGTATTCTGCTGCTGGTACAGAGGGTCTCCAGAAAAGGAGGAGTACGATCCCGGATCATCATCATCAAGGTCAGATTTTGAGTAGTCAGTCTGTTGCACCCAGTCAGGTCCTTTACTTTCAGAAGAAAAGGAAGAATCAGGCATCTGATTTTTATTATCAGGCCCACGATGATACCATGATGAGTAAGTTGTCTGGTATCTTCTTGGAGGAGGGTATGAGACAGGAGTAAGAGAACATGTTCTTGAGTCATGTGAATTCCTAAAACTGCCCAGTTTTTTTAGCTTACTCTCTGCCATTTGTTCAATGGGTATTTGACTTCCATCTCCTTGGAAGTCAAGTATTTCATCTTCCATCTCCTCTATGCAACTGCTCTGGGATGTTCTGAAGTAGACAGACTTTTCTCTAGCCGGTGTTAAATGGGAATAAGCAGAAGCAGATTGGCTGAATTGCTTCATCGACTCAATTCCAGTACCAAAGCCTCCTGGCTGAAGTGCAAATGAATTCTCAAGAGCAGGCACTGTTGCAAGATCTTCACAACTCAGGTCATAGGAAGAAGCTTTCCCCCTCCTTTGGTAAGTGTATGAGTTAGTAGGGGTGGATGAAGTGCTTGGTGCATGCTGTAGCAGTGACTGTAATTGTGCAAGTTCATTAGTCAGGAATGCATGACTCCAACTGTTTCCTAGGGGAAAAAACAGAAATGAAATAATACAAAGATTGAAAGGCTACTACTATAGATCATATTCACTGACGCTCTTCCAGAATCCCTGGAAGGTACAAACTTGTATCTTCCAAAAGGACTGAGCTGGGCACAACTTCTGTTAAAATGCGATAATTCTGTTTCCGTAAGAATTTACACTGGACATGCCTCCTCTGATCCACTTCAATGGAAGCAATTAAAACGAAATGTAGGAGAGTTTGCATTGATTTTTCTTGACGCGGAAAAGGCCTGTGATAATGTCTCTTGGTTATTTATACAAGTGATATTGAATGAATATAACTCAGGGGAGGATTTTTGTAAATGGATTGATAAGATTTATCAGAATCAATCTGCAAAACTGTTAATAAATAGGCACACATCAGCAAGCTTCTCCACAACAAAAGGGGTGAGACAAGGATGTTTGCTGCCTCCACTAATTTTTATTGAGGTTTTGGAAATTTTGTTAAATAAGATAAATGAGGACTCAGAGATACAAGGTCTGAGAGTTAAGAAAAGAGAATTGAAATTAAGAGCCTTCACCGATGATGTGGTCATCCTTCTAGAAGACCCGAAGGATTCAATCTCAAAATTGTTGGAAATCTTACAAGGATTTGGTCAGGTGACAGGATACAGAATCAATAAAGAGAAGACAGTAATAATGACAATGAACATGACGAAAAAGCAGCAAATGGAATTGGAAAAAATATCGGAATGCCAATTAACTAACAAAATTAAATATTTAGGAATAACTATTACAAAGAAAAATCAAGAATTATTTGGAAATAATTATCAAAGAATATGGAAGGATATTAGAAGGGACATGCAAAAGTGGACTATATTAAACTTATCACTTCTAGAAAGAATTAATGCTTTTAAAATGTCTCTGCTACCTAAATTTATGTTTCTTTTCCAAAATCTACCAATAATTCAAAATGGAAGAGTGTTTAAAGAATGGAAAAATGAGCTTTAAAAATTTATTTGGTTAGACAAAAAACTAAGAATAAGATTTAAAGTATTACAGGATGCAAAAGAGAGAGGAGGGTTTGAAGTGCCCTCCTTGAAGATGTATTATTATGTAAGTTGTTTAGATTGGATTAAAGATTGGATTATATTAGAGAAATCTACTTGAAAAGATCTGGAAGAAACTGATAACAGATTTGGATGGCATGATGGCATGACTACTTATGTTATAATAAAATAGCGGTGAACAAAGATTTTAATAATCATTGCATCTGGAAAACTTTATTAAAGATCTGGCTCCAAATAAAACAGAAATATTACATAAAACTCCCAACTTGGACATCCCTTCAAGAAGCTTATAAGATTGCACCGGCGAAACAAGGAAAGCTTTTGACTTATCAAGATATAATAAAATGGGAAAGAGACAATCCTAAAAATGAAGTCAATAGAAGAGTTAAAAGCTGAAGGTCATGAGCTAAACTGGTTCCCTTGGCGCCAGTTGAAAGAAACGTACAAAATGGACGAAAAATTATATGGATTTGAAAGATAAGAAAATGAACTAGATCACCTGTTGAAGGAACACCAGAATAAGAGAATCTTACAATTATTATTAAAAAGGGACTTTGAATTTGAGTCAATAAAAGAGTCAGTGATTAAATGGGCCCAAAACATAGGTCATCCAATTGAGTTACAGACACGGGAAAAAGTATGGAAAATAGACATAAAATTCACTCCAAATTTAAATTTAAGAGAAAATTATTATAAAATGTTACACAGGTGGTATATGACTCCAGAAGGACTTCAAAAAATAACCAAAAACAGAGATGCAAAGTGCTGGAAATGTGAGGAAAAGGTGGGGACTTTTTTTCATATGTGCTGGACTTGTTCTAAGGTTAAGAAATTTTGGAAGGGAATTCATGATGAAATTCAAAAAATTTCCAAAGTTAATTTTGAAATGGTACCAGAATTTTATTTATTGAATATATTAGGCCAGAAACGGGAGCTTAGAAAACAACAGAAGATATTATTGTATTTGATTACAGCAGCACGGCTGACATATGCACAACACCGGAAAGATAAAACAGATATTCAATTAGATGAATGGAAAATAAAAATTTTAGACATGATAGAGACTGAAAAATTAGCTAACTCCCTTAAGAACAAAATTCTGAAAGAGAATGGAAAAGGGTAATGCTTTGGCTAAATTTGTAAATGTCTGTGGATTGAGTATACTGGTATTTGATAAGATATGTATAAAGGAGAAGACAGATTCAACTGGAAACTTTTGATATACAGAAGTGGTGGGGGGGAACAGAATTATAATAATGATAAACATATTTGTGTCTATATATGCTTTTATGTATTTTCAGTTAAAAAAAAACATAAATGTAGGAGAGTTACTGTATTTGCTGGCATATAAGACGCACCGGAGTATAAGACACATCCCATTTATGCAATGGCAATTATTATTTGTGGATGTATAAGACACACCAGTGTATAAGATGCACCCCATTTTCAAACAGTATTTTTTTGGGGAAAAAAGTCTTATACACCAGTAAATATAGTAGAAGTCTCCAGTGGAGTTTGACTTGAAGTGAGGACAGAAGGCCACAACAGTTAGGTTGTAAGGATTTAGTTGGGAGTGTGTATCTTAATGACATGCTTTAGAGTAGGTAGGATGGTTACGAGGCAAAAGTCTAACAAAAGAAAAATGGTTATGAAACCTGAGACACATAAAACATGATATATGAATAACCAAATCTGTGATTCAGCTGAAGAAGACCAATTTAAACTGTTTACTTAAACCATTTTTTCCCATTTATTACTGAAGTCTTCCCTACAGCAAAGTACATACTAATTATATCTTTTAGAATGATGGAAACATATTACCTATAAATCAGAAAAAATTAATATGATTTTTAAAACATCACTTACTCTTATCCAGCCTGATTTGTGGAATATATAACACGAAAGCACAGACTGAAAACTTAAGATATCCACATAAAATATATTGATAGAAAATATAGAAAACTGAAAATATCCATAGTTCAAATCAAAACATCATATCACAATTCAAATCAAAATTACACTACAATTTCATTTAGAGAACTCTGTTTCTCCAAGTTCTAGTCTTAAAACAGATATGATAGATCAAATGTTTGTGTAGTCCTCCATGACTGCCAGGCATCTGTGTTTGTAAGGTGAGCAGAGGGAAGAATGTAGTGGAAAAGGTTCTTTTTCTTGGAGGAAGAGAGCTGTCTTGATTTAGTCCTACAAAGAAGACCACAGATACCACTTTGACAGGGTTAATGTTAAACAAATCTATTACCAAATTAAAAAACTTGAATGAATTGTGATATAGCTAAACCTGTATCTCATTTAGTTTCATCTAGAAAAAAATACTACAAATCTTCAAATGCAAGCAATGAAGCAAACTAGTATTCAAACATTTTCTCCCCATTACAGTTATACTAAAGACATCTCAAAATACCTGGAAGATCTTTGTAGCATTCAGATGGCTTGTTGGATTTATGCTGCTTGGTGTTTCTTATTCCTTGTTTCATCAATGACGGAAGCCTTTTAATATGGTTGAGCTACAAAGGAAAAAAAAAGGCTTACTGCCTACGTGAGTTCTCCCCCTTGCAAAACATGGATGGTTTCATAAGCAGATTCCTCTGAGGAAGAAAGATGGATGTCTCTGGGGAATCTCCATGTATCTCCATGTATTTCACTGTTTATCATTTTAAAGTCAATCTGCCTAATACACAATTTGATAGAGAGAGCACAAGACAATTAACTTAGCCATCCACAAGAAGTACCCCCAAAATAACAGCATACACTTTTAGAGTTCCATATTTCAAAATCGCCAATTTTTGTCTGTCCTTCGGATCTACAGATCATTAACTTTTAGTAGTTTGGGGATAGGATAATAATGCCATTTATTTCACTCGTGTGTTAGAAGGCGTGTTTCAAGAAATGTCAAAATAAAAAAAATATGGATGTAAACAATCCACTTTTGTTTAAAGCAGCTTGATCTTTTGGCTGATGAAGCAAACTCAAAAAAAAAAAATAACAGAAAAAGACTGATTGCTTAGAAGTATTGTTGGTAACTAATGTCAAGTTAACTTTGAGTTATGGTGACCCTATGAATGAGAGACCTCCAAGTGACCCTATCATCAACAGCCCTGTTCAGGTCTTGCAGATTCAGCACAGAGGATTCTTTGAGTCAATCCATCTATATCTTCTTCTTTTCCTACTGCTTTCTACCTTCCCAAGCATCATTGTCTTTTCTAGTGAGTCATGTCTTCTCATGATATGTTCAAAGTACAACAGTCTCAGTTTAGTATCTTGGCTTCTAGGGTGAGTTCAGGCTTAATGTGCTCTATGAACTATTTGTCTTTTTAGTAGTCCACGGTATCCATAGAACTCTGCTCCAGCACCACATTTCAAATGAGTTTTCTTCCTACCAGCTTTCCTCACTGTCAAACTTTCACAACCATATATAGAAACTGGTAATCATTCCAGGTCTTCGCTGTTTTCTGCTCGAAGTATGGTATCATCTGTATATTTTAAACTGTTGATATTCCTCCTTTCAGTTTTCACATCTCCTTCCTCCGAGTCTAGTCCTGCTTTATGCATACGTTCAGCATACAAGTTAAACATCTAGGGTGATAAAATGCAGCCTTACCTAACCTCTTTGCCAACTGGAAACCATCTTGTTCCTCTGTATTCTGTCCTGACGGTGGCCTTATCCTGAGTAAAGATTACACATCAAGACAATCAAATGTCGTGGCACACTTATTTCTTTAAAAATGATCCATAATTTTTTATGATCTACACAATCAAAAGCTTTGTTATAATCCATAAGTTTTTCATGCACTCAATTACCCAGTATCTCTTTGCAACAGGATCCCTAGCACCTCTTTCTTTCCTGAACCCAAGCTTCAACATCTTGCATTTCTTGCTCCAGGTTGGAGAAGTCGTAAAATTCGGAGCAACATTTTACTTGCATGGAATATTAATGCAATGGTCCTGTGGTTACTGCGATCACTGGTATCCTCTTTCCTGGGGTCTGGGATGTATATTGTTTCCAATCTGTGGACCACTCTTTTGTTTTCCTTATTGGGTGACAGATTTTAGTTAGAATTAGAGTAGATTATGTCTCTGTAGCCTGAAGCAACTCAATTGGTATGCAATCTGTTCTTGCTGATTCAAGTGCTCTGAATGCAGTTTTCACTTCACTCTCTAAAGTTGGAGGATCATCCTCAAAATAGCTCTTCATTGAATGAAACTGATATCCCTTTATCTCATTTATACAGTTCTTCTGTGTATTGTTTCCTTCATCTTTTTAGTTCTACTTGGTCATGTAATGTTTTTTTCCTGTTCATCACAGAGCAGTCTCACTCTTGGTTTAAATTTCTCCGATCTTGTGGAAGAGGTGTCTTTGTTCTTTCCTTTTTGCTGTCATCTTTTATTTCTTGGCATTATTATAGTAGTTCTCTTTGTCCCTCCACACAAGTTGCTGAACAGTTGTGTTCAGAATTCTGACCCTATTTCTGTCACCTTTTACGTTTGCTTTTCATTCCTTAACTGCTTGAAAAGTTTCATCTATCATTCATTGAGGGCTTCTCTTTCTTTTTGTCTGCAAAATGTCTTTGCATTCCTCCCTGACAGTGTACATGGCTTCAGTCCAGAGTTATTCTGCTTCTGACTAGTTAGGCTTAATAGTGCCATCTTTTTTTCTTTACATTAATTATAAATTTCAAAAGTATATTCTTCTGGTCGTATTTTGGAACAATCGTTGGTTCAGTGTTCTTCTTCAGTTTTACTCTGACTTTTGATGATAGAAGTTCATGGTCTGTGTCACAGCCTGCTCCTGTTCTTGTTTTTGCAGAGAATGGAGCTTCTTCATCTTCTGCTTCCAATTATGTGTTCTATTTGATTTCTGAATTGGCAATCAGCCAATGTCTATGTATACAGTTGCTTCTTTGGTTGTTGAAGAATGTGTTTGTGATGAACAAACAAAATTCAGTCAGTCACTCTCCCGCTTCATTTCTTGATCCTAGGCCAATCTCTCCCATAGTCTTTGACTCTGCTGTTTCCTACTTTTGCATTCCAATCACCTAAGATTAAAAAAGTCCTGTTTTGGTATGTGATCAGTTTCCTCCTGAATTCCAGCATAGAATCATTCAATATCTTTTTCCTCTGCCTATTTAGCTGGAGCATAAACATGGATTATGCATATATTGATGGGATTTCACTAAAATCTTATTGATATTATTCAGCCAGTTTCATTATATCGTTTGGCTACTTTTGCTACATCTTTCCTCACTATTAATGCCACCCTATTTCTTCTTAGATTTTTATTTCCCGAGTAATCTCCTGTGATTATCTAATTCAAAATGTCTCATTCCAATCCACTTCAGCTCACTTACCCCAAGCATTGCTATGTTTTTTCTCCTGTTTTTCTATGACTAGCTTCCCCTGATTCATGTTTCTCATATTCCATGTGCCTATAATATGTGTTGTATAACTCTCAACTGTCCTTTTGCTTCTGAGCACAACAGCTGAACATCCTTTTGACTTGTGTGCAGTTACGACATTAGCCACAGCACTACTCTTAGGTGTCCTCTATTGTACCACAGTGGATCGCTGAGTGCTATCCAACCTGGAAGTTTAATCTTCTGGCACTATCTCTTCTTCATTTTGGATTGTTTCATCACAGGGTTTTTGTGGTAACAAAAACCCTATGATGCCTCCTTCTCCACTGTACTAACAAGTATTATCAATGCCGCTTCCTGTTGTCTCTGAAAGATCCTCAGCCAGTGTCACTTCCCATTACTGCTGCTGTCCAGTATTTGTTTGACACATTTAGCCTGGCTCCTTAGCTAAAGCCTGTCTGACATGGGAGACCTTACCAGAAGCAGTGCTGCCATCAGCATAGCCTCTTGTCTCACAGGAGTACACAATCTCGCTACAGTGGAAAGGTAGTGTCATTGGTGGGTTATAAATACATCAAAACTAAATTAATTCTAAACAGAAAATTATGAGGGCATAAATAACCTTAAGGCACTGGATCCTGTCTGATCTTGGAAGCTAAGCAGTGTCAGCTCTGGTTAGTACCTGGATCGGAGACATCAATGAATACCAGATGCTATAGGCCAGATTTAAGAGGAAGGAACTGGCAAACCACCTCTGAGTAGTCCTTGCCTAAGAAAACCTTATGAAATTCAGGGAGTTGCCGTAAGTTAACAAGCAACTTGAAGATACACATGCACACACAGAGAAAATTATGTTTTATGGAAATGAATGATTTTTACAACTTCAGTGCAAAACTCTTCTTCAGTGACTGTACTTTCATAAAGTTGGAGCAACTCAATTATTCATGCTGTAAGTTCCATCTTCATGCTTTATGTCTTCTACAATGGATTAGAACTGTTTATTGACATCCAAATCTTCAGGCTGCTCCTTACAGAACTCTGTACTGATTTAGGCACAGCATTCATGAAACTTGGCTTTTGGCATTTTTTTTTATTATTATATTATTATTTATTTATATTACTATATTTATTTGTATCCTGCCTTCCTCTTAAAACTGGGATTCAAAGTAAGCTATAAAACGATGCTGTTTATTCAATTTATTATTGACTTATGTAGTAATTTAGAAAGTATCACAAGGTAGGAAAAAAGAAGTGATTGCTCTGAAGGACTGGTCACCTACACTTCCCCTAAGTGTCAACCAATCCACGTTGGTTAATTACAGAAATTTATACCTTCTGAGAGTCAAATGGAGATTTATTTGACCGTGTATGTGTTGTATTTTGCTTCTGTGGTAGCTTTTATTCTCTTTGCCAGTTAGCTGTAGACTTAGACCACAGAGTTTGAAGGGACCACAAGAGCCATCTATTAAAACCACCCACCATGTAGGAATTCACAATTAAAGCACTCCTGAAAAGATGCCCATCCAACCTGTGTTTAAAGACCTCCAAAGATGAAGAGTCCAGCACCTCCTAAGATTCTCTCTTCCACTGCTGAATAGCTCTTACAGTAAATAAAATTCTACCTAATGCTTAAGTGGATTTTTTTCTTGTAATTAATGTCCTAGTCTCAGGAGCAGCAGAGATGATACTTTTAAAAAGGCTTTATATAGTTTTCTTAATTAACTTGCCAGTATTGCTATTTATCTGTAACTGTTCAGTTTTTTAACTGTTATGATTATTGCTATTCATCTGACACAATGGAAGCCACTTTGGGCATAAGCTAATGGAAAAGTAGCACATCGACAAGTGAATGAATAAGTCTAATTAACAATGGATATGTAAAGAAGAGAGCAAGTTTTACAGTTCTCTCCTCTATGTATTATTTTAAATGTTTAAACCTTTCCTTGCAGGAACTGAAGAGTCAGAAAACTTTGCTGAGTCAATCATACGGAATCTATCAGTAGGACTTCTTTACTCATTACTTTTCAAATATAAAATAATTAAGCAAATAAGCCTGTGGGAGATTAATTATGTAATTTATTTCTCAAGAGATTATTCATATGATTAACAGCAAAGATGGCCTAAATTCTTTTTTCAGATACCAACTTTATATAAGAATTGCTGCTATTTATACAGAGATTTTACACAGTTTGTCATGCAGAACCATTCTCACACACCCATTCAGTTTCTTGTATTTTGTTGTGTTACTTCTGGAATCAAACTGAACTTTATTGCCCTTATCACTGCAACACTACCAAGCAGGGACAAATTAAAACCTCACCATTCCTTCAGTTTTTGTTTAATCCAAATTATAGTTGGGTGAAAATTTCTGTAAGTAATTGACCCAAACTTTTGGTTATTAGAACCCCCAGATAACTGAAATCCAGAGTGACACATTATCTCACCTGAGCTCTGTTGGAGTAATAACTGTTTGTGGGGGTACATGTTGACATCTGCCAAGTGTTGATGCAGACGGACGAATACTTATGAAAACAAGAAGTGCCAGTTTGTTTTTGTTTACTTAAATTTTGTGCCACAACACATATATTCCTCATTTTCACACTGGTGAGTATCTTGTGTATATCAACTGGTAGCAATCCTAATTAAATTTATTTCAGTTCAAAAGTGTAACGGAACAAAATGTAGTAAAGTTGGGGGGAGGAGTGAATACTTCTGCAAGACACTGTGGAGACAATTAGTGAAATCCAGTAGTGAAACATGCATGTGACACAACATGATTTAATTTACTTACAGTTGCTTTCTTTTCACAGAAGGCCTTCAGAGCTTCTGACAAAGACTGTGCAATGGTTATTACCAGGGCTGCTTCTTCATCTGATGTTATCTCAAAGTTTTCCTGTCAAAGTTTAAAAGAAACAATTAAGAAATAAATGTTGATATAGTAAAACCCACGTCTACACTGAATTTCTACAAAGCACTTGTTCTTCCTACAGTCAGTTCTGCACTTATCACTAAGATTATTTTGTGATTAGCCATGCCTTGACAATAATCATTTTATGGTAAAGTCCACACTTTCTTAAAAAAAATATGTGTCCATTACCCCTCAAAGGTTGGCCACTCCTACTTTACCATATATTCCAGCGCTTTCTCTCTACGAACTGGATCATTCTGTAAGAGAATAAGACTCCAAATGAATATAACAGTTTTAAAAGCACATAATCAAAATGACCAAGGCTATGATCTAGACAATCCTTTCATTTCCAGAAGGGCTAGTGACCTACCAGAGGTGGGGGGCTGGAGGAGATATAGTCTGTTTGACAGTCTGGATACAAGCAGTAAAGAGCTTTGTAGATCATTTTCCATAGGTAAGGATCTAGTACACCACCAAATCCCCCCAGCCAGCCCAAAAAGGTCTCCAGTGATCACCTCCCACCAAAGCCCTGCCCATTCAAAGACAGGAAGGATGAAAGGGAATTGGACTGAGTCAGCTCATCAAGGAGTTGCTCCTCTAAACACTCATTCACTGGGCTTCTCCCTGGCCACCTCTCCTCCCAGGAATGGTAAAGGGATATGAGTTATTTCAGAGCCAGTGTGGTGTAGTGGCTTGAGTGATAGACTACAACACTGGTCATCTCTGACTTATGGTGACCCTAAAGTGAACTTATTATTATGGGGTTTCTGAGGCTGAGTGCATGTGATGCACTCAAGGTCACCCAATGTATTTCCATGGCCAAGTGGGGAATCAAACCCTGTAAAGAACCCTGGTCTCCACGGTGGTAGTCCAATGCTCAGACCACGACACCATGCTAACTCTAAACGTAGCTATGCAAGAGTGGAATTCCAGACTTAGAAGCAAAAAGTAATTAACCAATAATAAGAATTTACCCAAGGCGGGGCTAGAAGAGCAAAAAAGAGACATGTGCTTCATGTGTTTCATCCACTAGACACTCCACAATTTGGCTTCTATTAATAAAATTCATATAACTAGCTTTACTAATATGAGAATTAAGATGTTTTTCTTTTGTTTTTATGTCTTTTGATTAGAGCAGACACAAATTTGAAGAAAACCAATTTTTATACTTTCAAAGGAAGTTCAACCATCTTTCACCTCAACATGCCTTGCTATAACTCAAGGCTGGATAGCTTATGACTCTCCAGATGTTGTTCGGAGTATAACTATCACTATTCCTCAACAATCAGTATCCTGGATAGGGTTGATGGGGTAGGCCAAAAAAACATTTGAGGAGCCGCAAGTTGCCCATGCCATTAACAATGAAGAACTTTTGTTGTTTTATACCAACTAGTCTGATATAATTCTGCAAAACATCTCCCTCACTCCACATTATAACTGAAACAATAGCAGAGTTGAACTTTCCTACCACGTCCACCAAAAGGCTCCCCTCCTCTCCATACTCTTTTCTTCTCTAACTTCTAGCCTTAAAAAAGTGCAGTAAATTTTGAAAGCTAATTCATTTCTTTTGACACTTCAGTCCAAATGTTATTGTTCTTTCTGTATAATAATTTTTTGACCTCCCACCATATACAGATCAGAGACCCCAGGTAATGAAAAGAGATGTTTGTTGCAACTCAGCATTTCAGAGCACTTTTTAAAAATGTTTTCAGCAATGATTGAAAGAGAAGAATATACTATTCATCATTTCATGTTACCCTTTGATTGGAAAGATTTGAAAACAGAAAACAGAATATTCAACCTGCTGAAGGAACAACGAAAGCAACACAGCCTTCCAGTTCACATCCCAAATCGCCATAATCATTCTGAAAGTAATCTTTTGAGACTGCATTCTGCTTTGTATAAGGCATATACATAAAGCACCACTACTGTTTTAAGATTAAGGCCATTTCCACATGGTGTCACTAAAACACGATACCTGCAGACTGTAGTCATTACAGGGGCCACAATTTCACACAATGTCGTCGCCATCCAGTAGCTGGCCAGTTCGCATCACTCGAACACCATATTTCAACCAGGAAACATTTCTGGAGTTGAAATAATACTGCATTCTAGCCATGCTTGTGGATGGGCTGGCTACTGGATGGTGGCAACGTCATGAGGAATCACGACCCCTGAAACAACTATGACCCGCAGGTATTGCGTTTTAGCAACATCATGCAGAAATGGCCTTATTGTTTAAAAAGACTATTTATTCAAGATTACTGGAATATACAAAAACAAATCAGCCATCATATCTAAATTAAAAAGTGTAATAAACACATACCTCAGGTTTATAACCACTAGAAAACCTAAAATAAGAGATAAAAATATACTAAGGTAAAAAGAAGAACCAGAACAGAATATCTCTCCTACTTAGGAAAGTATCTATTAATAAAGCGTATCAGCAACTACAAGTGCCACACAGAAAAAATGATAGAAATATATGTTCCCAGTTAAGATTCAAAATGTTCTAGGTATAAGAGATACTACTAGTACTTTAGAATCAAAGTAATTCAACCAAGAACACCTATCATTTAAAATTTAATGAGACAGTCAAAAGATCTAATTCAAACAATCCAAAAAGGAATTAACTAATTTAGCAAATTGTAAACAATTTTTTTCATTATATGGGTCACTCATCAAGTGTTAACAGACATATGATCAACCAAAGCATTCTCTACTACAGGAGCAGGCAAAGGATAGGGCACTGGCTGCATACACCCCGCCCCCAGGGCTGTTCTTCCTTCAAAGTGTCTCAAAATGACCTCTAGGATGTCATTTCCATCATGTTTGGAGGTCGCCTGCCCCCCCCCGGAGTAAAAAAAAATGTCTTAAAATGGTCTTTACAGGATGTGGTAAGCATCTTCACCATGTTTTGGGGGGTCCCAGGGCCAATTTATGCTCAGAAGATGCCTTTTTTTGAAATTGGTAGTGAACAGGAAGTCAATTATGCTCTCTTCCTCTTATAAGAAAAGGGGTGTCTTTCGGGCCTAAGATGGCTGAGGAAGGCCCCAAAATATGATAATGCCACCCAAAGAGTGTTTGCAGGCAACTGAGGGCAAAAAATTAGCAGTTGCGGTGGGGGGGGTACAACCTTCCAAGTTCTCCTGGGGAGCTAATGTGGCTCCCCAGCCTTCCACAGTTGCTCACGCCTGCTCTATTACATATATTCCAAGTATCACTACACAGGGTTTTAAATACACAAAAAAGGAACAAAAGGTGACAGACACATGGACTGTTTCCCATTACATATCCAGGTAGCTTGCCACCTGCCTCATGTCATAATTGAACAAGGTATTGTTTAAATGTTAGCATTATGGTTTATAGAGAAACATACTCCAGGTGTGAACAGAAGAGAGAAATCATAGTTGGTCCTGTTCCAATTAGTGAAACATAAATATAGACTAGAGCAGAGGTCAGTAACTGTAGCATAGGCAAGGCCAGTGAATCACTAATTATGGGTCTCTTTGTAAATACAACTTGAGTTCTCTCTAGGTTGGTGCAAAGCTGTTAATGACAGAGAGGGACAAGTTGCTTACCTGTAACTGTGAAGTCTCATTTGGAATATTCCAGAGCTGAGTAGCTTCATGGGAACCCTGCCTTCTCCCTACCTACCACACATGTCCCAGCTTGCCAAGCTAACATCCCTTCTGTTCTGAGACCACTGTCATATCTGCAGGGACCTGAAAGAGGGGAGGCTGGGCAGGTTTGTGTGATGGCACAGATCACCATTTGAAGAACTACAGTTACATGTAAGCAACCTGTCCTTCTTTGTGGTCTCTGTGCCTTACACAAGTGGGTGATTGAAAAGCTTACCAAGGGGGTTTCTGTTTCCAGTTGCATCAATGGAGGACATGATCTAGCGAGTTCTACTAAATTGTGAACTCCCAAAGTGTTGTGCCTGGGGGTGGGCTCCTTCCCCAATATACAGAGTCTCAGCAAAATATCACAGGAGGGAAGATAGCTGCAGGCAGCATCTTCAACATCTTTAGTGAGTTCCTGCCTTTTTCATTTTAATTATTTTTTGAAAAAGTTTATCAGTCCAATTATAACATCACCCAGACAGCCAGCAAGAGATTCAGTTGACCTGATCACAGCAACAGGAGATGAGAATTATGCTTCACAGAAAGTAGAGATTGTAGGTCAGGACCTACAGGATATCATCTCAGTTACATCAAAGGAAACTCGGACACTTGATCCAAGCTGCTCCAGCACAGCAACTGGCAGTGCAGGAGCTGCGGTTTCTCAGGAACTGTCTGTACCAACTCCCCTGCCAGAAAAAACTGAACGACAATCAACAAATTTTACTTCCTGGTTTTTATTGCAGGGTGGAAATCTAGAAGCAAAGACACTTCTTTTCTGGCTTTTATCTCCAGTTATATTTTTCTTCAAGAAACATGGTATACAGAAGATTTGTTTGTAGAAGGGTATAAAACAATTACACTAAATGCTGTACCAGGCCTAGGATGTAGGAAGCTCTGTAGGGGCCTAGGCAATCTAACATCCACTTCATTACAGGCACAAGTAACTAGATTAGCTTCAGTAAATCAATATGCCCTGGCAACCTTGCTTCAATTTAATAAGAACCAGCTTTTATTGATTAATGTGTATATTCCACACTTACATGTTCACTCACAGATAAAACACATATGGATAAACTGATGACATTTATATGGAAAATCTAATGGCTGCATTATCTGCACCAAATATTATACTCGCTGGTGATTTTAATGGAGGAACCGGAATAAACGATAGATCACTCTTTGCCAAATTTCACTGCCAGCCCTTATCTTCTGTAATTATGCACCCCATCCTGTGCTGCCAGTTTAAGGATGTACAGAGTGATTATAGAGGATTGTGCTTAGTGTAAACCTTTGCAAAATTGAATTTGGTGGTTCTTGAATGGGTCTACAAGTGATGACTACCCTGCCAAGTACACCCACTGGATGTCTCATTGAGTTTAATTCTTTATTCATCTAAGGTTGCAATTGCTAGTTACCCTGAGAGCGATCATTTTCCTGCTACATTGTGCATGAAGGTCTCTGGTAGGTTGTTTATACTCCCCCAACATATTGCAATGGTGTCTGATGACCTTTGCCCTATCTGTGCTAAATGGATACCTCATCAAACAGACATACTTACCAAGTTTCTTGGGATGGAACCAGTTAAGTTACTCCACTTGACAGTAGTGGGTGATATGTCAGACAATGATGTACTAATTTCAACTTTTTAATAAAACTGATTCAATCTCTGTTAACTGTTTCTTAATCTACCACACCTAGGCAAGATCCAAGAATATGGCACAAATGGTTTGCCCAAGAATGCCGTGAAGCTTGGAACTTCTTAAAGCATCTTTTAAAATCATATAAAGAGAAGACTAGCTCTTGTTCAATATTAGGGCTCGTGAGATTGAAAAAATAGTACAAATAGTTAATCTGTCCAAAAAAAAAAAAAAAGGAATAATATGTGAGCATTCTGGGAATGCTTTGTAGAGATGGCCAGTGTAAACAAGCCTACCTTCTTTTGTAGGGTGGTAGTATCTTCATTTTCAAAAAATATTTACAGTCCCTCATCTCAGATACCAGCCCATATTTAGGAGGAATACAACCATGTATACTCAAACAGTGAATTCCCTGGCGGACTTGGAGCTGGATATTACTTCCCTCCCCTACTGGCCCCCAGTCTCTTGTCTTGTCAGGAATTTAATTAAACAGTTCAAACCAAGGAAAGCCCCTGGTACATGTGAGATAAAACAAAATGACTTTGATGGGTGGATCCCAGTGATAATCTCACTTTTTACTTTAATAGATCATACAGCTATGATCTCAAAAGACTGAGGCTTAGCTATTATAAATCTAATCTATAAGGAAGGTAAAAGAGACAATCCAGCTAATTTTCGTCCAGTTAGTCTGCCAAATCAGATCAGTAAAATGTATTAAACATCTACAGGTCAAACTAATGAACTGGCTAGAAACTGAGAATATTTTGATGGAGGAGCAGGCTGGATTTGGCACATGAAGATCAACAACAGATCATGAATGGCACTGCAACACATAGTAGAGAAGTATTCTCATCAAGCTGCTCAGTCTTTCTATGTAGTATTTATTGATTCAGGTCAGTGTCTGACACGGTACCTAGACCTAGAATGTGGAATACATTTAAAATACTACAATAGATACATGGTTGCTTCTGCTGCTTATCCAAATTCATGAGAATACTAGATTGAAGGTTATGTCCAGCAATCAAGGACATGTCACCAAGGAAATACAGTCATCCCTCCACATTCACTAGGGTTAGGGGTACCAGACCTCCATGAAAGTCGAAAAACCTTGAATAACTCTAGGCCCTCCCGAACCACATTTAACAAACAAACAAATAGAAGTATAATCACCACATTCAAGCCACCAAGGATTTCTTTGAAGCATTAGGATTCCTTCACAAGGCAGAAGTGGGTGGTTGGTGAGGCTAACTGCCACCTCCACTACTGCCTTGCATTTTTAATGGGGACTTACAAGCCTTGTTCACAGTTTCTCAATCTCACAAGGTTTGCAGTCCCTATTAAAAATGGCATAGGGAGGCAGCATAAGTGATAGCAAACAATCTGTGAATAATCAAATTCGCACAAGTGAAACCTGCAAATGTGGAGCACTGACTGTACAAGTAAAGAAGGGAGTGAGACATGGATGTGTATTCACTCCCATTCTGTTCAGCTATTACATAAACTTGGGCTCCTTTTCTGGCATTTCAATGGTCAGTGCGATTTAGAGCTTGTCCGCTAAGACAAGCAAGATTGCGCACCCTGAAGATCCATAAAAATAAATAAAATAAAAGAAGCGTCACACTTAAATGGTATTTTATCTATAAAATTGTCATTTGGTGCCCTCCAGTTATAATCCACTCAAAAACAAAAAATTTATTGATGTTACACATCCAAATTGCAAAACAATCTTGGCATAGTCTAAATAATCTAAAACTCTCAAAACAATACCGAGAGAATGTCGGAGACAGGCCTTGGCAATAAGCCAAGTACTGCACAAACAAAACAACAGTTATATTTACCAGGGAATCCAGTAGATCCAAATGTAGCGTCCATTTAAGGGGAGTGAGGAACCCTTCACCCCTTGTCTCATCTGAAGTCTGCAATTGTCTTTTGCAGTCCAGGGTCTCTGCTGCTGCTGCCACTCTGTTCCCAAGTGGCTCTTGTGGGTCCTCAATCACTATGAAGACTGGGGAAACCTCCTCTTGACAGGACAATCGACTCTTGTCAAGAACAGACGTTCAGGGTGCACGATCTCGCTTATCTTAGCGGACAAGCTCTAAATCACACTGGCCATTGAAATGTCAGAAACAGAGCCCAAGTAATAGTTGAACAGAATTGGAGCGAATACACATCCATGTCTAACTCCCTTCTTTACTTGTACAGTCAGCCCTCTACATCTATGGGCTTCACTTTTGCTATGCTTGTAAGTCCCTATTAAAAATGGTGTTAGGCAGCAGTGGAGGTAGCAGTAAGCCCCACCAGCCACCCACTTCTGCCTTGTGAAGGAACCCTAACGCCTCAAAGAAATCCTTGATGGCTTGAATGTGGTGATTATACTTTTTTTGTTGTTCTTAAATATAGTTTGGGAGGGCCTAGAGTTATTCAAGGCTTTTCAATTTTCATAGGGGTCCTGTGCCCCAACCCTAGCGAATGTGGAGGAATGACTGTATTTCCTTGGTGACATATCCTTGATTACTGGACATAACCTTCAATCTAGTATTCTCATGAATTTATATAAGCAGCAAAAGTAAACATTTATCTATTGTAGTGTTTTTAAATGTTTTCTGCTGTCTAGGTCTAGATACCATATCAAACACTAACCTGAATCAATAAATACTACACAGAGCGATTGACCAGCTTGATGAGAATACTTCTTTACTATGTGCTGCAGTGCCATTCATGATCTATTGTTGATCTTCCTGTGCTAAATCCAGCCTGGTCCTCCACCAAAATATTCTCAGTTTCTAGCCAGTTCATTAGTTTGACCTGTAGATGTTTAGCATGCATTTTACTGATCTCATTTAGCAGACTAACTAAAGTGGCAGTACTCTTGTTTTGATCATAAGTGGAATAAGTTAACTAAGTAAACGGACTCAATTCTTCTTTTTTCTTCCCTTTCCTGCTTTGGGAATTATCTTAGGACTCTTGAAAGAATTTGATTATTAGTATACACTTGATTTTATATAACTGGACTTTGATCTAGATTTTAGACTCTTGGAGTACTGATTTCTTCTTCTCTTTTTAACTGAACTGTTGTACTTGAATTATTAATTGGACTTTTAGATTTGGATCATACCTATACTTAGCCTACGTACGCAACAGAATAAGATTTCATTCTTGATTTTAAAATTGTCATGTTTGCTAGTATGAAGACTGAATTTTTTTAAAAAAAATAACACAGTCTGCTTGCTGGTTGGCAATGTGCCAATTTTTACATCCCTAAGAAAATGTTGTACTTGTTCTAATCTAATATTTGGGAACACAAGCTGCCTTGCTTGAGAACACATTGAATACTGGATGGAAATAGTTACGGCTCCAATTTCGGAATATGACAAATGAGAAAAAACTCAGTTGAGGATGAGGATGTATAAGAGTATTTTGTGAGTTTTTTTGGTTGAATTCAGGCAATTTAAAGTCTTTATAGAGAACAGGTTTGATGTACTTAAAAAACAGTTATTAAGAGAGCCTAAAGATGGGACAGAAGAAGGATGAAGATGAAGATATTAAAATACAGCAGGTGTCTGAAAAGATATCTATGCAACTACAAGAAAAAGAGTATGCAACAAATTTCTTACAAAAATTGTTTTAAGACTCGGAAATTAAGATTCACCCAAACTGAGCTAATATGCAGCAAGAATCGGAGAGAGAGCCAATATAGCTGATCTAAGAAGAAGAAAGTTTTAAGTGATGTCATAGCTTAGCCTTCAACCAAAAAGTGGGAAAGTGAAATTCTAGGGTCTGATCAGAAACTGCTTGACAGCTGGTTTGTACTTTCAGGGGAAATCTCTCTCCGGAGAAAGAACTACAACCTCTTGATAGACGAACTAGTCAGAAAGACTATTTTTTCCAGCTGTGACTGACTTGATTTTTACTTAGAAGAATGAAAGGCATAGACTGAACATGACTGAGTTGACGAAATGTTTTTCAAGATGATTTAAATATGATCCTTTTAGGAAAAAAAGAAGGAAAAGGGAAGCAAAAGGATTCTGATGAAGAAACAGGCCTACAAAAATGACAACAAGAGTCCGGAAGAAAATGAGATTGATTTGATGATGGTAGGTTTTTTTAAAACTTTAAACTTGGAATTTCTATTATCACAAGAGGAGTGTAATTGGAGTTAACAGTTTTATCTCATTTGTTGCTTTTATGTGGTTTCCTAAATAGAGGATTATTAATTTTAATATAGAATATAGAGTAAGTTAGGGATGACTAACATAGAATATAGAATAAGTTAACAATCATTTACATATTTGTGTTTAGTAAGTAAAGAGTTAAAGAGGATCTGTGTTACTTTAATATAAAATACAGAGTTCTTTGATAGGTGATTTTATTTTTTTAAGATTGGCAATTAACTAACTGATCTCATAGGTATATATCTGAGATGATAAGAGTGAGTAGCAACAAGTATAGATTTTTGGCACAGATTTAAAACTAATAGGTGTAATTATTTGATTACAAGATGCTGTTTGCAACAAAGGTGGGAACCAACGTTTCGTTATTTGTAGGTTTTTTTGTTATAGTTCTGTTAATGTTTGTAGTTATATGCACTCTGTTTTTCTTTGTTTGTATTGTATAAATATGTATTATTATGTAATTGCAGTTTTATGTATTATTATGCGATGTTTTGTGTCTTTTTGCTTTTTTCTATTTAATAAAAATGTTTAAAAAATAGATAATAGATTGTTACACCATTATTTAAAAAAAAAAGAGAAGGAAAAGAAAAGCTTACCAAGGTTGGTGGGTCAGGTCAATGAAGAATTAAGGACAGTACAGTTCATCCACATCTAGCATCAGCCCTGGCCCTCATATCTGGTCTGTAGTGCTATATAAATGTAGATGGCTGAGACTAGCTTTACAGAGATTTAGTAGAGAAATCCCTTGAAGATGAGCTGTTGGTGCAACCATCAACTGTGTAGAATGAGCTCGTAGTCCAGAGGGTATTGATCATTTAGGCAGTTCACAAGAAAGTCTGATAACCTCAACAACCATTTGGATAGTCTTTGTGAGGACACTTTCTCTCCTTGTTTCAGCTTACCATAACAGACAAAGAACCAGTTAATAGTCCTAAAGATCACTGTCTGTTTGATATAATATGCCAAGACACAATGGATGTCAAGCGTATAGACTGATCTCTCTAGTGGAGACTATGCATGCGGATAAAACATGGGTAGTATAATATATTGAGATAGGTGGAACTAAGACATTGCCTTAGGCAAGCATGACAGATCTGGTTGAACAACCACTTTATCTCATGGAAAAGGTAAGATTCATCTCACCTCAACACTATGGGGTCCTCTGCTCATATGGCGGAAGTGATAGAGACAAGGAATACTACCTTAAGAGTAATAACTTACCAACTGCTGTGGCAAGTAGCTTAAAGGGTCTGGACATCAATTGAAAGAGCACCAATGAAAGCAAGCAAGATGGAGTAGGAGCTTCCACAGGTGGGTATAAATGTTGTAACCCTTTCACAAATGATTTCACCACCAGTTCAGCGAAGAAGGTAAAAGATGAAGTAGAATTTTGCTGAGGTGCTACAATCATTGCCATGTGAACTCTGAGTGATGAAAAGGAAAGACCTTGTTCATGTAGGTGTAGTAAGAAATGCAGGACTGTAGAGATGGATGGATAAAGACACTGTTGAAATCTCAAGGAGGCAAAAGATCAGAGTCTCTTCCACTTGTATGCATATGAATGTTTTACGGATGGTTTTCTAGAACCTCAAAGACATGTGCGAAATGTGGTGATGTCATGAAATTATCCACCACAGTGTGAGTTTCAACATTTGAAGGTCTGGATGGCATACACAGCCGTCTGAATATGAGAGCGGACCTGGGAGTCTTAATAAAGTTGATATAGCAACCCTGGGACAGAAGAAGCAGTAATGCAAACTACAACTGTATCGTCCAATAAAGTGTTACAAGGATCCCATCCGTTCTGTCCATGCTGCATGTTACTATCATTTTCCCTAACAGGGGAAATAGCAGAAGCAAGTATATAAGACACCCTGACCATTTCCAAAGATATACATGCCCTAAGAAGTCTTTCCTTTTCCTGCTCTGGAGCATTACTGGAGGAATTTCTTGTCGGCTGCTGCAGCAAAGTCTAGAAGAGGTGCTCCCCTAGTTGATGTTAGGAGTTCGAAGACTGGAGAGGGAGCATTTGTGTTGGGATATATATGCCCAACTTAGTGCATCTATCAAAATATTGTCCATTCCCACCAGATGGACAGTGATAGGATGAATGTGTCATCTGGTGCACCAATTCCAGAACACGATTACAAGTTCCAAAAGTGTGGAGGGGTGAGTGCTGCCTTGTCTGTTTATATAACATCAGAGATCCTTCTACATTTCTTGGTGACATAACATTGTTGGAAATAACTTGCACTACTTTCTTGTTAAAACGACTCTCAAATGCCTGAAATGCTCCAGAGGACTGATATGAAGGTAAGACTCAATGGTCTTGCACAGAGCTCAATGGCCTTGCACAGTGTATATCCCATCCTATGAGGGACACATCCATAGTGACCACAAAGGACTGGTTTGGAAGGTGGAATGGCATACCTGACCACAGGTTGGTTATGCTGAGTCACCGCTGAAGCAAGTGTTGGACATTGTGAGGAACAAGCAACCTCTTGCACTGATAGTCTTGTAGGGGATTAAAGTGGATCAAAAACTAACATTTGAGGAGACAAATAAGAGGTAAGTCACTGACACTACCAGTCCCAAAAGTTTTTGTATGGTATCAGCTGGGCAAAGTGGACAATTGATGACACCGCTGACTCTGCTCTTTACAATCAGAGCTCTGTTCTCTGGGTAAAAACCAAATTGGTCCCTATGAAGTCTATGGTCCTCAAAGAGCAGACTTCTTTCTGTTCATGTTCACACCAAGTCCTGTAGTAACTGCAAAGTAGTATGCATGTCTTGATATAGTTTGGTTCTAAGAGACACCATCAGAACCCAGTTGTCCAGATATGGGTTTATGTGGACCCCCTGAGCTTTGAGAAAGGAGAGGATCACTTTCATGCATTTCATGAAGATTCTCAATGCAGTAAAGAGAACAAAGGGAAGGATCAGAACAATCTTGTAGTGGCAAAAATCTGACCCTATTGTGAAATGGAAGCACTTGCAGTGATGGGGCTGGATCCTGACGTGGAAGTGTGTATCACAGAAATCTATGGAAGTGAGCCAACTGCCCCTGTAGAGAAACTGCAGGATGGAATGCAAAGTCATCATCTTCCTTGGCCAGATATATTTGTTGACACTGCAAAAGCCTAAGATTGGTTGTAGGCCTCTGTGCCTCTTACATGCTACGAAATATCTTAAAAGTATCTGTACGATCCAGAATCTTTTCACAGCATCCTTCTGTAGCAGTATGGTGATCTCATCTCTCAGAACTCTTGAGGAAAGAGTTGATCAAAAAATGCCAATTGGAGGAGTACTTGGGAATTCCATGGTGTAGCCCAGACAAACTATGGTCAAAACCCAAAAGTCTATGGTAATGTTCCACCAGGTGTTGAAATGTGGTAGTCTTGGAGTCTATGACAGAAACAGGCCCGAGAGATGGAACAGTGGCTGTGGTGATATCCTGTACAGGGTAGTTAAAACCTCAACACCAAGGATCCAATGGACTTTTTGGATGAAGACTGGAACTTCTTCTGACAAAAGGAGCAGAAATGTGACAATGAAAGTTGGGATGAGGTTTTAGAGTGCCTTAATGGTGAATATGACTTGGTGAACGATGTGGCAGAATTACATCACCAAGAAAAGCAGAAGGATCTCTGATGGTCTTGTTGTTGATCAAACCCCCAAATCAACCTTCACCTCTCAGATGTGGTTCTGAAAGGTGTTCCACTGACACCATCTGTCCTAAAATTGAATAGGCCCTCATCATCTTCAATCCTTTTCCTTGTGTCTTCAGTGAGGATTGTACAGCACAGCCATGCATATCTCCTCAGGGCCACAGCTCCTGACAAGACTTTGGTAGAACAGTCAACCAGGTGTCTCACAGACTGGTTTTGCTGACTGCCAATGCATGAAATTTCTGCTGGAACCTAGCACTGCATTCTTCTGTTAATCAGAGAGATACAATATAAACACCAACATTCAACCATTTGCCTTCACAATCCAGATGAGAGGAGTGGCATCTTTTGTCTCCCTTTGACTGTGAAGCCTCCACCGCTACTGAGTTAGGAAGAGGATGGGTGAAGAGGAATTGAGCACCATTCTCCTTTGCTCTGTAGGGATGTTTCAACTGATATGATGCAAGGGCAGAGACGCAGGCTTTAACCACGACTGACGGATTAATTCCTGAAGTTGGTGAAGATGGAAAGATGGAAAATCTCTGTCATCATCACTGTCAGATGTATCAGCATGCTGTACTTTGGATTGTGGTGGATCAGGATGATCAGTACCAGAGACAAGTTGTGCAGTTCGTACCAATACAGACATAGAAGTAGATACTGGAGCAACGGACGAAGAAGTGTGAAATGGTGTAGAGGGTAGTACTGAGGCCCCGGAGGTGATGAGAGGTATCAGACTGATGTAAATGACTGATGCTCATTTACGATGCAGATAACATGGCAGTGATGTCAGAGTAGGTTGTACTGAATGTGTGGTCTGTGTTAGACATAGTGGAACTGTCAAAATCAGTGCAGTATTGTTGGTTGATGTAGACGGCAGAGCTGGTACCAAAGCAGGGGGTGTAGTCACACCTGCTGGGAGATGCAGGGGCCCTGGAGACTGTTGATGTTGTTCTTGCTGGCAGCAGAGGTGAAAGCCATCTTGCCCAAGAGAACAAGTGCCTTCATAGTGATGGTGAGACTGAAAGGGACTGATGTTAAGGCAATCAATGATGGCAAGATGACTAGGACCAGCTCCAACTTCGGTACTGAAGTGGATATCTCTGAGAGGAAAAATGACATTAGACATTGCATGCACGGTACTGGTCTCAGTATGCGGAAGAGTAACAGAAGTATGAATGTGAGACCTCCCTCCACAGGTGCTCCTGCCTGTATCTCTCCCTGTAGGATACAGATGTAAAGGGGGAGTCCTCTCCATACTGGCAGTTTCAGCAGCAGGATTGGGAGGACATGTAAGAGCATTCATGAAAGAATGAAGACCAGCTGCATGAGGATCTTCAAATCAGCCTCACAGGATGATTTGACGGAGAGATAATCATTGGCACAGGAACCCAGCATGGACTAGATGCCAACCGTTCAGTTGAAGGTGGAAGACCTGAGAAATCAGAAGAAGCAGACTGTACCGAGACTGGCTGAGAAGAAAATGGTAATGAAGATGGCAGTGTATTTGGAACATTGGTTGAAGTTGGCACTACGGAACCTCAGTTTTCAACAATCAGAACCAATGAGACCACTGTTAGCATTGCTTCAGAGGGATGGCTGCCCTGTTTAGCCCTTTTCTTCTTTTGCTTAGGGTGATGTTTTTGTTCTTCTGGAGCAGACAAAGAGGATTGTTTTTGTCCCTCGACATCTTGTCTTTCTGGCCAGTAGTAGAAATAGAGGCCAACAATGGTACTGAGAACCTTACCTGTCAGGGGCCAGTCTTCAGTCTCAAGAAGATGAGAATGAGGCTAGGAATGTCAGCCTCAGCAAGAAAAGCCTGAACCCATGGAGTTTCAGTCTCATGAAACACCAATTGAAGATTCACCTGAGGCTGATCCTGTACAAGTACTATCAGGACAGCTGGAGGACTCAGGCAACCAGGCATCGCCCTGAAGTCCTAGGACTAGGTGAGTGGAATGGAGAACAGCACAAAGACACCCAATGAGGCTTCTATCTAAACAGAACAAGGAACCATCTTAATTGGATGCATCTGGCTGCAGCCCATTTAAGAAGTAGTTCGGATGGACCTCTGTTTCTCCATTGATAACAACAGTCTATCACTGGGCTATAATTTCTACAGTTTATGATTCTCTCCTGAAACCTGGATTCTCAGACTGTCTGACTCAAATCTCAGAACTCAGACTGAACCAGATTACTTGCCTGCACGTCCCTTCCTGAACAAACGTCCCAGGCAAACTCCTCTTTCAGATTCCCCTTCATTATTTTTTTTCACCCTTATCTGTCAAAGCTTTGAGTAAAATACTGTTCCTCCAGCAACTCTTCTCTCTCTCTCTCTCTCTCTCTGTGTGTGTGTGTGTGTGTGTGTGTGTGTGTGTGTGTGTGTTGGAATCTGGGGCAAGACAGTACCACTTGAAACAGCAGTAGTATATGAGGACTGTGGTTGAGGATCCTCCACAAACACTGAGGCTGGCTGGGCCACTGTTGAAGCAGTCATCACTGAGGTGGAAATTTTCAAAACTGTAGATATCAGTACCATAGGCACTGGTGCCAAAGCTGACTGTGGTTGGTTAGTGGACTTTTTTGATTTAGGTGAGGTTGAGGCCATGAATAAGAGACGATTCATTGCTGTTTGCTCAGAACACCTTCAGAGGCTGCTCCTAGCAAGACTTTAGCAGCGAAGTCCTATTTTTCAGACTTTGTGAGCTGAATACTCTACAAATTGAGCACTTTTAGTGGGCTAGGTCATATGTGTTAGGGAGGGAGCGGATGGGGTTCCTACCGAGCTACTTAACTTTAGAATATTCCAAATAAGGCTTCTGCACAGGCGCAAAACCCATTTGTGTGAGGCACAGAGACCATGAAGTAGTAGTAAACTTTCTGAAAATTTCAAAGCCATGGAAAGTGTTTTTTTATCCCTAGAAAAAAAGTTGAAATTTTCAGAAGCATTGAAAAATGCGATTATTAGCACTCTTTTCAGATTAAAAGTCACTTTGTTACTTTACGAACAAAAACCCCCATCACATATATCTTGATTTGGCATAAAATCATCATGGTTGATATGCTAAAAATATAGCTTATTTAGAGTATAATAAACTGAATTTTATTAAAAAAAAATTTTTTTTGCTAGAATTAGAGGCACAAGGTCCTGAACTATAAGAAACACCTAAATGATAAGGAATTTTTTTGGTTTGGCCAGTTTGAAGAACTGGCAAAAAAGCTCCCAATAAAAACTCCAAATAAAAATTTAATAACGTTAAGTAAAACTGAAAATTGTTTTGTCTCCTCTTTTTATCCATAGTGTCAAGCAGACATAATGCATTCATTCTCATAAAAAGAACTGAGAAAGGACACTGACACCAGGAATTGTAATGCTCTGTTAGCTCACATAGCCTTACACAAAAATCTTCTTACATAACTTCTAAAAATGCCTTTGGAACACCTTATCTTAAACATTTTATTCATTGCTCTGAAAGAAAATACTCCATATTTTCATGGGGAATTTTTCTGGCGGGGGGAAGGCTTTAACATTTTCTTTTCTATGCTTCAGATTCCTAATTAATAAGCAATCACTGTCTCTAGCCAGTCAAGTAGCTTTATATCGACTTTATATCGAGGGACCCAGTCCATCTTTTAACATTCTATCAACAAGATTATCTAGAAAGACTTTGTCCAATACCTCAATGAAATCAGCAGTCATTATTTACAAAACTAATAACTGCATTAAAAACGAAGTAACGTTTACCTCACATGGCTTATTCTAAATAAATCTATGCCAGCTTCTGCACAGCAATGTTTCTTTTCCATATACTGCCAAACCACATACTTTATAATCTGATCTAGAATTACGCCTGGTATCAGTATCAAACTGACCTGCCTGTACTTTTCTAGACTCATGATTTCTACTTTCTTGGAAAGAGAGTATTTGTGCATCTCCAATTTTCTAACACTTCTGCTCATTTTCAAAAATCAGAGATACGTGTACTGAAATCACATCCACAATGGGCTTCTGTCACGTATTGCATCTGATGTTAGAGACTGCAATTCACATAAAGTGTTCTCCAACCATGTCTTAACTTATCTTAGGTTGCAAAGTCTCCCCTAATACTATTTACCGCAGTCAGATCAAACATAATTCCCCACATAGAAGATGGAAGCAAAACAGAAATTGAGTACTGCTACCTTCTTTCTATCACATCTGAACACTATTACCATATTCACCAAGAAAGAGATCTAATTTTTCCTTGTTCTCATTCTTAACACAGACTAAGGAACTCTTTTTGGTATTGTTACTGCCCTGGCTAGTCCGAGCTTTGGGGATATTAAAAGATATCCTTTTGATATCATAATTTGGCTTCACTCCTCGTTTCCCCTTCCACGTCCTTGCGAGGCCACCGGACAAGCACGCAAACAAGCTAGGCCATTAATCGCCATAATACTCCTAAGACAATACAGGCAGGCCAGAAAACAGCTGACTCGCTGCTTTAGGAGACCTCCAGGCAAGTACTCTAATTAGGTATGCATGCGACTTACAAAAGGGTCTCTGCCCCGTGATGGCAGCTTGATGGGTAAACTATGGAATACCCAAGTACTCTGCATTTGCATACTTGCTACTCTATTGAGAACCTCTACGATAACTCAATCATTCAGATTCTGACCTTTCGGAGGCTTTGTCTCCAACTCCAAATCTACTGTTTTCCCCCAAGTACGGCATAGCCTGCAGTCACAATTCTCCTCATAAAAACCCTTGATTCCGAGACCTTCCTCGGATCGCTCCCGAGTTTCATCCCGTCTTGCTGCTGCTTTGCTTGGCGAGCCTCCGCTCAGCTCCATGTGCTGAGCTCCATCGCACCCCAGCTTCGCTCTCTATTTTTCGGGGCTTCAGGACAGGTGAAGTATCGCCCAAACCAGCAACTCCCCTAAAAATCCCTCTATACCACTCCAAACTTTATTTCTTTAGTTATCTTGTGTGAATGTGCCGCATATACTGTTTGCCTGTATTTAATAAAATATCATTTATTGTTTCAACTTCTGTGTGCTCCTTGACTCGGCCTGACCCCACAGACATAGGGTTGAAGATCTCGCTACGTTACCCTGCCTCTCATAACGCTAAGCAGTGCTCTGAGCTAATTTTCCCCACCTTTTAGTTGAGCACGTTTTGGTGTCCCTCCCGGGACTCCCCGTACACAGGGTAACAGAGTGGTGGAGCAACGCGGGCAGGCCCGGAACCCCTAATTTGAGAAGGAGTCGCGAACCTCCTCAAATCAGGCTGGTACTGACTTAGGTGATGGTCGGTCAAGTCGTTAGAGCGCAGTTAGGCAGGAACACGTGTGTGTGAGAATTCTGTGCGTTTGAGCTCTAGAGCTATTCAGCTGTGTGCCCGGAGCTGCTCCCAATGTTTGCAAAGGACTTTTCTGGGGAGGCGCTGCCAGAGGATGCTGAGGCAACCGTTCCCCACAATCCAGGCTAGAGTGACCCTAAGGTCCCAGTCTACCCGGTAGAGACACGGTCCATGACGAGACGGACCACCCCCCTTGGAGAAGGCAGCTCTGATAGGCAAGAGACGCAGGAGATGCAGGTCACCGAGACGAGGGTCCCCTGGCATGCTACTGAGGCCAAAGCTATTGCAGACCAGTTAGGCCCATTGAACAGAACCACCGGGATCATGTGGTTGAACGCGGTGATACACTCTCACCCAACAGCCAATGGTCGGGACCTGACCCAGTTGGCCCGGCTTTGCACGTCCCCCTCCGAGCTCCCTACTCTTGAGTCAACCGTGGCGGCTTGAGGCTTGGTTAGACTCGAGGCCCACGACTGGATGAGAGGTAGTGAGGATTTTGTGGCCTGGACAGAGTGCAGGTGTGCTCTATGTCATGGAGCAACAGGGTCCTCGAGAGAACCCTGAGGCTTACGTGGCACGGAAACAGCTCCTCGCCATTCTGGCCGAGAAGGTCCCCTTGACGCCCCATGGATATGACTTTAACGGCCTTGAGTTTAAGATGCTCTTGTACGGAGGTCTTAACCATGAGACCAAGGTGGCTTTACGTTTGGTGGATCCAGCCACCACCAACTGGGAAGAGTTCAGGAACAACTTCCGGCGGGTCGCCGACCTGCTCCGCGAGGTAGGATCCCTAAGACCTCCCCCCAAGACGCATAGGAAGGACACCAGGAATTGGGAACCTATAGCCGAGGTTACCTACTCGAACTATGGGCCCCATTCCCAGCATAGGAAAACGGCTCCGAATTCCATTCCGCGAGGGAATTGGAACTCGCAACCACCACCCAGACAGGACAACAGGCAGTGGCAGGGATGGGATTTCCACGGCCAGCCCGGCAAGGCAGGAAGTCCCCCACAGCAGCCAACTGCCCTAAACAGCCCTCTGACTCGGGCTTTCCCCGGGAGACGTCTGGCGGGTATGATCCCATGGCCCAGACGTACTCCTCAGACAGAGTAAGAATCTGGGGCATGTTAAGAGAGCTCGGACTGGACATGAGCCGGTTCGATGGGAGACCCACATCCGAGCTCCTGGATGCGCTAGACAGGCATCTACCGCTGGGAAATAGCCAGCCTGTGAATGCGGTGACCAGCGGTCCCCCTCCAGCTGGATATTACCTTGACTTAGAGCTGTCAGGATAGGGGTGCCCTAGGTCCCGGGATCTCCCCCAGAGGACTGTGGCTCAGCTGAAGCCCAACAGATGGGGCAGATCTAGGGTGAAGGCAGGTGCTAGGACCGATAGGGAAAAGACCCCTGCCAGCCCTCCTGCAGACTCCGGAGCAGCGCCAAAGGTGCTGCTCCCTAACCTGAGAAGACAGGGTGAGCCCACCCCGACGCTATCCGTTTGACCGGATATGGGGGGGGGGCAACCTAAGCCCTCCAGAGAACACAAGCGCCCAGGGCACACTAGAAATAGACAGACTGCACCTCCGCCTGACTCAGCCCCGAGTGCGAATCCAGCCACCTCCAAGACCATAGTGCTTTCAGAGCACCGAGAAGGATCACACCAGGCTAAGGTTCAGGAGGAAGCCCCCACCAAGTTTGATAAGGCACAGGACATTGCCAGCCCATGTGAGAGCCAAGAAAAGGAAAGCATGCAGCCAGGGGAAGCCAGCCCCAAGCTTCCCAAGCTCTCCATTGTCTCGGCTCTGAGCCCCCTGCTAGAAACCAGCAGTTTCCCCCAGGATTTCCTTGAAGCCTTGGCCAGGAGAGTCCTTCCTCTCCGTGCCATCTTTCAAGGGAATCTCAAAGGAGACTGGGGATTTAAACAGCAAGAGGTTCCTGCCCAGCTGGAGCACAGGCTAGCACAGACACTCACCCTGGCGCACCCTGTATGGATCATGCACTCCCCTTTTACTGCAGTCCAGCTGGGGAGATTTCGATAACGGAGAGTTCTAAATGCCACACGGAGGAGGACATGGCTACTGCCTTCCCCTCCGCACGGTTGCTTTGGTGCCAGCGTGTCTTCACACTTCGAGGCATCCAATTCATTGTGACACTAGTGATTTTGAGAGGGACCAAAACAGTACTTGGCTCTGTTTCGGTCACCCTTATGCCACACAAGACATTACTTCGGGAGGCACGTGGATCAGATGCCAGCCTCCACTTTGATTTGGCCGAAAGGGTCTCCAGCAATGAGTGGGCACTGCCACTCTTGCAGGTAATTTCAGAGACCCACCAACTAACACAACTAAAAGAATGGAAGACTCAGCCGTTGATCCTGCATCGGTGGTCATCCCCGAGCCAGAAGATCCCGGTGCCCAAAGACCCAACGTAAGCTCCACGATTTGCCAGACTTCCTTGAGTTGCAAGGAAGTACCAACCGTTAACTGGTCTGAGACGTTTGTCTCAATCTACGAGGCATTCGACAATGGTTGAACATGTCTGAAGGGAATAGAGGTGGAGTGGTGACCCCTCTGTGCTCCCAGTTACCGTAAATAGTTCCGCTATGTAAGTAGTTGTAATACTGTTGTTGTTGTTGCGAACTGTTTAAAGGTAAATGTCCCCTTGGTTTAAAAAGCCTATCCGAAGGCGACCATCTTTCAGGCCTGCCTCGGAATCCAGCTTTCTTGAGGTAGGGAGGTTGTGCACTCGGAACCTGCATCTAACTACCGGCACCATTCCTGCAGACCCGAAGCCCTTGGTATACATCATCAGGCTTGGAGTCAGGCTCTAGGCTTGAGCGATGGGGGGACCTCGGCGAACTGCCAAGTAAGACCTCATCCTGTCAGGGATGACTTTGGTTATCTGTCTGCCAACTGAAAGCCCATGTTGTTCTGGAATGACTTTGGATATCTCAATCCGGCCTCATTCCAGGACGACTCTGGGTGACCCAGTCTTAGGACCAGCGCGCGAATTGGAACTTCGTAATCCAGGTTTCCTTCGTGGTGCTGGGTTATTAGACCTTGCCGGGGCCGACCATTTGATGCGGGTTCTGAGTCCACAGCCTCTCTCCCTTCTTGGCCTTCCTACAGCCAAAACTGCTTCATACTTGGGAGCTATTTAAGTCCTCGCTCCCACCAACCCTTCCAGATCATTGTGAGCAAAATTTCCAGTTTCAGCTCAAAACCCCAGTAAGCTTTGAGCCAGCCATTTGCATTTATGGTATACTGATCATATCACTGGATAATGATCATGTCAGTTCTTCTGTTGAAATTCTAATAGGTCAATTGATCTGGAAGACTGGGAAGAACCCGAGGTCGTACCATCGCCCCCAAGTCCCGGGGGGGGGGTGACGAAGAAAAGTTGCTGCTCCAGCTGATGGCCGAGGCTTGGAGATTCCTGGTTCTTCGATGACACCTGAAACCGTTAGGGAAGGTGATCACTCAGCCTTCCGCATGCCACGACGGACTTTTTGCCATTCCTACTACCGTTTGCTGACCCGAGGAAACCTATGGACTATTCCAGGCTCCAAACTCTGCAAAGACTCTTTGCTCCTGAACTTGCAGCGAGCCAGGCTGCACTGACTTGGACTTGTTGTTCCTGCTCCATTGCCTGGATGGACTTATGCTTTGCTCACCCGCTCCAGCTAAGAGACTTTTCCTGTTGCAAAGGGGGGGGGGAGACTTTTGCTTGCACCTCACCTCCCCCGGACTACGAACTTTCATTCCGCATTGGCTCATTGGATTGCCTTCATTGCCAGTCTATGCACTGGATTTACAGTATTCCATCGATTATTTCATTGATTGCTTCATATTGCATTTACTATTCACTACCATTGCTCATTCTTTGACAGTTCCCTATTGATGGGACATTGGACTTTGTTTATTAATTGTTTATTATTGCGTTATTGACATTGGTGTGTGTGTGTTTAGGTTTAGGTTTTGGTCTTTAAAAGATAGTAATCCTTTGCTCTTCCCGAAATTCCCTTTCCTGAGTAGTGATAAGGCTACCAACCTGCAAGCCCCTATTTGGCTCTAAATTGATTTTTGCTTTTTGATTGGAAAATGTCCGATATTGTCCCCAACATCGCCCATTTTCGGGGGGGGGGGATTGTTACTGCCCTGGCTAGTCCGAGTTTTGGGGATATTAAAAGATATCCTTTTGATATCATAATTTGGCTTCACTTCTCTATTCCCCTTCCACGTGCTTGCGAGGCCACCGGACAAGCACGCAAACAAGCTCGGCCGTTAATTGCCGTAATGCTCCTAAGACAATACAGGCAGGCCAGAAAATAGCTGACTCGCTGCTTTAGGAGACCTCCAGGCAAGTACTCTAATTAGGTATGCAAGCGACTTACAAAAGAGCCTCTGCCCCGCGATGGCAGCTTGATGGGTAAACTATGGAATACCCAAGTACTCCGCGTTTGCATACTTGCTATTCTACTGAGAACCGCTACGATAACTCAATCATTCAGATTCTGACCTTTCGGAGGCTTTGTCTCCAAATCTATTGTTTTCCTCCAAGTACGGCATAGCCTGCAGTCACATTCTCCTTATAAAAACCCTTGATTCCGAGACCTTCCTCGGATCGCTCCCGAGTTTCATCCTGTCTTGCTGCTGCTTTGCTTGGCAAGCCTCCGCTCAGCTCCACGTGCTGAGCTCCATCGCACCCCAGCTTTGCTATTTTTCCGGGCTTCAGGACAGGTGAAGTATCGCCCAAACCAGCAACTCCCCTAAAAATCCCTCTATACCACTCCAAACTTTATTTCTTTAGTTATCTTGTGTGAATGTGCCGCATACACTGTTTGCCTGTATTTAATAAAATATCATTTATTGTTTCAACTTCTGTGTGCTCCTTGACTCGGCCTGACCCCGGAGACACAGGGCTGAAGATCTCGCTACGTTACCCTGCCTCTCATAACGCTAAGCAGTGCTCTGAGCTAATTTTCCTCACCTTTTAGTTGAGCACGTTTTGGTGTCCCTCCCGGGACTCGCCCGTACACAGGGTAACAGTACTGTTCACAAACCTCAGCTGATTCGCTCTTTAGCATTCCTGACAATACCCTTATTTTGGCTACTCTATTCTTCACAGCTGTCTGTCCCTTTTCTCATCTTCTGTGGAAAGCCTCCTTATACAGTTAATCTGGCTTCCTAAGATGTCTTCCATTTTTCCTTTTCATTGGATTTGTTTACCTGGACTGAAATGTCAGCAGTGGTAAGAGCCAAAAACAAGAAATGCATATTATGGAATAAAGAAAAGATGCCTCAGAAAAATTTTCAGGTCTCTAAATAATGTTACTTGATTTAGCATGTTTGAGTTAAATATTGTATTTGAATGCATGGAAAGCTTTATTGTGAAATTAGTTCATCACAATACTTGTAAAAACATAAAGAGAATAGCATGCATTTCCTTTATGTTTAACCCTTATATTTATACCAGAAGGAACACTATTTTCTAAAGCCCATATACCTAAAAAGAGCTGTATTTGATAGATCTTACATCAACATTTTAATTTCCTTTTATTAAGGTATAACTGTAGTACCACCAGCTTCATTTACTTTCCAGTTCCGTTTCAAATGGGAATGCAGCACAACTAGCAGAACAATTTACTTCACTAAAAGATGTGAATCTATGGATACAGGCAAGTTATCACATTTTATCTTGACTACCTGTACTTGTGACTGTTTGAAAAGCAAAGGATTTTGTGAAGCAGAAACAAGCTTAGCTGTGAATTTATTTGCCTGTTTATTTCTCAGAGAACTAGGGTTTGTCAATGTTTGTCTTCTTAGAATAGGGGTGGGCAACTGTGGAAGGGTAGGGAGTTGCATTAATCCCTGAAGAGACTTTGGAAGGACACACACTATGCCATACCCCTTTTCTAAACAAAAACAAAAGCTTCCAAATACCATCTAGGGGGATGTACTGGGATTTACATCATGCTTTTGGGCCTTCCTGGGCTTGGATAAGCCTTTTCTTTTTTTTTTTAAAAAGTGAGAAGTCACTTCTTGTTTTGAAATAGAAGAGGACCTTCCTGGGCCTAAAATGGCCAAAGGGGACCTCTAAACATAGTGAAAATGGCACTCATAGCCTTTACAGGGTGTTGGTGGACATTGGGAGCAATTTTTTTTCAACAGGGGGCATGGTGACAAGTGTGATCTCCAAGGTCTCCTACAGGGGTAATGCAGTTACCCATTCCTGCTAAAGAAGGTATCTGGGGGTGAAAAAAAATAGTTTTTTTAATGGGGTTGCAGCTGTGCAAGGTCTCTTAGGGAGCAAAAGCTGGTCCCTACCTTTTCACAGTTGCCCACTCTTGTTTTCAGAGATGACACTGTCAGCAAGGCAAATATTTATTGGACACTCCTTTCTTGGTAGAGTTAGACTTTCTACACATGTCAGTTATGTTCATGTTTCCAATTACTTCAATTGATTATTTCTGTGAAAGTGCTGTAACTTTTTCCAGCAAAGCATCATTCATGTCTTTTTGGTTAGTTAGGGGGTTGGTTGGTTGTAACATCACCTCAGTATTCTTCCCTTGTCCTTACATTACCCAAACACTTTCCACAGGCCCTTACATGTTCATGTAGGTGTCAACCTCTCTCTGAACTTTTGCCTCCTTCCTGAAGAGGATTTTGTTTAAAGTGTTTTTTTTTTAATGACTCCAAGAATTCACTGTGTTCTCTCCAGTTTTCAGGATGTAAACCCATACCCTAAGAGGAGGCCATCATTTTGGGAACCTCTACATATATTCAGGGAGTAGGGTTTCATCACAGGATAGACATGCCCTCCACAATTCTGGAAGCTGGTTACTCCTATTTGAAACTACTGTTGAAAGCCATCTTGAGGTTTGAGTTGCTATGTCATCAATATGGAGAGCAAATGCAGCTTTTCCCTTGTTTTATATCTCCAAGTCCCAGGGAGGTTGAACAGATGCCTGCAGGTGGTTTTACGATGTGTCAAGACAAGCTGCAGTTTAATCAAAACAAGATGGAACTGCCTGGTCACTCTTCCCAAGAAACCAAATGTTTCTTACATAACTGATCAGCTCTGACTATTCAGCTAAGGGCCAAGGCTCCACTCCCTGATTCAGTGAATAAACAATGTCTTAGAAAAAGTATTCCCAATGCAAGTGTTATTTCTTAGTTTAGGATTTCAGTTGATAGTCAAGTAAATGACAGCAACAAAAAGCTCAGGATTTTACACTCAAACTATCTGGAGATAGTGACAACAAACCCAGGCAGTATGAAAAGAGAAAATGATCCAGATACTTTCTGTGATCAACTGCTTTCTTACCTACCTTGCTCTCTTCTGTGCTGATGCAGCTAGAGAAATAAGATAAAGATGAACGTATTAGTAAAAATAATGAATGATGTAATATAAAGGGTTTTGAATATCACTGAAATAGTGTTTATTACATGTACCCATTAATCCTACTTAACCTATTTATTCACACATAGTATCCTGCTTCCACATTACACACTACACGTTCATCTTTCCACATCGCCACTTTTGGAAATATGAGAGGATATTTCTGGTGAGGAAAGGCAGGTTGCTAGAATTTTTAATGAAGGTGCAGGGCAGCAGAGAAACTTAATATTATAATATTGTAAGAAATAACCTCCATTCAGCCCCCCTACCTCAGGCAGATGGATTATGCAGTAGAAAAGGAATGAGTGACCAAGGTTCCCTGATGTTATCATACCATCAGGGAAATGGATACGGGCAGTTCTAACTCACAATTTCTGTCTCCTCTTCAAAATGACCTCAAGGTATTTATTTTCTAATTGCTCAGACTATTTTTTCTATAGTTACTTCTCTCTTACTTCCATGCACAGATACATAGTACGCCTTCATTATGTCCTGTTTGGATTACTGTAATGTGCTCTATGTGGGCTTGCCTTTGAAAAGTGCCTGTAAACTTCAGTTGGCCCAAAGAGCTGCAGCCAGGTTGTTAACTTGTGCTGGCTACAGGGAGCAAACAACTATCTTGTTGCAACAGCTCCACTGGCTGGCAATCTGTTTTCCAGCACAATTCAAAGTGCTGGTTTTAACCCACAAAGTTCTATACGCTTGGATCCAGGTTATTTGAAAGGCCATATCTCCCTTTATGAATCTATTAAAATTCTAAGATCATCTGGAGTGAACATTCTCTCTGTCTCATGACCTCCTCAGGCTCGTTTTGTGGCCACAAGAAAAGAGGGCTTTCTTGGTGGCTGCTCCCAGACTTTGGAACTCCCTCCAAACATTGGCCAGGATGGTTCTGTCCTGGCTCTCTTTCCATCAGTAGGTCCAAACATGTTCTCTGACTAGAGTTAGGCTTTTAATTCCATGCAGTACTGTTTTTAAGGCTTGTTTATAGTCTTTTTGATGAATTTTAGTATTTTTAATGTTTTAACTTTATAATTCTTTTTAAAATATTAAATTTTTAGTACTTCTTTTGTATTGTTTTTAATTTGTACTGTTTTAAATATGTTGTTAGCCACTTTAAGTCCCTTCTTTGGGAGAAAGACAAGATATAAATAAGTAAAGTAAGTAAGTAAGTAAGTCCATTGGACCCCCACCTCCCTAGATAACTATCAGTCAATATCTAATCTCCCTCTTCTAAGTAAAGTTCTAGAGCAAGTGGTGACAACACAACTCCAGGCTTTCATGGATGGTTGTATTTCCTGGAACCATTCCAATCTGGGTTCAGGCCTGGTTATGGGACAGAAACAGCTCTGGTCACCTTGGTGGATGACCTACATGAGGAGACGGACAGGGAGAGTCCATCACTGTTGCTCCTTCAGGATCTTTCAACAGCATTGGTAACATCGACCATAGAATCCCTCTGAGTTATTTGATTGGGGTCACTGCTTTGAAGTGATTCCAATCTTTCTTGGCTGAACATTTCCAGAAGATGATGCTGGAAGACTTTCATTCAGCCTTTTACTCACTAACCTGTGAGGTTCCACAGGGGACAATACTGTCCCCTATACTTTTCAGCACCTACATGAAGCTGCTGGGAGAGATCATCCGCAGCTTTGGGGCTTTGGAGATCCAGTAAAGGATTGGATAGAGGTGAATAAACTCAGGCTTAATCTGGACAAGATGGAAGTGCTTCTGGTAAGTAGGAAAACCAAACTCAGGTTGGGATCACATCCTGTTCTGGATGGGGTTTCTTTCCCTCTGAAAGATCAGGTTCATAGCTTGGGGGTGGTCTCAGAACCAGCTCTGTTCCTGGAACACCAGGCTGCTGAAGTGGCCAGGACAGCCTCTGCCCAACTTTCTTGGGGAAGGCAGATCTGGCCATAGTGGTTCATGCCTTAGTTCCCTCTATGTGGGGTTGCCCTTGAAAAGTGTACAGAAGCTGCAGCTGGTGCAAAATACAGCAGCCAGACTCATCTCAGGTGTGCACTTTAGAGACCATACAATATCTGTCCTGCAAAGACTGCACTGGCTTCCAATTTGTTTCCAAGCGCAATTCAAGGTGTTGTTTTTTTTTTTAATATTAAAAATATTTTATTAAATTCTCATTTAAAACATTAACATACTACAACAACACACCACAACAACAACAGTCTACATATATTATACAAATAAATTGTAAACTATATTGACAAACTGATATATATCTAATATATATTTTCTATACGTCTAATATTTCCCTTAATTATTTATTATCTTTGTTACTTTTAATCTTATATCTAATAGTATCTATTACTACAAATCAGTAACAGTTCATTAAAGCATTCAATTACTATAGTTTATACCTTATACCTTATACTATTTATGTTACAGTTTATGTTGTTCATCAATATCTATGACCATTTTTTTCCTAATTCTTATATGTACATATAACAATTAACAACAGACAATAGACAATAATCAAACAATTTAACAAACAAAAAAAATAATAAACAAACATTCCAACAGTTATTACATCCTAACTACTTACATACTTACTTTCATACTAACTCCTCCTCTTCCTACATCCACTTACATTCACCTCACACAAACACTGACTTCTTTCTTTTTTTTTTCACCATTAGGTAAATCATTTAAATATTTTTGTCATCCTGCTATTTCAATATAATTTCCTCTAATCCTTATAGCAATTTCTATACTCTAATCTATATATTTTACATTGCAATATCATCTACCTATTTGTTCTCTTATATTGATATTAAATTATTATTTTATCTTACTATCTTATATTCCAAACCCTCTTTTACTTCACTCCTTACTATTTCTCTATTAACTCCTCTTTTTCTTTTCAATTTAAATAGTAATAAACAAACATACAATATTTTAATGAAATCAATCATATAGTCCTAGTAATGCATGATCTCCCCAGTACTCTTTCCATATAGGGTTTAGAACTTCCCATTCTCTTTTAAATGTGTTATTACTTTTATTTTCTAATCTTAGTGTCAGTTTATCCATTTCCGCTAATTCATATAATTTGATTATCCAATCTTCTAATGTCGGTATATTCATATCTTTCCATTTCTTAGCAAACACAATCCTCGCAGCGTATGTCATATAGCATATAATTCTCAAACATTTCTTTCTGATTTTCTTATCTATCTTTTCAAACATATTTAATAAATAAATTTCTGGTTGCATTGGAAACCTGGTTTTTAAATATTTCATCATCTGCTCATGTATTTGTAACCAATAGGTTCTCGCCTTATTACATTTCCACCAGCAATGAAAAAATGAACCAATTTTTTTACACTTCCAACAGTTAGCCGCTGATTTTATCTTCTTCATCTTAGCAATTTGTATTGGTGTTAAATACCACCCGTAAAATATTTTAAAAAAAATTTCCTTCAGATTCTGGCTTCTTGTAAACTCCTGATTTATTTTCCATGCTTTCTCCCATTGTTGTAAAGTTATTGAGTGTCCTAAATCTCTTGCCCATTTTACCATATTATCCTTTATTATCTCTTTTTCCAATTCTAAGTTTAGTAATAATCTATAAATTTTATTCAGTGGGCATTTTGTACCTATTTTCATCAATTTATCCAACTCCGTTTCCAGAGATATTCCCCATGTTTTATTATCTACTCTATATTTCTCCATCAATTGTCTGTGAAGAAGCCAATGTGTTTTATATCCCTCTTTAATTAATTCTTCCCTATTTTTAGGTTTTATATTACTCCCTTCTTTTTTCAATATATCCTTATATGTTATCCATTCCTTCATTTGGGTGTTTTCTAATCTACAGAAGGCTTCATGTGGTGATACCCAACCAGGTAATTTTATATATATTTTACTTCTAACTTTTAACCAAATTTTTAAAATGGATTTCCTAATGTAATGATCCATAAACTCTTTACTGATTTTGTGTTTATCGTACCAGAGATATGCATGCCATCCAAAATATATGTTAAACCAATTCAAGGTGTTGTTGTTGATCTACAAAGTCCTAAACAACTTAGGGCCTAGTTATTTGAAAAGACTGCCTCCTTCCATGAAAGTCTGCCAGAAACTTGAGATCTTCAAAGGAAGCCCTGTTGCATGTCCCAAAACCTCCTGAAGTTAGGTTTGTGGGTAAACATAATGGAGTTTTCTCTGCAGCAGTGCTTCAACTGTGAAACTCCCTATCCAAGGAAGTTAGGCTGGCCCCATCACTTTTAAGCTTCCAACGGGCAGCCAAAACAGTGCTGTTATGCATGGCATTCAGTGTTGGAAAGTGCTCTTTTAACTGTTTAAAAACTGGGTTCTGGACTTTTTTAGACAGCTTTTAGGAGTTTTTAAAGAGTATTTTAATGTGTTTTTAAAATGCCTTTGCATTGTTTTAATAGGTTTTTATTTGTTCATCGCCTTATGAGCACTTGTGATTTGGGGGCGATGCAGAAATACTTTAAATAAATAAAAATACTTCATCTAGTAGCTAAGTGCTCCATGCAAAAGAGATTGGAACTAAAACGGGGACAAAAAATGTGGTTTGGTGTACTCCAAATGCACGCACAAGTACATTTTTTCCCTTCTTAAAAAATATCAAAGGTGCTCATTCTCTTCCTCAGAACAAGAAGACGAGAACTAATCATGCTTAGTGAAAACCAATACTTTTTATAATAAATTTTTATTTTATTAAGCACAAACATAACAAACAAGGAAAAAAACTAACATATAATCTACACAAAATTGAAACACAAACTAATAATACTGACAATACTAACGATATATAATTCCACACAACATTACTACAAATAACTAAAAGGGCTGGTTCTTGCTCTCTGCAAACAATCCTTATTACTTAAACACTTACACCTAAGTATTAAATCCATCCTTCACACAGTAACTGTCAGCTGCTACTAATAACTGATCACTTATCACTTCTCATTATAATTACTTCTTAGTTATCTTATTTGATTACTTATCCACTTATAATCTATTTAATTTTCTCAGTTTAATCACTATTAATCTATTCTATATTCTATATTCTAATCTATTATCTATACAGATATTCCATATTAGTTCCAGTAGAATAATGTAATATATATTCTATTTTAATTCCAGTAATACAACGCTATCCTATAATAGTACTCATTCAGCAAGATAATAATATTAATAATCAATAATAAAAAAGATAAACATCAAGAATAATCACGATCCAAATTAAAATAAAGCCTTTTCAAGCAACAAACAGAATACATCTTTAAATTCTAATTTTACACCTCTCATGTAGTGATATGAATTTAAAATTTTAATTTTAAAATATTGTCATAAGATCGCCTTTGTTCTTTCTTTAAAAATCAATCAAACATTTCCATTCAGACACAAATTTATTTTGATCTCTGCTTTTTAACCTGTATGTTAATCATCCATTTCAACAATTCCAGTCAATCTGCTTAGCCACTCATCCACTCTTGGTAAGCCCATTTCCCCCCCAGTACTTTGCATATACCAGTCTTGCTGCTAACAGCATATGCGGGACCAATTTATGTTGTTTCTTGTCCATATTTGTATGTTCCCAAATTCCTAATGAATATAATTTGGGTCTTCTAGGTATTTTAAGACTTCAGTTATCTTTTGCATCATATTTTGAATCTTCGTCCAAAACTGTTCAGCCTTATCACACATCTACCACATATGGTAAAAGGACCTAACTTGGTCATGGAACTTCCAACATTTATTTCCAGTCTCTGTACATCTTTGATAAATTCTCTGGTGTAAGATACCAGGAATCCATCATTTTGTAGTAATTTTCTTTTAAATCGTAACACAATTTTTTTTAAATATACTTTATCCATAGCTTTTCCCATTGATCCATATGTATATTATATCCAAAATTCTTTGCCTAACTAATCACATATTCCTTTACATGTTCTTCTTCCATCTCAAATTCCAACAAAAATTTATACATCTTAGCAATCAAATGATCATCACCTCAGCATAATAATACTTCCAAGTCAGATTAAGTTTCTTCAAATTGTTTAGCCTTCTTATCTTCTTTAAATCTTATATACAATTATCTATACGAGAGCCACTGCACACTGAGACCTTCATCATGTGACTGTTGTAATGACTTCATATTATAATTTTAGTCTTGTTTCTCTAAGCAATTATAATATATCAACCATTTTTGGTCAGCCCTCATTCCTGTTCTGTAAAAAACTTCTTGTGGCAAAATCCACACTGGAGTTTTTGGACACAGCCTCAATGTATATTTGTTCCAGATTTTCAATAAGGCATGTTTAATACAATGATTATTGAAAAGCAACATTAACTTTTCTCATACCAAAATTATGCGTGCCATCAAATCTTAAGTCACGGCCCTCTAAAGTGAAGCACTTATTATCTTTCAGCATAATCCATTTTTTAATTCACGTCATACACAGGACAGCAAAGTAAATATTCAAATTTGGCCAACCAAGGCCACCTCTTTCTTTCAAGTCCTGCATAACTTTCTATCTCACTCTAGACTTTTTACACCCCCAACCCTCAGAAAAATTTTGACAAATTCTTTTGCCATTGCTTAAATGGCATTTCTTTAGTCAAAGCTGGAATTGTTTGAAAGAGAATATTCTTGGAAGGACATTCTATCTTGTCAGATATCACAGCAATCTTTGGGTGGGATTTACATCTGTCAGAAAAGAAAGTAAAGTCCTTATCATTTGCATGCTTAATCCTCCACATGTTCCATAGCTTGTAAACTGTCCATCAGTAAAAAAAAGCCTTTAGGCAGTCAACCTTGTATTTATGTCCCCTGGGGAAAATCTATCAACCTGTGGAGTCACCACCCCATTCCAATCTCCCATCAAGTACCAATTCTCATAAGACATTTCCAATAACATTACATTTAGTTTCTGAATTAACATTCTTTTTTCTGCAGGACAGCTACATAAACTCTTGCCACCAACATTTTATCCCCATTTACATTAACTATTATCCCAACAATCTTCCTTCTTCATTTACAAAAATCAACTTTGGAGATAGTTTAGGTTTACATACAAAACCATCCCACTTTTCTTCGAATGTCCAGCTGAGATGAATTTTTCACATAGTCTTTTTTGTACTAAAAGTTTTTTTAAAACCTCTATTCTGGATATGAATCTCTTGCAAGCAAATAGCATCCAAGTCCAATTTCTTTAAGTAATAAAACATCTTATTTTTCTGATGTGTATTAAGGTCTATTCTGATGTATATTCAAAGTGAAAAACTTGTAATCCATTTTTAAGTTTCGATAAAGAAATGTCCAACTTAGTTCATCTTAATTCATCTATCATAGATGAATTCTCATCTCCATCTTCTTTGTCTCGAGCAGCAGCTTATCATCAGCATCTTTGGGTTCCTCTTCTGTTTCTTGTTGATCCATTTCTTTTTCATAATCATTCTTAAATCTTTTAAGGAAGCAATTCACTGTATTGATCAAATTCAGTCCATATCTTTCATTCTTGTAAGTGAAAATAATACTTTCCAATACTGAAAGGAATATTCTTTCTCCAAAGTTTATCCACCAAAAAATTATAATTTTTCTGTTTCCTAAGAATTTGAACTAGTACTTCCTTCAAAAGGACCAGCAGATAATCCTGAACCTTCCATGAGGTTTTCTGGTGAAGCTTCAAAATATGATTTCTGTTTTCTGGATGAGAACTGAATGAATACATCTCTTGATACTTTCATCTTTCTTGTGTATGCAGACCTGACTTGATATATATTATGTTCAATATAATCATCTTCTCCCATGTATGCCAATAAATTTTCAATGATCCTTGCCTGAAAGTTCTCCCCATTCTTTTCTGAAAGCCCAGGGATCCTCAAATAATTTTTTCTCTTTGCTCAAAATGCATTGTTCTGTCCAAATATTTCTCCATCTCTTGATGTGTTCTTCTCCCCAGTTGGGTAATCTTAACTTCCAGATCTTGGGTCCTTCCTTGTAAAGTTAGAACTGCTTTCTTGGAATTCAGCAGTTATCTTTTCCATCACGTGTTGGATTTCTTTTAAACTTGGCCTATCTCCTGTGTTTTTGGTTAATCCATCTTGTTTTCTATCTTATCCATCTTTTTTTCATTAGATACTTTAAATGGCATAATTTCTGTCATAAATCTGGCAATGTAATCAGGCACCTTACCTTCACCCATGGAATCTGTTCTGCTTTGTATCTTCTGTTTTGTTGTAGAAGCCATCGTTTATTTTATGAAGGAAAGAAAAAAAATGAAACAGTACCACCATCGTCTATTCTGCCAAAGAAGCTTCTGTTCCAAAACAGATGAGAACACTAGTTCATCCAAAATCATTCTGAGGAGCAAAATGCCAATCAATTTAGAAGTTGACAAAAATTCCTTTATGCAACAGTCTTCATCAATACCAAACTAAATGGAATATAATGCATAAATGCATATAGCAGCACAGTCTTTTAAAGTTAAAAATCCAAATAAAAAAAAGATTAATAGAAATAGTCCAATTAACTAAGCAGAGTGCGATAAAACAATTGAAGAGTACAAAAAAAAAAAAAGGAATCAATCTTCTTAAAATCAAAATTAAAATCCTCAAGTACAGGAACAATAATAACAAAAAACCCTCTCTTAATCAAATATTAGCCTAAAATTATAACCTTTAAAAAATCATTTTTAAAAGGCAGAAAAAAAGAAAAGATTCAAGCAATTAACTTGTCCTTGTCTTTACCAAGTGATCTAAAAAGGGGTACTGTTCCTTTATAGTTCTCCATCTCACGAGAGGGCATTTAAACATTAGGGAACCAGTTCCAACTGTAGCAATCAGGGACTCCTTGCCTTTATCTATCAAAACTAGTACATTCTAAAATTATTCTTCAGACAAGAGGTCCAGAAAGTGGCTAATGTAATGTCCACATAGAGGGATATATATCATTCAACCTCCGGCTACTCCAAAACATGTGATTGCTTCCCCAGCCCATGGTCGGTCCGTTACAGAGTGGATGTCTTGAGGGTCCCAATTCAGCTGATTTGGAATTCCTTCTGATCCTCCATATATTGGTGAGGCTTAAGAGGAGGAGTTCCCCCTGTCAGGTACGATGCCTCAAAGTTTGTGACCTAGCAAGTGTTCTCTAGACTGCGTCCTTCATTAGCCCAACCAGAATCCAGAACCAAAAGCCATTAAATCTTGAGTGTCTTTTGGAAAAGAAAAATGGGAAATTGGTAGGGAGTGGATCAACTGGTTTGCTGGAGCTCCTTGCAATCTGTAGTATCTAGGGATCTAGGTCTTTGTGAACCACAAGCTGAACATGAGTTAATAGTGTGATGCAGCAGCTAAAAAAGCCAATGCAATTCTGGGCTCCATCAACAGTATAGTGTCGAGATCAAGGGAAGTAATAACACCACTTTATTCTGATTTCGTTAGACTTCACCTGGAATACTGTGTCCAGTTCTGGGGACCACAGTTCAAGAAGGATATTGACAAGCTGGAATGTGTCCAGAGAAGGGCAACCAAAACGGTGAAGGGTCTGGAAACCATGCCCTATGAGGAGTTAGGTATGTTTAGCCTGACAAAAAGAAGGTTAAGAGGAGATATGATAGCCATGTTTAAATAATTGAAGGGATGTCATGTTGAAGATGGAGCAAGCTTGTTTTCTGCTGCTCCAGAAATGAGGACAGTGAGCAATGGATTCAAACTACAGGAAAAGAGATTTCATCTAAACATCAGGAAGAACTTCGTGACAGTTAGAGCTGTTCAACAGTGGAATATGCTGCCTCGGAGTGTAGTGGAGTCACCTTCTTTGGAGGTTTTTAAGTGGAGCTGGATGGCCATTTGCTGGAGGTGCTTTGAGTGTTTGTTATTGTATGGTAGGGGGTTGGACTTGATGGCCATTGTGATCTCTTTCAACTCTATGTTTCTATGATTCTATTCTGGAGCACATGATAGGAGGTTGGCTGGCACCATAATATGTTGAGACTGCATATACATGCAGCTGGTCCTCCTCTCACATGGCCTCCACACAGACAAATATGAAGTTGTGTAAAGTGCTATGTCCCATTATAGGTCAGTGGACACAGTAGGCACACACATGTTGCATCCATTGACTATAATGGGACACAACGCTTCAAGTGTTTTAAGTGGGGGTTCCTAGAACAGAACCCCATATATACAGCAGGGTGTACTGTATACAAAGAAAATTGAGTGAAAATGCAAAACCAGACCACATTTTTTTAAAAAATGAGTGATGATTTTTACATACTTGAAAAAACTCTCTTGTTATGCAGAAATACATAAAGTCATAAATTAAAAACAAAAGTGAGATGAGGATTGCTCATGCTCCAGAAGCCAACATTTTTTGTGGACAGATGGGCTGCCTGAGCCCATTATTGTTTATAGATCCAACACAAGCATGGCTGTTAGGGGGCAATGATAACACAGCAGAATTTTGTTATAATTCCTACACGTATGGCTCCAAAGTATGCATCTAAGTAATTTGTTATTTACATTATGTTTTATGTAGGTTTTCACCTAATGTGACAAATGAAAAGCATCTTCAACTAAAATTATTTTCAACAAGCATATATGGTAAATTATACAAGTATACAATACATATGGTAAGTTATATGGTTTTCTTCTTATTATTATTATTACAAATGGTAAATCATTACGATTGTCAACATATGACATACACAATAAAATGCACTGGAGAATACTTAGAAAAGATCAAGGCAGTCTAATTCCCCACCCCAACCCAAAAAAACCACACACAGAACTAAAACAGTAGCTCAGGAGTAGCACAGGCTGAAAACTACATACATACTGCTCTCATGCTACCAGGGAATCTCTCAGGTGGTACAGGACAAAAAAAAAAAAAGCCGATACTTTGAATTTTGTAATTTTGAATTTTGTAATTTTGTAGTTCTGTATGAATTCAAATATAATTTGGAAACTCCTGCTCTTTTAATCTAATACATGAAATATGTAGAATTTCTACTTACAAGGTTTGCTGGGTCTCTCAAAACCTTCACGCTAGAAGACAAGAGGTAATATAATCAGATTCAGTTCAATTATGGAAGGGAAAAATCAGAACCAAAAATATATTTTCTTAAATAGCCTGCAGAGCGGAAAAGTACTGAGAAAAGATGAGTTTTGATACCTGGACCTCCCTTTTTCATGATTTCCAACTATACTGGAACTAAATTCACAGAACTGCCTTAACCTATATAGACTTCCCCCATTTGTTTGACAGGTTAAGGTCAAGCACACTGCCAGAATACAGAACTGCTTGAAAAGTGGAACCCATGTCCTGTACCATAGGAAGCATGAAGGACTTACAGAGGCTCGCTTGGGACCAATCTTAAGCACGCTGCTTGCAAAGTCTCTCAGCTGGTTTACTGCCCCTTTTTCTCCCCTCTCAGCTTGCCTTGCAAGCAGAGCACACCTGCGACCAGTTCCAAGCAAGCCTCTGTAAGCAAGAACTGATAAAAGAGCAAAACCCCTGTTGAATTAAAGAACTTGTCCTTAATTTGGAAGCATCAAAAGAGTTGTCACATAATGGAGCATCAAAAGACAGGGGTTTCTTATAAATGTACTGTAGTATAAGGACACGTAAACCCTCCTTCATATCAATCTGCTGGCTGGATCAAACAGATCCCTTTTAAGTTCCAGCTGGAAATATGATCTGACGTCAAAATGACCTGTTAACAGGAAAGAACGCCATTGTTAGATCACTCCAAAAATCTAATCTCACACAACTACGGGGGCATAATGGTTTCTACGCCTTTACAAGTATATCTTTTTTTTTTATGTTAAGGACAACCAAGCTGTGATGTGACCCCTGAGAAAAGATTTAATAGTTATTGGCCTACCAAGACCACTAGAAGAGCAAACAGAAGAGAAGGCAATGTCTCTCCTCTCCATTTCCAATGGTGAGATGAAATACTGAGCTCACAGTAAATGGAAGAGGTCCAATGTATCCAACAGCCTAAAGATTATTTGCATTGCCTTTCTGGGGAAAATAAATTTAAACTCAGAGTTGAAAAGCTATACCATGAAAGTGAGCTCTTGTATCAAGACGGAGCCAACATGAGATGAAATAAAACCTCTAAGGACAAAGTTTACTTTTACCATCCATGGAACCAGCAGGAGTGCAAGAGGAACACACAGAAATTTATAAGGATAGGGGGAAAACATCTATATGAAATATAACCAAAAAATGGAACTTATGATACAAGCAAAATGTTATTTTACTCATTCCATTTTGAAAAGCTGCTGAAGACAGCTTACATGGTTGCTACTTTTATTTACATATCCCTTTTAATTTCAAAAAGGATAAATAAGAGTACCCCCAACTCTGAAAGTTAAAATAGACACAAGATAATTTTTCTCCATAATTACTGAGGAACACATATATGAATTGTCCATCAGATTCTGGATTACCACTTCTTAGACTCAGAGCAATATCACCAGTTTAAAGCTCACCTTATACATTTTTAAACCTTCTGTCTTTTCTACCTCTCTTGCTACTCGCCTAAGAAATATAACTTTTTCTTCTTTACCATCATTTGGGCTCCGCTTGGCTTTGTCTGGATAATGTTTTATCTGCCAAGTAAATGAAAAAAAAAGTCAAGAATTTTACACTGCTTGGTTTTCCGTAAACATATTCTACTTTCAAGATGTTGAAACAGTTAATGAAAGAAGTGGGGGGAAAAACTATGATTAAATACCAGTTCAGATGCTGTCTAAGCTTTCTTTGATGCAATAGTTCCAAGCAACCTCCATTATTTGCCAAAACAACCTGAGCAGCTGCCATGTTAATAATGAAAGGATACTATGCTGGCAATCTCTGTAGGGGGATGGGGAAACATTCACTCTTCTGTTCCTCAACAAGCTGCCTCCTAGTAGTATTGAAGAAATGGCTAACCCAGGAATGGACTTGCTAGGGATGAGAAAGACTCTCATCTCCACATCACCTGAGCAATACCTAGATACTAGCAAACAGAAAAAAAAATTCCCATGCACTGAGATGAGGACGGTGTTTATGTGGTCACACATGTGCACATGTTCATGTAATGTGTGCTTGGGACAGGTGCAAGCCTTGCTCCTTCTGTCAACAAGACCCTGCTGATGGGCGTCTCATTCTTTGTCTTTTCCTAATGCCTGCTCAATAGTGGCTGTGAATAGAAAACCAGGGTTCAAAAGCTTCTATCAATCAGTGATTCATAGGCTATTCCCATTTCTAGCTGGTGTGTCCCAGAGGTCTTGCTCTCTGGAGACGTGTAGAAACAAGCTGGAAGCACCAGTTTTGCTCTGACATTTCCACAGGCAACCATTCTGCTGTAGCAAGTAATGTTTAGGCCCATTCACGAGGTACAGTATCGAACAGATAACACCTATGCTCCTTCCTTTTAATAACCTGGCAGTTATTAAATTAATTACAAAAATATATTTAATACCGCAGACAGAGGTTGACATCTTCTCTTGGTCACATGCTAAACTCCAGACTTACTAGAATTCATAGATAATGCTTTAGGGGGCTGCCCAAGACTACACAGGGCATCGCAGACTGGGTATGAAGACAGAGGGGTGCATATTTGAAGGAAAAAGGCATTTGTAGCAGAACACACATCTCACCATTATTATTACCTGTGAACTCAAAGCATAAGAAGTGTAGTGCAAATAGGCACTTTTAAGAAAGTTTACATTCTCTGAGCTTTATTCTCCCAAAGTAATAAAGGTCACCACTCTATTTGTTCTTGCATGTCGTGTAAATCCCAAACAAATTTTACTACTTCTGTGTCAGGTGAGTCTCACAGACAAATAATGTATTTATGCATTTAATGCATTTATTTTGGCCATCCCACAAGGATATTTTCTGACCATAATCTGAACAGTCTGAACTCTCAAACTATAAACAATATACTGATTTTTTTTTCTCTTCTCCAAGTATCCTAGAAAGAAGATCCAAAGATGCTGCTGCAGTGGCAGAAGAAACAGTACTGAAAGAACATTGGGCAGAGTGCCTGTTAGATGGAAGATGACAGGCCAACTGCTGAAACACTCAGTTTTCCAGCAAATTCCATGGACAGATCCACACACAGCCACAGAGCCTTGAGTGTGAAATACACAGACCACAGAGAACAATAAAAATTTCTCCCACTCTGCTTCTTAGTGCAGATGATCTCACTTTCACACTCATCAGTCTGGTGGTCAAGGAAATTTTAAAAGACCTCACTGAACATACTGCAGAAGTATCCCCCCACCAGCTGATCTATATAGTGAGGAGAATGTCTGTGAGACTGATGGAAGGTATCTGTATGAAACAGAGCATGGGCATGCACACTACTTGCACGACACCCACAAGCTGAAAAAAGATTCCCACTCTTGTGTTGCAAGAAAAGCGAAGTCAGAGATAAAATTTTGTACACATAAGAGATGTTTAACTTTACCCTCTCTAGTGCCGTACTTACATGTTTTTTGCAAGCAGAGATAACTTACAAGATATAATTTTCTGTGTCTTTGGCCAGTGAGATGTTCTATCATTGGTGCCATCTCTGTATTGAACTGGCATAGCTGGCATTCGTAGAAAGGATCCCTTCTCCCTTTGAATCGGACTTCGACCACATATTCCAAGCCTACAAGAATAGAGACAGTAATGCAGACAGTTCTTTGTCCAGAAAAAAAAAATCTTTACAACAGTGCTGTATTAAAAATTTTTATTTCCTTATTTTCCTTTCCAAATAGACTATGACACAAGCACATGTTTACAATAATATGGAATAAGAGGCTATTCTATAAATACTATTTAAATGTAACTACATGGCATTACAGTTAAATGTAATTACACAGTATTGGAAAGCTAAGCACACAGTAGATATGTGACCTAGTTCTCACAGAACCAACACCATTTCAGACTGCAAGCGAGATGTAGGCTTCATTTTAAAAATAGGTAAACACTAATTAATTATTCTGAATTCAATTAATCAAAAACAGGATTTCTTGCATTTATATCCACACACCTCTTCCTTGTTTAGATCTACTCCACACCCCCACCCCCAATTCTCTAGTGTTTCACTTAGAGAAAATAGTACACCTGTGTTTACAGACAGGGCCTTGAGGCACACACTTCATTTATACCACCTGTGAAACAGAATTGATCGGGTTACTTCCTATGTCTATAAAGAATTAACTCACTCATAGCAAAAAAACACCAGAAACTGTATAATTAGTATTCATGACCTAAGCACCTATTTTTTTTACCTGTAGTTTTATGAAAAAATTGGAGTAGTCACAAGTAGATGGGGGAAGAGGTAGGCAGACTTTTCCCACTTTTTTTACTGCATGGTGGATTAGACAGTCTTAGAAGCTGCAGTTGCACTCCCTATCTCAACTACTGCTGCAGCTATTGCCATACCTAATGCCTGTGCTTCATGAACAGTAACCAGTCTAAACCATGGCTTTCATATCCTTTTTTGTTTATCTGTTTGGTCATGGCACGTTTGTTAAGTGAGGAATCCGTGAAAAACTACAAGCTTTAAGCAATGGTGTCAGTAATTTTAATTGTTGTAACCAGAGGTCATAACAGAGAAAATGAACAAATTATCTAGAAATGACAAAAATACAAAATTCAGAATAGGTAAAAGCAGTTACAACTCCAATGATTCAAATACAATGGGTAAGCCTAAAACTAGTTCAGCCAGAAGTCTTACAGGTTTAGAAAATTCTATGCTGCTGTTTATTTTAAAACACAGCAGAGTAAAAACAGGTACCTGATAACATTAAGTAAACGTATCTGCCAGCACATAGTTAACCATACCCCTTTGATTATGATTTGAGAGATCCCATTTAAAAACCATGGGAATTATCTATTTTTAAAAAGTTCCTCATCAGATTGTTTACATAACTGATAGTTATGTGTCTGAGCATACTCCCTATGCAGTCATTCTGTACTGACAAGAGTCACAGAATTGGAAGAGACCACAGGGGCCATCCAGTCCAACCCCCTGCAATGCAGGAACACACATCAGAGTGCTCCCAGTAGATGGCCATCCAGCCTCTTCTTAAAAACTTCCAAAGAAGGAGACTCCACCACACTCCAAGGCAGCATATTCCACTGCTGGATAGCTCTGACCATCAGGGAATTCTTCCTGAATCTATTTTCCTGCAGTTTGAATACATTGTATCTGGAGCACCAGAAAACAAGCCCACTCCTCAACATGACATCCCTTCAAATATTTAAACATGGCTATCACGTCCCCTCTTAACTTTCTCTTCTGCAGACTAAACATACCCAGCTCCCTAAGATGCTCCTATGGGGCATGGCTTCCAGATCCTTCACCATTTTGGTCGCCCTCCTCTGGACATGCTCCAGCTTGTTGATATCCTTCTTGAAATGAGGTGCCCAGAACTGGACACACTATTCCCAATCAGGTCTAACCAAAGCAGAAGAGAGTGGTCCCATTACCTCCCTTGATCTAGACACCATACTCCTATTGATGTAACCAAGAATTGCATTGGCTTTCTTGGCTGTTGCATCACATAGCTGACTCATGTTCAGCTTGTGGTCCACCAAGACTCCTAGATTCCTTTCACACATACTGTTATCCAGCCACGTGTCCCCCTATCCTATATTTGTGCATTCCATTTTTTCTACCTAAGTGTAGGACTTTACATTTCTCTCTGTTGAAATTCATTTTGTTAGTTTTGGCCCAGCTCTCCAATCTATTAACGTCATTTTGAATTTTGATCCTGTCCCCTGGCATATCAGCAACCTCTCTCAATTTGGTGTCATCTGCAAATTTGATCAGCGTGCCCTCTATTCCTTCATCCAAGTCACTGATGAAGATGCTGAACAGCACTGGGTCTAGGACAGAACCCTGTGGCACCTCACTAGTCGCTACTCTCCATAACGTTGAACAGAAATACTTAGAATTTGCAAATAAACCAGGAAAATAGCTGGAATATAATTGCAGGAAAAAAAGAAAGATAAAAGATAATTCTTGGGATTAAAAATGGGAAACAGATAATGAAGGATAGTAACAATATTAAAAAAGACTTTTCTTCAATGTCTGGCACTACATTAAAAAAAAAAGAGTATCAGCGGAAGAAATACCTGCACTTGCAGAATTCACCAAGTATCAAGTCAATGGGCTATTCATAATGCAACTATAACAGTGGTAAAAATGGTGCAAGCTTTAAAAAAAGTAGGAAATGCACCAGGACCAAATGATTTCCCTGCAATATACTATAAAGTTTCAGAAGAGAAGCTGTATTTCTGATTTCAACAACTGGTGAGTTCTATTACCAACACCAATATGAAGTGCAAGAAAGTTAGACTAATACAAATACAGCAAAAGAAGATGAGGGCACCATGGGATCTAAGAAGACAATTTCTCTTTTGAACAATGATTATAAGGGTTTTTTTACTTTACTTTTGGCAGAGATGTTGAAGAAGATATTGGATGCAGTGATGATCAATGTGGATTTTTACCTAAAAGACAGTTGATAAATAATACAAGTGTGATAAATATCTTACAATACTTGGAGGTTAATAACATGAAAAAAAACTGCCTTGCTCTTTCTGGATGCTTAAACTTGATGCTATTTATGAACTGTGGTCAGAATTTTAGTGCTTGGATTCACGCTATTTATTCTGACCAGAAGGCACACATTTTGCTTATTAGAGGCAAATCAATTTTTGTGACATATGAAGAGAGACAAGACAAGGAGTGCCTTATATCATCCCTGTTGCTTGTATTGATTTTGGAAATTTTAAATACAGCAATTAGAGAAGAAGTGGTTAAAATTAAAGGAGTGACAATAAAGAAACAAGTGTTTAAATTAACAGCATTTGCCGGTGACTTAGTGATCAGACCCACTGAAGTGTGATTTACTTAAACTGATTAGTGATTATGGGGACTTGGCTGCTTTTAAACTGAATAAAGAGAAGACATTTATGTTGACAAAAAATATGAGAAAAGAGCAACACAAGTTATTGATGATACAAGCAGGGTTTAGTCATGAAAAAAGTGAAATATTTAGGAATTACTTTTGGAACTCAAAACACAAAACTGTTTCAGAATAACTACGAAAAGACCTGGTGTAAAATTAAATAAAAATTACAGAGATGGTCCAAATTAAAACTGTCACAATGAGGAAGGTTTTCATAAAAATAAATGTGCTGCCAAAAATGTCTTTTTATTTCAGACAATACCTATTTTGATTAATGACTTATCACTGAAACAATGGCAAAGGATCATCTTTAAATTTGTTTGGCAACGAATGAAACCAAGACTAAGAGTTAAGGTTCTACAAGATGTAAAGGAAAGAGGTAGACTGGGGCTTCCACATTTGAAGTTGTACTATTATGCATCTTGCTTAGCATGGTTGAAAGATCAGTTGATATGAAGAAGGAAAGTCTTTTACAATTAAAAGGTTCTGACTTAAGATTTTCTGATAAAATTAAAGCAAGTGTAAATTTTAATAATCATTTTATTAAGCAAGTGCTTCCCAGAGCTTGGAACAAATATAAAATATGATTATGCCCCAGAATGCTTTTGTGGGTTTCACTTCCTGAACCTTTGTTTGAAAAAGAATTATCTATCAAAGACTAATGGTTAACATATAAAGATTTAACACTAGTGGATGGAGAAGAATTTAAAACGAAAACAAATGGAAGAACTGGTTGAATGTGGTTATAATATTAGATCGTTTGTCTCCAGACAGCTAATGGAATGATTTAAAATAGGTAAGAATTTGGTTTTGATGTTGTTAAAACAGAATCTGTGGAACAATTGTGTAAAGACAACAAACATTTGCTGGATAAATTGTATAGGATGTTGTTCAAATTAGAACTTAAGGAAGAACAAATAAAAGAATGCATGATTAAATGAGCACAAAATGTGGGCCATTCCATTCAGATGGAACAATGGGAAAGGCTGTGGACAAAAGATATGAAATTTACTCTGAGTTATGAGGATTTTTAAAAGACAATGTATAGATGGTACTTAACACCAGAAAAACTGTCTCGAATGTATAAGGGTTCCTCAGATAAATGTTGGAAGTGTAATCAGACAGAAGGGACATTTTTCATACATAGTGGGCTTGTGAAAAAGCAAAGAAATTTTGGGTGATGATACATAAACTGAAACCAGAACTGTTTTTACTGGGACTGATAACACAAATAAGAACATTACAAGAATCATACAAGATATTAGCTGTGAGAATACTTTATGCTCAAAAATGGAAAGATCTCATGACAGCATCTCAAGATAACTGGATGATAAAGTTGTTGGATACGGTTAAGATGGACAAGTTGATAACTTTAATTAAAGAAGAATCTTTAAATGGTTATAATGTACTTGAGGGGTTGCTGAGGGAGAAATGCCATTGTAGGATTTGAACAGTATGGTTAGGAACTTTATAGTAGAACATTAATCATACTACTGCATTCCTACATTTAATATGAGTACAGTTAGCCCTCCACATTCACTAAAGTTATGGCCACAGGACTCCCTATCAAAATGTGTGTCTGCGGGAAGGGGCCCGAAGCATGGTGCGAAGAATGGCCTCTATGGTTGAAATTAGGTCAGGGAAAGGAGAGAGAAAGATCAGCATGGTGGCCCTATACTTCCCTTCTGTTGTCCATCTCCTTCCTTTGGTGTGGGGACAGGCATTCAGAGAGCGTTTGTGGTGCTGAGCAATTGAGCTGTGAACCATCCTTAGCTGGCTAGGCAGTGGCTGGTGGAAGAGGAGGAAGAGGACTGGAAACAAGTTTTTAAAACGCACTGTGACCCGAACATAGCCACCAAGAGGAAAGGTTTATCCAGAGAAGCAGCATCTGAGGTGGAGAGTCAGGTGTTGGAGACACTCGCAAATAACCGTATCAATGAAAGTAAAACCCACAAATGTGGAAGGCTGATTGTAATTATAGCACGAGTATGAAGGTAGATAAAATTTACGTAATCTTTAACAGTAGGTTTTACTATTTAGCTACAAGTACTTTATTGAACTTTGAAGAAGTATAAGACATAAATAACTACTCTCCGGAGAGCTGGAAGTCTTATGTGTAACCCTTTTTATCCCCTTTGTGTTTGTGTGTGTGTTTGTTTAGATATTTACTTGTGTGTTTAGACCATTTGTGCTGGATATTTTTGTGTATTTCTTTCTTTCACGTTGTTTTATATTTTCTAAAATTGTCCTTAATACAAATATTTTAAAAAATACTACCACAGGAAAAATCATGTTATGTGGTGCTCTGTAGTCTCAGAAGTACAGAGACCCTCCGCCAAATCCATCATGAGAAGCATTTTGTTAGTTAATATGTTTTTCAGTTTACAGGGATGATCAAGAAAACAATGACATTCATTAGACTGAAAAGCCATACCTATAAGAGGTTCTTCTCGATCTGGATCCTTCATGAAATCTTTCAGAGATCTTATACTTTTTGAAAGTGGTCTCTTTACTAAAAGAAAACAAACATATTACATATGGTAACTAAAAGAGATTTGTCACAACTTCTGCCTACATGAATGCATGAAGAATACATAGAACAGTGTATTTTAATGAGCTCATCAGCTGTCTAAATGTAATAGAAGTCTTGGTTCTTTTTCCTTTCTTTAGTATTTAGAATTAAATAAAACAGGATGGAATAAGTTCAGAAATCTGGGTTTGGTAGGACAGTTACAGCTTTTCCCACACCACTTCGCTGTAAAGTTGTTTTCAGCATGGTGCTTAAAAGTGCACAACCACAAACTCTTTGAAATAGCCAAACCAGCAAAAGGTAACTATTAGCAGAACTAAAGAACCAAGAAAGCTTCAAGAAGTAAAAGGTTCATGAAGCTCTATACTGTGTCTCCAAGAAAAGCCAACTAATGATTCAGATGACCATTCTCCATTTGTTCTAAATCCTGCAATCAATACACTCACCAGATTTATAGAGAATATTCCCATTCACCTTAATGTGCTCAAGAGGCAGCAGTACATCTATTTCCCTCATGAGTTTGTCAAGTATCATTAACATATGTGTTAGTGTTAGAGATCATTATACACCCTGGAATAAAAGAATTCTGTAAGCAGAATTAGGTATTGCCTTTCTCTCCCTCTCCTTAAATTATAAACTTGAGTTTGAAACCTTTAAAGGAGGAATTAGAAAGTTCATACCCACCACCATTCATGAAATGTTAGCATTTTTCTGCTTTTTCTGCTGCTGTTGTTCACAGTCGTCAAGTTGACTTCAAGTTATGACAACTCCATGAATGAGAGACCTCCAAGTCACCCTATCATTAACAGTTCTACTCAGGTCTTGTGGCGTTGGGGCCATGACTTCCTTGACTGAGTCCATCCATCAGTAAAGAGTTCATCTTATTTACTACCACCCTCTACCATGCAAAGCATTAGTGTCTTTTCTAGTGAGTCATGACTTCTAATGATATGTCCAAAATATAACAGTATCAGTTTAGATCATCTTCACTTCTAGGGAGAGTTCAGGCTTGATTTGCTCTAGGACTCATTTAGAAGTCCACTGTGTCCATAGAACTCTCATCCAGCAACATCTTTCAAATGAGTTGATTTTTGTGCTATCAGTCTGTTTCACTGTCCAACTTTCACAAACATACGCAACAATGGACATATGTATAAATAAGTATAAACAGATCAGTTTTGTATTCAATAATATACTTTTGCCATTTCAGGAACTTGGCTAATTCCTTCACAGCTGCCCTGTGAAGTTCTTGTCTTGTGATTTCTTCACTGCAGTCTCCTTTCTGATTAATGACAGATCCAAAGTACAGAAAATCTTGAACTACGTCAATGTTTTATTGTCTGCTTTAAAATTACAGAAATCATCTGTGGTCACTATTTTTGTTTTCTTAATGTTCAGTAGTAAACCTGCCCTTGCACTTTCTTCCTTGACTTTCAATTATCCTTCAAGTCTTTCTTATTTTCTCCTAGTAGTATGGTATTGTCTGCATCTCTTAAATTGTTGATGCTCCTTCCTCCAGTTTTCACCTCACCTTCCTCTGAGTCTAATCCTGCTTCATGTATATGTACAGCATACAAATTGAACAGATAAGATGATAAAATGCAGCCTTTCCTGACCCCTTTGCCAACTGGAAACCATTCTGTTTCTCCAGTATTCCGTCCTGAAGACAGCCTCTTGTTCTGAGCACAGGTTATCCATCAGGAGAATCAAATGATGTGTACGCTCATTTTTTTAAAAAGTGATCCATAGTTTTTCATGATCTACACCAGTGTTTTTTAACCTTTTTCTAACCGTGGCCCTCTTCTGACCTTGATTCTCTCCTGTGGCCCCCCCAGTCCTACCAGTAGAAAGGTAGCTATTTAAATGCTTTGTTTGCAAATAGAACATGTTTTATTTATAATTTTTATAATTTACACAAAATACAATTACATAAAATTACAATTACAAGAGAAAAGAAAGAAAAGGAAACGCTACCTGGTAAAAAGGTTTAAAAAAACAAAAAACAAACAAACAGGTGATTAAAGTAATAAGCAGGAGGAGACATACTACAGTCATTCAAAGAGATCTCCCGATGACCGGAAGAAATTAACAGGCGCAGCTCCAATCCGCCATGTTTCCAACACTTGTTCTAGATGAGGGGCAGAACAGAAGCTGCAGCAGGCACTGATTTCATGGGTGCGACTATAACAGCCTATAAGCAGTAGTGCTTACAGCAGCCTTTGACTGTTCAGAGCCTAAAGGCACTGTTAGTGAGTACAGCCCAGCAGCAGCAGTCCATGGCACAGTCCATACAAGCTCAAAAGTCTGCAGGTCTGCAGACTAGAGAGCGATCCTCCAGAGATTGGGTGGACCTGGACAGGCTGACTAATGACCAGACTAGCAGCTCCAATGCAGTCATGAGAAAAATTTTCCTTGTATCAAGTGAAAGCAAAATAGAGAGAAGTTCTCCTCTGTTTTCTTCATTTCTCACTTCCCTCTGTGCCCCCCTAGTCTTGTGCCACAGCCCCCCATTTATGTGATTTTTCACCTGCAGGCCCCTTGGAATATCCTGGGGGCTCACAGGGCGCCATATGGCCCCTGGTTGAGAAACACTGATCTACACTATCTAAGGCTTTGTTATAATCTATAAAGCATAGGCTGATTTTCTTCTGAAATTCTTTGGTGCACTCCATTTGCCAACGTATGTTTCAACAGGATTCCTAGTGCCCCTTCCTTCTCCATACCCACCTTAGACATCTGGCATTTCTTGATTCATATATGGTAAAAGTCTTTGTTGCAGAATTTTAAGATCAGTTTGCTTCCATCAAAGTTTTATTCAGTGGTCCTGTGGTTACTGCAATTCCTGGTATATCCTTTCTTGGGCATTAGAATATATATTTAGTGTTTAAAATCTGTGGGCTGTTGTTTTGTTTTACATATTTTTGACAGATTTTAATTAGAACTAGAGTAGATTCTGTCTCTGTAGCCTGAAGCAGCTCTATTTGTATGTCATCTGTTCCTGGTGATTTATTTCTCCCCAAGTGCTCTGAGTGCAGCTTCTACTTCCCTTTCTAAAACTGTAGGTTCACCTTCAACCTCTTCTTACTTGAATGAATCTGCCATCCTTTCATCTCTTTCATATTGCCCTGTATATTTCCACTTTCATTTTGTTTGTACTTGATCTTGTAACATGTCCCCTGTTGGTCACAGAGCATCCTCATTCTTGGTTTAAATTTCCCTTTGATTTCTTGGATCTTATGGAAGAGGGTTTTTGTTCTTCCTTTTTGTTGTCATCATCTCTTTCTTGGCACTGATTATAGTAGTTCTCTTTGTCCTTGTGCACAAATCACTGAACAGTTGTATTCCGGGTTTTAACCCTATTTCTGTCACCCTTTACTTTTGCTTCTCTTCTCTCCTTAACTGTTTCTTTGAACTTTCATTTGTCATCCACTGCAGATTCTCTTTCTTTTCAGTGGCATTTTTTTAAAATTTCTTCCGGATGATGTCACTATCTTCCCTTCAGCACTCTTCTAATCTATTAGGTTTAATAGTTCAAATCTAGTTTCTTTTTTAAAAAAATTTTATACTAAAAAACAACAAAAACAATAAAAAACAAGGGAGCTAACAGTATTGTTCTTTTGACATTATATACACTTAACACTTCATAAAAATTTTCAAGAATAACTTATTTACAATCATTATTAATTTCATGTCCCCTTTATCCTTCCTCTTACTTATTCCTTGGACAACGCTGACTGAACAATTACACAAACTCTTATTGACATAAATTCCTCCTTCCTCATTTAAATTTTATAGTTATGATCTACTGTGTATCAATACTTATTGAGTAATCTGCATTCAGAAATCAAATTCTGTTACTGTTATCCATTGTTATTATGACTAGTAACCCCTACCATGCAGGAATACACATCAGAGCATTCCCAACAGATGGTCATCCAGCCTATTTATAAACCTCCAAAGAAGGAGACTCCACCACACTACGAGGCAGCATATTCCACTTCTGAACAGCTGTGACTGTCAGGAAATTGTACCTGAGGTTTAGGTAGAATCTCTTTTCCTGTAATTTGAATCCATTGTTCCTTGTCCTAGTATCTGGAATAATGGAAAACAAGCATGTTCCCTCATTGACATGGCATCTTTTCAGATATTTAAACATGCCTATCATGTTCCCTCTTAACCTTCTGTTCTACAGGCTAAACATACTCAGTTCCCTCAGCCAGTCTTCACAGGGCACGATTTCCAAGCCTTCTAGCATTTTGGTCACCATCCTCTGGACTTGTTCCAGCTGTCAATATCCTTCCTGAATTATGGTATCCAGAACTGGACACAGTATGCTAGGTGGGGTCTGTCCAAAGTAGAATAGAGTTACTATCACTTCTCTTGAACTAGGCACTATATTCTTATTGCTACAGCCCAGAATTGCATTGGTTTTCTTAGCTGTAGCATCACACTGCTCACTCATGTTCAGCTTGTGGTCTACTAAGACCCTAGATCCTTTTCACATGTACTGTGGTCAAGCCAGGTGTCACCCATCTTATATATGTGCATTTCACATTTTCTGTCCAGGTATAGTACCTTACACTTCTCCCTGTTGAAATTCATTGTGTTACTTTTGGCCCAGGTCTCTCATCTATTAAGATCATTTTGAGTTCTGATTCGGTCCTCTGCAGTGTTAGCTACTCTTCCTAATTTGGTATCATTTGCAAATTTGATAACAATGCCCTCTATTCCCTCATTCAAATCACTGATAAAGATCCTGAATAGCACCACGCCCAGGACAGAACCCTGTGGCACCCACCTTGTCACTTCTCTCCAAGAAGAAGAGGAATCATTGGGAGCACCCTTGGGAATCATTGGGTTTAGTTGGACAACCAGTTACAAATCCACCTAACAGTAACATTGTCTAACCCACATTTTACTACCTTGCTTGCAAGAATTTCATGGGGGACCTCGTCCAAAGGTCTTATTGAAGTCAAGATACTCTACATCAACAGCATTACAAAGCTAGTAGCTCTATCAAAAAAAAATATTAGATTAGTTGGGCATGACTTCTTTTTGAGAAACCCATGTTAACTTTTAGTGATCATGGCATTCCTTTCTACGTGCTGTCTGTTTAAATCTAAAATCTTTCCCAGCATTGATGTCAGGCTGACTGGGAGGTAACTGTTTGAGTTCTCTTTGTTTTTCCTTTTTGAAGATGGGAAGAACATTTGCCTCCTCCAGTTTGCTAGGACTACTCCTGCTCTCCAGGAATTCTTAAAGATTATTGCCAGGGGTAATTACAGTACTTCTGCCATTTTTTTAATACCCTTGGATGTAGTTCATTTACTCTTGGAGACTTCCATTCAGGTACTCCTGTACCACCTCTTTACCTCCACTGTGCTGCATTTCTCCTACCACATCATCTGCTCCATTTTCCCCAAGTCAAGCACTGTTTTCATTTTGGGAGTAGACCAAGGCAAAGAAGGTGTTCAGTAGTTCTGCCTTTTCTCTGTCCCCTGCTACCATTTCGCCATCCTCTCCACATAGAGGCCCTACCATTTCCTTGTTCTTCTTTTTGCCACTAAAAATTTCTCAAAAATAAGTCATGCCAGATTACTCTCTCTCTTTTCTTTTTTTATAGTTACTAGCTTGGTATATGAAGGGAATATTGTGGAGGTAGCATATTTTAACTTCAGAAAGGCTTCTGACAAGGTCTCTCATGATATTCTTGTAAACAAGCTAGTAAAATATGGGCTAGACAATGCCACACCTGGAATACAGTGTCTACTTCTGGGCAGCACAGTTCAGGAAGGACAAGCTGGAACATGTCCAGAGGAGGGTGACCAAAATGGTAGAATGGTAGACTAGAAACCATGCCCTATGAGGACTGACTTAGGGAGTTGGATATGTTTAGCCTGGAGAAGTGAAGGTTAAGAGGCAACATGACAGCTATGTCTAAATATTTGAAGGGATATCATACAGAGGTTGGAACAACCCTGTTTTCTCCTGCTCCAGAGACTAGGGCACAGAGCAATGGCTTCAAACTTCAGGAAAAGTGATTCCAATTAAACATCAGGAAGAACTTCCTGATGGTATGAGCAGTTTTGACAGTGGATAGAAATGCTGTGACATTTGCCCCAGTTGAAAATACATCTGATGAGCATGTGGGATACACCTGGGGAATGACTCGGCAAGTCATGATGTAATCCCTAGGGGACAGAGTAAGGTTGAGTCATGGTAATGTGAAATCATGGCAAGGGGTTGCATCAGCCATTGTCCCTAGCTGGTGTGTATAAAAGAGAGGAGTTCAGACTGGTTTTTTTTTTCCTGACTATTCGCTGACTCTATGACACCGAACCTCTGTCGAAGCGAACCTCTGCCTGATGTGTCCATCATGCTGAACCTATGACTGAGGACCTGCATATCCTGATTGTACAGATGTGTATATTTTGGAACTTGAAGATTAAAAGCTTCCAGGTATTTTTGGATGACAACCCTGTGTGCTAGAGTTACTAACCAGTGGGTAGAGTGGGGTCAGAGCTGATGCTGTAAGTTACACTCTGCTGCTGCTGCTCATGCTTGTTGCTGTTTTGAAACTCTGCTATATGTTTAATGCTTGCCTCTGGGACACATTTTTCAGAGCACAGCGGTTACTGGGAGGATTTTGTGCTAGGTGCTGTAAATCAATCTCCCGACAATACGCTGCCTCAGAATTTGGTGTAGTCTCCTTCTCTAGAGGTTTTTAAACACAGGTTGGATGGTTGGGAATGTTTTGATGTTGTATTCCTGCATGGCAAGGGACTGGACTCAATGGTCCTTGTGGTTTCTTCCAAATCTATGACTATGATTATATAAAAATTAGGGGGTTGATATCCTCAAAAGAGAATTAAAGATCTAAGTGCATACATTTAATAAACGAACAGAATTTAACTCTATTTGCAATACTGAATTGGATTTTAACAAATAGAAAGTGCAGATATTATTTAGTTTATATTGATAGAACTACCTTGCTTGTAGCTTTTGGAAGGACATGAGAGAAGTGAACTGTTAACTCTGAAATTGCTGGATTGAGTGAAAGATGAAACTTTCCCAGGAACAATTTCAGGACTTTCCACAATGGATGATGGACATTCTATATGTGGAACTTTCAGAGGAATATGATATAGGTCCTGAGGAATGAGATCTGTGTTATCAAGGAACTGTAGGGAGATGTAAGTCATGAGGGAGACACAGAAATTAGAAATATGGAAGGGAAGAAGGTTGAAAATCATACAGAGACACAAATTCAAGATAAGCTTCTGAGTTGGGGGAGATGTATGACCAAGAAGTATTGGTTTGTGAGGAGGATTACAGCCCAAAGAGGAAGAAAGAGAGGTAATCTGAAACTGATTTGTAATAAAATTACTTTGATGGTTCAACAAAAACCAAACTGATTTAGACTTTATGATTGAAGGAGGTGAAAGAAAGATAGTTAAAAAGGATGCTGTTTTAGGACCATTATTCTAAAATATGAAGTGGGAAGGAATGCAAAACGGTAGTAAAGTGCAAGAGTCGGAGTCTGAGAAGCTGGGGAGAGGAAAGTCCATGGATAGGATGGTTATAAGGGAAGAAGGGAGTTAAATTCAGAATTAAATTGGTTTGGCTAAAACTGGGTCATGAAATGGTTACAGACATAAGAGAATGAAAACTGAATTTAGTTAATGAATGCTGTAAAGGATTTTACAATATAGAACAGAATAGAAATATCTGGATATAGAGAAGCTATATAACATGTAACAAATCTACAGTTTTAACAAGTGAAAATATTATGGAATTAAGTCGGCAAGCAGCATTTAATACAAAAGTCACTTATCCTGTAATGGCATTTATCATATAAACGTAATATGGAACGAAAGGTAATAGAAAATAATATTATGCCAGGTTGCTTTGCTTTTCCTGCCATAATATTCTAATGCCACCCTAATTACATGCAATGTTTCGACGTTTGCTTTCATATTAACACCCTTTACCCCAACATACACAATCATACCAGGTTATTTCCTGTTTGCTGGCAGGTAAAGCTTGTAATGTTTTGCTCCTTGACTCTCTGTAACACAGTGCTATGATGTTTGATACCATGTAAAAGTGGTGGAGCGGATGATGCAAGCTGAATGAAGAATGAGAAAAACCAGTGTTTTGGCAATATAATTGCCAAATTGATACAAAAAGGAAGAAAACAAGGGCAACACAAGGTCAGGATGCTGGTGGGCAGGACGCCAGCCCAGGGAAAGGAGTTGTTTTAATTAGCTGGCAAATAAGTGCTTTGAGCATGCAAACTTGTAACGTTATTGCTTATAAGACACTGCAATTACAATAAGGATTTTAGTTTTAGCAATGGCCAGAATATGCAACTGTTATTCCACTGTCTTTTGAATAGAGTTTAGCAAACTTCTAAGCCTATTCCTTGGGACTGGAGTTATCCTGAACATCCTGTACATGACACACTGAGATATTATGCTAGATATGTTAACCTTTGGCAGAAGAAACTTAATTTTCCTTTTTACGGAAAGCATGAATTTAAAGAGAGGGAAAAAAGAAACATTGGGCATTACCTTTGAGAGGCTTGAATCAATTAGACTGTCATAATCTGTTTAAAGGAGGGATGCAAGCTGATTCTTTTTTCTCCTTTTTCTTTCTTTTCCTCTACTTTTAAATTTCCAATTCATGTTTCATGTTTTCTTCATGTTGGGTTTTTCTTCTTTTCTTTTATGTATTTGTATTAGTCTTTTTGGAAATTATTAATAAAGATATCTAAAAATCTACGGAGCATACTGCAGGTTGTATTTTGGCACAACAGTTCATGTTCATTAGCTTTACTCTAACTGTTGATGTAAGCAGTTCATGGTCTCTGCCATCATCTCCTTCTGGTTTTGTTTTAATAGAAAGAGTGAAGTTTGTTCATCTTCTGCTTCCAACTACGTAGTCTATTCAATTTCTATACTGCCCATCAGGTGATGCCCACATATACAGTTGCCTCTTTGATTACTTGAACAATATGTCTGTGATGAAAAAACTGTTGGCCTCACCAAATTTAATCAGTCAATCTTCTACTTCATTTCTTGATCCTAAGCCAAATTTTTTTATCCTGTTTCTGTTCTGCTTCCAACTTTTGTACTCCAAGCATCTATGATTAACAAGACGTCCTGTTTCGGTATGGGATCAATTTCCTCCTGGACTCCTGCATCGAATCTTTCAATTTCTTCTTCTTCTTCTTCTTCTTCTTCTTCTCCTCCTCCTCCTCCTTCCCCCCCCCCCATAGTTGGAGCATAAACTTGGATTATGATTACATTGATGGGTTTTCCCCATTGCAGCCTTTGATTGCTTTTGCTATATCTCTCCTTAGTACTAATACCACCCCATTTCTTCTTAAATATTCATATCCAGAGTAAAACACTGTGTAATTGTCTGACAAAAAATATCCCTTTCCTGTTTAATTTAGCTGGCTAACCCAAATAATGCACAATGTTTATACATTCTTGTTTTACTATGTTTAACTTGTCCTGATTCATGCTTCTCATATTCCATGGTCCTATGTGTTTTGCAGTTTCAGACTTTCCTTTCACCTCTGAGCACATCAACAGCTGAATGTCCTTTTGAGTCCAACTCTGTCCTTAAAAACAAGGCTACTTGTATTTGTCTCTCAGTAGCTAGGTTGCCTTCCAACCTAGGAGCTTCCTCATCTGGCATCATCTGTTTCATTTTGGACTGAGTCATCATAGGGTTTTCACGGTAAAAGACATCCAAAATGGGTTTACCATGTTCCTTCTGTGCAATAATAAGTGTTAGCCATGGTGCCACTTGCCATTTTATTTGACACTCCCTTAGTGTCACCCCCCCCAACACCTGCTGGCTAGTAGCTGTTTGACACATTTAGTGAGAGTCCTCAGCAAAAGCCTGTTTAACACAGCAGCACTCTACCATCAGCACAGCCTCTTGCCTCATGTGAACATGCAATCTCATTACCAGGCAATGCCATGGTGTGTCATTTTCTGCTGACTTCCTTCTAAATTTAAAAAACACATTTTTTTTTCTTTTAGAAACCATGATTTAAAGAAATCCACTTTCTAAAAACAATTCAGTTATCGTTTACTGGTATTCTTACCTGACGTTAGCTCTTTAGATATCACTGGACCACCTGGAAAAACATATCAATAAAGACTGTATTTTCATAACATGTATTTTCATGTTAATACTTGCAAACAGTATATGAGGCCACTTCTGCAAACATTTTCCTATTTTTTGGTTTTTGAGCTATCTATATTTTGAACGCTTTGCCAGTTGGAGCCAGATGGCTTTGTCACAATTTCCCAGCTTAAATTCACATGACAAATTAGTCTTTACACTCTCAATGGGTAAACTTTTAACAAAGGGGCCAGGAACTGTGGAAGACAAGGGGGTTAGATTAGCTCTCTACAAGATCTTGGTGGTGTACCTTACCTCCCCAAATCATTTGCCCTCCCCAAATCTTTTGTCCCCAGGTTCCTTCTAGAAGACATGGTGGCTTGTTTTGGGGCCTTCCTAGATCCTTATGAAGCATTCTGGGGCATGTTAATGCAGACAGACAGACAGACAGACAGACAGACAGACAGACAGACAGACAGGGATGATACAGATATAAATTTTTTTTTGCAAAAGTTCATTTTGAGCCCCTGACGATTGGTGGGGCTCCAACTGTTGCTCTCCACACCCCCTAAAGATAATTTTTGGGCATTTCAAGGCAAATTTTTTTTGAACCCTGAGGGCCACAAACCCAGTTGCATTTTATCCACCCTGCTCTAAGAGAAGTGCAGAGTTTTCCCATTAACAATTTTATTTGTTTATTGAATTGAATTTTATTTGTTTCTGCTTAAATAAAGGAAAAAGGACAAGGGAGTCAATTTTATTTTTGTCCTTTTCTATTGCATGAGTTGTAGAAAATACCTGTTTGCCTGTGTGGTGGAAGCTAGAAAGTTGTTATTTCTATCAGTGTTTACTGACTTTTAGGAATACTGAGTTCCCCAACACTACAGTGTCCTTTTCGCTCAATGAAGACTAAGGAGAAAGTAAGACCTAATGATGACATAAGCCAGGAATTCTGGAGGAAGGAAGAGAAACCACTGTGAGAAGGAATGTGTTTCTTTAGGAGGAGGGCTGATCCAATCAGTTTAGTTTCCATGCAACAGATATTTTGTTCTGCCTTGTGGGGTTAAATACGCAGTTTGGTATTTGGTGCACAAATCTATCTTCTGCCAAATATGTAAGATTCTTGGCTAAGTTACTTGTACTTCTTGATTAAGAAGCCCACTGTAACAGTTACTTTGTGACTTAACAATTTCTCCATTGCATCTGTTTGAAAGTGGTGCCCAAAACAATTTCTCAAATTTTCAAATATGCTCACTGGTCTAAAAAGAGCTATGCACTACTTCATTTCCAAAGCAGTGGCAGCAGTGGCGATAGCTATGATTGTGTCAAAGCCCTCCTCTCCAACACATATTCTATGTATTCTTGTAAAACTGATACAGTGCACCCTTCATATATGCACAGGTTCCATTCAGAAACAAAAAAAGCTAATGCTCGCATCTTATAATTGTCAATGAATCACAGATGAGTGTGCTCATGGCAGTGCATGTATGCACCCACTGGATGCATTGATGATAATGGGACAAAATGCTTCAAACAACCTTGGATCTGTGTGTGCTAAGTCACAGGACTGTTCGCACCACCTTCTCAGTAGAACATCTGCTGCAACTGATGTAAACAACTGAAGGAAGGGAGGGCAGAGACCGTCCATGGAGATGAGACGAGGGCCCTGCTCAATTTCTATCCCCCCAACAGTTCCTTCCTCCAAAGCTTTTCACCTATGCAGTGGTGACTCAGAATCCCTCACCTGAACCTACTGCCAAAAATCTAGTTTCAGCTGCTAAGACATTTAATTCAATAATCCTGTCATGTTTTTGATGTTGAAAAATGTCCACCCACTCCATAAAAAAAACCTAATCTGATTACTATAATTTAAAGGCCAATAATACTTCTAATTTTGTGATTTCTCAACCAGAGTACTGAAAAACTAGCAGAAATACAAGACAATTTACATACAGTCCTCCCTCCACATTCACAGGTTTGACCTTCGTGAATTTGATCACTCACAGGGCACATGTTTGCCTCTCCCACTTTTCCTCCTCTCGTCCCTTGCATTCCTCACCCCAGGCTTGCAAAGCTTGTGTTTAAAATGAATCTTGTTGTTTTTTTCCTTTTGGATGAGCAAAGCCCCCTCCCACTGCTGAAGGTATGGCCTCTCTGCCATGTGGTTACACATTCTGTTGTGTATTGGCTGCTGATTGGTCAGGTGCTTCCTTCTCAAGATGGCCACTGAAAGTAATCAAAACCCCCGAACACCTCTCTTCTCTGTCTGAAGGGAAAGTACCGGTAAGCCTTTTAGGTTGTCTTTTTTCTCCTCACAAATGCTGGGGACAGAGACAATAGAATAGGAGGTGAATCATGGGAGGGAGTTATTTGCAGTTTTTCCACTTTTGCAAGGGTTCTGTGTCCCATGCTCTCGCAGATGTGGAGGAGCTACTGTATAACAATTTGTAAGCAAGTGCTATCATAACCACAGCATATGAAAAACAAGAAAAATTTTCCACTCACGTTTTTCCTTGAGGATTCTCTCTCTCTAAACAAAGGTGCAAACATTTCAAAAACAAAAGAATCATTAGTGAAATACAGTCCTCTCTCTCTCTCTCGTTCTTTCTTTCTTTCCTCTCCCCCACCCCTCAAAAAAAAGTATTACCATGAGATTAACTTCTGCAGGTAAATTATAACTAAGGTAAACTTATTGGAAAAGAAAATATTACCTTCATGATTTTCTGCAATAGCTAAGCATAACTGAGAAACAACTCTGATTCCAAACAATACAAGATTAATTTAAGTTCAAACCTAGCATTACTCGTATGCAATGACTAATTCTTGCAAGTGACAAGACCCACATAGACAGAATTTAGGTATGGAACACACAAAGTCTTGGTTTTTGCACAATTTCACCTCCTATGAACATAGGTGCTAGAATCTCCTTCAAAACCAAGATTTTGGGCCATTTGATGAAAAATGCTAGGTGATCATTTTTCCTGAAATTTCTAGAACAGTGACAGAAAATGTGAGAAACTAAAATGAGTTTAGTCAGCAAAACAGATCTGGAAAAAAAAAGCAGAACAAGCAGTACAATTTCCATACTATGGATAAAATGCTCATCACAAAACACAGAACTCAGTATAGCTGCATTAAAACCTTGGATCACTATACTGCATTGCTTTTTTCTAAAACATTCAGTGCTTATGTCACCTTGATTAAAAGAGTAGGAAAGAGAATTTGAATAACACACTTCTGAAGTGTTCAGCTTAATAGGAATCCTTGATTACAAGGATCTGACGAGCCTAGTCCTTCTTTCAAAACAAATTTCACTAACTTCAATGAAACTGGCTTCCCAGGATCAACCTGCCAGTCTCTCCACAAGTACTACACAGGGAAGCAAATACTATTCATTCTAGTAGCTAAGCCACACCGAACTTCTAGATAACCAATAGATGTCACAGACTCGAACAGAAGTAAGAGGCAATGAGTTCAACAGAGATGGAAGGGAAGCTATTGCACTGCTCCAAGTTTCTGGCGTTATCATTTTCAAGACCACACTGTGTAAAGATCCCTTGGAATACTAGTTCCAAACTGTTTCTAATTTTATAGGTCACACAGCAGCTCTTATACAGAGATGATAAATGAACTTCTCAGTAGTAAAAGTAACACTAAGTCACTATATGAATATACAGTGGAGAAATCAAGTAAAATAACGTAGATTTTCAGTCACTGTCATGCAATCAGTTCCAGACACTAGATCTATTCAGTTTTACAGTTTATTTCCTCAAATATTTCATTAATACAGTGGGACCTCTGTATATGTAGGGGTTCTCTTCCAGGAATCCCCATGTAAAAGAAAATACACAAATGCTTGTGTCCCATAATATCTAATTGTGGCAACATGCACATGTGTGTCCACACACACTTCTCCACCATTTTAGGTACAGAGACAAAACACTTCATGTGAAACATGCAGAGGTCACGGTAAGGGAGGGCCCACTATCGTTAGTTTAAGCTGATCTGAGATATTACTATTTACATTACACATCTAACATTACTCTACATTATACAACTGACAATGTTTAAGGCAGAATCTGCAGTTTTCAAATCAGTTCCTCCAAAAAGCAGTCTCAATATATTTTAGTTGCAATATAAGGATAGAGACTAGAATCTTTATCTTTAACTCATGATTTCATACTTAAAGCAAAAGATAATGCAATTCAGTATTCACATGTTATTGAAAAAAGTTGTATACTCTATGCTAGAGATCAAGAAGAGAGCATATTCATTTCATATATACATATACATATACATACATACATACATACATACATATATATATATATTAAAATTTTGAATAAAGAGTAAAGAAACCCCCCCACTTCCAAGCATCTTTTTTCCAGTTGAGTCTGTGTTTACATTCCATACATACATTGTTTCAGTTTAACAAATATTACACTGTTACTTTTAACATTGTTACATTACTACTTATGCTTTTTCTATAACATCATTAGTTTACATTACCCACATTATTGACAATCTTTCTTTATTCCTTCCTTTTCTTATTCTTTTATCCAATTCAAAACTTCTTGCCATTCTCTTTCAAAGTTCTGGATTGGCTTATTTTTAAGTGAAAAACTTAACTTTTCTATCTCTACCATATCCAGAACTTTTAATTTCCATTCTTTTATATCAATATAGTTTCTTTCTTTCCAATATTGTGCATATGTCAGTCTGGCAGCAGTTATTACATATGACAATGTCTTCTGATGAGATCTTATTTCTCTTTGTTGCCCTAACATATTTAACAGATAAAATTCTGGCTTCATTTCAAAATTTAAACGATACATTCTTTGAATTTCATCATGTATTTCTTTCCAAAACTTTCTTGCTACCTTACAGGTCCACCACATATGAAAAAAGACCCCTCCTTTTCATCACATTTCCAACATTTTCCATTCCCATTTTTTGTTATTTTTTTCAACCTTTCAGGTGTCATGTACCATCTATGTACCATTTTATAAAAATTTTCCCTTAAATTTAAACTTGGTGTAAATTTTACATCTGTTTTCCATGCCCTCACCCATGTATCCAGCTCAATTTTCATTTCTAAATATAAAAATATTAATTACCTTTTTATGCTTTATTCCAGCAAAATGTGTCTGGAGCATCATAGCACTCATGCATGGAACCTTACAAATCTGAAACAAATTCAAAATATTCTGTATAAATATACATAAATATATACCGATTAACAAAAAAGTAATGCCCAGAAATATATTTAATTCCACAGAAAATTTGGCAATAGAGGCAGGAATGCCATGGAAAAAACAGGCATAACTTTCTTTGTTGTTTCTCTTGTGTGCCTTCCTATAGTTGCTCATTTAGGGCCTTGCCACACTACAGTGTTAGAGTGCTATTATTTCACTTTCAACATCCTGGGGTTTGCAATTTAAGGTGGGGCATTTAGAATTCTCAGCCAGAGAGCTCTTTGGCCTCAGTAAAATACCACGCTTCAGCTTGTTAACAATCCCTCTTAAACTATGGTACTCAGAACCGAATACAGACTTAGAATCATAAAGCTGGACAGGACCACAGGGACCATCTGGTTCAATCCCTTACCATGAAAAATACACAAATAAAGAACTCCACAAAGATGTCCATTCAAGCGCTGTTTAAAAACCTCCAAGGCAGTCTGTTCCACTGTTGAACAGCTCTTACCGTACAAATGTTCTTCCGAATGTTTAGGTAGAATCTCTTTTCTTTTAATTTGAATCCACTGGTTTGTGTTCTAGTCTCTGAAGCTGCAGAAAACAAACTGGCTCCATCTTCTACATGACATCACTTCAGATTATTAAAGACAGCTATTATGTCATCTGTCAGTTTTCCCTTTTCCAAGGAAAAAGGGTAGAAAAGACCATTTTTACAAGATCCAAGATATTTCCAAAGGGAAATTTAAACTAGAAGTAAGGACGCTCTATCACCAACAGAACACATTCCATGATGAAGAAGAAGTTAAAAAGATGATGGAAACTATACAACAAAAAACTAAATAAAAAAAGACTATGCAAGTGCCCACAGGAAGCAAATGCCAGAAAAGGCAGGCTATGATAAGAAGCAGAACTTACAGGCGAGTCCAGCCAGTCTGGGCCATTCTTAGGTAACTAAAGGAGTTTGCCAACACTGAAGGGGGTGAAGCAGTGAAGTGTCAGCCCTTGCAGAAGCCAACAGTTATGAAGCCACCAGAGAAAGACAAAGAGACATACACCATATGCCTGTCTAGAGGTTAAGAATTCAAATGAATTTACAAGCAGGAAGCACATAAACAGGAGGAGAAGGGAACAGTTGCAGTGGGATTTATAGCTACCTGACCATAAAATGCTTGCACCTGAATCCATACAGGAAGCCAACCTCTACTCCCACGCCTCATTATCTGACGGCTTTCTCCTTCGACACTTCCAAATTAAGGACAAGTTCCATTAATTCAATGGGGGTTCCACTTTTCATCAGTTCTTCCTGCCTACAGAGGGTCATTTGGAACCACTGGCATGCATGTGCTGCTTGCAAAGTAAGCTGGGGGTGGGGGGAAGGCACTAAGTCAATTGAGAGACTTTACAAGCAGCATGCCCACAGTCAGTAACAAGTTAGTCTCCTTCATGCTTCCTACAGTACAGTACATGAGTTCCACTTTTCAACTAATTCCATTTTCTGACAGTGCCCAGTCTCTTGCATCTGATAGGTAGGGGAAGCCTTTGTTTCTTATTTAAGAGGTGTTGGTTCCTCCCTCATTATTCTGTCTCATGATGACATTCCACAAATGATGGGAGTGTCTCCTCATTTTCTCTCATCTCCAGCTGAACTGGAGACCCACCCTCCTGAGGTTCCTCATCAATTGCACAGATCGCTAGCTGCTCAAATTTGGGTTGGGGGAGCTGTTACTGCCCTAGCTAGCCCAAGCTTTGGGGGATATAAAAAGATATCTATTGATATCAATAATTGGGCTTCACATACCCATTCCCTTCCACGTGCTTGCGAGGCCCCCGGACAAACACGCACACAGGCTCGGTCGATAATTGCTGTAATATTCCAACACAATACAGGCAAGCCAGAACTAGCCGACTCGCAGCTTTAGGAGACCTCAAGGCAAGTACCTTCATTAGGTATGCACGCAGCTTTCGAAAGATCTCCTGCCCCACGCTGGCAGCTTGATGATCTGACTATACAACGCTCAAGTACTCCGTGTTTGCATACTGGCTATCCTATTGACAATTTGGCTATAACTCAATCATTCAAATTCTGACCTTTCGGAGGCTTTGTCTCCAGCCCCAAATCTATTGTTTTCCCCAAGTCCGACCTAGCCTGCGGTCACAATTCTCCTTATAAAAACCCCTGACTTTGAGCGCTTCCTTGGATCGCTCTTGGCTTCCATCCCGCCTTGCTGTCGCTTTGTCCAGTGAGCCTTCCCCTCAGCTCCACGTGCTGAGATCCACGCTCCCCAGCTTCTCCGCTTCCAACCGGGCTTCAGGACAGGTGAAGTATCACCCAAACCAACAACTCCTCTAAAACCCCCTCTATCCCACTCCAACCTTTATTTCTTTAGTTATCTTGTGTGAGTGTGCCGCATACACTGTTTGATTGTGTTTTTAATAAAACCACATTTATTATTTCAACTTCTGTGTGCTCCTTGACTCGGCCTGACCCCGTAGACATAGGGTTCAAGATCCTGCTAAGTTACCCTGCCTCTTGTAACGCTAAAGCAGTGCTCAGAGCTAATCTTCCCCACCTATTGTTGAGCACATTTTGGTGTCCCTCACGGGACCCCCAGTAAACAGGGTAACAGAGTGGTGGAGCAACGCGGGCAGCCCCTGTACCCCTAATTTGAGTAGGAGTTGCGAAACTTCTCAAATTAGGCTGGTACTGACTTAGGGAACAGCCTGCCAAGAAAGGACAATTTGCTGATGAACCTACAATTTTAGAAATAGAAGGAGAGCTGCTCACAAAGCATTGGGAAGAAATAAATCACCAGGAACAGATGGCATACCATCATCCAAATTCTAGCAAACATCTGCCAATTAATATGGAAATCAAAACAACAGGCCACAGAGTGGAAATACTCAATATACATTCCAATTCCTAAGGAAGGGATACCACAGCTTGTAGTAACTGCTGGACCATTGCACTACAACCAAGTAAAATGTTGGTAAATATTTTACAGTGAAGACCTCTACCATTCATGGAATAAAAAATGAAAAATGTCAAACTGGTTTCAGAAAAAGAACTAGGAATCACACTGGAAACATAACATTTGCTAGTGGAATGCACCAAATTGCTTCAGAAGAAAGTTAACCAGTGTTTTGTAAATTAACAGCAAAGCTTTTAATTGTATATATAATGAAACCCTATATATTGCCCCAAAAGAAATGGAGGTGGAAATTTCAGAAGAAAATTAATTTATGCTTTATATGTTATAGCAAAACCTTTGATATACAGCATGAAAACCCATGGATTGCTGTAGGAAAAATGGACATGTCACAACATTTGATTGTCCCAAACTCTGAAAAAGGGGCTACTATGGGGACAAAATATGAAGAAACAGTTGGTTTGAGAGAAATCAAACAAGGCTGTATTTTATCACCCTATCTGTTCAATTCATACAAAGCATATTCCACATGAAAAACAGGATTAGTCAGAGGAGGGAGGCATGAAAATCTGAGGATGCAGATGACACTTTATTAGTAGGCAAATGACTTGGAATGACCAATGATGAAAATTGAGAACTGCCTAGCAGTTTCCTGATTCCCCTTTTCTGAGGAACAGAGTTACTGACTTCAATAACCACAAGTAACTTTTTGGAATCCTTCGTGATCTCTTCCTCTTCTGGGAAGCAGATTTCTTGATTTCCACATGCATAAATCCCTTTTTGGACAGTCCTTTGTGATCTTCCACTTCTGCCAGGTGCTGGGCAATGAGGACCAGCTGCAGCCACCCTACCAAACAGCAGTGCAGGAGGAGAGAGGAATGCAGAGCCAGTGGCCCAGGACCCTTTCTCTGTCATTACAGTACTGTACTATCATCATCTATACTTGCACTTACATTGATAGCTAAACAGCAGCTACAAACTAGGGAATAATCAAATTCACTGAAGTTAAATCTGCAAAAGTTGAGAGCCAACTAGAGTCAAAAGATTTTCTATAACTTGACTAAGTCCTAGATCACAATGGAAACTGTAATCAAGAAACAAGAACACTAAGAAGGAACGCTATGAAACAGAGAGGATCCTCAAGTTTAATGATACTTCACTGAATAGCAAAATCAGAATCATCCATGCCATAGTACTTCCAGTTTCCATGTATGATTGTGAAAGCTGAACGCTGGAAACTGGCAAGAAGAGAATCAATTCATTTGAAATGTGATTCTGTACAAAAGTTCTGTAGACACCATGAACTGCCAAAAAGAGCAAATCAAGTCTGAGATCCCTTTAGAAGCAAAAGGGACTGAACTGAGACTGCCCTAGATTGGACACATTGTGAGACTTTACTCATTATAAAGCCATTTATGTTTGTTAAAAGGGAAGACAGTAGGAAAAGAAGAAAAGCACATCACAGGCAGACTGATTGAATAATGGAAGTCACAGCTCTGAGTTTGTGAAATCTCAGTAGGTCTATTGATGACTGGCACTCTTGGAAGTCTTTCATTCATAGGCTCATCTTAAGTCAAAGCCAACCTGATAGGAAATAACAATACAAGATGCGGTCACTTCTACCCCAGGTTCCCACATGTTGCCATTAGTCATTTACAACTAATACCAACTAAAAGAACTTGTCATGGGGTTTTCTGGGGCTGAGACCATGTGATGGGCCCAAGGTCACCTAGTGGGTTTCCATGGCCAAGTGGGGAACTGAATCTTAGTCTCCAGTCCAGTGCTCAAACCACTAAATCATCGCAGATCTTTAATGTTCCCACTATTTCCCCATAATTAATTAGCTTTCTCGTTTCATGAGAATGTTCAAGATAGTTCACCCTCTTGTTGCTTCTTCCACATTCTGGAAAATGAAACTGTCAGCAAAGCAAGTAAGGACTTAGCTGAATATCACATTCTTCAAGTTTGATTTTCAACAGATATCAAGTAAGCTGAAGTTGCCCATTACTACTATACCTATCCTGCTTGAATGCTTGGTCATGTCCTCTAGGAAAGTTTAATCCAAGTGTTCAATCTGGCTTGGAGGTCTATAGCAACAACCACAGTGATCACTATTATTTCCCTGCCCTTTAATTTTCACCAAAACGACTTCCATACTCCAAGTCACAAATCTCTTCGAAAGTATACACTTTTTTTTTTTTTACATATAATGCTACTTCTCTTACTTTCTTGTTTGGTCTGTTACTTTTGAGTGAGTGATACACATCACTTGCTGTATTCTACTCTTGCACATGATCAGGTTTTAGTGATGCCTATTTAATTATAACTCCTAGAATCTTTGGCTGTTGGTTATCTTGGCTAGGGTTTGGGGAGGAAATGTCCATAACATCTGAAGGGCAAAAGGTTGAGAACTACTGCGCTGTTCTAAGAGATGATATGTGTTGCATGTTCTCATTAATAAGCTTCCAATGAAGTGCCTCAGCAAGCTCTACTGAACTACAAAGACTTCTTTCCTGTTCTTATTAATGAAGTGAAATTCAGTCTTCAAAATAAATCTTACCAATTTCTGATATTACAGACATTACCTAAATATACATTTTTGACACCTGAATCTATGAAGCAGGATTTCCAAATCATATACTTTTATTAATCAAAGCCTCTGTATTCAGGATCAACTTCATTTCAGCAATGCATCAGATGGTTCACAAAAATACAATTCTATAACACTAATACTAGATGTGGACTCACCTCACAATAATATATCTTAGTTTTTGATTTTCCAGATGCTGGTTTAGGTTCCCTCTCGGATGCTGGCTTGGGATTCCCCTCAGAGGATGGTCTGGAATCCCCTTCACTGTGAGTACTCATTTTAGAAAAAGGTAGCTCACCAAGCTTGATGAAGAGTCTGTTCTGAAGTTTAAACCTGTTAGTAGTATTTTAAAACATAATCAGAACTATGACCATTTATTGTAACATCCACATGCACAAGACTTTACAAACATAACAAACACAGATCTCCACTACAAGAAGCTGAAGTCCAAATATTAATTCAGATAAAAAGGGATGAGAAAGTTAACATAAGAATAACATGGAAAACTGTAATTAAATGTATTTGTTCTCAGCACGAGTGAAAATTAAAGGATTAATCCAAAAATTTTACACAGAAAAGCTGTGTTTTGAAAAGACATTTTAAATAAGAAAAATAACTGGCAGCACAAGTGATTTACACGTACAAAAGACACGAAGAGCAAAACGTCTGGGTGAGTAAGGGTGTTCTGAAGAAGTAAAAACTGCCCGAATGGACATCTTGTGGTGTGATGGCCAAACAGGGCTCTGGAGTTTCGCGTTCTCCAGCTGCGGGACATCCAATACGGAAACTGATGCCAGGGAACGCCTCAAATCCTCTATTTTGGACTCGATGGCCGGGGACGTCCCCTTCGTTCACAACAGCCCAACCCACTGCTCTCAGAGCACCTGGAGCACAACAATCAAGCTTAACACACACCAAATGGCGAAGGTCTCCGCTACAACCGCGCCTTCCGTGGAGCTATCACGCCTTTCATTCCTTCTTTCCCATCAAGCCTCTGGACTAGCGAGCCTCTACTCCCGCGATAGCTATGGGAGAGCGAAATTTTGAGATCTCGCGAGAGGCACTGGACTGGTAGGAATTCAAGCGACTCGTAAACACTTAGTTTGGTTGAGCTTCGTCAGTGTTTGCGGCTGGCTGACAGCGTTGGAAAGCCCCGCGGAGAATACACATTATACACAGGCAGGTTTGTAAGGTTCTGATGAAAAGTACTATAAAAAATTTATATTTGCATTCTATTACTGTTATAATGAGTACCCCTTGAATTCTAAGTACAGCAAGTCTGACCATGTTTCTTTAGGCAAATAAAAGTACAGCTAGGTAGGTTGTCCCAGTGCACCTTCTTAAAGATCATTGGGAAGACCAACATTTAGGAAAATAAACTACAGATTTACATTTATATTAATATTTATATAGCGGTGAGGTGCATCATCAGTTGTACAGGCAGGACTGATCAATTTCATTACGCAGGTAATGTTGATATTCAGGCATATAAAAGTACAGATTAGCAAGTTGTGGCTGTGCAGCTCTGAGAGTACTGAACTTTATTGAAACTTATTTTCACAGAATTCAGTTTATCTTCGGGAGGCTAATGAGTAGCAGTGCAAAAAGTACAGACAGTCACCTTGATTTTAAGAGGTAAATTAAAATCCTATTTACAAAAAAAATTCCACGGAGATCACTACTAAAATGGCTAATTAGTTTTATCGTGCAGATCCACTTACAGTTGGATTATGAACTCTCAATTACCGGGGAGTTTCTGTGAGGGAGGAAAATAGCGTTTACAGACTAAAAAGTTTTTTTAGGCAACTGTAGATTTAGCTAGATCTATATTTACTTAGAGGTGGAAAATAGATTTTACATAGGGGTTCAGGAATAATACAATCAGAAACAAAACTCTTCACGCTTATCTTAAAGAGGGGTGAATTCAAAACTTGCATTTTCCATACTGTAAATTTATAAATTCATATAAACAGGAAGAATATCCAAATGTTTATATTATGTAACAGATTATTGCATAGGGGCATTAGAAAAATAGACAAATAAATTGCATATTTACATCTGTACGTATCATATTTATTTAGAGGCGGATCACAGATTGTAAGTACTGAAAGACTAATTCATCTCTGTACCTGGGAAAAATATACTGAAGGGATGAAGATTAGACAAACTGTTTGACTGATTTTTATGATGCTGCAGAAATCATTGCATTTTGCAGATCTTTCCTTTCTTTCTAGCCCATCCTTTCTAAAAATAAACACTTAGTTCACTTTTAAATAACTCAGAAGATTTAACTTTGTAAAAGCAATATGGAATGTAAAAGCAAATCAGTCCAGTGTCACCTTATCAGGATAAAGGAAGGAGGGATAGTTGATAAATACAAATCATTCTATCTATATTGTTTCATACCATGGATGTCAGAAAATAAGAGAGTAGTGCAATGAGATCACATAACTGCTGTATCTGTAGAAAACAGCACTGATCACAGCAGTGCGTTTGCTAGGCAAAGGCCATTTTCTTCATGTTCTTACTGGATGTGGCCTTCAGTTGTTTGTTCTGAAGTGATTTAAAATAAAGCAGTTGATAGAAGCAGCAGTTTAATTTTGGTCATAGACCACCAGTTATAAAATACAGAATGCATCTAAAAGTTTTTTAAAAATCAATATAGCAAAAAGTGTGATGTAAAAGGTAATAAATATAATAAAATATTTTGGAAACTGTTAAAATATTGTTTTTTGTCAATGATTTACAGGTTGAACAAATAATGAGTGCTACACAAAAACAGGCATTTTAGCTGTTGTGGGATTCTCATCAGTCAGAAGATGCAATAAATAAAACTTAGCAGATTTGTCAGGGTTTTCTGGTGAAATTAGTGTGATGGGGGCACATAGTTGCTCAAGGGTGGGGAGAACAGTCAACCTCCGTGTAGAGCAAAAAGAAAAGGGTGTGTGCACATGCAAGCACATCATTGATGACTGACCTCTGCAAAAAAGCATGCAAAGCATCTTCACTCGTTATGCATTCCTCCAACCTCAGACATAGCAAAAATCGGCTTCCCTTTTTTATGATTTCCCCACTCAGCTTCTCTGAACATTCTATCATTGGTGCAGCTAGTGCAGCCCCTTAGCCATCATGAGGTAGTTTCTTAGGTAGGTTGGAAGGAAGTAAAGAAAGGAGACAGAATACAAGAGCTCAGTGTTAAGTCAGAGGGCATGTGCAACACAAGGGGCCTGTGAGAGAGAGAGGGACGGCAAGACATTGAGCAGGGGGAGGTGTAACATCTGCATGTAGATGTAGAGGGTCACAGGGGTAAAATGTTAGACAACAAATGGTTTAACATCTTAAGTAAATCATTCACACATTCCAAAGGGTTCTGCAATAAAATCACTACATGAGCATCAAATGCTCATAACTTATATTCTTGTATCTTGTATACCTTTGATTTTTTTCCCTTCATATCTGGTAACTCTGTTTAAAACTTTTCAGATTAATATAAACAACAAAGGTGATGAAGGCACCCCGTCCTCCCTTTTGAATATCACAAAAAAACCTTTATCACTATTGCCCATGATACATTATCAAAAGCCTTTTCTGCTTCTAAAAATAAAATGGCTATTTTTTATTATGAGCCTCTAAATATTCCTATATTTCTGTTACACATCTTGTATTACCACTGATCTTCAAGTATTACCGTTGCTAATATTTCTTTCTGCCAGAATCAAAGTAAATATTTTTAATCATTATTCAGAGCTATTGGTCTATAGTTCTTAGGACCAGTCACATCTCTATTAACTTTAATATCAAAAGAGATGTTTACACTAGTCTACCTTTCAGGTACTTTGCCTGTATCAACAATTGAGCTTATTAATAGTTGAAAGAGTAAATACAACAGTTCTTCGAAAGCATTGTAATAGCTTGCTGGGAAGCCATCTGGTGCTAGTGCTTTTCCAACTTTCATCTTTTTAAAGGCCTCTGCCAATTTTTCAACAGTTATTCTCAGATTAATACTTGTCCATTAAGCTTCAGTAATAATTGTTAACTCCTGTAAATCCACATATGGCATTATCTTCTCTAATTATTCTCTTCTCTTTATATAGTGTCATACACACACACACACACACACACACACAGATACACAGATACACACACACATATTTACACACACACACACACACACACATTTTTAATCCTGTCACGATCAGTTATTGTATTCTTCCCATCCTTAATGTCAAGAATCATCTTCTTTTTCTTCTTTCTTTCTGCAGTTTATATGCCAGCCATCTTCCAGTTTTGTTTGCAAATTCAAAATACTTTTGTCAAGCATATTTCATTTTACTTTCAATTTCATAAACCACATTCATCAAGAGTTGTTTCTATAAAATTTTTATATCCTTTAACAAGGTTGCATTAGTAGGATTTTTTAAAGCTCTTCCTCATTTTTCTTAATTTCATTCAAAATATCTTACTGTTGATTTTGTCTTTTCTAACTCAGGATCTGTTGAATGAAAAAATTCTCATCACTGCTTTGCCTGCATCCCAGACAACTCCAATCTCTCTACCTTTATTCAAACTGTCTTCAAAATTTCTTTTCAAAGTATCTTTAGTTTTTTTCAATGCATCTTCATTTTCAAGCAATTCCTCATTTAATCTCCAATTAAATTGCCTCCCCCCCTTTTAAGTTAACACCAGATTGTGATCAGACAAAAATTTTGGCAATACCTCCATATCCTTGACCATACTGGTCAAAGCTTTAGACATCAAAAACATGTCAATCCTAGAAAAAGATTTATGTCTTTAAGGAAAAAAAAGGTACAGTTTCCAAAATGTCCATATTTAACTTTTCAAATTTCTGATCATTACAAGCCATACAACAATTCAAAAATGCTTTAGGCACTTTCCCTTCTTCCTTTTTTCCCCCTTCTCCGATAATCTATAAATTCTGGGATTCATTGCTCCAATCAGATCTCCCAAAAGAATCCATTTATCTTATGAAAATTCTAGAATTTTTTGTACTAATTTGTCATAAAAAACTGCTTTATTTTCAGTTGGCACAAAAATGCCACAGCATCCTTTTCTCCCTGAAGTTGAATTGCCACAACTATCACTCATTCCTCTAAGTTTTCAAAGAAAAAAAAAATCTGGGTCCAATTTAGTATTTGCATAAATCAAAACTCCTCTCTTCTTTCTCCAAAGAGGAAACAAATTCTTAAATTCCTAATTATAGTTTATCAAAAAAAAATTCTTTTTTCCAATATGAATTTCTTCCAAATATAAGAAATCTTGTATTGTCCAGCCAAGTGTCTCCCATCCTATATTTGTGCATTTCATTTTTTCTGCCTAGGTGTAGGACCTTACATTTCTCTCTGTTAACATTCATTTTGTTAGCTTTGGCCCAACTCTCCAATCTGTTAAGGTCATTTTGAATTTCGATCCTGTCCTCTGGCGTATTAGCAACTCCTCCCAATTTGGTATCATTGGCAAATTTGATCAGCATGCCCTCTATTCCTTCATCCAAGTCATTGATAAAGATGTGAAATAGCACTGGGCCCAGGACAGAACCCTGTGGCACCGCACCAGTCATTTCTCTCCAGGATGAAGTGAAGCCATTGGTGAGCACCCTTTGGGTTCAATCAGTCAACCAATTACAAAATTCAGTACACCATATCAGGTTCCTCAGCAGTCTCCTCTCTTTGCATCTGCAAAAATTTAGCCAAAGCATCACACGCTCTTGTTTAAATATTCTCATTTTCCCTCTCCGGTGTTACATTTATCCTCAAGCATTTTCTCTCTCTCTCATTTCCAGGATAGCCATCGCATTCAGGTTTCTTGGTCAGCAGACAATTTTTAAGTAGTTTATTCCAGTTTTTGAGTCTTCTCCATCATTTCTATTCTGTCATTCAACTGTTTCATCTCAATATTTATTTAGGTCAATGAAAGTCTTATCGCATTTAAATCCAATTTCATATCAGTCCACAGCTGAGCCATTTCCTCTCTCATCTTTGTAATTTCTTCCAGTACCATCTTATTTGAACTCATCTCCCTGGATTCATCCAGTGAAATTCTTCTTGGAAACTGAGGTGTTTTTGTTTCTCCTGCCAAGTCTGCTCTGGTTACCTTTGTTGCTTCTCTCTCCTTCTACATTTTATATCCAATATAATGAACTAACAGCTGTCAAGATACTGCAATGTAATTTTAACACAGAGTCTCTGTTCTACCACTGGATGCCAGCACTGCACAGTTAGTAACCAGTCTAACTCTCTCTCCCTGCTGGAAGGTTGAACACAGTTCAGTTGGAGTTCGTTGCAAATTCATTTCCTGCTACTGCTTCCTCCAACATGGCTTTGGAATATACTGGTTTCCCATGGTAACTAAATTAAAACTTATATTTAAAGATTGGATTTTTTTTCTCTTTGAAATAATTGCACTAAAGTATCTCCTTAAATCATGGTATCTCTGTCTGCCATCGCTGCAACTGCAGCTCTGGCAAGATTATTTTTAAACTTGAAGATTAGGTAAAAAAGCATTCATTTAGCTCTTTGTAGAACTTATTTGTCGAATTTATCTCCAGTCCACCTCTAAGGAACTTTCTTAAATCCAGAAATGTCTTTAGAGGAGGTTAAGAAAATCAGGAGGATGGAGGTCAGCTGCCTGCGAGCAGCAGCTTCAAAACAATGGGACAATGTCTTCCTATGTTCTTTCTTGTCCTCCCAGCACCCTGGGGACAAAACTAGCCCTCTGGTGCCTGGATCAGGGATCCTGACCAGTGTGAGATCTTCTGAGTCCCTTGTCCCCAAGGGACAGTTTACACCAGTTTCTAATGTCCCAAACTAGGTCCTGTTGTCTTCAGCACAGTGTCCCCAGGGACAGCTTCCCTAGGACCCAATGTGACAGCCACCGTTAACGACCGGAAGTGACACAGAAGAGATAAACTAAGAATGACAGAATGTCATTCCATTCATAAGAATGACATTTATGTAACAAAACAAATTTTAAAAGCTGCTCATGCTGTGATTGCTTTAGGGTGGAAAAAGAAGTCAATGTAGAATGACTTTTACTTGATAAAATATATAAAAGAAGTTATATTATTTGATTTTCTTAGGGAAAGAAGGTTAAAGTATAGTGGATATTGTTGTAAAGAATCATGAAGAGATAACTGTAAAATAATGATTAAGAAAGTAAAAGAAAAAATCAGGGTATAAAGACGTGATAAATTTTATTAAGATTATATCCCATATCTCTGAAAAAGCTTACTGATATAAATGGATACAAATGGGTCTGGATCCTCTGTTAGCTGTTTAGAGGGTGGAAGGAGGATAGATTTGATAGGTTGAAAATGCATTGTTGTAAAAAACTTTTTTCCTTGTAATAATATTGTAATACAGTATATATTAATGTATATTAAGTATGTGACTAATAAAAGGGGGGGAAAAGAATGACAATGTGTAACCACTGTGTTCTCTGTATTCCATGATAAATGTAGAATATTGAGTACAATATTCATTTTACAATCTCACCTTGCTTCTTAGGGCTACAAGGATTATAAGAACTAGAATTAACCATTTTGAGGGAATTCTGAGGAAATTCAGTTTCTTTTTGAAAAGAGAGTCTTCTACCATAGTCTCCCTTCTTGCTGCTAAAATGAGTGATTCTCCCTGACTTAAGAAAAGGCTTTGTGTTTATCTAGGAAACCCAAAAGAACAAGATCCCCGTCTTGCACCTGTAAAGAACAATAACCTAAAGAAAGGATGTGTACATGACAGATGAAAATTTATAGTCCTGCATGGTGAAAAGGAATACAAATAGCCAGTACTTGTAGAGAAAAAAATCATAAATCCTAATGCTTAGAATAAGCTGAGGTTTGCTAGAGAAGGTAAAAATAAAAAGGGGGGTTGGCTAAGTTTGGAAAAAAAAGAAGAGCAAGGAAATGATAGGGCCACTGCATATAGAAGAAAGGTAAATGCTAACGGCACAGAGATAAGGTAAAACTGTTCATGAACTGCTATTCCTTTTGGCAGAAGACTGAAGCAAATAGTGCTCAACCTGAAGCAAATAAAACAAATGATGCTGTAAAGGGATTAAAACCCAGAATAATTAAGGTACAGGAATACCTTGCTAATTTAAATGAATTCAGATTACAAGCATCTTTAAATATCTGGAATAATGTCATGTAGAAGATAGAATAAGGTTGTTTTCTGCTGTTCCAGAGAGCAGAGCATGAACCAGTGGGTTTCTACCTAAACACACCTACTTCCAGATGGTAAGAGCTATGTTGGACAGAGGAGGGGACTGCTTCAACAGATCTCTAAACAGAGTTTGGCTCTCCATCTCCCAAGAATGCTGTAGCTGTATATTCCTACATAGATGGCTGCTGTCCCTTCCAACTCTATGATTTTGTGACTACATGAGGACAGACGTTTGTGCATCTTGTAACTTACTTTGTTGACAATCCACTAATTTTACCAATAATGCATGGCTAACTTAACTGAAGTCAAAAAATTACACATATCAGTTTTTTCTGCAGGTTGCAATTCACAGGTTGGATGGATACCATCATTTGTCCTTTGGGAATCATTTATTCCCAGTATAAATAGACAACAACATGAACAGTTTGTCTCTTCTTTCAATGGTTTGATTTGTGATGTTGCCAATTATCTGCATGACATGAATCCAAAAACTGTGTACAGTTGGGCAATAAAGGAACATATGGGCAATTGTCCCCTTTCCCCAAATATTCAGGAACCTTTTTATCAAAGGTTATTAAAGGTTTTCTCTTTACTCTGAGTCTTGCCAAGAGTTTTTTCTCAAATGAAGCTTGACAGACTTCCGAGGAGAAGCAGTCCTAGAGGGACAGCAGGCCTGTTCTGTTGCCTTTTTAACAAGGAAAGTTGCTTTGGAAGGTGGGACTCATGCACAGAGGGTTTGTACATTGATCTGTGCTCACAGAAAAGGTGTTTCCCTAAAAGCCTCCATGCCCAAGAAATAAAATCTACTCAAAAGTCATGTCTGACAAAAGCTGCCCTGCCCCCCACACTGCCGTGTCCCTGTGGCTGTTGCTGCTTTTGGTTTCCAGCAGCAGGGCTTCATGGACCTCAGGTTAAGAACCCACAGCTATATTTCATTTCTAGGGATTCTGTTAGACCTCCTCCCTTAGAAACATGAAGGGGCAGAGCTGTCGGAGTTTCATGTCTGAGTAGAGACAAGGAGATTCTCCATAACTGAGGTTGTTGTTTTTTTCCTCTGTTCTCTGAAGCCACTCTAAAAGGAGCAGCAATTTAGAAAGCTGTCTTTGTCCCCAAACCACAGGGGGTGGTCTGAGGTGTAGATCCAAGGATGGCAGCAACTGAGATGTCTAGATTGTTAAAATTCAACTTAAAAAAGTAGACTCATGACTATTAGTTCAGGGTTCTCCTACCACCAGGGCTGGGAAAATGCGGTTTGTGAACAATTTTGTTTGTCGTTATGTATGACAGTCCTCTATAAAATCTAGACATCTTTGATTGGTATAAATAACACTTTTGTTTTGTTTTGTTTTGTTTTGTAAGCACACTCTCTGCTTAGGGCTGAATTGGATGGAAAGATAACATCTGGCCATGCTTTCTTTGATTGAGATTTCAGTGCCCAGATCTACTTTCTCATACATTTAAGTATTGGGTCTCAAATTGAAAATCTGCCCATTCCAGGAAGGCACGGTTTCTAAAGTCATGTTGACCACTATGCCTCTCATAGGCAGTATCTTATCTGTGTACCACACACCATTAAATCTGAACCCTAGCTTTCATCTGCTAGGGTTTAGATTTAATGGTGTGTGGTACATAGATAAGACACTGCCTATGGGATGCATAGTAACAGCCTAAATTCTGAATGGATGTCATACTTAGTCATAAGTACCCCTCAAGTTTTGAATCTTATGGCATGGTCAAAAGATGCACACTAAATTAAACAACCTGAGAGGGATGGTTTTGTTAACCAAAGTGCTTTCTGGACTGGACAGGTGGTGCATAAGTCTGTATTCACCAGGTGCCTTTGAGGAAATGACTCCTAAAGTGAACACCCTACATTTAGGCAGATGCAGGCTCCCAAAGGGATCCACCCACCTCCTGGCACCATAATCATTTTTTTTGCTGCAGAAATGTTGATCCTCATATTGCAGAGACTATATGATACTGCAATCAAGGTGGACAAATTCCAGTAAGCCTTTGATATGCAAATCCGTCATGGCAAACAGAATTAAAATGGCAGCAGAAGTTGGTCACACTGATGGCTACATCAGGGCACCTGGATGTAGCCAAACAGAAAAAGCAACTCCTAGAAATACATCTTATGCCCCCATTTAGAACAGCTGCAATCAATTGTAGCATTCCTTTCCCAGCGCTTAATTCTCACAGCAGAACTATTGACTTAAAAGATAATAATAATGGTAAATATTTATTTATTTTTTATTATTTTTTATTTTTATTGTATTATATTTATTTATTTATTTATCCCTCCCTCCCTCCCTCCCCCCCCAGGGCTTGAATCTCTTCCAGCAGGTCATTTCACAGACTAAAGGTGGCCAATGAGAAGGTTCTATGTGTGACCATTGCCAGTCTAGTCCTGGCTGGTTTAAGTAAATGGCCCCCAGAGGACCCTGGGTGTATGGGGCGGATAGTATGGGAGCAGGCAATTCTGCAGGTAACTTGGATGCAAACCATGTAGGGCTTTAAAGGTAATAACCAACACTTTGTACTTTGCCCAGAAACTTATTGGCATCCAGTGGAGTGATTTTAATATTGCTGTGATATGTTCATTCCTTGCTGTACCTGTAATAAATCTGAATGCCATATTTTGAACCAGTTGGAGTTTCCGAACTTGGTACAAAGGTAGCCCAATGTAGAGTGCATTGCAGAAGTCCAGCCTTGAGGTTACCAGTGCGTGCACTACCATCTTTAGGTCGTCTAATTCTAGGAAGGGACACAGTTGATGTATCAGCGAAAGCTGATAATAAGCACTCCTGACCATCACATCTGAGTAGACATTTGGAGGGGCGGATCCAGGAGCAATCCCATGCTGTGAACACAGTCTTTCGGGAGAGTGTGACCCCATTCAAAACTGGTTGACACACTTCCAACCCCAGATTAGGACCCTTGATAGTAAGCAATTCTGTCTTGTCTGGATTCAGTTTCAATTTGTTTTTCTTCATCCAGCCCATTACCTCTTTCAAGCATTCATTCAGAGGAGACACGCTACCCTTAGCAGAAGCTGTTTTTAAAGGTATGGAAAAATATATTTGAATGTCATCAGAGTACTGACAGCACCCTGCCCCATGCCTCTGGATGATTTCTGCCAACGGTTTCATGTGGATGTTAAAAAGCATTGGGGATAGAATGGCACCTTGTGATATGCCACATAACAGCTCCTTTTTTGAGGAGCAGCTGTCCCCAAGCACCACCATCTGGAACCTGCCTGAGAGGCAGGACCGGAACCACTGCAACACAGTGCCTCCAATTCCCAACCCCACCAGGTGTTCCAGAAGGATACCATGATCAATGGTATTGAACATCACTGAAAGGTCTAAAAGCACCAATAGGGACACACTCCCCCTGTCGATGCCAAGACGGAGATCATCAACTAAGGTGACCATAGCAGTCTCAACTCCATATCCTGCTCTGAAGCCACTTTGAAATGGGTCAAGGAAGTGTGTGTCCTGGAGCTGGAGGGCAACTGCCTTCTCGATCACTTTACCCAAAAAAGGAAGGTTAGAACCTGTTCTATAATTATTAAGGTCCAGGGGATCTAGGGAGGGCTTTTTCAGGAATGGTCTAACCACAAGACGGAAAGTTCCCCTCCCTAAGAAATGCATTAATAGTATGTTGTGTTTGGCGCCTTATTACATCTCCTCCCTGGATGACCAGCCAAGATGGACAGGGATAGAGAAAGCAAGTAGTCTTCCTTACTTGACCCAGCAGCTTGTCCACATCAGCTGTACACACCAATTGAAAATGATCCAGTATAATCACACTGACAGAGTCGCTGGACACCTCAGTATCAACTTCTGCTCCAACAATGGCATCTAAGTTGGCTCTTATGCAAGAGATTTTATCTGTGAAATGATCATTAAAAGCATCACAGTGAGCTACTGAAGGCTCTAACATTTATCTGGTGCTTCAAAAAGGCATGATCAAGAGAGTTATTCTTAAGAGCAAGGGACAGCATCCAGAGGGAGACGCATTTTCCATTCCTTGGCTCAATCATTAATTAGAAAGAAGACTGCACTCAAAAAATCAGAAGACGAGGATGTGGAAGGGCAGCTATGTGTCATGTGCTGGTCTATTTGTTCCCAAGAAACACTCAGAATGTGAACAGAAGTATTCTTTTTTAGGAATATACAAGGGGCAAAACACATTTCTTTAATCAGTTGCTGAAGCTGATGAGTCCGAACTAGACAAAGGCTTTTATACTTTTAGTAACACAATTGTTTGGCAGGCTTTACAATGATTGGTAGAAGTCATACATGTCACATCACCAATTTCAGATCCTTCCCAGGCCTTCTCTAGAAGTTTACATTCCTGAGTATCAATGACCTGACTCTTCCTTTATTGTTATGCCTTCCTGTCTGGCTCTTCTCACTATGTTTCCCTGGAATTATCATATTACATTCTTTGATATCTGCTGATATACAACCATTCTACCGGACATTGCTGGTTTCAGGGCTTGCACATAAAACAAACTTTGAAGGCTAATTCGGCACCTGGTTTCACATCAAAGCTTATCAGATAACTTCACTGTTCTCACACTCAGTTTCCCAGTTTATCTCATCATCCTTTTACAGTGCAGCTGTGACGAACCTGATGGGAGGAGGTCTTGATAACAGAGCTTCCTTGGCAACTGAGAGTGTTTAAGCTGATTGGGTGGTGAAATGGAACCTTGGATAACCCAGGGGAGGGGCTGGTGGAAAGAGGAAAAGTAACGGATTTTAACTGGTGTGTGTTTGAAGAGGTGTGTGATTTGTGGTGTGTTTGGGAGAGGCTGGAGATTTGAAGAGCTCTGTGGGAGAGAAAACTGAGAAATTGGGTATATGAGAGATAGTAAATGAATTGAAAGAGAGAGAGAGAGAGAAGAATGGTGTACTGTTTATAAACATTTAGATACAAAACACATTTAAAACAACAGTGTAACAATAAATGTTTGAAGTTCTGTGTTCCTTAAAACAGTGTCACAGAGTCTTATTTTGAATCCTGGAATATACACGCTACCAATAATATCATCTTGACCTTAGTGCCAACAGTACCACAGTCTTAGAAAATATAAAACACTGCTGATCCTTACATCTGGGAGAAGGGCAGATTTAGGGAAGGCAGTAAAGGGGGAGAGGCCTGAAAGGAAGAAGCCGGAGGGGACAAGAGTGAGGAAGGGACTGCGTTCTCAGAGGGAGAACTGAGGCAGACCCATTTGTCCTGGCCCTGGCTTGATTCAGGGATCTCCCTGGCTGTTCAGACCTCAACACAAAGAGGTGTCAGGCTTGGCAGGCCTTGAGTGCGAGGCTTTGGTGTGCCTTTCGCACTGGGCACTGACAGGCAGTGTTTTTTTCCGCGTGTTTTAGAGCAGCCTTCCCCCATAATGTTTCCTTGCATAGCCATGATCTTCCAGGCCAAAGTACAAAGCATGTGTATAAAGTATATAGTATCAAAATCTAGCATCCCTTCTACAATATAGCAAGTCACTAAATATGTTCTAGGCAAATGACAATTCATTTGTGTAATATAATATGGATGCAGTCAAGCACAGTATATAATAATCCCATTACACATGATTAACAGCATGTACTAACCAGACCTGCTTAATACATAGCAAAACCTACTACATATGGCAAGGACAGGCAAAGCATAGAGCAAATGGTATTATATCACAAAAGTAAACATTGATAATCAAGACATACATACAGCAAAGCCCAAGGTACACAATGATGTAGCAATAACACAGCATCAGGATCATATGTAGCATGGTAGTAACATAGCACAAGACAGTAGCATACACGGTCATATATTCTAGAAGTAAGTATGACATATTTCTCCAGCAAGGCATATAGCATGTAACATCTAAGAAAGCTCTAACATTACCAGCTCTAGCAGAACACTATATAAAAGCAACAAGAATTCAATTATCTTTATCTAACATACTGTGACAATATAATTATGCCCCACTGCACACTTACAACAATCATTCACATTGTACACGAGGTGCAACATATGAAATATAGTGGTCTGTAACATATGACAGTAATGCAAGCCTTTCACTATCCCAAGATGACCACTTACTACAATAATGCTTTATACCATCATACAGTATTGGAAAGCATAGCATAATCAACAACTAGCATCATCATGGCTGAGTGATATTATGAATCATGGCATGGAGCAAAGCTGACATAACATTATAAAGGAATTAGACAAGATGTTGAAGTGTCAAAATATATCACTGAATACTAAAGTTAGGATGGTCCATGCTATCACATTTCCAATTTCAAGGTATGTTTGTGAATCAAAAATAATAGAATAGTAGAGCCGTAAGAGACCACAAGGACCATTGAGGCCAACCCCTTGCCATGCAGAAATACACCATTAAAGTATTCCTGACAGATGGCCATCCATCCTTTAAAAACCTCCAGACTCCACCACAGGCTGAAGCAGTGTATTCCACTGTCAAACTGCTCTTACCATCAGGAAGTTCTTCCTAATGTTTAGATGGAATCTCTTTTCCAGAGGTTTGAAGCCATTGCTCTATGTCCTAGTCTCTGGAGCAACAGAAAACAGGGTTCCTCCATCCCCCATATGACATCCCTTCAAATATTTAAATATAGCTATCATGTCACCTCTTAACCTTCTCTTTTCCATGCTAAACATACCCAGCTCCCTGAGCCACTTCTCATAGCACATAGTTTCCAAGCCTTCTACCATTTAGGTCGCCTTCTCCTGGACATGTTCCAGCTTGTCAACATCCTTCCTGAGTTCTGGTGTCCACAATGGGACACAGGATTCCAGGTGGGGTCTGACCAAAGCAGAATAGAGTGGTACTATCACTTCTCTTGATCTTGACACTATACTCCACTATACAGCCCAGAATTGCATTGGCTTTTTTAGCTGTCGCATCTCACTGCTGACTCATATTCAGTTTGTGGTCTACCAAGACTCCTAGATCACTTTCACATGTACTGTTTTCAAGTCAGGTGTCACTCATCCTATATCTGTGCATTTCACTCTTTCTTCCTAAGTGTAGTATGTTACACTTCTCCTTGATGAAATTCATTTTGTTAGTTTTGGCCTAGCTCCGTAATCTATCAAGGTTATTTTGAATTCTGATCCTGTCTTCCAGGATATAAGCTAACCCTCTTAATTTGGTGTCATCTGCAAATTTGATAAGCATGCCTTCTATTCCATCATCAATAAAGGTGTTGAATAGCACTGGGCCCAGGACAGAATCCTGTGACACTCCACTAGTCACTCCTTTCCAGGATGAAAAAGAGCCATTGGTGAGCACCCCTTGTGTTCAGATGGTCAGCCAATTGCAAATCCACCTAACAGTAGCCTTGGCTAACCCACACTTTACCACTTTGCAAGAATATCATGGGGGACCTTGTCAAAGGCCTTACTGAAATCAAGATACATTACATCCACACCAGTCCCTTCATCCATCAAGCTTCTAACTCTACAAAAAAAGAGAGATCAGATTATTCTGGCATGAGAAACCCATGTTGACTTTTAGTGATCATAGCATTCCTTTCAAAGTGCTTCCAGACTATCTGTTTAATGATCTGCGCTAGGATCTTTCCTGGTATTGATGGCAGGGGCTGACTAGGCAGTAATTGTTTGAGTCCTCTTTTTTTCCCTTTTTGAAGATAGGGCAAACATTTTCCCTCCTCCAGTCTGCTGAGACTTCTCCTGATCTCCAGGAACTCTCAAGGATTATTGCCAGTGGTTCTGAAATAACTTCTGCTAGTTCTTTTAATACCCTTGGATGTCATTCATCTGGCCCTGGTGATTTGAAGTCATTAAAAGTAGCCACGTATTCCTGTACTACCTCTTTACCTATTCCATGCTGCATTCCCCCTATTACATCACTGGTTCCATTTTTTCCAGGTTGAACACTGTTTTTCTTTTGGGAGGACACTGAGGCAAAGAAGGCACTGAGTAGTTCTACCCTTTCTCTGTCTCCTGTTACCATGTCTCCAACTTCTCCTCACAGTGGCCCTAACATCTTTTTTTCCCCTTTTGCTACAGACATAACCAAAAAAACCCTTTCGTACTGTTTTTAGCCTCACTAGCAAACGTTAGCTCATTCTGCACTTAAGCTTTTCTCCCTACCTACATGTGCTGGTTATTTGTTTGAATTCCTCTTTGGTGATTTCCCCTTTTTTCCCATTCTTGTATATGGCTGTTTTAAATCTTAGTTCATTTGAAAGTTCTTTAGACATCCATCCTGGTTTCTTTAGACACTTCTCATGTTTCCTCCTCAGTGGAATTGTTTGAAATTGGACCTTCAATATCTCATTTCTAAGAAACTCCTATCCATCGTAAACTCCTTTCTCTTTTAGTATGCATGACCATGGGATGGCACCTAATATTTCTCTAAGTTTATTGAAATCAGCTTTCTTAAAGTCTAGAATGAGAGTCTGACCATGCGTGGCTGCCCCTTTCCACTGTATTGTGAGGAAAGGTTGGACATGACTTGTAGTCCAGATAAAATATGTATGATCTACATTGAGGTTTGCAACTGGGAATGACAGTGAATGATGTAATCCTATGTCAATCTTGCTGAGACATTGTAACATGTAGCCAGGGCAGAGGGTTGCATCAGACATGGGAACATGCAAAGTTGGCTAGTGTTGCATCAGCAAGGTATGTATATAAGGAGCTGAGCCCTAGCCAACTGTCCACTCGATTGTCTAACGGTGCAGCCAGAGGCTATGTCAGATGCATGCTGTGGAATGCTGAAACTCCGTTGGAGTACTGCAAATATGTATGTATCGTAACTGAAGAGTAAAAGCCTCCAAGTTGGAAGATAATCATGTGTGGGCGTATTTTTGTGGCTTCAGAGCAATGCTGCTAGTGTTTATACTCTGCTGGGCACGCTTCTAAGCTGTGTGTTTAGTGCTCTGCTATATGGTGGTTTTTGATACACTTGACTCTGGTACAGCTTTTTGCCAGGGCTCAGTGCAGGAGGGAAGTGCTAACGTGGTTTTTGCGTAGCTCCCATCATCTACCAATCCCTCCATATGTATAACAAACTACAGGAGAACATGGTTACCCCCACTTAAGGTTCCCACCGCTTCCACCCCATTAACCAGGCCATCACTGTTGGTTAAGATCATGTCCAAAACAGCTGATCCCTTTGTTGCCTCTTTCACCTTCTGAACAATGAAATTGTCAGCAGGGCAAGTGAGGAATTTGTTGGACCTGATAGTATTATCAGAATTTGAGTTCCAACTTTTTTTAATTATTATTTTTATTGAAAATATTTTTTAAAAAATTTGAAATTGAAAAAATAAGCAAAGGAAAAAAACTATATCAAATACAAAAAAAGGGCAAAAAGAAGATGAATTCATAACCATTATAAAATATGAACGTTTTTCAAAGAGATGTACAATCTATACTTTTCTATCATAGTTCCTTAGTATATGCTAACAAAGTTTATCGTTCATTTCATTAATGACAACTTATATTGTTTTTACAATCAAAATTATATGTTAATAGTACTATTCCACACACCTTTTTCTATGTATTATTAGGATTACCTAAGTCAAAAGAAAAAGTTAGTATAGTAAAAATAGATGAAATAAAGAAAATGAGTAAGATCGAGAGAAGATTAAGAAAAAAGAAAAGAGAGAAGAAAAAAATAGAATCAGACTTCTAGCCCATAATTGATTGACATTTCTTTATCTTTCCAAACCTTTTATATCTCATTCATTCATTCATTCATTCATTCATATATATATATATATATATATATATATATATATTTATATATTTTACGCGCGCGCGCGCGCGCGCGCGCGCGTGTGTGTGTATAAATATATAAAATTTAGAGACTTGTTCACACTCAAACTATATTACAATTTTCTCTGATTCTTACATGCCTACCGAGTGGCTTTTCTAATTGTTAATTAACATTTCTTTTAAGCATAGCTTAATAAATTGAATTAAACAAAGTTTTTTTCATTAATACATTTGGAGGCATAAATAAATAATTAAAAACAATTATATGTTGCAATATCTTACCTTAATATACTTATTATTTTATTCAGTTTTATTATTCCTATAAACTATTATCTTATGTCTATTCTTTAAGACAATTCTTTTATTCCCATAGTTGCCATGTTACCCCAATACTCCTCTCAAGGAGGAAATAATATAATCCATTCTTCTCTAAGATATGTACTAGCTCCCTCCCTTACTGCATTCAATAATTTGTCTGTTTCCACAATATCAAATAATCTTATCAGCCATTCTTCTATTGTTGGTAACACTGATTGCTTCCACTTCTGGGCAAATACCAATCTTGTTGCTGTAATCATGTACAAAAGTATCTTTTTCTGGGTTTTGTTTAATTGAAGTGAATCTCTTATCATATTCAAAATAAATAATTCTGGTATCATTGGGAATTTTTATTTAAAGGTTTCACAGATCTTTCTATGGATTTCTATCCAATACTTCTTAACATATTTACACTTCTACCACATATGAAAAAGTCTCCTTTTGATCACATCTCCAACATGTACCTCTAACATTTTTTGTCATCTTTGTCAATTGATTTGTTGTGAGGTACCAACGATATAACATTTTATAGAAGTTTTCCCTCATATTGACTGCTTTTAGTAGATCCGGTGTTTCTTTCCAAGTCTTTTCCCAATGGTCTATGACAAAATGGGGTGACCAATGTCTTGTACCCATTTTATCATATTGTCTTTCACCAAGTCCTGTTCCATTTCTAATTTTAATAAGAACTTTCAAATTTTCACAACCCTGTGTTCTATATCTGGTTTAAGGAAGTTATCAAGCTCACTCTCTTCTATTTGTATACTTTCTGTTTTTATGTCTATTTTGAATCTTTCCACTAATCGCTGGTGTAATAACCAATGGAAGTTTAAACCCTGTTTCCGTAGTTCATCTCTAGATTTTAATTGTAATTCACCCTCATACATATTTACTGTATCGTTATATTACCCATTTATTTCTTGTAGATATTTCTCTTTTATAAAATGGTTCATTTACTGAGACCCAGGTAGGAAATTTTGAGTGAATCTTTCTTTTATATTTTAAATACACCCTCAATAATACCTTTCTTATGTAATCTGTAAGGAAGTCCCTATTTACTTTGCCTTATCATACCAAAGGTGTGCATGCCATCCAAAATAAATATTGAAACCCTCCAAGTGTAATAATCTTATATCCTTCAATGCCATCCATTCAGATAACCAATCTAGGCAATTAGCGTGATAATATAATTTTAAGTCCAGTAAACTTAAACCTCCCCTTTCTTTATTGTCCTTCAAAATTTTTCCTTTTATTCTGGGTTTCTTACTTTTCCATACAAATTTGGATATATCTTTATGCCATTCTCTAAATGGTGTATCATTTAAGATTATTGGTAAATTCTGAAATAAAAATGTATTTTTGGCAGGATAGAATAAAATTGACATGATAAAAAAAAATTAAAAATTTAAAAAATTTTTAAAAATATTTTTTTAAAAAAAGTTAAAAAAAGAATTTGACTTCCAACAAATATCAAGATAGCTGAAATCTCCTATTACTACCATCTCTCTTTTTTCTGCATGTGTGGTCATCTGTTTTAAGAAAGCCTCATCTAAGTCCTCAGACTAGTTTGGGGGTCTATAGTAGATCCCCCCCCCCAAATGACATCCCTGTCTTTTATCTCCCCCTTAATTTTTATCCAGATGCTTTCAGCCTGGCTTCCAGGATTTACATCAATAATCTCTTTGCAGGTGCAAACATCCTTGACATATAATGCTACTCTTTCTTCCCCTCCTGTTTGGTCTATTTCTCTGAAACAGATTGTACCCCTCTGTTACTACATTCCAATCATAAGTCTCATCGCACCAGGTTTCAATGGTGCCTATTATATCATATCTGCTTTGCTGCATTAAGAGTTCAAGTTCATCTTGTTTATTTCCCATGTTCTGTGCATCTAGATAGTCAGATCTAGACAATCAGTTTCATCCAGAAACCTTTGGAGCTGGGAGGTCACTATACACTCCAGAACATTGCCCAAAAAATGGAATCTTGGAGACTGGTCAATAAGTATTCAAAATGGTGGGATCCAGGAAAGCCTTTTTTTTTTTTTTTTGTAATGGCCTTCCCACAGCCTCTTTTAGGCATGCTGGAAACTTTCCTTGCTGCAGTGAAGTATTCACCACTGCCCTTTACCTAGCCAGCCAGTATCCCTCTAGTTGCTTTCAGAAGCCAGGAGGGGCAAAAGTCCAGTATATATGTGGTGGCTTTCACTAATCCAAGGATCCTGTCCATGTCCTCAGGCTGCACCAATTGAACTGAATCCAATAATATGAGACAAGCAGGTGCCAAGATTACATCCACTGGACCTGTCTCAACTACAGCATCCAAGTCAGAGCAAATCTGTGTGATTTTGTCTGCAAAGTGTACAGCAAATTCATCACAGCCAACTGTAAGTGGTGTTTATTTCCTTCTTGTGGACCAGATTGTAAAAGGCTTCTGACCATTTCAGAAAGCCCTGCTGGACAGCACTGGACAGACACAATGTGGCAGAGAAGTATAATTTCTTTGCTGCCACCATTGCCACAGCATAGGCCTTCCAATGGGCTCTAGCCTGTATTTGGTCAGACTCGCTCTGAGTCTTCTGCCAATGTCACTCTAGTCTTCGTCCCATTCATTTCATTACCATCAGCTCCTCAGTAAGCCAGAGAGCTTGCTTGGCTCCACTTTGTAGGAGAGGACACTTAGAGGCAAAAGTGTCCACCACCTGGGCCATTTCTCTGTTCCAGAGATCAGCCAGGGCTTTGACAGGATCACCTGCCAAGCCAACAGGAAACTCCCCAAGAGCCAACAGGAATCCATCCAGATCCATAAGCTTCCTGGGGTGGACCATCTTAATTAGCCCCCCACCCCTACAGAAGCTGCAAGTCCCAATGAGTCTAAACCCCAGTGGCAGTGATCAATCCATGGCAAGAGAACTATAGAAAGTTCCTCCACGCCTAGATCACCATCATCCTGCCCAAAACAGAAAACCAGGTCCAGAGTGTGTCCTGCAGCATGGGTGGCACTAGCTATTACTTGGGACAGGCCCACGGCTGTCATGGCAGACATAAAGTCCTGAGCTGCTCCCAACAGAGTAGTCTCTGTGTGGATGTTGAAGTCTCCCAGAACAACAAAATGAGGGGATTCCAACATCACTGCTGAGATTAGCTCAGCCAGCTCAGAAAGAGAAACTGCTGAGTGGTGGGGTGAACTGTACACCAACGGAATTCCTACTCTGTCCTGGCTACCCACCTTCAAATACATTCGAACCCATCAGATTGCAAACCAGGGCATCTAGAGAGGGAAATGGAATCCCAATAGACCACTGCAACTGTCCCTCCCAGGCCTCACCTGCTGCTATACAGAGAAGCCAAGTGGACAAAGCTGGGAGAGATTAACCCCTCCCCAGTTTCATGAACCCAGGTTGACATGTTCATCCAGGATCAAGTTCTGGATCAAAGATGTGTTTCCATTCACCAACCTGGCACTGAACAGCAGGATTTTCAACCCAGGGGGTCTGCTGCCAAGGCCATCCAGACTATTTGAAGTAGGGGACAACACGGGGGTAATCAGCACCCTATGGTTCTCCCTTCTATGATTGTAATAGGATTGTCTCCTCATACCATACCCCTCTCTGCCCATCACTGTTGTAATGGCTGCTCCCTGGACTACTTCCCTTCCTTGCTCTCTGTATAACATTTTTTGGGTAGCAGTTTCATTTAAATTATAAAAATAGGCTCATTGCATTTCTGCTGGTCAAGGGGACTGGCCCTTGCCCTTGTTCCACCTCTGAAGCAGCTCCTCCAAAGGGGCAACTCCCCTTTGGTGTCACTCCCTGCAGCAGTGACCCCATTAGTGGTGCTCCTACCCCCCGCTGGACTCCTGCTTTTATCTCCCAGCTCCCTCAACACTAGAGCTGGGGCAGGTAGGACTGGCTGGCAGAGTCTTCTGAGTCATGAGTCTGCAAAGACAAAGGAGAGATGACTCTTCTCCCCACAGTTCCACAGGTATAGCCCAGACAGTCAGTGACTGCAACAGCAGCAGTAGCTGGATGGAAAAAATGCTTGCCTTTGATGGACTCTCCTGGGTAGGTCTTCATCTGGCTTTCTCTCCTGGCAGGCATTTCTAGCATTCCTTTTTCTGAAACCATCTTGATATCTGCAATTTTTCATTCCATAAATGAGAAAGTCTTCATTGTAAAATCTTGACCAACATTTTGCTTGCTTGGGAGACTACTGCAATGGTCCAGAAGTTACTAGAATCTGTGGTGTCCCCTTTCTTCAGGACTGGAATGTATATTGATCATTTCCAGTCTATGGGCTTGTGACAGATCTTCCTGCCAGACTGGCCCAGCAGTTCCAACCCTGAGTTCCTGTCACTCACCTTTCCCTTTCCCCCTTTATCTAAACTCACTCCCATTTTGTACGAGTGGCTATGTTATTTATTTTGTGGATTTGTCGTGGTAAACTTGATCTGACCCTTTATCAGGCTTGATAGAGACAGCCAGAGACAATTTAAACAAATAACAACAAGTATAAGTTTATTAAGACACAGGAGATAACACGTTAACCCTTAAACTTCTCAATCATTCGTAGCCAAGTCAGCCTTTTCCTATCTTTATGCCATTTCCCCCCTATCTGCCTTCTGTCAGATACAAACCTCAGTCATTTTCCACCCATCAGCCCCCACTGACAGCATTCCTTGAACTATTATTGGCTGGCCACCAGTGGAACTCTTGTGCTGATTCAGCCATTACTTCTTGATGAGGATGAATGAATTCAGGGTTTGTCTCAATTGTGAACATTCTGCTTTGCGTCTCCTAGGAGTCTAGACTCTTCATAAAGTCTAGTCTCCTGATAGTCCTACCCATGGGTTCCCTAACACCTCAAACTGTCACTACATTAAAGTATGCATGCAAGAGAGCCCATCTAATATACATTATGTAATTTTTCCAAGAAAGGGGAATCCCTGGAAGACCCTCAACCTCATTAATGTGGCCTCTGACCAGCAGTGCACCAAACCTGCAATGTCTTCCTCTTAATAAGCCCAAACAACCCAGGGACATTCTGAGCAGATCTCCAATAATGCCACCCTTTGGAAACCCACTCATACTCAGAAGTACTCTCTGGATGACAGGCAGCTGCTGGTCTCCTTACATCTCCACAATTGTTTTTCCTGATTTATATCTTGAATTTTCTCTTCTTTGCTGTTTTTTCCCACTCTTATTTTCTTGTGGACCAAAATGTCTCAGCTACTGCTGCTGGAGATGCTTGCAGGAGATTTCTTTCCTCCCTGCACCACTTAGGCCATTCCTTCCTTGTTCTCCTCTGGACGCTGTCAACCATATTGCTTAAATGACTCCCATTCTGATATTCCCACTGTTGACTTTGGCTCCTACCACCTGCTTAGATGCTGCTAAGTTTCAGAAGTGCCAGTGCATGACTGCTGACTGGCATGGACCTCTTACCTGTTGCAAACTCCTTGCCCAGGGCCATTGTGCGTGGAGAGCTCAGCCCAGGACTTTCTTAGTTGGTCCATCTGGCCCCTGGTCCTCAAAGGCAACCTACCCCTCACCTGCTGGAGCACATCTTATACCTACAATAACACCCAACAACTCTTTCCTATGTTATGTTAGTTTAATATTGTCAATGTGACATAATCCTGAAAGGTGATATTGTCTAGAAGCATCAGATTATGATAATCATACTCCCATCTCTTCCTTCATCCAAATCCAGGAAATGAAGTATCATTCTGTCTGTTATATTGCCTCTTGGTTTTGTTATGAGATGTACTATAGTACTAGGATAAGTACTGTTAGCCCCCAGCCCCAGTGCCAGAGAATATTTGATGCTCATAGAAAAACTAATCTGCTTTCCTACTGAAATACATTTTTAAGTAGTTTTTGCCAGCCCATCATTTTGTTCTTAGGAGGACCTGCTGGAATCACTTAGAACAAAAATAGCAGCCCTGGGGAGGTACAGGCTTTTATGACTGCTTTACATCCCAGTGAGACAGTCTGAGGGACAGCCATTCCTTAAATTCAAATTTAATCCCATGTATTATAGCAAATAGCAGGTGTATTTCTATACCGCTTATCAGCTATGTGCTCTCTAAGCAGTTTACAATGTATTAGTTAATTTCCCCCAACAAGCTGGGTACTCATTTTTCCGACCTGTGGAAGGATGGAAGGCTGAGTCAACTTGGAGGATTGAATTCACAACCATGTGGCTGCAGTACAGGCATTTAACCACTGTGCCACCAGGGCTGTATTATTGGTCTGCAGCTTCTATATATTAATTGTCCTATATTCTTACGTACCGTTTGCCCTAAGTATTTGAAGCTAAATAAGTACAGAATCTGATTTTTTTTTCTATCTCATGTTGAATTTTGAGGTGTGTGTGTTAAAACACAATATTTTTCTTTGATATTAATACAACCTGACCAATAAACACTCCCTAATTGTCAAGTCCATAATGTGCCAAGATGCTGCCATATATAAAATTTTTGACTGACCTTTTATTACTATTTTGAAGACCTCAGCAACTCTGCATCCACCACAGTGAACACCTTCCATCTATGTGATGTAAAACTGCAGGGTTCATAGTTTTGGGGAAATGCACACTAAACTTAGAGTTTTGGATGTAGTTTTAGAAGCTACAAATTTTTTTTTTTTTAGTCCAGGGAAGGGAAGGGCTTTTTTATTCCCAATCCCCAGCATCTTTTCATTTTAGTCTACTCACTTTTAATGGTTTGTGCATGACTTGCTCCCTCTCTGTGGTTATGTCTGCCTTGTAGTTTTCAAAGAATATTCTTATCTTCTGCCCCAGTTTTATAGAACTATGATAAACTGACATGTCTGAACTTCCAAACTTGTGAAGCAGAGTTTATTCCCCAAAGGTACTGTCAAGACTACTCGTGTTCTTAACTGTTCTTTATGTCCTGAATACATGGGAACTCAGGCACGTCCATTTGTGAAAGTCTGCTTTTCAATATTCAATTAAAGAGCAATCAGGTTGGCATGTTTCTGTCACACAGTCCAACTCATGAGTGAATCCAACATTAACCTAGGCAACATAACCAAGACAATTTCCAATCCCTTACATTTATTAAAGAACTAAAAGTTGACAGTCAGTCGCTTTAAAATTAACATATCAACGGAAGAACAACACACTAAAGCAGTTTACTGATATCAAGGGAAGGGATGTCCACTTGTGTGAACCTAAGGAGGTTCTCAGGCACATCAAAGCAACATTACTATTGTGTGAAGCCATTTAACTTACAGATCAAGATACATGGTCACTTGATTTTACTATTAGAAAGAACCCAGAGAGGCAACATGTTTTGGATGTCTTGAAAGGTCGGGAGACTGTTGTTTAATTTCTTCTACTTTTACTGACATGTAAGGAACAAGATATTTGGATTTCTTGTCTTGTTTATGAAAATATGTTGACTTGCATGTACCTTGTGTATGTACCTTGACTTCAGTAGTATGGTGCACAGTATTTGGTGTTCCATGTCAGAGAGCAAAATATTTTGTAGTAAGTAAGTTAAACTTACTTCTATTGGTAATTGAGCCACCCAGTGTCATGCAGGGTGACAGGCAATGTCCGTTCTCACCAGTCGCCAAATGCAGCCCTTTATTTTTCTTTATTACAATTATACAAACAAGAATTAAAGCAAGGACTCAGAACACTGGGAATAGAAGGTAAACCAATCCTTCATTATGCCTTTTTTCTCTCATCTCGTTCAGCTTCAAGTTCATATAATTTGTTGAAAGGATTCAACAAGCAGGACCCGCAACAAAATTTTGGCAGTGTGGAGTGTTTCTGTTCCATACTCCAACCAAGACACATCTTCTTTCAAGATATTCTGTTCCACTCCACACACATCCATCACACTCATTTAGCATTTCCTGGTTGCTGAGCATGCTCATTCTTCCCTGCGTTTTTTCTGCTTTCTCTCAGAATATTTTGTTCTACTACACACTAAGCAGGTGGCCACTGGTTTCTCAGTAACTCAGTTTTGGTTGCATAACCATCATCACTCAGTGCTATATATGATGACACTACTGATCATGATGGGAACTAGCAACTAGATGGTTAGACTATTTACACAGCTCTGCATAATGGTTTTTATTCATCTCTGAGTGCGAGGGAAATCCTGATAACTAGTGTTTTATAATGGATAAAGTGGCTACTGATATTTAGTGTCAAAGCATAAGTCAGTTTCAAAGCTGCTACATACATTCCAAATATTCTATACGGAAAGAACCTCCAGCCATATGAACAGCCCTGGCCTGTAGACACATTACACAGCAGGAAAAAAAAATCTCCCAGAGGAGTCAACAAAGGAGCAGACAGACCTCACAAGTAAGCTACACCATATACAGTACAGACCAGGACCCCTATAAAGAAAATAACTGTAATACATCCAAACGGAGTTAAACAAAAAATTTTGCCACGAGATCCAACAAGGGGTACTAGCTAAGTAGGTGAATTCATGAGAAATAGATAGTTTGGTCAGCTTTTACCGTGGAATTTAAGTCGAGCTGCCATATTCGGGAACAGTATACTTTTGTGTACCAGACACTAAAGAAAGGCAACCGGGGACGGGGGAACAGCTGCTTCTCCGTGCCCTGCTGCCAGGATTCCCCCCGCCCCGCGGCCTACCTGGCTGACAACTATCGAAAACTATATTAGATCGACTTCGCCATGAGCCATCTAAGGAAGCTCTGTACAAAGCCCTAGGAAGGAGCAACGCAGACAGCCTCGAAAACAACTTCGCTTTCGCTGCCCTCTTAAACAACGCACCGACCAATACAACCCCCATTACTGGAGCATTTGCGCGCGTGCGCAGGATGCATCTTCCTGCCCTGGTCGGAAGTTACGGCGCTGCAGGAGCGAAAACCTGACATGGATTCCACAAAAAGGGGGGGGGGGAATGGCATCACTAAGTCTCTTCCTGAAGTAAGAGGCATATACACGTCTTCAGTGAAATAGTGAAAAGGAAACGAAAGCAACATATATTGGCATTCGCTCTTACCTGGGTGCATGCGTTTGCATTGGCCGACTGTGTCAACCGTGAAACTATGAGGTTCTGGCTTCTTGGTAGGTATTGCTCCTCTTCAAGGTTCAGACCCACATCGGAATTTGTGAAGAGCAGGAAGGAGGGGTTAATGACAGAGAAAAGGTGGGAGTAAAGGAGATCCCGCCTTCGAACCCAGGCACGGAGACGGAGAAGAGAAAAGGGACTGGTAATGGTGTTGCTTTGTTAGGAGCGAGGGTTGCCGCTGCCCTTTGAAATCTAAGGTTGCTCGGTATCTACAGGGTTACCTGTGTAACTTTTTGTTCCTCCCCGCCCTCTGCTCGGGGCAATAAATAATGCCAGAAGAATAACATGCATTCTGTTCATTATTGTTTGGACTACGGTTTGCGTGGCCGCAGCGGTAAATCCTCAGCCGTGGGTAGTCGGTCGTTCTTTCTTAGGCTACAAGCTGCGATGCCTTTTCAGTAAAACAGAAGAAAACCAACAGTGTCGACGAAAAGGAAGGGGAACTATGAAAAGGCCCTGATGCCCACAAGCCTTGGTAAAATATTATATTTGTCTTTATTTCTAAAGAAAGGTTTGGACAAGCGTGTAAAGAGTTCTAGCCTCCTCTATTCTCATTTACCTTAGGAAACGCTTAGGATGTTTTCCAGGTATGTAACAGGTTGAGAAATGTGCATTTGGCCGTTGAGGGAGACCACACACACACACACACACACACACACACACACAGCCATAGTGGACCACTTGTTTTCCCTGGGCAATCCTGTGCACACTTATTTAGGATTAATTGGTATTGAATTTGACAGACATAAGTAACGTTGTGCGGTCAGGCGCTAATCCTGCGTATATTTACCTAGGAATAAGCCACATTGAATATTCGGGGACACTTCTAAGTAAATATGCATAGGATTGTGCTGCTAACGATGTTTAATAAGAATGTAAAGTTAGGTGAGACATCTGAAACTCTGATATCGGCAACTGGATCAGGAACAGATTGTACCTGTTCTGGTCACTCTTGCCTTAAAAGTGCAGTAAACACCTGATGAAGGAATCATTAAAGAATCATATTAGTAATCTGTGCTAAAATGTTTTGTTGTAAATCACATAGCTTTTACCCCTGTAATGTTGTAAATTTGAAGGTAGCTTAATTAGGATGGTTAACCTTTTTAAGAGAAAGGTTATATAGCACCTAAATGTTATATTTGTCGCTGGGTAATCTTTCTCCAGCTAGCATCATGTAGTGGTTTGAGCAGTCGACTATGTAGGGCAGGGTTCAATTCCCTCTCAGCCGTGGCAAACCACTGGGTGACCCTGGGTTCATCACACACTCTCAGCCCTGGAAAACCCTGTGATAGGTTCACCTTAGGGTTGCCATAAGTTAGTAGTCATTTGAAGACAACAACAACTGAGCTTTCTTCAAGTCTGAAATGAAGCACCACTTCATGTAATACTGCTATACTGTTAGCTATATAGCAGTTTCTGTGGGAGTTTAATCAAATAGTTGATCATTTGCTGATGGTTCATTGGGATTTATTTGATCCTACTTCATAGCCCCTGCTTCCAATATAGGAGATGATTGTGTTTAGCTACCTTCATTACTTCTCTACTTAGAATTCTATTGAGGTGTGTATTGCCTGCAGCTCTTGTCAGTCACTTTACATCTCAGTGTTATGAAAAAAAAACTTGTAATTATCTCCTAAACTTGATGAGTTTTTCATGATACTTAAACCATTGCGTTTATAGCCCAGTATGCAGCTTACAGATTGCTCTATGCATGTTTACTTGGAGCTATGTATTTCCAGGTAAGTTTACACAGAATCAGATAGATCTGCATATAAGCTGAGATGTACTGCAAATTGTGATTCATGCAGGGAATTCTCTTGCTAAAAATGCATTTAGACAGAAAAGCTGTAATTTGGAACTTTTTTTTCTGTTGTTAATAATTGTTGTATGAAGAATCTGCAAGAACCGAGACATAGAAATGACTTATAAGGAATCCCCACTCTTTTTATTCCTAATATCGGTGTCACCCTAAAATTTTCAGAGTTAATTGAGAGGAATTATGCTGCAAGGTGGAACCTCTGGTCTTGAAACATACCCATCTTTGCAGGTAGTCCAGTATTTCAGGAAGACCTCAAATTGAGCTGATATCCAATAGAGATGTGTTGTTGTTTGTTGTTGCTTTTGTATACCTTCAAGTCATTTCTGATTTATGGCAACGCTAAGTATTTTCTGGGGCTGAGAGTTTGTGATGCACCCAAGGTCACCCAATGGGTTTCCATGGCCAAGCGGGGAATCGAACCCTGGTCTCCAGGGTTGTAGTCTGGTGCTCAAACCACTACATCACACTGGCTACCTAGAGCTGAGTGTGCAGGATAGATGTAAATATAGCATAAGGCATGGATGGAGAATGTGTGGTACTCCAGATATTGAGAGAGTACAACTCTTATCTGCCCTCAACTGTTGACTGTGCTGACTAGCGCTGATGGGAATTGTATATTAAAATCACAAATTGCCCTTCATTGCTATAAAGTACTGAATTGAAGAGAATATGAAACCACAGAAGTTTGCTCCCAGTTTAATTTTGGTGTTACAAATGCTTCAGCCTTTTCACTGAGCAGTAATTTGGTAGAAGCCACATTCCCAGAAACCCTACTTGAACATGCTCTTAGTCTTACTAAGAATATTCTATAAAACTCTTACCAAAATTATTCCTTGCCTTCATCTTTACTGCAGTCTAGTTGACTAGCATCCTGATCCTACACAGAATGCCTAACCTGCTGAGATCAGTTGCTGTATGTTTGTTATCTTTTATAGTAAGTATCTGTCCTCTTGTTAAGAGATAGTCCGTGAGTCTCTAAGTGAGTCTCCAGGTTAGACACAGCTGGCATTTTTTTTTTTGACGGATAAGCTTCTCTTAAAAACGATGCTGGAAGATGCTGTCACACAGCCTCTGAAGGCTTCATGTTGGCTACCTCTGATCTTAGTTCTATAGTTTGCTTAATTCCTAATATGTTGATATTGCTTAGTTCCTACTATATTAACATTTATGGCTCTGGGTACCACATAGCAAGAATACCCATTTCTCACGTCACAAAAAACATTGTTCCACTCAGTAGTTGCTATCCCTTCTAATACTACAATATATTTACCGGGAAGTGAACTGCATAAAAACAGTCGGGCATGCTTTTGAATGGATATGTTCAAGATTTCAGTGCTATGGATGAGGAAAATGCTTTTGCAAGTGTTTAGAGAAGGGAAGAATTTTGAAAAAGCAATGTGCATACTTCCTTTTTTTGCCATTAATTATACGTTCCTACACTAGTAGAGTTTGGTATAAATCTAAACATATTAAATATGCAGTGAAACATGTTCCACTTTCTAAAATTATTGTACATATAGTTTGCCATTGTGCCCATATGTGTTATTAATTGTTTACAAAACAAGTCATAAAAGTATCTAAAAATTAAATTTAAAATTGGGATTTAAAATTCAACACCAAGCAGGAGAGAACTAGTAACTAGCAAAAAACTTCAAGCAAAACAAAAACTCATAGAGTAATACAACCATTACAGAATAAATTAATTATTCCCTAAACCTCTCTGAAATAAATCTGTAATTCTTTGTTTACAAAGACAGAGAAAAACAAGCCTCCTGAGGAAGAGAATTGTACCCAAACAAAAGCTCTCCTGTCTAAACAACCTCGGCATCCTCCACAGGGAAACAAGACTAAGCAGGGCCTCTATAGATGACCTGAATGTGTGGATCATCTAAAACCTAGGTATAGATAGTACCAGTGCACCTTCTTCTGGCATGACCTCTGTATACATGAACGCAAGGTCACACAAATCATCACTTCCATTATAGTCAGTGGATGTGATGGGCATGCGCCCACTCAAGCACACATGCATTGTATCCATTTACTGCAATGAGACATGACATTTGCCACTTTTTGTTTCACATGAGAGTTCCTGTAATGGAACCTCTGCATATACAGGCAGCGCACTGTATAGCTAAGTTTATGGGGAGATGATCCTCGAGGTAACTAGATCATTAAGGGCTTTCAGTTCCAAAAGCAGTACTTTGTAGTGGGCTTAATTAGACAGAAGTGAAGTCTAAAAACTCACATTATATGCCTGAAGCAACCTATTCCTGTTAGCAACATTATAACAGCCACATTCTGGATCAGCTGCAATTTTCAAGCAGTTTTAAATGTCCCTTCTTTCTCAGCACAAATACGATGCTCACTGCATCTTATAGTAGTCCAAAAGCAAGCTGCACATTTGCTGGACTCAACTGGTCTGGCCATTGTTACTCATATTTAATGATATCCAGTTTGGACTGTTGTTTCTAGAAACCATTTCCTACCTCTAAATCAATATATGTAATGGATATATCAAACTACAGTGCCCCTCCACATTCATGAGAGTTTGGGGTGCATAACCCTTGTGAAAGTGTGAAAAATCACAAATAACTCCTCCTACAATCCCCCTCCCATTTCCTTCGAGGGCTCTGGCATGGGAGCCTTCCTCTCTGTGCCAGGGCCAGAGGCAAGGGAATAGGGGGGAAGCTCTGGAGGGGAGAAGGAAAAAGCCTGTGTTTCCCCCATTGCCTTACTTTTTGCCTTGGTACAAGGCAGAGGCAAAGCAATGGGAGGGGAGAGCTCTGGAGGGCACAAGGAAAGCATACACACTTACCTTTTGCTTTGGCATAAGTTACCAGCACCAGGGCAGAGGCAAAGAAATGGGAGAGTAGAGCTCCAGAGAGGTGAAGGAAAGTACACGTGTGTCTCTCCCCACCCCTTGCCTGGCCTTTTGCCTTGGCATGAATTCACAACGCCAGGGCGGAGGCAAGGGAGTGGGAGGGTAGAGCTCCACAGGGTACAAGGAAAGCATGTGTGTGTGCATCTCCTCCCCCACTGCCTTTCCTTTGCCTCGGCATACTTGCCTTCTTTCTCACGCCGGCAGAATGGAAGGAAATGGGAGGAGGAGAAGGAAGGGGGCGGGGAGGCATAGGTGCTTCGTGAATAATCAGATTCACAAGAGTCAAACCTGTAAATATGGAGGGAGGATTGTAGATACATCAGGAAATATCTGAACAATTTGGAAACACAGTTTAAGACATTCTCAACAAATCTGAGAACCTTAAATAACAATGACTGCAACTTGTCATGCATTTAACAGAAGGAAAATACAAGACCTAAATATAACAAGGAACAGTTTTTATTTTTTAGATAGGATAGTGTACAGCATAAACAGACAACTTATTTCATTTTTTTAATATCTCCAGTGAAATAAATATTATGTAACAAGTATTTCAGGTATCTAACCTAAGAAACATAGCTTGCATATGATAACCCCCCAGGTGCTTTTCAAGTCCTCTGTTTTTAAAATCATAAATGAGCAGGAAAAAACAGGAGACTCACCAAGATTCTGATGGGCTACCACACTATAGCCATTTCTGCATTATGCTGTTATAGTGCTATTATTCTACTTTCAACATCCTGTGGAATCCTGGGGTTTGCAGTTAGAGAGAGGCCTTTGGAATTCTCAGCGAGAGAGCTCTTTGGCCTCAATAAACTACAAACTCCAAAATTCCACAGGATCTTGAAAGTGGAATAATGGCACTATAACAGTGTAGGGCGGAAATGCCTATATTGTGCACGTGAGGGTTACAGCTAATTTGTCCGTGTACTTGCACTTAATAGTTCTCATTCAAAGATCCCCTGTGCAAGCTCGAACTCTAGTGTCACATAGAATACCTGTGCATACAGAAGGTGGTATGCATGTCCCGAGAGTTAGGTGTCTGTGGGATTCCTGGCTCACTGTGAAGGAGCAGTGTGCTGATGCACATTTCTTTATCACTCCCACTTCTAGCAAGTGTAGCTAAAAACTACATTACTTTCCACAGTTAATTTATTGTATCATTGACACTGGACAGGTTCTTTCTCCAGCTCCCAGCAAAAACAGGAAAAGAAGCTAGGAATAAACCATCTGAAAAGGCTCTTGGTAGAGTATTAAAACAAGCTCCATAGTGCTTAAAGATCTGTAAGGCATAAATGGCAAGGGCAAAAGTTTTGTTACAATTCCAGGTTGCTTAGTAGTTCTAAATCTGTGTCTTGCTTTCGCAGTGAATTACATCCCAGATCCTTTCCTTGATAGTGTTAATTATTTTAAGCAAGTATGTGATACAAATCATCTAGGCCAAATGAAAGATTTGTTCTTTAGTCATTAAGAAGTGAATTCCTTGAAAATGTAAGAAATGCCAGCTTTAAGTTTAAAGAAATGCCAGCAATAAGTTTAAAAAAATACAGATAGATTTCTGAAATAACTTGATTTGTGTAGAGTTTGATATCCTGATCAGACTGAGCCCCTTGAGGGATTATTAGGTCATTACACTTGGGAGATGAGAATAGCAAGGTATCTAAAGGGCAGCAGAATTTTGTGCTCACTTCGTCAATTGCCATCAATTTTATATTCCATAATGAAATATATCATTGATAGGAATAGTAGCATTCTGAACAACATCCTTCATTTGAGTATGCAGGGAGGCGAGTACATTTCTTGTTTGTGAAATTGTATTTATGACTACGGGACACAATTTAGCCTTTTCACTAACATGAAATTTTAGGATATATCATGTCCAACTATCACTGAGTCCTAATTCATTTTCCCCAACTGAACAGAAATGGCATAATACCCACCGCCATTTGTGTTTTTTCACTTTTTTATTATACATAATCACACAAAATACAAAATACTAAACTTCAAAAAGGCACAAAATACAGAAAACAGACGCTACACAGTATAATGCAGTACACCTTAGAAAAAACAAAGCACTAACTACAAATTAACTAGTCATAAAACTAAACAAACAAATCTACCTAACACTAAATTAAAAGAGGATCCCACCTCTGTAGTAACAGCTTTTAGAAAATCCTAGTAACCCTTTTTATAGCAATCTAATATATATTATTAGCTATTACCGTTTAGTATTAAGATCTTGCAAATTACTATAATTATAGTATATATAGTGTATTACTATGATTATTATTAACATTGTCTACAACCTATAATAGAAGTTAGCAAGTCATACCTATTACAACTTTAATTCTATTAGTATAATCTAATAAATTTAAATTCTTAAAATTAAAATACAAAATAACAATTCATGTCTACATTTTTCTAATATGTATACATTTTCCAGTTTTTGACTTATTTCACATTTCTATACTTTTGACTCATCAATAAGAATTAAGAAATTCTATCATGAAATTTTAGGTCTTTTCATAATTTCTAATTACTAATTCTTTTCAAAAAGAAAAATATTTCCATTAAACACTTTTAAAGTCATCTCCAATATTCATAGTCAATTTCCTATACGTTCATATCATTTGTAAGAAGATATTACTAATTCATGTCAAACTTAGGTATCTGGTAAGAGTAAATATAAATTTTATAAGTTGAACATAACAAAGAACGTAAGAATTGCTATGGCAGGTCATCACCCAGAAAGTCTACAAAGCTGTGGAGGTCTTTCACACTACACACTTATTATGATTCTGCTTTAACTGTCATGGCTTGCATCCTTCAGAATCCTGTGGTTTAGTCTTTGAGGTGCTAGAGGAGCTCTCTGTCTAGGAATTCTAAATTCCTCTCCCTAAACTGTAAATCCACGGATCCTATAGAAATGTAACCATGGTAGTTAAAGTAGAATAACAGTGTCACAACTGTGTAGCGTGAACAGGCTTCCAGATTCACTGTCTGGAACTCACTACCCAGATATCCATGGGAAGCTTGTAACTAGGGCATTAGGAAAATTCTTATTTCTTACCATTTGTCCCTGGCATCTGATATCCAGAGCTATGCTGCCTCTAAACATGGGTGCTTTAGCTAGCTGTCAGGTTGGCTAATAGATAGATGGCTAGTAGTTATGGCAGCATCTTATGATAGTGAGCTATGAATTGAGTGAAATAACACTTCCCGTTGTTTGTCCGTGATTGTGTAAGCCAGGTGAATAGTCATAGAAAATTATGTCAATCTTATGGTGAGATGACCCTATGAAAATAATAATTTATGATCAACATGTTAAATGCTGTGAAGTCATTCATGATGATAAAAGCCATCTTATTTTTGGTTTTCATAGGTTATTTTGACAATCTGGAGAACTGACAGAAAATGCAAAACAGTGAAGTAATAAAGCCTGCCAAATACTTCTCTGAAGTGGAAAAGAGTGTATTGCTGGCACTAGTCGAGAAGTATAAATATGTACTTGAATGTAAAAAAAGTGATGCAAGGACTATTGCACTAAAACAACGGACCTGGCAGGCACTTGCTCATGAATATAATTCTCAACCAAGTGTTTCTCTCCGAGACTTCAAGCAGTTGAAGAAATGCTGGGAGAACATCAAGGCACGGACAAAGAAAATAATGGCACATGAAAGGCGAGACAAAGTAAAAAGATGTATTAGTCCACTAATAAGTAATCACATCTCAGGAAAAGAGAAGATCACCAGCATGGTACCTGAGCAAGTGTACTTTTTACAGAATCCACCAGAAGAAGATTCTGAATATCATCCCGAAGCTTCCAGCCAAGGTATAGTTGGATTTTAGGGACCTACGCTAAACTGTTTGTGTAATCTTATATTCCAAAAGCAGATAACAGATGTGTTATTTGTTTATTCCATGATATCAGTTATCCAGTATTAAGTAAATGAGCATAGGCTATTCCACTGTACTTCATGACTGAAAACAGTGTTGTAGCAGCATCAGCACCTTCTTTCAAATAAAGGGGACTTTTTAGAGAGAGAGAGGAAGACAATGATGAAGAGTTTAAATTGTAACTTAGTTTACTTACTGTAGTTGTCAAGCCTAACTGTGAAAATCATATCTGTTATTCAAACTCATCACATCTTATTTACTGTTTTTAAAAACATTTGTGCTCCAAATGCCATGTGAGAAATTACGTGAACTGGAGCTTTTCTGATTGGATTTTAGAGGTCCACAGCAGTGGATTGTCCCCATGTTCATATGCTTCTATAGTGCTTGGAGTACTTCTAGAATGTAGTGCAAAACAAACAGGTCTCTTCAGCTTATAGCTACTGCATGTAAGAAGATCATCTCCAGCCTTCTGCTTTGTTCTGGAAGTATTTTAGATGCCTCCAGAGTTCAACATGGTGTCTCCTAACCAATGTCTCTGGTCTTCTAGACAACTCTTAAGAGAACAGCCTTGAGGCTGGAAGCAGACAATATAGTCTCAAGTGGTTTGAGAAAAGTATTGCTCCTTACATATGCATACAGATGCTGCTTCTGGCCAAACAACAAAGGATGATGGGACAGGGACAAGGGTGGGGAGGAATCTAGCAGCACCTTTAAGACTAACTGGTCTATTCTAGTATGAACTAGTCCACTTGAGGTGCCTGTTGCCATCGTCGTCATCATTTATTTATTTATTTATATGCAGTTCTCCCTCCACATTTGTGGGTTTCACATTCACAAATTTGATTATATGCGAGTCTGCAGCTCCCCCCCCCAATTCTCCGCCTCCCCTTCCCTAGTGGGAGCAAGTGTGCTACAGGATAGCCCAGGGAGAGGGCCTCTGGCATCCCTCCTGGGGGTGATGGTGGGCTGAACATGCTCTGGCCCTGCCTGCTTTGTGGTGGGCAATCCCAGGGCACATTAGCTGCGTTCCTGTGATCACCACCCAGAAGGTGGTGCAAAGCAACCGCAAAGCGGGCAGGGCCAAAGCAACCTCATCCAGGCTATCCCCAACTGTTCCAGCCTTGCCTGCTTTGCTCAGATCGTGGGGTTCCCCTTGGTGGGCGATCACAGGGCAAGATAGCTCTGTTCCTGCGATTGCTACCCGGAAGGGACACCCACAATCTGAGTAAAGTGGGCAAGACCGAAGCAGGCAGGAATCACCTGGCCCAGGTCGCTCCGGCCTTGCATGCTTTGCTGAGATTGGGGGCATCCCTTCCAGGCGGATCATGGGAACAGAGCTAATCTACCCTGCGATCGCCACCTGGGAGCGCTGCAGGAGATCTCAGGAAAGCGCGCGGGGCCAGAACAGGTCCAGCCACGTGATCAAGAGGGCCACTGGCCTTCCTTTCTGTGGGCAATGGCGTAGCTGGGTCGCTTCAGCCAGCTATGGCTGCCCCAGAGGGGCACCAGCGACCTCAGCCATGCCATAGCCCCTGGCGAGTTATTCGCGATTATTCCACTTTCGCAAGTGTTCTCTGCACCAAACCCCCATTAATGTGGAGGCAGAACTGTAGTGCCATCTGTGTATATGGTTCTTTACACAAGTGAATTACATTTGTTAATTTGACAGTTCCCTGCCCTCAGGTTTACAAAGAAGCAGGTTCTTAAAGCATAGGTACAAAGTTGTAGAAGTGGGATAGAGTATAATAGGATACAGAAAGACTCAAACTGTGACCAGTTATAAATCTTCAAAGAGCTGTATGAAATGATACAGGCCTTTCCAGTGGCTGGTAGTAGTCTTTAAACAGACCTTTTAGTATTGATGGGGGAGTTACCAATAATCAGTTCTCTCGGTGTTAAAACCTTCTTTGAGGAGATTGTTTTTGTTACATATGCAGTTATGAGGACAGATGTATGATGTAGTATGCCATAAAACCATTAGCTCTATTGATACTTCTGCTAGTGGACTGGAATTTGTGAATAATCCCAATTCAGCTGTTTCTCATTCCAGTCTTCCTTTAGAGCCACCACGTGTATGTCTAGGAGGACTGAATTGTTCTGCAGTTGGTTTTGGGATAGTGCAAATTCTAACATCAGATTTATGTTCGCTTATATTCTTTCACAGAGACGAGCCTGTTTGTCAAGTGCATGGTGGCATTGGTGACATAGAATGGTATATATCACATTTGAGGATGAGCAAGGAAAACTACCTCTGATGTTGTGGCTGACAATATTACCACTTGTAATGTTGTAGCCATAGTAGATGTGGGGACAGAGCTCGCATCTGGGTTTGTGGCAGGGTCTTGTCACTGTATCCCTGTTCTGAATCACACTGTAGGTGCGTACTTGTTTAAGGGTGGGAGGCTGCTGGTAAGCCAGTAAACGCTAGTCACCTGTGAGAGAGTGGCCTTATTCTCCAGAATTGGTTGCAGCTCATTGGTGACAACTAATAAACAGAAAATGATAGAACATCACTGGGTTGTTACCTGTAGCTTCAGATAGGACCACTCAAACACATCATCACATGTATCACAACTAGATAACTGTCCCTTAAAAAACTTTGGCTTAAATGTCACTCTATCAGGGCATCTGAAGATTGATATTCACAAAAGTTCATGCTAAAATAGATCAGTCTTCAAGGTGCTGCTACGTTTTCACTCCTCCTCCAACATAGCTATTTCTTTGAAACCTTTGCCAAACAGGTTTTGGAGGTTTTTGAAGCAATGCCCAAATTTACCAAATTTGTGTTCCAGTCATGATAGTAAAACACCTCAAACAGCAAACTCTTTCAAACTGCCTTGAGCTCTGGGAAAAAAAATCTCTCTATCCTGAGATGATAATGCTTGTAGTTTTATGCTACCATAGACAATAGTGGCACCTTGTGGTATCCTAAATCTGTTTCAGTAGGAGATGACAAATTTCATTGTAGTAGTAGTTCACCTGCATTGATTGATTCCACTGACATCACCCTCTTCCTTGGAAGGATGTCAAGGAGGTTCCACTCCACTCCATGCATCTGATGAAATACTTAGTCTACACAAGCTTATGCTACAAACCTCTTTCTCTCAGTTAGTCTCAAATGTGCTACAATATCTCTTTGCAGCAAAACCTCAAGTTGGCTAAGCTAATAAACAGTGGCTTGTCCAAGGGCATGGGGTAAGCTTCAAAGCTGATGGACGTGGGAATCCAGGTATTTCAGGCACTATTGCACACAGGCTTTTAAACTGTTTTTTTAATGCATCACATAATTGCTTGGTGATTTTTATTATTTTTACAGAATCTTTCACTGTTATAAACAGAGAGCTGTGTGATGAAGAGAAAGAACTTACACATTTCCAGGTATGTGAAGGTACCTCGCAACCAGAGCCCTCCTGTTCAGCTGTGAGAATAACCGGGAATAAAAACTTCAGGAGTAAAGCTGCCCAAGAAAGTGATCTGAAAAAGATGCATGAAGAAGAGCACCATCAGCAAATGTCTATCTTGCAACTGCAGCTGATCCAGATGAATGAAGTACATGTGGCAAAGATTCAGCAAATAGAGAGAGAGTGTGAGATGGCTGAAGAGGAACACAGAATCAAGATGGAGGTGCTCAACAAAAAAAAAATGTACTGGGAGAGGAAACTTCAAACCATTGCAAAAGAGTGGCCTGTCTCATCTTTTAACAGACCATTTCCCAATTCACCTTAGAAGAATCCAGAAGCCAGTATACATTGGGCTGAAGTCACTGGCTTATGAGAAGGCAGTTGGTGTGGGGTCAGTTAAGCTAAATTAATATTTTTAATGTGTAAGAATAGCTGCTCGTTGGCTGTGAACAGACTTTGAGGAATACCTAAGTAAATAATGTGATGTCTAATGTCCAAAAAAATCTTCTTGGGAAGTTGCAACTAGAGGAGATAAACTGAATCAATTAAATGCTGAATCAACTGAATCTAACTGATTCAGTAAGTCTGCTCTAGTTAGAACTAACAATATGATTTATCCCAGGTTCTTTGGAGTGCAAACGGTATTATGTTTCTTGGTGGGATACTATGATTCACATAGCAGTCCTTTGTCAAAGTTGTTTGGGCCTTCCTCTAGTCCACTTTTGTTCTTGAAAGTTCTTTTATCAGATAAACAGCTTGGTGTTTTGCCTCCTCTGTATCAGTTTGTTTCCAAGCGCAGAAGGACATCTCTTGCTTAAAGGATGGAATGATCTTTCTCTATAATTGTAATTTGAGGTGGGGCTACTAGCCATTTGTTCATGACCCACCTGCAAGAGGATGTATGTGCAACATATAACAACAACAAATGTTAGTCAGAGTAGTTTGATAACATCTTCAAAATTTCAGACGAAATTGAATATATGATTAAAAAACAGATTTTTGGAGGCCATGTATGAAAAAGGCCAATCTGACATATTTGAAACTTTATACAATTTACACAATTTATGATTAAAAAATAGGTTTTTGACAACTGTGACTATCAAATAGGGAAAGGGAATTCAGAGCTTTTAAGCAAATAGCTCATTGCTTGGCCACTGTTTCTGGTTACAGGTGTGCCCTTTGTACCATGTACACACTCACACACACTTCTTTCCTGGCTAATTATTTAGGCCTCTGCCTTCAGTTCACAATAAAAGGCTGGCTAACTTGGCAGCACAGGTGTGAGACAAAATTTAATTTTTCTGGTATCTTGCCTACAGTGAGTGGGAGAAAAACATCAAGATAACTATTGTACTGTGTGCCTTACAGTTTGATCCTATGCATGTTTAGTCCCAAGTAAGTGCATATAACATCACAGCTAATATGCAGGGGATCCACCAAGTGGTTCAGTTCAGCTTGTTTGGCTTCACATCATGTTAGTATGAAAGCACTATACCGTCTGGTCTTTTATTTGCATAACATCTTCAGAGTTACCTTCTTCATGGTGCATGTATCTCTGACTCTCTGCCCTAGGAGCCAGAGTTCTAAAATAAGCCAGTAAGGGGCTAAAGAATTAAGCACAGACCAAAATGTAAAAGGTTAAAGTGCAGTTTACTATGTAACTTTTAGATATAGAAACAGAGTGTGTTGAAGTACTCTTATGCGTAAAAACATAATGAGTGCATATGACAAATGGAAATATGCATACCAAAGAGCTGGGATTGGCTTTGGGTCCACAGGTATACAAACTGGGAAACAAATGTTAAAACTATAAAATGTGTGAAACAGGCTTTGAAGAGCTTTTATCTTTGTTTACAGCTGGGTGGCAAGGAGAAGAGAGAAAGAACCTCATGCAAAAGCAAGAATATTTCCATTTTAAGTGAAGCACTAACTGTGAATGTTCATGATTTCATAGAATCTTAGAGTTTGGAAGGTACCACAGTGGCCATCTTCTCCAGCCCCCTGCCAAGAAGGAATACACAACTAAAGCACTCCTGAAAGGTGCCGTCCCAACCTATGCTTAAAGATCTCCAAAAATGGAGAGTCCACCATCCTTCAAGGCAACCTATTCCACTATTGAACAGTTCTTATAGTTAAAAAAAAAGTTCTTTCTAATGTTTAGTTTGAATTTCTTTTCTTGTAGTTTGGTTCATGTTCTAGTCCAGCCATTCTCAACTGTTTTTTTGGCCACACACCCCTTAGGAGCTCTTCTCATGTTCCAGGGCTCTCCTGTCAAACAGAAATACAACACAAACAGGCAGAAAATCATTTATTATTGAACACCAAGAAAACTTGAACATTCTGACATACTGGACAAAGTTTTTTAAAAGACTGTATGAAATTAAACATTTACCAGGCCTAATACAATCCTCAAACTTGGTGCTTTTCTACAAGTTTCATGATATTAGGCTCTCAATTAGACAACAACAGTAGGAGGTCACTGCTTGTTGCAATATCACTTCTATTTCTGGATTTTGTCAAGGAAACTATCTTGCTGAATCCACACTCAACTAAATATAGTGAGGAAAAGGCAATAAAAAATTATTTGGGCTTTTCCCCTCAGTATTGGAAGTTTATTCAGCAGATCACTTTTGATCCAAAAATGTTTCTGAAACTGTTTGAACTAATCATATGTGGTTATATCACTCTGAAGATTAATCAAGCTCTCTTGAATTTCTGCTTCAACTTTGGTGGGTTCAAAATCCAATCTGGAGTACTGAGGTTTAACAGGTCGTTAAGTCTTTCTTGGAGGGAAACTGTTTACTCCAATTAAGGTTTCTGCTTGGGTATTTCATCAGTTCAGTTACCAGAGCCCCCATAAATTCTTGGGGTTCCCCTTCTCACAGTTTTCAGCATATGATCCCCTTCAAATATGCCAGGGGGGACATGTGACCCCCCCAAATTGAGAATGGTTCTTTTAGTCTTTGAAGCAGGAGAAGACAAGCTTGCTCCATCTTCCACGTGACATTCCTTGAAATATTTTAAGGTAGCTATCATGTCAGCTCTCAGTCTTCTCCAAGCTAAACAAATCCAGCTCCCTAAATCATGCCTCATAAGGCTTGGTTTCCAGACTTTTGATCATATTGATCACCCTTCTCTGAATGCATTCTAGCTTGTCAATACCATGTTTCAACTGTTGTGCCCATAATTGGACACACTATTCCAAGTGAGGTCTGACCAAAACAGAATAGGGTGGGATTTCTATTTCCCTTTATCTGGGCATTTTGTTTCAGGCTGAACTAGAATTGCATTGGCTTTTTTTTTTTTTTGGCTGCTACATCATATTGTTGGCTCATGGTTAAATTGGGGTCCACTAAGAACCCCAGATCCTTTTGACAAGCCAAGTGTCACTCAACTTATTTCTGTGCATTTCATTCTTCATGCCTAAATATAATAGCTCATATTTATCCCTGTTGAAATTTGTTTTGTTAGTTTTGGTCCAGCTCTCAAATTGGTCAAGGTTAATTTGCATTCTGTTCCTGTCCTCCTGTCCTCTGTTACCCTTCCCCTAGTTGGTGTCATCTGTTGTGATAAGCATGACATTCTATTCCTTCATCTAAGACATTTATAAAGATTAACACCAGGCCCAGGACAGAATTCCAGTTATTACTTCTCTTCAGGATGAGGAGTACTCATTGGTGAGTACACTCTGGTTTTGTTCTGTCAACCAATTACAAATCCACTTAACTAAAAGACAGTCTAGTCTGCAGTTAACCAGCTTGCCTGCAAGAATATTAAGAGGATCTTGTCAAAATTCTTACCAAGATATACCACATCCATAGCACTTCCCTGATCTACCAAGCATGTAACTTTATCAAAAAAGACAGATTAATTTGACATGACCTGTTTTTGAGAAACCCATGCTGGCTAAAAGTAGTCACAGCATGACTGCACACAGAATGACTGTTTAATGATATGTTCTAGAATATTTGTGGCTATTAGTGTGAAACCGACTGATTGCTGGTAGTTCAGCCCCCACCCCCGTTTTTTTGGAGATAGGGACAATATTTGCCTTCTTCCAGTCTGTGAAAACCTCTCATGTTCTCCAAGAATTCTCAGAATTATCGACTGTGGTTCTGAGATTAGATCCACAAGTGTCTTTGATACTGTTGGATGCAGCTCATCTGGCTCTGGGTGCCTGAAGTAATTCAGAGCAGCTAGATATTCCTTTCTACCTCTTTAGTTAGTCTGGGCTTTAGTTTCATCACTGCATGATTTATACTGTTTTCACCAATTAGAACACTGTTTTCTTTGTGAGAGAAGACTGAGGCAAACAGTTAATGAACAGTTGAGCCTTCTCTCTGTCCCCTGTTAGCATTTCACCATCCTCTCTGCATAGTGGCCTTATCATTTCCTTGTTCTTTCTCATGCTCCAAACTAACCCCCTTTTATTATTTTTAACCTCTCTGGTGAGCCTGAGTTCATTCTGAGCTTTTCTGACTTTCCCTCTACAAGTATTGGTTAATTGCTGTATTGTTCTGTGCTAGTTTCCCCCTTCTTCCATTTCTTATGCGTGTCTCTTTTAAATCTCAGCTCATCCACTAAGCATCCACTCTGTTTTCTTTAGCAACCTCCTACTTTTCTTCCTCCTTGGAATTTTTTGCAACTGTGCCTTCAATATCTCACCTTTAAGAAACTCCCATATACCATGAACTTTCCCTTTGAGCATTTCTGACCATGGAATACTCCCCCAGTATTTTCCTAAGCTTAGTAAAATCAGCTTACCTGAAGTCCAGATTGTATGTCTGACTACATACAATCTGGACTTCTTCTGTATAACAAATCCCTTTTTTCTGTATAACAAATCCCAAGAGAATACAGTCACTCCCACCAAAGGATCTCACTATTGCCAGTCGCCTGACCAAATCATTTCTTGTTAGTTAGAATCAAATGCAAAATAGCTGATCCCCTTGTTGCTTCTTTTACCTTTTGCACAATGAAATTGGCTAGAAGGTATGTGAAGAATTTATTAGACCATACACTCTTGAAAAAGAGTGACTACCAACAGATAGTTGAAGTCTATGAATAGGTGGTTGAAGTCTCCCATTACTACTGTCTCTCTCCTTGTTTAATATGTAGCCACTTGTTTAAGAAAGGCATCACCTAAATCTACAGTCTGGCTGGGGGTTTAGAGTAGATACTCACAATGAGGTCACCTTTTAATTTTTACCCAAATGCTCTCAACATTTCATATGTAACTTTTATTACTTCAGTTCAAATAATGCACATGGTGGAAATTAACAACATTTTTTTCCAAAATGAGGGCAATCTGCTTTGTTTATTATCTCTAAACATGTCTAGATTGTATCCTCATGTGGATTTCCATGTATACTTTTTTGCCTCATGTCCTGAGCTGACACAGTGACTGGAAGCTAGTAAAGTGTGCTGTCAGATCTTACAAAACTAGTACTGGTGGATTGGAGCTTATCCTTTTTTTTCCTTTTTTTTTTTTTGCTGCCAAGTAGAAACAGAAAGTTTCCAATAAGGCGAAAGGCGGATATAGCTAATTTCTAAGGAGGCAGCATTTTTTACTTAGTATAAATAATTTATCCCAATATCCCTTATGCTGCTCCCATCTGTAGTGGGGTATAAGGCTTTTCCTAGTTTTTCAGTCCATCTAGATGGATAGAGATGGAATTTGAACATGTATAATTGACAGGAAAATCAGATAGAAGTAATTGTACTCAATGGCTAAATGATATTTCTAACTAGATATATTTTACACACCTATCCAGAAAAATGTGTGGTAAATACATCTACAATGCTCAACTATATAGCATTTTAAATGACCAAATATGGGATTACAAAAATAAAAGATACAGATTCCAAAATAATCCTAGACACACTGGGGATACAGATGAAGCTTTGAGCCTCAGAAATCATGATATTATGTTATGGTAAGGTTGGAGGAGAAAGTAGAAGTGTTAGGGCTATGCTTACTGAACTGTACATTCTTAAGTGTTTGCTCCTTTGTGATATCTGATGCAGACAAAATTTGGGTTCATACACATTTTTAGCAGGTACATGTGTTCCCATCTCTGCATGACAAGGTATATTCTTGAAATTTTACTGACATTATGGTGGTTACAGTAACACTGTTACTGCCACTTCATACTGTAATATTCTTAGATTTTTACTTTTTAAGTTGCAGTTTGGCCAACTGGAGATAACAGCTTTTTGCAACTTGAGGCAAAATAGTAATTGCTTCTCCCACCTTTTCCTTCTCTGGCCCTATTGTCTGCATTCTTCTCCCAGCTATTCTAACAAATAGCATTAAAGGTGTGCTGTACATCAGGCTGATTGGCATATGAAGAGAAGATAACTGCAAATGTTAACAAACACAATCCTACCAAGTCTGAGCATAATTCAGTAAGCCAAGATCCAAGGAACTCCTTAAAATGCTCTCAGTGGATTTGCTGTGCCACATATATTGTTTCTGTAAACATGAAGCTCCTGGGCCATACTACAGGTGGCATTTCAAGGTCCTGTCAATTTCAGAAGTGGCCTGCTATTAGTTATAAAGTTATGAAGAGAGATTGTTTGAGCAAAAGTAGTAAATGCATACTATGAATTTGTGCTGTTTTTCCCCCTCCATATTTTGGCCAAAGTGGGTTTCAGCACATTGGGGATATGGTAAAGTTTATATCAACCCATGTTTAATATATACAATTCGGCGAAATATTTTAAAAATGTAAAATTTAGTTCTGTTTGGATTTGTTTTCACCTTTCTTCAAATACATTTACAAAATGGCAATTATACAGTATTAATATACCATTTCCTCCACACATTCTTCCACCGATCAAAGTAAATGTGGAAGGATTCTTTCTTACGAAATGTATGTCTTTTTGTACTTCTCAAATTGAGTCTTTGCACAGTTGCTGTAGATATTCAGAATAACAATTTTGGTTCATGTCCCTGTATATTCCAGAACAGGCCATTTAATAGTGTAGGAGCTTGCATCATAGGTCTGTGGAACTTGTAATCCACCAAACTAATGCAGCAAGCAGTGTTTGGCAAGCTTGTCTATTACTTGTAATTTATGAAGAAATTGTTCAGCTGCATTTGGCTTGGTGGGTGAACACTTGTGTAGATCTTCATTAATGCTTATTGACCATTTTAGTAGATGATTCTGCATATACAATATATGCATTTTTTCCCTATTTAAACCATGTCTTAGTTTCTTCTTTCACTGTGTGTCAATGACTTCTGGAAAATGTCAAATTTTGGTAAGAACAGAGAAAGAGCATCCCGTATCATGTAGGAAAATCACTCAAACAGTCAATAATTGTGTGTGTGTGTGAGTGGACTCTCAGAGTAATTTTCAAAGGGATAGCTGCATTAGCTTATTTCAACAAAAACTACAGTCCTGTAGCAGATTGAAATCTAGGCCTAAAACGAGTTGTTTGCCATAACTAGAGTAGATTGATTGTAGTGTCAGCTTAGCAATTTCTCACTGAGTCACTGGGTCCGCCCTAGTTGGCAGTAACAATCATAGAGTTGGAATGAGCCCCATAATCCATCAAGTCCACCCCGCATGCAAGAAATCCAGCTAGAGCAGTCCCAGAAAGAGCAGTCTCTTTAGACTATTTTTGTAGATGTCCAGAAAAAAAGACCGCCCCACCACCACTCTAGGTCATTGTTTCCGTTGTCTAATGCTCTTACTATCAAGACGCTCCTGCTAATGTTCAATTGAAATCTACCCTCATGTAACTTAAAACTGTGGTCGTACCCTCTATGACAACAGAGAACAAATCTCCACCCTCCTCTCTGTGACAGCCCTGGAGATATTTAAAGAGTACAATCATGTCACTCCACAGTCTTCCGTTCACCAGACTGAACATGGCCAACTCCCTCAGACTCCCTTCATATGTTCTCTGTATAAGATAAGAGGTTCTTCATACATTTTATCATCCTTGTTGCCCTTCTCTGAACCTGCTCCAACTTGTCTGTATACTTCTTAAAATGAGGTGCCCAAAATTGAACACAGCTTTCCAGATGAGGCCTACCTAGTACAGAATATAGTGGGCCTTTTACTTCTCTTGGCTTGGAAACTACAGATCTGTTAATGCAGGCTAAAATATCATTTGCCTCTGTTGCAGCATCACACTGCTGATCATGTTCAATTTATGATAAACAATAATCCCAAGGTCCTTCTCACAAGTACTGCTGCAAGCCAATTATCCCCCATCCTATAAGCATGCATTTGTTTTTTGTGGTCTAAAAGTAAAATGTTGGAATTGTCTATGTTAAATTTCATTCTGTCAGTTTTAGTCCAATGTTCTAATTTATCAAGGTCTTTTTTGAATTCTCTTCCTATCTTCCAGTGTGTTAGGTACCCTTCCCAATTTTGTGCCATTCACAAACTTGATAAAGATTTTCAATGACCCATCATCTAAGTCACTGGTAAAAATATTGAAGCATCAGCCCCAGGACAGAACCCTACGACAACCGTTGATGATCACTCTTTGAAAACATCATGGAGATGCTTTGTTGAAATGTAGATAAACAACATCTACAGCATTTCCACTATCTACTAAACTACTAACCAGATCAAGAAAAGAAATGGGATTGTTCTTGGTAAACCCATGTTGGCTCCTACTAATCACTGCATTATCATCAAGATACTTGTGAATAGATTTCTTTATAATCAATTCTGATATTTTTTCCTGGCATTGAGGCCAGGCTACTGGTCTGTAACTCCTCAGGGTTTTTTGTTTGTTTGTTTGTTTTTGTGCCCTTTTGGAACAAAGGGACAATGATTGATCTTTTCCAGTCCTCTGATGAATCTCACCTATTCACCAAGATTTCTCAAAAATTGTAAATGGCCCACTGAGTACATCAGCAAAAGCATTCCCTGACTTATCAGAGAGTGCAATTTTTGGATTGCAGTAAGGCAGAGTAAGGCAAGGGTTATTTTTTCTCCACAAATGGAATCTTCCCAGAAGCCTGTGCAGTTTCCAAGGCTCTGGAGAAAGATAGGAAAACCTGTCAGAGTCTTTATTGTGGTTTGTACTTTTTTACCCTGACTAGTAATTGATTTTTTAAAATATTCTTATTAAGAACAGTTTTTTTAAAAAATACATAAAACAGCATAAGGAGAAAAACATACATCTACTATCTAGATAAACAAACACCAAAAGGGTAAAAAGGGTACATGAATGACTTCAACCTCCCCAGAAAACGTTAATGATTTTTTAACATATATTTCTTCAAAATTCAATAAAAATATCTGTAACTATATAATCTTAGTCAACAAAACTGATTATATAAAATTTAACTACATTTATAGTTATAATTAGCCTTTTACTTTGTTAAATGAAGTAATGCTAGAATATAAAAAAGTGTAATGCTCTATGATATTATTTCTTGCCATGTTATTGAAATCCAATTGTTGAATGTCTTTCCCCCCGCCCCACACCTTTTAAAAACATCATAACCATTTCCCATTGTTTCTTAAACTCATTCAAAGACCCTTCTTTACTTAAAGTCAACTTCTCCAACTCTGCCATGTGCAACAGTTTCACCACCCATCCATTTTGAGATGGTATCATGGGATCTTCCTATTTCTGAACATAAAGCAATTCTTGCTGCCGTTGTCATGTAGTGTATATTACAAAGTTTGTATTTATCTGATCGCCCATCAGTCCCAATAAAATCAATTCCAGTTTCAGTTGAATTTTTACCTTCAAAATGTCCTCCATCAATCAATGTATCAAATCCAAAATGTCTGCTTTTTCACATGTCCACCACATATGAAAAAAAAAATTGCCTGCTATCTGGTTACATTTCCAATATTTAGTTGAGGGGCCTTTATACATTTTAGACAATTTTTCTGGAGTTAAGTACCACCTGTCTTAATAAAAGTTTTCTTTCAGATCATAACTTAAAGTAAATTTCAAATGTTTTGTCCACTTTCTTTGTCATTGTTCCATCTTAATAGAATGGTCTACATTTTCAGCCCACTTTATCATGCATTCTTTTACTTGTTCTTCTTCCATCTCTAACTTCTGCAATATCTTACACGTTTTAGCTATCAAGTGTTCATCATCTACACAATGGTTACATTCTGTTTTTCAGTGTCAAAACCAAACATTTGGTTTGTTCAGGTAACTGTCTGTAAGTAAACCATCTAATATCATAACCACTAGCAATTCCTCATTTGTTTTTATTTTCAATTGTTCTCCATCTACCTGTATTAAATCTTTATATGTTAACCAGAGCAATGGTAGCTACAATTGAGTAGAGTTCAGGTGTCTCTTCCAGTAAACAAGGAAATCTGGGATTCAGACTCACCACTCTGCTCCTGCCAGTAATCCATCTCCAAGGTAGTGTTAAAGCCAGAGTTAACCACAGTACAGAATATCACATCATATCCATGCTGCGTGAAGTATATGTCTTTTAAGGGCCTGGCTTTTATAGTTTAAATGCACAGCATCTTGGAGCTTTAGTGAAAATGAAAAGCCCTGAACACAATACATTAAACTGAAATGTTTTCTGTTGATCAAACAGGATAGTTCAGCAATGCCCATCTAGTATTCTGTCTATTCTAACTGTGGTTCCTCAAGGTCTTGGGCCAATGTCATTATCATACATGTTAACCTGATACACTTTTCCAAGTTACTCTGGTGAGTACACTTGGAAGAACTAAATCCACATAACCCTTTTATTACCTCAAAAGTCCTCTTAAATGAGAAGACCAGAAAGCTGTTGGGGACTGTGACACACTAAGAGTACAAAGAATGTCTGGATCAGTTGCTTTCTCCGAAGGGAAATGCTCCAGATTTTTTTTAAAAAATTGAATCTATACCAAGGGTGGCCCACTGTGGGCTTCTTGATATTTTTTTTTTGGGGGGGGCTATAATTCCTTGTCAGCATCACAGATGGTGGGGGGGATGGAAGTTGTTGTCCAAACCCATTAGGATGGCCATATTTACACATATCTGTTCAATAAAAAGCTTGTCAATTGGTGTACAAAATCCCAAGCAGAATATATCAAACTTCCTAGGCAGAATAGAAGCGGGTTTTATAAAGTATGCTCAAAGTGCCTGAAACCCACAAAAGGACATTTCTAATTAGATGATGTGAGTTTCCCTCAAAATGTTTCCACTGAGGAAGATCCACAGGAAAAGAAAAGGAGGTCAAGTGTTTTCAGCAAATACATTTTATCTTAGAAGAGGAAAAAAAAGAAACAAACTTATTTGTATATTGCAAGTCAACTATGCATCAGATTCCTCAGATCAAAGATTGACCACTTTTTTGAGGTTGCAACTAAGCTTGCTATAGTCACCCAATCCCTGGAAAGCTACATAATATCACCAGTATACTACCTGTATAATATCACCAATACAGGCTCCAAAATCTTTTAAAGAAGCAGCTTCTTTCTCTCCTCTCCTAATATAAAGATGAGAAAGACTAGAACACCTGAAAGGAGTGTTAAAACGGGGGTTCATTAGGCACCAGATGCCATCTGATCTTGGAAGCTAAGCAGAATCAGCCCTGGTCATATTTCAGCAGAAGGAACTGGCAAAACCATCTCACCTTGGAGGGGGAAAAAAAACACCACTATGATCTCCATGGGATCACCATAAGTCAACAGACGACTTGAAGGCACATGCACACACAGTATTTTTCATCATATGTATAGACAGGAAACATTTTGAAGTTAAAACTTCCTAAGTTTTCAAGCCATTCTAACAATGCTGAAAGCGTATTACCTATACAAATGATCTTAAAAGTTGTTCTAACAATCAAGTTAGTGAGATATCAAGTAATCTGACAAATACAACATGGCAAATTCCAGACTAAATATAATGTCACTGGCAAGATACACTGTACTGGATCTTCACCCATCCTGACTCCTGAAAGCAGCTGGAAGGAGGCTGGCTAAGTGGGTAAGAGGAGTGGTGAATGCCTTACTGCAGCAAGGGAAGTTTCCATCCTGCCAAAGAAGCTGTGATGAAACTTACTGAAAAAGCCCTCCCTGGATCCCACCATTCTGGATAATTACTGGCCAGTCTCTAAGATTCTATTTTTGGGCAAGATTCTGGAGTGTGTGGTGGCCTCCCAGCTCCAGGGGTTTCTTGCTTCAGGTCTGGTAGGATGGAGACAGCTTTTGTCACCTAGGTGGATAACGTACACAAGGAATCGGACAGGGAGACTTTATCCCTGTTGCTTGTGCTGGACCTCCCAGAGGCTTTTGATACCATTGATCATGGTATCCTTCTGGGCTGCCTCTCTGGGACAAGACTTGGGGGAATTATTCTGCCATGGTTTTGATCTTTCCTGGAGGAACAAATTAAGAAGATGATGCTGAGGGACCCCTATTTGATTCCCTGAGTGTTGCCATGTAGGGTTCAGTTTTGTCCACCATGATGTTTAACATGGAAATGTAATCCAAAGTTTTGGAGTTTGGTCTCACCAGTGTGCTGATAACAGCAACTCTATCTCTCGTTTCCATCTAATTCCAAGGAAGCTGTCTCCATAATGAACCGAGGTCTGTTGTCAGTAATGGACTGGATGAGGGCAAACCAACTGAAACTTAATCCAGTGAAGAGAGAGGTGCTCCTGGTCATTTGAAAGGCCAATCGGGGAATAGGGACTCTGCCTGTGCTGGATGGGGTTACAATCCTCCTGAAATCTCAGGCTCATAGCTTGGATGTTCTCCTAGGCTCAGTTCCGAGCTGGATACCCAGGTTTCAGCAGTGGCTCAAAGTGCCTTTGCACAGTTAAACTAGTGCTCTAGAGGTTTCCTTTCCTTGAGATGTCAGCTCTGGCCATGGTGACACATGCCTTTATTACATCCCATTTAGACTACTGTAATGCACTCTGTGGAGCTGCCTTTGAAAATTGTTTGGAAAATTCAGAAGGTACAAAATGCTGTGGCCAGAATGCTGACTGGGACAAGTTACAGGGAGCATTTAAGTCCCTCATTACAATAGCATTACTGGCTACTGGTTCGTTTCCCAGCACAATTCAAAGTGCTGATCATGACCTATAAAACTCTATATGGCTTAAGTCCAGACTGTCCGAAACACTGTATTCTCTTATACAAACCTGCCAGAATCTTAAGATCTATAGGGCTTTCTCTCAGTTTCACCACCATCACAAATCCATTTGGTGAGGACATGAGAGTGAGAGTTTTCTTAGTGGCTGCTGCTACACTGGAATTACCTTCCTCTAGCCTCTAGCTATGTATTTCCATCCAATATTTTCCTGAACTTGTTAAAATCCACTTTCTTGAAATCAAAGCTCTGTGTTTAACTATACTTTTTGCCCTGTCCCACAGCTGTGAATTCTAGCATTACGTGGTTATTTCCCCATGAAGTACTAACCTTTTGAATTAGGAAATTATCTGCAAGGCACATGAGGAATTTGTTGGATAGTTTATGCTGAGCAGAGTTAGTCTCTTGGCAGATATCAGGGTAATTTAAGTCCTCATAACTACTAATTCTTGCACCTTTCTGACATTTGTTTCTGAAAAGCATCATCCACCATTTCTTGATTAGGTGCCCTATACTAGATTTCTATCACAACTTTACTTTTATTTCTTTATTTATTTTTACTCAAATGCTCTCAGCTCTTCTACTCTGATCATTCTCATGGATTTCTGTACAAGTGTGTTTGTCTTTGACATATAATTTATTCCCCCTCCTTTTCTGCCACTGCCTTTCTTTTTGATTAGGGTATATCCTCCAGTTGTTATATTCCAGTCATGGAGGTCATCCCACCAGGTTGCCATTGTACCTATAAAGTGATATTTTCCTTCCTGCACTAGGACTGCAAGCCAGCTTGTTTGTTTTCCAAACTGTGTGCTTTACTGTATGGACATCTGAAGCCTTGTCTGTTCACTCCTATTAATTTACTAATAGTATTACTTTGGATCCTATTGTCTCCTCAGACCCCTCAAGAATTCACATCACGTTTAAAACTTGCCTTTGGGCTGATGTTTGAGCTATCATTCCAAAGCACACAACAACTGAATTTAGACCTAAGCAAGATGTTATCACTTGAACTTTCATGGAGTATGATCCACTTCATCAGATGCCTGAAGTGTTATCCATAATGAAAGGGTACATATACAGTACATATGGTTAGAGGTGAGATTGGGCACACTGAGAGGGAAATGAAATGCAAAAACCACTGTATTTATCACATTACTTCCTGCATTTAATTACTCTCTCACTAGCTACAACAATGATTTTGGAATAATATTTTACGAAATTACTGACACTAATTATTTACAAAACTTTTCTTGATAAACATTCTGGCACTAAGTAAGCTGATTAACACATCTGGTTAAGAATGCATTGTCTCAATTCAAACTGCTGGTGATAGACTGGAACATCTTTAAGTTGTAACTCTGTTAATTTTAAAATCAATTGATTCTCCCAGAGAAAAACTGGCAAGCGTTGGCCATAAGATAATATCCACCTCATAACTAGTTGGCCAAAATTTACCAGTCATAGTTGCATTGACAGTGAACTATCTAGAGACAATAGCTTCCAGATTCAATAAGAGAAATGACAAGTCCTGAAAATGTTTTAATGATTGGGAACAGATAGGTTGAATTGTATTTAACTGATAGAGTCTGAGTCTTCTTTTCTTCCTGTTCGTTGTGCTATATTGACATAATAGTGTGACTTTCAAATTGTGTGGAAGTTGTTGAAGAAGGTCCTGCTAGGGAAGTTGTAGCTTGATTGAACAAGACAGACAAGGCCTGACTCCATTCTCAATCTGCCAGTGTGTACTTCCAGCAGGCATGAATGGCAGCTAGCCATTTTACCACACAGCTGTACGTGAAATTTCATGAGATAATCCTTACTATTTGGCAGACAATACTGATGACCACACAGTTTGTCTGTGTTAGCTCAATATGTGGTCAAATAGTGCAGTCCCTTTCCTTTGTTTCTTGGGTATTATTTCTTGAAGAAATCTGTGGCACATTTTGGAACCAACTGGCTTGATTTACTCCCTTTAAAATTTAATCTTTCTTTCCCAAACATGGAGACAATAGTTAGTATTGATAGTCAAGCTCTTTTAATTAGCTATAGTGCATCCTGGGGGGCTCTAACTTGAGGTAGATCTACTTGATCAGCAACTGGATATGGCAGAATCCTTCTGGAATTGTATCACCTCAAGAGTGCCCAATTATCGAAGATACAGAACCTTATCCATCAGATAGATTCAACACCTTAGATAGCACCTGTAATAATACTTGGGCTAAAACCTGGAGCAGGTTTACCACTCCACATCAGAACCACCAGCTGCCACTGGATATTTTGTCCCATTGGGTCTACATGATAAGAATCTTGTACTTATACAAATGTATTTAAATAATATGGGAATCTTTAAAAATTAATTTCATGATGACCTTTTTATGTGGTCTGTGTTCAATTATATTTATTTTTCATTGAAAGAGGAGATCTAAAAGTCAAGCAAAGAATTTGTAATAAAGGTGACTACTAGATGTACATTCTAGTGCCTTGTCTATTGTACAATGTGTAATCAAAATGAAGGATTTCTGATAAAATTTATATAAAATTACTAGTAGAAAAATTGTATATGCCTATGGTGGTTCCCAACAAATTGTGACTTATTAATAAAACTTGATTTTTTTTCCTCAGTGAAAAGCTTATTTGCTTATTGCCATTTTTTAAAAGTAAGATTAAACATACCAGGAGAGAAAGAGGTTCTAAACATGTCTCAAAATGTGATGTGTTGTATGGAGTGTCCTTATTACTTATTACTGTACATAATAAATAAAACTAGTAAATTGAAAAGTTTGAATTATATAAAAAAAGAATTTAGAGAATATTCTGCAAGAGTAGTCACTCTTACTCCTTATACCAACCTCATTTTCTATGAAATCATCATGGTACTGTCTACAAAGCCATTTCGGTATGGCAGATGATTTGAAGACAATCGTTATTAACTGTCAGTTCAGTCCAAACAAGATGGTTCAGATAATTCATTCCATTCTACTGCCTTCCATAATAGTCGCATCTGTTAATACTGCTTTGTTTTCCAGCTCTTTCCTAGCTCTCCAAAAAGTAACATTATTGTCACACCTCCCCATACATGTGGGTTTAGATCTTTGTTAAGAACAAAAGGACAGATACCTGTGCAAGGATTTGGCAACTCTTAAGGAGGAGACCGGAGAAGGAGTGAGCCAAAGTTGCATAGAGTAAAACTTACTTTGCAGCAGGATCCTGTTCATCTTTGGATCAGTCATTCTAAGATGGTCTGTCCTACTTCACAGGATTGTTGAGGAGACAACATGGGAAGAAAGGGCATGTCTGCTGCCCTGGGCTCTATTAAGGGAAAGTTAAGGGGGAAAAATAGATAAATACCATAGCAGGGAAGGGCAGATTTTTTTAAAAAAAGATGAAGGGCCGAAGTTTGTTTTGTTTTTGATTTTCGCCTCTAGACCTGGAAGCTTTAGCTATGGTGTAAGAGACAGCAAAGAAGCCAGCATGGTGTAGTGGTTTGAGTATTGGACTATGGCCCTTTTCACATGTGTGGGGGGGGAACGGTGTAGAGCGACCTCTCACGGAGGTCGTCTACACCGTAGAGTGGACTGGCGTGGACTACTTTTCGTAGTTTCACACCAGAATCCACTCAGGAGCGGCCGGAACTAGCCGGGCTGCGTGTTTTTTAAAAACCTCTTTTTCGAGGTTTTTAAAAGGCACGGAGCACGCAGCCCCGTGCTGCTCCGTCACCCGGCTCTAAAGTGGATTTGCAGGCGCACGCAGGTGCGTGCCTGCAGATCTGCCGGGGGCGGGCTTCCGGCTGGCGAGCTTCTCCGGTTGGTGGAGAGCCTCCAACAATCGGAAGCTGCCATCTGCGACGCCGGAGGAGTGTGGAGCAGTGAGCTCGTGCTGCTCCACGCGGCGACGGACTTACCAGGCTGGAGGTAAGCTCCGTTTTTGGGTGTTTTTGCCCGTTCCCCCCCCGACATATGAAAAGGGCCTATGACTTAGGAGGCCATGGTTCAAATCCCCACTCTGCCATGGAAACCCACTGGGTGGACCTTGGGGAAGTCACACTCTCTCAGCCCAAGAGGAAGGCAAGGGCAAACCCCTCTGAACAAACTTTGCCAAGAAAACCCAGTGAAAAGGGTCACCATAAGTCACCAAACAATTTGAGGGCATGCGACTATAAGAGAAGACAAAGGGCCAAAGCTTGTAAAAGTGGTGTGGGAGGGGTTTAGATCCCAGAATTCCCCATTAGCTATGCTGACTGAGGGATGCTGGGTGTAGTAGTCCCTGAAATCTTTTTTCAGAGATTAGAAACAGGGCAAGTTAGAGGACAGCAGCAAACTAGGGAACATGGTAGGACTTGAATGCGGGGGAATCTCCAAACCGGGGGATCTCAGTCAAAGGCCATTTCTGCAGTACATTGTTATAATGCTATTATTCCACGTTCAACATCCTATGGAATCCTGGGATTGCAGTTTAGGGAGGGACATTTAGAATTCTCAACTAGAGAATTCCACAGGATGTTGAAAGTGCTATAGCACTATAACAGTGTAGTGTGGAAATGGCCAAAGTGCAGAGTACTCAAAGTGAACCGAATAATTTTAGCACAGAAGGCAGAAAACAAGCACCTCTCTCCATTCTCAGTAGTGAAAATATAGTACATGTAATAACAGATCAAATCACTAACAATTTGTTGCTTTTCTATACAGCTTAGAACTTGTAGGATGGGGTGCTGTTTTCAACTCCACTTTATGCATCAAAATCTCTTGTCTCAGCCTGGATTGACATATTGGTTTCAGTGGATCATGCCCTTCTCTTCACCTGTTTCTTTCTTTGCTCTGCTCCCCCACCCTTCTCCTTTCTTTGCCTAGCAGAAAAAGTGTGCCAGTGACCTTGGGCATGTCACACACTCTCAGCTCCAGAAAACCCCACAATAGGGTCACCTTAGAGTTCTCATAAGTCAGAAATGACTTGAAGGCACACCATCATCACTGCTACCATCAAGGCAAACTTGTTCTACCTGATTTAGACAGTAGTGACTGCTGAAGTTTTCCCACCATGCGGGCATATAACACCAAAGCTTGTTGCAGAAGTGAGGGTGATGAACATGAATGCCACACTGAGTGTTTATGGTGTATAGAAGAAGAAACATATGGCACATGAAAACAAACTTTGAGGACATCATAGACAAATTTGCAGCAATGAAGGCAAGAAAAAAAAGAATATTGTAATTTGTTTGTACATAGAAAAAATAAAATATTTTGAATAATGAAGTTTTGTTTTTCTCCAGAGTCATAATTGTGTTTAACAAAGAAGTAGAAAAGAAAAGATGGAATTGGAATGATATGCATGTAGGAGTGGGGGGTGGGGATGGGGGAAGAAGGTAGGGGCACAACTTCCGTGCTTGCCCTGGGCACTGTTTATGGTAGATATACTGCTGCCTTAGCATACTTGCCCTTTGAAGTTATCAAACGGTGCAGTGAAGAAATTAGCTGGCATGAGAACAAATGCCCTTTTCAACTTCAAGGAGAGGAGTTTTTCTAAATTAAAATTGATTAAGAATTACCTAAGATCTACAATGAAATCTTGCCATACTGTCTACAGAATAGCAACTGAGTGATGAAATAGACTTTGACAATGTCATTGACAATTTTGCTAACAGAAAAGCAAGAAAAATAACATAAAGTTTTACTTCAAAAATAAACATAGTGTTTTAATTTATTTCCCTTTATGTCATTTTGACTTTTTGTAGTATTTTTGGTGTGTGTTGAGAGGGGTGGTAAATTCAGAGACTGCCCCAGGGTGGCAAAAGCTTTAGCTACGCCACTGCTCCTCAAGCAGGCATATGCAACCTCCTCCTCCTCAAGCAGGAATATGCAACCAAAGCACCCCTGAGCAGTGGCCAAACAACCTCTGTTTAAAGAACTATGTGAGTCCATCACTCACATAGATACTCTATTTCAGTGTCAAACAAGTCTTACCTTTAGGAAGTTTTTCCTAATGTTCAGGTAGAATTTCTTTTCTTGTAATTTGAATTCATTGGTCCATGTGTAGTTACTGGAACAGCAGAAAACAAACCTGCTCCATCTTCTACAATGTATCCCTTCAAATATTTTAAGAAGGCTATCATACCACTTCTCCACATTTTCTTCTCCAAGCAAAGCATACTGGGCTCTCTCAGCCAGGTTTCTAGACTTTTTATGATCTTGGTTACTCTCTGAACATGTTCTAACTTGGCAATATGCTGCTTTACCTATTGTGCCCAGAATTCAGTGCAGTATTCCAAGCAAGGTCTCTCCTAAATAGAATTATTCTTGTTAACTGACATCAAATTAACCTCGACTTATGGCAACCCTATGGATGAGAGACCTCCAAGTGATTCTGTCATCAACTGCCCTGCTCTGGTCTTGCAGATTCAGGGACATTTCTTTCTTGACTGAGTCTATGCATCTGTAATGCAGTTTTTCCACTGCCTTCTGTTTTATCAAGTATTATTAATTGTTCTAGGGAGTCATGTCTTCTCAAGTACGACAGTTTCACTTTAGTCATCTTGGCTTCTAGGGATAGTTCAGGCTTGATTTGCTCCAGTACCCATTCATTTGTCTCTTTAGCAGTCCAGCATATCCATAGGACTCTTTTCCAGCACCACATTTCAAATGATTTGATCTTCTTCCAATCTGCTTTCTTTACTGTTCAGCTTTCACAACCATATATAGAAAATGGAAATACAATGATATGGACAATCCTAACTTTATCATGTAATGATATATCTTTACACTTCATGATATTGTCTAGATCCTTCACAGCTTCCCTTCCAAGCACTAGTCTTCTGATTTCTTGACTGCAGTTTCACCCATTTATTTAAGAGCAATCCATAGTTTCTGATTGTCTATACAATTAAAGGCTTTGCTATAATCTATGATGCACAGACTGATTTTCTTTTGAAATTCTTCAGTGCACTCTATTATCCAATGTATGTTTGCAATATGATCCTTAGTGCCTTTTCCTTTCCTGAACCCAGCTTGGACATCTCGCATTTCTCACTCCATATATGATAGAAGTCTTTGTTGTAGAATTTTGGGCATAACTTTGCTTGCATGGGAAATTAATGCAATTGTCCTGTGGTTACTGCAATCCCAGGTATTCTCTTTCTTGGGGAATGGATTGTATATTGAGTCTTTCCAATCTGTGGGCTGTTCTTCTATTTTCCATATTTGTTGACAAATTTGAGTTAGAAATAGAGTAGATTCTGTCTCTGTAGATGGAAGCAGTTGTATTGGTATGCCTTCTGTTGCTGGTGATATATTTCTTTCAAGTGCTCTGAGTGCAGCTTTCACTTAAATTTCTAAAATGGTTCATATGGTTCTTCCTTGAACTTCCATCTATTGTTTCCATCATCTTTTTATTTCTATTTGGTCATATAATGCATTCTCCTGCTGGTAGTAGAGCATCCCCACTCCTGGTTTAAATTTCCCTTTGATTTGTCAGATCTTGTAGAAGAGATCTCTGTTTGCTCCTTTTTTGTAGTCATCTTCTATTTATCACCATTGATTATTATATTAGATCTCCTTGTCCATACACACAAGTCATTGAACAGTTACATTCAGGCTTCTGACTCTATTTCTGTCACCTTTTACTTTTGTTTCTTGTCTGTCCTTAACTGCTTGAAGAGTTTCATCTGTCATCCATTGAGGCTCCTTTTGGCTACAGAGAGTCTTTTTGCATTCCTCCCTGAAACTGTCCCTGGCTTCAGTCCAGAGATCTTCTGGCTCCTGGTCAATTAAACCTAATAGTGAAAAGGTATTTTTCACATTATCTTTATATTCTATGGAGATGTTCTTATAGGTTTTATTTCAGCATGAACATTCATCTTATTTAGCTTTACTCTAACATTTGCTATTCGACATTCATGTTCTGTGCCACAATCTGCTCCTGGTTTTGTGTTTGCAGAGAGAATCAAGTTTCTCCATCTTCTGCCTCCAATTAGGTTTTCTATTTGATTCCCATATTGGCCATCAGGTGATGTCCATGACTGCTGCTGCATTCTGGGTTGCTTGAAGCACATGTTTGCAATTAACAAATTGTAGGTCTTGTAAAATTCAGTCCATTGGTCTCCTGTTTTATTTCTTGATCCTTATGCCAATTTTCAATTCTGCTCTGTTTCCTACTTTTGCATTTCAAATGACTATGAAATTCTATGAAGTACAAGAAGTCCTGTTTTGGTATGTGATCAATTTTCTTATGTACTCCTTCATAGAATGTTTCAATTTTAGTTTCTTCTTTTTCTGCATCTGTAGTTCCAACATAAATTTGGATTATAGTTACATTGATGAGTTTTCCTGAAGTCTTATTGACATGATTCAGTCAGACTTTGCATTCTGTCCTTTGACTGTTTTTGCTATATTTTTCCTCAGTATAAATGATGCCCTATTTCTTCCTAGATTTTATTTTCCTGAGTAGGCTGTATAACTGTAAATAACTGTCTAGTTATTTGACTCAAAATATCCCATTCCTCTCCACTTTAGCTTGCTCACCCCAAATATTGCAAAGTTTATAAATTCCATTTCTTGTTTTACTACGTCTAGCTTCCTCTGATTCATGCTTCTCACATTCCATGTACCTGTAATATGTGTTATCGAGCTTTGTACTTTCACATCTAAGCATGTGAACAGCTGAACATCTTTTCAGCTCCAGCCATCATTAGCCACAGTGCTACTTGTAATTGTCTTCAGCTCTTCCCCAGTAGCTTGCTGAGGGCCATCTGATCTGGAAGTCTCATCTTCTGGCACTATCTCTTGTTTCATTTTGGATTGTCTCATCATCAGGTTTTCCTGATCTGAGAATCTGGTTTTCTCTCTTCATACCTCTCTCCAGTTCTAGCAATAGTACCTCTCATTGCTTTTCCTGCACCGACTGGAAATTTCTCTCCCAGACTCTCAGACCAGGAAAACTCAACCGGGTTTTAATTTTCTCTCTCCCCCAACACCCACAAGAGCTCTCCCAGTCCCAGCAGTAGCAACCTCTCTCTGCTCTTCCTGCATACTCTGGAAACTTCATCCCATCCCAGATTCTCAGACCAGGAAAACTCTGTGAGGCTTCAGACAAATTTTAAACCTGTTCATAGTGCTGGTGGAAGAACAGGAGATTCAGAGGAGGAGGAGGATTGGGAGGAAAAGGAGTGGGAAAAAGAGGTCAGTGGGCTGGGAAGGGGTTTAAAGTCTGGGTGAAGCATTGCTGAGGCAAGGTGGGAAAAGGAAACATAGGATAGAGCTTTAGGCAGTCAGGAGAAGGTGAAGAGGAAGAGGTATTGAAGAGGACAAACCAGTAAAGTAGCAGCTATAAACTCCCCAAGAAAGAGAAACCCAGGAATGTGGAGGGTGAATTGTATTGCTTGCTCTCAAGAAAGCCACTGGGATAGGTACCCTTACTCTGCCAGCCATGAGACAGTGGGCTGCAGCTTCCTCTCACAGCTGACCTTCCCCAACCTCTCCTCACCCCTCCATGCCAAGAGCACTCCAGGCCCAAATTCACCAAAAAAAAGCTGCAAAAACCCTGTTTTCCCCATCTTTAATATTCCCACATGTTTGCTTTGCAAGGAAACAAGGGAGAGGCACAGAGACAGAGAAAAGGAGCATGTGCAGCTCTCACTGGCTCATCAACATAATGTTCCCTCACTGCTGATTGGGAAAAGGCTGGAGGGGGAGGTGGGACTACCAAGGGCAGCAAGTCAATCACTAAAAATAGGCAAGTCACAAGTTGAATCAAGTCAGCCCATCATTTATTGCTGAGTCAAGTCTGAGTCAAATCCCTGAAGCAACTTGAGTCTGACTGGAGCCCAAGTCAATCAACTTGAATCTACATCACTGGAAACTACTTCTTGAAAGTCATTTCCTTTTGTTGGTTCCATTGGACTTGTGAGAAGCTAAGGTGACCCCCTGGCTGGAACAGTGCTAGGAAGAGAGAACAAGCTAACCATAGTCTTCTATTCCAGAGCCAGGAGTTGGTGTCATGCTCTGCCTTGGAGACCCTGAGAATGAGAAGGAGGATTCTGAATCTGAGGCAGAAATTTCCCCAGAAGTTTGTGCAGTAGAAAATAACAACCAGTAGCAAGGGCCTGAGCAGGGGGAACAAATACAACACAGGCAACACAGGCTGTGTTGGCAACACAGCCAACACAGATACTCAACAACACTCACAGACAAGGCAACACAGACTCTTACCTTGTGGGAGAGATGAGGCCAGAAAGAAGTCTTAGCTGTTCAGCTCTTTCAAATAACAAATGGGCTTTAACGAGGGAACACCTGTGGCAACATCATTAGAGTATAATATATTGCAAGAGACTATAAAGCTCTAGGGAAGACGCTAAAGGACCTTGGGACTTGGGTCATTATTTCATCACTCCTTCCTGTTTAAGGATGTGGCCCAGAAAGTGAGAACAACTGGCTTCACAGATGGTACCATCGAGAAAGATTTAACTTCTTGGACCATGGTCTGAGCTTTCATGAAGAAGGACTTCTGGCAAGAGATGGATTACATCCATAACGTACACTTGATAGTTGTAAACAGACCTTATATCGAGTAATGAATAATGAAGAGTGTGTTATCTCATGGTGGAAAGAAAAATGCAAGCTGAAAAAAGGGTGCTTTTTCTTATTTAAACTGTTATATTTTTCTTATTTTTGTGGATATAATGAGCACTAGTCAAAGTTAGAGAGCCTGAAAGAAGAGGGTCAACAGAACTGCCAGCAAAATCAGTAGACATGTTGCAGAAAGTTTGGAGGAGTTAAAATCTTTAAAACTTCAGATATCTCAAATGGAATCTGATATGAAAAGAGACCTGAAGACAGAATTTAAGAATCTTGAAATCCAAATGAAAGAAGCGATGCAATCTCTAGCACAGATGACATTGGAACTGAAGCAGATGAAAGAAAGAAAAAGTGCAGACTTTGGAATTAAAGACTGAGAAACTGGAGAAAAAACACAGAAGTTGGATAGAGACCATGAAGAAGAACTAGATATTTTTACTTTAATAGTGGTGTGAGAACACAAGATATCTCTACTCTTCAGATTGATTCCACAACAATAAAATGAAAATATATGAGTAAGAATGAATGAAGATTTAGCAACCCTTCTGAAGAAAAGTGATGAGATGGCATAGGAGCTATTTATTGAATTAATTCTTGGGTCTCAAGTCAGAAAAATTTGTCATGAGATGTGATTGTTCATTTTGTCATGAAACAGATCAGAGATAAAGTACTGCAACAACATTTTGAAAACAGAATGAAGATGGGAGACAGGAAATGCTGTATTTAAGGAAATACCCACCAGAATTTTATGCAAGCAAAAAGAATATGGTTTTGTGATTGACAAATAGGAAAAAAAAGATTCCATTTAGATGGGAAAAACAGGAAGTTGTTACTTTTATATTCAAACAACAAATTTATAAAATTAATTTGATATATAAGGATAAAGAATTTCTGCAGAAACATAAAAAAGAGATGGAGGAACCGTAAGCTACCTCAGATCAAGAATCTGATAAGGACAGAAAGAAGAAAGAAGAGGATGAAGGAGAGGATGGAGAAGGAGGAGGAGGAGGAGGAGGAGGAGGAGAAACAGATCCATCTGGTATGGACTGAGACAAACTTTTGGCTTCATAATGGCTTCATTTGGCTTCTTGGAAAAAGAAGACAATATTTCTTTATTTGAACAGATTCAGTCAAGAGTAATTAATCTACAGGAAACATAGATCGGAAAAAAGGACATAAAGCTTTTGTGCTATCCTAAATTAGCTTGCTGCATCTGATAAGAAAAATGGAGTTGTTATCTATGCTAAACTACTTGAATCCTGAAAAAATATTTGAAGATGAAAGTGCTATGTATTTGGGGGGTCTAGCCTGATACTCAAGAGACTAAACTACTTGTGCTAAGGGTGTATGCCCCTACAACAGAGGTTCTCAAACAGTGGAGTGGGATCCTAAGGAGGGCACAAGAAAAGTCAGCCTCTATGGACAGCAAATGTGAAAAAGAAAGCCAAGTCGGTGTATGTGCCCTGTTCAGGATTGATTGATCCCTACAAAAGAGCAATCCAAAGTGTCTTCCACTGTCATGTCTTCTTCCAACTCAGAGACAGCAAAAATCAGCTTCTCTTTTCAAAATGTTTTTCCTTCTGAGCTTCTCCAAACGTTCTGTTGTTGGTGCAGTAGGTGCGTGCCCCTTGGCAACTGGGAGGCACTTCCTCTGGTGGGAGGAGGGAAGTGAAGAGAGGAGGTGGAGAACTTTAAGGGTTAAGAGGGAGGATGGATGTGGCATGAGGGGCCTGGGAGAGGGAGAGGGAGAGGGAGGAATAGGATAGGACATTGGAAGGGGTGTGACACGGAGCAGGCTTTTTTATATTGTTTGTAATGTTAGATTGTATTTTCTTTGGTTGCATTTGCCTATTTTCTTTTAAAAAAACATATACCAAAGAAATAAAAAAGAAAGATTACAGGATAAAATGGCCTCAGGAATTTTGAGGCAACATACAGAAGGAACAATGGGAGAAATGAGTGAAATTTACATTGAGTTACAATCTAAAGAATTTTTATAAAATGATGTACCTACTATTGATATTAAATGCCAGAAATATTGCCCAAAATGCATACAGTTGTTTCAGAATGAACTCAGGCTTGCCAGAGACATCAAAAACAATAAAAAAGGCTTTTTTAGATATGTCCACAGCAAAAGTTAAAACAAGGAAATGGTAGGGTCACTGTGTGGAGAAGATGACCAATTAATAATGGGGGGAAGTGAGAAGGCAGAACTACTCAATACCTTCTTTGCCTCAGTTTTCTCCCAAAAGGATAGAAGTACCCCACCTGGGGTGTGGGGAGCAGGTGAGGAAGCGAGGGAAGTGCAGCACAGAATAAGTAAAGAAGTAGTACAGGAATATCTGGCTAAACTAGATGAATTCAAATCTCCAGAGCCAGATGAATTATATCCAAAGATATTAAAAGAACTGGCAGAAGTCATTTCTGAACCACTTGCAATAATCTTTCAGAACTCTTGGAGAACAGGAGAAGTCCCAGGAGACTGGAGGAGGGCAAATGCCATCCCCATCTTCAAGAAGGGGAAAAAAGAGGACCCAAATAATTATCGCCCAGTCAGCCTGACATCAATACCAGGAAAGATCCTAGAGCAGATCATTAAACAGTCAGTTTGTAATTACTTAGAAAGCAATGCCGTAATCACTAAAAGCCAGCATGGATTTCTCAAAAATAAGTCATGCCACACTAATCTTATCTCTTTTTATGATAAGGTTTCAAGCTTGATAGATGAAGGGAATGCTGTAGATGTAGCATATCTTTTTTTTTTATTAAAATATAAATTTTATTGTTAATTACATTTAACATAAAAAGAACATAACATGACATAAAATGCATTTTAAACTACACTGCAGAGAACACATAGCCTTACATTATATACTTCTCGTACTACATGGATACCTATCACCAATCTATTTCCTGACAGTACCTATCTTAACTTAACATAATATTCATCACTTAATTACGCACTTTAACGTCTTACTCTATGTATTTTATAGCTTCTGCCAAATCAAAACTAATTCTGTACCTCTAAAATAAGATAAATCCATAGAATCACTTAATTTAAGCTCTAGATATTTCAACACTTCACCTTACAGTGTAATTACCACTCCTAACCACATTAACCCACAATTACAATAAAAAAAAATAAAACAAAATGACAAAAAAAACAAAACAAAACACCAAAAACACTACATTACATAACAATACAACACCTCACAATGCAATAAAATACATTACAATACACTACAGCATTACAGTGACATTCTTTCAAACACACATCACATTCTCCCTACATACATACTTTGACTTCTTTTAAAATCGCCGATGGGCGCAACCTTTTCTTTTTCCAATCAATCCTGCTCATCTATTCTTTCCCTTAAATTTCGCTGAAACATACGACATTCTGTTCGGCTATCTATACAAACTTGGTTTTTCCCAAGTACTTTCCTCATTCTTACTTCTTGCCCGCCAATATCCTCTTCTCTTCTTCTTTCTTTTATTTTGCTCTTGATTATCTTCACAATTTACATCCATAAAATCCGAATTACTCTTCCTAATACCTAAAACATTCCTATTCATATTTATATTATTTATACTTACCAATATTATTTCCTTACCTTTCCATTCAATATTTTCACCTCTAATTTATAATCTTAATTCTGATTTCCTCTCACTACGTGAAATTAATCGTACAATCCTGTCAGGGCATATTCGCTCCATTTTTCTGTCCACCACTGATTCAAAATCTCCCATTCTCTTTCAAAACTTTCCTTCGACTTATCTTGCATCATCAATGTTAATTTATCCATCTCGGCCAGTTCATAGACTTTATGTATGATTTCCTCCTGGGCTGGTATGTTCTTATCTTTCCAATATCTTGCGTAAACAATCCTCGCTGCATAAATAATATAACATAAAATTCTTGAATATTTAGTCTAATCTTCAAGTCTATCCCATCTATAATATTTAATAAATATATTTCTGGGAGCTTATCATATTTTATATTGAACGTTTTTTCAATTAACTTGTGTAATTTTGACCAAAATATATTTGCTTTCTTACATCGCCACCACATGTGAAAGAATGAGCCCACCCCTGGCACTTCCAACATTTTACCAGTTTTTTATTTTTATACATTTTGGAAATTTGTGTCGGAGTTATATACCACCTATAATACATTTTAAAGAAGTTTTCTTTTAAATAATAACTTCTTGTAAAATCTTGATTAATTTTCCATGCTTGTTGCCATTGTTTTAATGTTATAGGGTGACCTATATCCTGGGCCCACTTTATCATGTTCTCCTTTGTGCCCTCTTTTTCCAATTCTAAATTTAGAAGTAACTTGTAAATTTTGCTTAATGGCTTTTTAACTCCCGGTTTCATTATAATATCCAATTCTGTATCGTCTAATGATATCCCTCTATTTGTAGATGCTGCATATCTTGACCTCTGTAAGGCCTTTGACAAAGTTCCCCATGACATTCTTGCAAAGAAACTAGTAAAATGAAGGTAGACAGGGCTACTGTTATGGATTTGTAATTGGTTGACTGACCGAACCCAAAGAGTGATCATGAATGGCTGCTTTTCACCCTGGAGAGAAATGACTTGTGGGTTGCCACAGGGTCCTTTCCTGGGCCCAGTGCTATTCAACATCTACCTCAATGACTTGGATGAAGGAGCAGAAGGCATGCTGGTCAAATTTGCAAATGATACCAAATTGGGAGGGGTTTCTAATATACCAGAGGACAGGATCAAAATTCAAAATGACCTTGACAGATTGGAGAGCTGGGCCAAAGCTAACAAAATGAATTTCAACAGAGAGAAATGTAAGGTCCTGAACTTAGACAGAAAATATGGAATGCACAAATATAGGATGGGGGAACGTGTGGCTGGATAACAGTATGTGTGAAAGGGATCTAGGAGTCTTGGTAGATCACAAGCTGAACATGAATCAGAGTGTGATGCGGCAGCCAAGAAAGCCAACATGATTCTTGGTTGCATCAATAGGAGTACGGTGTCTAGATCAAGTGAGGTAATATTACCACTCTATTCTGCATTGGTTAGGCCTCATTTGGAATACTGTGTCCAGTTCTGGGCATCACAATTCAAGAAGGATATTGACAAGCTGGACCATGTCCAGAGGAGGGCGATCAAAATGGTGAAGGGTCTGGAAGCCATGCTCTATGAAGAATGGCTTAGGGAGCTGGGTATGTTTAGTCTGCAGAAGAGAAGGTTAAGAGGGGAGATGATAGCCATGTTTAAATATTTGAAGGGATGTCATGTTGAGAAGGGAGCGGGCTTGCTCTCTGCCACTCCAGAGACTAGGACAAGGAGCAATGGATTCAAGCTGCAGGAAACGAGATTCCACTTGAACCTCAGGAAGAAATTCCTGATGGTCAGAGCTGTCCAGCAGTGGAATATGCTGCCTCGGAGTGTGGTAGAGACTCCTTTTTGGAGGTTTTTAAGCAGAGGCTGGATGGCCATCTGTTGGGAATGCTTTGATGTGTGTTCCTGCATAGCATGGGGTTAGACTCGATGACCCCTGGAGTCTCTTCCAACTCTATGATTCTATGATAATACGTATTTGAAATGTCAGCAACAGGTGGGAACTTTTTATCATATGTGGTGGACTTGTGGAAGGCTAAGAAATATTGGGTTCAAATACATTGTTTGATGAACAAGATTTTGAAGACTAATATTCAGTTGAAACTTGAGCTGTATTTATTGGGACTGATATGTGACCAGATGGAGGAGAAATATGGAAGATTACTTCGTTATATGACTGTGGCAGCAAAGTTATTATGTGTATAGAAATGGAAAAATACTGAAATGCCAACGAATGACGTCTGGATATTGAAACTGACTGACCTTGCTAGAATGGATAAATGGACTACATTGATCAGCAAAAAACTACTGGAGACATTTTTAAATGATTGGGAACCCTTAATTGGCTTTTTGTGGAAAAAATGAGAATAAGATGTTAACTATAGGTTTTAATAATTTATAGGTTGGGTCAAGCAGAAGTTCAAGTGTAATATTTTAAAGGGAGAAGTTATTTTATATAGTAGAATGTATAACCATTGTTAAGTCAAAAGATGAAGTTTGCTTTTTTGTTTTTCTATGTTCTTTTCTGTCTGTGCTTCTTGTTTTTCTTTTCTTTTTTTAATGAGTATTATTCTTCTTTTTTAATGTGCGTACTCAAAAGTTTTCAATAAAAAGTTTTTTTAAAAAAATCTTATCTCTTTATTTTGGTAAAGTTACAAGTTTGGTAGATCAGAGGAGTGCTATGGGTGTAGTATATCTGATGACTTTTGACAAGGTTCCCCCTGATGTTCTTGAAGTCTTGTGGGGTAGATAGTGTTTCAGTTACGTAATTGGTTGACAGACCAAAGGAAAGGAATACTCACCAATGAATATTCTTCATCCTGGAGAGAAGTGCTGATTGGGGTGCTTCTGGGTTCTGCATTGGGCCCAGTGTTGTTTAACATCTTTATAAATGATTTAGATGATGGAATAGAAGGGCATCCTTATCACATTTGCAGATGGCAATAAATGAGGTAGGGGAAATACATGCCACAGAACACAGGAAGACAATTAAAAATGACTTTGACAGTTTGGAGAGCCAAGCCAAAATTAACAAAACAAATTTCAACAGAGACAAATATAAAGTATTGTACCGAGGCAGAAAAAAATGTAATGTACAAATATAGGATGAGTGATACCTTGCTTGAAATCAGTATATTTGAAAAGGATCTAGAAGTCTTAGTAGACCTCTTGACGGGGTGAAGAGTGTAAGGCAGCAGCCAAAAAAAGCCAATGGAATTCTGGGTCACATCAACAGGAGTAGTAAATAGGACAGATCAAGAAAAGTAATAATACCAATCTATTCTATTTAGGTCAGAACTCCCTTGGAATACTGTGTTGAATTCTGGACACCATAATTTAAGCAGGATATTGACAAATTTGATTGTGTTTAGAGGACAGCAATCAGGATGGAAAAGGGTCTAGAAACCAAGGCTTGTGAAGAACATCTTAAGGAGTTAAGTGCGTTATTGTGGAGAAGAGAAGGTTGAAAGATGAATAGGGTAATGTAACGTCTGGTCTTATCCTAATTCAATAAGCAGTCTTCATGGATAGGTCCAGAAAACTTTATTAAAGGTTAGTTCAGCCCACAGACTGTGTTCATGTCAGGGCTGAAGATGAACAGTTTCACTTTCTTGAACATCTCTCACCCCTCCTAGCTCTTTATATTGTCATGTACTAGCCTGTACAAGTTTGTTAAGATGACCTTGGTTCCCATGCTTGGGGCTGACTTCCCCGCTCTGCCATCACACAAACATTGAAGGAAACACAACAAGATGTCTACAGTAGTCAAAGTCAAGCTTTATTTTACGGTCCACAGACCTAGCATAACAAAACCATCCAATGGTACTATATAGATAAAATACACCTACTAAAAATAGGATACAAATATATAAATAGGACAGATTATGGACAGGATATAAAAGCATAAAAATAGGACATATACGCATAAAATAGTATAAAAATACATGAAGTAAATTAAATCATAGATAATATGGATTATTAGATAATATATAAATAGGCGTTCATCATCCTTCTCATAAGTGCAATAGAATTGGGTTGATCGTAAAGTGCATTGCCATATCCTGGCATATTTTTTATACTTTTCTCTCTCTGATCTTAATAGCTGATGACAGAAATTTAGCAACTGATACGGTTACATTCAGACATATGTCCTCCAACAGGACTTTTACATAGAATTTTTCTGAATGGCCCAGCATACAGCTCAATAAGGGAGAGATCAGATGATGGCGACTCTGACTATAGAATATACAAGATAGCAAAATATGCGACATTGATGCAACGTCTTGTGACCCACAAGGACAAAGTCCTGAGCAAGTGGGCAACCCACCAAATCTGCCAAAAAATAATTCTGAGGGAAAAGCATTGCATCTGGCCTTAGTGAATAATATGCGATAGTTTGGCAATGTCTACAGTATAGATAAGCTAGACATGGCAGAGATGGTGATGCCATTTAACAGTCCATCTCCCCAAGCCAAACCTACTTTCCAAACTACCAAGTACCTCGAAATATGTGAGAACAATGACAATAATGGGTTCACAAGTAACATACAATACAAGGCAAAACATCATGATACATAAGAAAGCAGAAAATAACCAAATTCATTCCGCAACATTTGGCTTGCCCAGTGACTTCAAGGTTTGATTTGTCATTTAAAATAATTTTTATTGCAAAATTATTGAAAAGAAGTTAAAAAAACATATAAAATAAAGAAAACAGAAAAATAAAAAATTAGAAAAAAACCCACAGAAACACAAACAGGCAATCAGAAAAATAGAAAAATTCCAATAATGGTGATAAGAGTCTCAAAAATCCAAAAAGAAAAAAAGAAAAGAAAAATTACATCTATATTGGCTAAAAATTATAAAATGTAAACTACAAATAACCACAGAAACAAGAGAGAGGAAAAAAAAAGAAAGAAAGAAAAAGAAAAATGTAAATATTAAAACATTACAAACAATATGACTTCCATAATCAAATCAAATCAATGTGGGGTGATAGCTTTACATTTATTAATCCTGATATAAATGTAGCTTTAAACTGTTCTTTACAATGAGAAGCCAAACTTTAGTCAATAATAACTTAGTACAAAAAGAAAAAGAAAAACAGAACAAAACAAAACAAAAATGCTATAAGCCTTAAACATCAAAGCCAACTACTGATAATTTCCCGCATCTATTTTCCCAAAGAGGGGATAAGATTTTCCACTTGTTTTTAAAGGGTCAATCAGATTCATTAGACAACAGTAGTGTCAACTTATCCATCTCTGCTAAGTCATATAATTTAAATATCTAGTCGTCAACTGTTAGGATTTGAGGATCCTTCCATTTTTGTGGAAAAGTTACTCTGGCAGCATAGATCATATATAATAAAATTCTGGAGTGTTTGTTCTTTAATTGAGGATCTAAAGTATCCAGAATATTCAGTAAATAAATCCCTGGTAATAGAGGAAAGTTAACTTTTAATATCTTTGTAATCTGTTCATGAATATGTCCCCAGAATTCTTTAGCTTTCTTACAATGCCACCAAATAAGAAAGATCCTCTCTCATGACATTTCCAACGTTTCATAGTATTGGGTAGCCATTTTTGCCAGTTGGACTGGGGTTAAGTACCATCTATTAAAAAATTTAAAGTAATTTTCCTTTAAATTGGAGCTCCTTGTACATTTTTGATTCAAGATCCATGATTTCTCCCATTAGTCCAAATTTACCGTGTGCCTAATATCTTGGGCCCATTTAATAATATTGTACTTCACCACATCTTGTTCCCTTTCTAAATTTGCTACCATTTTGTAGATCTTACTTAACCGGTGGGTTACTTCAGGTTGCAATAATTTATCAAATTCTGTTTCCTCTAGAGACACCCACATTGTCCTCTTATCCATTTTTAATTTCTCTGCTAGTTGTCTATACAGCAACCAATGTGATGTATAACCTTGTAAAATTAATTCTTCTTTAGATTTTAACTGTACATTATGCCCTTCTAATTTAAGTATATCTTTGTAAGTGATCCATTTATCTACTTGTGGCTTTTCTAATCTATAAAAAGCTTCATGGGGTGAAACCCAGGATAGAAGAAAATGATAAAATTTGCTCGTAAGTGTCAACCAGACTCTAAGCACAGCTTTCCTGATAAAATGGTCATAAAATTCTTTATTTACATTATGCTTTTCATACCAAAGATAGGCATCCTATCAATAATATAGATTAAATATCTCAAAATTCAGTAATCTTGACTTCTCCAGTGTCAGCCAATCTGTTAGCCAAAGTAAACAGGAAGCTTCATAACAAAGCTTTAAGTCAGGCAAGCCGATCCCTTCTCTTTCTTTAAAGTCTTTTAAATACTGCATTTTTAATAGAAGTCCCAGATCAGCTTTGGGGCCCTAACATGATGGTAATCAACCCACTCTCCCATAGAAAAGTTCTTCTATTGAACAAAATATTGAAGGCAACACTTGTGCTGTGTAGAGTCCAGGATTTCCTTAACTATGAAATGTTGCTGGTCATCAACCATCACAGGGAGAGGCACAGGCTTCCTAAGGGCCCAGGCATCTCGCTTTGCTGCAGGCTTTTGCAAGCTAGAATGAAAAACAGGGTGCAAGGGTTGATAGGCCTCAGGCAACACCAGTTCAACAGTTACAGAATGTATTATTTTTTGATGGGGAAAGAGCCCACATAATTGCACCCAGATTTTTTTGACAGCTGTTGGCACTGCAAGGATTTGATAGACACACTAGATACACTAACAGTAAAGTTCCACGCCAGAGCCTTGTTTTGTCAGCCTGCTTTTTATATAAGTCATTAGCATGTTTTAAGGCATTTACAGTTCCCAGCCTCACAGCTTTAACCCTCTTAGCCCACTTGGCCAAAGAGTCTTCCTCCTTTACTGATAGGATTGCCAAAGTTTTGAGATCCTGTGCATAAACCACCTGAAATGGGGAGTGGCCGAATGTACATGGATCGAATTCTTATAAGCTACCACAGCAAAGGGTAACAGGTTGACCAAATCATCTTGCTGAAAACTGATACAGCACTGTAGGTAGAAAAATTCTTCTAAGTTTTGTACATGATATTTTGGAATGACATGGATTATATGGCTGTTTAGTATGTAAAATCATGTTTGTTACCTTGCTCAAATCTTATTTCATATGGAAAATCTTAATAAAAATAATAAAAAAAATAAAGTTGTGTGTATGTGGTCAATTGTTAAGTGCGCCTTGTTACGTCTCTCCCACCTTTTATAAAACACACGTGCTGTGTATAAATTAAGTAAATAAAATAATAAAATGTAAAGTAGCAAAAATTATAAATAGTTTACTTATTTGGAAGAAGGGGATGGAGAAGCTCCAATCTCAAAGCAAATTGTGGCAGATTGTGATCTGTTAATATCAAAAATTAAAGGAAACTAAATAAGAACACCACATCAGTCACTATGCCAAAATGCAACTTGAAGAACATCAGTGTAGATCTTAAAGACCATGTGCAAACAGTTAAAGACAGACAAGACACAAAATAACAAGGTGACAGAAATAAGGCTAGAGTCCTGAACCAACTGTTCAGCAATTTGTGTACAAGGTAGAAGAGAATTACTATAATAATCAATACAACAAAAGAAAATGACAACAACAACAATAAAAAGCTAAAACAAGAGACCTGCTCTGCAAGATCTGAGAAATCAAAAGGAAATTTAAATCAAGAGTGGAGATGCTACATGACAATCAGGAAAACACTACATCAGAGCTTTCAAAACTTTTAGACACTTTTTAGACATGCATCATTTCACAACACAGTAATTCACTAAGTGGAGGCAGCCCCTCCACCCAGACCTGGCCTGCCGCCACTGTCCCTGCCAGGGTCTTCCTTGGTCAGGGGCAGCAGTGGTGGTGGGAGAGGCAGCCCTTCCACCTGTTACATTCGCGCGACATACCTACAGACTGCAGCCGACACACTAACATGTCATGACACACAGTTTGCAAAGCTCTGCACTACATGATCAAGAAGTTAAAAAAAGATGATGGAAACAATAAACTGAAGGACCATGAGAGATGAAAGGATGACATATTCATTAAAAGGAGAACAATTTGAAGATGAACTCACAATTTTAGAAAATGAAGTGGAAGCTGCACTCAAAGCACTTGGGAAAAAGAAATCATCAGGAACAGATGACATAGCAACAGAGCTGTTTCAAGCTACAGAAAGAGAATTCACTCAAATTCTAATGAAATCTGCCAACAAATGTGGAAAACAAAACAGTGGCCTACAGATTGAAAACCTTCAATACACATTCCAGTTGTGAGGAAACAGGTCACCAGGGACTGCAATCAAGGTTGGACTGACCAAAAGCAAAGTGATGCTTAGCATTTTGCAACAAAGGCTTTCACCATGTCTGGATTGAGAAATGCTAGATATTCACACTGGGTTCAGAAAAGGAAAGGGCACTAGGGATTATATTGCAAACATAAGGTTAGATAGGTTTTTCTTCATTTTTCAAAAACACATTAATATAATTTAAATATATTAACGTAATTTAAATGAATCAAAGGGATTTCAATAGAACCTACTTCTGAGTTCATGGAAGACCACCACAGGCAAACTGGTTTTGAGAGAAGATGATAGTTCCCAAGAAGAAGTGCTCCCTTTAGAATCTACTTTCCCCAGCTTTCACTTTTCCCTTCAAAACCCGTTTTTGAGCCAAGCGGATAATAAGACAAAATAAGTCTGTCTTTCAAAACACCGAAAGGCGTGAGGATGCCTTTCCCGAGCCATCTTCAAATGTATAAATTTACGTAATTTCTTCCGGGAGTCCGTCAGCCCACGCAAACAAGTAGCAGCGGACTGTGGCTCTTGCGCGCCCTCTGGGTACCCTGTGCGTCATGACAGCCGGAGAGGATCGCGTGCGAACGAGCGAGTTGATTGCAGGGAGGCTCCGCTTGTCACTCACGCTCTTTCCAGCCGCCCGCCAGTAGCTGGGGGAGAAGTGGCCGCAGCACCAGCCTTGGTCGTCTCCCGCGGCACAGGGAGCCGTCGTTCCCGTGTTTGGTTCCTGACTCAGGTGAGTCTCGAAGATCCCAGAAAGGTTTGTTCCTACGGGAGCTTGGAAGAAAGGCTCTCTGGAAGTCGGGTTCGTGGAAGGACTACTCGAACGATTTCCCCCGGGATTGAGAACGCAAACGGGTGCGCGCTACAGCCCCCCCCCCCCCGCGGCTGTCTTCCTTTGGGAGGACGTTGCAAAGAATTTCCCTGGGCTACAAATAAGGACATTAACTTAAACCCTCTTTCCAAGCAGTTTGCTTTGGATTTTGCCGACCACCTTTTTGGACACGTGTCTCCAGAATGAAATTAAACAAATGGAGACAAAGATGGGGGGGGGGGGAGTCAATGGTGAATTTTCTTTTCCTCTTCCCCTCGCTCTTAACGATCTACTTTGCTAAGAGCTCTTGTGCTCTTCAAGACTTGGTGGAATGGAAAATCTTGTCAAGATTTTGTGCCCGCTACTTGGGAGTAAGTTCCATTTAACTCATTAAAATTGATCAGGTGGCACAGGGGTTGGGGGAATTGTGGCTTTTCGATCGTGGGTGCAAGAGGTGGTTGAGAGTTCATTTAATTTGTCTTAGAAGATACATCTCACAGGGTTTCTCACCTGCAATCTCTGTCTCTAGGGCAGGGGTGGATGAGCAACTGTTCAATACTAGGAAGCCACATTAGCCTTCCAGGAGACTATGGAGGTCCACCCCTGCTCTTGATAAACCATGACGATGATGATGATGTTCCCAAATGCCTCCAGTCCCTTTCTATGGAGACTTTCTTCTTCTTCTTCTTCTTCTTCTTCTTCTTCTTCTTCTTCTTCTTCTTCTTCTTCCTGGGACCCTAGTGAGCCTTTATGGGATTTTTGAGGCAAAAACATTTTTTTGGAAAAGTTTGCTGAATTTCACTTTGACTGCTGCTAGGTCCTTGGGGAGGGGCTTTAAACATGGTGGAAATATTCTCCACACCTCTAGAGATCACTTTTGTATATTTAGAAGGAAAAGACTTGTTTTGGGGTTTTTTGTTTTGCTTTTTTAGAAAATGGAAGCCACAAAAATAGCCCTGAGGGAATACCCTTTTCCTACCCCTGTAGTAGAGGGTTTCCTCCTCCAATTTTTAAGGAGGACTTAACTTGCAAGTCCTATTTTTAAATCAAAGTGTCTTGCTTCTGAATAAGCATGGCTAGGATCAGACTGTAAGAATATTTATTTTAGTGGACTTTTCAGTACATAACATTGATTTATCAATAGCTGCATGGCCTCTCATAATAAAAAGGTTTACATTTGGAAGAGTGGTTTAACATACCTGGAAACATGCAGAGTAAAAGAGCCTCTAAGTATATATTTTTAAGAAGTCTTCCTGTCCCTATTGCATAACTGCTGTTGGCCCCTCAACAACTGCGCACAGGAGCAGGATTTATGCTGCAGTCTTTCATTTTTTAAACAGATAGTTGGCTATTTCAATGGTTTTTGTGTGTGTGTGCATGTGTATGTATTCACACACACACACATACACAGATAGATACTTTACATTGTCTTTTTTTTAAGCAACAAAGAAGGAAACATTTTACTTTCTTTATTACACTCTCTCTCTTCTTCTTTGTACGTAACAGCCTTGTCTATTCTCACACGGGTTCAATGCCCTAAGACGATGGAAGATAAAATGTCTCTGTGCTACACTAAATGTTTTTAAAAAGGTATAATAACACTGCATGTGTATTTCAAGAGAAAACAAGTTGGTAAAATGCTGGTAGTTGCATCCTGCTGCTAAGTTGCTAGTAAGTCAAAATAACTTACATGCAGGTGGTACTGGGATGAAATGTATTCATGTCTAAAAGCCAGTGTGGTGTAGTGGTTTGAATGTTGGACTACAACCTTGGTGACCATGATTTGATTCCCCGCTTGGCCATGAAAACCCACTGGGTGACCTTGGATGTGTCACACACATTCACCCCGGAAAACCCTGTGATAGGTTCACCTTAGATTGTCATAAGTCGGAAGCAACTTGAAGGCAAACAGCAATGGCAAATTCATGTATAGGTTGCAGCTTTAGAAGCTTAAGAGACCAGTTACATCTATAGCATTCAGTTGAACTGAACCATAAATAGGAGCTACAGTAACTTTTTTGACTGCTCTGGGACTGATACAGTATTTTGCTAAGAAATTGACATTCCTTTGTGTTGAACTTCTGCGAGTCCTTTGATTTGCAAATGTACAGGAAAACATGGAAGACTTGCATAATGCCCTTCAATCGGCAGTGTAGGAAGCTATCTGTCTGGAAGCATCCAGAAACAAATTTAATGGAAGTACTCTCACTGTAGTAGTGGGTCTGGCTTTTAGTTGAGTGATCTACTTTTTGATTGTTAGCTATGAAATGATAGGTACTAGTAGATTCTGAAGTTATGTTGTACAATATCTCTTCAGTGAATGTTATAGATTAATTGTTTGTCATTTGGAAAACTGCTGTAAAAGATGCATTGCTCATTCATGGGACAGAATAGTTCCTGGTTCAGAACAACTCCAACTGAAATGTCATTAAAATGAATTTATTTGTACATTTCACCAGTTAAGATAGTTCTTTGTCTATTGCTATGGTTTTCAAACTTGTTATTTCAGAGAATTCTAATTACATAGATTTGGCAGTAGAAAACCTCTGTGAGAGACTGGTGTGTGCAATGTAAAGGATACTGAGAACTGAGAAGAGGATTTTTCCAACAATATACAATATCCTGTTGCAATAGAAAATATTTTGGGGTCTTTTTTTCTGCCTTGAATAGACAGTTACATTTCGTTAGGTTTATAGGTATTCCTCCTGCTGGATATGAAAAACTGCTAAAACTGGTTTGTTTACAGCTAGGTTAATGTGTTCCTTCAAGATGCCAGGAAAAGAATCTTTTGATTACGTAGTTTGGTGACATGCGTCTCCTTTCCTCTTTCCTTGTGTAATCTGAGGTCTCTCCAGTTAAAGTTCAACATGCTACCCACTTTGCTACCCTCTGCCAGCTCTATTCTGCTCTATTCTATTCTTGTCAGCTTATCTGAATAAATTAGATATTGTACTATGTATTGCTCCACGGGTTGGGGGGATGGATCAATGTAGCCATGCCAGTATTTTTGGACTCTTGGGGGAAGGGGCTGGCTGTGGAGATTGTTAGGATCCTTCCACTTCATACTTTACTACTACACCTGTGCATAGCATGCCCTGTATTCATTGGGCTGTGCATTGTAGAGAGAGCTTCCCAATAACAAAAACTGCCTCTTGAGAAAGTTACTGATCTGGCAGAAAAAAGGAGATGCAGGAGACTATACAAGTTCTGGTCCAGATTATTAAGGTTCAACAGTAGCTAGCCTGTTGGACAAATTCTTTAACCCAACTTCTTTAATGTAAATTGTCTTTATAAAACAACATTTGAACATGCATAGGAGTCATTACAAAGGAAAGTGATATTTTTCTCTCATATTATGTTGCTAAGAAGGAAACTTTTTGATTTTTCAGCCCATTGCTTCCTAGAAATGATATATATGTGTGTGTCTATGTGTATGTGTGTGTATGAAGTGTGTTTATCAGGGAATTTTTAAATACCTCCCTGAGCATTAATATTGCATATCTCTTCCAAATGAAAGAGGAAATATTTGTTTGTATTTGTTTTCCACTTAAAAATATGAATAAGTGATGTTACAGATTTCTATATGGTGTTCCATATTTTGCGTGGGTATCTTTTTAAACTCCCAAACTCTACTTCCTGATGTGTGTTTCTAAGCACAAAACAAATAAGCAGTGTGTGTGTGTGTGTGTGTGTATACAGCTGTCAAAATATATATGTACTCATATAAAAGTCTCGTATACTATAGGAGCTGGTTTTGTATTCTCTGCCTGAATAACACTGCCATATCTGAAGTGATAAAAATAACATTTTCAATTGAGAATTTAAGAATAGTGCCACCTGTCCCATCTGCACTTTCTGAACTTATTTGAATTTCTCAAAATTGTGCTTAAATAGGTTTTCACATTTCCTGCCTCTCTAATTTGTATGTAAAACCATCAGTTGGTTAGAATATTTTTGTTGTTGTTAACTGCTGGTCTCAACTTTGACTTATGGTGACCCTATGGATGAGAGACTTCCAAGTCACCCTGTCCTCAACTGCCCTGCTCAGGTCTTGCAGGCTCAGGGCCATGGCTTCCGTGATTGAGCCTATCCATCTATAATGCAGTGTTCCTCTTTTCCTACGGCCTTTTAGCTTACCAAGCATTATTGTCTTTTTTAGGGAGTCATGTCTTCTCATGATATGGCCAGAGTATGACAGCCTCAGTTAAATCACCTTGGATTCTAGGGAGAGTTCAGTCTTGATTTGCTCCAGTACCCATTCATTTATCTTGTTAGCAGTCCACACTATCCATAGAACTCTTCTTTATCACCACATTTCAAATGAGTTAATTTCGTTCTTCACTTTCCTTTCTTCACTGCCCAGCTTTCACAGGCATACATAGAAATTAGAAATAGGATGGCATGGACAAGCCTAACTTTACTGTTGAATGATGTATCTTGACACTTGTCTGTCTAGATCCTTCACAGCTCCCCTTCCTAGTCCCAGCTGTCTTCTGATTTTTTTAACTGCAACCTCCATTCTGATTAATGACTGAGCCAAGATATGGAAAATCCTCAATTATTTCAATGTCTTCATTGTCGACTTCAAGATTATGTTTTCTTAATGTTTAACTGTCAACCTGCCTTTGCACTTTGACTTTCTTCTGTAATTCTTCCAATTCTTTGTTATTTTCTACTAGTAGTATGGTGTCATCTGCATATTGTAAACTGTTGACCTTCCTTCCTCCAATTTTCATGCCTCTTTCCTCTCAGTCTAATCCTGTTTTACACATGATATGTTAAACATACAAGTTAACCAGATAGGGTGGTGAAATGCAGTCTTGTCTGACCGCCTTGCCAGTTGGAAACCATTCTGTTTCTCTATAGCCTGTCCTGATAATCTCTGCTTGTCCTGAGAATAGGTCATGCATCTGGACAATCAAATGCTATAGTACACCCACTTCATTAAGAGTAGTCCATAGTGTTTATGATCTATGCAATCACATGTCATAGCTTTTCCTGTGCCCTTTGGCTAAGAAGAAAAGGCTAGCCAACAGGAGCTCCATGCTCCTATCCTCCCCAGTGCCGCCTTCTTCACATTTCCCAGTGGAAGGCAGAGATATGAGTACTCCAAAGTAAAACCACTTTTCCCTCCCCTCCCTGTAGAGAAGAAAGGAACATGTGTGTGTGCCAAGTAGCTAAAAGCAATCTGAGGGTTAAAATAGAGTTTATGTAAGTTTTATTCTAAGTAAGAAGGGTTATGTCAGGTTTCTGAGTACCATATCTTGGAAGCATCCTTCTCTAAGAAAGCAGCAAAGTCACAGAAACAGAAAACATTCCAAATACATCTTGAAACCAACAACCAGCTGGGGAAACATAATAAAAATCACTGACACTCCCTAATTAAAAATGGTTCTTTACTACTTACAGAGAAGTAGACTTTCTTTTCTCAGGTTTTCCAATGGCTGAGGAAAGGGGAGTCTGGCCCTTTGGATATCAGCCTCAAGCAGTCTTCCTCATGCTGATGGTCAGCATTCCAAGGGAAACTTGAAAGAACAGACCAGTGCTCTGTTTATTAGATTATAGATTTGCTATAATGATTTTCTTCTGAAATTCTGTGGTGTGCTCCATTATCCAACATATGTTTGCAATATGATTCCTAGTGCCTCTTCTTTTCCTAAATCCAGTTTGAACATCTGGCATTTCTTGCTCCTTATATAGGCGTTCCACACTTACTTGACAGGTTAGAGAGCAGAGCACTGTTAAAAAGCGAAAATCATCAAAATGCGGAATTTATAGTGCTCTGGTCCCTAACCTGTCAAATAAACAGGAGGTACCTTACTGGGAAGAAAGGATTGATTTGGGGGAGTGAGTACCCCCTTTTAGCAACTCTATATTCACAAATTTTGCTATCTGTAAACAGCACCTCCCTGTCATCCCTCCCATCTGTGCCACCCTTCCATGATTCACATTTCTGGAGTTTCTCTCCCTTGACAGATATGCATACAACCCATTGTCTCTGCACCCTCCTTTTGTGCCAAATTCATCTCAATCCTCCCCTACCTCCCAGAGCCATGGGGAACAAAATGTGTTCACATACAGTGCCTACTCCACACCTCACTTTCCCAATCAGCCCCACTTTTTTCCCCTTCCACAAAGCTCATGAGCAGAGGAAACCAGGATGCTCTGCTTGCTCCTTTAAAGCTGATTCCGTACTTTCCCGAGCACTTCCAGGTGTGACTGAATACCCACTCCCAGCTGTCCTCCCTGGCATCGGAGGAGGAGGAACAGAACAATGAGATGGCAGCAAAGTTCATTGTACTGTACAGTACACAGACTGAACGAAAGATGGTGCTGAGTTAAGAAAAAAAGCAGCACATGGGAACAAAAGCATCATGCAAAGTACCATCTCTCCATTCACTCTGAGTACAGTAGTGGTTGCAGCCCCCAAACCACTTTTCAATCCGTTTAAATTATACACAACCAGAGCCTATTAATTTGATGTGCAATCAAAAGACTGGACCATGTGTCAAATATACAGTACTGGGTAATAATTTAGAATGGTTGAAAGAGGAGGTCATTAAAAAAAAAAGGCGAGGCCTCGGAATGCAGGGGACACCTGTATGCTATAAGTCTTTGTTGTAGAATTTTGAGCATCATTTGCTTGCATGGGAGAATAAGGTCCTTTTCACATATGGGGGGGGGGGGGGAACGGGCGAAAACGCCCAAAAACGGAGCTTACCTAAAACCGGGTAAGTCCGTCGTCACGTGGAGCAGCGCGAACTCGCTGCTCCACAGTCCTCCGGCGTCCCAAATGGCGGCTTCCGGTTGGTGGCGGCTCTCTACCAACCGGAGAAGCTCGCCAGCTGGAAGCCTGCCCCCGGCAGATCTGCAGGCACATACTTGCGCGCGCCTGCAAATCCACTTCGGAGCTGGGCGACGGAGCGGCGCGGGGCTGCGCACTCCGTGCTTTTTAAAAACCTCGAAAAAGAGGTTTTTAAAAAACACGCAGCGCAGCTAGTTCCGGCCGCTCCTGAGTGGATTCTGGTGTGGAACTACAAAAAGTAGTCCACGCCAGTCCACTCTTTGGTGTAGAAGACCTCCGTGAGAGGTCGCTCTGCACCATTTCAGAAGCCCGGTATGGAAATGGCCTAAGTCAGCGGTCCCTGTGGTTACCGCAATCCTTGGTGTACCATTTCTTGGAGATTGGAATGTATATTGCGTGCTACCAATCTATGGGCAATTCTTTTATTTTCCATATTTGTTGACAGATTTTAGTTAGAACTAGAGTAGATTTTGTCTCTGTAGATGGAAACAGCTGTATTGGTATACCGTCTATTCTTGGTGATTTATTTCTACAGGTGGTCTGTGTGCAGCTTTGACTTCACTTTTCTTTCTTTTTTTTATATATTTTTATTAAAATTTCACATATTTTTTTAAAAAACACATCTATACATTGTTTATATTACATTAGATACATTCTTGTTCCTTCCAATCCTCTCCAGAATTCCTTATTATTGCTTATATCACTGTACTACATCTTTATACATCCCAATTTCTTGTTGTTTCTGCATTCAATCTATCATTACCTTATTCTATTTGTTCAATCCTTAGATCTGTAAATCCTCTTAAATATTACTCACTTTTCAACATATCATACCTCATTTCATCTTTTCCCCCTAAATGTATTATTTCCTTACAGGTTAGTTACCTAACATTTCTATCTCGCAGTTGTTCCCATTCTCTATTTCATCATCTGTTTTACCCTTTAGTCTCTGTGAGACTATGTCTGCATTCCTGTTTTCTAATAAAATAATCAACCATTGATCCATTGTTGGGATTTCCTGATTTTTCCATACTTTAGCATATTCAATTTTGGCAGATGTAATCATGTATAGTAAAATCCTCCAATATTTTTTTTGTATTTTTAAATCAGTCATATGTAACATATTTAACAGATATGTTTCTGGTGTTTTGTTAAACTGAATTTGGAGGATTGTACATATTTTATTATGTAATTTGTCCCAATATTTTTTTTTGCTTGCCTGCATGTTCACCACATGTGATACATCGTGCCTACTTCTTTTTGACATTTCCAACATGTGCCAGCTCCAGTGTTATATATTCTTTTCCATTTTTCTGTGGAATAACTTAAAATGATTCTCCTTTAGGTTTTGAGCAACTGTAAATTTCTGTGTTATTTTCCAGCTTCGCTCCCAGTCTTCTAATTGGATTGGATGGCCTATATTTTGGGCCCACAAGATCATTGATGTCTTAACTACTTCCTCTTCTCTTTCTTGTTTCAGTAATTCTTTATAAATGTTAGATAATAGATGTGGGGGATTTTCAGAAAACCATTTTATCAGATTTTCCTTCTCTTTTAGCTCGAACCCGTGTATTTTTAAATCCATACTGAACAGTTCCGTAAGTTGTCTATATGGAAACCAATTCAGTATTATTCCCTCTTCTTCTGATTTTTCTCTTGTTTTGATTTTAACTGTATTTGTCTCTGTTTTATCAATGATATCCTCATATTTTAACCAATTCTCTGTCTCTGTCCACCTTCCAAAAAAGGCTTCCTGGGGAGAGATCCACAGGGGCAGTTGTCTAATGTTTTTCTTTTTGTGCTTATTCCAAACCTTTAATAACGCTTTTCTGATATAGTGGTGTGAGAATTCTTTATCTATGTTAGCTTTTCCATAAAACATATAGGCATGCCATGCCATTCTTAAATTTGCTCCTTCAAGTGCTAACATTCTTTGGTTTTGTAAGTTTATCGAGTCCTTAATCCATGTCATGGTCGCAGCTTTATAGTATATATGAGAATCTGGTACTCCCACACCTCCTCTTGTAATTGAGTCTGTCAAGAGTTTCCACCTAACCCTTTGTTTCTGTCCTTCCCAAATGAATTTAGTTATATCTTTCCTCCATTGCTCAAAAGGTTTATTATTATAGATAATTGGGATATTTTGAAATAGATAAATCATTTTAGGGAGCACATTCATTTTTATTACAGCCATTCTACCCATAAAGGAAAGTTGTAATTTTGTCCACTTTTGCATATCTTTTGTAATTTCCTTCCTTTTTTAAAAAAAAATATTTTGAAAGAGCTTGTTATTTCTTTTGGCAATCCAAATCTCTAAATATTTCGTCTTCTTAACAATGTTAAAGCCAGAAATTTGAGTTAACAACTTTTCTTCTTTGAGACTCATATTCTTTGTTATGACTGCCATTTTGTCCTTGTTGACTTTGAAACCTGAAAATTCACCATATTCTTGTATTGTTCCCATTAATTGATTTATACAACTCGTAGGTTCTTCCAGAAACAAGACTAGGTCGTCTGCGAATGCTTTAAGTTTATATTGATATTTTTTCACCTGTACTACTTTAATTGTAGAGTCTCTTCATACCAAGTTATTTAATATTTCCAAAGTCAATATGAACAATAAAGGAGATAAGGGACAGCCCTGTCTTGTTCCTTTTTTGACATCTATTGATTTTGTTTTTTCTCCATTTATTAGTAAGTATGCTTCCTGCCGGTTATAAACCGCCTCGATCCAAGAAATGAATTTTGGTCCTGCTTCTGTTTTCTTTATTACTGTTTTTAAGAACGTCCTATTAAGCATATCAAAGGCCTTTTCCGCATCAACGAATATCATGGCGAGTTTCCTTTCATTATGCTTTTCGAAATATTCAATGATGTTTAGCACTGTTCTAATATTATCTTTTATTGAACGTTTCGGTAAAAATCCACTTTGGTCTTCGTGAATGATTTCTTGTAGTACTTTCTTGAGCCTCCCAGCCAATATTATAGTAAAGATTTTATAGTCTATATTCAGTAACAAAATGGGACAGTAGTTCTTAACTTCCATTAGATCTGGAATTAATACGTTTGCCTGTTTCCATGTTGACTTCACTTTTCTAAAACCGGGAGTTCATCTTCATATGGTTCTTCCTTGCATGAATCTGTCAACCTTTTATTTCTTTTATATGGTTCTTCTATATATTGCCTCCATCATCTTTTTATTTCTACTTGGCCATGTAATGTGTTCGCCTACTAGTCACAGAGGATCCCCCCCTTGGTTAAATTTCCCTCTGATTTCTTGGCTCTTGTAGAAGAAGTCACTTGTTCTTTCTTTTTTGATTTCATCTTCTATTTCTCTGTACTGATTATTATAGTAGTTCTTCTCCCTGTGTACAACTTGCTGAACAGTTGCATTCAGGGTTCTGACTTTATTTTTCCCTCTTATTTTTGATTCTTGTCTGTCCTTAACTGCTTGAAGAGTTAAATCTGTCATCCATTGAGGCTTCTCTATTTTTTTTGCTGCAGCTAGGGTCTTTTTGCATTTCTCCCTGATGATGTCAATGGATTCAGTCCAGAGTTCTTCTGGCTCTCAGTCAGTTAGGCTTAATCCTGCAGAATTGTTTATTACATTTTGAGGATGTTCTTCAGATTGTACTTTGGCATTAGAACGGTTTAGTGTTCTTCTTTAGCTTTACTTCATTTTTGATATCAGTAGTTCATAGTCTGTGCCAAAATCTGCTCCTGGTCTTGTTTTTGCAGAGAAAATGGAGCTTCTCCATCTTCTGCTTCCAGTTATATTATCTATTTGATTCCTATATTGGCCATCAGGTGATGTTTATGTCTGCTGTTGCATCTTGGGTTACTTGAAGAATCTGTTTGCAATAAACAAACTGTTGGCCTAGCAAAACTCAAACAGTCATTCTCCTGCTTGTTTAGAATACACTTTTAATTTTTCAATGACTCTTTTTTCCTTTCTGTTTTACATTAGTGATAGTCATAAATGATATATTCCTTAAGTGTCTGCAAGATCATTTTCCTTTAAAGCCATACCTCAGTGCCCCCTCCTAAAAGTGAGGTAGGTGTTAATTTGTGACAAGAACTTTTCTGTTCAGGGGCCCCAGCTCTAGAACAGTTCCCTCAGGGCGGCTTACTTCATGCTGAAGCGTATGGGTTTGATTCTGCTATATTTAGATTAGATCTTTGAAATATTTGGAATTTAAATTTGGCATGCCATTCCACATATGACTAGATCTGCAGCTAACAACTGTATTTTTTTTTAACTCTTCACAAAGATGACTATATTCACCCAGACTATATATCTTTTGGGTTGTTCGGTGATTCTTAATGAGGCTTCTATTGTGTCCTCGTTCTGTTCCATTCCCTTATTCCAAGATGAAGCAGTTCTACAAATAAGTGAATTGTCGACATAGTTCTATATCACTTTAGTGGGTGGTGGACATGGTTCTGTATTACTTAGTATTGTCTGTTAAAATTATCCATTGCCATTTCAGATGGATGTAGTACTGAATGGCTAAAACAGCTGCAAGATGAAGCAAAAGCTACAGTGAAATAATGGTAGCAGCAGTTGTCCCAGCTAAATACGTTAGCAGAAATTAGCAATAGGTTGTCTACTTTTTGCATGAACCCAATTTACTGTACTTACTTTTTCAAACAAAATTACCTTTGAAAAGAAATTCATAAATATTTTTGCCCTACAAAAACATTTTTCCACCCCACATATCCATATTATGCTAAAGAACAATTATTTCCCAGAATTCTCAGGAGTAATTTTTCACTGCAAAAGGCAGATAGGCAAGTAAGTATTTTATGGGTTTGAATGAAAATGTACAAATAATTTCAGATATGCAACAGATGTAGAGGAATCTTGATCAAAATATAGCACAGAGATATCTTTCTTATAGTTGTTCCACTATATCTACTATATAAAAGTCAAAGTTTGTGAGTTTATCTGTGTCAGGTGAAGACCTGATCTCATATGATTGGCTGTCTCAGGTGAAGACCTCATGTGATTGGCTGCCTGAGAAGATGGAATCCTGGGATTTGTAGTTTAGTTTGGGCCTGGCTGGTTGCTATGGAAATGAGGCCTAGCAGCAAGGAGGAGGGCAGTATATTCCCTCAGGAATCTAACCTCTGTATGTTAATAACTGAATACAGATTGGATTGGGGAATATAGGGAAAAGTTACAGGTTCTGGACAAAACAGTTTGGGGAATTAGAGACACAGGATCTCAAATCCTTCTAACAAGTATTACCTATGAAAAAATAAAATCCTGGGCAACACCAGGTATAAATGCTAGTTCTTTATACATAAAGGATGAGCAACTTGTGGCCTTCCATATATTGTTTAGCTGAAATTCCTGTCATCCCTAATCAATATGGCCCCAGTAAGAGGGTCTCATGGGTCTAGAGAGGCACAAGTGTCACTCCATAGTAAGCCAAACAGACTATTTGTTCAAGAAGACTAATAAGTTGTGGAAAAGAATAACTATACTCAGAAAGGTTTAGGAAAAAGACCAGAAGAACCATCTTTAGACATATTGCTCAAAAGCATTAGTTACTGATTTAACAATGTGGGTGGACTTGTTAGATAGTGGTGAATTTGAAATGAATTTATTCTGCCTCAGCAGAGACAGGAAGCTTATTCAAAGTTGATTCCTCACATTATTATTCTTTCTTCATCAAAAGTCAGATGATATCAGAAGTAATGCTAGAAGCAAAGTGAGCCAGTCACCTTAGTTGGCAGGTTTTGGAGGAGAGAAAAGGAAGATTTGGATTTTCTGCGTCATGGGCTACTAACTAATTGCTTCCTTGAGCTAAGATATTGAAGACTTCCAAAATACACTTTAGAACAGCATTAAAGAGCACATTTTCAAACTTGTATCAGAAGCAAATGAAATGAAAATGAACAAATGTATGGTTTGACAGTTTTGAGTGCTACATAGAAATGATTAGCTCTTTAAAAATTACATTTTTTTAAAAAAAGTTCCCAATGGGATGAGAAAGTATGGGTTTTTCTGAAGTGATATGCAGCTGAGAAATCAGAACTTTAAATATTTAAGCAGTTTAAAATATGCTTGTACAGAGCCACTTGTCCAGTGATTAGCAGTCTTCTGAGAGACCAGAAACAGGAGCTGCATAAAACACATGATTCCTGGTTTAAAGCACATAAATGCATCAAACACATGAATTAGGCCCTTTCCACATGTGTGGGGGGGGAACGGGCGAAAATGCCGAAAAACGGAGCTTACCAGCAGCCGGGTAAGTCCATCGTGACATGGAGCAGCACAAGCTCGCTGCTCCGCAGTCCTCCGGCGTCCCAAATGGTGGCTTCTGGTTGGTGGAGGCTCTCCACCAACCGGAGAAGCTCGCCAGCTGGAAGCCCGCCCCCGGCAGATCTGCAGGCACGCACTTGCGCGTGCCTGCAAATCCACGTCGGAGCCCGGCGACGGAGCAGCACGGGGCTGCGCGCTCCGTGCTTTTTAAAAACCTCGAAAAAGAGGTTTTTACAAAACACGCGGCGTGGCTAGTTCCGACCGCTCCTGAGTGGATTCTGGTGCAGAACTACAAAAAGTAGTCCACGCCAGTCCACTCTACGGTGTAGAAGACCTCCGTGAGAGGTCGCTCTGCACCATTACAGAAGCCCGGTGTGGAAATGGCCTTAGCTGGATGCATTAGCCACATGTGGTGGCTAGAGGGAAGAGCCAAGTGAAGAGCCAAATGGTTCACAGTATTGTTATATTTATCCAGGACAGAGAATCCAGGATTTTCTGGGAACTGGGCTTCCTTTTGTGCGTCAGGAAGAGGGCTGCCACTCTTCCATAGGCAGGCTAATAGATTGTTATGGTTTTGTTTACAGGTTAGTATAAACTCACTCCAGATAGCATTTCATTTACTCTGACAATACCAAAATGATTTCCAAAATTTATAAAGCCTTTAATTCTACAGGTAATAGAAGAATAAACATTTTAGCTCACTGTCATGTGTATTAGCATATTGGCTCTAGTCCCCCACTAGAAGTGATTGAGAGTTCAGAATGAAATACTGTCATGGAATTGTCTTAGGAGTAAATCATTGACTAATTACAGTGACTTTTTGTAACAACTGTGTAAGAGCTTTATATGAAATAATTGTTTTATGTTACAGTGACATAAGTAAAATAAATTAACTACCTGACTGTCCTAGTGCCACATTTCTTAGCTTGGCAAAGTAAGCCATTACACTTGAGATGAAGTACGTATTTTGTGTAGTTTTGAGAATTTTAAAACTTAATGAGGGTGTGCTATTAAGGGAACAGAGCACATTCTCAACTCATTCCCTTCATGATCTTGTTCCATTTGCATCCTGGGGAAAAGGAGCTGCTACTTATTACTTCTCTTCCCTTAAACTTGAGAGACAGAAAACAGAAGTGGTTAAGAGGTCCCTCTCAGCCCCCCCCCCCCCGGCCACCACCAAACTTCCACTTCAGACTGCAAACTCAGTGAATACAGTGTTTAAAAAATCCCAGAAAAGAAAAGCAGATTAACATGTGTTGTTCCAGTCTATAAAACCCAAGCAAGAGAGGGTGTCAAAGGGCTGGCCAAGTTGCAGTTCTGTTGGGAAGAAAAAATAAGATGGAAAGAATGTACTATTCAAGAAAAACCAAGATTATTTTTTTAAAAAAAAATTCAAACACACAACCCTATTGTTGTTTGTATTCATTTATATTTTATGTAAGATTGTTTTATTATTTATTTATTTAATATCTTTCTGTTCTCCCAATATGGGGCCCAAGTGCCTCACTGTGTAGATCAAAATAATGCAGGAGGGGCCAGTGTGGTATAGTGGTTTGAGTGTTGGACTACGACCTTGGAGGTTTGATTCCCCGCTTGATCATGGTGACCTTGGGCATGTCACACATTTTCAGCCCTGTGATAGGGTTGCCTTAGGTCAGAAATGACTTGAAGGCACACAACAAAAACAATGGCAAAAAAATATTTCTTTTAAAATAAATTATTAAACCAGCCTTTAAAAAGTACAGATTTAAAACCATTTAAAAACATTTAAAACATAACAATTATAATAAAAGTATAACACACACACTCTGATGAACCAATAATCACCAAAAGGCTGTCTAAATAAAAAGGTCTTTTTTTCCCAGTGGAGGGAGAGCGGAGAGGGCACCCCCCCCAGCCTTCAATGGGAAAGAGTTACACAGCCTAGTAGCAGTTGCAAAGAATGCCTCTTGTGTGTCCTCACCAGACACACTTGTGATAGGCCCTTTTTGCACAGCATTTTCCATGCGAAAGGGCCCCTCGAGTGTCTTGCAAATGTGAGGAGCGGTCCACATGATGCATTCACATTTGCGTGATGGTCCAGGTTCTGGCAGGCACCGCTTGCGCACTTTTTCATTTTAGGCTTTAAGTCGAAAATGGTGCACGGTTGCGCATTGCTCCCAGGCCTCGCGTGCACTTACCTTATGTGCGGAGCCTCGGGAGCCAGGCCGGTTGCGCTTCCTGTCTCAGTGCAGCCTGGGAAGGTCCCAGGCTGCACTGCAAAAGGAAAAGGCGGGGCTCTCACGCGAGCAGGAAGCTTGTGCAGAGCTGAAGAAACCTGGAAGTGAGGGCCTCTCACAAGAGGCTGCTCGCGCGAGCACCGCACCCCAACGTTGAGAAGAGGTAGAATTCGGAAAGGTCCATAGTTGCGGAACCAAGAGAAAGCCCTCCTCTGAGGATCTTAAAACTCACATAAGTTCATACAGGGAAATAGTCTTTAAGACAGTATAAATTCAAGCTGCGTAGGCCTTTATAGGTCATAACCAGCTAGAGATAAACTAGTAGCCAGTGAAGCTGTTATACTGTGGCAATTACTGTGTTCACTTTAACCAGCCCCAGTCAGCAGTCTGGCCACAACATTTTCAACCTGCTGAAGTTTCACAGGCAGCCTTCTATGGAGTGTACTATAATAATTAAAATGGGACTTAATCAATTTAGTTACTGTAACCAGATCAGACATCTCCAGGTGCACTAGCTTCAACTGTGCAACTCATTCTTGGGCACTGGCTGAAATCTGGGCTTTGAGACTTAAGGCTGAGTTCAGAAGTATTTGTTATTGTTAACTGCCAGTCAAGTTGACCTCTACCTATGACCTGGAAGGAAATAGGGATCATGGATGAGAGATGTCCAAGCAACACTATCATCAATTGCCCTGCTCAGAATCTTGTGGATTCAGAGATGTGTCTTCCTTGATTGAGTCTGTCTTCCTTGATTGAGTCTGTGGTCTTCTTGTTTTCCTACTTCCTTCTACCTTTCCAAGCATTATTGTCTTTGTCCCCAGAGTGGATTGTAATAGTCCAGAATCTTCCTGGAAAACTTACTTTCATAGTATCTATGCTATGGTATATGCTGTTCTCTAAGACATAGTATCTATGCTACGCTGTTCTCTAAGACAGCTGGCACCAGTAATTTATCTGAATGGCCTCCTGTTCCTGATGCCAAGGTATCCAAATTAATTTTACAGCTAAAACCAGGTAAAATGTCAAGGAGTGATAATATTCCCCCAAAATTGATTAAAGCAAACTTAGATTAGTGAGCTTCAGTTTCAACTCAGCTTTTTACTTGGATTGACCACTAAGCCATCTTCCTTGAGAACTGAGGGTTGTTCAATTATCATCTGAATTCATGAAAAAGGAGAACCGTCAGACCTGGCTAATTATAGACTGATAAGCTTGCTAGGTATTATTAGCAAGCTGTATGCTAGTCATTTGCACTCAAAATTATTGGATTGGCTAGAACAGGAAAATATATTGGATGGTGAGCAAGCTGGTTTTAGAAGTGGAGATTCAACTGTAGATCAGCATCTTATCCTTCAGCATTTGGCTGAAAAATATGCTTCTTCTTCTTCATGGTCTCTGTGACTCACACAATTGGGTATTTCGTGCCTGCGCAATACAGCATTTGGAACCTTCTTGAAGCTAAAAGGAGGCGTTTTGGCGGTTAACCCCTCCCCATCCTCCTAGGGTATAAAAGGCCCCTCCTGCTTTAACGGTCAGTTTCTTTTCTTCCGCTGTGGTAGCAGCAGCAAAGGACCCTTTCTCTTATTCGGTTAATTTAACCGTTTCTGACAAGGAGTTTTCTGAAGGTTTATGAGATCTGCTTGGCATTTTGGGCTCATTTCTGTGAAGGATTGATATTGGTTTGGAATTGGACTGTTTTTGACTAAGTTTTTTGGATTTTGGATTGGACTGCTGAGAGGTTGTATGGCAACTAAGTCTTTCAAACATTGTAAGTCATGCGGAGGAAAAATTCCTGATAAGGACGGCCATTCTAAGTGCCTCTTTTGTTTGGGAGAGGGCCATAATGTTGTTTCTTGTGGCCACTGCCACAAAGCAGATGAAATAGAGCAGCAAGGTTAAAAGCACTACTCTGGGAAAACGTTATGTCAGCCTCAGATCTGGCTGTTCGTGTACGGTCCTCTCAGTCCAAGCCTATGGCTCATATTTCTCCTCTTCAGTGTCAAAACATCATGCTGGGTCTTCGGCACCAACTTCGAGACCGAGGTTTCAGCCGACATCTCAGACTCGAGATGAGGTACCCTCGGCGTCGACTGTTATGAGGTCTGAGGACCAAGACCCTTCAACAAAGGTATCTTCGGTAAAGACTATTAAGTTCGTATAGAAGGAGAAGGAGAGGAAGAGGAAAGCCCAGGACCCCACACTGGAGTTGAAGAGGCACAAAAAGAAGGAACAACAGTTGTTTCTTCCTTTACCCCAACCCTCTCCTCCACCAGCTCTGTCCACAAAACAAAGTGGTCTATCGGTGGGAAGGGAAACATCACCTTCAACACCACAACGACAATCTGGACCAGAAGTAGTCCCAGCAAATGAGATAGAGGAAGTCTGCATTGCCTCAGAGGGTGAAATCATGGAGTCTTCACCCTTACTCTCAGTGGGATTGCTCTCACAACACCGTGAGCATTCTAGGTCCAATGAGGCTCGTCAGTTGACGTCACCTCAAAGGAGTTTAGATAGACAACAGCAGCTGCCTTGACACCATAGGAGAACACCTCCATGATCAGGCCATATGGCATCTCACTCTCTTGTTTGATTGCCTGCTCGGTATTGACATGACAAAGGGAGGTCAGCTTCATGGTACCGAGGTTACTATTATGACAAAATCTCTGCGGATTTGAGAGCTATTTCTCCATGGTCAGAGGACTACTATGTTCTATAAGCACCGTGAAGATTTAGATAGTAGATATCGTCGTTCTACTTACCTGGGGTCATGATCTTGGTCATCTAGCCCTCATTGTCGAAGAGTTATGGCAACTGAAGTGAGGCATCATAGATAGGAGAAAGACAAAGTGTCTCATTGACCAGAGGTTTCTCAAAGAGAACACATTATGTTGGGCGCATCTTGCTTGAGACACCAATCTCCTTACGGATGTTCTGCTCAATCCCCTTTGGTATCAGACTCAGATACTTCGCAGGCATCACATGGAACTGATAAGGAGAGATCAAATTTTGTCAGCAATCCAGACAGGATTTCTCCTTCAGATGATGTGTGAGCATTCTCTGACTTGATGTTGCGAATGTCTAGATCATTGAACTTGCAAATGGAACGTGAAACACATGACTTGAAAGACCCAATTTTTCAAGAGCTACAAGACAGAGCACCTGTGTCTACTGTGATTGCTCCTCTTCCATACTTACTACAAACTGTTAAGAAGTCTTAGACTACACCATCATCTATACCTGCAACTTCTGAAAAAAATAGAACCTTTGAACCGCTTAATGGAAAATGATCAGGGATGGTTACTCCAACATCCAAAACCAAATTCTATTGTTGTGGATACTGCTCAGTCGAGGCAATCCCAGAGATTACATGCAACACCAGGCGACAGAGAGGGCAAGAAGTTGGATAGTTTGGGGAAAAAGTCTTACTCCAATGCTGCTCTACTGTTCAAAATTTCCAATTATGCAGCCTGCATGGGTGCATATCAACAATTCTTATGGAGCAGAATAAAAATATATCTAGATATGTTTCCAGAGGAGGAAAGGAAAAATGCATCGGCACTATATGGAGAAGCTTACTGATTGTCAGCTCAACAAATCACTACTGCTAAACATACAACGGACTGTAGCAGCAAGGCAATACCTGGGGCCATAGCATTGAGGTGTCATGCATAGCTAAGATCTTCAGGTCTATCTTATCAGGCAAAGTGTATCATTGAAGACCTGCCCTTTGACTCAGATGGGTTGTTTAATGCCTCGACGGATGAGAAACTAGAACATGTTCAAAAGATGTGCAGCACTGCAAAGAAGTATGGCTTCCCTGCAGCTTTGTATTCATCAAGGTACCGCTATTGACAATACCAGCCTTTTCAAAGAAGGAATAAGAGTCTGACACCATCTCAACAACACAGGCAAACAATGCCACAACAACAACCTTTGAGAAGATTCCCTTCAATGAAGTATAAGCAGCCCCAATACGAAAAACGCAAGTAAAATCAGACCAAGTGTAGGGTTTGACTGGCAGCAGGACGATGCCCTTTTGGATGCTTTTCTTCAGCAGCCCATACCTGTGTCACTAGCAGACATTTACCTCACAAAGTCACTTGCAGACATCATCACCTACACCAATCGCGGTACTGAGACGTTATCAGCCCCCTTTGGAGACAGGCTGAGAAACTTCATGCATGTATGGACCACAATCACAACAGACTCATGGTTCCTGGATATAATAGACAGAGGTTACACTATAGAATTCTGCCGATTGCCACCAGTAGGACAAATTCGACGCTCACCTGCGTCTCCAGAGCTACATGAGGAAATCACAAAAGGGGCTATAGAAAAGTTTACCAAAGCACAGATGAAAACATGTCATTTCTCAAGGTACTTCTTGATGTCAAGAAAAGATGGAGGTCTTCGCCCCATTTTAGATTTCAGAGGGGTGAGTATGGTGATGGTGATTTTGTCAGCGATAATGCTGTTGTTGAAAAAAGGAGACTGGTTTGCCACATTGGATTTAAAAGATGCCTATTTCCACTTTCAATCAGACACGAGCATAGAAGATTACTCACCTTCATGGTCGATCAACTGGCTTATCACTTCAGAGTACTTCCCTTCAGCATATCTACAGCTCTAAGGGTATTTACCAAGTGTATGGCTGCAGTGGCTGCTTTCTTCCGACAAAAGGGTATCATCCTATTTCCTTACATCGACGATTGGCTAGTTGTAGCATCTTCTTGAGGAAAACTTATGGAGGACCTAAAAACTACAATCAATCTGATTCACCAGTTGAGTCTATTAATAAATTATGAAAAGTCAAATTTAACACTTTTGTGAAGAGTCAAATTTATAGGAGCAATTCTAGATTCGACGTTGCAAAGAGCCTTCCTTCCAGAAGACAGGTAGAAGAAAACACTACAGTTTCTCACGAAAATGCAATCATGTCAACGAGTAAGGGCAAGAACTATTCAAGTAGCTCTAGGTTTAATGACTTCAACAACAATGGTGACACTGAATGCCAAACTGAAGATGTGACCATTGAATGTTCCTGAGGACATTCAACCCTTTTTGACACCACCCAAACAAATTTCTCATGGTACCAAGACCAGTTCTTTGGTCATTACAATGGTGGAGAAACCCAAGGAATGTGCTAAAAGGGATGCCATTTCTCTCTCACCTTCCATCAGAATCAGTAATGACGGATGCTTTGCAAATGGCTGGGGAGCACACCTCAGAGAATTAATAGTAAGAGGAAGTTGGTCAGGAGCAGAGAGGGAACATCACATAAATGTGTTGGAGTTCCTTGCTGTAATGAAAGCGTTCTGTGCCTTTCAAAGTCATCTTCAAGGAAGATCAGTTCAAGTTGTGAAAGAACACAACAGTAATGTATTACATAAACAAGCAAGGTGGAACTCGTTCCACTATATTTCTAACACTGACTATTCAGTTTTGGAATTGGTTCCTAAGGAGGGACATTCTCCCGGCCGCTATTCATCTTTCTGGAAAGGACAATCTTTGGCAGACAAGCTGAGCAGACTGCCACTGTCATGCCATGAATGGAAATTGAACGATTCTGTCATCCAAACCATTTTCGAGGAATGGACGGTACCGTGCATAGACCTCTTTGCAACCAAGGAAAACAGGCAATGTACTGCACATTGCTCCCGTCAGAAGGAGGACAAGAAAGCACTGGGGGATACTTTCCTGTTCAGTTGGTTGGGAACAATGGTGTATGCAGTCCCACCTTTTCCCTTGATAACAAAGGTTCTAGCAAAAGTTTGACAGGACAGGGTGAAGGCGATTCTAATAACACCATGGTGGCCAAGGCAACCCTGGTTTGCACCGCTACTACAGCTGTCCAAAGGTCAGTACCGAATGCTGCCGTGCAGACCAGACCTGCTAACCATTCACACAGTACCGTCTTCCATCCCAACGTTCAGTCTCTGCGAGTGACGGCTTGGAACCTGCTGGAGTGAACAATTTTCCCGATGCCGTAGGAAGGATTCTTCTGGCAGCACACAAACCCTCGGCATTGAGGTTGTATGTGTACAAATGGGACAGATTCTGCAGTTATCTACATGACAACGCTATCAACCAACGGACTTGCGGTGCCATGGACGTTTTGACATTTCTTGCAAAGCTTGCATCGGATGGCCTATCTTTGTCTTTGATGAAGGTTTACCTTGCAGCAATTTCTTGGTATTTACAACAAGAAGGGAAACCGTCATGTTTTCTGGACCCTATGGTTAGGAGATTTATGCAAGGTTACAAACATTTACACCTCCAGTCCAACCTCCTGTACCAGGTTGGGACCTAAATTTAGTACTGATGCAATTGACTCATAGACCTTTTGAACCTATGGTGAACTGTGACATTAATTTGCTATCCTGGAAAACGGTGTTACTGGTAGCAATAACTTCTGCAAGGAGAGCGAGCGAGCTATGTGCGCTTAGGGTGGACGCACCGTATTTACCATTTGACAAAGAAAAAGTAATTCTCAGGCCTGATATAACATTCCTCCCTAGGGTGGTTTCATTTTTTCATCTAAATCAAGATATAGTGCTGCCTGCATATATGCAGAACCCTGAGTCTGATATGGAAAAGAGATTACACTGTCTTGATGTTAGGCGGGCACTGGCTCTCTATGTGCAGCGCACAGCTGATTATAGAAAGTCAAGCAAGTCATTTGTGTGTTATTCGTCAACTAAATTGGGTGAACCTGTTTCCTCCGAAAGGTTGTCAAAGTGGGTGGTATCTGCTATTAAGCTGGCTTATGAACTTGCTAAAAAGAACCTTCCAGAATCGGTGTGGAGCCATTCCACTAGATTTATGGCAGCTTCTACGGCTTTTCTTCATGGGGTGCCATTGCATGATATGTGTAGAGTTGCTACATGGTCACAACCATTGACATTAATTTCTCATTATAGAGTTGACAATAGAGCAAGAAATGGTGCTAGTTTCAGGAGAGCTGTTCTTTTTTCTTCCATTGGTTGAAAGGTTATATAAGTTCTGGGGTTACCTGGATTAACTTAATGTGGTAATTAAAGAATAGATAGTTGAGTGAATGAATAAAAAAGTCAGAGGCAATAAATGAACTACAAGGATGTGTTGCAAATAAGATGTGTCTTAACTGGCATTTTCTTTGTCACTATATGTTTTTATTCTTCATACTCTCGTAATGATGGCATGTGTCTCAGTATAACAATCCCACCTCCATCAACAACAGCTTGCTAGTCTCCCAATTGTGTGAGTCACAGAGACCATGAAGAAGAAGAACTGGTTGCTTACCTGTAACTGTGGTTCTTCGAGTGGTCATATGTGAACTCACACAACCCCACCCATCCTCCCCACGTTGTTTACTGCTTTGATGGTTAGTTTACTGCTGCTACATGGGCGGCGGTGGAATTGACCATTAAAGCAGGAGGGGCCTTTTATATCCTAGGAGGATGGGGGAGGGGTTAACTGCCAAAATGCCTACTTTTAGCTTCGAGAAGGTTCTGAATGCTGCATTGCACAGGCACGAAATATCCAATTGTGTGAGTTCACAGATGACCACTCAAAGAACCACAGTTACAGGTAAGCAACCTGTTCATCCCCATCTGGGGAGTGCCCTCTACAAGGCTTTTGTTGATTTTAAATTGGTATTTGATTTAATTCCTAGGGACAGTGGGATTTTTTGAGGATACCACAGTTGATAAAATGTTGCTAATGCATATTCATGGACTATATCAAAATACTCATCTTCAAGTAAGATGCAATCATGCATGGCATCTTTTTCAGTCCCTACTTTTAAATAAATTAAGCATGGCTATATCCTAGTACCAACCTTATTTAATTTTTATATCACTTTGTTGATTAAAAGGTTAATGAGCTCCAGCTTCTACACTCACTCCCCCTTCCCATTGGCCAGTTGACCCATGTTACCGCCCTGGCTAGTCCGAGCTTTGGGGATATTAAAAGATATCCCTTGATATCACAATTCGGCTGCACTACTCTATTCCTTTCTACGTGCTTGCGAGGCCACCGGACAAGCACATAAACAAGCTCGGCCGTTACTAGCCGTAATATTCAAACTACAATACAGGCAGGCCAGAAATAGCTGACTTACTGCTTTAGGAGACCTCCAGGCAAGTACTCTAAGTAAGTATGCACGCCACTTACAAAAGAGCCTCTGCCCTGCGATGGCAGCTTGATGTGTAAACTATACAATACCCAAGTACTCTGCGTTTGCATACTGGCTACTGTATTGAGAACTGCTACGATAACTCAATCATTCAGATTCTGACCTTTCGGAGGCTTTGTCTCCAACTCCAAATCTATTGTTTTCCCCCAAGTACGGCATAGCCTGCAGTCACAATTCTCCTTATAAAAACCCTTGATTCCGAGACCTTCCTCGGATCGCTCCCGAGTTTCATCCCACCTTGCTGCTGCTTTGCTTGGCGAGCCTCCCCTCAGCTCCACGTGCTGAGCTACATCACACCCCAGCTTCGCTCTCTATTTTTCTGGGCTTCAGGACAGGTGAAGTATCACCCAAACCAACAATCCTCTAAAAATCCCTCTATTGGTATAGAGGGATTTTTAGAGGGATTGTTGGTTTGGGTGATACTTCCTTTATTTTCAACCTTTGAAAATAAAGGTTGGGTGATCCAACCTTTATTTTCTTTAGTTATCTTGCGTGAGTGTGTCGCATACACTGTTTTTCTTGTATTTAATAAACATCATTTATCATTTCAACTTCTGTGTTCTCCTTGACTCGACCCGACCCCGTAGACATAGGGTTCAAGATCTCGCTACGTTACCCTGCCTCTCGTAACGCTAAGCAGTGCTCTGAGCTAATTTTCCCCAACTTTTGTTGAGCACATTTTGGTGTCCCTCCCGGAACCCCCAGTACACAGAGTAACACCCATATCAATTTTCCTTTATGCGAATGATGCACTGCTCCTATCCTATTCAGTAACAGACCTAAGGAAACTGTTAAGAGAGCTTGCCAACTCCTGTAGTAATAAATCCTTAACTATAAATTACAATAAAACAAAGGTGATGGTGTTTACCAGAAAGAACGTCATTTATAATTGGCAAATAAATGAGACTTTTTGAACAGGTCACAAACTATATGTATATAATCTTTCACTCTTCGAGTTCGTGGAAATTGCAGAAAAAAATGAATGTAGAGAATGCCTAGAGGAGTATATCAGCTCTCCTTATTTTTATTTTTATTTAATACTAAAGGGCAGGGCAACATATTCCTTCCATTACCCAGCCAAGTTTGTATCTCAGTTGGTGCATGGTTCACAATTGTGTGTCTACAATAATTTTGACTCTTTTGAAATGTTGCAGATTAAATTTCTTAGGAGTGTATTTGCTGTCCTTTATTATGTTCCCAATGCAGCCTTGCATCTTGCAGCAGGCCTGATCTCTAGCAATGCCTGTGCCGAGATCCTTAAGATCAATTATTGGGCTGGCTTTTCTAATGCTAACTGATGGTTTCCAATCTGCATGGAAACAATCATTAAATAAGAAACTTCTAACATACAGCTTTGCATCTAATTCATTAATAGCACTTGGCTATAGTAATGCTAAGTCTGCCATTGAACAATGAATAAAGCACTTAGAGTTGCAAAATCACTTGAGATTAGTCTCCAAGTATCCCAGTCTTGGAATTACTAAGAAACCCTTTTGCTGCCCAAGTTACATGGGAAACTTGACAATTCCGAAGTATAGGAAAGCTTTTACATTAGCACGATTTAACATGCTACCATCTGCTGTATTAGAGGGGAAATATATGAAAAACCCCGTATTATGAGTGTAAATGCAAATGAAGTGGCAGAGGCTCTTATCTATGTCATCTTACACTGCCCTTTTTAGCAAAGGAGAGGTTTCGCTTTAATTTCACCTGTTCTACCAGATTTGCCTAGCAGGATGGAAAAACATTATCTTTCTCTTCTACTCGCTGACCAGGATGTACATAAGGTAGCTAGATTTTTTGCAACTGCTGTCATACTAAAATTACTAATAACCATAGCCACAGATTAGAAATCATTATATTTTTTATTGCTCAAAAAATCCATAAACGGTTTACAGTCTTTCAAAAAGTCTTCAATTAGCTTATTCTTTAGAACTCATGCTAATTTGGCCATTTGGACTAATTCAGCAACTTTAACAGTCCATTCTTCCATCATAGCTACTTCAGTCCATTACCAAGTTTGAGCAAGCAATATTCTTGCAGTGTCATATACTGAAGAAGTAATCCATATTTACTATCCGGTACTTTATCCATAATGCTAAACAAAATAATTTTTGGTAACATTACAATATCTACCTTTAAAAATTTTTGGATTGACATATAAATCTTAGAACAGTAACTTTTCACCTCTTTACAATCCACCACATATGAAAAAAGGAGCTCTCATTATCTTGTCATCCCCAACATTGGTTTGAAACATTCTAGGACATTTTTGACAGCTTATTTGGGGTTAGATACAATCTTTACAAATTATATATCTTTCTATAACATGTACAGTTGGCCCTCCACACTTGTGGGGATTAAGGGCACAGGACCCCCATGAGAGTGGAAAAATCACAGACATCTCTAGGTAGCTTGGGCAGGTGGGTTTTAATCTGGAGTAAGCGCACTGGCTTTGATTGAGAGCCCAGCCTGTGTGTGTGTGTGAGCACGCGCATATGTGTCTGTTCTTGAATTGAGATCCTTAAAGCAATCCTTCTCCTCGCTGTTACTTTGGAGCAGTTTGGCAAGCAGGGCACATACCTACAAGGTTCTGCATCCATGGTGCCCTCAAAGTAAGTGCCCCTCCATGATGGGACTGTGATAGAGTTGAGAAGATTGGCTTGCCCAGGGACTGGGGCAGTGCAGCTGCAGCAGCAGGAATGTATCAATCTTGGCAGCTGGGAAGGGGCTGAAAAGGCCAGGTTTCGTCACAAATAAAGTAGCCCTGCACTGACTGTTCAAGGGGATCAGGGCCAGGAAGAACCAGCTTGTCTTCCCTCGAGGATGCCCTAGCGTGTACCATTGCGTATTTGGTCTTGCTCCTGAGAAAACCAAGTACCGACAGCTTCTGGGAGAGAAAGAGAGAGTGCTCTGGTCCCTTCCTCCCCCTTTTTTCCTTTTTTATATCATTATTACATATTTATCATAATTTATATTGTGTATTCACAAAGTGCATCTACACAAGATACAAATAAGACAAAAATTGTATACTCTATACACAGGACAAAACAGAAGGAAAATAAAGGGAACAGAAACAGATAAATATCTAACTCCATATTATGTAAATCATTATTTAAAAGCGATAACAAAAGATTCTCCCCATTTCTTGCTAAAGTATATGATTAAAGCTTCCCACTGTTTCCTAAAATTGTCTAATGATTTGTCTTTTAATAGCATTGTTAATCTATCCATTTCTAATATCTCATAAACTTCTATAAGCCATGAATCAACACTGGGAATCTCTTCCTTTTTCCATTCCTTAGTGTAAAGGATTCTGGCCGTAGTTATCAAATTAAGTATGATTTTTTAATATTGTTTCTTGATATAATCCTCAATTGCATTAAACATATTCAACAGGTATAATTCTGGTTTCATGAGAAAATTCTTCTTCATAATCTTTGTTATCTCCTTATGAATATTCTTCCCATATTTTGTTGCTTTCTTACAATTCCAACAACAATGATAAAAAGAACCTCTTTCCAATTTCAATTCCAGCATTTTTCATTTTCTCCTTTATATATTTTAGCAATTTTAACTGGAGTTAGATGCTATCTATATAACATTTTATAATTTCTTTAAATGATTGTCAAGCTGTAAAATTTAGATCTTTCCAAGCTTGTAGCCAATGATCTAACTGAAGAGGATGTCCAATATCCTGAGCCCTTTTTACCATACTGCTTTTCATTATCTCATGTTCTGTTTCCCATTTTAAAATGAGTTTATAAAATTTGACTGTAAAAATGTGTGTTTTTACTGTCTTCTAAGATGGCATCTTGCTTCAAAACAGAATTCTTTAAATTCTCTTCCTTATTGTCCAATTTAAATTATGTATATAACTGTATATAGAAACCAGGAGCAAGTTATCCCTTCTGCTAATAATTCTTCTATTGATTTAAAAATTGGTTCATTATCTTGAAATTTTAATAACTCTTTCTATGTCTATCAGTTTTTTTGAGGTTTACTTACAAAGTTATAAAAAGCTTCTTGTAGGGACACCCATAATGGCATTTGTGGACAAAGCCGATGTTTATATTCAGATCAAATATTGAAAAATGAATTCCTTAAAAGATGGTCATAAAATTCTTTATCAGAATGCTTTTTGATATACCATATATATGAATGCCATCCATATTTTAAATCTGCTCCTTCCAAGAGCCTCAATCCTTTATTATCCAATGGAATCCAATTTGTTATCCAGGTTAATGTGTTGGCATGTGCATAAAATTGTAAATCTGGAAGTTCTAGCCCCCCCTCTTTCTCTAAGATCTGCTATTAGACTCCATTTTATTCTTGGCTTTTTCCCAGCCCAGATCAATTTGGTTAGTTTTTGCTTCTATTAATTGAAGACATCTCGTTTAACTGAGATGGGGATATTTTGAAAAAGGAAATTCATTTTAGGCAATATGTTCATCTTGATAGCAGCAATTATTTTCAAATAACTTTGGATAATTTTTAGTTAACCAGATGCCTAAATATTTGATTTTCTTTTCTATTTTAAATTTTGTCTTACATTTCAATTCTTCTTCCTCTCTTATAGATAATTTCTTTTGTCAATATTACCATTTTTTTCTGGTTGATTTTAAATCCTGCTACTTGACCAAATTCTCTCAAAATCTGAAAAAGGTTTTCTATAAAGAGGATTTTCCAGAATTAAAACAACGTTGTCCACATATGTTTGAAGCTTAAAAGTTGTATCTTTAATTTTTAAATCTTTTATATCCTTTTCATTTCTTATTGCATTATTCAATATTTCAATTACAATCAGGAAAAGAAGTGGTGAGAGTGGACAGCCTTGCTTAGTTCCTCTTTCAACACTACCAGGTTTTGTTCTCTCTGAATTAATAATTATACAGCCCTCTTAATCTGAATAAAATGCTTTTTGTCCAATGAAGAAAATTATTTCCAATATTCATCTTTTAAAGGATTTGAATCATAAATTGCTATAAAACATTGTCAAACACTTTTTCAGCATCCAAAAATAACAGTCTCTATTTCTTATCTTGATGGTGTTTGTAGTATTGTATTATGTTTATCAAAGCTTGGACATTATCTTTTAATTGGTGGCCTAGTAAAAAACCTGACTGATCTTCACGTATCCGATCAACAAGAATTTTCTTTAACTTTTCCTCCAGGGTTGTTATAAATAATTTGTAATCTTAATTTAACAATGAAATCGGTCTATAGTTTTGTGGATTTGTTATGCTTTTCCCTTCTAAAGGAATCAGTGTGACATTTGTGGTTTTCCAAGACTGAGATTTTTCTCCATTTGCTACTTGATTTAAAGTTTCGTGCAATGGCAGCATAAGCTCTTTCTCAAACATTTTATAAAAGGGAGCCAAAAATCCATCAGGGTTTAGCCCTTTTAATGGCCTCAAATATTTCCTCTACTGTTACAGGTTGATTTAGCTATTCCCTTTGTTTATCTATCAATTGTATAATATTGGTCTTATGTAGATAGATTTCTATTTTATGCTCTTGAGTATTCTGCTGTTGGTCATCAGCATACAATTTAGAATAATAATCAAAAGCTTGTTTAATTTTTTCTTATTGGGTGATAATTTCTTCTCCAATTTTGATTTCAGCTATTATTCTTTTTTCTTTCTTTAATTTATATGCCAGCCATTTATCCGGCTTGTTGGTGGATTCAAAATGTTTTTGTTTAAGATATTTAATCTTCTTCTCTACGTGTGAATCCAGGAGCACTGTAAGTTGATCATTCAGTATTTTAATTTCTGTCACCAGTCTAGTATTAGATGGGGATTTCTTAAATTTTTCTTCTCCTTCTTTAAGTCTCCAAGTATAGTCTGATTTCAAATTCTCTAAGCAAAGCAGGACCGGGTTATGATCAGATATTGTTTAAAGAAGGATTTCTATCTTTTTAACAGATCTCAATAGCACTTTCGAAGCAAAGAACATATCAGTTCTACACCATGACTTATATCGATGCGAATAATATGTAAAATCCTTTTCACTCCCTTTTTTGTATCTCCAAATACCTATCAGAACCATAATCAGAGATCTGTTTTAGGAAATTCTTAAGTAGTTTCCCTTGTCATCTCTTGATTTCTTAGTGAGACTTCCTATCTAATAACAGATCCATTACAGCATTCCAATCCCCATCATGATAATCTTCTCGTATTATTGACCAGCTAAGGTTTCAAAGAAGCTTTCAAAGAAGGTTGATTTATTCTCATTTGGAGTATAGATGCCAACTAACAGTACTTTCTCATCCTGTATTTTAACTTCAACAGTAAACTGACCAGAATTGTCATGAAATATTTCTCTTGGTGCCAGACATTTATTTATAAGACAACTCTTTATTTTTTTTTTTCTTATTAGAGGAGATGAAGCATTCATCCAATTTAGGGTTGCTAAAATTTTGTTTTACATGCCTTTATTGAAAGCTAACAACATCCAACTTCTGCTTCTCTAAATAGTGGAAGATCTACCTTTTCTTTGTGAACATTCCAAGTCAACACCTTAACATTCATCATACTTCAACTTCTAATAACCAACCCTCCTCGTTCAAATTTGGATTTTACTCTGGAGAGATTCCTTGTTCTTCTTCCTCTGCACCAAGTATAATCTGTTGTTTTCCTAGTTCTTCTTCCTCCTCTATTTCTTCTTCTTCTTCCTCTTTGTCTTCCCTTTTTTCTTTTTAGATTTCTTCGAATGTCGATTGTTTTAAACTCTCTCTATGTGAACTTTGTTCTCCTTATTATTGTTCTTGCGTATTCTCTCTTTCATCTTTATTCATCTCTTTCTTCAGTGCTTCCCCATGCTCTTCTAGGAACATTTCTGTGTGTCTTACTGATATTAAGTTGAATTGTCTCCATTTGAAGTAAAAAGCAATCCCTTATGGAGATCCCCATCTATAATTGATTCCAGCTTTCTTTAGCGGTTGGGTCAGGAACATATACTGTTTCCTTTTCTGAAATATAGATCCAGGCACATCTTTGAAAATTTGAATTGTCTGTCCATCTATTATCAATCTTTCAATATAGCTCTTTTGCATTTTTAACTCTCTGATGGACAAAAAAAAGTGGCGATGTCACATGCTAACTTGTTCTTTCTATCTGCTGAAAAGCTTACACAATACAATTTATCAACTTCCAAATCTAGATGCTCAGCAGGTCATCCTAAAAATTTTGCCCATGCAGGTATCACTCTCTCAGTCAGATTTTCAAATTTCCTCTCCTTTAGACTTCTCAGTTTAAGTGATTTTTTCTGTGTGTCTACTTTCAGATAAATCTTGAAGTTTCTGAAGTTGAAATTGCATAGATTTATTATCAGCTTCAACTTAATCTATCTCTTGTATTTTTTCCCTCAAATTCTTGCATTTTGCTATTTATTTTTTTCATTTCCTCCATCATCATTTTGAATTTATCACTTAAAGTCTTTCTCTCTTTCAAATCTGCTGTCATCTCTTTCCTCATATTCTGAAACTCTTACATTATCTGTGTGGTAAATCTTTTCATTTCTTCCAGCATTAGTGATTCCATTTCTTGAATAGATACAGTGGGTGTTTCTGTTTGTTTGTAATCCTCTGTATGAGATTGATGTTTTGTCTTTGCTCTTGTAGTTGGCATCCCAAGATGCTTTTCTTCCAATTCTCAGCTGGTTATATTTGTTTTATTTCTCTATTTCACTAGATTTTAAATTTGATTTCTTTAAATATTACTAAAAGTTCAAAATTCTTCAAATTCTATCAATCTCTACCTTAACTTTACTTAAAAGATTAAGCATACTAAGTTTAGTGGGTTTTATAGTAAATTTGCGGGCTTTCCCCTCGCAACTATTACCACCAGATGTAGCTAATGTATCAGATTCAGACTATGCTTACCAGTTAGGTACTGTAATCTATCTGTATTTCTATCCTCTGGTCTTCAGGGTCAACAGCCTTTCCACTATTCCTCCTATAAAGATTAAACACAGCTGCGATATGTAACTGCTCTTGGCCTTGAATATGTTTTAGCTTTTCGGAAATGATTCAGTTTCAGCCTTCTTATATTGAGACTTTTCCACTGCCTGATTTACCCTTTAAACAACACAAAATCAGCACTTCAGAATACAGCATTATCAGTATTATCAGAAGTACTGGTAATACTGGTCCCTTCCCCTTTGTGAAGCAGGGCCACCTGTTTGAGTATAGAGTTCTCTACTCCCCCCCCCCCCAAGTGCCCATCTAAGCATTTAGAAATTGGAGTGTAAACCATCCTTAGCTGGCCAGGCTATGGCTGATGAAGGAGGAGGAGGAACAGAGGCAGTTTTTAAAAGGGTTGTGTGGCCTGGGAGCCACCAACAGGCATTGGACAATTGTGTGTGACAGGGATTGTACAGTTAATTAATTGAGATTAACCAAATCTGTGAAAGTTAAATCCCTGAATAGGGAAGGCTGACTGTACCTTCTAATATCTAAATCCATACATTCTTATATATGTTTTCTACAGAAAGTCAGTAGTACCTTAACTTTTTTGCCTTCCCTCTACCTCTTTTCCACCTGTGTCTCCCATAAAATAAAATCCCACCTCATGATAAAAAATTAATTTTTCCCTTCGAATTTCCTACAGCTATTTCCCAATTATATCCCTCTCTCATAATAACATGCTTTATAATTATCAAACCTTTCATCTCACATATAAATCAATTTAATATTATTTTAAACAGTTTCTTAGCTTTCATATACCTCCGAAGCCTTGGTTTATAAGAATTTCCATTACACTAGGGCAACCTTGCACATCAAACAAAGGATAGTGCCTATGGTCTAATCATTATTTCGTTATCCTTTTATATGCTGCCTCAGAGTGTAGTGGAGTCTCCTTCCTTGGAGGTTTTTAAGCAGAGGCTGGATGGCCATCTGTCGGGAGTGCTTTTAGGGTATTGCTGCATGGCAGGGGGTTGGACTGGATTGCCCGTGTGGTCTCTTCCAACTACCTTTCTATGATTCTATGATTCTATGATTTTAAATTTAACCTTTTGTGTTTTTTTGGCCAAACCTCTGCAATTGCACAAATTTTCATCAAATTAATCAAATTCCATAAGACCTGTGAAGAAAAAATCTTTCCATGAAATACCATCCTACTCATCTTATTGGCTTTCTTCTTTCTCCGCTTCCAGCAGTCTAGGTGAAAACCGAGTACCTTAGTGCTGTTCCAAGACTCCCCTCTATTGACACTTTTCTGTCCAATGACTTTCTTGGAGATATCAGCATTCCTCTTTCCATCATCTTGAATGTTTCTCTGCAAGAACTGCCAACTTCTCTTCTCCTTTCCGATTTCTCCAGTGCTAATCTTGTCTCCATTTTTCTAAATAAATGCAAGACCCTGCTCTGGTTCTCCGGGATCACCTATGAATCTCCAAAATCTGGCTGTGTGTCTCCCTCCATAATTTTTTCTGCAGACTTTTTTTCTGTCTTCAATATTTTGAACAGATCTCTCACTCTCTCCAAAGGCTTTACTGTATATTTTTCAGCTGCATAAGTGGTTCTCAAACCCTCTGGGATTATCCAGTGACATGTTTTATCTTTTTTTTTTTACGAGTACCTCCACCAAAAATTTATACTCCCCATTTTTTCAGCATTTTTTTCAAGAATTTCTTTAGATATAATTATTTCATTCTGATTTATTTTAAACCTTTTCTTAAAGTGTGCTTTCAATAGTCAATCTCTGATACATTTATGTACAAAACAAATTATTACATCTCTTCAAAGTGGTTTTTTGTTTTTGTTTTGTTTTGTTTTTTGGTCTGTGTATAAGCAGAGTTTCACCTATATATTGCTTCTATCTTCATGTCAAGTTCTTCACCAGATTTATTTATAAGGCCCACCAAAGCTTTTAAGACTGTTTTAAATCAGTTAGCAATTTTGGAAAAGCTTTTAACGTAACCTGTGTTTCCTTTGATTTTACCTCCACTGCTGTAACTGTATCCTATGGCTTTTCCAAATCCTGCCATAAAAAGTCTGTTCCATTTGAGTGTTCAGAGATCTCCTATTGATGTTTCTGTGTAATTGTTGTGAGATTCTGAACTGACACTGTGATTTCTTTGAACTGCTTTTCAGCAAGCTATTTAAAGTGGATTACTTGTCCTGTAATCTCTAATCTTAAGAGCAGAAACATAGGCCCTTTTCTCACCTTACCTTTTCCCGATGCTGGGCTGTGGGGCTCGCGCAGGAAGCCTTGAGAGGAACGCTCTCGCATCCCTCCTGCTTTGGCTCCGCAGCTGCTTCCTGGTCGCGTGAGCGCCCCACCTCTTCTGTTCACAGTGCAGCCTGGGACCTCCCAGGCTGCACTGAGGAGAGGACGTGTGACCAGCCCGGCTCCCGAGGCTCCACACACAAGGTAAGTGCGTGTGGGGCCCCAGAGCGATGCGCGACCACGCAGCATTTTCGGCTTTGAGCCGAAAATGAAAAAATGCGTGCACGGTCCGCGTCAGGCCCTTGAGCATCGCGCAGATGTGAGTGCATCGTATGGACCGCTCCTCACATTTACACGACGCTCAAGGGACCCTTTCACTTCAGAAATGCTGTGCGAAAAGGGCTATAGTCTCTGCTCTAAATTCCTAATACTTTCTGTTATATGTTTATTTAAATCTAAAATCTGATTCAACATCTCAAATATTAAGGCCTGAATTTTAATGAGCATAGTGTCAGTTTCATCCACCCCAGCACTGAACATTTATCTAGTAGGCAAGTTTATGATATTATCTAAAACATTCTCTTCTTAAATTCTGGTGTCAGAGACAATATTTTCTTGTTTCTGAAATATGTCTTCCTTATAGACCCTTTAATTGTTTAAATCTTGAAGATACCAAATCTATTTCTTATTTCTAGTCTAAATTGCCACTTAGTTTAATCTTCAATTTTTGAGCACCGTGCTAAGCCATCTCTGGGCACTTTCATGTACTTTGTCAATGGAGACTGCACTTTATGATGCAAACTGATTGAACTCATTTGAGTTTAATAAATCACCACCTGAGTAGGGGGTTGCTCCATCCCTCCTCAGCATGGGCCAACCAAGGTCCTTTAATAATAATGTAAATTTTTGTTTGGAGAAGCTCCTGTCTAGCTATATTGATGAATCCTTGTGATTCTTCAGCTTTGCAGTATGAAATGTTGTCATTTCTAGGGTACGTGTCTCTAACAGACAGCTCCCCAGCCCACTCCTGAGCTGAAGGGTTATCCAGTAGACTGAATTATATGCTTAAAGATGATAATAAATCCTTAAAAGTTAGGAACAGCATGCAAATTGTGGCACTAATGGTCAGCCATTTTATTTTTAATATACTGTCATTTATTAGAACTAATTCCAAGGTACTTTGGAATATTAAAAAAAATACAAATAAATATATATGATATCATCTTACTTTATTATGATAATTTGTAACGGTGATAACTGATGTACACACAAAACCACAAATTGTTTTACTCTTTTGCAAATAGCTGTTGTGGATTGTTGAAGACAAAACATGCAAAGAGCTGAATGTCATAAAAACAGTGAGCACCAGGATAGAATAGAAGATGTATGTGGTGTGAATGTACAGCCACTTATTTAGCAAGTGTGCTTTAATAGAAACCATGGCTTAGCATTATACATGAATGCAGCCTGAATCCTGAATCCAGATCTCTTGTTAGTTATGAAATGCTTACTTGGTGGCCTTGCAAAAGTCACTATTGCCACTTTACCTTATAGTTCCCTTAGAGGAAGAAACAAGTTTCAAAGTGATACAATAAAACTTTGTGTTCCTCGGGCAGCTGTGGTTCTTGGGGCCGTGGCCTGGAAGCCTGAAGTGCATACATGCCACAGAAACAAAACCATCTGAAATGGCCAGGGGTTTTTGGTTTCATTATTTTACAATTAAGGGGTTCACAATGATGGCATGCATGAACTTGTTTACAACTGTGTATACTTATGTATTACATGTATTACATACATGTTGCATAAAAATGCTAAGGAGACAGAACAGCTAAATGTGGAAAATCTTTATTTTTTAACAATTGAAAAACAAGTTTATGTGAACCTGTTTTGGTCATACCTTGATTAATATTTGGTGGAATCTCTAGCAGGGAGGTAACATTGTCTTAGTGGACCAGTGCATCTCCCAAAATGAATGAAAATATATTTTACACATTAATTTTTATGTGAAAGCTGTAAATCAAGAGTGGGCAATGAGGCCCATGGCTGCATGCAGCCTCCAGCGCTGTTTGTGTGGCACTAAGTCTTCCACAGGGGTGAACAATTTTTTTTTTTACTCCTGAATGCCCCAAAATTCCCCTTGAGGGTGTGAGGGGGCATTTCCACAATGTTAAGAGGATCCCTAACCTCCCTCAGGGGTCAAACAAAATTTTTGCAATTTTTTTCAAAAAGATTTTCTGCCTCTATATGTCCTCTGGGTGTGTGTGTGTGTGTGTGTGTGTATCATTTCCCATATTATGCCCCCTGGTCCAATTTAGGCCCAGGAAGATGTTTTTTGAGACAAGAAGTGAACAGGAAGTAACTTCTGCTAAAATGGCCCAGGAAGGGCCAAAAACATGGTGAAAATGCACATGGTGTCATACCTTTTTTTTTTTTTTTTTTTGAGAGAGCAGGTGTAATGCGGGGGGGTGGACCTCTGAGGCCTCCTGAAGGTTGGTGTTGCTCTCCAGCCTTCCACAGTTGTCAACTTCTGCTCTGTGTGCAATAACAAACTAGGATATTGGCTACAATACCTGTTAACGCAGTTAAATAATGAAAGTGTTCTGTAACTTCATTCTTTATAATGACACTACTTTGGAAGAATGCTGGATTTATTTGAATGGAATGGAATATATTTTCAGCTTCATGCAAGGACAATGATTCCACCAGGGGAATGTCTGTATGCTGGAAGGAAAAGACGGAAACCCATTCAGAAACAGTTAAGTACTTACTTATCTAATTTTATCTGACCCATTCGTTTTCCATTTTATTCTTATAACACTCTTTGATACAAGTTTTATTTTGTCTTTTATAAATGTTATACTCCATCCTTCCCTCTTGCTCTCTGTGGCTTTTGCTCCTTGCCTCCTGCTCCTTACATCACCCGATGATGTGTATGGCCCTTCCGACTGCATGATACAGTATGCAGAAAAAGCTCCACAAAATCTCAGTGGTGCCATCCTTGGGACTACATACATCAGACCTAAACAGATCTGACAATCATCCCCTTAGCTCAAGGAATCCCAGAGATTATTGCACCCTGAGGAGAATTGAGTAACTGAGATCTCTAACATAATTTTCCACTTCATGATATTTCAATTCTCAGGTTTTATTGTGGAGGCAAACACAGTGAGAATTAAACTGATATAAAATCATTATAAGATTATAATGCAGATATAATCCATGTCTTTCTCATTTTCATCTACTTTTTTCACCAGACGCATGTCTTCTCCTTTCACTTAAAAATGTGACCACCATAATGTGGCCCCTACAGAGGAATTTGATGCTTTTATAAGATCACTGATACCTATTCAGTCCCAAAGTAGCCATTAACAAAGTTGACAATGGCAAATGCTTTTTGTACATAAAATATTTCTATGTTACACATATAAATAATCTGAATCCTGAAACATACTCATAGTTACAGTTGTCTTCATGAAACAGACAGGTACAATTACATGAGATGCCTTACATGTAAGAGAGAATTTGAGAGTACATCACACAAAAAAGTGAGAAGTCCTCCTCACTCATGCAATCAGCAGCATCCTTACCACATTCCTCAGAAACTACTGAATGAGTTATTACTACTGAATGAATTATAATGAATTATCTATGTCTGCCCTTTTTCTATTTATTTGATTACAGGTGTGGGGGTGGGATTTTCCTTTACATCGTACTGAAACATCCCTTCCTTGCATACAATGTTTTCCCTGTGGAAATGATATCATGTGTGGTTTAGTTTTTCAGCAGTGGCTGATGCCACCAGCCTGTCTCACCATCCCCTTTAAACAGAAATCAGACATGTAGTTGCCAAAGAATGTGGAGAATACTGAAGAATAGACTGCAGTGCATTGGAATAAAGCAGCAGTTGGTGTAATATTATGAAAAATTCTTTCTTTAGTTTATATCTTACCTTTCTCCAAATATGAGACTCAAGGCAGCTTATAGTGTAAGTTAAGACAAAATACAGTTGAAACAATTTTCATCTTCCGGATGGTGTAGAATATAGCTGTCTTACATTTTGGTTCCCATAACAACATACAACATGTTGGAATAAGGTAAATACTAACTTCAGTTGCATCGAAACAATCAATCATCTTTGCAGATAGTTCATTCTTATCTGTCAGTAAAACAGTTCTACTGAGCACTCACTACTGAGTAGTATTAACAAAGAATGCCATAGTCTTTTTCTTTGAAATACTTGATGATGATGATGATGATGATGATGATGACGACAACAGCAACAAAAACTGTCATTGTTCATTGATCTAAAGAAACTGAGCTTCAGTAACTCATTTTCTCCACAAACAGGAAGCCTGCCTCTGGCACTGGAAAAACAAATCCTTCAAAGAGACATAGAGACCGGCTGAATGCTGAGCTAGATCACCTGGCCAACCTCCTCCCCTTCCCACCGGACATAATAGCTAAATTGGACAAACTCTCTGTTTTACGCCTCAGTGTCAGTTACCTTCGAGTTAAAAGTTTCTTTCAAGGTAAGCCTTCAAGTCATAACAATATTTTGTTGAGGTTTCCAGCTGGGATAGACAGCTGTGACACACTGACCCCAATGTTGCTGGACTAGGGTTGCCAGGTCTCAGGTTGCTGTCTGAAGTCCCAGGAAATGGCATGTTGCTGACCTGGAAATCCTATGCTGGAATGCAACTCCAGCTGTGGGACTAGGACTGGTGGCACTGAAAGAACATCTGGAGATCACAGTTAATCCTGGTCTGAGGAATATTTTTATATGAGTCAATGCTTTGCATGACTTTTTTTTTCTGATTTGGGTAATGAAAACTTTATATTTTTAATGCGTTCCCATGTCAAATTTTAAAGAGCATCATAAGATGAGTCCAAGGTTCAGCTAAAAAGTCTAGATTTCCTTTATGTAAGGAGTGGGGAAAATATTGGCCACAGACTGTATGCTGCCTCCAGGGTTGTTTCTGTGGCCTCCAGGGCTCCCCACCTTTCGTTACCCACCCAGTGTTTGCCCCAAATGCCCCGACTCCAAAAGTCCCAGGGGATGATAAAGACAGTTTGGGCATGTGACGAACCTGATGAGGGGAGCTTGACAACAGAGCCTCCTTAACAACTGAGAGTGTTTAAAATGATGGGTTGTTGAAATGGAACCTTGGATAGCCCAGGGGAGGAGCTGGTGGAGAGAGTGGAATAACGAAATTTGACTAACTGTTCAGTTGATTGAAGTCCAATTGAGAGTTTTAGAGTTTTAGGCTAGAGTTGAAGAGAGAGTTGAAGAGCTCTGTATTAGAGAGAACTCAGAAATAGGGTGTAAGAGAGATAGTCAATGAATTAAGGGGGGGGGGAGAAGGGTGTGCTGTTTCATAAACATTTAGTTACAAACAAATTTAAGTAACAGTGTTGCAATAAAAGTTTGACTTTCTGTTTTCCTTAAAACAATCTCACAGAGTGTTATTCTACATCCTAGAGTATATACACTACCAACAGTACCATTTTACCATAGTTCCAATAGTACCACAGTCATTGAAGAGATAAATCACTGCTTGGCCTTATATCTGGAGAGGGGCAGATTTAGGGAAAGCAGTAAAGGGAGATAACTCTGGAAGGAGGAAGCCAGGCGGGGTGGGGGGACAAGAGTGAGGAAGGTGCTGTGTTTTCAGGAAGGGAGAACTGAAGCAGATCTGTTTGTCCTAGCCCTGGCTTGATCCAGAGACCTCCCTCGCTGTTCAGACCTGAACACAAAGAGATATCAGGCTGGGCAGGTCTTGCGCAAGGCTTGGGTGCCTCTCATTTTCACAGGGCACATCTGAGGTTCAGTACAAGAGGCACTTTTTTTTTTTACAACAAGGAAGTGACCCAGGAATGAACTTGTGGGTTACTTTCTTGTTGGGAGAAAAAGTCTCTGTGCAATGGGCCACACAGACTAAAAAATATGTAAAAATTGCCCCCCACGCCCCTACAACACTGGGGCAGATTTGGGGCAAAGAAAAAAAAATCAAAGGAATTTCTGGAAGTTTTGGTGGAGCATCTCTCTAAGATCTCTAGCAAGCCATTGAGGACCCATAGTCTCTGATTGTTGTCCATCTCTGTGATTGAGAGAATTTTGGGAAAGGGTTAAGTATCTCATGGAAAAAGGAGGTTGTGGAGGTGGTAGTGGTAAAATGCTTTTGAAGGAGTTAGACCAGGATTGGGCAAAATAGTCTGGAAAGGATATTAGGCAAATACATAGAGGCTAAAACTATCCATGGTTACTAGTCACACTATTGGTTCCAGTATCAGGGTAGCATGTTTCTACATACTGGTTGCTGAGGAACACAAATGGAAAGCTGCTATTGTACTCATGTGCTGCTTGTGACCTTACTGTATATGTTTGGTTGGTACTGGGAATGCAGAAGGTTGGGTTTGATAGGCCTATGTGTGATCCAGAATGGTTCTTCTTATCATCTTACATTATATAAGTGATCTTGTGTTAAAAATCAAGCTATTGGTTATGTTCCAGAATAAAAAGACTCCGAGTGTTTTCAATATTGTAGAGAGCTTCATTTAATTTTTTTTAGTAATTTTGGTGTGCTTTAGAATAAAAATCATATAGTGTCCATTGATGCACCTAGTGGGGCAACTTGTAAATTCAGAAATGATTATTTTATTAACAAAATAATTTTCATATTTTTTATTTTTGTCATTTTATTATCTGAAAATATTTCTAATGGAAGTTGCAGCATGCCAACTTCCAACAGAATTTCTAGTAATTTTTTCTAGTGATCTTATGTAACTTTCTAGGTTTTCCATTAACTCTGAAGTTGGGTTGTTAAAGTTTGTTATGTTTGTTAGAGTGAGTGCCTTTCCCCCTGTCACCTTCAGTAAAAGAGGACAGCCTGATGCCTCAGGAGAACAAGTATAAGAATGAGAGGAAATGTATTATGTGGCTCTGTTGGTAGGTAGACAAATCTGTGTGATTTCTTTGAGAAGACAGCAGGGAGGAGGGAGAACTTTCCAGAACCCAGGCCAGATAGCCTTTTTGTTTTTACTTTTTAACTTTAAATTTTATGTACATTTACAATAGTATGACCCTCCACCAGGTTAGTTAAATTAATACAATTAACTATCACAATGTCTTTGACATCTTCTACTTAGCATGTTTATGTCAATTCCAAAGTCAACTCTTTGGTCTCCTTTCCAGTTGCAAATCCAGTGTATCAAAAAGTACCATTTCTGAACTGCAGTTGATTTATTGATGGGCCATGTGTTGAAGTCAGATCCATATTGTTGAGGAGAAATGGTGACCAGATTTCTGTGAATCCCTTGTTACCACACTTTATGTCCTGGCCTGCTGGATAGCAAAATTGGTGAGAAGTATCATTTTCCTATAAAACCAGACACATATGACTGTAAAACATGTGGCAGAAGGACGTGCTGGGTCAGGATGACTTCTGCATGGCCAGGTCATAAATTCAAGAGGATTAGACAGAAACCCTTGATGTTAATGGGTTTGAGATAATCCTCTCAACAACCCAACCCCCAAATACAATAGAAAATGAAACTGCCCAGGTAAAGCACTGAAGCAGCCCTGCTGTGCACATATCCTACAGAGACCTTAACTGTTCACTTTACCCAGCCAAGACATTAAGAGACTGTCATGACTCTGACCATGTTTTGTCACCTAAAGTTCAGATAGTCAGCCCATTCCAGACCCCTTTGTTTGTACTGCCAGAAAGCAATTAACACACATCCCTTCAGGGTAGGAAATAGATTATAAAAACCTCAGCTCCAGACTAGCCCATTGGATGTCATGCGGCACCCCAGACACCCATTCCTCCATGTTGCCCTCAGACTCTTGTTTGAGCCACTCTGCTTTGATCTTCTGTTTCACGACTGGTAAATATCCCCAGTTCCACCTCAAATCTCTTTCTATCCAAACTTTCTCATCTTTTCCTTCAATAGCCTTGTATGATTCATGAGATTGCTTATGGTTTTGTGTGTGTCTAGTAATTAACAATAAAATACCCTTTTAACTTTTAACTGGAATAATCTCTACAGTTAGTACTGCTATACACAAGTGGAAGGATCCTGCCATTACCCTCCTCTTGCAGACCTCCTTTGAATTAGTAATTCCCCAAATTCTAAGGAGATGCTGGCACTGCTGGTAGACGTCAAGGTCCTCCACCTTTTAGTGTGATGAGATTAGTGGAGGAACACGGACGGCAGCCTGCACCCCCTGACTCATAAGTTAACACAAGCAGTTCAAGAAGAATAAATACAGAGAAGCCTGTAGAGACTCCAGAAGGCTTTTGTGTGAGTGCGTGCTATTGTGAATCTTTGCGATTGGAGCCATAAGGACTACTGTGAGGTTGGAATCTGCTCCCCTTTCTTTCTTGGTCCATACCAGGCAGCCTCTCTTTATGGCTACAAGCTTGGCCAAAGCCATTCATGAGCTGTGGTGGATCGCAAGGGCTTGTACAGGACTGTCCTGGGAATCTCTCCCTACCTCTGGGTCTTTCGTGGTGTGGTTTCTGAGAATTAGGAACTTGCAGTAAGAAACACAGAAACACACCACATGCTAGAGACAAGCACTTGCAGTTACAGAGGATATAAGAAGCAGAACCTCATAATTTCATTTTGTGCAGGCTGCATGCCACTGTTTTAGATCAGTGAACCTTTTGAAAGTCCCACCTAGGAGAAGTTGGTAAGGTGGGCTGAACCCTGTGTCCAGTTATAGTTCCCTGCAGGATAGCTCTCTGAGGAAGACTGGTTTAAGTATCGGAGGTGATGACACTTGTCTGTTGGTGGCACTTTGCCTGGATTTGGAGGTGGTACCTCTCACTTCCAAACAAGCAGTATTCAATTGGCATGGCTCAGATAGGACCCAGATCCCTCTTTCCCCTACTGCCCGGCCAAGCATTAGTAAGTTTCCTAGAGTTTGTCACCACCATCCCTTGCAGCTCTGCTCTGCTCAGTGCAGACCCAGGGATTTCCCCCAAAGGACCCTGGTGGTCTCTCTGTCACTTTGTGCCTGGTCCACTTTCCCAGTTCCAACGCATTGACCTGGCCAGAAGCCACTGAGTAATTGCAGGGACATTTAGAGAAGACATCTTCACATTTGGAACTGCAAAGGCATTGTGGGAGTGTTTAGAGAAACACTTTCATGTTTCAAAAAGCCAAATTAAAATTAAAGTTTAGTTCAAAGTTATCAAGAAACATGTTTAAGGAAAGTCAAAGATAGATAAATTGGAAAAATGGGTTGCCAGTAGGGGAAGCAACGCATGAAAGGAAGGGTCTTTTAAAGCTGCAAACCCATCCGGAACCCTGTGTGACATGTTCCACATGCAGTGTAAAGAGAGGTTGCTTTTCAGCCCCTCTAAGGAAACCAGGGCAGCTTGGGGATTCTGGATGGCTCTGTGGTGCTATCCCCGCCAATGGAAGGAAGGACAGTTAGCAATGTACTGAAAGTTCTCCCAAGACAAGCACACCTTGTCTGCTGAATGGATGAGTCCGAAAAAATTTTCCAAAAGACTCTTGCCCACTGTCTACCAAGTAGAGATACCCCAATAAAGGGGATGGTGGTTAAAATACTTCCATGCATCACAACTCAAAGAGTACAAATGCAAATTGCCAACACAGACAGTAGAGCAGCCTGAGGAAAAAGAGCCCCCAGCTCCAGTAGCTGCAATGACAGTTCAGCAGATCTCACTGCGTCATAAGACTTTGCCAGTGACAGATCTGTCTGAAGCTTTCATGAAGTGGGTGCCCCTGTGAAGAGACCATGTATAGAAAAGCTTCCCAAATATATATATAGTGTTCCCCTTTTGTTTGGTAGAAGTAGAGTGGTAATTTTGCCTTGTAAGTATGCAGCATACATGGCAGAACACTCAATGAATTGGGTAAATACAATTTCACTTTCATTCATCTCCCATAGAAGTCAGTTTGTGATTCTGGCCTTTCAAATTCTTCTAGTTATTGGCTTGTCTGGTTTGGCATAGTGAGTCCATCGCCAAATCATCCAATTAATGGCCACTGGTGAATTGCCAGGCTAAACAAAGCTCCATCTTTTCTTAACAACATTTCCAAGGCCCAGAGTCACAGGCCCCATGGAGGAGCCCTTGGTTGAGATGACTCGTTATCACCAGAGTCTAAAACAACCTTCATCACATGCATGGTGGACAGAGGGAGGTTCCTCTGAAAACTCTACAGGAGTCTAAAGAGCCTCCAGACTCTTGAATACACCTGGATAAGGCACCCCTGAAACCTGGCAGGGGTTTCCCCACTGGAAAACTGTGCAAGAGTTACAAGAAAAAGCCTCCTCCTGACAGGAGCGTGCGGTTGTTTCTGACTCTGGAGCTCCAGGCCCCCTCGACTGGCACACTCCAATTTCCCTTGGACTCCCCTGCTCTTCTCTGCACGCTGTCTGTTTTTATAGAACAATTTTATAGAACAACGGAGTTCTATAGATCCAGCACCCAGGAAACCAGTGGGCTGGTATGCCAAGTGCTGCCTGCTTTCTCATCAGGTCCCCATGTTTTTGACTTTTCTGTTACAATGTTGCGTACCCATAAGGCACAGCAACACCAATTTACATAAAAACTTAGGTGTTTCTGCGCTGTACTACCCACAACTTTGGCTGGGGAGGCTCCAAGACTAAATTTATAGAATCATAGAATCGGAAGAGAGCACGGGGTCATCCAGTCCTAACCCCCTACCATGCAGGGACACACATCAGAGCTCTCCCAACAGATGGCCATCCAGCCATCCAAAGAAGGAGACTCCACGGCAGCGTATTCTACTGCCAAACAGCTCTGACCATCAGGAAGTTCATCCTGAAATTTAAATGGAATCTCTTTTCCTGTAGCTTGAATCCATTGCTCCATCTCCTAGTTTCTGGAGCAGTGGAAAAGAAGCCTTCGTTGTGACATCTTTCAAATATTTAAATATGGCTATCATGTCCCCTCTGAATCTTCTCTTCTGCAGGCTAAACATACCTAGCTTCCTAAGACTATCATGTCCCCTCTTAACCTTCTCTTCTGCAGTTTAAACATATCCAGCTCCCTAAGACACTCCTCATAAGGCATGGCCCTTCATCATTTTGGTTGCCCTCCTCTGGACACATTCCAGCTTGTCAATATTCTCCTTGAAATGAGGTGCCCAGAACTGGACACAGGATTCCAGATGTGGTCTGACCAAAGCAGAATAGAGTGGTACTCTTACTTTTCTCAATATAGACACCATACTCCTATTGATGCAACTAAGAATCACATTGACTTTCTTGGTTGCCACATCACACTGCTGACTCATGTTCAGCTTGTGTTCTACTAAGACTCCTAGATCCTTTTTACATGTTGTCCAGCCAGGTGCATCCTATATTTGTGTATTTTATTATTTCTTCCTAATTGTAGTACCCTACATTTCTCCTTGTTAAAGTTCAATTTGTTAGTTTTGACGTAGCTCTCTAATCTGTCAAGGTCATTTTGAATTTTGATCTTGTCCTTTGGGCAGTGGCAGAGCTTGGATTGTGTGGAGGGGGGTGGGAGGGGGTTGTGGCTGTGGAGTGGGGGGCGTGACTGCAGTGCATGGGGCGTGGTCAGGGCATATGGGAGCTTGGCTACGGGCTGGGACACCCTCAAAACATTGCCACCTGAGGCGAATTGCCCTCCCTCACCCCCATGTCCCTATACACCTGCCTCTGGGGTATTAACAACCCCTCCCAATTTAGTATTATTTACAAATTTGGTGAGCATGCCCTCTATTCCTTCAGCCAAGTCATTGATAAAGATGTTGAATAGCACAGGGCCCAGGACAGAACCCTGTGACACCCCACTAATCACTTCTGTACAGGGGAGAGTATGGAAGGCGAGCTGTGTCTGAGAAGACATCCTTGACTGGGTGTTTTTACAGGCTTGTGAGAGTGTGTTTGTCTGTCTGTGTACTCTCCCTGAGCACAAGGTCTAACTGACTGACTGACTGACTGACTGACTTGCTAGGGGGAGGAACTAGTAGCTGTTAGCTCGTTATAACTGCTCTCAGCAGCAACTGCCTTTGGCGCACACAGTTTAGCTATACAAGTTTAGGAAGAGTGCATTTTTTCTTCAGTTTGGCTGTACAAGTTTAGCAAGAGTTCATTGCTTCTTCGATTGAAGCCCTCCTTAGACACTCTACCTGACCACAATGTCCAGGCAGATAGGGCAGCTTGGGGGAGTATCTAGAACCGCTATAGAATTGAAGCCTCAATTTTGAAAGTTTGACAATTAGAACTTGGCAAACAGGGGTGTTGACATGGCTTTTTAGCAGGGGAGTTTGAACAGGAAACCCAGTTTTACTTTTTAAAACTTGACAGTCTAGATTATCAAGTATGAATGATGAGGGAGCTGCTGCAGTCCCGTGCAACAGCTGTGGCATGTTTCTTTTATTGCCGCAAGATGTCATCGGATACACCTGCAGCAAGTGCAAGCTGGTTGCCCTCTTAAAGGAGAAAGTTTGCCAGCTGGAGGCCTGTGTTTCTAATCTTTGGATTATTAGGAAGGATGAGGAGTTCTTGGATAGGGCTGAGAGGACCTTCTTGAAGATGGAATACACAGAAGAGCTAGCAGACGAGGAAGTCAGTTCACAAAACCAGGAGACAGACACTTGGAGGAATGTGACACGTAGGAGTAGAAGGGCCAGGAACCAAACTGAGAGTTTTGAGCTGCAGCTTCGAGCAGCTCTATCTATAGCATTCCCTTCATCTGTCAAGCTTGTAACTCTATCATAAAAATAGATAAGATTGGTCTGGCATGACTTGTTTTTGTGAAAACCATGCTGATCACAGCATTCCTCTTTAAGTGCTTACCGAGTACCTGTTTAATGATCTGCTCTAGAATCTTTCAGGATATTGACATCAGGCTGACTGAGCAATAATTGTTTGGGTTCTTTGTTTCACCTTTTTGAAGATGAGGACAGCATTTGCCCTCCTCCGGTCCTGTGCCTTCAGTATCTCACTTTTAAGAAATCTCATTCATCATGAATTCCCTTCTCTTTCAGTATTCTTGACCATGGAATTTCAGCCAGTAATTACCTAAGTTTACAGAAACCAGCTTTCTTAAAGTGTAGCATACGTGTCTGGCTACACTTGGCTTCTTCTTCCCACTGAATAACAAATTCCACTAGAGCATGGTCACTCCCACCTAAGGATCCCACCACTTCCACCTCATTAGCAAGGTCATCTCTGTTGCTTAGGGTCACGTCTAAAATAGCTAATCCCCTTGTTGCCTCTTCGACCTTCTGGACAATGAAATTGTTTGCAAGGCAAGTGAGGAATTTGTTGGACCTTTTGCTCTTGGCAGAGTTTGACTGCCAGCATATATCAGGATGGTTGAAATCCCCCATTACTACTGCATCTCTCCTTTTTGAATGTGTGGTCATCTGCTTCAGGAAGGCATCATCCTCAGGCTGACCTAGGGGTCTGCAATAGAACTCCACAGTGATGTCCCTATTGTTTCTTGATCCCTTACTTCTTACCCACTGGAAAACTGTGCAAGAGTTACAAGAAAAAGCCACCTCCTGACAGGAGCGTGGATTTAAATCATGGATCTCTTCACAGGTGTAAACATCCTTGACATATAAAGCTATTCCTCCTCCTTTCTTGTTTGGCCTATTTTTCTAAAATAGGTTATACCCCCCAGTTACTATATTCCAATCATGAGACTCATCCCACCAGTTTTCAGTGATATGTATTATATCATATTTATTTTGTTGTGTTAAGAGTTCTAGTTCATCTTATTTCCCATGCTCTGTGCATTAGTGTGGAGACATTTAAGACCACGTGCCCTTCCCATAACACCTTTACTAAAGTTGCTTTTTCTCCCAGTGTTGGTCTCTAGTACTGCTTGGCCTGCTCTTTCTATAACATTTTGACTGTTCTCCTGAACACTTGCTGAATTCGTACCCTGAATAATACTGTCTCTCTCCCTACCAGAACTCAGTTCAAAGTCCTCCTGATCAGATTTGTGAGATTCTTAGCAAAAACAGTCCTGCCAAGGTGAGGTGCATCCCATCTTTTGCCAAAAGACCATCTTTGTGAAAATGTAGAGCATAGTCCAGGAAGCCAAATCGTTCCCAGCGGCACCATCTGCAAATTCTTGTCTCCCTTTGTGGGCTGTGTCCTTCAACAGGGAGGAGAGATGAAATTACAACCTGTGCACCAAGGTCCTTCAGCTTCCTATCCATAATCTCATAATCCTTTGTGATATCCTGAAACTGCCTTACAGTGTCATTGGTTCCCATGTGAACCAAAAGGAAGAGGCAATGGTCAGTGGGCTTGACCACTCCATTACATCGCAGATGTTTGCTCCAGAGAGTGATTCATCTTGTCAGGCCTGCAAATTGTTGCTTCTGTTCCTCTCAGCAAGGAGTCCCCAACTACAACTCATTTGCTCTGAAGCTTGGCAGGGATTACTTGATGTGCACATTCTTCCAGGATCCCCTGAACATTCTCTTCAGGCTGACACTGTTGCTCTTGTTGCTGTTCCATTTAATCTCTCCCCAAGGTCCCTCCTTACTCTGTAGGAATCCCCTTCTTGATTCGATCCCAAGGCAGCTGACCCAGATCATCAAGAAACTGTAAGCCCAATTAGCTTGAAGCCAAGGACAGCCAGCTGCTAGCGGAAGCTGCCTCGACACACAAGGAGATCCTGCAAGGTTAAAGACTGCTAATCCACTCTGAGAAGACATCCTAAAAACCCCAAATGTCAGGGACTATTGTTTCAACCTCTAACCTGCAAAGCACCTGAATTATTTTGGATCCTGTGTGAGGGGAAAGTTTCATCACCTCTCTGATGCACAAAAGGATTGTTGAAAACCTGGATTATTTCAGACACTTGCGGGGTGGTGGTAAAGGAATCCCTTCTCTGCTTGATGCACTGGACTCTGATGCAGCTTATACATGAAGCCACTTGTGTAATGCCATGATTTGTCTGTTAAATACTTTCTGTTTTGCTGCCACTCCAGTTCCTCAAGTGTTGCTTAGTAATTATTGTTGTATCTGTGTGATATGTTCCTTTTATTGATTTCTGCTCTAATTGTTGGAGCACCTTATGTTTTATGTTGTATAGTGGATATTCTTTTTCTTTCTCTTTCACTCCCTCCCCACACCTTTCTCTCTGTTTGCTCACACCTTTAATTGGATCCCCCAATACCAAATTACCCCTTTCAGAACTGATAGAAGTATGACAGTCTCTCATCCTCGCCCTGTGTGTTTTAACCCTGATCTCCCCATGTCACTCAATCTGACAATGAGTATACAATTCCATCCTGGAAAAAAGAACTCTGTGGCTTTGTCACAGGAGTTCCACTTTTTTTTTGGGGGGGGGGCAATTGTTTTAGGGTAATACCCTTTTCCTTTATCTCTACCCTGGGCAGTCTTAAATGGTAAGTTAATTTTTCAGATAGTACAGTAGACCAAACTGTATCTGGCCTACCTCTTAAAGAGCGACCTTCCACAGTTTTCTAAAATATTGCAATTTCCATCTGGGCAGCTCCTAGTAATACAGATATAAGATTTATATGCAAAAACTTGTCTCTGTCACCATCAAATAGGGAAAAGAGTGGTAGTGTATCTCTTAACTGGTCTTAACTGGTTTGTTTAGACATTAAACTCAACTACTCTATTATTTCCTTCCAAAATTTTAAATCTAAGGACATTTTAACTACATATGTTCCAGTGAACTGGTGTCTCTGCACCCTGTCCAGCGGATTTTTGAAATAGCTCTCTTAATTTCATGAAGTTTAGTGTGACATATATGCACCTAAGAACTACTTTAAATATGTATTTGTTTACTGCTGCTGAAACAGACATAAATGGGAGAAAGGACCAAATTCTCTCCTGTTGTTCTTCTGTGATTACTCCCACTAAATTAGATTCCCACACTAGTTTTGACCCTATTTGTTTGTCAAAGTATGGTTCTATTCCTGTTTTTAAGATTTCTGATATTTGCTCAGTTGTTTTATTGGTTTCTGATACACATTGAGTCTCAAATATTCTTAATGCCCTTGGAAATTCCAGAGCTCTAGGTAAGTAAGATGCAAATGAGAACACTTGCAGCAATTGTAAACACAAAACATTCTTATTCTATAAACTTATTTGTAGTTGCTCTGCTGTTGCAGATTTTCCTTGGATAAACAGATCTCTGATTCTGTATATACCTCACAATTTCTCCAAGAGGTAAACTGGGCAAATTTATCATGATTTTTGAACCTTGGCTGCTGCGGAAAAATCTAGGAGGAGATACAGCTAGAGGAAATATTTTGGAATGCCAAATACTTAGCATTTCCACTGTATATGGATTATTTATTTTTGTAAGCCTTTTCCATACACTCAGAAAAAAAATATTGCTGAGCCTGTTGATACATTGCTTTCTTCTTCCCTTTTCATGATGTCCCAGCACCATCCCAGCAGTGCCATTGCTGGGATGGTAGTGGGACCCGAACTCTCCCCTCTGCACAGAGCTGGCTGCCAGCAGATGGGTAGTGTTTGGGACATGCTCCTTTCTATCACAGTGCAGCTGGGCTCTTCCTGTGCTGCACTGAAGAAGGAACTGCTTCATAGCACTTCCGCCCTTCCTGCATGGCGTATATACCCGGCGTTGCGCAGGATTTTATTTTCTTGTAGGTAAAACTTGTTGGAAAGATTTGAGATCCTGTGTCTCTAATTCCCCAAACTGTCTTGTCCAGTATCTGTAACTTTTCCCCAAGTTCCCCAATCCAATCTGTATTCAGAGTTATTAACATACAGAAGTTGGATTCCTGAGGGGATACACTGCCCTTCCTTGCTGCTAGGCCTCTTTTCCATTGGTTACTATGGACAAGACTATTCAAGACAGTTGACTAAGGCCCAAGAGCTCTCTGTGGCTGAGAATTCTAAAGGCCCCTCCCTAAACTGCAAACCCCAGGATTCCATAGGCAGCCAATCATATGAGGTCTTCGCCTGACACAGACAAACAGACAAACTTTGACTTTTATATATTAGATTTTGGGACCGTTTTAGAAAGACCTTTTAGGCGGAAAGGGCTTGTATGAAAGAAAAGTATTTGGAGTCTTTCTGGAGGTAGGAGTGCCCCTCTTCAGTCACTGTCTGGAATCTGCAGAATCTGACACATAGGAGTCAAGTTTCCAGGAGTTTATAGCTCCAGATAATGGTGGTCTCTTTGAATTTAAGGAGCTAGGGACTGAAACAGTTGAGGGACCTTCTCAGCAAGACTTAGCAGATGCCAAGGATACCTCTGCATCCTTTTGAAGTTCACTGAAGAGATAAGGAAAGATTTCAAAGGTAACAGCATCCATTAAGTAGTAAACACTGATTCAATAAGCACCTAGTGTCCAGAGGCAGCTACCTAGATATCTCCTCGCAGCTCCCTGGGGTCTTTGTTGCTTGAACCTGCTCTATCTCTATGACTAGAAGTGCTCTTGGCATTTGTGTGAGTTTGATCTTTGGACTGGCTGGACTGGCTACATTTAATGAGAGGATTGGACTCGATGGTCCCTGTGGTCTCTTCCAACTCTATGATTCTATGGTGTCTTTCCCCTCTTCAGCTTTGTTTGTTTGGATTACTGGTTTAGTGTAATGACTTTCACATTGGCTAAAGACCTTGATCTTGTTCCCCTCTTCATCTTGCTGGATTATCTGTGAATGACTAGATTGACTAACCCACAGTTTTTTGCCTTATACTCACTTGTCTTTTGCATCCCTTGCTGGTTGTAGCACAGGACAGATTGCAAGCAACTTCCACTGGGCTTATGGAGGCATTGCTTCAATGGATCCTGGTTGAGGAAGTAAATTAGCTTACCACTGCTGTGGCTGACTTACAGGTACAATTCAACCACCAGCAGGCACTACCTGCACCACAGGATTTTGCATGCCAGGGCCAGAGGCAAGGGAGTGGAAGGAGAGAGCTCAAGAGGGGAGAAGGAAGGCACAAGTGTGCCTCCCCCTCATTTCCTTGTCTTTCTCCAGGTGCTTGCCTTCTTTCTCTGCACCTGGCAAAACGCAAGGTATTACCCTGAAAATCTGGGAGTCCCAGAGGGACACCTCGATGTGCTCCAAGTGATGGCGAAAGTAGGCTCAACGGACCACAAGCAATAGCAATGCAAGAGGCAGGGTAACCTAGCGAGATCTTTTACCCAGTTTTTGCAGGGTCAGGCCCAGTCAGAAATCACACAAAAAGGTCCAGTGAATGACTTTATTAAACAGTAGTAGCACTCATCAACACAAACACTCACACACACATCCAAGGGCTAAAAAGAAATAAAGAGTGGAAATAAGATAGAGGGATTGTTGAAGGATTCGTAGTTTGGGTGATACTGCACATTTCCTGAAGTCCTTGGTCTGGGAAGCAGCGAAAGAAAAGGAACTCAACGAAGAGATGCTGAGAAGATCATGTGGCTATCGGGAGGGGGGACTGGTCAGTTGGTATGACCGGGAGGTATCCAAAGAACTAGTCAAAAACGGGGACTATTTGTAGGAAAAATTTACCTTGAGGGCAAATCCTCTCCCGGGGAGAACAAAGGGGACAGCAATGGAAAACAACTTCACACTGGCACCTTCTTTGATATTGGAAGATAACAAGATGTTACCCAGGATCTTCCGCCGCTTTGGGTTGCAGTGTGAGTTTATGTAGATAGATTTTTCCTGATAAGATTTTATTGCTTCCAGTGCCCAACTTTGTGGGAAAACTCTTAATCCCTTCAAGTTGGCTCCTTAAAGGCTGATGATCTTTTGTCCACCGTGGGTTGACACAGCTTGAGGTCTCCTGTGGCTACGTGACTGGGGAGTTTACTGGCCTGACCTGGGTCTTTTGATTGTACGACCGTTGTTGCCTACGTGCTCATCCAGGTGACCTTTCTGATGGGTTAGATTAATTTTATATCAAAGTTGTAGACCCCGGGACAGGGTTTACCAAGGAGGCAACACAGGGAATGGGAAAAGGAGAAGGAGGAGGAGGTATGCACGCACCGCACAAATAATGAAATTTGCAAAAGTCAAACCTGTGAATGTGGAGGAAAGACTGTACATAAGCTAAGTGGGGGCTTGTGAAAGAAAAAAAATAATAATTAAAATAAGTGGAGGATTGTGAAAGAAAAAACGTAATCTGCTAATGCATTTTGGAAGAAGCCTTCAGGTAATTTCTAAAAGGTTCAGCATTGTTTTGTTTGCTTATGCAGGGCTTACCAGACCTGGTTGTTTCATTGTGCATTTTTGAATAAAATTTTGAATAAAAAGTTGCTGTAACATTTTGAATTGCCCCTCTTTTTGTACTGTAAAAACCGTATTCCTATTTTTTCCATGTTATTTCTGCCTCTGGTACCAAATATTCTGTTAAAAATATTCTGTTAATGCCTGGGTATACATTTATTTTATTAACTATGGTGTACCTTTATTCCATGTTAGTGTTCACAGAATTCTCTCCTCCTGTGACAAAACTATGTCCATTATCCATAGCTAGAGTGAACAATTAATAGATACTCAAATGTTACTGCCTGTTTAAGAAAGTTGAACAGATAACTGAGAAAAGAGAGGGAAAAGACAGATCTCAGAGCAGTTTGGTTTGTTCTGAGATCTTGAATCTTTCTGGATGGCATAACAGTAGTTATTGTCATACAGGTCTGGTCATGATTAGCCATGACTGTTCATGGTCATAGTTGTAACACTATTTGCTGCCTTCCTGTTACAGATAGATTTCTATAATACATTTTGTACATTAGGTCCAGTTTAAAGAAGTGAGACAAGGAGGAGCCTAGACATAATTTGTTGTTGATGATGATGTTATTGTTTTGTGATATCAAGTCAGCTTTTACTTAATAGTGACCCTATGAATGATTGATTGGTTATTAGCAGTTCACCTCAGGTCTTACAAACTCAGGCGTGTGGTTTTCTTGATTGAGTGTGCAGTGTGGTCTTTTTGTTTCCTCTGCTGCCTTCAACTTTACTGAGCATCATCATCCTTTTGAATGAGTCATATTATATTGTGGTTTGTCCAAAGTACGATAGCTTCAGTTTAGTCACTTTAGCTTCTAGTGAGAGTTCAGGCTTCATTTACTCTCAGACCTATTTATTTGTCTTTTTGGCAGTCGGTTATCTGTAGAACTCTCCTCCAGCACCCCATTTTGAATAAGTTGATTTTTTTCCCCTGTCAGCTTTCTTTACTGTCCAGATTTTACCTCCATACATAGAAATTGGAAATACTATGGCATATTTGAATCTGACTTTGTTATTTAATAATATATCTTTATACCTGCAGATTAGATATAAATGGGGCAGGGGAAATATTCCATAAAACTAATTTTTAAGGTATTTGAGTTTTTCTACAGATGTATTATTTTCATTTGTCCATTCTATTTTCAAGCAAAGTTTAATGTGAGGTTGTGTCTGTAATGCTGATGAATTTTCCTGACACATGACAAAACATTAATGAAAATTTTATATGCCTTGATGTATGATCACCACTAGGTGTCCTCCCTGTAATTGTTCTGAATAGCAAAACATGGTAGCAAGCATAATTCTATACACCAGTGGTTCTCAACCTGGGATCTTCCAGATGTTTCAGACTCTGGACTCCCAGAAATCTCACCCAGAATAGCTAACAGTCAGAAATTCTGGGAACTGAAGTCCAAAGCAGCTGAAGGACTGAAGGTTGAGAACCACTGCTGTACAGAATACCAGTTCAGGAACTTAAAGCCTAATAGTTCAATTCAATAGAAATGAGGATGGTTTTAAACCTTCATTATTATGTTTTATCAATAGCACCTTCTTGAATCAAAGGAAACAAAATAGTGCTTTTTCCCTCAACTCATAACAGCAGATTGTGTTCACTATAATAACAGTATCACAAAGATAGACAGACAGACAGACAGACAGATGCATGCATGCATGCATGCATGCCATGGTACAGTATTTGCACCGGGAATAACAAAGAGCACTGTTGGAAATAGAAATAGCCTTTTGCAGGCACTATTAGGGTCCCCATTCCAGTTCCCGCCTAGCATTGTCTTCACACCTTTGGCTTTATTCAACAGATAGAGCAGTGCTTTTCTCTCAAAAAATTAAGCATCTTCTGCTTAATACTTTCTGAGAGTATACCCCAAATATTTTTTAAAAACGAACCTTAATGTTTGTGCACCACCACAAAACCTGATATTCTGAACTAAGGATATAAACCTTTGCTTATTTTATTCTTGCATGCAAGAATGAATAATTTAAAAAGCAATTCTCTATATGAGATAAGAGTTTTTACACATTTTGCAATGATTTTTTACACTTTAGAATTGTGTTGTGAAAACTTTCTGTGCAGTTGGTGAGGGTGGGGGCAGAACTGCTTTGGCTGAAGCAGGCCATAACTGTAGCTTCCTATCCTCCTAAACTGCTGTTTGGATGCAGGTTGGGAAGGAGAGCTTGAGATAGTTGGGAATTCTGGCCATTGGGAGATCTCCCTTGAAATCATGGGCCCAGGTCTCCCAATTACCTGATTTCTTGTAGGATCCCTGCTGACCACAAGCACAGCCCACCCTGAATTGGTGTGTCTTGGTTTGATTCCTCAGGCTCATGCTTTTTTGCCCATATTACAGTAGCATTTTTTTAAAAAATGTCCTTATGGCTTCCCTTTGTCACATATCAGTACTGAATATCAGCTGGGACCATTCAGGGTTGCATACTTTTGGGGTTTTTTACCCACCAGCCTACATTGCCAGGAGAACGTGAGGCATCTGAAATTGGTTGAGGGAAGTGTTACCCTGAAAATCTGGGGGTCCCAGAGGGACACCTTGATATGCTCCAAGTGATGGGGAAAGAAAGCTCAACGGACCACAAGCAATAGCAATGCAAGAGGCAGGGTAACTTAGCGAGATCTTTTACCCGGTTTTTACAGGGTCAGGCCCAGTCAGAAATCACACAAAAAGGTCCAATGAATGACTTTATTAAACAGTAGTAGCACTCATCAACACAAACACTCACACATGCACATCCAAGTGCTAAAGAGAAATAAAGAGTGGAAATAAGATAGAGGGATTGTTGAAGGATTCGTAGTTTGGGTGACACTGCACCGTTTCCTGAAGTCTTTGGTCCAGAAAGCAGTGAAAGAAAAGGAACTCAGCGAAGAGACGCTGATGGGATCACGCGGCTGTCGGGAGGGGGGACTGGTCAGTTGGTATGACCGGGAAGTATCCAAAGAACTAGTCAAAAACGGGGACTATTTGTAGGAAAAATTTACCTTGAGGGCAAATCCTCTCCCGGGGAGAACAAAGGGGAAAGCAACGGAAAACAACTTCACACTGGCACCTTCTTTGATATTGGAAGATAACAAGGTGTTACCCACATATCAGAATCTTCTGCCGCTTTGGGTTGCAGTGTGAGTTTATGTAGATGGATCTTGCCTGATAAGATTTTATTGCTTCCAGTGCCCAACTTTGTGGGAAAACTCTTAATCCCTTCAAGTTGGCTCCTTAAAGGCTGATGACCTTTTGTCCACTGTGGGTTGGGACAGCTTGAGGTTTCCTATGGCTACCTGACTGGGGAGTTTACTGACGATTGTATGACCATTGTTGCCTATGTGCTCATCCAGGTGACCTCTCTGGTGGGTTAGATTAATTTTATATCAAAGTTGTAGACCCCAGGACAGGATTTACCAAGGGGGCAACAGAAGGCCCATTGGGATTAGGAAGATGGTTCAGAGGGCTACCCTGAAGGCTTGGGCAACTGCAGTAGTGGCCTGATCTTGGTTTATCTCTCTGGATTCTCCTTGGATTAGCTATAGTGCTACTGTAATATAAACTGCTGCCACATTTACACCCCATAGTTTGCAGTGGCCTACTTTGCCAAGAACTGTCCATAGTTGCTAGTTTGGGGATCTTCCCATCCTTCCATAGTGCATGATTTTGGGATGACTTTGTAGTAAAACACACTGGAATAAAGTTGTGGCCAACAGTTTTATCCATTATCATGTTTTCCATTGGGAAAAAAAATCTTGATTTTTATCCATTCATTTGTCCATTCTCTTGGGAAAAAAAGCTCATTTGTTTAAAACTTTGTTTTGTGTGTACAGAAATACAGTGGCTGGTAGGATAGATCTTAGCTGAGTATATTTAATTAAGTAGCATCTCTACTCACCCTCCTTCACAACATTTTAATGGCCACCAGCTACTGCAAGCTATGGAGGTCTGTTCTCTTGTTGATCAGGGCACAACAGAATCTGTTTTCCATCTCCTTCCCACCATCTGTCTTCCAGAAGCAGGATCCCTGTCACAATTCCTCCTCACACCAGAGATCACTGCTGGGAGGATGATGGAAACACCAGTCTGCCAAGTAGTTTTTAGGAAAGAGTGGGAACATTTGATAAATTGTTTGAAAAAGAGAATGGGGAAGTATATTTGCATTAAGCATGGAAGGAATATAAGAATGACTAATAAAAGAAAATAGACATTTTATTTAAACAATGATTAAGTCAACAATTGTAGAATACTTACAAGAAAAAAATATTTCTTTTGAACTGTTTTTTCTATCTAAAACTAATAAGGTAAACTAATCATTAATTTAACATAATACATTATAACTCCTTTTCCTTTCTTCACTAAGATAAAGAGTTTTTAATTGGAGTTTATCTATTATTTATTATATTATGTACAACAGGGTTTGGTCTTTTAATATAATACAAATAAAAAAATAAAGAAAGAAAGAAACAAACACCAGTCTGCCACTCTCTGATCAACAGAACAGATTTCCATAGCCCACAACAGCTGATGGCTGTTAAGCTAGGATTGGAAAACTTTTATGATCATAGCAATAGCAGTAATTATGAACACATAGTAATTTGTGAATACAAATCAGTTGCAGATGTAGAACTTTTAAGTTACACCTTCATAACTGCAATAGTGGATTCCAGCTGCCATCATTTACATAGATTTTTTTTTCCAAAAAAGTCCCCCAGATTCAAAAAATTTGGCAAAGCTGACCATTTTTCCTGGGTTTGTCTCAGGGTGTTGAGATGTCCTTGATAAAGAAAGATGAGAAAATTAATGAGTATACTTTACATCGCTACTCTGAAGTTGCCTATTTCCCTGCCTCTTTACCTGCTAATTAGAGTAACTCTGTACGTTATATATCAGACATGTCTCTGGCAGCACAAAAATTAAATCTGGACAAAATGACATCTTATTTGCCTTTTAACTCTAAAATGAGGGTGAAGTCAAAGACATATAAAAAGATGACAATTACAGTAGGTCCCCCATAACCACCTGACCAGGATATATGATTTTCAATTACTCACGATGTGATGTAGTCTGAAAATACGTACTGAATTTAATAGTAATAACATAGAAATCAAAGTAATAAAACAAAATACAGTACAGAACATATAGTTGTTGTCGTTGTGCACTTTCAAGTTGATTCAGATTCATGGCAACTCTAAGGCTAACCCATTACAGGGTTTTCTGAGGCTGAGAGTATGTGACATGCCCAAGGTCATCCAGTGGGTTTCCATGGCCAAATGGGGAATTGGGCCATGTGGGTCATAGTCCAACCACTACACAACACTGGCTCAATGAATGCAATATTTCACGGAAATGTACCACAAAGCATTGAGGATGAATGAAGACATCAGCAGGGCTTCCCCTCAGGTAGAGTGCCACCAAGTCCTTTACTGTAAGTAGGGGTACTTTTACAGCTTTAGGAACAAGTTTGGACTGAAAACAAAACTGAGCAGAGAGGCTTTTTTGCCATTGAAGCAGCTGCTGTAACATTTCCAAAGCAGTTTAAGAAGGTGATTGAGAAGAAAGAATACAATCTAAAGTGGGGCTGTTCTGGAGAATAATGCCCACTAGAACCTACATTCGTAGAATTGCAAACGCAGCTCTAGGGCATAAAGCATGGAAGGAGAAAATAACTCTGGTCCTATGTGGCAATCCTGAAGGGCATATCATAAAGCCAGGCATAGTGAATAAATCCAATTACTCATGCGCTTTTAAAAACAAAAACAAGTTTATCTGTCTGTGTTTTGGCAGCACAATAAAAAGATGTGGATGACAGCCATCTTGTTTATTGAATGGTTTCACTAAGGCTTCATCCCAGAAGTAAAAAAACTATTTGCAGCAGGAAGGTTTGCAATTTGAAGTTCTGTTAATAATATACAAACCAACTGACCATCCTGAATCTGTTTGCTATGAAAATGAAAATGTCGGTGTTGTCTTCTTCCCAATACTCAGCCCCTTAAGCAGGGCATGATTTGTTTTGTTAAGGGTATGCACACTCACCTGGTGTTTTAACTGCATTCAATCAGCAGTTGAGGCAGACCCTGATGGGGACATAATGCAGTTCTGGAAATCCTTTACTACTGCTTTCCCCATAACTGTTGTGTGCTGGCTACTCTTTTACTCTCAAGAAAGCACTCTGGTTTTTCCAGCAGTGTTTAATGAGGTATATGAGGCATAGCACATAACAGTTGCTGAAGCTAAAATTCTACAATACACAATTGGTAATATAGAGATACACACTTTTATGCACACACAATTCCTATTAGTGGATTCTCAGGGCCCTTCTCTTTCCCAGACTCCCAGAAGTTCCCATGGGACCTTGTTTATTCCCATACTTTGATCTTGCCAGCCTCCGAAACTTTCTTAGGTTTCCTTATCAGCACCCAAGTTGTTTCCTAACACATCTCTGTTGTTTTCTCTGTCTTAGTCCCATCTAAACACTGACCAGACACATTGTGATCAGTATCTCTCAACCTACCCTCTTTGATCCCTCTCCACTAGGATGAGATGCAGTGACACTTTTCCTTTGGTATACAATACATTGTCACCCATGGTCCTAACATAGGTTCTGTTACTATTATAAAGTATCCTGAAACTCATACATAGTGAATCACTTGTCAATTGCTATCATGTGTAAGTAAACAGAGCCATGCCATATTTTTCTTACTAAAAGAGGGGCTCTGACATGTTGTGCATCTACACATTCCATTTCACTGTCAGGCAGGTGTTTCCATTTCACAGCGTATTGCAGTTTTCCTCTTTTTTCCTCTTGAGTCTAAAATTTCAGACATTTCAAAATGCTGGTCTTGTGCCACCATGATTGGTGGAGAAGGCAGTTCTTTTCTGGGTCTCAGGTTCCCAAAGTCTGTCACTCCTTTCAACAGGCTGAAATGGAACATGGGATGTATTTGTTTATAATTTTTTGGCAGTTCAAGCTCTGCTGTGACCTGATTGACAAGTGTTTTACTTTGAACTGTCCAACATATCTCAGCTTCTTCGATAGTTGGGGGTATTTCAAAAATCTGGTGGACAAATAGACTTTTCTCCCTGGATCTATTTCCAACCTTTGTCTATTTTTTTATCTTTATATTTTTAATAAGTAACTTTGGCATGTTCTGGTGCATCAGTGATCATGGGCCAGGTTGCTTTGATTTTGTTTGCCCATTATGATTTTGTATGCCCCATTATGGGGCCAGTTTGTGTTGTTATAAGCTTGGTGACCTGAGCCTGGAAGTGTCCCACAACTGAGAGGGGAGCTGGCTGAAATCCAAGAACTGGTCAGACATATCTTGGAGACGATGAAGATTGGGGGAGAAGAGAGACCAGCAGGAGAAGGAATGGCAGCAGTTCCTCAAGCAGTTCAAGCACTGCTGGCTTCAGGAGACATTGTGCCTTGAGCAGAGGAACAGGCCCTAGAAAAGGCTGTAGGAGCATCATCACAGAAAGCTCAACCAGCTCTAGTTCCCTAGGTACCAGGCAGGAGACAGCTCAAAGCTACCTGGAACAGGCAAGGGGAGTGTCTGCCATTTTTCCTGACCCAGATAGCCAGCTTCATGGCAGAGTGGGAGTGCAGTTTCCCTTCCAAAGAATCAAAGGTGAGATTTGTAGCAGCCCAGCTGGAGAAGCGGGCACGAGACTGACTGGTGGGCTTATATCATGCAGGGGCTCCAGAGCTGGGGAATTTCTGTCTGTTCATGAACAGACTGAGAGACAGGTTCATAGACATGCTATGAACCCATGCTAAAGCCAAGGTGTGCCTGATGACCCTAAAGTATGGTAGTTGCTTGGTGGCAGAATACGTGGAGGAGTTTCAACAAATGGCCCCCCAGGTACCTGGCTGGTCAGAAGCAACTAAGATCCAATATTTCCAAGAGGGTCTTAAGCCAGAAATTTTGGAATGGGCCAACTGGATGGCTGCTGTTAGTAGGGGAGGTGGGAATCTTGCACCAAGAGTCAAGAATGCTCAACAAAGGTACAGCCCCCGCCAGCCAAGCCCAAAGCAAAAGGAGCACCAACCAAATAGCACCCAGAGAGCTGAGTGGTGAGAGGGTGAAGAGGATGCACTTGGGCCTATGTCTGAACTGCAGGAAAGGGGAGGGCACCTAATGGCTGGCCGGCCTGACCTCACCAAAAGTGGAAAAGAGGATCAAGGGAAGCAGAAAACAAGATAAGAAGTCAAGGGTAATCGGTACAGGATCAGCCCTAAACATGGAATTGGAGAGCCTGCGTTCTGTAAACCTAGAGGGGGACAGTGAGGACTCACTGGAAAACAGTAACTCTGAGCCATCGAGAAATGAGTCAAACCTACCCTAAGTGCCAGAGGGCAGGTTGCAATCAACAGGTGTCCAGAGACTGTGGTGATTGGCAGTGCTGCTCCTTTCTTTGTACCTGTTAGTTTAAGACACTTGGGGGTAGAGACATGTATGGACTTTATGACTCGGGGTGTACCAGCTGTCTGATGAACCTAGCGATTTCCACAGGAATGGGGTTAATGGCTGGAGAATTGGGTCAGCCAATCAAGTTTGTGCAAATGGATGGCAGGGAGATGCAAGGAGGGCTAGTGAAGCATCAAAGTGACCTTGTATTTCTGAAAGTAGGAGCCCATTGGGAAAACATACAGTTTGTGCTAGCTCCTACCGCTCAATACCCAGTAGTGCTGGGGCTCAATTGGCTAAAGATTGACAACCCCCACATTCATTGGAGCAAATTTGGTTCCCAGAGAAGGGGTGCTGGAGACATGTATGGGACAGATGTCAAAAGAGAGAAAGACATGTCTTCAGGCAAGCAATTAGAGACAAAGGCGGAACAGAGATGAGGGGGGATGAATGATGTGGAAGTGGGGATTCTACCTATGGAATATGCAGTGGCTTCTGAGAGTGTTACCAGCTCCCTCCCCACCACAAAATATACTACACCACTGAATTGTAACAGGGGGCTACCCTACCAAAAAGTAAATTGTATGCTGTGTCACCTAGAGAGAAGGAAATGTTGAGAGACTTTATAGATAAACATTTAAAGAGAAGTTTTATCAGGCCAGCACAGTCAACATGGCAGCCTGGTGTTCTTTAGAGAAAAGAAGGATGGCTCATTGAGATTGGTCACGGACTTCAGGGAGTCAAATTCTGTGAGTACTTCCAACCAGTATCCTATCCCATTGATGAAAGACCTGCTGGCTCAGCCATAGGCAACATCTTCACAAAGCTGGATTTAAGAGATACATATTACAGAATACGTGTATGGGAAGGGGTGAATGGAAAACAGCATTTAATATCCCTCAAGAGTGTTGAATTTCTCATGATGCCTTTCAGATTAATGAGTTCGGCAAGTGTGTTCATGCAAAATATAAATGGAGTGTTGCATGAACATTTGTATAAAGGGGTCCTGATCTACTTAGATGATGTGCTGATCTACCATCAAACATATAAAGAACACATGGCACTAGTGCAGAAAGTGTTGACCAAATTGTGGGACAATGGACTGTATATTAAATTGTCTAAACATGAGTGTCACACCAAAAGATTAGATTATTTGGGATATTTTATATCTGATAAAGGTATAGAGATGGACCCAGCCAAAGTTAAGAACATGTTGGGCTGAGAACTGCCAAGGACATGCAGGCAATTGCAAAATTTCCTGGAGTTTGCCAATTTCTATAGGCAATTTATCCCCCACTTTGCTCAAGTTGCCTTGCCACTGACAGATTTACTGAAAACTAAAAAAGGGAAAGGGAAGAAGAAGATAGCAGGGACAGATAGGAGACAAGCCCGAACCTAGCACAAAACTCTGATGGACTGCAGAATGTCAACATGCCTTTGACGAACTGAAGCAGTTGGTCATTTCAAAGTCCATACTGAAACACCCGGATCCAAGCCAAACTTTTGTTGTACAAGTGGACATGAGTAGCACCGCTCTGGGGGCAGTGTTACTGCAAAAGAATAAAGAAAGGAAGGTAAGCTCTTGTGTCTGTCAAAAAATTTGATCAGTCAGTTTACCAATTTGGTAAACTGTTTACCAGTGTGGGAAAACGAGGCTGCAGCCATAAAAATGCGCTCAAAGCATGGAGGCTTTTGCTGAAGGGAGCTTCATGTCCCTTTGAGGTTTGGACAGATCACCGTAGCCTAGTGGCTCTGCAAATGCCAAGATGCCTTACAGCTAAACAGAAATGATGGGCAAAATTCAAGTTCATAATAAAACACCTGCCAGGAAAGAATTTTTTTTGTCGTTGGTTTACACTTTGTCTTGATTACCACAGCACGATTGTAGGAGACCCAAGCTAACAAACACTATATTTACTCCCCAGCAGCTGGGATTAGTGGTGACAGTGTGTAACCAAAGCAGTAAGCAGAAGGGAGGAGGACAAACTTCAGAGGGCCCTTCAATGGATTTTCGGGAAGTGTTGCAGCAAGACTATGAGAGAATTGAACACCAGTCAGAACTATGTGGAAAGCAGGGATTGTTGTATAAGAACAATAAATTGAAAAAGATGCGTGCCTAAGTGTTGCAGAGGTGTCATGATACTAAGCCAGCCTATCACTTCAAAACTGTAAAAGCCTTCCACTTAGTGCATAGGGAACACTGGGAAGATGTCAAAAACTATGTGAGAAGCTTCCCAGTGTGTGCACAGAGCAAATAGGTGGGTGGGAAACAAAAGCACTTTATTACAGCCACTATCAACCCCACACCATCCATGGGCTCACATTAGCATGGACTTCATAACTGACCTACCAGAGAGTAACCAAAGAACTGTGATCTAGGTGGTCACAGACATGTTTTCTAAACAGGCACATTTTGTGACAGGCAATACTCTGCCCATCTCAATGCAGCTGGCTAAAAAAACTGCATGGGATACCCCTAAATATCGTGACAGGCAGAGGCCCACAATTTACTTCACAGTATTGGAAAGCATTCTTGAGGTTGTTAGGGTGGAACAGGGACTGAGCACAGCACACCACCCAGAGACAGATGGACAGACAGAAAGTAAATCAAATTTTAGAACAATATTTGTGATGTTACATAAACTATTAACAAGACAACTAGGACATGTTGTTGCAATTTGCAGACAAGATCAGTGTGTGGGAACAAACAAGGTTCCATGGGAACCACTGGGAGTTTGGGAAAAGGGAAGATCCTGAGAATCCACCAATGGGAATTGTGTGCATGTAAAAGTGTGTATCCCTATATAACCAATTGTGTATACTAGAATGTTAGCTCCAGCCACTGTTATATACCTCATTAAACATTTTTGGAAAAACCTGAGTGTTTTCTTGAGAGTAAAAGCATAGCCAGCACATGACAATAACCTGCATAAAAGCTGGAATAGATGGATTGAAACCTGAAACTGTAAATACCTGGTGAAAAACTTGTGGAGTGAGGTTGTACTTGAGTTTCAGCCTATCCTGAGGATCAGTGAAGTTGGAAGAGTAATCCATACAGCAAGGTGATTAAATAGAGAAGGATTTTCTGACTTGGTCAGTGAAGAAATGGAAGAACTTATTGATGACTATGAAGAAGTGATATTCAGGAGGAATTTTTTAAGATGTCTTTAGAGGAAGAAGAAGAAATGGAAACAAAACCAGCCATATTGTCATGCCTTGGTCCCAGCACCCAGATGCTGACATAGACAGATACCCTTTCCAACAGCCACAGCATAGAGACAGGAATGGGACAACACCTACTGCAGCCCAGCATAAATAAGAAAGGAAGGGCCTGTCATGCCTCTGTCCCAGGACCCAGGCAGGACCCTTCCCAACAGCCACAATACAGAGACATGAGAGGGACAATACTTATGGTAGCCAGCGTTTGTGGAAAAGGTAAAGCCGAGGAGTCTCAACTCTAAGCGTATATAAAGAGGGACCCAAATGGGAGGAAGCTGTTGCAGTCAATCATTCCTATCAGTGAAAGAAACCCAGCTTATATTCAGATTCCTTGCTTATGCTCCCAGAAACCTTGACCTTTGTCCTGTGTCCAGACTTCACCTCTGGACTGTCACTCTGGATTTACTGTGAACTTGGACTACAAAATGGCAACTAATTCAAACTTTGCTCACAGCTGCTGATAAGTGGCTCTAATTAGACAACTGTAAGCCATGGCTGGTAGCTGGCACAAGAAAGGGCTCACAAGATGCTCAGAGCACTAATATAGGAAAAACTCAGTAATCAGGGAGCAGCTGAGGGAGGCTGCTGGCCAATAAATATCACAGACTTGGTGGTGAGAAGTCCATTGCTGACAATTGCCCTTTCGGTGGAGGCAACATGTTTGTCTTTTGATCCCAGATTCATGTTCCTGAAGGACCTTCAACTTCACTTAGTGTGTTGACTATGCTACTGGATACTCCCTTGAACTGACACCCTGGATTTATTGCTGATCTGGACTGCTGGAATGAGAACAGTAAATTGTCTGATTGATAAACCTCTGTTAAACCTTACTGTGGCTACTATTATAGACTCTGTTTAAGGATTGTGAACCTTGGCTGGCTTCCGAAACAGGATACATGTGGATATTAGAGAAATTTGCCAAGTGTTTCAAATTGCATTGACATTAAAGGACAAAATTATGAAATACAATCCTTGGAGGGAATACAGCATTGAAGTCACTTGTAGGATCACTGAAGGATTACAACCTCTGCAGCAATGCTTTAATGAGTTAAAAAAGGACACAGCAATGTCATATTAAATTTTTTTTCCAGAAAGTTTCGGCGAAATAACCATCAGAGGATTGCCAACTATCAACATTGTTTGCTCCTGAGGCCGAGCTCAAACTGTCAAATCATCCTGGCTCTATAGCAATAGCAATAGCAATAGCGTGTGTATTTCTATACTGCTTATCAGCTAAGTGTTCTCTAAGCAGTTTACAATGTGTTAGCTAATTGCCCCCAACAAGCTGGGTACTCATTTTACCGATCTGGTCTGCAGAAGGATGGAAGACTGAGTCAGCCTACAGTACCGGCATTTAACCACTGTACCACACAGCTCCTATAATCCAGGTTCAGTTTCTGATCCTCCTTCTGATGATGATCTACCTTCTGACTTAGTGTCAGTATCAAACACTACAGCACAGAGATGCTAGCATTAGACTACTATTGATCTTCTGCGTATGAAAGCATTTTCATTTTGGACCACATGTTAGCCCGAGTTCTGGGGTCCCTTGGGGGATACCTCACTGTGCTCCACGTGATGGGGAATGGAAACTAGCCAGAGCACGAGCAGTGGCAATGCGAGAGGTGGGGTAACCTAGCGGGGTCTTTTTACCCAGTTTTTACAGGGTCAGGCCAAGCCAAATACCAAACGAAAATGTCCAGTAAGTGATTTTATTGAGTAAGAGTCTTACGCACCAACGCAATCACATACACACACACCCAAGACCTATTAAGAAGCAAAAAGAGAGGAGACTGGATAAGGGAATATTAAAGAGGTGTAGCTGGGGTAATACTGCACCTTTTCCTGAAGTCTATGGTCTGGGAAAACATCGGAGGAGTGGGACTCAGCAAGGAGAGGGCTGAGGGGATTACTCAATGGGCAGAGCAATGGTCTGCTGGGGTGACGGGGAGCGATCCGAAGAAACACTAAAAAAACGGGACTATTTGTAGGGCAAAAAGTACCTGAAGGACTAATCCCCTCCCAGGGAGAATAATGGGTGTTGGAGCGAGAATGAAGCTCCATAATGGTAATTTCCTTTGCGTGATGAGATTACAAGGTGTTGCCAAAGTCTTTGGCTACCTTTGGTTGTGGTGTGACTTCGTGTAAATGGTCCTTGCTTGGTAGGATGTTTGCTCAACTTGGGGCAAACATGCTAATCCCCTCAAGTTGGCTTCTCGGGGCTGAGGACCCTTTGTTTATTGTGGGTTTATACCTCTTGAGGTCTCCTGGGGCTACATGACTGGGGATTTATTGGCCTGACCTGGTTTTCAATCATTCGACAGTGGCTGCATACATGCGCATCCGGGCAACCTCTCAGGCACACAGAATCATATTTAATATCAAATTGTAGACCCGGGATAGGGTTTTTCCATTGGAGTAACACACATGTTGTTAATTGTTATGTGTTTCACAGATGTGCCCTGGCTTTGGACTACAAACAATGGCTACAAAGCCTTCTTTCTTTAAGATAGTAAAGTTCTTTCAAATTCTGTCAAGTTTCAGTGCTTCCTCTCCAAGCTGCATACTTGTCTGGATACAAGTATCCATCTCATTTTAAAATGAGATGAATGGCATCATTCATCTCATTTTTAAAAAACAGTGTTTGGTATTATTTGCCTTTTTCACTTTAAATGGTAAGTCTCAGAAGGTATCACCCTTGGTTATGGGGGACCTACTCTACAAGCAATCTAATAAGACCAGCAATTTTTTAAAAAAAGATTCGGAGATGGAAGCCTGGTAAACTTTTTTTTAAAAAAACTAATAATAACAGGTACTAGCACCTCAACAAACCACAGTTCTAGGTGCTATCTGGGTGAAGTCCTGGTGGAAAACTGGTCACAAAAAGAATGTGTCAGTATTTGTGAAGAAAGAAGTAAACACCAGCCGTGGCTTGTAAATTGGCTGCACCTTTTTATGTTTACACATGTAGGTGCCAGGACTGACCCAAGGCATTTTGCTACCTGTGTGAGAGAAGAATATGGTCCCTGCCTCAGCTTCTCTCTAACATACGAATTATTTTCATTGATAGTTTTTAACTTCCTAAATTACATCATACATTTAGAACACATCTTTTATTGAAAATTGACATTTTGAATCATAAACATCCAAATGAAACTTTTAGACTCACAATCTGAGATAATGTTTCTAAGATACATTTCCTCTATTTCACTGCTATTTTTAAAAGGCATTATTATTTGTTGGGAAAGGAAAATGTCTGTGCTCTTTTGGGGAGGAAGAGATATTCAAGAGTTAGCGAATTGTGTATTTTATTTTGGTAAGGCATATACTTTTTGCCTATTAGTTATTTTCATAAAAATCTAAACTTATAAAATCTGATCATAATTAATAAGTCTATTATTAATAATAATTATAACTTAATTATTAAGAATCATATTAAAAACTTAATAATTACCTAGCAATTAATCATTAGTAACTTATTTTATTCTATATTAAAAATTGGTAGTTCTTAAAATAATAATATTTTGTATAGTAAGTAGTTCTTTTAATGAAAGCAACAAAGTAAGTAAAACTATTTTCTGACTACTGTTCCTGCAATAGTAAAGAATAGCAAATCTAAAATTAACAGTAAAGAATAAAAGAAAAAGCTATCTTTCATTTTCAAATAACCTCAGTGCCTTCACCTTTCATAACTTTTTACTTCTAATAACTAATAATCATAAATCATTTTCATAAACCATAGATCATAAATCATTTTCAGCATCAGACACTTTCTTCTTCTTTTTACTTTATTCAATATTTCATTTCCCCCAAAAAACTAGAAGCATATATAAGTAATGATTAACCATTTACATAAGCCATAAATCATAAGTCATTTTCATCAACAGATGCATACTTACTCCTTTACTTCTCTGTTTTTCTTTTTCCCTAAAACAGAGACATGTATAAGTAATCCTAAGAGGCCTTTTACCAAGGCAAGCTTGCATAATCTATGTCTGTCATCCTTGTACATAAACATTAATCTTCAAGTCTGATCCAAATCTAACCACCAATAATTCCATCAATGAGTTGCTATTCCCCCTGTTTTTCCAGAGAAAATTTCTTGTAGGTTTATAGACCGCTTGTCATAAATTCTCCAAAACGATGTCAGGTCACCATAATTTAAGGCATCTGATTCCTAAATCACTTGCAGAATTTTGACATCCCTTCATTTTCCATCTTTCCAAAATCAGGTGTATGAGCTCTCTCCATTTCTTTCTATGTATTTATCTCACCTTGAAGCATTTCTGAGTCAGAGGGCATCTGTTGTAGCAATTGTATTGCGTCTTCTTTTTGCTCAGGTTGCCAGCCTATCATTTCAACCCTTGTTGTGATTTAAAATTCTCATCTTCATCAAGTCTGTCTTTTACTTCTTGTGATAGTTGTGGCAGCTTTTTTGAGAGTACTTCATATCTTTTCTCAGTAAATTAGCTTGTCTAAATTCAGGTATATCTTCAAAGTTTTCTAAGTCTTTTTTTAGTTTGAGTGTCACAATCCACAATTGTAGCCATGATAGTTCATGTTCAGTATTCCTTGTATTTCTTAAACAATAAGACTGTGTTCTCAAAATATTAGATAAGAGGAGATCTCCTTGTAAATTTTCCCATATAAATTAGAATAGTATTGTGCAGAAATCTAACTGGCCAAGTAATTTTAAATTTCCAACTTCGTGTTGTCCAGCATGATTGTCTTGTTAGTAAAAACAGAATCTTGTTTAGTGTTCAAGTCAGAGGAAGAAGCAAAGTCATTTGCTAGTCAAATAACACAGACACTCCAAGAACAAAAGTAAGCTGTCAGTTATTTAAAATTTCAAAAGAAAAGAAGAAAAATTGAGCTTATAAAAAAAAAGTTAAATCCCAAAGACAACAATAGTGACCAAAGCAGAAAGAAAATAAAGGACTGAATATATAAAGTTAAATCATACGTGGTTCTGACTCAATTCAAAAAGCAGTACTGTTGCTTTAAATAGTGTGCAAGAAGGCTTCAAACCAAACAGGCAAAGATTCAAACTGTTTTGAAGCCTGTATTGGTGACATTTTGCAGGTAGTATGCTGGTGATATTATGTAGCTTTCCAGGGATTGGGTGACTGTAGCAAGCTTAGTTGCAACCTCAAAAAAGTGGTCAGGTGGTCGATCTTTGATCTGAGGAATCTGATGCATAGTTGACTTGCAATATACAAATAAGTTCTTGTTTCCTTTTTTAAGCTCTTCTAAAAAAATGTATTTGCTGAAAACACTTCACCTCCTTTTTTTCTGTGAATCATCATCATGGAAACTTTTTGAGGGAAACTCACGTTAGCTAATTAGAAATGTCCTTTTGTGGGTCCCATGCAGTTTGAGCCTGCTCTATAAAACCTGCTTCTATTCTGCCTAGGAAGTTTGATCTATTCTGCCCAGGATTTTGTACATCAATTGACAAGCTTTTTATTGAACAGATATGTGCAAATATGGCCATCCTAATGTGTTTGGACTACAACTTCCATCACCCCCACCATTTGTGATGCTGGCAAAGAATTATAGCCCCTCTCTCCCCAAAAATACCAAGAGGCCCACAGTGGGCCACCCTTGGTATAGACTAACAGATTCAAAAAATTTAAAAGCTTAGAATATTTTTCTTGTTTGGAAAATCTGGAGCAGTTCCCTTAAGAGAAAGCCACTGATCCAGACACTCCTTGTACTCTTAGTGTGTCACAGTGCCCAACAGCTTTCTGGCCTTCTCATTTTTAATAGGACTAACTATCTTTTGGGGTAATAAAGGGTTATGTGGATTTAGTTCTTCCAAGTGTAGTCACCAGAGTAACTTAGAAAAGTGTATCAGGTTAACATGTATGATAAAGACATTGGCCCAAGACCTTGGGGAACCACAGTTAGACAGAATACTAGATGGGCATTGCTGAACTATCCTGTTTGATTAACAGGAAACATTTCAGTTTAATTTATTGTGTTCAGGGCTTTTCATTTTCACTAAAGCTCCAAGATGCTGGGCCTTTAAGTTGTGAAAGCCAGGCTCTTAAAAGACATATACTTCAAGCAGCATGGATATGATGTGATATTCTGTACTGTGATTAGCTCTGGCTTCAACACTACCTTGGACATTTTAGTCTGTCAGGAGCAGAGTGGTGAGTCTGAAGCCCAGATTGCTTTGTTCACTGGAGGAGACACCTGAACTCTACTCAACTGAAACAGCTACCATTGCTCATTGCAAAAACACAACCAGTAACTAAACCTATCTTTGATCTAATGACGAAGCTGCAGTCCTTCTCTGTTTAAAATAACTGGAGAATTGTTTACCTTGATGAAAAGGTCAAAGGTGTTTTTTTTTTAGGTTTCCTTACATGACATATGAAGACCCTTTTCTTGCATCCTGTTTGATAGCAGCAGTGTTACCCTGTGTACTGGGGTCCTGGGAGGGACACCAGAATGTACTCAACTAAAGGTGGGGAAAATTAGCTCAGAGCACTGCTCAGCGTTACGAGAGGCAGGGTAACGTAGCGAGATCTTGAACCCTATGTCTACGGGGTCGGGTCGAGTCAAGGAGCACACAGAAGTTGAAACAATAAATGGTGTTCTATTAAACACAAGCAAAACAGTGTATGTGACACATTCACACAAGATAACTAAAGAAATAAAGATTGGAGTGGTATAGAGGGATTTTTAGAGGGGTTGCTGGTTTGGGTGATACTTCACCTGTCCTGAAGCCTGGAAAAATAGACCACGAGGCTGGGGTGCGATGGAGCTCAGGACGTGGAGCTGAGGGGAGGCTTGCCAAGCAAAGCAGCAGCAAGGTGGGTGAAACTCGGGAGCGATCCGAGGAAGGTCTCGGAATCAAGGGTTTTTATAATGAGAATGTGACTGCAGGCTATGCTGTACTTGGGGGAAAACAATAGATTTGGAGTTGGAGACAAAGCCTCCGAAAGGTCAGAATCTGAATGATTGAGTTATCGTAGAGGTTCTCAATAGAGTAGCCAGTATGCAAACGCAGAGTACTTGGGTATTGTATAGTTCACCCATCAAGCTGCCATCGCGGGGCAGAGGCTCTTTTGTAGGTTGCGTGCATACCTAATTAGAGTACTTGCCTGGAGGTCTCCTAAAGCAGCGAGTCAGCTGTTTTCTGGCCTGCGTGTCTTAGGAATATTACGGCGATTAACGGCCGAGCTTGGTGGCGTGCTTGTCCTGTGGCCTCGCAAGCATGTGGAAGGGAATAGAGAAGTGAAGCCGAATTGTGATATCAAAAGGATATCTTTTAATATCCCCAAAGCTCGGACTAACCAGGGCAGTAACAGCAGTCCAAATTAAACCTTTGAGAAAAATTAAATACATGCCACTACCTCACATATTGACAAAACCGTTTGGGCCACAGGCAGATCCTGAGCTAAGATCTTCCTGTATTAATGCTTCTTAGTGTATGCTTAGCTGTCAGGTTTGTTTTATAACGAAAACAGCATGTATATTTTGTGCAGATTATGATTATCTTTATTTAACCCAATTTACCTGGATTGTAGACATTCCATCGGTTGCATGTATGGCCTAAAATCTAGCATGGATTCCAAACTTTCATTTTAAGAAAAACAAGTCTCTAGCCCTTATAGAAGTTGAGATATGGGGGGCGGGGGCGAATGTGTTGTCATTCTTCTGCCCAGTTTTTTTTTCCTTCAAAAAAACCAAGTTATCTGGAACTTTACAAGTAGTCACTAATTGAGGGGGAAGTAATGCTAGAATGTAATGTTAGAATTCATAACTGCAGATCAGGGCAAAGAAGAATATTCTCAAACATAGATCTTGGATTTCAGGAAAGCTAGTTTTAACGAGTTCAGGGAAATACTGAGTGGAATCCCATGGCTAAAGGAAAAGATGCTAAAGGAAAAAGGCAGGAATGTAATGAGGGAATGAAAGTCAGCAGAAATATCTGTGGTAAAAGACACCCTCTATTTGAAATGTTATTAGTGGAACTGCTGAAAAATGCAATGAGAGAAACCAAGATAGTGGATATAGATGTGTGACATATATCCTGATCTATATCAGAAACTCCTGGGCCAACCTCCACTTGCAAGGGGTTTAAGAAATTAGAGCTAATATTAGAAAATCACAAGAAAAATATCAGGAAAGGAAGAACGTTGTATAGTTATTGGAAAAAAAGCTTATAATGGCTACAGCCATTGTTGCTATTAACTGCCATCAAATCAGTTCCCACTTATGGTGACCCTATGGTTGGGAGACCTCCGCATTGCCCTCTCATCAACAGCCCTGCTCAGGTCCTGTAGACTTCGGGCTGTGGCTTCCTTGATTGGTCTGTTCATCTGTAATGCGGACTTCCTCTTTTCCTACTGCTTTCTGCTTTACCAAGCATTATTGTCTTTTCTCATGATATGTTCAAGTACAACAGTTTCAGTCTAGTCATCTTGGCTTCTAGGGAGAGTTCAGGCTAGATTTGCTGTAGAACCAGTTTATTTTTCTTTTTAGCAGTCCCAGGTATCTATAGAACAATACTCTACCACTAGATTACATTACTTTCTTCATATGTGCTCGCTTCACTTGCTGTCCAGCTTTCACAACTGTACATAAATTTGGAAATATGATGACATGGACCATCCTAACTTTACTATTCAATGACATATTGTTACATTTCACGATCTAAAATAGTCATCCCCCTCATTCCCTCCTCTACCTTCTGGACTATGAAATTGTCTGCCAGGGAAGTGAGAAATTTGTTGATACTCTTGGCTGAGTTTGTCTTTCAACAAATATCAGAGTAGTTGAAATCTCCCATTAGGACTAGTATCTCTCCTTCCTGAATGTTCTATTATCTGTTGCAGGAAGGCGTCATCCAAGTCCTCAGCCTGTGTTGGAGGTCTATAGAAGACCCCCATAGTGACATTGCCATTTCTCTCATGCTTAATTTTTACACAGATGCTCTCAACTTGGCTTTTGGGATTTAAATAATGGATCTCTCCACAGATGTAAATGTCCCTGATATATAGTACTCTTCTTCCTCCTTTTCTGCTTGGTCTATTCGTCTGAAATAGATTATACCCCTCCTTCTATTGCTTCATTGGACTCATGAGACTCATCCCACTAAGTTTCAGTGATGCCTATTATATCATATTTACTTTGCTGTGCTACAAGTTCAAGTTCATCCTGTTGATTTCCCATGCTCTGTGCATTAGTGTAGAGGCATTTGAAACCATGGGTCTCTCCCCCTAGCTGCTTATTTAAGTTTCTTTCCCTCCCACAATTGGGTCCCTGTACTGTGTGCTCTGTTCTCCCTATAAGATTTGGACTATTATATCCAGCACTTGATGAACTCCTGCTCTCAACTTATATGCTGTAATATTTCAAATTAGTGCATGTTAGAATCCTATATGACTGTTAGTTAAAACAACTCTTTTTTCATACTCTTCCATCTGCCTCCCATTTTCTGTATATGTAAATTAAATGCCTGGTTATTGTTATTGTGTGCCTTCAAGTGCTGAGTTATGGTGACTCTATCACTGGGTTTTCTTGGTAAGATTTCTTCAGAGGGGGTTTACCATTGTCTTCCTCTAGATGCTCTAGGTGATCAGCAGAACTAAAATATAGTAACCCTACTTTCACTCATGTCATCCTTCTTCTATCTTACAAAAAAGTTCTCTCTCCATGAGTTATAACAATAAATGCTTATGTAGGTAAGTTGTCTTTTGTTGATATTGTATCCATATGAGAGGTAACCAAAATTGTATCTAATGTATTTGTGTGAGAGGCAAATTTTTTTCTGCTGCTGGGGCATAAAGCCCAGTCCTAACTTTGCGACATTACTGTGGAATTTGGAAAGTTACTTTACATCATAGTTTCAAGCATCCCCCAGTAGTCAATCATTGCTAAAGTTGTAAGTCTGCTTTCTTGTTATTCAAAAGCAAGTAGTTATTTTGAGGCTACACACACACACACACACACACACACACACATTGTGATCATAAAAGTAGCAAAATATCAAAAAATGCAAAAAGAAGGAAGATATTCTTCATTGGACACAGTAAGCCAGAGAGATGCAGTGGCTCCTCCATTTTTGTGAGGGTTCAGGGTGCAGAACCCTTGCAAAAGTAGAAAAACCACGAATAACTCCCACTGCCATTCCCTTTCAGGACTTCTCCTTCTCCTTCCCATTCCCTTGCCTTTTGCCTCAGTGTACATTCTCTGTACTGGGAAAATGGCAAAGGAATGGAAAGGAGCACCAGAGATAGAGAAAGGAGGTGCCCATGAGCCTGCCCCATTTTTTTGCCTTTGCCTCAGTTTGCATTCTCTGTGCTGGGGCCAAGGGCAAGGAAATGGGAACGGGAGCACTGGAGGTGGAAAAGGAAGAGGTGTGCATGCACCTTCCCTTCCCTTTTGCCTCCATGCACTGGGCCAAAAGCGAGGGAATGAGAGGGGGAGCACCAGATGCAGAATAGGAAGGTGGGTGGGTATGCATCCTCCCACATTCCCTTGCCTTTTGCCTCGGCGCATGTTCTCCATGCTGGGGCAAAAGGCAATGGAATTAAAGGTGGCCACCAGAGACAGAGGAGGAAGTGCCTTTTCTTTCCTTTTGCCTTGGTGTGCTTACCTTCTTTGTCTGCGCCAGGCAAAACACAAATAAATACAAGGAAGAGGAGGAAGAGGAGGAGGAGGAGGATAGTAATAATAGTAATAATTTGTTACCTCCCTCCCTCCAAGGCTTGAGCTGGGTACAACATAAATCAAAATACAATTAAAAATACATCACATGTTAAAATACACAAAAACACATAAAACCATTTAAAATAAAAATATATCATAATTAAAATACCTCATAATTAAAATACCTCATAATTAAAAATCGACTTGGTAGGCCTGCCAGAAGAGGTAAGTTTTAGTATTTGTTTTTTAATTCAGACCAGCATATTTGCTGTCAAATCTCTTCTGGCAGTCATTCCACAGATTAGGGGCAGCCAAGGAGAAGGTCCTCTGGGTGACCGTTGCCAGTCTAGTCCTGGCTGATTTAAGTAAATGGCCCCCAGTGGACCTGAGCATACGGGGCGGATTGCATGGGGGGAGGCTATCCTGCGGGTTACTTGGACCCAAACCATGTAGGGCTTTAAAGGGAATAACGAACACTTTGTACTTTGTCCAGAAACTAATTGGAGTGGAGTGGAGTGATTTTAATATTGGTGCAATAGATTTGCTCCTTGCTGTACCTGTAATCAATCTGGCTTCCATATTTTTGACCAGCTGAAGTTTCCAAACTTGGTACAAAGGTAGCCCAATGTATAGCTCATTGCAGAAATCCAACCTTGAAATTACCAACCTGTGCACTACCACCTTTTGTTTGTCCAGTTCTAGGAAGGAGTACAGTTGGCATATCAGCCAAAGATGATAATAAGCTCTCCTGGCCGTTGCATCTAGCTGAGCTTTTGGAGGGTTGGATCCAGGAGCACTCCCAAGCTACAAACACAGTCTTTCAGGGGGAGTGTGACCTCTTCCAGAACTGGTTCACACACATCCAACTCCAGATTAGGAACCTTAATTCTGTCTTGTCCAGATTCAGTTTCAATTTGTTTTTCTTTGTCCAGCCTATTACCTCCTTCAAGCATTCATTCAGAGGATACACGCTATCCTTAGTGGAAGCTGTTTTTGAAGGCATGGAGAAATATATTTGGGTGTCATCTGCTTATTGATATCACCCTGCCCCATGCCTCTGGATGATCTCTCCCAATGATTTCATGTAGATGTTAAAAAAACATTGGAGATAGAATAGCACCCTGTGGTATGCCATATAACAGCCCCTTTTTGAGGAGCAGCTATCCCCAAGCACCACCATCTGGAACCTGCTTGACAGGTAAGAACAGAACCATTGCAACACAGTGCCTCCATTTCCCAACCCCTGCCCCCAGCATTCCAGAAGGTTGATGGTATCAAATGCTGCTGAGAGGTCTAAAAGCATCAACAGGGAGGCACTCCCCCTGTCAATACTAATACGAAGATCATCCACTAAGGTGACCATAGCGGTGTCAACTCCGTATCCTGTTCTGAAGGCAGTTTGAAATGGGTCAAGGAAGTATGTATCATCCAAGACCACCTGGGGTTGAAAGGCAACTGCCTTCTTGATCACCTTACCCAAAAAGGAAGATTAGATACTGGCCTATAATTTATTGAAGTGCAGGGGATACAGGGAGGGCTTTTTCAGGAGTGGTCTAACCACTGCCTCTTTTAAACAAGGTGGAAAGTTCCCCTCTTTGAGAGATGCATTAATAATATGCTGTATTTGTAGTCTATTTCCATCTCCCCCTTGGACAACCAGCCAAAATGGACAGGGGTCGAGAAAGCACATCATCTTCCTTACTTGCCCCAGTACTTGTCCACATTAGTAGTACTCACCAATTGAAACTTATCCCGTATAATCCAATGACGGAGGGAAAGCACACATTGAATAATCAAATTCGCAAAGGGCAAACTGTGAATGTAGGAGGAGAACTATATAAGATGAATAGTATGCTGTTTGATAACTCCAACTTGCAACTGGAGTGGCTAAACAAACCAAGGAGCTTGTTTCATGGTTTGTTTACTACATTGAGGTGACCTGGGCACAACTCCTACTTTGGTTTGTTTCTTTCCCAACAGACCTGAGGTGAAATCTACAAACATACAAATCAAACCGTGGATTCCCATCTCTGTTTTTTTTGGGGGGGGAGGGAGATAAATCAGAGTGGCACATTTAAACTAAATGACACATTTAAACTACAGAACAAAACTGTGCAATTTGTTTTGCCACTCATTTTGCAAGCAGGAGTGATCAAGCAGCATATAGCAACATGGTACTCATCCAGAGTGTGGTAGGGAATGTTTCCCTTAAGATAACAACCATAGTGCAGCTTAAAATCATAGAACAATAGAGCTGAAAGGGAACTAAAGGGCCAACCTAGTCCAACCCCCGACATACAGGAGTACACAATTACAGCACTCTGTAAAGATGCATATCCAACCTCTATTTGAAGACCTACAATGAAGGACAGGCGGTCTATTCCACTGCTGAACAGTTTTTGAAGTTGTTGAACAGTTGTAAAGAAGTTCTTCCTCATGTTTAGGTGGAATTTATTTTCTTGTAATGTGAATCCATTGGTTCATGCTTAGTCTCTGGAGCAACAGAAAACAACCTTGCACCATCTTCTATATGACATACTTTCAGATATTTAGTTAGTTATGCTTTATTGCAAAAGGAATTGATTACAAGTAACTGGTTATCTTTATGGAAGCTCTGTGTTACAGCTGAATGCAATTGTTCCTTAATGTTGAACTCTATGCAAAACCTTCTTTCACCAGAATGATGGTTTCTTTCATTTACGTTGCAATTCTACACCCAGGTGAGAGCCCCATTGAATTTTGCGGCCCATAATATCAGTAGACATTAACCAGCCAGTTCTTGTGAAACGAAAGCAAGGGATGCAAATGTTTTCGTCATTTTTGTTCCATTGAATACATAACAAGTGAGAAAATTTCCTGCTGGCAAAATCTAGTTTGTGGAGGGGTTTTGTTTTGTTTTATTTTATTTTTGAATGATCTAGAATTTAACAATCGTATCTTGCAGGTATAATTGACCAGCTAGCCTTTGTTTTCTGTGGACTTCTTAGTTTTTAATGCATGTTTTTAATGTTTACTTGACAGAAGTACTCCATTAAGTTTCAATTTCCTATCTTTAAATTATTCTGTTTTTCAAGATATTGTTTAGAAACTGAAGAATATTCCAGATAGCAGATAAAAATATAAAATTAGTTTCTATTACATGAAAGTTAACCTTCATGAAGAACATTCAGAGCAAGCCAGACATCATCAATATTTAACAGCTGTTGTTATGAAGAAATTTTATAAGGGAATGTGGGTTGCCTGTTCGCACGCAATGGCTTAAACAAGAGCCAGGGCACTGACAACTGCATGGAAAGATTGACAGTCTGTTCTCATTGCGTGACAGCAAAAACCCTGGTTACTCAGCACTATCCTTTCATACTGAAGGCGTGCTCTCCCCCTGGTGTTTCTGGGGGTGAGGAGGACGGGACTTAGCTGGAAGGAGGGGGAGGAAGCAAAGGGTGGAGCTTTCAAGTGAGTGGCTCTGTGCCCAGCACTTGTTCACATACAGGAAAAAGATATCTGTAAGCTCTAATATCATGCAAGCTCTCTCTCTCAAAAAAAAGAATAACCTACAAAAATGCTCAAAGGTGCTAGTTAGAAGATGGCACCTCTTCATGGGAAAGATAAAAATTCTAATTTGAGAGTGTATATCATTTTTAAAAGAAGCAGGAGGAAAGACTTGAAAGGGAAGAGGATTTTTTGATGATGGTGATGGAGGGAGTCATTGGAATGTAGTGTGATGTTGGCTGGGAATGGGAAAGGAGATGTGATAAACCAGCCAAGAGAGCCCTCATGAGTTTTTATTTGTTCTACATTAATACTTTAATTGGATGACTGTTTAATGGTCTTTTAACTTCTGTACTGCATATTGTTTTAGCTGTTTGGTTTATTGTGAGCTTCTGCAGGTCTCATACTGGAAGAAAAGAAGAAGGTAAATCAAATAAATGAAGATAGTATAGTGGTTAGAAAGTTGATCTGGGATTTGAGACATCCAGTTTGAGTCCACCGTTGGCCCATCAAGCTGTTTGGGTGATCTTGGCCAGGTCTCAGCCTGGTCTATGTTGCAGGATTATAATGATGATAAATTGGGAGTTGGGAGTGGGGGAGCCATGTATATCATGTTAAGCTCATCGGAGGAAAGGCAAAGCATAAATGTAAAAAAAAAGGGAGGGGTTAAACTAGTCAAAGAGATGGATACTGAAATCAAACAATTTTCATTTTTATTTATTTTACTCCATCTCTCCTTCTTCTCAGCCCAAGGATTTAGGGCACCTTACAGAATTTATAATGTCTATTTTTCTGCTTTGCTTGTGTTGGAAGATGCTATGTCTCTGAAGGCAAACCCTTTGTGCAAAATTAGGTCTTTGTATAGTTGGATCTGATTCTGGATCAGGAATGTCACCTAGAAGATTACAAACCAGTGGATTCAAGTCACAAGAAAAGAGGTTCCACCTAAAAGCCAGGATCCCTCTTGATTGTCACTGCTGGTTGGCAATGGAATGGACTGCTTCAGGAGGTGGTAGACCCTTCTTCTTTGAGATCTTGCAACAGAGGTTGGATGGGCACCTTTCAGGAGTGCCTTAGCTGTGCATTCCTGCATGGCAGAGGGTTGGGATATATGCCCCAAGCATCCTCTTCCAATTCTAAAATTCAGTGATTCTCTGCTTAAGTGTCACGCTGTGCCCCTGCAGCTTCAGACAGCTTAAACTTTAAAGGTGTCTTCAACTACATGGGAGAGAAACAACTTTTTATTGCTGGCATCGATATATCCCTCACTGATAGGTACCGTTGACCTTTATACAGTGGGGTTTGTGGGGTTGTGTTTGACACGCTACCAGTCATATCAAACTGAACTGCAAAATGTCCTGTGACCATTCATTTTTCTGATGTACGTGGAAAAATAGCTGTGATGATGTTTGTGATCCAGGTAGCTGATAGAAGGACTGACAGAAGGCCTAAGGTATGCCAACTGAACTATACTGTGGGGAACAAAAACACAGGCACTGATCCAAAAAAACTGCTGAGATGCTGCCATTCAAAGAAAATGAGGTTAAACATTTCCACTGGATTGTTTTAAATTTTGTCTTTTAATTGCTGTATTTTAAAAAATTGCCTTGGGTTGGAAATGATTTTGCCTCAAATGATTACATAAATCAGAAGATGAACACTTCAACAGTGCTGTCCCTAAGACTGCAACACTGAACTTTGCCATAGTCACATCAGAGTGTCATAGAATCCCTGCAACAGAATTAGTACAATTTACCTTTTAATCAAAACGTAACCATAGATACCAGGGACTGCAGAAAATCTACAGAATCAGAACACATGTATTTACATGGAGACATAAGATTTTGCTTAAGAGTTAACAATAATTAATATGCATTGAACAAATTGACTCAATATTGATAGCATCTTCATTGGTCAGACTGCCAAAATAACGTTTCTTTTCTTAAAATATTTTCTATTGTTGTTGTATTTTTTTTACATTCTAAAGAGAAATAGCTTGCACACTTTCCAGTGTCATTTTCATCAAATTTAAAACAGTAGCAAAGTTTTAAAAAAATAAGTTTTGAACTAACTATAAAGCCAAACAGATTAATAATATATAGCATTTGGATAAAACATGCCAAAATAATGTCCCATGTTTGGCATTGCTATTAATGTTAAGTATCTCTTAATTTATTCTTTGCATTAGCTGTTCAAGAGAAGCACTTGAGAAAGCTTGCAAATCATGGAACAAAAGAAGTTGGTGTACCAAAACAACCTGTCATCCCAGAAGGTGGATTCTTACTAGAGGTGGGTGATAAACAGCATTTCTTAAATTTAACCTCACAGATAAGTTTGCATTATCTCAACCTTGTAAGTACTTTTAATGATCCTTGTGGTGAAAAGGGGGTCTCAATCATGACTGGGTTTTGTCCAGACTTGCCTTTCTCTCCCCAATGCAGCAGAAATAGTAGCAGTGCTGCCACCAAATCTTTTCTTGGAGATCCAATCTCTCTTTCCTTTCAATGGTTCTGGAGTACATAGAGGGCTCAACACTCTCCCCCTCTCTCTTATGTGTTTTGGGGAAAGTTAAAAATAGTATTTTACAAGTTCCTGGTAGACCTTGCATTGGAGACATGTGACCAGAGCTTCCCCCCTCTCTCTTAGGGATCAAAGCAAACAAAGCATAAGTGCAACACATTAAAAAAAAAAAAGGAAAATAATGTACTAAGAATTAATAGAAGATACATCAAGCAACTCAACTAGCTTAGAACACTGGTACTCTGTACTTCACCTCTAGTTGCAAAAGGAAGAATCAAACCCATAGGAGCAGGAATAAAGAAAAGATTATTTTCCAACTCCAGGTTGCCTTCCCCAGCCCTCTAATTCCTTTCAAAAGAACTGAAAAGCCTAACACAGTCCCCAGCTTCCTTATGACTCTTTCCTGGAATTCCTTGATTCCTGTTCTTACTCTAACATGGAGAAGTTAGCTGCAAGCTTACACCACATGGCCTCTCCTCCTTATTCATCCCGGAAGCCTTCAGTTCTCCCTCTTCTCACCACTGGCTAAAAGGTGTCAGGGCCAATTCATTCTCTACCCCATGAGCCTTTGCTCAGATCCCCTAAGTCAACCTTTTCTATAGCCTGACCATTACAATTCGGCTTGCCAACATATCTCTATATCAACTATTTATTAATACCATAAAGAAAAACAACAGCAACATTTCTGAAGTGTCCTGTCTTGCTTGGAGTCAGTTTGTAATTACCATAGGTGAACATATGGGATACCGTTTACGAACCCACATTGAGACAAACTGTAATTACCCAATGTAAATGATACAGGAAGTTAGTTGAGAGTACAAGTTGAAAGCTAGGGACTTCTTGTTCATCTGTTGCCTTGGTCATCAACTCACTTTCCATTTATAACTTCTATCTTTTGGCATACTTTCTACATTTTGAGGATGATGCTTTGTTGTGAGATGTGAAACTAATGTTCTGAAGTGCTATATAAATGTTAGGTGTTTCTCTTATTCGATACTTCCTTGTGCATCTGTCTAGTAAAGGACATCAAGACTAAAGTTAGTCTTGTCATTAGATAATCTTGTGGGAAGAGTCTCTGTCATTTGAAGACCATTATGCTAGCAATAGATAAATAAGATGGAAACAATTTATATTCCCCAATATCACCAATCTCTACTACAATGAAGACATTTTCTACATTAGAATAGACTGCTACTGATCACTGATACCCTGTTTTAACATGATTGGTTGTTTTCTGTTACCTGGATCTTGGTTCACATTACTGTCTTCCAGCCGCCTAGGAACTTTCCTCTTGTACAGCAGGCCTTTGGAATCTGCTAGGAATCCTTCGTGGATATCAAAATTCATGCTCAGCAAAAATCAAAGTTTGCTTTTTGGAATTTTTTAAACTTTTAATTTATTTACTTATTTATTTGGAATATTTTCAAGCCATGGTTGGTTGAATCTGTAGATATAGGATCAGCAGATATGGAAAGTTGACTGTATTGCCTATGTGTCACTGTCTGTCTGTCTACCAGAAGTTTCAAATAGGTTATTTACAGCTGTGCAAGGGCACAAAGAATTGTACCCACACTTAGGATAGGGCCCTCAGAGAGTTGATTATAATAGTACACATAGCAGCTGTTTGAGGGAAACAAATGTCCTGTAAGTGGTTAAGTCATTATGAGCAGTATCTGACATAGAAATTATAACGTCAATGCTCCCATTTAGGGAAGATGAAATTGTAATTTTTGTTTTTACTGCAAGGCAAGCTGCTATCCTTTGTGAGTCTGTTTTTCTCAGACTTGACTTGATACATAAGTACATTTTTGCATGAATAGTTTTATCACTACCAATCAACCCTTGAGTGTAATCAGTACTAATTTAGCTTCTGCTTGTCTTTCAGAACTTTAGCTTTAACTGTTCTTGTTACAGTGGAAGGCCTGTATTAACTGATATAGTACTCTGAACAAGATAATGCCTTCACTTCATGAAAGCCATATCAGATATAGTCCTCTTTGGGTTATATATGCCACCTTCACAGCCAAAATGCAGCTTAGTACCAAACAAGACTTTAAAACACAAATACATGTATTTTTCTGATAAAAGGAGGTTCAAAGGGACTGTGATCTTCAGTAAAGGATGTTAAGGAGGAGTTATTTCATCCTTTTTTCTTCCTAATTTATTACCATGATCAAAATCCACCCCCCTCCCCCAGCCTGGCTACTTTCCCTCTGGAGGACCAATGTATGACTAGCCACACCTTTTTCTTTCTGAGGGAAAAAGAATTGGAGTCTATATTATTTTGGTGGGAAAGGGTTAAGCATCCTTTGCCAATCTACCACTCAAATTTGTAGATTCTCAAGGCCAATTTGAGATTTTAAAACATGTTAAAAGAGAAAGTTAACATTGATTTGCAGTCTGATGTCTTAAATAAATTTCGCGTTTGTTGCCAAAGATTATTTCTAAAACAGAAGCTCTGCAAGAATTCCATTCCAGAAAGGAAGTGCTCAAATCAAAAAGGTGATCTTTTATAAAGACACACCTCTTGCCACAGTATGAGGAAAACAGACTAGAACAGTGCCACTCAAAGTGGTAATCCTTGGAGCAGTCCCAGTCCCTGACCCATTATTGGCCAGTACCTGACATGTTTCCAGGAATGAAACAATCAAAGCCAAGGGACACAAATTTAGGGCTGGTCCCTGACACAAGAGAAAACAATAATTGCCAGTTAAAGGTTAAGGATTTTGCAAGGCAGTACATGTTGAATTAGCTGTACTGTCAACCAGACTAGAGTTGGAAAGAATGGTGGCATGGTCCAGTGGATAGGGATTGAATCCTTCCTCTCTTTTCTCCACATGGGTGTTGCAAAGTGCACCCAGATGCAAACAGAGAAGTCTTTTCTAGAAAGTTTGTTTTTCCTGTCATAGTAAATATAAGCATTCATAATCATGAAACAAATACAGGGATGTGTGTTCTATTTTCAAATACCAAGAATATGTGATTATTTGGAAAACAAACCCACCCTATTTTTGCAAAAAGGGCAAGGTACTACTAATAAAGGATGCAGATAAACTGAAAGTTCAGATTCTAAAAATGTAAGTACTGTTGTGTATCTTGAACATATGTGACAGCAAGGCATATCTGAAGGTCTTGACTGTTGTGCTTTAGGATCCATGACAACCAGGTATCTAGAGACTGCAGCAAAATGATTCTGTTTCTTCAGCTCAAAGAACAGTAATTAGAAAAATAAATGTGGCTCAGATTTTTAACAAAAAATTTTCTGAACGTGAGCATGACCAAAATTGCTTAGAAGTGTTTTCTGGCAATTTTTCAGTTAAGAGCCCTGAAGGAAATGGAGGAAAAATATTTCTAAAAAACACTTTGCAAAGGGAAGATACATGTTCCTGACAATGGCCCTTTCGACATGTGGAGGGGGAAACGGGGGAAAACGCGCGGAAACAGAGCTTACCGGCTGCTCCGCACTCCTCCGGCGTCCAAAATGGCGGCTTCCGGCTGGCGGAGGCTCTCCACCAACCGGAGAAGCTCGCCAGCCAGAAGCCCGCCCCCGGCAGATCTGCAGGCACGCACTAGTGCGCGCCTGCAAATCTGCACCGGAGCATGGCGACGGAGCTGCATGGGGCTGCGCGCTCCGTGCTTTTTAAAAACCTCTGAAAAGAGGTTTTTAAAAAACACGCAACACCGCCAGTTCTGGTCACTTCAGAGCAGATTGAGGTGCAGAACTACGAAAAGTAGTCTGCCCCAATCCACTCCACGGTGCAGACTACCTCCGTGGGAGGTCGCTCTGCACTGTTTTAATACCCCGGTGTGGAAAGGGCCAATAATGTGTGTGCTTTTCAAATTAAAGTTTCTAAATCTCTTCATGGAAGAAACCAATAACTTAGTAGGGAAATATTTTAAGTTCTAACACACACACATACATGCATACACACGTGACTACAGATTCTGGTGGGCTAATTGTTTGTTAATTAGCAGGTGCAGAATTTCATGACTATATTATTGGATTGACGTATGTGACAAAGAATGTACAGTACATATGTTAGCCTAGTACTGTTTCTCCCTTTTGTGGGGAGGAAGAAATGATTTCATTCCTCATGTATAATAAGACTGAAAGAAGTGAATCCCTCTACTTCATCACAAACAAATGTTCAGAATTCTTAATGTCTCATATGTTTTAAGTGCTTATCCCAGAACAGAAATGTTGTCTCACATGTTTTAAGTGCTTATCCCAGAACAGAAATGTTGTCTGTTATTAAATCCATGTGGATTTACCACATGCTGTTGCTTATGCTCATAGATTAAAGAGTCACTTTGTTTATTTGTAACTCTCCTCTGTACTATAAAAATCTTCGTAAAAAAATCACTTAGGATTCTAAGAACACTTTAAAAGCCACTTATACTGTTCATGCTCAACCATGGAATAAAGAGACCAGACACAAAGTTGGGATAACTAAGGGAAACTTTATTTTGACCTGTTTTATTTAAATTGCATTACATGAAAGATACAAGGGCGGCAGAGGGGGGAGCAGCATGATATGAGTCCAGCTGATGCCAGGGTCACTACATGACAACCTGCTCAGCCCACCCATGGGCAACAACTCCTCAGCCCCAGAGGCAATCAAAATTGCTTTGGTTGCTCCCCAGTCCAGCTTCTTGGAAGGTAACTCATGGACTCCCACCCAAGCCACAGGGCTCTAAAAGTGATAGCCTTATTCTCAGGTTAACCTCAAGGAAAGCCTCCTTCATTGACCCCCTGGGACACAGTTGGTTCCAGAGTCCTACCCTACACCAAAGGGGTGCCAATAGGTGATCACTGAAGTTTTATTCTCCCCCATTGTCTGCCACAGAAAGGGGCAAGCATCCACTTAGTCCTTTCCGCCCGTACAACAGGCCAGACAACATGGCCTTCGCTCCTTCTCTCAATTCTTCCAGGAATAACTGATTCTCATGATCCACTGGATCCAGGCTGGAGAGTGCTACGGTTAGGTGGATTTGTAATTGTTTAACTGACTGAACGCAAAGGGTGCTCACCCATGGCTGCTCTTCATCCTGGAGAGAAGTGACTAGTGGGGTGCCACAGTCCTGGGCCCAATGCTATTCAATATCTTCATCGATTACTTGGATGAAGGAATAGAAAGCATGGTGATCAAATTTGCAGATGACATGAAACTGGGAAGGATTGCTAATATAGCAAGGACAAGATCAAAATTCAAGATGACCTTGACAGATTGGAGAGCTGGGCTAAAGCTAACATAATGAATTTCAACAGAGAGAAATGTAAGGTCCTGCACTTAGGCAGAAAAAATGGAATGTACAAATACAGGATGGGGGACGCATGGCTGGATAGCAGTATGTGTGAAAGGGATCTAGGAGTCTTGGTAGATCACAAACTGAACATGAGTCAGCAGTGTGATGCGGCAGCCAAGAAAGCCAACATGATTCTCGGTTGCATCAATAGGAGTATGGTGTCTAGATCAAGGGAGGTAGTGGTACCACTCTATTCTGCTTTGGTTAGACCTCATCTGGAATACTGTGTCCAGTTCTGGGCATCACAATTCAAGAAGGATATTGACAAGCTGAAATGTGTTCAGAGAAGGGTGACAAAAATGGTGAAGGGTCTGGAAGCCATGCCCTATGAAGAACAGCTTAGGGAGCTGGGTATGTTTAGTCTGCAGAAGAAAAGGTTAAGAGGGGAGATGATAGCCATGTTTAAATATTTGAAGGGATGTCATGTAGAGGAGGGAGTGGGCTTGTTTTCTGCTGCTCCAGAGACTAGGACAAGGAGCAATGGATTCAAGCTGCAGGAAAGGAGATTCCACCTGAATCTCAGGGAGAACTTCCTTACGGTCAGAGCTGTCCGGCAGTGGAACATGCTGTCCTGGAGTGTGATGGAGTCTCCTTCTTTGGAGATTTTTAAGCAGAGGCTGGGTGGCCATCTGTTGAGAGTGCTTTGATGTGTGTTCCTGCATGGCAGGGGGTTGGACTGGATGGCCCCTGTGATCTCTTCCAATTCTGTGATTCTAAGTATGATTCTGTGATCAGACAGGTGCATCCCAACCACTTGGTAGGGCTCCAGCCACCCGAATAGGATGCCAGGAAGGGGAATAAAGTGGACCAACCCTCTCTACATAGCATTCCAAATCTCATTATTCACCATTCTTCTGGCACAGTCAATATATTTGGGGTCTCCAGCACTCTGCCAAACCTGATGAGGTAACATTGCAGAAAAAAGACTAAAGAAATTCCAGGCCAATGGCTTCTAATAACTTAAAAATCATGAAGCACTAGTAAAACAAAGGCCTTGCTCTTTAACAAACCAAGATCATTCCCCCCAAGATGAATGGCCAAAACCTTGGGCAGAGGCATCTGGTGCTCTTGAGACAGTAAAGCAACAGGCTGCTCCACTCCAGGCCCCTTCTGCCCAACCACTCCATTGTGGCAGAATTGCTCAGCCCACACTGAACACCAACCTGGCAATTTTGTGCCTGATGTTCCACCTAGAAGACCATGCAGTGGCCACAGACCAGGATCCATCAACGTGCCACACTGAACCTAAAATCTATAACAGAAATAAAACAAGAACAAATTAGAACAAACAATATAAACAATTGAACCACAAGGACCTGATTAATTTCTTTCTTATAAATGCTAGATTGGAAATTGCCTCCAATTGGAAAGTAGGCAATTTCTCTATCAACAGATGGTGGGGAAAGAATCTGGGATACATGGCTGTTGGAAAAGCTGGCGCATAATGGAAGGGTAACAAAAGGTTGTACTATACAGGATAACTTTGAAAAAATATGGCACCCTTTAGTTGCTTTTATGAATGACACACCATACGCATACTGGGGCTCTCATGCGGATCAGAACTCTGGTTGAGCACTTCATGGGAGTGATTTTTGTTGCACCTTTTTTTCACTTTGTATTGTCTCTGTACCTTTTTTACTTTGTATTGTCCTTCAGAGTTTTGTAAATAAATTTTTTATTAAAAAAAAAGAAACAGAACAAACAATATAATCAAACTTGCGGGGGATGCATGTAACTTTTGACTGCTGCAGATTTCCAACACCCAAACTGTTGAGTATCCTGAGATAGAAGACCCATCACTGAAGCTGTGGAAGCTGCTACAGTTCTAAAACAGTGAGTGCCAAATTTAACCCCACCCAGGCCCAAATGCAGTAATGCCTTCAACATCACTGATCTAAACTGGAACCTGGTGAAAGGAGTAAAGTTAGCATGACAAAAGAGGATACCCAGTTGCCACTCCTTCTTTCCGCATAACACTGCAGGGTGTGCGCTAGGCAAAGAGAAACATCAGGACAATAACCCAACTTGATGCGTGCCTCTCTCCCAGACTGATCAGTTTTGGAGTGTCTAAAAGTTTTGGAGTGTCACTTCCCCTTCAACAAATTCTACATCCCTAAATTGCAGAGCCTTACCAAAGGTATTGCCCTTTGCTGAAAACACAAACTCACTAATTTGCAACGCTCCAAAAAATGCAGTAAGAGAGGCGGCATGAAACAGCAACACCTCAAAACTGGAGCTATAAATATCACACCAGACATCATAATAGCCCTTAAGCACATCAGGGAAAAGTGGGATACAGGAATTGCTAACCAGGCTACATTCTCTGGCCCAACCCTCCAGAGCTTTCTGAACCCAGATCAGAAGTAGTATCTGGAAGACCTGAGCCTTGGCAGCAAACACCATTGCAGAGGGTGTAGAAGAGCTAACCTTTTATCTTTAAAAAACAGACAGTAATGTAAGAGATGGTCAACCAGTACAGGCCAAATAGCTTCAAGCCCCTAGACATGCCTAAGGGATTCAAATTCCCTCTCTGCCTGTTGACAGCCTTGCCTAGTAGTAGGGGCCAATGATAATGCTATGATGTGGGAAATCTCACCCCACCAAGGTTTCACAGAGCTATCAGCATGGGAACAAGATCGAGGTCGGCCTCAGGAGCCAGCTGCCAGAAACACACCATCAGTTGGCAGGAAAAAGCGTCAGCTATCCTATTATCCATAACAGTCAAATGGAGTGCTGTAAACACAATATTATAATACAAACAGAGAAACACAAATACCAGTACCAAATGCATAATCCTCTGTGATTTAAAATCATAGAATCATAGAGTTGGAAGAGACCACAGGGGCCATCTAGTCCAACCCCCTGCCTTCCAAGAACACACATCAAAGCACTCCCAACAGATAGCCATTCAGCCTCTATTTAAAAACCTCCAAAGAAGGAGACTTCATCACACTCTGAGGCAGTATATTCCACTGCTGAACAGCTCTGACTGTCAGGAAGTTCTTCCTGAGATTTAGGTGGAATCTCTTTTCCTGTACTTTGAATCCATTGCTCCTTGTCTCTGGAAGACATGGTGTTGATAACATGTTCAGTCACCATGTTATCACACCAAAAGAGAACTGATGAGTTAGCAAAGTCTTTTGCCCAAGTCTGAACAGCAGCAATAATTGGAAAAAACTCCAAAGAAGTACAGTCCTGTAATAGACCTGAACAAGCCCATTCTTCTGGCCATAAATGGGCACCCCTATGTCCTTGAAAATAAATTCCAAACCCAATAGACCTTGCTGCATCTGATGAAACTTTCAGGGCATCCTTAAGCTGCAGCTCATTCCTCCAAAAGGAAACCACGTTAAAAGAGGCTAACAACTCCAGCCAAACTGACAAATCTCTCTTACCAAGTCCAGACACTCTAATACAATGGTGAGTCAACCTCACACCTATTGTTGCATCACGTAGTGTGAAAAGGTTCAACCAGGGGCAATAACCCTGCAAGTAAAATTTATGTAACTTATAAGTGTCTGATATTTTTTAAGAACTGCCTTCTTCAAACCTAGAAACTCAGAAATTCTGACAACCAAGTCTAATCATTTCTCCTGAGGCAAACGACAAAACTGATTGGTGGTATCTTTTTCGATGCCCAAGAAAACAGCACAAGCGTCACCCTCCATCTTTTCTTAAGCCAGCGGAACTCCCAGCTCCTTGGTGAGGGCAGTAAACTTCTGCAACAAGAATGAACATTGCCCTGACCCAGCTGCACCAACAAATAAAAAAATCATACAAGTAATGCACAACTCCTTTCAACCCAGCTCTAGCCTTCAGAGCCCACTCCAAAAAAGTACTGAATGCTTCAAAGGCAGAACAAGATACTGGACAACCCATTGATAACACCCTATCCATGTAATATTGCCCCTCAAAGTAAAAACCCCAGCAACTCAAAATCCCTAGAGTGAACAGGAAGGAAGCAAAAAGCCAATTTAATATTGCACGTTGTCAATTTGGTGCCAAACCCATGGCGCTGAACTAATGATATAGCCTCATCAGAAGATGTATAGCAAACTGAACATAACTAATCTGGAATGGCATCATTTATGGAATTCCCCCCTGGGGTAAGACAAATAGTGAATCAACCTGTATTCACTAGGAGCCTCCTTTGGAACCACCCCCAAGGTGGGAACTCTAAGATTTGCTACTGGCAGCTGAGAAAAGGGGCCCACAACACAGCTCTCAGCAACTTCCTTAGTAGTCTTATCCTGCATGACATGTTCCAAACCCTTGACAGACTTAAAGTTACAAGCAAAGAAAGGCTTCCTACAACCTTCAAAGGGGATATGAAAACCTTCCTGAAAACCAGCACTCAAGTACTGAGTGGCCACCCTCTTGGGATATGAATACAACAGAAAATTTTAATCTATCCAGCTTTTTGGGACTGGGCCCTTTTTGCAGAAATGGAGGGACCTCCTGACCATGTCTTCCTTCCTTCTGCATCTTTTGGTCTGTGGGTGCGCTTTGACTTGGGATAGTCATGAATGGATGAGAAGCAAAGCAGATAGAACAAACATGTTTAAATTTACAAAGCCACTTATTACAGAAGCCTTGAACACCAAAATCCCAACTTAAATTGTTTTGCCTGAAGGAAGCGCCCTAATTTTTACCTGAACCACCAGGCTGATTTTGCACCAAATGCCTACTGTGAATGCATTCGCCCTGAATAGCGTGCACTGGCATCATCAACTGCATCCAGAGCTGCGAGTGTGCCCAATCCCAGCACAGTGCTGGGTTCATGGCCACACACATCCTGTAGACCTCATCATACTCCAACCACACAGAGCCAGCAAAATCCAGGTATGCACAATGAATAATATCCATGTATCCAATAAGCAAATAAGCTCTCCATGACTGGGCTGTGATAATGATGCCTGCAAACAATGAAAACACCTGACAACAAATTCCTCCAATTCTTCTCAACCTTCCTTTTGTGCAGCTTATCTCTCTCCTTTTCATCTAACATCTCCCAGTCCTTTTCCTCCACTTCTCTGTAAAGAAATGAAAAATGTCCATATAATTCAGTATCTTGTCTATGGTCCATGAGACAAATGATACTCTAAATCCATAGAAATATCTCAAAGGGGATAGCACTGTAGTCAACCAAGTCTGAGCCACTCACAATAGACCACTGATTAGACATCATATAAGTTGCAGGCATGGTGGTTGCGGGCCAATGGGGAAAAAAACCCTTGGGTTTGTAACACAGGTGAAGATGTCATCATGGGTATGCTTCCTTCCATAAGGACAGTGATGTATTTAAGTCTTTTCTCCAAGTCTCAAGTCAAGTCTCAAGTGCTTGAAGATACTTTCAAGTCAAGTCTCAAGTCAAGTCTCAAGTCTGGAAGCCAATTTTATATTCCAACCAAAATTCCAGAATTACTGGATAGAGTGAAATAAATTCAGTTTTAACAATTTAAGCAGAGTTGGCTTTCCACATTTTCGATTTTGCTATCTGCAGCTTTGGAAGTGGGGAATAGGATCCTATCTTAGTCCCCATTGCTGAAGATTTAAAAGATTTAGAAGAAAGGATCCTTCTTCCTCAAGCCCATTGCCTAACACATTTGCTGTTCCCTTCTGAGAAATGCACCCTGCACTCTGGGGTCGAGTCTTGTCTTTTGTTCTTAGGAAATGTTTTATAAGGCTCCTCTGATATGCAGCAGGGACAGACTGCTGGGCAGGCGTCAACCCCATTGCCTAACCTGTTTGTGTTCCCCTCTGAGAAATGCACCCACACTTTGGGCTTGAGAGAGATTGTCATGTGACCAGTAGGCAAAAAGAGATGGAGGCATTGTTCAAAATCGTAAAGTTTCTGGATGAATGCGTTATGTTACTGAACCAAGGGCATCAAGTCAGTCATTAGAAATATACAAGTCTTGAGTCGAGTTGAGTCAGTGCATCATTTATGGCCAAGTCAAGTCTGAGTCGAGTCACTGAAGCGACTTAAGTCCAACTTGAGTCTGAGTCTAGTGACTCAAGTCTACATCACTGCATAAGAATAAGAATAAAATGAAGAGTTGCATATATGCATTGCATTATTCCTGTGTGGCCCCAAAACAGATGTAGGTTGTGATGAGTCAACCTGCTCCTTGGCAACTCCTTCCATGCCAACTGATGGATTCCAGACTCCCCAAGGCCAGCATGATATCCCCACCCCTCTGAGTGCTACTGATGAAGCTGTGTGGATGCATGGGAATGCTATTGATGAAGCAGTGTGGTGCATGACTCACTTGGGGCAGCATGCGTGACTCCAAGAGTGAAGGACACGGCAGCTGAATTACCCTGATCCCTTGCAACAGACAGAAATCCTCCTTCATCTTCATGTAGACTCTTTCTCAAAGTGTCTAGACAGGAAAGAACTATAGAATTAAAATCATGCCTGTGAGAGCCATCACCACCCTTTCTGGTTTCCTTCATCTTCTCCAGTTCCTCCAACTTTGTTAAAATAGCTGCTTTTTCAGTGAAATCACTTTCATCATCAGAAGAAAGTAGATAGATAGAGGTAGAGGTAGGGCACTTAGCAGCCTAGCTGGCCACTTTTTTGCCAGCACTTTATCTTTAGAAACACAAGAACCCTTCCTAGATGCCATAGCTAAAGTGAAGCTAATATACAAAAAGTAATCAAGTATAGCTAGTATGAAACACTGGGAGTAATCAAACCAACTCTCAGCCACAACCAAATCTGTAGCCCGAATAGCTGTGCAGACAATGAACTGCCAAAGATAAAAGTGGATCATGTGTCACCTGTGGAAAATTGCTCATGACAGGCTAAACACTTATGAATGGGAGGAGGAATTGAAGAACAGAATAGCCCTTCAAAGCAGCCCCTCTGACCCCCAAGGAAGCCAAAAATGTAAAAGGTAAAATTTGGACGACAGACACTGAATGACTGAACAAGAGTAAAGCTAAACCCTCTAGAATGGCTCTGTGTAAATTACAACTCAAAATGGCTGTCATCCCCAGCCAGCCACGCGGAATGGCTGATGACAAAAGCAAAGGCAAAAATGTATAACTGCTGTCACTGGGCCCTCTATTATAGCCCACCCTTAACAGCCCAAAACACACAACAACACCCACTAAAAGCAATCAGCAAAGAATCAGCAACCCTTAAACCAATCAGGGACCAGCACAACACCACAAACAACCACCAGATCAGCCCAGTAAAAGGAATCAGCAAGCACAACACTACAGACAACCTGCCCAGATGTCCTAAGGCAGCCAAGCCACAATCCCTGGCTGTTTTAAGTTATAATGCATGATGAACTCAAGAGAGAAGGGAGGAAGTGGTCCCACACAATGAATTCAAAGAGGGGAGTGGGGAAGCTGTCACACACTATAAATTCAAAGAGGGAAGGGGGAAAAACATGATGAATTCAGAGAAGGGAGGAGGAAGCTGTCACACACACTAAAATCAAATAATGGAGAGGGGAAGGAACATTAATATCCCCTTTAATCAATCAGACACATGTTCAAAATGCACATACACACCACACGCAAAACATTAATCCAATTGAAATGGCCACCAAACCAATCTCTCCAAACCATAAAACATTCAGCCAGATTGATGATCTGACGACAATGATTGCCTCCTGTCAACGTTGAGCACTGAATGACACATATGGGGAGGCGAACGGCTTCACTGTCTCCTTTGCCCCTACCACATGTCCTGGTTTGGCAGTTAGCACCAGTCAAACATAACACTCTGGTCTCACTCTATGGAGACCATAAAAAGCTTACCTTCCCCTGCAGCGATGTTCATCATGCAGGTCTAGGTAAGTATTTTGTTAAGAAAACAAGAATAAAATTCATAACACATCCTTACAGTTACATTCTTTTGATGCTTGCTTCTCCTCTAAAAGGTTATAAGCCAAACTGTCAGGTGCCAAGCTGTGCAGTTGGAAGAGTATGAGTTGAATGTATCATAGCTGCAGTGCTAAGCTTTACTACTATCAGTGTACATGGCATTTTACAGAGTAACAAAGGACAGATGTTGCTACAGGGATTCCTTTTCCTTTTTGTTTGGGTACCAATCTTGAGTCTTTCTACTTTGTGCTCTTGAGACAGATCAGAGATTTTCACAGACCACTGCTTCTTTACTGCTCATCAGTCCTCCCACCTGAGCTGACGTTGAACCATGTTGAGGAATCCCAGGATTATTTTTCTAGGAGACTTCAACATCTGTGTCAAGGCCATTGGACCCAGGCAACTAAGAACTTCAAGGCTACCATAACAAACACTGGCCCAGCACAGGTGACAAGACACACTTTTGGATGTAGTATTTTCATACAGGAAGATGGTAATCTGAAAATGCAGGATTTAACATTTTTGGTCTGGTGCTTTCCATGGTAGATGCTGTGGCTGAAAATTTAGCCCCCAGTGCCACCATATCAGTTCTGGGTGCTGGTTAATTTATCATTAAAAATAAAATAATCTTAAAATTATTTTTAAAAATTAAAAAAATTAAAATTATTTTATAAAATTATCATAAAATAATAGAAACGTACACAGTGTTCATGAAGGGAAGTAGCTTGGTAGTAATAGAAACTCAGTTAAATGCATTATTATATGAATTCTAACAAGGAACTAAACTGATACAGGTAACAGCTATTCCTAGACATATTCCATATAGAAGAGCAAGTGAACACAGTAAAATTAGAGAAAATTAGCTTCACGAGCATGCTTGATGTCTAAATCAAAGACTTAAGAGAAATCACTTAGAGAACTTGACTGCAGCAGTATGTGATCCACTTGACCATGAAGGTGCTGTGTTATGGCTTTTTGCTCACTGCTAGGATTGAAAAATAGGGATGGCTCTTCTATGCTTTCTGGGACATAGCAGTAGAAGGAGAGGAAAGAAAACCACAAAACTATGCAAAAAAAAAAAAAAAAAGAACTCTGCTGTAATTTGTCTCTGCTCACAGATGAACTGTACTGGATTACACAGGCTGGCCACTGCACCTTATGTGAGTTCACTGGGTAAAATTATTGAGATGGTTAGCTTCCCTATAGGCACTAGATCCTATCTGATCTTGGAAGCTAAGCAGCGTCAGCTCTGGTTAGTACTTAGATGAAAGACCACAAGTGAATATCAGGTGCTATAGACTATATTTAGATTTAATTTAAATATAATTTTATATAAATTTTATATTTAATTTAATATAATATAATTAAACTGAAGATTTAAATATTTAAATTAAATTTAATTTAAGTAATTTAAATTTAAATATTTAAATCTTCAGTTAAGTTTTGGGGGATCCCCACCAATAAATTATATTTGCAAAGGTTACCTGGTAAAGAAAAGGTTAAGAACCACTGTTTTAGAGAAAGGAACTGGCAAAACCATCTCTGCATATTCCTTGCCTTAGAAAACCCTATGAAAAATTCATGGGGTCGCCATAAGTCAACAGGCAACTTGAAGGCACATACACACACTAGCTTCCTTGTATGCATGCACAAATATAAGTCTTGTCCATCTGTTCTAATTTTCCCTATTTTCTTTTAGATCTTAACTGTGAACTAATTTTAACATATTGAAACCTTCTATAGGTTTTCAGTAGATAGAAAAGAAGACTAGCTTGAAGGGAACCAGAAGAGGCTAAATGAGGGTCTGGCCTTTCCAATGGCACCCCGAGAGTTAACACCAAGTAACTCCAAGCAATAGGGATTTTGTTGAAAAACTGATCCTAAAGATAAATTAGCTTTTTCCATACACTCTCAGCTCTGTAAGAAACTTGTTCAGGGAGGTGGGATTGCACCGGACTAGCCTGAAGATGGTGCTGCAGTGTACAGAATCATAGAATCACAGAATTGGAAGAGACTACAAAGGCCATCGAGTCCAACCCCCTGCCATGCAGAATACAATGTACATCTACTGTAGGAAAGGCTCCTCAAGCCTCCGAACTGGCCCTCTAGTTTGGCAGAAATGGGGTTCAGGCTACAAGAATCAGACATATATGAGATTTTCTTAGATCCATTATTGTCACTAGAGAGGCAGGTAGCTTCTGTAGCTCAGTGTGCCTTGTATCAGCTCTTGCAGCTATAACTCTGTGACAGACATAAGCTTGCAGCCATTCTTGTTCTCTGTAAACTTTCATTTGGATTGGACCAATGTGCTATGTGCCTTTGCATGGTTAGGACTTTACAGATAGTCCAGAACTGAATGACTACACTGTTAATTTGGACTGGCCATCTGCAGTAGTTGCCAGTGGCCCCATTCAAGTGTAGGTTCAAAAACTAAACCAGGAGTGGGAATCATGCAGACCTCCAGATGTTGCTGAGTTGCTAACTCCCAGCATTGCTTACTGTTGGTACTGCTGGGCTGAGCTGCTGGGAGTTACAGTCCAGCAGTATCTGGAGAGCTATCCCATCCATCTACCTGTACCCTAGGATTGTTGTCTGTGGTCCTCCTTCAGGTTCCATGTTAAATGTGGCAATGTGAGTCATTATAAAATAGAGGGCATTGTCAGTGATGACAATTCAGTTATGTGATGCAGTCCAAAAGGATTCCCCTGAATGTACATTCTAGGTTTTTTTGGTGCCAGGTGAAAACCTTTTTAATGTCTTGGGCATCTGAAGAACTGTTTGTAGTACTTTTAGATCTTTACAGTATATCAGTTGGCTGCTTCTTTCACTTTGTATTTATGTACTATATCATTTTACCTCTTGTTGTTTTTATCTTTCTTTTAGCATGTGCTGGTTCTATCATTCTCGTTGTTTGTATTGTGTGTTTTTATCTTTTTTGAAGTATTTTATTAAAAGTTTTCAAAGTACATACCAAAAAAACAGAAAAAACCCTCCATCAAATTACAAGAGATAAATATTAAAAACAAAGAAAAAAGAAACATATAATCAAGAAAAAGTGCTAAACACTAAACAGTAAGAAAAGACAACTTAGAAACAATAAAGATATTTTAAAAGATGGTTTCCAGCTTTCCTAACGCAGAGTATAGATAACTACCTATAAAAAAACCTTCTCTAATAATTATACCAATCACATGCTACTTTTCCAGAAATTCATATTTGCTGAATCCTATAGTCTCTCTCTCTCTCTCTCTCTCTCTTTTTTTTGCAATTGCATATTAAAAAATCACAGTCTTTCACAGAAGTCTCTACAGTTTTTTTCTTCTATCAGTATAATTTGTCCATTTCAGCTAATTCTAACATCTTAACCAGCCAGTCTTCTTTTGCTGGAATCTCTGTACTCTTCCAGTTCTGAGCATATAATAATCTTGCTGTGGTGGTCATATATTCTAATGACTTGCCATACTTCTTCTCCAGTTCTTCTTCTACTAGTCCCAGCCAATACAGTTCCAGTTTCATTTGAACATTCTCAAAATTTTAAATAACATAAAATGTATGTGATTCTAGAATTTTTTGGACTTACCACGTGGCTACCACATATAGTAAAAAGATCCCACATGTTGTTAATATTTCCAATATCTGTTAGGTATACGTTTGTGCATTTTGGCCAATTTTTCTGTTGTCAAATACCAGCAGTACACGATCTTGTAAAATTTTTCTTTCAGATCATAGCATATTGTACCATATTTGCCAGCATATAAGACGCACATGTGTATAAGACACACGCCATTTATACACTGGCAAATGCTATTTGCCAGCATGTAAGAAGCACCAGCGTATAAGATGCAACCCATTTTCAAACAGTATTTTTCAGGGAAAAAAGTGAGTCTTGTATGGCAACAAATACAGTAAGTTTAATCCTCTTTGACCACGTTCTCTCCCATTGTTCCAATTATATATTATGCCCAACATTTTGTGCCCATTTTAGCATACAATCTTTAACCACCTTTTGTTCCATCTCTAGTTTTAGCAAAAGTTTATACATCTTATCAATACAATGTTCATCATCTAAGCACAACTGTTTCTCAAATCTGGTTTTAGTCCATTTCAAATCATACATGTTTTTTGTCGACTTTGTATCTTTCCACTATTTATCTGTAGAAAACTATTGAAAACTAAACCCTTCAGACATTAATCCTTCAATTGATTTGATTCTATGATGCTCCTGCTCGATTTCCAGAAGATAAAATCCTCCATTTTTCTTTTGCTGTCATTTCCTTCTTATAAAAGATTTCTAGTGATGATACCCACCAAGATTTTATAGGGAATAACTTTGGTTTGTATCTATTCCATAACAAAGCTTTTCTCACATAATGATTATTAAAACTTAAATTCACATTGATTTTATCATACTACAAATAACTGTGCCACCCAAATATCAGTACATTTCCCTCAAGGTCCAATAATCTCTTATTTGTTAGCAACTCAGACTGCCTGACTTAACAGGCAGTGGATTTGCAGCTCAAGACAGCTCCAGCAACACACATGGTTCTGTGGCGATGCTGGCTGGCTGCGCAGCCACTTCTGGCTTCCCAGCAGCCCATGTACTGCTCTGGGAAGGCCCCCTTTACCTTGGCAGCCAATGAGTTTAAACCAACTGGTTTGAGCTCATTGGCTGCCTCTGCCTGGGCCAGAGTTTACTGCAGTTTTCCCTCTGGTCTGGGCAGTGGGTATTTATTTGAGTTCTTTTCAGTCGGAGCTCAGTTCTCTTCATATGTTGGCTGAAAAGTATCTCCGAAGCAATTAGCAGAGGAGTGGCGAATGTCGGGAGAAAAGAAGTGGCAACCAAGAAGTGGCGGAGGAATGGAGAGCAGCAGAGGAATGGTGACTGGTGGAGGAATGGTGAGCGATAGCAAGTGGTGACAGTTAACTAGCAGTTGGTTTAAGGACTAATTTGAGCTAAATCACTCGGGATGCCCTTGTAAGCTGTAAAAGGCCTGCCCCCTTCTGAACTGAAATCACTTCCCCCTATTTTGCTAGCCAGGGGGCTAATTCTGGGGCATTCAGGCCCTGCGTTTTGATACACACACATCACTTGACCTAATTCCTGGCTTGTTCCCAGCAGTGCTCTTTCCACCTGGGGGCTTCTCCTGCCAGCTGGCACTGTTGCTAGTGGTTCTTCAGCCAAGCCACCAGGATATCCACTCATTTCCAGATCCCACCTCCCTTTTTCTCTGGTGACCTGCCAGTCAACAGATGAACTCATACGGAAGGTTTAGCTTCTCTTGGCTACTCTCTTCCTTTCTCCCTACTCCTCCTTGGCCTTCTCATTGCCATTTAGGGTCATTTAGGGTACCCCTTCTTTGGCCTTCTTCTGTCTTGGCTAGTATCGTGTGACTTGCGCCAGGGCACTGCCATACTCATTCTGACCTCAGTTATCTCTACAGGATTCAACATGCCAGCTAAGAAAGGCCAGAAGTCAGTGCCAGGTCAAGGTCCCAGAATGCAGGGGCAGGCAGAATACCCACGTAAATCATGGGCAGAGCTGCACCAGCTTCAGGGAGAAGGGTTGCTACCACTGAAGTACCGCAGGTGGTTCTTGGGATTGGTGAACAAGCAGAGCAGCAGTGCTGGAAGGCCTGTCCCAAACACTGGAAAGCTGGTGGAGAAGGTGGAGAGACTGGAATCCCAGGCAGCAGGATAAGCAATGAGAGAACAGAGTCAGATTGAGGTGACAACTGAGCAGTGGCATCCATCAAAAGGGGCCAGGAGGCACTGGGGAACCAGCTCTTCTTCCAGCAGCAATTCGACAGCCATCTTTGAAATGGAGGGGGAAGAGTTGGACAGGGAAGATAGGGCCAATAGGCATAGGAAAAAGGATAAGAGCAAAAGGCAAAGGAGGCACAGGAGCAAGGAGTCAGACAGCAAGGGATCCCGAGGTGAGTCACTGTCTGAGGGAGCACCTGCCAGGAGTGCATACTGGAGGGTGGTGGCCCATGTTCTCCTCGCCCAGGCCATTAAAAGGAGGTCTAAGGGGAACCAGACTCCCAGGGAGACTCTTCTTCTGCTCTGCATCAGAAGGAGAGGGTGGTGCCTCTGCCTCTGTCCAGTTGAACATGTTTGGGGATCACAAGAATCAGCCCGGCATACACCTGGACAAGCGCACCAGGGAACATATCTTCGATAGATATTATGTAGACATTTTCTTTTTCCTCAATCCGGGAAAGGAGGAAGGGCATATTCCCAAGGGAGATAAAAGAAAGCGGAAGGAGGGAAAATGCAAGGTTGAACATTCATTCAACAACTGGTTTGCAGGCTACACTGTTTTCATGGATGTGGTCCAAGCAGCCTACCCAGATAGGGGTTAGCATTTATCCAGCCTCTTAGAGAATGCTCTAAAAGCACGGGCTTTGGCTGGGATGCAGCAGCCAAAGAACATGATGTGGTCTTCTGTAAGAGGGCCTCCCAGAGTGAACATGCTCACTGAGACTTAATCAATGACAAGCTGTGACTTGTCTTGATTGGCCCCCACATCAAGGGTAGAGGGGAGGGATCCAAGCTTCTTCTCTGGGCTGGGAAGAAGGATTTCAAGAAGCTTATGTGCTGGGAGTTCAATTTGAGAAGGTGTCAGAGGAGTCGATGCAGGTTTGAGCACCTTTGTGAGAACTGCCTTGGGCCCCACCCTAAACTCTCTTGCCCCTGCCCAGCCAGCAGTCAGCAGCCCTTTCAGCATGCCCTAGCAGGGTAGCCAATGTTAGGAGGGATGAGGGTGCACCTACCAGCAACAGTGGTGCCAGCAGGAACACCAAATAGTGAGGGTGGGTTGCAGAATGGGAGGTTGTCCTTGGTCCACACCCCCACCAGGCTGGCAGCCCTACTGCCTTTACTGGAACAGTTCCCTGATCCCAAGGGAATCCCACCAACTTCATTTGGGAGGGATTCACTAAGGGGCTCAGCATCCCTGCCTTGGGCCCTAGGGTGGCTTTTGAATTGAGTAACTTAAAATCAGCCAGAGACCTGCCAGCCATGGTGGCAGACAAGTTAGACAAAGAAATCAGGGCAAGGCAGGTGGCTGGACCATTTGCTGAGCCCCTCTTCAGAACCTTCGGGGTATCTCTTTCAGGTGGCAAGTTCAGGCTAATCCACCACCTTTCCTACCCCAAGGGAGCATGGGTCAATGACACCATCACCCTAGAGTTCTGTTCTGTGCGGTATGCCTCTTTTGACCAGGCAGTCCCCCTGGTAAGGGCATGGGCCTAAGGCCACTTATGGTGAAAGGTGACATCCAGACCACATTTCACCTGCTCCCAATATACCCTGATGATTTCTGGCTGTTAGATTTTAAATTTCATAGTGTATTACGCCAAATCCATGCCTATGGAGTGCTCAGTTTTATGGCCTTTGAGGCTTTCAGCACATTCTTCGTATGGTCTGTTAAGGTCAGGGTGGATTCCCCTTTCATCACTCACTATTTAGATGAATTCCTCATTGTTGAAGGAAGCAGGTCTGTGGAGTGTGCCAGATTACTTGCTACCCTCCAGGAGTTGTCCATGGAGTTAGGAGTCCCCTTGCCGCAGGCAAGACCTAGGGTCCATCCAGTTTGTTGGTCTACCTTGGAATCCTGCTGGATTCAGTGTGTGTGGCGGGGGCGAGGGGGTCTCACTTGCCAGAGGATAAGCTGCAGGCACTCAGGGAGTGGCTGTCACAGTTGCTCACCTGCAAAATCACTACCCTTAAGAATGTGCAGGTCCTCCTTGGACACCTCAATTTTGCCTGCAAAGTGGTGTCTCTGGAGCGAGCCTCTTGTGCTCCTCTGTCTAGGATCATGGCAGGGGCCAAGGTCCTGCACCACAGAATCTGCATTACTAGGAGTGTTAATGAGGATTTATCCATTTGGGCCAGGTTCCTGGGGGATACAATGGTGTATCTCTTTGGCAGAAAGTGGGGGAACCAGATTTGGAGCTGCAGGTCCACTCCATTGCAGCTGGGGGAATCAGGTTCAGGGTGTATTTCAGTGGGCACTGATGTACCCAAAAGTGGCTGAGCAGGTGGCTCCAGGACACCATTACTCTTGATCTCTCCTTCCTGGAACTTTTTCCCATGGAGGTTGCTGTCGTCATCTGGACTTACTTCTGGGACAAGAGGGTTCATTTTTGGTGCGACAACCAGCTGGTGGTTGCTGTCACTAACCAGCAATTGTCCAAGTCCAGGAGGGTCATGAAACTAGTTCACAAGCTGGTTTTGATCTGTTTATTAGCCAATGTAACATTTACAGCTTGTTATGTTCCAGGTTTGGACAATGGGATTCCAGACTCCCTGTCTCAATTTCAGGTGGACAGGTTCCGATTGCTATGCAGGGAGTACTTCACTCTGTTGCACCTGCCACGTTGTGGGCTTATTCTCTGGCTGTGGCCAGGTTCCAGGCCTTGAAGAAGGAACTTGGGGTGGCACCTGCTCATGGGTGGCCAGTATTTGAGCTGTGTATCTTGCGGTTCTTAGCTCATTTAAGGGAGCAGGGTTTGGCACCCTGGTCGTTGTCCTTGAACCTCCCTGGCCTATTATTTTTCAGCAAAACCAGTGGGTTCAGGCTTATTGGCAAACTCAAAAGTTTTTCTGCTTTATATAATGTAACAACTCCTAACTCAGCAAATACCCACAAAAGAACAATGGTGGGCTACGCTTATTGAAAATAAAAATGCGGATATGGTATCCCAGAGATTAAAAGGGAAATTAGACAATGAGATACAGAAAGAATGGCAAATTATAATGGGTAACTGCTGGGTTTTATCAGATGGAAATACTTAGTTCATGATTTACAGGATTATTTCATGAAGCAGAAATATGTAGAATGAAATGTAAGAACTAGCAATTAAAATAATTGTAAATTGTCGCACAGTATCTAAGGCATTTATAAAACTGGAAAATGAAATCTAGATCAAGCTGGAAGATCGGTTATATTTCAGCTATGCTGACTGTTAAAATAATATGTTTTATATGAGAATTTTGGATAAAATGATTTAAAAAAAAATAATGTAACAACTCCTTGAGCTCACCTACAGTCATAATTGATAGTTGTTTCTGAAGAATCTTGATTTAGCAATGCCTTCTTCAGCTTTTCCTTTTTCCTTTTTAGTTAACTGCAATGTTTCCTGTTACTTCTTTTTAAATTCCATACTTTGTTGAATAAGGTATGCCTCATAAATGCTTTACTAGCATCCCATACTCATCCAATCTTGGTACCTTTGTCTATTTTGTCTTTTTAAAAAAGCTAATCTTTATTTGCATGCTTTTAAAACATTTTCATCTTGAATCAAAGTGTCATTCAATCTCCACTGCCCTCCCATTCTCTTCCCTTCAGTCTTAGAGTTACTGGATTATGATCTGAGAAAGTGTTCAGTAAATTAGCTATTTTAAAATATCATTCACCAATATCTTTTAGATCAAAAACATATCAGTTATCAAAAATGATTTGTGTCTTTCCAAGAAAAAAATTAAAAAACCACAAGAAAAAATTAAATATTTAGCACTTCCATATTTAAATCTCCAGGCATCTACAACTCTCAAATTATCCAACATGTCAATAAGTTTTCTTTGTCTAATCTTGATTTTTTTTTCCTCTCAGAAAGTCTACCTAACTGTGGAGAAATAATGCCATTCCCACCACGAGAAGCATCCAGTTCTCAAGTAATCCAACAGTTTGTCCGTTTAGTTTCTCATAAAAAGCCCTCTTGTTGTCAGTAGGAGCATAAATCCCTACAAGAAGTTTATTTTTTTTTAATTTTTTTTTATTGAATTTTTCACAAAAACTACTCACAATTACATCACAATTACATAACAGTTATTACACCCCCTTTTCATCATTACCCCAATTTTCCTCCCATCTCATACATCCCCCCTATACTTCCACTCCCCCTATAAACATTATAAATTTTATCTACATACTATCTTATATCACAAAACACAGACAAAATCATATAACACCAAAAAAACCTACAATACAATCAACATTTATCCTTTATACATACTACAAACAAACAAATGACTTCCTTTTTATGTTCATGTTTTCCTTTTAGGCATTAATTCCTATAACCTATCTATAACTTATTTAACATTAATACTTCTACTCTTCTTTTATATTGACTTCCTGGGTATTATCACCAGTTTTCCAAGATAAAGCTCCCTTTATCTTTAAATGTCGCTTAGGGCTTAACAGAAATTATTATTATTATTATTATTATTATTATTATTATTATTATTATTATTTTATTTATTTCTTAAAGAACTTTTTGGACTCTTTAGTTCCTTTCAAAATTCCGACTTTTCTGCACTTAAGTAATCTTAATTGCTAACTGTCCCCGTCGATCTTCTAGCATCCTCATTATAGGATTCCATGTTAATCGAAATATCTTTAAGTCTTTAGCTTTCATCAATAAAGATAACCTATCCATTGTCATCAGATCGTACATTTTGATTAGCCATTCCTGAAGACCTGGTGATTCCGATAATTTCCATGCTTTTGCATATACCATCCTTCCTGCCGTTATAATAAATAGTAGCAGTTTTTGCTGCACTTGAGTCAAATTAGGGATCAAATCTATCATATTTAGCAGATTTATTTCAGGTAGCTTATCAAATTTTCTTTCTATTATTTTCTCTATTTGGGTATGGATTAATTTCCAATATTTTTGAGCTTTGGAACAGTTCCACCATAGGTGGTACAATGTCCCTTTGTATTCACATTTCCAACATTTCTGATCAGAAGTTTTTGTTATTTTATTTATCTTAACAGGGGTATAGTACCATCTATTAAAAATCTTATAGTAATTTTCTTTCAGCTGACTGACTTTTAACCACTTATTAGTTTTTCGCCAAGAAGCCTCCCATAATTCAAATTGTATCGGGTGGCCAATATCCTGTGCCCATTTAATCATGTTTGATCTTATTGTTTCTTGTTCTAGTTCCAACTCTAAAAGTATCCTATAAATTTTTCCAATATTTCGATTTTCACCTTTTTTGAGAATCAGATCAAATTCGTTTTCTGTAGTCATAATACCCATATTTTTTATATCTATCTTTGCCTTTTCAAGCAATTGTATCAACAGAAGCCAATGTGTTGTTAATCCACTTTCGGTCAGTTCTTCTCTATTCTTACATCTTACATTCATTTTATCGATCTTAAGTATATCCTTGTATGTAATCCACCTTTCTATTTTAGGACGTTCTCTTCTATAGAACGCCTCATGCACCGATACCCAAAGTGGAATTTTGATATATAGCTTGTTTTTGAATTTTTCCCAATTTTTAAGTAACGTTTTCCTAATAATATGGGTATTAAATTCTTTATTTACTTTCGCCTTATCATAAAATAAGTACGCATGCCATCCCCATACAAGATCAGCTCCTTCCAGTGTCAATAATCGTTCGTTTTCAAGCTTCAGCCATTCAAGGGCCCATGACAAAGCGCACGCCTGATGATATAGCTTCAAGTCCGGCATTCCCATACCACCTTTTTCAGGTTTTCCTTTTAAATTTGCCATTTTAATACGAGTTTTTTTCCTGTTCCAAATGAAGTTTGCTAAGTCCTTTTTCCAGGCATTAAATATTGCATTATTTGTAATTATTGGCAAACTATTAAATAAGAAAATCATTCTTGGTATAACATTCATCTTAATAGTAGCTATTCTCCCTAGCACTGATAGATCTAATTTATTCCGTCTCTCCAAGTCCTTTTTAATTGTTTGCCATGTTGTTTTATAATTATTTTCAAATAGATCATTATTTGTTTTTGAAAGCAATATTCCTAGATATTTCACCTTTTTTACCACCTTAAAGCCTGATTCCCTCGACAGTTTTTCTTCTTCCTGGTAAGTTATGTTCTTTGTAAGGAATACTGTTTTTTCCTAGTTTATTTTAAATCCAAATAGAGATCCATATTCTTCCAGAATCTGTTTCAAATTTCTTATTCCTAAATTTGGTTCTTGCATTGTAACTACTAAGTCGTCCGCAAATGCTCTTATTTTGTAAATTTCTTTTTTCACTTGAATACCTTTAATTTCTTTATCCTCTCTTATTCTCTTACACAGCACCTCTATAATTATTAAGAAGATAAGTGGGGAGAGCGGACAACCCTGCCTTGTTCCTTTATTTATGATGAATTGCTCTGTCCTTTCTCCGTTAATATTAATTTTTGCCCTTTGTTCCCTATAAATTTGGGATATCCAATTTAAAAAGCGCTCTCCCACATTTATCTTCTCTAAAACTTTTTTCATGAATAGCCAATTTACATTGTCAAATGCCTTTTCGGCATCCAAAAATAACATTCCTAGCTTTATTTCATTATGTTTATGACAATGTTCCAGAATATCTATTATTAGTCTTATATTCTCCTTTATAGATCTTCCTGGAAGAAAACCATTTTGATCTTTATTAATCCAATCACCTAGAACCTTTTTAAGCCGATCGGCCAATATCGTTGCTAATATCTTATAATCTATATTTAGAAGCGAAATTGGTCTATAATTTTTTGGTTGCAACAAATCCTTTCCCTCTTTAGGTATCAAGGTAATTTCCGATTCCCCCCATGAAGCTGGTCTATCCCCTTTGTCAATATCTTTTATTACCTCATAAAGATAATCGATTATTTCTTCTTGAAAACACTTTTAAAAAGTTACCGTAAAGCCGTCAGGGCCAGGCGCTTTTCCAACCTTCTGTTTTTTAACTGCCTCTCTAATTTCTTGTTTTGTAATTTGCTTATTTAAAATCTCGGTTTGATGCTCATTTAAGCCTATTATATTTATTTCTGCTAAATATTCATCAATTTTTTTAATGAGCTCATCTCTGTTACATTGTTCCTTAAACAACGCCTGAAAATATTTCTGAAAAGTCATCTTAATTTTGTCCTGAGATTGGTGTACTATCTCTCCCTCTTTGATTTCACAAATAATCTTTTTTTCAGCCTCTTTCCTTAACTTATACCCCAGCCACTTTCCGATTTTGTTAGAACTTTCAAAATATCTAAGTTTCGCCTGATTTAATTTCTTTTGTAATTCATCTTTGTCAATTATATTTAATTGTTTTTGTAGAATTTCCATTTCTTGTTTAATTTTTTTGTCTTCTGGTGATTTCTTTAACTCCCCCTCTTTTTTTGCTATATCGACCATTATTGCTAATCTTTTTCCATTCCATATTTTTTTCCTATAAACTTCGTGTTTTATAAGTATCCCTCTGATCACTGCCTTTCCTGCGTCCCAGGCAACCTGGGGTGTTACCTCTCTTCCCCAATTTTCCTGAAAGTAAAATACTATTTCTTTTTTTATTTTTTCTAGTAATTCTTGATCTTTTAATATGTTATCTTTCATTCTCCAGATATATTCTTTATTCCGCAAACCTAATGTTGCTTGAACCATACCGTGGTCTGAAAAAAGTCTTGGCTTAATTTCAATTTCCTTAAATTCTTTAATTAGCTCCTTGGATACCAGGACCATATCGATTCTCGACCATATATTATGAACTTCTGAATAGAAAGTATAATCTTTCCCCTCTTTATTCAAAACTCGCCAAGCATCAACTAACAATAAGCAATTCATCATTTCAAAGAAACTCTTTGGCAGTTTTCCCTGTGTCGCGTAAGTCTTTCGCTCTGAAAATTTATCTATCTTGGGGTTTATTACACCATTAAAATCACTGAGAATCATTATATCCTGGTAACCCATGGGGCCAACTTTATTCATGATCTGTTTATAGAAATCTGTTTTGTTCGTTAAGGGGGCGTATATTCCCACCACCAATATTTTATATTGTAATAAGCATATCTCCACACCCAGCATAGAAGCCTCCTTATCTTTAAATATCTCCTTAGCGTCGTACTTAGAATTTACATATATCGCAACTCCTTTTTTCTTTTTCTCATATGATGTTGCAAAAACGTTTCCTAATCTTTTATTAATAAAATATTTTACATCTTTCTTTCTTATATGAATCTCTTGGAGGCAAACCACGTCTGGGTTAATTTTTCCTAGATGGTGAAATATTCGTTTTCGTTTTATCGGCGCATTCATACCCCTTACATTCCAAGAAATAATTTTTATAGAACCTTGAACCATTTTTTTTATTTGATAAGAACTTTATCAAATATTTTATTTATATCCAAATAGTTAATTTCACACACCGTTATCTACCCTAGTTTACTATATTTCTTTTTTCCCGTTGTTTCCTTCCTTATCTCTTCACCTTTCTCTTCTTTTAGTTTTTCTTTATCTTCTATATCCGACTCTTCTAATTCAGAGTCTCCTCGAGCCTCTTCCTCTTCTTCTACCTCTTCTTCTTGTTCTTCTATTTCTCCTTGCTGCTCGTCTTTTTTACTTTCTTTTTCTTTTCCTATCACCGGATCTTCAATTTCTCTCCCTAGAGTTATATTCAGTTGTCTTTCCGTTCTACATTCGTTATTCTTTACTGGCTGATCTGTTAAATCCTCTTCTTGGCTTTTAAATTTCTCTTTTCCCTTATCTCTCTTTTCTACTCTCTCTTGACTTCTCTTCTTTTCCATTGAATCTCCGTTTTCTCTTTTTTGATTTGTTAGTTCTCCTCGATATTTCTTCATAAATTCTTGGGCCTTAAACGGAGAGTTAATTGTATATTTCTTTGTTTGGAAAGTGAATATCACACCTTCCGTTTTGGCCCATCTATATTTAATCCCTATTGTTTTGAGTTGCGCCGTGAGAGCAGAGTATTCCTTTCGCTTCCTTAGGATCTGAGCCGGTACATCTTTAAATATCATTACCTCATTACCCTCTATAACTAATTTTTCAGAATAGCTTTGTTGCAAAATTAATTCCTTCACCCGGTCTCTAAGAAAATAAATCACGATATCTCGTGGAATTTTTCTCTTTTTTGCGATGAAAGAATTTACTCTAAAAAGTTTGTCCACTTCTAGATCAGGTTGTTCTGGGTTCCAGTCAATAAATTTTGCTAGTGGGGGTATCAACCGAGAAGCTAAATTTTCCTCATTTTCTTCCACTAAGCCTCGTATCTTGAGGCATCGTTCTCTTAACTTAACTTCCACGTTTTTAATTTGATCTTCCGTTCCTGCTATTCGTTTATCCAGTTCTGGGGTAAATTTTTCCAGTTTATCAGTTCTTTCTTGGAGACCCTCAATCTTAGAGTTCATCTCTTTCATATCTCTAGTTATATTCTCTAATTGATTACTTATAATGCCCATTTCCTTCTTAACGTCCTTCAGGTCTCCAGATACTTTCCTAATTTCTTTCTTAAAGTCCTCTCTCAACCGTCTCATCTCCTCTAAAATGGAAACCCCAAATTCTGTCATTTTTGTTTGTTCTTCTGTCGATATCTGTTTAAGGAGAACTGCTTTTCTTGTACCTGTTGCCATCGCATTTAACACTCTATTTTTTAATTTTCATCGAACACAACTTAGCCAGACAATAGATTAATAATCTATCATTAACGATTTGGTGGTATTTCTTAGTAACTTCTACTCACTTTTCGAGGTAGCTCCTCTTGGTTTTATTTTGGCTCAAATTTGTATTGAACACCTGAGGCTTTAGCACACCTTTGTATCTTAAACCTTTATCTTGTTGCCTTACAAGTGCTATTTCCTCTTCTTCTTCTCTCTCTTTTTTTCTTGCTTTCTTAGGTTTATAATCCAGTCGCTTTCCCTTTGTTACCTTTTAACGTATTTATCTGTTAGTAATTTTTTTTTTCCTTTCTGATGGGGTTTTTCTTTATTTCTTCAAGCGTTGCTCTTACGTAATCTAACCACTTCCCTTCAGTTAATCCAATCCCGCTATATTAGCTGTTTTTATCGCTGCTATTATTTCAATACTAAAGGCTTCCCCCCTTTTTTTTTGTTTCTCCCCCAGCCTATTCTCTTCTCTTTTCTTCTATATCACTATCTATCTCCTTTTTGCCTTGTCACCTTCTTAGCCAATTACCACGCTCTTCTGTCCAGAAAGCCAAATAAAGAAACGTTTCCCCTCTGTTTAAGGTCCACCACTCACTGTTGCTCCTTCAGGGAACTGTACTTATTGTCTGCAGGTCTTTCCGTCCCACCTTAAGTTTTTCTTCTGTCTTTAAGACCTTAAAACCAGTCTTTCTCATTCGCCCTGCAGTTCCTTCTTAACTCTCCTCCGTTCCCAGCCTTTAATCCTCTCATTCACGCTGCCCTTAGCTGCCTGTTGAATATCTCAGTTAAGTATCTCCGCCCTTCTCCAGGGCATCAGCCCCTTAACTGGGGTAGCAAGCGTATCGTATCTCCCAGGGTGTATTTTGTTAAATCGCTTCGTTATGCGTGTTGGAAATATTCTAAACGCCAAAACAGTAAGCTTTGTTGGTGTTTGTCAGGATTGCTCCTTATGGAGCCCTGGGGAGATACCGGTTTACCTGGCTGCCTTCGAGGGCTTTTCTCCTCCTCCGCGTTCGCCCTCTTCTCCTCTTTCTCCTTCCGACGAAGCTGTTTCGTTTTCTTCTCCTTCTCCTCTTTAGCATCGGATCTCCAACAAGCCCTCCAGGCACCTTCGACCCCCCCCTTTCCCAGCGAGGGTATTTTCCTCCGTTATTCTCTTAAGATTTCCTTACTGAGAATATCTCCCCAGGGGTTCGCACTCTCGCAGCTCCGCGAGAACGCGACCAGTCTCCTTGACGGAAACACCAGAAGTCCAAATCCCCACAAGAAGTTTAAGTTATCAATTTGACTCCCACATACCTGTTGTCTCAATCATCAAACACTATTTTTGCCAACAAGTTAGAGTTCACATAGATAACAACTATTTTTCTTCTTAGGTGACATTATGATAAATTCCTTGCCTAATTCTGGATAATTTAGATGCGTAATATAGCTACTTCTGACATGTGTCTCTTGAATAAGAATTATATCTTTTTGAATGTTTTTTAAAAATAATCTTTATTAATATAACTTACACAAAATACAAAGAACATAATACACATACACATCTTGAACCATGGTAAGCTTACAGACACTAAAATATAGAAAGCGAAGAAAGAGGCTATAAAGAAAATAAGAAAGATAATAGAAAAATAGAAAAAGCAGACAAAGTGAGAAAGAAGAGAAAAGAAAAAAAAGAGATGAATCTAGAAAGGTATATCACATACACATACAAAACACCTTCCGTACCTATAAAAGACACATACAGATACCAATAAGTCACTAACAATCTAATTTTTAAAAAAAATTGTCCCAGAGTTCCTTACTCTGTAGGTTCTATTCTAAATCCCACCACCTCCTTTCTAGCTAAATTCCTATTTTTACTTATTTTTGAAGAACTTCCTGATGGTCAGAGCTGTCTAGCAATGGAATATGCTGCCTCCTAGTGTGTTGGAGTCTCCTTCTTTGCAGGTTTTTAAACAGCAGCTGGATGGCCGTCTGTTGGGAGTGCTTTGATGTGTGTTCCTGCATAGCAGGGAGCTGGACTGGATAGCCCCTGTGGTCTCTTCCAACTCCATGATTCTGTGATTCTGTTGCACCTCTAATTTCACCCTCTTCTCCATCCAAGGCCTTGTCCTTGCCCTTACTTGAGTCTTGAGCCAATACAGAATCTTAAGTTTCTTCTTGTTGCTTTCCTGTTTGCTCCAATTCTTTCTTATATTTTTGCAAAAACTCCTTGGCTTTCTGTACTGTATTCACTGGAAATCTTGCATGAAACTGAAGGAGATGTTCTCTAGGCATTCTCATCTAAATGGGATCTTATTTTATCTCAACTTGTCAATTAAAAAAAACATATTCCTTTCTGTTGTGTAAAATCCTAGTAGGTATCTCCTTAAATATGATGACATCAATTCCATCAATCTTCATTCTGAAGATTCATTATGTTCTTGAAATGTAATTACAGCACTTGGTCTCTAGTCTGTTTTCAAAGGAAATATACAATAATATCCCTTGGCAAATTTCTCTGTTTAACTGTGCATGAAGAAATATGGTAAACACAATCCATTTTGTATTCTGTTTCTTCTTTTTGCTTATCCAGTAGATTTTCTATAGCTTCTACCAACCATTCTCAAATATTTTCATTCATGTGTACAGGGATTGTCCTAAAAGGTAGGCAGATTTCTCTCTCTCAGTATTCCATTAAGACAAAAGCATCTAAATCATGTTCATGCTCCCTGCCCAGTCTTTCTGTTCTAGATTCCAATATCTCTGTTTTTTGTTTGAAACTCTGGATCCTTTCATTCATCTGTTTTGTATCAAATGTCATCTGTTACATAGAGTGCTTCATTTCTCTTATCTACGATTTTACTTTCCTCATCTCTGATTTCACTTCATTTGTATTTCTTCTTATTTCCTTTCTTCCCATCTGCTCAATCAGATGCAATTGAGAATTTATGATATCCAAGTCTTCAAAAACTGAAGCTCCTCAGCGTATTCTTGAGCCATATCAGTAACTTCAGATTTTAACTGTACAGATCCTCTTCTTTCTGGTCTTTCAGGTCCTTTTCCTTTACATCTCATATTAGAAGTCACAGACATTATAATTCAGATTTATTTAAAAAAAGAGAAAGACAATTTCAGGAGCATCACAAGAAGATGAAAAGGCATTTTTTCACTCAATTGCAGTAATTTCTTTTAGCCATCAGATGTCATGCTCTGCTCAGTTTTCTTTATGCAGCCACTCTTTATAACAAATCTGCAGCTACACAGGCATTTGGCTACTTTTGATTTGGTTTCTCAAGGTTAGCCTTGCTGTTATCATAACTTAAGGTAAATAGAGGTTTCATTCTTATGAAATGCTACTTTATAAATTGTTAAACAGTATTTGAAATCTGTATTAATAAATTGCCTTAAAATTCAGTTCCTTAAAAGTCTCAGAACTTGTTTTTTGCATTTAAGCTGAAAGAAAAAAAATCCTTTAAAATCCAAGTGGGTTACTCACATATCTTTCATCTTGCAAGAAGACAGTATTGCAGAAATTACCAATGCATCCACTTTAGGAAAACTTCTTGTTAGAATCCCTTGTTGCTGATTCTTTTAGTGGTAGAAGTTTTAGTTGCTAGCTGAGGCTTGGAGCTTCAGCAGCTGCAGACACATGCTGCAAGCCTTGTTGGAACTCTTGATCATCTTCCCCCCACCCATGATCACCACTTATGTGGTGATCCAAAACACCAGAGGAGATCCCAGGGTTCTCCTCTGGCTATCTTCTGCATCCACCTTAATCCAAGGAGCAAAATTCACCAGTCCATTTGTTTAGGACCAGGAAACACAGCATGCCATGTCCCTTCCTTGTCAGCTTCATCATGTTTTTAATTTATTTGTACACTGTTGAGAGAATCCTAATTTTAGATGAGATAAAGGGAAATAAGTAAATAAACATTAGCATATTATAATAGCCTCCTGATAGGGCAGGAGATGGTATTTCTTTGCAAATATTTTTCCATAGACTTCACTGACTGTTCATAATATATATGGTCATAGTACATGATCTATATTTTTGTTGTTGTTGTTAACTACTGTTAAGTTGATCTTGACTTACAGTGGCCCTATGGATGAGAGATCTCCAAGCCATTTTATCATCAACCCCCTGCTCAGGTCTTGTGAATTCAGGGATGGATGCTCCTTGATTGAGTCTATCCATCTGTAGTGCAGTCTTCCTCTTTACCTACTGCCTTCCACCTTACCAAGCACTATTGTCTTTTCTAGTTAGTCATGCCTTCTCATAAGATGGCCAATGTACAACAGCCTCAATTTAGTCATCTTGGCTTCTAGGGACAGTTCATGGAGCAAGAGAGAGAGAAAGAGAGAGAAAGAGAGATAGATTTTATGTGTGTGCACGTGTGTGTGTGTGTGTGTGTGTGTGTAGGTATAGTATACAGCATATACTATGTATATATTAGGTGGAGTGGGAATTCATTAGACTGCTATGAGTACATGCTTCTCATGAGTATACAGTGCAAATGAACTAATATGCAGAATATTTCCTGGAGATCACGAGATGAATGCTGCTTGAATTGCATGTAGAAAGGGTGTTTTTACTGGTAACTTAAGACAGGGACTTTAGTACAGGATATACAATGATGGTTGTCCCCCTCAAAGAAAACAGGCTCAAGATAACAGCACTCATTGGCAAGCAGACAAGCCTTTTAATTGTTTCACTGTCTTTTATTTATTTGTTGTTGGGTTTGTTTGATTTTGGTCACACAATCTCATATGGTATCAATTGGCTAATGTCATTCTAGATCTTCAAAGTCTAATGAAATCTAGAGAATGAATGCTATTAATATTACAGGGATGCTCCATATACAAACTGCCTGTCAGCTAGCAGTTTCACAGAATAGGAATCATGTAGCCTGTTGCGCTTTACCTTAAATGCATTTCTTACTTGTGTTATATTATCACTGCTATAAAAATATAGCTGGATTGGTACAGGTTGTCAGACATCCTGCTGAACTCATTTGGAGATGCACTGATTAACCACAGGAGTATACAGCATCCAAGTCTGTTTGTTTCTTGCACTGAATGAGTGTTTGGATCTTCTTTTTCGAAATTTCTAATACAGGCACACTTTTCGAAGACATATACATATATCAGTTTAGGAAATCCCATTTGTTACATGTATGAGTAAACGTGTGTGCATGTTCTATATTTGGCAGCTGAAGAAAAAGATAGTCAGAAACAAAGATATGACAGTTTCTGTGATTAATGAGCAAAATATATTTTGAATATTTCATTTCCTCATTTCTGTTATTGCTTCTTTCTTCCCTAGTCACTGAGTGGTTTTGCACTGGTAGTGAGTGGTGATGGAATGATATTCTATGCATCACCAACAATTGTGGACTATCTAGGATTTCACCAGGTAAATACATAAAAATAATGAATACTGCCACTCATGCAAGGCTCTTCCATTCAATTTCAGGAAGATCCTCTCCTCCTTAGAAGCTTAATACAACATAGCCCACACTATCCAGGAGGGCTTCCACCTCTCTAGAAGGGATTTTCAGTCACTGCACATTGAGAGAGAGTTGAAGAGAAGAATCAATTGTGCAGGCTAGGCTGTCTTCTGCTTGCACAACTACTAGATACTGTTTGTAGAACATTGCATGTTGTGGTATATTTGTATCTGTCCTACATTGTGCTACCATTTTTGTCAACTATTCTTAAATCATATCCAGCAACATTTTATTACATACCTTTAGGGCCAATAATATACAACAATAAGAATCAAGATATTATGCATTTTCAAGATAGCATAATGTGCTGTTATTTCTTTGTGCTATTTTGATTTAGTTTATCACTGTTAATTTGCTTAATATGCAATGTCATATTATTTGGCTTTTTGTGATTTTTGTTTATGGAGGTGTAGAAACATGCCCCTTTACTTATGTTTCATGGTATTAAATACTTAGAAATACATGTGCATTAAGTACAATTGCAATGGTTTCTCACCAAGTCCAAGATCTTTTAGTTCAGAATAAAAACATACAGTTGTAGCTACGGTTGTGCAACCAATTGTGTTGACAGCTGCTGAGGACTTGAGCTCACAAAAGTCAATTAACTCTGCATCCATCAAGTCATAGAGTGGGGACTGTGTGTGTATATGCTCGTGAAATAACTGACTGACAACCTCAGAGAAAGCATAACTGCAATTGCAATTATTTTTACATTCATATAGTGCCCCAATGGGATTCTAGTGAATAGTAATTGTTTTGTCAATATTGCAAATGGTTCTTGAAAACTTAGAGCACACTCCAGCAAAAGGTATCATTGTATGGATCAGAAACTATAATGGTATGATAGTACAGACAATGTAATATAGAAGTCAGGATGTTTGTTGAAATTTTGCATTTAAAAAAATACACTATTTCCATTCACTAAAACATAAAAACCATAAATGAGATACCATCAACACATCAGTGCTAGATACAATGGAAATATTTTCCTTTCAAAACATGGTCACTCAACAAGTGACAAACTCTGTTGGTTAGAATAACGGCAGCCATCAGGCTCTTTGCATTTCATGAAGTTCATTACAAAGTCTTCATCTAATCAACATACATAGTGTGTTTTGCGCAAAAAACAGTTTCCTGCACAGAAAATATATTTTTGGGCATCTCCTCAGCACTTGTATTTCTGAGTCCCAGGAGATGAAATAGCACTTGAAGACTGCATAAAAATCTTTATAGACTTACATGGGGGGAATAATGAAGGAATTATTCATTCTTGCTTGCAAAAACAAGAAACACAAAGATTTAAATCTCCAGTCAACACACACAAATGATTGTGGTATGTCCAGAAAAAGGACTACTGGAGCTCAGCCTTCAGTAGTTTCCTTGATGAATAAGATATCCTACTAAGAATCTGCACAGATATTTTATATTCCACCTCAGGTCCCAAATCTTCCTTGATTCCCTCCCTAGTAGTAATTCTGTAGGTTTGGCTGGTGAGAAGAATTTGAAGGTTGAGATTATGTGATCAGAAAAAGTAGGAGCTCAGATGCCAAAGAATAAATAAACGTATCAATTGTTATGATTATTTCAGACTGATGTAATGCATCAGAATATATATGATTATATTCATATGGATGACCGTCAGGATTTCTGCAGACAACTACATTGGGCCATGAATCCACCAAAACTAATATCTGGAGAGCATACACAGAGAGAGACAGGTATGTTTGATTAATATTCTTTGATACAAGTGTGAATACGCTGCAAGATAAGATGTGTATAGCAGAAGGAACAGAGCAGAGGTGCAGGATTATTTTCTTGCCTATTCACCTTCCTCCTCAGTTTCCATCCTTCTATCCTTTTATGCTTTGTCTTTTTCCTACCACCATTTGCTTCCTTCTTCCCTCACCAATTTATGCTGTTTTATTTCCCTCACCAACTGGCTCTCTGTGCTCCTGTCCCCTGCCATTGTTTGCTCGCTGCAGAACCCATTGACTCCTATGTATTCACATCCCTCTCTTATACACACTGACATTCCCTACCTCAAAAGTCTTTAAAAATAACCTCATTCTCTGTTTTCATAATCTGAAATATACTTTTGATATTCTTTTCAGGAGAAGAATTCATTCTTAGTAAAATGTGTAGAGCACAGGAGAATGAAAATGTAACAACAGACTTTTCATCATTTTTAACTCGTTGTTTTACTTGTCGAATTCGCTGCCTTTTGGACAGCACCTCTGGCTTCCTTGTAAGTAGCTAAATAAGTTTCAAGTTGGTTTTGCTCTCACTGCCATAGTTTTATGTAGTTGCCTTGCTCTGATGCTTAAATGGGCTTCGCTATGTTTTGATGGGATGATGGGATTGGCTAAGAAATAGTGTCCTGGGAAAGAGGGAGTGTTATGTAACAATTTGTGGCTGCAAGGTTACTCTGCTTGCAAACTGGGTGAGAAACTAGGAGGGGGACAGCACAGCCTGGGAAATGAGCTGTTTTGATTTGTTAATGAATGGGATCACAGCGCACACTAATTTTTAAATGTAATGTTGTATGTAGTACTGCAAATTTGATGCTTCTTTAGTCTTGACAGCTGACAAGATGTTAAGCTGTTTTCTTTGATGTTCCTGAATAAAGCTTTTGAAACCTCTAAGCCTACTTACTAGAATATGAAGCTATCCTATAAATCATAATATGTCAGGTATCATGAGTCATATATCTTTTGCACAATTCTTTGCTTTCCTGATACCACCATTCTATGGTGGTGGGATTCTTTGCTTTCACAAGGCAGGAGGCTATGCTGATGCTACGGTACTGACTGTAGGAATATTGGAATCTATATCAGTGGTTCCCAATCTTTGGTCCTCCAGGAGATTTGGACTTTAGGTCCCAGAATTCCTTACTGTTAGTCAAGCTGGCTAGGGCTTCTGGGAACTGAAGTCCCAAACATCTAGAGGACCACAGGTTAGGAACCAATGGTCTATATTAAGCAAAGTGAAGAGTAGCCAGTGCAGTCTGAGCTTGTGGTAGAAAACAAGACAAAATAATCAAGATGTTCTTGTCAGGTTGAAAAAAAGAAAGAAAAACTTACTTTTTCTTCATGGTCTCTGTGAATCACACAAATGGGTCATCTGCGCCTGTCCAGTGCAATGTTCAGAACCTTCTAGTGCCTAGAGATACTCATTTTGGATATGTACTCACCATTGTTGTTGGTCTGAAGTATTGCTCACTGTTGCAATGTATTCCTTCAGTAGGTGCAATGTATGACCTTTCTCTTTGAGCAGATAGGTCACACAGTACCTGGAATAATCATCTACAAATGTTAGTAAATAAAAATTGCCTGTTTTAGATGCTGTTTGAAAGGGTCCATATAAGTCAGTGTGTGCTAGTCCTAATGGCTGCTTTAATTTGCTTTCATTCTTCCTCGGAATGGATGGCCTAGTGCTTTTTCTTTTTATGCAGTTCACATATTTTGTATTGTTGTTGAGGCATACTTTTATCTTGATGCCTTTGGTCAAATTATTGTATTTGCTGGTGTATAAGACACACTCATGTATAAGACATGCCCAATTTATACACTGACAAATACTATTTGACACACCAGCTTATAAAATGCACTCCATTTTCAAACAGTATTTTGGGGGGGGGGGGGGAGTAAGTCTTGTACTCTAGCAAATACAGTCATAGAATCATAGAATCATAGAAATGTAGAGTTGGAAGAGACCACAGGGGCCATCCAGTCCAACCACCTGCCATGTAGGAACACCCTCAAAGCACTCCCGACAGATGGCCATCCAGCCTCTGCTTAAAAACCTCCAAGGAAGGAGACTCCACTACACTCCGAGGCAGCATATTCCACTGCCGGACAGCCCTGACTGTCAGGAAGTTCTTCCTGAGGTTCAGGTGGACTCTCCTTTCCTGCAGCTTGAATCATTGCTCCTTGTCCTGGTCTCTGGAGCAGCAGAAAACAAGCCCACTCCCTCCTCTACATGGCATCCCTTCATATATTTAAACATGGCTATCATGTCCCCTCTTAACCTTCTCTTCTGCAGACTAAACATACCCAGCTTTCTAAGTCTATCCTCATAGGGCATGGCTTCCAGACCCCTCACCATTTTGGTCGCCCTCCTCTGGACCTGCTCCAGCTTGACCATGTCCTTCTTGAATTGGGGTGCCCAGAACTGGACACAGTATTCCAGATGAGGTCTAACCGAAGCAGAGTAGAGTGGTACCAGTACCTCCCTCGATCTAGACACCATACTCCTATTGATGCAGCCGAGAATTGCATTGGCTTTCTTGGCTGCCGCATCACACTGCTGACTCATGTTCAGCTTGTGGTCTATTAGGACTCCTAGATCCCTTTCACATGTACGGCTGTACAATAATTGGCAGTGGAAACAAGGCCAAAAATTGTCTTGTGGGCTGCATATGGCCCATAAACTATGTGCTGTCCACCAGTACTCTACATGCTAAACCATGCTGGATCTCAGTGTGATTTTTCCCCCCTTTTGCCACATCATAATATCATTCATATCTTCCAGGTAGACCTTAATAGATGTTGCTACAGTGATGTTGGGTTGTGCAACATTGAAGTGACTATTGTAATTTGTAGGAAGGTGCAGTGATATTATGTAAACATACAACATCAGAATATTACTGGCACTCAATGCTATACAAGTGGAGTTTTATTGTGCCACCAATGTTTACACACTTTCTTCTGCTTTTTGCTGTTTTTCAGACAATGCATTTTCAAGGCAAACTAAAATTTCTCTTTGGACAAAAGAAGAAATCTTCTTCCGGAGCAATATTACCTCCTCAGCTGTCCTTATTCTGCATAGTGGTACCACTCCTCCTTCCTTCTGTGACTGACATGAAGTTGAGAAGCCTTGTAAAAGCAAAATGCAAATCTGATCATGCAGCCTCAGGAAATACAAAGCAAGTCCATATGAAATTTTAGCACTTATTCTGCATTGAACTGATTACTGGTGATATTAAGAACACAGATAATATTTCAAGTGCAGGTCCACAGATATAGATATAGATATAGATACACACACACACACACACACACACACACACACACACACCATCAACCTGCCAGTATACCATCTCCCAGCAAGTATGCTAGCATTTTTTTTTAAATCATCCATACACAGACATTTTGCTTGGTTATGAGATAAATATCTCTGAACATTTTTTAATTGTTCTTCAGAACTGGGACCTCTAGCATGCTGTAATTAATCTGCTTCTGATGAATATGGCTATATTGATAGAGCATAGGAATGTATTCCTGTTCATACTTTTTATTAGAATATATAGTTATTCAGCAATTACCTTTAAGTGACTTCGAATTGTTTATTTAGACATATTCTTAATTGTATGACAATTCATTAACTATTTCCCAACCATATGTACTTTACAGCTCAAAGGCTATTTCTGGACAATGTATGGCTGATTTTCATACAAGAAATACTTTCCAAGAAGGTATTGTTTTCACCTGTGTTTTATGTAGTTAATTTATTCTGCATTTATCAGGTAATATTTATGTGACGTTTTTCAAAAATCATTTTTCCTCTTTGAGTTTCCCTCATTTTTGTTTTCAGCTATTAATACAGTTTGGGTAACTCATATTTATTCAATGCAGTAGCTGCCATATCTTTTGTTTTGTTTTGCTTTGCTTGATTTTGAGAAACATTTACTATTCTCTAGCTCTTTTCTAATCAATCCATTACAAGTTGAGACCCTTGGGATAATATTTCTATCCTATAAAAAATAATAGGACTAGCTCCTTACTTCTAAATCCTGGGGATGTGACAGCAATACACTGCCCCCAAAAACAAAAAACCTACTGCTCAAACCCTATGGTGGAGCTAAAGACTTCACTTAACTTGAGTGAAGGTTTATGTCAGACGACATCTAGATGTTACCATCTAGTTTTCCTTGCTCAACAGACCAGTATTGTACTGATGTAATGAAAAGTTGCTGGATTTAGTGTGCTTTCAAGTCTTTGGTTTGCCAATGTTGAGCAATAACAGATAAAAGTGGACATTGTTGTGTACACTTAACAAATGTGAGTGTTCTGTATATTAATTAATGAATAGATTGTCTACATAGATCTTAAGCAATAATGAAGTTAGGTCAATTACTTGAAATCCTTGTTACCAAAAACATTTTCCATCTATAGGAGAAAATAATAAAGAAGATGGAATTTCCCTGATGAAATTACAAGCAAACAAGGACCACTGGGTTTGGATACAGGCCAGCACTCAATTTCAGTACAGAAATGGTTCTTCAGAATGTGCTGTTGCTCTTCAGCAATCTCCCAAGTAAGTAGGAATAAAAAAGTCAAAGTACAGACGATATTCCAGCTGAGTCTCCAAACTCAGGTAAGGGGAACAAAGGAGGAAAGCAAAGAGGTGGGTAATCTGCATATACAAATACATTTTGTGAAGAGTAATATTAAAAGGAACCTTAATTTGTCTTCCTCATTTATTTAGAAAGCATAGAATTGCTTCTGGTGAGGAGCAGTCTTCAGCCACAGTTCAATGCAAAATTGTAGTTAAGTTCAATGAAGCCCAGGGGTAAAGCAGAGGAACTGGGGAGGTGAGACTAACCACCCAAGTTGATGGGAGTATAATTCAATTATTGAAGAAAGCCTGAATGAATATATGCATTCTAAGTGAACATATGTAGCTTAAAAATTACAGATTTGTATCAGGTACAAAGAGAACAGCAGTTCATTTAGCTGATGGAGACCTGAACTCTTACTTTCCCCCTAAAGAGTGTCATATCGTTCAAAGTACAGACGATATTCCAGCTGAGTCTCCAAACTCAGGTAAGGGGAACAAAGGAGGAAAGCAAAGAGGTGGATAACCTGCATATACAATCCAGCTTAGATGTCTGAATTTTTTGAGCAATTCTATGCAGATATTCAAAGAGATTTGTAGAAGGACTGGTCCCAAGGACTAGAACCAATGCATTCCAAACTCACTGCTGGGACAGAACACATTAGCAACATTGCAGATGCTGCAAATACCACATTACAGCAAGCGATGCAGCAGCAGGGTAGACTGCAGTATCTTAAAGCCACTAATGATGTCCTTGTTAATAAGGTTGAGTGAAAATCAGGGGTGGCTTTTAAATCTTTGGAAGTGGAAGTCCCAGAATGTGCAGAAAGGGTTAATATATAGCAATTCTTGGTACATTGGTCTGCCAAGATTTTATCCAACCCAGAACTTTCAGAAATTGACATGGAACAGGCTCACAGAGCCATTGGTGTTAACCCATACTTTGCCAAATGTCCAAGAGGCATTGTCTTTTAATTTGCATATTTCAAAATGATAACTCAAGTTCTCAGCAAATGTGCATCACTGCAGTCAGTAGAATAAGATGGAAACAAAACAGAAATTTTTAAAAGTTCTAGCCCCTAAGAAAAAGACAATCTTTTAATCCATTTGCAAATCTTTTGCCCAAAGCTGGTATAAATTATAAATGGGGGGGGGTGTCCTTTCAAAATCATTATTTTATTGGGGTAGCAACTCACTAATTACAACCACTAAAATACAATTTATCAATATCTGTGAAGCTGTTAAAAAGAATTTATGAAGCTGTTGATGTGTCATGCCCTGCTTCTGGAATGTGGGCTCTGACTCAGAGTCTGAAACAGGGAGCATACCAGGACATGCCTTGTACAAGAAAAGGTTACAATGTCACAAACAGAACAGGGGGTGGTGCCAGCTCCAGCAGAGAGTCCTGTCCCTTCAGAGAAAGAACACTTACCTGTACCCAGCTTTGCAGAATGCAGACAACAAAGACCTGTTGTTGCTCTCTCAGAATTTATAACCGGCAACAATTAATCAAGCCACAGCTGCACTAAGCTTCAGACCTATATAGCTGACGTCCTTCCCCTCCAGGAGTTGTCAGAGCTTATCTGACCTTCTACCCTGCCAGATACCTTAATGAATACTCTGACTGACCTTGGACACTCTCTTGCCTTGGAACCCTGTTGGACTCTATGTATGACTTTGTGCTTACTGCCTGGAAGTAAGCAACAAGCTGGGAGTTATTCAGTTTGTTTTGTTTGTTTTATAAGCTGTGCCGGGACTGAGATAGGAAATGATATCCCTGTTCCCAGACAGCTTGAAGAAGAAATAACAAAGGAGAGCCTGCCACATTATTTAGCTTTGCAAGACCAGAAGTTTAACTGGAAAACTTCTAAGAAACAATATAAGAGCCCATAAATCTTCTGACAATTTGGAACACAGCTGGGAGATAGTTTTACCATTTTGATGTCTACAGTTTGCCTTTTGCAACATTTTGTTAAAAATCCACCGTTTTGACAGTTCATTTCTTCTTTACCCTTTAATACTCTCAACTTCTCATCCCTAGGAAAAAGCAACATCTGCCTACAGCTTGCTTTACTATAGGTATAGTAAAGCAAGCTGCAGGCAGATGCTGCTTTTTTGAGAGCCTGTTATTTGAGTTTTGATTCATCTTCACTTCCATAGCATTAATGCTAGGGATCTCCACCTTTCTTCAATCCCTGCTTGTGTAATGTGACATTGTAACTGTCAGCACTTTAAACTTCTCTAGCTTTTCTCTTTTCAGCATCCAAGAAACTACAGAAAACTTCTAGGCTTCTATATTTCTTTTATTATTCAACCTAAATATATCACTAATTTACCCTGCTTTTCAACTTTTACCTAAATCATCTTATTTTCTTCTGATAGGGTTCTGATTCTTCTTCTTTAATACTTTTTTGGTATATCTGCAGTTACATCATAAGGTGCTGAAATGTTACGTTGATTTTTTCCCCCCTTCTGGTGTTCAGTTTGTTCCTATGTTTAGTTCCTTGGTATCTCATCCATTTTTGCTTTGACCATATCTACTTACTTCTGCTTTCTCTTTATGTTTATTGATGTTTTGACACTCTTTAACTATTATAAATAATTTCAACCTTCCCCGTGCCCCTGTTATATCCTGGAGGTGGATGAACATGCTGTATTTGACCAGAATGAGGGCTTAGGCCTGTACATTCCCCTTTCATGGATCCAATGTTGTTGTTGTGTTTGTTGTTATTGTGCTTCAATTGTTATTTTTTGTTCAGTGTTGTATGTATTCTTCTTCTTCTTCTTTTTTACTGTCAAAGGCTTCATTGGATTTATTGCATTATGACTGCATGTCTGTTTATATTGCAAAATGGTAGATGCAATCAAGTTTCTCTCCTTTAATGTTCACACTCTTGGTACAGATGTTAAATGAGTGTGAATTTTGAAAGTTATTAGACTATATGCTCCCAATATTATATCTTTACAGGAAACTCACAGGAAGGATTCTACCCTACTCTTCCCATCACCAAAATTTAAAGAACAAAGCTAGAGGCACTGAAGTGTTGATAGCAAAAGCTTGTCCTTTCTAGACTGAGGCAGTTAAAAGGGATTCAGGAGACAGATTTGTCCTATTTAGAGGAAAGCTTTTAGATCAGCATGCCACTTTAGGTACTTTCTATGTGCTAAATGCACATCAGGCTAACTTTATGAGAGGTTTTTGAACTACACTCATTTGCAGAGGGGGAATATCATAATTGGCGAAAGGAGATCCCTGTGAGGTTCTTGTTGCAGTTAATTATTGAAGCAAATTTGACCCATGAAGAAAGTTAAATCCCATTGAAAAAATATATGTTTACTATTCAGCTCCCATCATTCATATTCTACAATTGACCATTCTTTCACTTCAAAGTCATTAATACAGCAAATACTTAATGTGCTGATTGAGCTAATATTTTATTCAGACCATTCTCTCTTAATTTTAAGCTGAAATTTTAAACCAGCTACAGAAAGCACCAAAATGTGGCACTTCAAGTCTGGATCTTCTTTTGGATACAGGCTTTAAGGGAAAAATAGAAGAAACTTTAATTTTTTGAAATATTGAATATATTGAATATTTAATAATGAAATATTGATTATATAATATAGATCTCAAGCTACAGATTTTAAGGAGCTACTTCATTAAAGAAGATCTGAGATTTGAAAAAATCTGATGTATAGAGAGAGACCTTCCTGATTGAAATAAATGAATTATCTCAGATGCACAAGTCTACAAAACCACAAATACTAATAGCACTATCAAAGAAAAAAAATCTTTAAAAAAGCTAGATTAAAAAAAATCTGAATATTTGTCCAATACACTAAAGCTGACTTTTATTAATTTAACAATAAAATCCCAAATTGCTAGCAAGGAATGTGTGGTGGAGGGGACAGAGAAAAAGTTTATTCACTGAATCAAGCTACCAAATGTTTTACTCATGTTTTATCTGAATTTTTTCATTTCTATTGTTGCCTTTATGCCTTGGAGGTTTCTCCTAACCTAAGCACAAATGAATTCATTAAACCTTTTAAGTCTGATCAAACTGAAACATACACATAAAAATTCAGGGAGGAGGGCAAGATGGCGACAGACTAAAATCTACTGAAATAACCTGATTGTAATCTGGAGTTATCCCCTCATACACCTTAAAATGCCACTCAAAGGCAAGAAAAGAATCCAGACTAGTCCCAACAATAATATTGGAACCCAGGAATCCTTCAAAGCAGAGAAATAGATAAGGATGGACTCACTTTTTCCCACAGCAGAGACAATACAATCCGTGAGTAACAGATTTACAACCTCAGCTCCCTTTCCACTCCCTAAGATGCCACGAAAGTCTGAATTAAGTAGAACAGCCTCCCCAGTTCTTCAAAGTCTAAGTTATTCTCTGGTACAGGGAGATAACAGAGACAATCTCCCAGAACTTGCTGCCAGTATCCCCTGCAATTATATAATTTCTCAACCCTTCTAAGACATCTGCCTTCTGTCTGCAGAAACTTTGATCCTTATATTGAAGATACTAAATGATATTGCAGCCAAGGTGGACAAATTCCAACAAGCCTTTGATATGCAAATCCTTCCTGGCAAACAGGAGGCTAAATTGGCAGCACAAGTTGGTCACACGGATGACATGGCAGCTTGCCTTACGTCATCAGAGCACCCGGATGTAGCCAAACACTGCCATGTGCTACAGAAAAAGCAGCTCCTCCTAGAATACATCATAATGCCCATATTTGGAACAGTTGCAAGTCAATTGTAACATCTCTTTCCCAGCTCTTAAACTCTCACACCAGAACAATTGACTTAAAAGATTTTTACTATCCACTCAGCCAAAGAGCAATCAAATGCATATTTTTGACCTTTAATTAGACATCTATTCCTAACAGACTGACATAAAAGAGTGAATTCCTATAGCAAGTGCACTATACCAAAACTATCAGAGTCTTTAAAGATGAATTAGGCTTTGACCTCATCACAGGAAAAGTGATAGACATAACCCTGCAGATAAAAGCCATGAGAATTCATCAGTAAATCTGCCAGTCGTGTCAAAGTTGGAGAGTCTAAGCACATGTCAAGGGTGGAAGTTCAAGCTATGAACCAAAAAATTCTTAAACTGAGAGAAGAACCTCATAGATATCTGGACACACATTTCTAGTGCCCAGCAAAAGTCCAACAGTAATCCAGTCCCATTGAAACCACTTCCTTCCCCACAGACTCACAGAAAGCTGTCAGTACATCACTCTGATTTTTCTAATAATGACAGTGACAGTGGAAGTGATAGTGACAATGACACTCTACTTTTACTCAAGGAAACAATGAAATCTCGAGTAGCTAACACCGCTCCCCCAAAATTCTCTGCGCTGAAGATATATCCTCATCTACAATTAAATTCCAGGAGACTCAAGCAATCCTGAATGAACCTTACCTACAGAAAAGACAGCTCTTGCCACCTCCTATCTCACTAGATAAGCCAATGGATAATCCCCTTGCTAAAAAGGTGGGATCCTTGGTTGCTTGTGACCCACTCTTTGCTGCCCATGCCTCACTGTTTTTTCAAGCTTCCCTGGCAGAACAGAGGGAGCAGGAAGAGCAGGAATGTGATGCACTATACCATCATCCACAGAGGAAGACATAGCTACAGCTATCCTAGCCATTGGCTAATATGAACCAACTGCCACCAAGTGAATCACCCACCCAGCCTTTAGTTTGAAGTGCAACCGCTTGACAATCAAGTGACTAGCACTTATAACATGGAACATGGGTGGGTGATTTGCATCTATCAGAGACCCGTTTTACCGATTTCCTCACCCACCATGATATTACACTGATTCAGGAATCATTGACATATAAATCCCCTTAATGTACCCATTTCTGATGAAGAAATTAACAAAATTAACAACATCAAACCATATGAATTACAAGGTCCAGATGGTAAAATCTACGAATTATTAAAAGACCAATTAGCTCCCCATCTAAACAAATTATTTAATGTAATATTGGAAAAGCATCCAATCCCCATGAGATGGAAATTATCAAGAATTATAGCCATCCCAAATCAGATGGTGACCCAATGACACCTCAGTGTATAGATCAGTTGCCCTCAAAAACCATTGATGAACTTCTAAGATCAATTTTTTCAAGTTGAGTTGATGACAGGATACATTAAAGCTGATCAAATTGGTTTTATGTCTGGACATATTCTATCTGATGCTGTTCAATATGCTGTGAATGTTCTACATCATGCCTTATGTCTCAAAGATACCTCTTGCTTTAATTTGTCTTGATGCCCTTAAGGCCTTTAACATGGTGGAATGAGGGTACCTATTCAGAGCCTTACTAAAATGGGCTTTGGTGATAAATTTGTCAGCATGCTAATTATTTATACCGTGGATTCAAAGCTGTCGTACATGTCAGTAGTCTAGATTCTGCAAAAGCAGTTTACTTGCAGCACCAAACAAGACTACCCCCTGTCCCTTTTGCTCTCCATGATGGCTATTGAGCCACTAGCTGCTAGAAGGTAATGAGTTGATTAGAGGTACCAAAATTACAGAACTCAACACAAACTTTCCCTTTAAGCAGATAATTTGGTGTTGTACTTAAAAATTTCAGACTTCTGGTTTGGGTTGGAGTGAGTAAAGATGGTTGTAGAGTTGCTCATTAACTCTAAGCCAGAATGATGATGGTGGAAAAACAAAAATAAAAACAAAAGCACAAAAGTGGATACCTGGGAGAAAAAGGAGACCTGAAAAGTTCCACTTCGCTCCTCAAAAGCATTTGTGATCAGTGTGTCAAAAGCTGTCATGTTGATGGTTGAGTACTGAAGGAGCTTGTCTGCACTCAAATTGCATTCAAACTGTGGACTGGACAGCCTCTACGTGTCTGGCCACACTGGTTTGCATGTCTTTTTCCCAGGGAGCTATGCATCTGCATACGGCCTTCTAGGAAGGGCTGCAGCAGCTAATGAATTCAAACTCCCCATTTGAATTCATTGGCTGGTGGGGTGGCAGGCCCCAGCCGGAGTGCGAGGATGTAGGCTCCACTCTGGTTAGGTGCTAGGGTATTTATACCCCCACGCCTGTGGTGGCTGGGCAATCTTTGTTGGACCGTCACCTACCCACCCTCCCTTTTTTCCTGCTTTTGTTGGGTGTCCTCAGGTTTTCTGCATTTTCTTATGATGGGGAAGTACCTGCACAGGCTTGGTGTTTTTTTTCTGTACAGGAATTCTTGTAATTGTTCTTTTGTTGTCACAACTTGGGGCTTGGTGGTAGCATGGGTCTGGGATACGAGGATGCGGTTCTGGTATCCTAGGTGCTAGTGCGGGTTGGGAGCCCCTTCTGGGCAGTAGAGGGGCAGGGGTGTGGTGAGGTGGTGGTCGTGCCCAGTAGCAGTGGGCACGGCACTCCCACACTCCTTTGCAACAGGAGAGGCCACCAGGGAGCCCATCAGTGCGGGGGCCTACCCTGTTGTTCAGTGGTTCTGGCCTTGCCCAGTTAGTCTGGTTCATTGATCAACAGATGGGATGGTTGATGCCTGCATCTGGACCCATGCTGATGCTAACCTACCAGCAACTGTAGCCAATAAAGTTGTGGCCTCATTCTCCCATTCCAGTGTCTGTGTGGTTATTATACTGTTCATCACCCCAATGCATGCAAGCCACCAAACCTCTTGAAGAATGTGATAAAGAAATGAATGGTTAGGATCAAAAAGCTCTCTTTACTGCAGAAATAATTCCTCAGTGTGTGTGTGTGGTTTTGTTTTGTTTTGCTTGTTTGTTTTGCTATATGTCCGGAAGTGACATTTTGAAATTTTGATTTGATATTTATTTGGACTTTGGAGAATTGGCAGATTTATGGAAAGAAATATAGATTTATGACAATTAGCCTGTAAAAGCAGAAGGCTAAGGAAAGGAGGAGTATATAAAGGAGAAGTTATGGTAGTCTTTTTTTTTTCCTTTCCTCTTTTTTCTTTTAATGCCCTTTTTTGGCCTTACTTGCTTCTTTGCTTTGTTGCTGCTCTTCTAACACCACGTTGGAGTAAATTTCATTTTTTCCTTTCTTGAATACACACACACACACACACACACTTTTTTCCCTCTCTCTCTCTCCACTTATTGTTTAATTGCAGGAAGAGAGATAGAGGTTGAGCAGATCATTAAACAGTCTGTAAGCACTTAGAAAGGAATACCATGATCACTGAAAGTCAACATGGGTTTCTCAAAAACAAGTCATGCCAGATTAATCTAATCTCTTTTTCTTTTCTTTTCTTTTTTTTCCTTTTCGATAGAGTTACAAGCTTGGTAGATGAAGGGAATGTTGTGGTTGTAGTGTATCTTGGTTTCAGTAAGGCCTTTGACAAGGTCTGCCATGATATTCTTGCAAACAAGGTAATAAAATGTGAGTTAGACAAAACTACACAAAGGGTGCTTACCAATGGCTCTAAGAAGTCACTAAGAAGTGACTAGTGGAGTACCACAGGGTTCCATCCTGGGCCCAGTGCTATTCAACATCCTTATCAATGACTTGGATGAGGGAATAGAGGGCATGCTCATCAAATTTGCAGACAACACCAAATTAAGAGGGATAGCTAATACCCCAGAGGACAGGATCAGAATTCAAAATGACCTTGACATATTAGAGAACTGGGCCAAAACTAACAAAATGTATTTTAACAGGGAAAAAAGTAGAGTATTACACTTAGGAAGAAAGAATGAAATGCACAAATACAGGAAGGGTGATACCTGGCTTGAAAACAGTATGTGTGAAAGAGATCTAGGAGTCTTAGTGGACCACAAGCTGAACATGAGTCAACAGTGTGATGCAGCAGCTAAAAATGCCAATGGGATTCTGGGCTGCATCAACAGGAATATAGTGTTGAGATCAAGGGAAGTAATAATACCAATTTATTCTGCTTTGGTTAGACCTCACTTGGAATACTGTGTCCACTTCTGTGCACTATAGTTCAAGAAGGATATTGACAAGCTGGGACCTGTCCAGAGAAGTGCAATCAAATGGTGAATGGTCTGGAAACCATGCCCTATGTGGAGAGGCTTAGGGAGCTAGGTATGTTTAGTGTGACAAAAAGAAGGTCAAGAGGTGACATGATAGCCATGTTTAAATATTTGAAGGGATGTCATGTTGAAGGTGGAGCAAGCTCATTTTCTGCTGCTCCAGAAACTAGGACAATAAGCAGTGGATTCAAATGACAGAAAAAGAGATTTCATCTAAACATCGGGAAGAACTTCCCGACAGTCAGAGCCATTCGACAGTGGAATATCCTGTCTGGGAATGTGGTGGAGTCACCTTCTTTGGAGGCTTTTAAGCAGAGGCTGGCTGGGCATTTGCTGTGTGTGCTTTGAGTGTTTGTTCCTGCATGGCAGGGGGTTGGGCTTGATGACTATTGTGGTCTCTTCCAACTCTATGCTTCTATGATTCTGATTCTATGATTCTAAGAAGAGGGAGAAGAAGGAAGATGAAAAGAAGAGAGAAGAAGAAGAAGGGAAGAGAAGTAGAGAGAGGTAGAAAAGAGAAGTAGAGAAGAGTATAGAAGGAAATAGAAAAAAGAAAGGAAATGGGAAAATTTTTGCAAAATACTGGAAAAAAAGAGGAATAGAAAGAGAAGGAACAGAACTGAAGAATGTAAAAGTACATTGAGAAAGGTTGGAGAAAGTGGAAAAGGTCAAGAGAAAGTGAAAAGATGGCTACAACAACAACAAAACACTTCAGGAAATATATTTGATGCAGAACAGAAACAGATCAGCTGAAGATGGGATACTTCACTACATGATGGAGTTTATGGAAGAAATGAGGGATTTCACAAAAGAAATAGGCAATTAAATGGAGGATATGAATACTAAATTCAATGATCTTTGGCCTTATGGAACATATCCAGAAGAATGTGAATGAAAACAAAGAAGTGGTCCAGCATTTTAAAAGAGATACCCAAGACCTGAATCAAGAGCTAGAAAAACAATTAGACTAGCTGGCACTGAGTCAGAGGTGTGAGGAAACAACCAAATTATAATACATGAGAAATAATAGTTAAAGAATTGATGAAGAACTTGAAATGGGATGAAGATCAGATAGGTAAGGAATTGGACGGAATCTACAGGATAAATTCTCCAACTGCCAAGAAGAAAGTTTTCCCTAGAGACAATATTGTTCAGTGTGTCAGAAGGACAGTGAGCGATTATATATTAGAAATTCCTTATAATAAAGGTATCTCAATTAATTGGAAATTCCAACAAGGCTGCTAAGAAAAGGCTGCCTTTCTAGTAGAGCTATTAAAAAGATAAGAGGTGTCTTTCAGCTGAGATAAATTAGAAAGAGTCAACTTCACACTTGGGAAAGAAAGATATAGAATTAATTCAATGGATAGAGCAAGACTTCCTAAAGAAATTTAGAAAGGAGTCTAAGAAGCCAGAGAGAAAGCAAGAAGATGGGAAGCAAAATTCAAAAGATGATTTAGATCAACAGGAAGAAACAACACAAGAGGAAGAAGAAAGAAAGGTAATGAAGAAGAAAAAATGAGAAAAGATATTAAAAAGAGCAAAAAGCAAGAAAAAGTCAGACTATTAGATATGGATATTTCAGATAATGAATAAAAGAAAGGAAAGAAGAAGATGAGGGAGAGGAGAATATAGATAGATAGATAGATAGATGAGAAAAATAAATGAATTGAAAATGTGTCACATGGAATGTTAAAGATATACATATGTATAAAGAAAAATGTTTTACTATTTTAGAAAAATAAATGCAGATATCACATGTTTTCAAAAAATATCTATTTAAAAAGAATTTGGGAGATGAATTTGTGTCAATGGAAAAAACTAAAAGAAATGGAGTGGTGATGTATATTAACCCCAAAGTAATACAAAAATTAATTCTCTTGGATGAAAAAGGTAGATGTATAGATGTAGAAATCAAGATAAATAATAATAAAATATCAGTGGTATGTATGCACCAGTGACTAAAAAATTTACGTTTTATAAAGAATTGAAGAAAAAGATTTTAAACTTCAAATATGAAAATTGGTGTTTATTAGCAGACTTTAATGCAGTTGTGGAAAAACAATTGGCCAGAAAATGAAAAAAAAAAAGAATTAGGAAAAATCAGGGTAAATTAAGGAAAGAATTTTTTGACACAGTTAATGAATGACAAATAATAGATACATGGAGAATAAAAGATGAGTACAAGCAAAGATTTACTTTTTTGTAGACCCACATAAATCAAGACCCAGAATAGATATGATTTCAATTTCCAAAGCCTTAATAAATATGATAAAGAAAGTGGGCGTTTTAGATAACACCTTGTCAGATCATAACCTAGTGCTGATGATATTAAAAAGAGGGGGAAATTCTTTTAGATTGAGATTAAATGAATTGCTGCTCAGTAGAGAAGTGCTTAAAGGATGTAAAGAAAAAAGAATATTTGGAATTAAATCTTAAAAAGGAGTAGAAAATAATATAGTTTGAGACACTAGTAAAGCTGTTATTAGAGTTTTTATTAAGAAAAACAGTGAATGGAAAAGAAAAAGACAAGAAAAAAGTAGTAAGATTTCAGAATAAGTTAAATTAAAGGAGGAAGAACGAATGAAATATCTATTGAATAATAAGATCCAAAATTAAATAAAACTATTACAAAAACAAATAGCAATGTTGACAACAGAGAAAATGAAAGTAAAAATAAATTTTATGAAACAAACAATTTTTGAATTTGTAAACAAAGAAAGAAAGATTAAAAAGGATGACCAAACTGAAAGAAGGAGAAAGGATTATCACTAAAGAGAAAGAAATACAGAAATTATTCCATAATTACTTTGAGTTACTATATAAAAAATGAGAAACTCCAGAAGATCAGTGAATATTTATATCAACAATGTAATATTCCAAAAGTATCAGATAAAGAAAGAAGTTAAATTAAGAGATTTTGACTGAGGAAATTATGAATGCAATTTAAAAAAATAAAAGAGGAAAGACCATTGGACCAGATGGTTTAACAGCAGTATATTATAGGATGTTTTATGAAGAATAAAGGGTAATGAATAAATATTCATTACAAAAGGTAATTAATATATTTAAAAACCTCCAAAGTCCCGAAAATTGGAAAGAAGCGAACATTACATTAATACCTAAAGACGATAAGGATGGCAATTAAAAATTATAGACCAATTTCATTGTTAAATGAAGATTATAAAATATTTGCATCAATTTTGGCAAACAGATTAAGATATGTTTACAAGAGTATATATATGAGGATCAAAATGGCCTTTTTCCAAAAAGACAAATAAGGAATGATATTAGAACAATTTAAGATATATTAGAGTAGTTTAATTATCATGATGAGATTAACAGGGCATTGATATTTTTAAATGTGAAAAAGATATTTAATAATTAAAATTGAATTTTTTTCCTAAATATTAAGAAAGAAATTAATTTTGGTAAAAAATTTCTGAAATGAATTAAGGCAATATACTCAATGCAAAAAGCAAAATTAATAAAATCAATGGAAATATAACAGAAGTTATACAAATTGAAAAAGGAACAAGACAAGACTGTCCTTTTCCGCCTCCATTATTCATTTTGGCATTGGAAGTCCTAAACAGAAATATAAGCATGTACAATAAAATAAGAGGAATTAAGATTAGGAAGTAAGAATTGAAACTAAAAGCATTTGTGGATGATGTAATAATCTTGGTAGACCCATTAAATGGATTGGAGTATTTAATCCCAAACATGGCAGATTAGCTGATTTAAAAAAATATATAAATAAAACAAAAATTTTGACTAAGAATATGAATGCTTTAGAGAAAGAAAAATTAAATGAAAGATAGCCAAAAAAAAGTAAATTATTTATGAATAAACCTGAATGCAAATAATCAGCAATTATATGAAAATAACTATTTAAAAACATGGGGTAATATTAAAAAGGATTTCTTTTATTATTACACATTACACAATAAAATGAAAACAAAAACAGAAATAACAAATAACAATGCCATACAATAACAAAGGAAACACAATAGAAATAGTAACAGCATCCTAAAATTAAACTACTAGTAAACTAACACAAATAATTTAAAAAAAGATGGTTTCTGCCTTTAAGAACAGACAGCTCTTAGTAAAATAAATGTACTTAACTTCCTTTTAGATTCACTAACTAAAATCTATGTATTTTTGCCCAAAGTGTCTATGCCTTAAACAATAGCATAAGAATATCCCGCATAGCAAAAATAAAGGTTACAGAAACAAAACTGCCAACTATCTCTAATAATATTGGAGTAATAATATAACATGATAATATTAAATTCATGGTATATATTGAAAAATCTAATAACATAAATCTAGTATTGTCAAATATTATTGTGAGTAAATTGTACAAACTTATCCTCTGCATCAATTTCTTAGTTATGTTTATGAAATCATATAATAAATCTTATAATCTAAAACAAAATATTATTCTAATACAACAGTATTACGAGCTCCTTATTAAAATAAACTAATTCTTATTAGTAAATTTTAAGTAATATTATATTATCTAAACAATAAAAATAAAATAAATGTTCTAAACCAGCAACAGTTTAAAGTAATCTCATGTTTTCATAATATCTTTCTCATGTTATAGTAATAAGAAAAAAACAAGAGAACTCGCAATCTTGCCAATTCAAAACATAACAATTTATCCTCAGTTTTTCTTAGATAATCTATTAAACATTTTCATTCAGATAAAATTCCTCTTTTGTTTGACCCTTTAATAATTAATTAAACTATATTAATTAATTGATTAATCCAACAATTTCCAACAATCTGTTCAACACTCAGACATTGACAGAATCTGTGACTTTTTCCAATACTTTGCATAGACTAGTCTCGCAGCAAGTAGCATATATTGTACTAATTTCTGCTGTTCTTTATCAACCATAGTATCTTCTTCCCAGATTCCTAACAAAAATAATTCAGGTTTCTTAACCATTTGGTCCTTAAAAATTTTTTTGCATCACATTTTGTATTTTCCTCCAGGATTGCTTGGCTTTCTCACATGTCCACCACATGTTGTATAAAGAACTGACCTGGTCTTGACACTTCCAACAAATATTTCTGATATCTTTGTCCATCTTTGTAAGTTTTTCTGGGGTGAGATATCAACAAATTGACATTTAATAGTAATTTTCTTTGAGATCATACCAAAGTATATTTTTAATTTCTTTTGTCCATAGACTTTTGCATTGATTCAAATGTATGTTGTATCCAAAGTCCAACTGATCATAAATTCTTTAATTTGTTCATCCTCTATCTCTATTTTTAGCAAAAATTTATATAACTTTGCAATCAGGTGATCTTCATTAATACATAAAAATAATTCAAAACCTGATTTATTCCTTTCAAACTGTTTCTCTTATCTTTGAATCTTAAATGGAATTGTCTATGGGTAAGCCATTGAATGTTAAAACCTTCCTCTTGTAATTGCTGTAAAGATTTAACTGCATAATCTCAGTCTATCTTCTTCAACATACCCAAATATGTTATCCAACATTGGTCCAATTTCCAATGTCATTTCTGTTCTATAAAAAGCTTCTTGTGGAGGTATCCAAAGTGGTGCTTCTGGACATAGTCTCAGTTTATGTTTATTCCCAATTTTCAGTAAGGCACGGCTAATGCAATATTATTAAAGGCCACATTGACCTTAACTGTATCATATCATAAGTACATGTGCCACCCAAATCTTAAGACATGTCATTCAAGATTCAAGATGTTACTATCTTTTAACATTATCCATGTTTTAATCCACATCATAGACGCTGCTGCAAAGTAAATTTTTAAGTTTGGTAGTCTAAGGTCTCCCCAATTTTTTAAATCTTGTAGAACCTTGAATCTTATCCTGGGCTTTTTACCTTTCCAAACAAATTTCAACAAATCTTTTTGCCATTGAATAAATGGTCTTTCCTTAAGTCAATGTAGGAATCATTTGGAAAAGAAATAACGTCTTAGGAAGGACATTCATTTTTATTGTTGCAATTTTTCCCAGTAAAGACAAATTTAGTTTTTACCATCCTTCCATATCATTCTTAATTTCCTGCCAAGTCTTTAAATACTTATTTTCATATAATTTGCTGGTATTCTCAGTTAGATAAACACCTAAATATTTAACTTCCTTTTCAATTTTGAAACCAGTTTTTAATTGCAGTTCATTCTTATCTCCAATATTCATATTCTTAGTCAAAATTTCAGTCTTTTCCTTATTTATCTTAAAACAAGCTAATTTTCCAAATTCTTTTAATTCTTCTTGTAGCTTTAATATCAATTGCAATGGATCTTGAAGCATAATCACCACGTAATCAGCAAAGACCCTGAGTTTAAATTCTTCTTTTCTAATTCTGACTTCTCTTCTTTCAGCATTTTTATTACTAGCTTAATTTAAGACTTCTATTGCTAAAACAGACAAAAGAGAAGATAAAGGGTATCTTTCTTTTGTCCCTTTCTGAATAGAAAATGACTTGATTGAATCTCCATTGAATACTCCCTTGGACTATTTGATACATGCCTTATAAACCTTTCCTATAATACATTGGATCTTCTGCAGGATTACAGGATTCCTTCACAGTTTTGTTTACAGTATTTGTTCATATTAAGAAACCTTTGTACCATCATTTTGCTCTGGATAGTATTACTATAAATTTTTGTATTGTTTATTCAGTGCCTTTAATGTTTACAGTTATTGGCAGCTGTGTAGTATAGTTGTTCAGAGCAGAATAAATTCATGCACCAGTATTGGTACATATATCATTCAATATTACTTTACACATATTAACATACAGACTTGCCTCATTTTGGTTTGCTCTTCCTACTAATTGCTGATTTTTGTTTCACATATATTAACTCCCCAGCCCTCTCCTGGATATCCTATTCTAGCTCACCCATTTTTTTATCAGATGATAAAATTAACTATTTTAGAGGTTGGACTGATGAAGGTATTGCTAATATTAGAATCATATAACCATAGGGTTGGAAGGGATCCTATGATTCATCCTTTTCAAACTTCAGTGCCCAGAAATGGATATAATATTCCAGATGAGGACTGACAAAAGCAGAATAGATGACATTATAACATCCCTTGATCTATGTTTCTATTGATTAACTCCTATTTAATTAGCATTAATCTCACAGGGATCCCCACTTATATGTTGGAAAGATTGTACAACAAAAGGTACTTATTTAGATATGTGATTTCATTGTCCTATTGTTCAAAGCTTTTGGGAACAAGTAATAGCGCAGATTTCAAATACTATGAGCCAAAAATATTAAATTCTACGCAAAATTATTTCTTCTTTCAATTTATGGCCAAGGAAACAAATCATTAAAGCGTAAAAGAATACTTTATCTTCTGCTCTCAGTTGCTCACTCTGAAATAGCAAGAGGATAGAAGTACCAAGGGAATCTTAGTATTGATTTGATTTGGAACATGATTTTAATGAAAAAATTTTCATATACTATTAGAGCATTAAAAGGAATTGAGGGATGCAATGCTTTCTTTCAGTGTTGGTATCCTTTTTTGACTTCATCAGCAACAGCAGATCAATCCACCTCCCCATCAAATGACCTTCTGGACAGATTTCATTCAAGGATATCATCTTGATCAACTCAAAAACAAATTTTATAATGTAATGCAAATTGCAAATTCTTTATAACCAGCAAGACACAGAAACCTGCATGCAGCTTTAATTTTTTTTAGTTTCTCTTTATTGTTTTAAAATGTTTACAGTTCTTGTTACATGTTATTGCATTTTATTGTTTCTTGTAATATTGTAATGATACATTTTTGAAAAAAGAGAGATTGGAACCAAGGCGTTTATATTGACAGTGTTAAACTATGTTTTAAAACACTGAGTTCAAAATGTAAAGTATCCCTTTTCCCACAAAACACATCCCACCATCTCCCCAGCCATCTTTACTGGAGTTTTTTGTTTTGTTTTGCTCCATGATAGGTATCAGCTGTGAACAGCATGAAACTAAACAAACAGCAACAAGTACAAGAGGGAGAAGCAGGTGGTGGAGCCCTCATGGTACAGAGCTACACATGGGAAAGAAATACCTGTGGAGTGACAGATAGAGGACAAGAGAGAGCTGACGAGAATCAAAGGAGGGGTGGTTTCTGCCTATTTTTCCACCCACCATCTCTTACATTTTCAATGCTTCTCTGCTTCCTTTTATGAGCAGCATGGGAAGTTGGTGATTGAACTTGGGGAGCAGGGTTGGATTAACTCTTCCATCTTCTTGCTGCTTCATTGTTTTGCTGATGCTACCCAGGAGTACACTGCCTTGTAGAAGTATTCACACCCATCTCTTGCCTTGACTTTTCCACATGTTGTTGTGTTGCAACCTGCCACTGAAATGGATTTATTTGACATTGTTACTGTTTGATGTACACAAGATTCTCAACACTGTGAAGGCACAAAATATTTATGTCATGGCTAAAAAAAATTTAGACAAACAAAACAAACTAGCTCATGTTGGTTGTAGAGGTGTTTGCCCTCTTCACTGTGAAATGCCTAAATAAGCTCTGGTGCAACTCACTGCTTCCAGAAGTCACCTAAATAGTTGATTGAACTCAACCTGAGTCCATTGCCATATGATCTCAGATTAAATGCTCCAGTTTGTTGAGTTTGTTGGAGAGCATATCTAAACAAATAACATCATGAAGACTAAGGACCTATCCAAACACGTCTGGGATCAAGCTGTATAAAAGCAGCAATTGGGGTTGAGTTATCAAAAAAATAAAATCCAGAATATGAACATCCCCTGGAGCGTTATTAAATCTATTATTACAAAATGGAAAGAGCATTGCTCAACTGTGACTCTGCCTAGATAAGTCCCTTCACTCAAAGTAGCTGGATAAGGAGTGATTAGTCGAAGAAACAACCAGGAGGCCAAATATAATTCTGAAGGAGTTGGAGAGATCTGCAGCTGACCTAGGAGAAACTATCTGTGAGATACCTATCACACAGGGGTTCCAATAAGCTGGGCTTTATGGAAGAGTGGCAAGAAGAAAGCCATTGTCAAATCAAACCTATACCAAGGCCCCATTTGGACTTTGCAAAAAGGCACATGGGAGACACAGGAAACGTGGTTCTCTGATCTGATGAAATGAAAACTGACTTTTGCATGGTGCTTTCCTTGAAGTAGTATTTCAGAATCTCTTTTGCTTCACTGACATATTTTTCCTTCTCTAATAAAGCAACATTAAGACTCCAAGAAGGAATCATCTTTTTCATTAAAAGTTCAAATTGTATGGGATTGTGGTCAGAGACAGACTTGGGCAAAATTTCCATATTCTTTATTTTTGTATGTAAAGATTTAGAGATCAGAAACATGTCAATTCTAGACATTGTTTTGTGACAGTCCAAGTAAAAGGTGTATCCTTTAGTCAATCCATACTTGTAACTCCAAACTTCCAAAATTGATAGATTTTCCATTAAGTTTTCAAAAGTTTCCCATGGTTAACTTGAGATTTAAAAGATCTGTTGGTCATTGGATTGATGATTCCATTCATGTCTCCTACTAGGAGAATATTCTCTTGATTCCTTTCTTTTATCTGATTAGTTCATTTTCAATTGTCTTGAAGAACCTGTCCTTATTTTCTATTGATGTATATATTCCAACCACCAGGAGACTGAAATCAGGAAATTTAACCTCTACTCCAATAAAATGTCCTGGAGAGTTGGAAAAGATCTCTTTGGAAGAGAATTTTGAGTTCACATAGATTGCGACCCCTCTCTTTTTCTTTTGGAGTGCCAATGCATAGCATTTTCCAAGTTTAGGGTTTCTTAAATATTTAATGTCTGATTTTCAAATTCTCGTCTCCTGAAAACATACTGAATCAGCTTTTTTCTTCTCTAAATAATGAAATATTTGTCTCCTTTTGTAGCTAGAATTAAGTCCTTTCACATTTCATGACTGAAATGTAATGGTAATTTTTTTTGTTTTATTTTATGTTATATATGTGTGTGTTTTTATGTGTGTGCATGTGTGTATGAGTATGTGTGTGTATGTTTTTTGTCTGGTTTTTTTCTTTTGGTTGGTTGCTTTCTTTGTCCTCAGTCTTGTCTTCTATTTCTGAACCTAATGATTCCACTTCTTCTTGTTGGTCAGGTTCTTTTTCACATTCTTCGATATTAGATTTTTGGTTCAGACCTGAATCGCCATTTATTTCCTCTTGTCTTTACCAACTTTCATCCTTTTTCAAATTGGAGTGTTCCAGATTTTTCTTTAGTTTCTTACAAAGTTTTCTTGCTTTTATTACTGTAGTTATTTTGTATCTTTTTTGTTTGTATGAGAAGGAAATTCCCTCCACACACTCCCATCTGTAATTTATTTCATTCTTCTGTAATAGTTGTGTTAAAAATTTGTAATCTTGCCTTTTCTTCAATATTTGATATGGAATGTCTTTATATATCTTGATTTCTGTACTATCCATCATTGTTTATATTCATAATTTTTCTGTAATTTTTTTTCCTTTGTATAAGTCCTGGTAAAATATACTATTGTATCTCTGGCCCAATTTTTTCCCTCATTATTTTGGAGCTCACTTGAAAAATGCAATCAATGTCTGCTTCCAGTTTGTCCCCTAGGGTTTCAATGTAGATAGCCAGGGCAGGAATTATTTTCTCATATGTCTTTCCTAGTTGATTCCAGGACGCCTCTGAGTTTCAGACATTTCTCTCTGTACCTTAATCCCTGGATGCCGATCAGAATTTCTTCTTGCCTCTGGGTATCTCTTATTGTTATTGTTTCCCTTTCCATTTGTTTCAAGTTGTCTTGTAATCTCTGGATGTCAGTTCTAGTATTGGAGATGTCTGTGTTTGCCTTGTCAATCCTTTTATTTATAATGTCCATTTCAATTTTTATATCTTGTTTAATCTCTGCTATAGTTTCCTTTAACTCGTGTCTTATCTCCTGTTTGAAACTCCTAAGTTCTTCCAATATTTGACTTATATCTGTAGAGCTGGCTGTTTGATCAGTCTGGTCAATTGAAGATCTCCTTCCCAGATCACTCTGGGATTGTAGTTTGGCTTGATCCTGGAATTGAAGCTTTCCTGTTAACAGTGGTCATCATTATGTATACACAGTTTGTATGTTATATTTATACAATTTTGTTTTTCTAAATACTTTCTCAATTAAATTGTTTCTCTCTCTCTCTGCTCTTTTTTCCTCTCTTTTTTCTCTCTCTTTGCCCACCCTTTCTTCTAGTATAGGTCTTATATATATATTGCATGAAGTAGATTCAAACACCTTAAGATTAATACATTCATAAAATTAAATACAACAATTAGAAAATAATCAATTATCTTTTAAACCGCTACCTGGTAGTAAAAGACCAGCAAAAGAGAAATCTTGCCTTGCTGTCTATAAAAGTCAGTATCAGTGTCTTAATAAACTGCCCAGGTGAATTTAATTTTGCTTATCATAAACCTTCAGACAGTTATGCCCTCAAGAACACTTCTCCTTAGTCACAGAAATAAATCTCACTTACTAATCTGCTTAGTCAGCTCTTCCAAAAATTAAATTAAACATGTTTGTCATGATTGTTTCTTTCCAATTAAATGAAATGTTATGACACTTATAGGTGATAGTAATCTATATGAGTTCTATATAGTAATATTACAAACAGTATAAATTCAAATCAGCAATCAATCAACCATATGGTATTTATCAAGTTAGATTGATTTAGACCATTAATTTTAGAATTAATTATAAACAGTATTTATGTATAGTCTAAGTATTGTGTACACTAAAGAAGAGGAATTGAAAAGAGCCGGTAAATAGTTAATGTCTTAAGTACAATGCATCTATTATTGCCAAGGCATAGAAAAAGCTGTTATTTTGTGATTCTGATGCTTAATTGGTCACAGTCCACTTTAGATGGGTCAGGTAATTTCACCCTTGCTTCAAAACATATAAAAGTAGATCTGTCTTTAAGACCTCTTTGATGTAGTGATAAGGTTCTAGGTGAAGTTTGCACCAGTAGTCTCTGCCTTGCGGTGAAGACCAATTTCATCTGACAGGGTAAATCCCGTCTCAGTTTAATACCCTGTAAAGTTAAATTTTAAAGTTCCTAAATCATCACAGTTGTGTTTTTTTCTCCTTTTTATCTTTATTAATTTTCCTTTTTTTCCATCTTTGTTTCTGTCTTCCTTTATCACCAACAATTTCTTCTACAGTTGCTTATTTCTTTAAGTCTTTATTCCATTCAGTAATGTTTAATACTATGTAACTGCTTAAATAGCTTGTTTCCTATTGTCTGTGTTGTAAAGCAACAATGTAACAGTTTAAATACATCAAGCTCAGCGAGCTCAGCTAGTGTCAGAGAAGCCTCTACTGGCTTATGTAGATATTTTGTTTGTTTGTTTTTAATAATTTTATTAAGTTTTATTAAGTTAAAAACATCATCTCAAATTGTACTTTTACATGTAATGTTTTTGTTCTTCCACTCTGATCTAGTTTTCATTTTCTAGATATCTACTCACATATAAAAAATTATGCCTCACTATTCCATGTTCAACTTACGTGCTTGATCTTGCATTTCTGTCATCAACTCCTGTTATGTTACAGTTATTCCTCTTTAATTTCAACCATAATTCAGACATTTTCACTTGGCAGTTCCCAGCGATTACCCATTACAATTTGCCATTCTGCTTTTATCTGATCGTCTGATTTCCCCTTTAATCTTTGTGAGACAATATCCGCATTTCTGTTCTCAATAAATGTCCCCCACCATTGTTTGATTGTGGGTATTTGCTGAGACTTCCACAATTTGGCATATTCAGTTCGAGCTGTCGTTATCATGTACAATATTAATCTCCAATGCCTCTTAATGTTAGTATTCTCAAGAACATTTGTCATGTTTAACAAATAAAATTCAGGTTTTTTTACAAATTGAACCTTCAGTATTTCACACATCTTTTTATGTATTTCACTCCAATATTTCTTTGCCTTGGGACATGACCACCACATATGAAATATTGTTCCCACCTTTTTCTGACATTTCCAACACATTCCCGTACCTGTATTATAAATCTTTTTTAACTTGTCTGGTGTCATGTACGATCTATGAAACATTTTAAAATAGTTCTCTTTAAGATTCTGAGCCATTGTAAATTTTTGTGTCCTTTTCCAGCTCTGTTCCCATTCATCTAATTGAATTGAATGCCCAACATTCTGTGCCCACAAAATCATTGCAGATTTCACAGTCTCCTCCTGTTTCTCCTGTGTTAATATTTCTTGATATATATGGGCTAACAGATGCGGTGGATTGTCAAAGATCCATTTAATCACTCCTGTCCTTTCTTTGGATTCTATTCCATACGTTTTCAAGTCCATCTGGAATCTCTCATTTAGCTGCCTGTACGGAAACCAACTTAATGGCAATCCTTCCTGTTCCAATTTTTCTCTTGATTTGATCTTATAAGCGTTTGTCATTGTTTTCTCTAATATATCCTCATATCTCAGCCATTTCTCTGTTCCCTTCCATCTTCCAAAGAAAGTTTCTTGAGGGGATACCCACATGGGTAGCTGCCTTATGTTTTTACTCTTATATTTATCCCATATCTTCAGAAGCGATTTTCTGATATAGTGATGCGAAAAATCTTTGTCAGTTTTTGCTTTATCATAAAACGTATAGGCATGCCATCCCATCCTCAGGTCTGCTCCCTCCAGTGCAAGCATTCTTGTATCTTGTAAGTCAATCCAGTCTTTTAACCATATGAATGCCGCAGCTGTGTAATATAATTGAAAATCCAGTACTCCCATTCCTCCCCGTAGTATTTGATCTGTCATAATATTCCATTTAATTCTTGGTTTTTTTGCTTGCCATATAAATTTGGTCAGGTCTTTTTTCCACTGTATGAAAGGTTTACTGTTTGTTATTATGGGGAGATTCTGAAACAAAAAATTCATCTTTGGAAGAACATTCATTTTGATAGTCGCTATTCTCCCCAACATAGACAATTTCATGGAAGTCCACCTTTCCAAGTCTTTAATTATCTCTTTCCATTTTTTCTCATAGTTATTTTGAAACAGCTCATTATTCCTTTTTGCTATCCAGACACCTAGATATTTTGCTTTTTCTACTTTATTAAATCCAGTTGCAAGTGCTAATTCGTTCTCCTCCTTGTCTGTCATGTTTTTCATTAACAAAGCTGTTTTTTCTTTATTTACCTTGAATCCTGAAAATTCTCCGTATTCTTGTATTATTCCAATAAGATTTTGTATGCTTCTCTTAGGATCTTCCTAAGAGGCTTATGTAGATATTTTGAACCAGACAGTCTTTTAGTGAGCTCAAGCTGAGAATTTAAGATATGATACAAAATTTCCGAGGGATAATTCCATCAGCGCTCCAATTCTTTAAGTTGAATATTTTCCCCGTCAGCAAGCTCAAATAAGATCAGGTCTAGTATTGAAATCTTCCCTGTCAGTCTAGAGCAATCTTCCTCTTGTGAGCTCCAGCTGAGTTTAAGCACGGTCAAAAGGTTCACAGAGTTAATCAGTACTTACGCAATTCCTTACTAAACTGGTTTGGCAGATTGTTGATGAAGAGCAAAAATATGACTCTCCAAAGGTCAGTTTAGATTCTTGGGCAGAAGTTACCTATGAGAATAGTATGGGATGCTTGCAAAGCTGTGACTAGAGGCCACTTTATAAAATGGGGATCAGAGTGGAAGACACAGGGGCAACAGAAACTACAAACAATACCAGACACAATAAAGAAAAAGGAAGAAGAATTGAGAAATGACACAACAAACGATAATCTTATTAAAGAAATTAAGATTCTGCAAAAACAACTGCAAGCTGAAAATACCACAGAAATCGAATGGAAAATGAAAAGAGTAAAACAAAAGCATTTTGAAAGTGTCAATAAACCCAGTAAACGGCTAGCCCATAAACTGCGAAAAGAGAAAGAGTCTTATAATTGAAGTAAGAAAAGGGGAAAAGATGATGTCCAATCAAACTTCTATAAAGCAAGTCTTCTACAAATATTTCTTGAAGCTGTTTGATGCTGGATTGGTTGTAGTTGGAAAGAAGAAACAAATGTGAGAATTTTTAGAAAAACAGAACGTTGAACATCCCCAGATTGACGGATATGCAAAGGAAGATCTTAAATGTGCCTATACCCATCGTGAAAGTCACAACCACTATACAGAAACTTAAAACTGCTAAAACCCCAGGCCAGATGGTTTTTCTGCTCTTTACTACAAACAATTTGAGGATGAACTCCTACTTCCATTACAGAAAGCTTTCAATGAAATCATAAAGGATGGAAAACCTCAATCTTGGAATGACGCAAATATAACACTTATCTCAAAAGAGGGGAAAGATTTAAGAGATCCTGGGAGTTACAGACCAATATCGCTCTTAAATGTTGATTTTAAAATCTTCAGTTTAAATGTCACTGGAAGACTTTAAAAAGTTCTCCAACTTATCATCCGCAAAGATCAAAGTTTTTTTTTTACCAGAGAGACAGATAAGAAACAATAACAGATCAGTAATTAATATGATTGAATATTTTGAGAAACACAATGAGAAAAAATTTACTGTGATCTTTGTGGATTTCGAGAAAGCTTTTGATAACATTAACTGGGATTTTATGTTTGAAACTTTGCAAAGAATGGCTCGTGGGCAAGACTTTGTCACTTGGATAAAAGAACTATACAAAGATCAAAAGGCACATCTTACTATCAACAGAGAAAAAATGGACTCTTATAGAATTAATAAGGGAATTAGATAAGGCTGCCCTATCTCACCATTACTGTTCATAATGATTCTGGAAATTCTAGCCAGGTATATTTGAGCCAATCCAGAAATAAAAGGAGTAAATATCAAAGGCCAAGAATACAAGCTTAAAGCATATGAAGATGGTCTTGTTATTTTTCTAGAAGAGCTCAAATATAGCATTGAAAAACTAATGGAGAAATTTAATTTATTTGGAGAAGTAGCCGGTTTCAAAGTTAACAGGAGCAAAACAAACATTCTCACAAAAAATATTAATAAAAATGGACTAAGAGAACTGTGAAATATCAGGCTTTAAGTGTGAAAAAAAAATCAAATATCTGGGAATCTGGATCACCAAACAAAACACAGAACTTTTTGAAAACAATTACTTGAAAACCTGGAAGGAGATTAAAAAAGATTTACAAACCTGGGCTAAACTGAAACTATCCCTATTGGATAGGATTTCTGTCATTAAAATGAACATACTTCCCAAAATGAACTTTCTGTTCCAAAATGTATCAGTCACCACAAATGAGAAATGTTTTCGTGTTTGGCAGAAAGATTTGTCTAACTTTTTCTGGGAGGGGAAAAAAAAAGAATCAAATGGAAACTTCTTACAGAGAAAAAAGAAAAAGGAGGATGTGCACTACCCAATCTTAAATTATACTAATACACCAATGATCTGTTGGGGATGATAGGAGTTTCAGCCTCACAGAAACGCAGCGGAAAAGCCAGACTTCAGCGAGCCAACAGCAGCAGCCTTATTCCCCAGTAAGGATACTCACACACAGAGTTCTTCCAAAACAGGAGGCACTTTATCTTTCAGCAAAGTTCCGTTATATACAAAATATAGGACAGACGGACAAAAGCTTGCGCCAGGCACCAGGTTTGGTCAACAGACAAATACATACTGGCGTTGCTTTGTTATATACATATCTACAACCAATCAGGTAGAGGTTTGCACACCTCCCTCTACCATCTGCACACGACCCCAGTTTCTTATGCAACCTTGCAATTACCCACAGCTGGGGCATGATGCAACATCTTTGTAGTGGGCTGATCATTTTCTCAGGGTTCCCTGCCTGGAATCCCTGACATGATCTTACATGGATAGTGGACTGAATTACTGTACAAAATGAACATTAAATTAGAGGGTGCCAAGCTAAGATTCAGGTGGCATGCATACCTCTGGTACTCCAAAGCTAAAATTGATAAGGAAATCGTTATTAAAAATCTGGTTAAAATTCAAAAATAAAATGTATAAAAAGATTCCACTCTGGATATCCCCGCATGAAGCGTTCTTTGGAAGATGGAAAGACCATAGAGAAAGATAGATACATTATAAGGACATTCTTATAGAAGATAAAGACTTCAGTCTTAAACCAAGAACAGACATAGAAAAAGAAGGATTTACTTGCCATTGGTTCCTATATATTCAGATGAAAGAAAGATGCAAAATGGACTTAAAACTAGAAGGATTTCAGAGCGGCAGAGACAAGAATGAGTTTGAAATCACAATATTTGAGAAACCAAATCACTTAATGTCACAAATTTACAAAATCTTATTTATCCGAGAATTGGAAAATGAAGTTGTAAAGGAGGTGATGATTAAATGGGCTCAAAATATTGGTTGTCCAATACAACTGGCGGAATGGGAAGTAAGCTGGAAAAAAACTCAAAAATTTACTTTAGCCCAAAATTTAATTGAAAAGTACTTAAAAATGCAGTACAGATGGCATTTAAATCCTTCTACAGTAGAGTCTCGATTATCCGACATTCGGTCATCCGACATTCTGGATTATCCGACATCGCGGCTGCTTGGGGGCGTGGCTTTAGGCATTTCCGTGCCCCCAGACACGACCCCAAACATGGCGGCCGCGATGGGCAAGGAGAGAAGGGCGAGTGAAGCCTCGCCCCAAAACATGGCCCCGAGTGTGGCAGCGGCGGCAGCGAGCAAGGCGAGTACCTCCAGGCCCCAAAACAAGGGCCAAAGCATGGCAACAGGTGATTTCAAAGTGATTTCTTTGACCCTCCGGATTATCCGACATTTTCGACTATCTGACTATTAGCCTGCCCGTTTATGTCGGATAATCGAGACTCTACTGTATGTTAAATGTATAAGACTAGTAAAAGCCACTGTTGGATGTGCGATGGGGAAGAAGGAACGTTATTCCACATGTGTTGTGTCATGAGCCAGGCTGATCCCGCTCTCGATTCAGACTTGGACTCTGAGCCTGGGGAGGATCCCTGGGAGGGGCCTTCTGGAGGGGGGTCTCCTTCAGAGCCTAGGGAGGAGTCTGCCTGCGACTCCACAGCTGTCCCTGGTGCGGAGCCCGGGCCAGCACCTGCAGCAGACGTTTGTGCTCCAGAGGCAGAGGCCGGGGTTTCTGACTCCAGTCCGGAGTTTGCAGCGGACCCTCCCCCCACGTTCCTCCAGAGGCGACGAGAAGGGGGCGGTCCGGAGGTCTCAGCAACTGTGGGAGAAGCACTTGATGAATTGGCCCTGAACTCTTGAGAGGCTCCAGCTGTGAGCTGGGCCAACAGACATTTGATCGGCCTGAGCTGGGCTAAAACTGAGTATTTGAGCCAGACGCGGTTGGGGTTGGGCACGGGGTAACAACCGTCTACCAGCCATGAATCTGCGTCCCATGTTGGGGGCTCTTTGTTCCAGTCTGACCTCGCTGCTTTGAGTTTGCCGCTCCTGGAACTTTGCTGTTTGTTTACGTTGACATTTGGTGAAGTAACCTCTTTGATTTATTACCAATAAAGCTATAAAAACCCAACTTCTGCCTCCGTGTCTGCTTAGCCGCCACCTTGACATTGACATGTTGGTCTTGCCAGAAAGCAAAAAATATTGGAAGGACATTCATAAAACAATGTTGGAGATTTTAAACATCAGACTTCCAATGTCACTGGAATTTTTCTTATTAAATATACCTTCTGCCATCAATATAAGTAAAAAATTTGGGGGGATAATATTATACATGATTACAACTGCCAGAATAATCTATGCCTGGTACTGGAAGAATAGCCAAATTCCAGAAATAGATAAGTGGTTAACAAAATTATGTGAAATGAGAGAATGTGGTATGTTAACTAAAGTACTGAAGGGAGCATTCAGAAATGAAATTGAATAAGAATGGTGTCCAATCGTGAACTAGATTAAGGAAAAGTTTGGAAATAATATTGTTTTAATATGATGATATAGGGGTTTTTTTTTTTTAAAAAAAAACTTTTCTACAACTAGACACAGATGTAATACATAACTTTTGCTTGTTACACTCTTTGAAGATTTATAAACAAGCGTGAAGGATCCAATAACATATTCAAAGGCAGGTAAACATAATCAACAAAGATGAGTAAGAGTTTATTATAAAGGGAAACGAGTAATAGAGGAATCAAATTTTGACTGTTCTTGGAATAAACACAACAAAGAACAGTTGGAAGTTTATTTATTTAGGAGTTTTGTTCATATATAAATACACTGTGGAGTTATGATTTAATATTGGAGGCAGTATTTATAGAAAACAGGTACAAATTTTTAATAATATTACAGTTACAAAGAAATTAATATTATTTGACTTTAATTATTGATGTTAATATAACTGATGGTTTTTTCTAGAACCACAAGGTTAAAATTAACTACCATACTTTGGTTAAGGGATAATTATTTAAAACTGATTATCATCTTTGTGTGTTACTATTTGTTTGTGCTTTGGAATTAAAAATAATAATAAAAAAAAAGAAATGAAAACTGACTTTTGTTGGCTTTGCTGCAAAATACTTCATGTAGGGCAAAAGTCAACAGTGCTCCTTGCCTGAGAAGACTGTCACTGTGGTGAAGCTAAGTGGTGGAAGTATCAAGTTGAGGACATGTTTTTCTTTGGCTGGGGCTAGGAAATTGATCAGGATTGAGGGCAAAATGGATGGCACCAAATACAATGCAAATCTAGAGGAAAACCTGTTTCACTCTGCAAGGGATCAGAGAATGGGGCACAGCTACACCTTGCAACAGGACAGTGGTGGTAAACACACAGTCCAAGTAACATTGGTTTAAAAGCAAGAGACTTAGGCCCTTTCTGTAACTTACCTTTTCTCAGCGCTGGGGCGTGGGGATCATGCGAGCAGCCTCTTGCAAGAGGCTCTCACGTCCCTGCTGCTTCGGCTTCGCAGCTGCTGCCTGCCTGCCAATTGGCAGGCAGCGTGAGGGCTCCGCCTCTTCCTTCTGCAGGGCAGCCAGGCATTTTCCCAGGCTGCGCTGGAGGAGGAAGCATGAGCACCACGGCTCCGGAGGCTCCACATGCATGGTAAGTGCACATGGGGCCCTGGAGCAATGCACGATCGTGCACCATTTTTGGTTACAAGCTGAAAATGAAATAGTGTGTGACCGGTGCCTGCCGGCCCCAGCAGCATCACATGATTGCGAGGACATCATCTGAAATGCTCCTCACAATTGTGCGATGCTCTAAAGGCCCTTTCGCATGGCATGGCAAATGCCATGCAAAAAGGGACTTAATGTCTTAGAACAGCCCAGTCATAGTCATAGCCAAGAGATCAGTCTGATTGAGATTCTTTGGCAATGCTTGAAAATGGCTGCTTGTTGGTGGTTTCCGTCCAATCTAATAGAACTGTAATAACTTTGGAAAGAGGAATGGGCAAAATTTGCAGGATTCAGGTGTGAAAGCTGATATTTACCCAGGAAGACCTGCGCTTGTAATTGCTGTCAAAAATGCTTTTACTAGGTATTGATTCATGGGGAGGATACTTACACTGTTGTGTTTGTGGATGCTGGTGAATCTTCAAGTGTTACAGGGATCTCTTTTGGGGTTGTTGTGAGTTTGGGTTGACAGTTCTTTGTTACTAGATTTATATACATTGTTCAGTGACTTGGGATTTAGCCTAGCTTCTCTGTCAACTATACTTGTTTGCTTTTACCTGTTTTATTGCCATCATGCCACCCAGGAAGCCTTCTGTTTCCTGAAAAAAAATCCTCTATGTATGTATTTATTTCTAATCATACTCATGCCTTTTCTTCCAAGTTCAAAACAGGGGAAGTAGGGAGGGGGATGAAATCATGGATGGGAATTTCACCAGAGCGTATGTCTTGTTCTGGGTTTGTGTTGCATTGTCTTCTGTCATGGCATATTAATATTGTTAATATGGCTCAAATATGGTTGAGATATACCTCAGTTAATGAAGTAACTGTCTTTCTAGGAATTACCTTTTTAATAGAAACTTTGATACCAAATGCTGAAATAACATGGAAAGTACAGAGATAGGTTCTTACACCCCAAAAAGGAAGAACAGCTTGAACAGATTTTAGCAGACTTTTTATTCAGATATAAAGACAAGCACACGTGAAATGATACAAGCAGGTCAAGTAAACCTTGAAGGAGTAAACAAAAACACTTGGATCATCTAGAGACCAATGCTTCTTCCAAGATACAGCCAGGGGTGATTCCCCCCCCCCCAATCTCTACTTTTCTTATGGTTTACATTTTGGTGACCAGACTTAAAAGATCTATTTTTTTTTTCAATGTACAGAAGTAGCTAGTGAGGCAGGCTCATCTACTCTTTCTTTCTTTCTTTCTTTCTTTCTTTCTTTCTTTCTTTCTTTCTTTCTTTTTTGTCTGTTTTTCAGTTCACACATGCTCAATAAGGGATTCTGGAGGCAGCTGTTGTTTACCTTGCCTTTTACAGACTGCCACACAGAACTACATTAGGAACAGCTACATTAGACATTTTTTTCTAGCTCAAGGTTGACTGTATTGTTCACTGCAATCACTGTTGCTGAAAGCCTGTGTTTCTCTATTTTTGAGAGCTCCCAGCCCCCACATTTTCTGACATGTGTTATTATTTTTAACTTTAAAAGGCTTCCAAACTATCTACTCTACTTCTGGTTTAACTTTGTGGTTAAATAAAGGCTTAAAACAGCCCAGGGAGGGAGAGATAGCAAAATTGTCCCCTATCCCCTAGGTGTTGGCTAATTTTTAGTAAAAAGCTAGATGGTGGGGGAAAGAAACTTTAAAATTTAAAAAAGAGGGTATAGCAGAGTGAGTGGGTGTGGTCCTCCTTAGTTCTGTAGGGGATTAATGCAGACCCCCAAACCGTGGACATTGCCTGTCCCTTTATAGAGAATTCTTCATTGTGGAAGTGTGGACAAAATGGGCTCCAAATGTCTTCCAGCTCTTCAAATATTCTACTAAGACTCTGGAAAGGTAAAAATATAACATTTTTGTTGCCCTTTTTTCCAATGGCAATAATCGCATTCCTAAAAGAGAGAACGTCATAAAGAGTAGATTGGTACCAATACAATTCAGAAGTAATTTAAGACACTATGTGTAAGTCTGATACTAGATATCTAATTTTAGGTCATAGTGGGGAACCTTATGGTGGTAGGAAGCAGATCTCCTACTGATCACTGAGCAGGTCAGAAGACACGAGGGAGTGTGGGCACACCCCTGATAGCACTAGAACTAAAGCTTTCTTAGGGTGTCTCTAGATGGGTAAAAAAATTCAAGACTTTCCAGCTCTTTTCATGCCTGCATTTTCATGAGTTCATCCAGTCTCTTGAAATATTGTAGGTTTCTTTCCCTCCCTCCTCTCCTTCCTCTTTTCCCTCCCACTAATCTAGTCACATCTGGTTGCATGCAACATTTCAGAAACTGATTTTCACAATCACAGTTGTGAAAATCACAATTCACTAAAATGAACCTTTATTATTATTTTTCAGGCGTAATAGTCACAGTATGAAAGTGTTTCAGCAATATTATACCAGTTATATATTATAATCATCTTGTTTACTGATAACTCTTATTTCCCTCACTTGTTCTGTGTTGAATTTGTGTCTTAGAAACAGTGGCCATGTTTACTGGACAGGGGCTGTCTTTGCCGTTTATTGCTTCTGAGACAGTAAGAATACATGTGCAAGTGCAGATACATTTAATTTTAGCAAGTACTGGGTTAATGTACTGAGGTGTGGGAATAAAAAAGTCTTTGGTAATACTGGCAGCTCCAAGGAAATACTTTGGAATGAGGAAAACATCATTTGGATCTCCACAACAAAATTGGCTTGTACAGGAACAAATCCTGGCACTTCTGGAAACTTTGTTTTCTCATCTAGAGGTGCCCTTAGTTAGCCATGTTGTACCACTTTTCAGCATGACTGGAGCAGTGCGCAAAGAGAATCCCTATTTGTGTTTAGGGCTGTTTTCCATTTGCAAATAGCTCAGGCTAGATATGGCTGTTTCTAATAACTGTTTAGAATTTTGTCTGTACTTTCTACTTTTATCTCTATTAATGTCTCCATTAACTGAGAACATATATACAGTGGTGTATCTAGGTGCAACAGCGACTAGGGCAAGTGTGGAAGTTGCACCTCTCGGTGTTGCTTCTCCTGCCATTGCCGCTCCAGGCCGAAGAAGACCCTGGCGGGGGGGAAGAAGTGAGCCAGGCCCAGAAAGGAGGGTGGGGGGTTCAGATTTTTTGTGCCCCTCCCAGCATTGGTGCCCAGGACACGCACCCCAGTTGCCCCATCCTAGATAAACCTCTGGATATATATGCGCAGATTGAAATTGTCAGTAGCGGAAATTGCATACTTCTGTTCCCTTACTGGCCAACTTTGTACAAGACTTGGCTAAAGGACATACCTATACAAGCCCTTTATACTCCCTCAGATTGTTGTAGCAATTCCATTCCAATAAGATGCCCTGTCAGTATCACTTTGCCCTGACTCAACCCTTTTATTGCAACCTTTATGTAACAGGGCTAGAGTTTTAGTTGTTCCTCAGAACCAAGCAGTTTATTTATGGTAGCATGTTCTCTTTATAACAGTGACTTTAGATAACTCAGACTGACACTGCAGTTATGAAACAAACTGTAACATTTATTAAGGTAACAGTGGAATCTTGTTGGAGTTCAGTTATAGTACAGTGTTGATATATTAGCAGTGTAAGCTCTTGACAGATTTTGTCATTCAGTTCCTGCTTCAGACACCAATTCCCCGTGTCTTTTCCTCAGCTGCTTGACCACAAGCCAAAACCAGTGTCTCTCTAGCTAGTTCTCACTGGATGCTCAAAACCCACACAGAAACTTTTCCTTATATAGAATTCTTCTAGTCCTTAAGTCCTTCCCCCCACATCATTGTATTAGGTTTCATTCTTGAGATGGTATTCCTTTTGCCTAGCAACCAGCCATCTAGTTGCTCTGGCATTCCAAAAGGTTAATCCCCAAAACAATTTTGTCACACAAGTGTTCCATGCAGCTTGTTGCATGTTTAATAGGTATATGCCCCCCTTGAGCTGGAAGAACAGGAAAAGTAATCGATCTCTTGCCATTTTATGAATCCTCCTGTTTCATTTATTAGGTTAATTTGAATTTTAAAACTCAAGTTCTATTTCCTTTAGTGTGGAAAAGTATACCTTATTATGTTTGTAAAATGGTGTTTGTGTGTACATGTGCATAAATGCAAATAGCACATGCAAATACCAGTAACAAGACGTGTATGTGCAAGCACATATTTGCATTCAAGAAAAGAGCATCCTTTCTCTACACAAACGATATACCCAGCCATGCTCAACATCTGTGAATTAAAAAAAAAAACCTTTACATTCTATAACTGAGATTCATCTTTTCTATGACTTAACCTTATGTTAGTAATACATATAAGAACAGCAGAAATACAGTCAATTTCGGCTATTGTAGTTTCAATTGGCACATAACTCTTTGAGAAATATGTTCCCCTATGTAACCCGGTAGACAAAATATGTGGTTTCTTTAGCCATTTTGTAGTGGCTACTTTAAACTGTAAAACTGGGCTTGTAGTGTTAAGCATTTGCTTCATCTAGCTAGAAGATGGGTCAAACAACTCCCAAAAGACATAAACAATCAATTCTAATGGCACCAACATCTGGGAACTTTCAGGAGCTTAACTCCCAGGAAGTATGGCCAAGAAAGTTTTGGGATCTAAGGAGCTGTGCTTATCAGAAATGCCTGAGAAAGTACCATGCTTGCCTTAATATATCCCTGCTGTCCAAGTCCCCTGATGAAGATGAGGAAGATGATGGTGCCTGGTTCATGTGCTGCCTCCTGTAAGGCTGCCTGGCCACAAGGTCTGCTCCACTTGGCTGCTGCAGTCAAGTTCTGTTGCTGGCTGGGCTGGGCTGGGCTGGTGTTAGTTGCATCTGTGGTGAAGAGACTATAGCTGCTTGACCTGGTCCACTAGCTTCTCTAGTGTCTGGGATAGATCCTGCCAAACCCTTGGCCTCTCTTGACTCCTGACTGTTTTATACCCTGCATTTGGCTCAGACAACTTCCTTGCCAGGATGAGCTCTTTCCATGATTTTCTGGCCCACCCAGCTTGGCGCTGCATCTTGAGGATGGCTGGTTCTTTCCTGTCAGCTGAAATCCTTTTTCTTTGGTCAGCATGCTTTACTACAGGCAGAGAGAATTCCAAGATCCTCAGTGCTATCCTTTGGCCAGGAAGCAGCTCTGCACAGCCTTAAAGGGCAAAGAAGGGAAGGTGTATGGGCTGTACTTCTGAGAGGTAGTATTAACAGGAACAGTCTCCACTACTGAGGCTACTGCCTATCCAGAAATAAAAGAGATCAGGTCCTGGAGTGCTGGAGTCCAGTTATGCTGGAGTGAATATACAAACCTGGGGTGCCCTTCCAATAATCATCGATTAGAGAGTGCCACCAGCTACTGCCATGAGGGTACAAGCTAAGAATGCAATATAAATAATGAGAATTTGTTCAAATTTCTTATCCTTGAAGGAATAATTATTTTTGACGAGGATTAAATATTTATATTTATTTATTCTGCATCCCACTGCATTTGCTAGATTTGGCAAGGGACCCTCCCTTTTTCAGTTGCTTGTGCACCTAAAAACCTGCTCTGGAGGGCTGGAAAACCCTATCGATTCTTTTTCTTTTTTTCTTTTTTTTTTTGCATGCTTGGGAAGCATTCTTTGCCTTCATTCTGTGACCACAAACTTCAAGAGGCATCTCACTGGCTGCAGTTGAAACAGAATTGTAAGACTAATAGAAACTGTGACCCAGCAAACCAGTTCTTTTATTAGTTGAAAACTTTCTGAAACCATTTTACTTTTTAAAATTTTATTTAGGTATTTTTGCAGGGCAGGGCTTTGTGTGCTTACTCAGAAGTAAGTCGGATTGACTTTCATGGAGCTTACTCCCAGGTAAATTTGTGTAGGACTTTGAACACTTGAAACTTTGCTAATGGGGAATATACAGAAAAATATAAATTAGTAGGTAGATAATCCACATAAATTTTGATTTATAAGAGGATACTGTCTAACACAGAGATTTATAAATATGTCTTGTATAATTGCTAGATTGAAAATGTATTAAGGCAACAGTGATGTGCCTGTTAATCTGTCTTCTTGTCCACCATGTAGTTGTGTATCATATATTACTAGAAATGTTTTGGAGTTGCTGTTATTTTGCTGGCTGACTTTTTTTTCCCTTTACTTTTGTTGAAAGGGAAGAGAAAATTCAGAAGATACCGAACATCATTGCAAATATGAAAGGAAACAGGGAACAGTTGGGACAGATGAAGCATAATAAGTGGAATCCACGGGAAAAAAAACAGGTTAACATAAAAGTGAAGTGTGAACCTAATACAGATGCCAGTGAATGTTTTGTTCAGCAAGAATTTGTTAATCCTGCTGTTTCACTGTTTGGTGTTCAGCACAATAACAGTGGAAATGGCATGTGGACATCAAGGAATGCATCAGATTTTTGCTTTAGAGGTGAGCATAATGAGAATACATGCTCTAACAAAACTCTAAAACCTTTCTACAGTATAGATGAGCAGTTCTTCAGTTTGTCATCAACCTGTCCTTGGGCTGAGAGAGAAAACTGTCAGCTACACCCAAGCTTGCAGCAGTTCACAGCAGACAGTTATTTAGGAGAATACATGAAACTACAGTATCCCCCAGCATCTCCAGAAACTCTGTACAACACTAGCTTAGCTCACAATACACTGATAAAAACTGAATGTGATTCAGATTCTGAAAATATAGCTAATAGGTATACCATTTTACCAAGTTGTCTTTGGATGGATGAAAACAGCACAATCAAAAAGCAATCAATTCACTTTCCTACAAGGGTCCACCTTAAAACAGAACTCAGTGAGCAGCCACCTTCCTGCCAAATCACAAAACATTGTGTCTACCCACCAAATAACTGGCAACACGTAGTGACGCATCATACCAATAACGTCAATAGAAGTGTACTTGGCAAAGCAATGCATAACAAAGAGACATCTTCATTGGACCTCCCAAAATCCATCTGTGCAGAAGCTATGGAGAACCCACAAGTTCTGTATTATAGTAATCAGTTCTATAATACCACTTTAGTAGAAGAAAAAGGGATGAATACCCAGGTTCTGAAGACACACTCTGAGTTCAAAAATTTCAGTTTTATTCAGGCAGTTAAAGATAAGACTTTAAATTCTCCTTCCATCTCTTTGAGTGGTCAGAAGGCAGCAGAGACTACTTGCTGTGAAACAACGTTAGCTGGTTCTCACCCTCATAAAATAATGCAGCAGCAAACAGTGTAATGTATTATGGTGCTTCATAGCAGCATCAGTATTGCAGAAATAGAACACAAAACAGGAAATACCTCATTAATTAATCTTAATACATTTTACATTGTAAGGATTCAGAGCAACTAACGTTGTTTAGCTTTCTAGATTTACAATTGTTGGCACTGTTCACCATATAGATTATGAGTGATGGGTACTCTTAATTTCCATTCACCCACAGAATATGGCACAAAGAAGTGTGATTATAAAAACATAGTCCATTGCAAATAATTTGAATTGATATGTAAGGGCAACTGGTTTAAACCAAAACTTTGTTTTACATAAAACTGCACAGCAATGTGTTATGCCTAGCTAACAGTAGCCATATCATTTGTGGTTTGCAGGTTGTTTAAGGGGGTTCTTAAGCTGTTCAAAGAATTAAATAGAAACAGAATAATGAAAAAGTCCCCTAAAAGTACCTGGGGTGCACTAGGTGTGGAGGTAGAGGGAGAAGATAGTGTCAGACATGATCTCTGACACCATGAGGTAGGGAAGTCTTGAGAGTCTAGCCAGAGATGGAAGACATTGAATGAAATGTAGTCTTCCAGGGGCAGAATATTGGATTGGACTGTTAGGGAGAGACAAAGAAAAGAAAAGAAAAGGTGCGAGTATAGAAGATACAAGAGGCAATTGGTAGTTCTGGTATATTTTGGCCTTTGACTCTATAATAGTAATATGTGGCTTTGGATAAGACACTTCAGCCATTTAGATATGTTGTATCAAAGTACTTATATAGTTAAATTGATTGATTCCAAAACATTCAAGCACATCTCATGAAACAAGGGTAGTCTGGATACTATCAGTTGCCCTAATGACAATGCTCTTAAAGACATCTTTGGTTTCCTTGGTATTTGTCTATTATTTCCTCTCTTAAAAAACTGTTTGTGTCTGGAACGCCAGCTTGTGTGGATCAACTTAAACTGCACTGGTCTACTGCTTATGCTTACACTGCTCAAGAAGACCCTGTTTATTATTTTAGTGTTGGAAATAGCTGATGCTTTCCTATTCCTGTGGGTCATGAGGTCAGTTATTGGCACTACTTTCACCTGATGTGAACATCCTGAAGCCAGATTTATGTACTCTGGAGATAAGAGCATGAACCCACAGCACAGAACTGCAAAATAAAACCTCTCTTCTTGCTTTCATATTTTGACTTCTTAATCATGTTTTATATGGAATATACAATTACATTTCTAGTTCTATAAAGGTCTCTGATGAATAGAGTACTTTCAGTGAAATCCACTTTGGGGAAAATAACTCCTTCCTAAATTAGGGGCACACTAATTTTATTTATCCATGAAACACACTTTATGTATGGGTATATTAAATGTACACTATTAACATTTCAACATTGGCCACTCAGTATACCCGTACACAACACCTTGCCAGGCTGAACAAAACAATGTGAACATAATAAAAGATATACATACCCTTCCAAGAAAAGAAATCATCACTCTATGAAAGAGAGACTTCCAAGATGCCTTGTCATCAGCAGCCCTCCTCAGATACTGCAGACGCTGGGCTGTGGCTTCCTGGATTGAATTTAACCACCTTTAATATGGTGTTTCTTTTTTCCTATTGCCTCCCACATTATAAAGCATTATCAACTATTCTACTGAGTCATCTTATCTCACAATATGGCCAAAGTATGACAACTTCAGTTTGGTCATTCTGGCACCTAGGGAGAGTCTAGGCTTCATCTGTTCTAGTACCCATTGGTTGTCTTTTTTACAGTCCATGGTATTTGTAGAATTCTCCTGCAGCATTTCAAATGGGTTGATTCTCTTCCTGTCAGCTTTCTTCACTGTCCAGCTTCAGCAACCATACGTAGACATTGGAAATATGATAGCATGGACAATTCTGATATTAAATCATATATATTTATACTTGATTACTTATTACCAAAGCAAAAGTAAATAGAAGCTTTCTTTTTTAAAGCAGTATAATCAGACTAATACATAATGCAAACAGATCAATCAAATAATTTAATCATTTTTATTGTTAACGCAAACTATTGCAAACTATCCACTTGCTCCTCTGTTAACATCATCCTTCAGTCCAGCAGACAAAATGTTTGGGAAAAAATTTCCACTTACGTTTGCAGGTCATATGCTTCATTTTCAGTCTTAAAAATATTAGTTCACACATGCAGAAGAACTGCTGTGATTTATGTTACCTCAAATGTATAATTTGCAGTATTGAACCAAGATAAAAGAACAACATTTAGTTGAATAGTATCTGTAAAAGCAGCAGTTTAATTTATTCTGAAATAGCAGTTCAGGTAGCCTGTTCTTGTAACAATCTGGTGAGGCAGAATAAAGTTTTCATTCTCTCTCTCTCTCTTTCTCTTTTTCTATCTTTGTCCTTCCCAAAACTTACTCCTTTCCTTATTCTGGCATTCTCTTCTGCAAAGGAGAAAATTATAAAATTAGAAATTACAGGATTGTAGTCCAGTTGCCAAAACAGCTACATTACTTAGACTTTTAATTGTTTTTTCGTAATTTTAACTTGAAAATATTTCTTTATTTTATACTCTGCTGCTGTTTGAAAATGTAAAACTCAGTATTTGTTAATAAATATTCCTTATGTAAGTGAAATTTGTACTCTTGTCTTCTGTCCTTAGTTTTTGTTTTGACAGGTGCAACTTCTTGCGCATGCACCTGAAAAGCACCTCAATATGTGTCATGTTGCGTTCTCCATGTCATGTGAACAAATGTAGAATATGCTGAGTATGATATTGATGCATATTGATGTAACAGGATGTTCGTATGAACATAATGTGCTACCAAATGGTCGATGTGGAACATTGTTTATTGCATTGTTTATTATCTGGAGTGAATGGGAAATTAACTAGCCTAGCCAGAAAAAAGTTTTGTTTACTAGCCTGTGATAGCAATTGATAGGTGATTTACTATGCAAGGACTTTAGATTACTAGTGTTAGGAATGCAGTTAACAATGGGATAGCATATGAAAGAGAATGGCTGGGAATCTCAGCCCAGTAAAGAAGGATCAGAGAAACTAAGTGGGGGGAACAGAATGGCTCAAAATGCCTGTACAGTGTTAAGCAAGATACTTGAAGGAAGGGTAATAATGACATGGGATGCAGAAATGCTTTGGGGTCAAAGCATGTGGAGAGGCTGCCATGGGAAAAAGCTGGAAGTTTAGAGAATCTACCAATGGAGATTGTGCATGAGTGGTAGGGGGCTTGCCTATATAACCCAATGTGTGATGTAAATTATTTACTCCAGCAACCTTTGTAAACCTAGCATCCTGTACCTCATTAAATGCGATGGAAAGAACCTGTCTATTTTCTTGAGAGCAACAGAGTAGCAGAATACAACAGATTGCTGGTGTCCTGGTGGGAGTCCGTGAAGCCTCTGTGGAGGACAATGACTCTGAGGCACTGGGAAATGAAGCAAGCCTGCACTGAGCCCAGAGGGCAGACTGCGAAAGACAGGTGCCTGGAAATCTTGGTGACTGGCAGCACTACTCCTTTCTTCATACTCATTAGCTTAAGACACTCGGGGGAGGCAAATACATGGACCTCATGGCCATAATAGATTCAGCGTGCACCAGGTGTCTTATGGACCCGTCAGTGTCCACAAGAATGGGGTTACAAGCAGAGAATCTGGACCAGCCAGTCAAATTTGTGCAAATGGATGGCAGGGAAATGGAAGGAGGGCTAGTGAAACATCAGAGTGCCCATGTGTTGCTTGGGGTAGAAACTCGCTGAGAAAGCATACAATTTGTGCTAGTTCCTGTTGCTTAGTACTCAGTAGTGTTGGGGCTCAACTGGCTGAAATTTCATGATCCCCACATTTATTGGAGTAATGGGGTGATTTGGTTCCCTGAGGTGTGTCAGGAATGTGTGTGGGACAGGTGTCAAAAGAAAACACACATCCAGACCCCCTGGGGGAGACAAGGGCATAGCAGAGGGCACTGGGGGGAATGAATGAGATGGAAGCAGAGATTTTGCCAGTGAAATATGCAGACTTATGTGAAGTGGCATCAGAGAGGGAGTGTGACTAGCTCCCTCCCCACCATGAAACTGACTGTGTCATTGAACTGGAACCAGGGGCTGTTCTGCCAAAGAGCAAATTATATGCTATGTCACCTAAGGAGATGGAAACAATGAGGGACTTTATAGATAAGAATTTAAAGAGAGGCTTTATCATGCCAGTCCAATCAAGCATGGCAGCCCAAATGTTTTTTGAGAGAAAAGAAGGACAGATCATTAAGGCTGGGCACAGACTTCCGAGGGTTAAATGCTTTGAGTACATCCAACCGATACCCTCTCCCCTTGATGAAAGAGCTGCTGGCTCAGTTAGCCACATGCAAGATATTCACCAAGCTGCATTTGAGAAATGCGTATTACAGAATACACATAAAGGAAGGGGAAGAATGAAAAACAGCCTTTAATACCCCCCTGAGGGTATTTCAATATAAGGTCATACCTTTTGGTCAGGTAGGAGGAGGGGCAGTGTTCATGCAAAACATAAATGGTGTAAAGGGGTATAAAGTCTACTTAGACAATGTGCTGATCTATAGCCCAACATATGAGGAACATGTGGAACTAGTGAGAAAAGGGTTAGCTAAATTAAGAGACAAGGGGCTGTACATTAAATTATCAAAATGTGCTTTCCACACAAAAGATTAGATTATCCAGAGTATCACATATCTGATAAGGATATAGAAATGGACCCAGCCAAAGTTAAGAGTGTATTGAACTGGAAACCTCCAAAAACATGTAGGCAATTGCAAACTTTCCTGGGGTTTGCTAATTTCTATTGACAGTTCATTCCCAACTTTGCTCAGGTAGCCTTGCCTCTTATTGATTTGCTGAAAACTAAGAAGAAGAAAGGCAAAGAAAATAAGAGCAGACAGATGGGTGACAAACCCAAGCCTAGTACAAGAATGCAATGGATGGAGGGGTGCCAACATGCCTTTGACAAATTGAAACAACTTTTAGCTCAGAACCCATATTGAAACATCCAGGTCCAAGTCACCCTTTTATAGTACAGGTGGATGCAAGTAGCAATGCGATGGGGGCAGTGTTACTGCAAAAACATGTAGAAGGGAAAGCAGGATCTTCTGCCTATCTGTCTAAAAAAATTGATCAAGAGGAACTGAATTTACCTATTTGGGAAAAGGAACCTGCAGCCATAAAAAATGCACTGGAAATTTGGAGGCATTTGCTGGAGGGAGCTTCATGCCCCTTTGAAATTTGGACAAACCACCGTAACCTAGTAGATCTGTAAACACCAAGGCACCTCACAGCCAAAAAAGAGAGGCAGGCAAAGTTTTTGTTTATAAATTCAAGTTCATTATCAAACACCTACCCAGAAAAAAAAAGTTTTTTGGCTGACGCTTTGTCTAGGTTACCTCAGCACGATTGCAAGAGAACTAAAGTAATACATACTATATTTACCTCGCAACAACTAGGATTACCAGTCACCATGTGCAGCCAAAGTCGCCAGCAAAAAGGTGCAAAACAGATTTTGGTGAGCCCTTCCGAAGAGATTCAAGAAAAGTTGAGTCAAAACGATGAGAGAACTGAGCAACCAGCAGAACTATTCGAAAAGGGGGAAAGGGAGCTATAACGAAAATAAATTGTATGTTCCTAAAGAGAGGTGTGCCCAAGTACTTCAGAGGTGCCATGATGTCAAGCCACTTAGCAACTTTGATTTTGTAAAATTCCTATACCTAGTGTGAAGGGAAAACTGGTGGCCAAAAATGAGGGCAGATGTTGAAACCTACATTATAAGCTGCCCAGTGTGTGCACAGAGTAAACGGGTGGGGAGGAAGCAAAAAGGTTTGCTGCGGCCATTACTGACCCCCCCTTCATCCATGTGCACATGTTAGTGTGGACTTTACAACTGACCTGCCAGAGAGCAAGTAGAAAACCATCATTTGGGTGGTTACAGACATGTTTTCCAAACAGGCACATTTTGTGGTTTGCAAGACACTGCCTACGGCCTTGCAGCTGACTAAACTGTTCTGCACAGAATGCCCTTCAAAATTGTGACAGATTGAGAAAACCAGTTTGCCTCAAACTTTTGGAGGGCATTCATGAGATTGCTGGGGATGGAACAGGTATGAGCACAGCATACCACCCAGAGACAGACAGGCAGACACACCCTTTCTGTTCAGCCGGTCAGCCAATTACAAATCCACCTAACAATAGCATTGTGTACGTATAATTATCAAGTGAATTTTGTATATTGCAAGAGATCCACAGAATACAGCTTTCACTGTAAATGAAATATTGGATCTAGTTGAGTCTATAAAACTTTGTGCCATTATAAACTTGTTAGTCTTTATGATGCTAGAGCAAAGCATGGCTATTCCTTTGAAAGTTCTTACTGGAAAAACCCTGTTCATTTTTTCCCTACCTGTTATGGATAGATTTTCTGTAGAAAAATGTGCTTCTGAAATGATTGTACTATTAGAATTAGATTGTACTGTTAAAGTCATCCCACTAGTTACTGCTTTCCAGGAAGAAGAGGAGCCATTGGTAAGCACCCTTGTGTTCGGACAGTTAGCCAATTACAAATCCACCTAACTGTAGCATTGTCTAACCCACATTTTACTACCTTGTTTGCAAGAATATCATGGGGGACCTTGTCAGAGGCCTTACTGAAATCAACATGCACTACATCCACAACATTTCCTTCATTCACCAAGCTTTTAACTTTGTCAAAGTGATCAGACATCACTGATTTTTGCCCCAGGGAGACCTCCCCAGTCATCTTTTCAGGCCTACAAACCACCACTTCTGTTCCAAAGTCCCCTACCACCACCACCCATCTCTTCTGAGGATTGGCAGGGACTGTTCCATGTGCTGAATTTTCCAAGGACACTTGCATATTCTCTGAGGACTGACACTGCTGCTCTCGTTGCTGTTCCTCATCATCTTTGATAAGAGAAAGAGCTTCAAATCAATTCTGTAGCTCCAAATTCACTAAATAATCCCTGATACTTCTACTTCTGTGTCACATTCCTCCAAGCGTCAGTCTCCTGTGTTTGGGAACTGACCTCTTGCTCAGATACATCACCTGTGTGCCCCTCTTTCAGGACAGCCTGTTCTGCTCTATCTAATAGAACCTCATGCTCCCTAATATGTTGAAGAGTAGATACACAGGCTTCAAGTTGCTGGACCTTCTCTTCCAAGAGGGCCACCAACACGCACTTGCTGCAGGTATAGCTACCTGCCTCCTCTGGCAAGAACACAAACAAGCTGGGACCTGCCCCTGCACCTCCCTTCATCTTCTGTGAACATTCTGGAATATCTGTATATGACCTGGTCTTATGCCCATCCAATCTCTCTTTAAACACCTGTAAAAAAGCAGAGTCCACCATCTTTTGAAGCAGTTTACTCCACTGTCAAATAGTTCTTACAGTCAAGAAGTTCTTCCTAACGTTTAAGTGGAATCTCTTGTAATTTGAATCCCTTGGTCCATGTTCTAGTCTCTGGAGCAGAAGAAAATAAGCTTGTTCCATCTGCTGTGTGATATCCTTTCAGATGTTTAAAGATGGGTATCATATCACCTCATGAGAGCCAGCATGATATAGTGGTTTGAGCATTGGACTATTATGCTGGAGACCAGGGTTCAGTTCATCAGCTGGCCATGAAAACCCACTGGGAGACCTTGAACGCATCATATGATCTCAGCTCCGGGAAACCCAGTGGTAGGTTTGCCTTAGGGTCACCATAAGCTGGAAACAACTTCAGACACTCATCAACAACAATCATGTCACTTCATAGCCTTCTCTTCTCAAAGCTAACAAGTCCAGCACCCTAGGATGTTCCTTGTTTTCCAGACTTTTAGTCATCTTAGTCACACTTCTCTGGGCAAATTCCAGCTTATCAATGCCCAGAACTGGAGACAGTTTAGCAGGTGAGGTGTGACCAAAGCAGTACAGAGTGGCGCTACTACTTCCCTTGATCTGGACACTATAATCCTATTGGTGCAGCCTAGAAATGCTTTGGCTGTTTTGGAGGATGTATCACACTCATGACTCATATTTAGGATGTGGTTTATTCAGACCCCTATGTTACCCTGTGTACTGGGGGTCCCGGGAGGGACACCAAAATGTGCTCAACAAAAGTTGGGGAAAATTAGCTCGGAGCACTGCTTAGCGTTACGAGAGGCAGGGTAATGTAGCGAGATCTTGAACCCTATGTCTACGGGGTCGGGTCGAGTCAAGGAGCACACGAAAGTTGAAACAATAAATGATGTTTTATTAAATACACAAGCAAAACAGTGTATGTGGCACACTCACACAAGATAACTAAAGAAATAAAGGTTTGAGTGGTATAGAGGGATTTTTAGAGGAGTTGCTGGTTTGCGTGATACTTCACCTGTCCTGAAGCCCGGAAAAATGGAGAGCGAGGCTTGGGTGCGATGTAGCTCAGCACGTGGAGCTGAGGGGAGGTTAGCCAAGCAAAGGAGCAGCAAGGCGAGATGAAACTCAAGAGCGATCCGAGGAAGGTCTCAGAATCAAGGGTTTTTATAAAGAGAATTGTGACTGCAGGCTATGCCGTACTTGGGGGAAAACAATAGATTTGGAGTTGAAGACAAAGCTCCCGAAAGGTCAGAATCTGAATGATTGAGTTATCGTAGCGGTTCTCAATAGAGTAGCCAGTATGCAAACGCGGAGTACTTGGGTATTGTATAGTTTACCCATCAAGCTGCCATCGCGGGGCAGAGGCTCTTTTGTAGGTTGCGTGCATACCTAATTAGAGTACTTGCCTGGGGGTCTCCTAAAGCAGCGAGTCAGCTATTTTCTGGCCTGCCTGTATTGTAGTTTGAATATTACGGCTATTAACGGCCGAGCTTGTTTACGTGCTTGTCCGGCAGCCTCGCAAGCATGTGGAGAGGAATAGAAAAGTGAAGCCGAATTGTGATATCAAAAGGATATCTTTTAATATCCCCAAAGCTCGGACTAGCCAGGGCAGTAACAATCCCCCCCCCCCCGAAAATGGGCGATGTTGGGGACAATATCGGACATTTTCCAATCAAAACGCAAAAATCAATTTAGAGCCGAATAGGGGCTTGCAGGTTGGTAGCCGTATCACTCCTCAGGAAACGGAAATTTGGGGAAAAGCAAAAGGATTTCTAGCTTATAAAGACATCCTAACTAAAAGCTAAACCTAAACACACACACACCAATGTCAATAACGCAATAATAAACAATTAAGCAATAAACAATGTCCAATGTCCCGTCAATAGGGAACTGTCGAAAAATGAGCAATGGTAGTAACTAGCAAATCCAATATACTATAAGTCCAATGCATGTTCTGGCAATGAAGGCAATCCAATGAGCAAACAGTTCAATGTGGAATGGAAGTTAGTAGTCCAGGGGAGGTGAGGTGCAAGCAAAAGTCTTGGCACCCCCCCCCCTTCGCAACAGGAAAAGTCTTTTAGCAGGAGTGGGCGAGCAAAGCATAAGTCCATCCACGCAACGGAGCAGGAACAACAACAAAATGTCCAAGTCGGTGCAGCTCGGCTTGCTGCAAGTTCAGGAGCAAAGAGTCTTTGCAGAGTTTGAAGCCTGGAATAGTCCATAGGTTTCCTTGGGTCAGCAAACAGTAGCAGGAATGGCAAAAAGTTCATCTTTGCACACGGAAGGCTGCGTGGTCACCTTCCCTCACAGTCACGGGTGTCGTCAAAGCACCAGGAATCTCCAAGTCTCAGCCATCAGATGGAGCGGCAACTTTCTTCGTCACCCCCCCCCACGGTACTTGGGGGCGATGGTATGACCTCTGGATCTTCCCAACCTTCTGGATTAATTGACCTATTAGAGTTTTAACAGAAAAACTGACATGATTAGTAGCCAATGTATATCATAAATGCAAATGGCCAGCTCAAAGCCTACTGGGAATGAGATCTGTTTGAAAATGGAGCTACTGGGGGCAACTGGTGGACACAGGATGGGATCCGATCTTAAAGCCGTACCAGGAGAGGCGATGTTAAGGCTACTGCAGATTATGGTCACCCTAGACTGGTGACACGTCTGCCAGAGCTTGGGGAGTCGAGTTCCCAACCATAGTTCACTCTGAGTAAGACCAGGCCTGCAAAGTTCAGGGGTCCGGTGGACCAACCTGAGGCCGAGTTGGCAAATTTTGCTCCATCCAGTATTTCACTGGGTGAGCGGCGGGCCGTACGCATCTGCATAAGTTGCAGGGGTACACTCTGCAATGGCTGTGGTACACACATGCTCAGACTGAACCAGGTTAGGCTCTGACCCCCCCTCTTTTTTTTTTTTTTGCTCTGCCTGGCGGTGGGGCTCCCAAACTGGTGAAAAAGACAGAACAAACCAAATCAGAGACAAGCGAGTGTACGCTTGCTCGCTGCCAGAGTGGACGTTGACTCCCCCGGTGATTGGTCAGGATGGTTGGACGTACGTATGCAAATGTCCTGCTAACATATGCAAATGAGACACAATGCACCAGGGCCGGGCGTCAGGCCAATTGTGTGGGTTTCTGGCCCTTATGGGGCGTCGGAGAGTGGTTCTAATTTGGTGAAATCAAAACTGTATGGAGTAACAAGCGAAATAGCGGCGCTGATTGTTCTCACCCTAACAATCCAAGCACATGAAAGAAGTGGGGAGGGGGCCCTCAATGTGATGAGGGGCATGCCTGGGCAGTGGACCGGGAGTCCAGAGTCAGACTTTGTTCTCCTGAGAGGGTCATGAGGCCCCCTTCATCTCGCCCTAATCCCACTAGGATGCCATTGCACAAGGCAATCCCTCCGAGTGAGAGAATGCCGGCGTTCGGAGTGAGGGAAGGTTGGTACTCTGGTCCGACTCACTTCCCTTCCTCAGGATATCAGGGCTGACTCTGTAGGCCCAATCTACCTCAGAGGATAAGAGGATCTTGGGACAGCCATCCCAAGAATCCGTCTCCTCCAAAAACAAAAACCATCCTCCCCTAAAGAGGTTAAAGGATAGATTCAAACACACTATACCAACTATATTCTACAGCAAACAACTATTTACAAATGGGGGAACCTCTTCCCTTAATAAAAACGGACTGTTTGCAACATGAGAATCTGTTTCTTTATCCAAAATACCAAACCAACAAGACTGACTACCAAAATGATCTGAAACACCACCAAGACGACTAAAGGGTGGAGAGCGAAATGTGCCATAGCCTGGCCCGTGGAGGACCAACTAAAGACATCCCACCAGGATTGTGTAGCGTCAGATTTCAATTCCTCGGAAGTGCTTACTATTACCTGGGCAGTATGATTAACAATCAAGGCAATTTGTTGGAGGGAGTGCGATACCTCCTTTACTCGTTGTGATAAACTGGTGAGATTCCTGAGCCATAAAGATGCAGGGATCTCGTTTTCAAGGTGGAATCTAACTCAGATTCTGTAGGTGCATAGGCATTTTCAAACACATAATCTCATATCTCCCACTGGAGATAGAAGTTCTGGCCAAAACAGTCTTGGACCATCTGTGAGCAAAAACAGGGGTTCCCAGCGGTGCGGTTTACTCTTACAGTCGTGCCACTAGGCAATATGATCAAATTGGTACAAGGAGTCCTTAAACAGAAGCACTTATGGTTAATCTGGGCCATGACTGTGGTATTTACCGGTACTACCAAATATTCGGAGGTGTCACGGTGGCTGAGACCATTAAGGTTGTGGAAACACTGAATCCAATGGTGGTTGAATAGGCAGCCAGCTAAATCAAAAGAGTGTGTACCATTGAACCAATGGTACATCTGTGGGGGCAGCAAAGTGGCATTGGCGGCTATGAGGGGGAGTCCTAAATGGGATACTGGATGTAGAATTACCGGATCCAGAATCCGTTCATGGGCAACATCCACCGTGAGAGTTAGGCTCTTCCACGTGGCGTGCCGTATTTGCGCCAAAGCGGCAGGGTGTTCCAGCGATTCTGGATATCGCTTTCAGAGTAGGCTCAGGATCTCGGGGTGCAGTAACCCCATGAGGCTGGCCTGGATCACCTGAGCGGCAAAGGTGATCACGGTGCTCTGCAGTTGCATGCACTGTATCGCTACTGACAAATCGTGGGTCGTGATCTGTAGAACACGGCCAAGGTCAGATATTATGTCTCGCTCGACGCCAACCCACTGTGGGAGCAATTGACTAATCAGATCTACTCCTCTTGCTACGTTGGTTAGGCCAGCAGCAGAGGATATCCCAATGTTTCTAGTTTTGGTGCCAATTACGCCTAATTTGTTTGCTAGGATCTCATTATCTATAGTGTTGATGAACGCGCCGCCAGTTCCAATTCCGCCTAAAGCGGTTCCTAAGAGCCTTCGCTTAGGGTGAGTGTGTGGGTGGGAGAAAGACAGCCATCATTTCTCCCAGTGTTCCCACTGTGTCCATGCAAGTTTTAGGTACGATTGGCAAGTTGGAATTACTCTCGAGATATTGACAACCGTGAAATTTAGTATCATTTTAGTTATTATGGGTTGGACGTTCGAGTAAGCGACCATTTCTATGTCTTTGCGAACTACGGAACTACCAACATACATAGCCGGGTGACATCCTGGAGGAGGAGGAGTGTGGATATCGGAGTCAGGGCACCACATCTTCCCGCAGGAGAACTTACAACCTGTTGGGGTCAGGGTGACATTCTGGCAGTGAAACATGTATGCCTTCCATACCCATGTAGGGCGGCAGTCTTCAAAAGTGAAGCTAAGCACTAGTAGGGCTGCGTAACGGTGGTCGCCCCTGACTATTGTGGCTGTCATGGGAGCGGCTGCTGTGGCCATGCTGGGGTTGAGTTTAACCTCTTCGCCAGCAACGGCCATTCTTAATACTGTACTCAATCTATTCCTAGAGTGGATATGGAAATTCGTGGATAGTTCGAAGGGGTACCTTTTCTTGAACCAGGGGAGCAGCTGCGTCCCCGTCAACAAGGCTTCTACTTCTGGATAGGGATTCTAATAACACACTGCCTGCACATTGAACCGCCAATCTGCGGAAACTTGGCTGTATTCGGGCGAGGTTCCAAGGGCATATCCAATCACGAAAAACAAAACTGTAATCCTCATGAACGGTCCCATTCCGTCTCCCTGTAGGGAACACAGAGACGGGGGCTCCGTTACTACAAAAGCTACTGTCCTAAAGGGTCTATTTACAAGGAAGGGGGGAGGAGAGGAGAGCTGGAACGACCACCTCTTCATGGGGGTTGCCATCCCATGAAGGGAAGCAAAGCCCATCCGCCACGCTGTCATGCTAACAAAAGGGCATCCCCATCTGGGGGTTTCCCTTTTCAATCTTTCTTTTGGGTCTCTGGAACTACCGGCAAGAGCGGCAACGCCTGCTCCTGGTTTGGGACCCACACTCTCAATTCGGTATGGAGGCTGGTCCTGGACCCATGTACCTCTGGGGAACCTTTCTCTCCAGTCACAATGGTAATCGAGATGTAGCCGTAGCTAGCCATGGTTCCCTTTACAATTACCAGCATCACAATTAAGACAGTGCCATGGCACTTGAGGACAAGGCGGCACCAAAGCATCTGCATGGAGGGTGAGGCGGTAGCCAAATTCACCTCCGGGTAGGAACATACATGTTGCTCATCTGTTACCGGGATAGGGGCAGGAGCTTCAATGGCGGCACAATGGTGCACTGCTGAAATCTCTACTGGTCCCTGATCTAGCTGCCATAGAAACCCGTTTGCGTAATCAACGGTGAGCCTGTTTCCCTGGAGAAAACCAATGCCCAAAAGGCTGTCGTCTTCTCCCCGGTTCTCGCACGCCCACAGCTTAAAACGAAACATCTCCATGGACATTGGGATGCCTGTCCATGCCCTAGCTTGGTGACCCCCCCGCCATATCCAGAAAGCTGGACATGCTCGGGTGTGGGTTCACCGCATCTCGCAAGTTTGGGGTGCAGCATGTTTACTGCTGCACCAGAGTCTACAAGAAGGGTGGCAGGAGTCTTATCCCTCTCGGTCCCTATGCCTGCCTTCACCCAGAACCTTCCCCACCTGTCTGGCTTCAACCTAGCCACCATGTTGCGGGCAAGCTTCCTGGACTGAGGGCACCCCTATGCTTGCAGATCCAGGTTAGGGTAGTATCCAGCCGGAGGTGGACCGTCGGTCATGGCCTGGACCGGCTGTTTACTTCCCGCCTGAAGCTGCTTATCTAGAGCTTCCAAAAGTTCCGAAGTTGGCCGCTTATCGAACTGGCTTATGTCCAGTCCAAACCTTCTGAGCATGCCCCTGACCCTTACTCTGACCGAGGAGTACGTCTGGGCCGTGGGATCATACCCACCAGACGTCTCCCGGGGAGAGCCCCAGTCAGAGAGCTGTTTGGGGGCAGTGGGCTGCTGTGGGGGACTTCCTGCCTTGCCAAGCTGGCTGCGGAAATCTCTTCCCTGCCACTGCCTGTTGTCCTGCCTGGGAGCTGGGCGCGAGTTCCAATTCCCTCACGGAATGGAATTCGGAGCCGTTTTCCTATGCTGGGAATGGGGCCCATAGTTTGAGTAGGTAACCTCGGCTATGGGTTCCCAATTCCTGGTGTCCTTTCTATGCGTCTTCGTGGGAGGTTTGAGGGATCCTGCCTCGCGCAGCAGGTCGGAGACCCATCGGAGGTTGTTCCCAAATTCCTCCCAGTTGGTGGTGGCTGGATCCACCAAACCTAAAGCCATCTTGGTCTCATGGTTAAGACCTCCATACAAGAGCGTCTTAAATTCAAGGCCGTTGAAGTATCCAAGGGGCGTCAAGGGGACCTTCTCGGCCAGAATGGTGAGGAGCTGCTTCCGTGCCACATAAGCCTCAGGGTTCTCATGAGGACCCTGTTGCTCCATGACATAGAGAACACCTGCACTCTGTCCGGGCCACAAAATCCTCACTACCTCTCTCATCCAGTCTTGGGCCTCGAGCCTAACCAAGCCTCGAGCCGCCACAGCTGACTGAAGAGTAGGGAGTTTGGAAGGGGACATGCAAAGTCGGGCCAGTTGGGTCAGGTCCTGACCATTGGCTGTTGGGTGAGAATGAATCACCGCGTTGAGCCACATGATGCTGGTAGACCGATTTAAAGGACCCAATTGGTCTGCAATAGCTTTGGCCTCAGTAGCACGCCAGGGGACCCTAGTCTCGGTGACCTGCGTCTCCTGCCTATCAGAACTGCCTTCTCCAAGGGGGTGGTCCATCTTGTCATGGACCGTGTCTCTACCGGGTGGACTGGGACCTTAGGGTCACTCCAGTCTGGATTGTGGGGAACCGTTGCCTGAGCATCCTCTGGCAGTGCCTCCCCAGAAAAGTCCTCGGCAAACGTTGGAAGCAGCTCTGGGCACACAGCCGAAATTAAGGCTTTGCGCGTTTGGAGCTGGCTCTCCAGCGCAGCAATCTGTTTCTGGCAAGCTACATGGCTAACAGCCTCCTGCTGTTCTCTCACTTGCCCCACCATGAATTTGGCTGCAGACTGGGCATGATCCAGCTCAGCCTCTAAGGCGTGGGCTTTCTCCTCCCAAGTTTGTGCCACTACCTGAATGTTGTTAAGCTTCTGTGCTGACGCCTGAGCAATGGATGCAAAAGTTACTTTGTCTGCAAGCAGCGTCTCGACCTCAGCCTGAAGCCGGGCATTCTCTTTTTCCACGCTCGCTAACTTCTCTCTGGTTTCTACCAGGGCACTACTAGCATCTCTGGCCATAAGGCAAAGTCCCCAAGCGGCCAAAGCAGCCTTTGATGGCCCGAATGGGTTCTTTGTTTTCTGTGCCAGGGTGTACGCTTCTCGGAGTGTGGTAAAGGGATCGGCCGTTTGGAAGATGGAGTCCTTCCAGGGGCATTTCCCCTTACTCAACACCCATCTCTCTAGTTTACCTCTGACCTCTTCCTCCAACATGAGGTCCTTGATGGTGACCTTACTACTCTCCGCCATTTTCCACACAAACCACAACTATCTCTAACACTGCCTACAAGTAACCTACAAACCACAACCTTCAAATGGGACCAGGAACTGGAGTGACGAGAAGGATCATCTAGACCCCTGGGGGACTGAAGGGAGACGAACTCAACGGAACTATTCTAGGAAAGAGGGATGGGAACCTATCTCCAGCCTGCCCAAACAAAGTCACTTTGGTACTCCCAAGCCTGGTTTTCCACCTCGACAGCACTGGGGACCAAAGGACGAGGAAACGGTTCAGGGACAGGGAGGTCACCTAGACCCAGGGAACCCTCAGGAGTACTCCGCCTGCCTGAAGGGGGGAAACGAACACTAAGGAACTTACTACACCGCCTGGCCAAGCAGCGGAGAAAAAGGGCAAGGAACCAAAACCAAACCGTCCCTAACTGGTTTTCTGGGTGAGGGGTACCTTCCTCTACCGCGGGCTAAATCTCTAAACCCTAGGCTAGGTCGGGACTCACCACCCACACCTAGTCGGCTAGCCAAGCGGGACACACCCGAAATTACACAGAGGGATGCACCCGCGCTTTTCACAACTACTAGCGGGATACACCCACACTCCCAAAGCTACCCAACAACAACTGACGGGACGCACCCGTATACAACTCGGGGGGGGGGGTTTCTTCCCTAAGTGCTATTTTGCCTTACTGCTACGGTGTTGGATGAGTGTAGACTGTTCCTAGCATGCTAACACTCTAACACTTTGGATCCCAGGCCACGATAGACCCCAAGTTAGGGATGTGATTCCCAGGACAGCTTGTGCACACCTCTTGCTATCGGACGATGGTTCACCGCCTAGTGCTAGTGACCACGCCGGGGCGGCTGACGTACACAAACCAAGCAAGAAAGGGGAACAGATTTCCACCCAGATAGAATAGCTCTAGAGCTCAAACGCACAGAATTCTCACACACGTGTTCCTGCCTAACAGCGCTCTAACAACTTGACCATCATCTAAGTCAGTACCAGCCTGCTTTGAGGAGGTTCACGACTCCTTCTCAAATTAAGGGTACTGGGGTTGCCCGCATTGCTCCACCACTCTGTTACCTTGTGTACTGGGGGTCCCGGGAGGGACACCAAAATGTGCTCAACAAAAGTTGGGGAAAATTAGCTCGGAGCACTGCTTAGCGTTACGAGAGGCAGGGTAATGTAGCGAGATCTTGAACCCTATGTCTACGGGGTCGGGTCGAGTCAAGGAGCATACAGAAGTTGAAACAATAAATGATGTTTTATTAAATACACAAGCAAAACAGTGTATGTGGCACACTCACACAAGATAACTAAAGAAATAAAGGTTTGAGTGGTATAGAGGGATTTTTAGAGGAGTTGCTGGTTTGCGTGATACTTCACCTGTCCTGAAGCCTGGAAAAATGGAGAGCGAGGCTTGGGTGCGATGTAACTCAGCACGTGGAGCTGAGGGGAGGCTAGCCAAGCAAAGCAGCAGCAAGGCGGGATGAAACTCGGGAGCGTTCCGAGGAAGGTCTCAGAATCAAGGGTTTTTATAAAGAGAATTGTGACTGCAGGCTATGCCGTATTTGGGGGAAAACAATAGATTTGGAGTTGAAGACAAAGCCCCCGAAAGGTCAGAATCTGAATGATTGAGTTATCGTGGCGGTTCTCAATAGAGTAGCCAGTATGCAAACGCGGAGTACTTGGGTATTGTATAGTTTACCCATCAAGCTGCCATCGCGGGGCAGAGGCTCTTTTGTAGGTTGCGTGCATACCTGATTAGAGTACTTGCCTGGGGGTCTCCTAAAGCAGCGAGTCAGCTATTTTCTGGCCTGCCTGTATTGTAGTTTGAATATTACGGCTATTAACGGCCGAGCTTGTTTACGTGCTTGTCTGGCGGCCTCACAAGCACGTGGAGAGGAATAGAAAAGTGAAGCCGAATTGTGATATCAAGAGGATATCTTTTAATATCCCCAAAGTTCGGACTAGCCAGGACAGTAACACCTAGATCCTTTTCATATGTACTGCTTTCAAGCAAGTAATAGTTTGCTATAGCATATTTATCTCTGTCCTACCACCTTCATTGGTGCATTTGGTGGGAACACGGGAGGGGGCCTTTTCAGTGGCTGCTCCCAGGCTTTGGAACTCCCTTCCCAAAGAGGTCAGACTGACACCCTCCCTGCCTTCTTTCCAAAGATAATTGAAGACATTCTTATTTTGGCAGGCACTTAATACGTGATTATTGTGAAGAACGGTGCTGGTTATTTCAATTGTAATTTGTTTGTTGTTTGTAATATGTATTTTAACTTTAATTTCATTAACTTTAATTACTACTGTTTGTTTAATATGTCTTTTAACTTTTATATGTTACAGTTTTAACTATGCTTTCTTTATAAACTATTGTAAGCCATTTTGAGTCCTTTTGAGGAAAAAAGTGGATATAAATAAAGATAATAATAACAAGAACATGAAAAGAATAATATTAGCTTTCTATGTCACAAAACAGAGCTGTTCAATCTGTTTCAGCAACTTTTTAAAATTCAAAATTAACAATATGCGCACGTGAAATGAATCAAGCAGGTCAAGCAAGACTTGCCTGATTAAATAAAAACATTACGAACTTTCTAGAGCAGAACTTTCCAAACTTTTCATGTTGGTGACACACTTTTTAGATATGAATCATTTCACGACACAATAATTCAGTTTTATTAGCAAACCGGAGGTTAAACTAACCGTGTATAACATCCCCTCTTAACAAATTAATCCCTTATAAGAGGAGGTTAAACTAGCCCCTTGTAAGAGATACAGATACATACATAAATAGTAATAACACAATGTATGGGGACACAACATATCTCATGAAAACCTTTCATATATTTTTTAAAATATATGATTTATAAATAACAACATACATTTCCAAGGTTGTAGGCAACACATCTATACACTTCAGGTTACACACTAACATGTCGCAGCACACCGTTTGGAAAGCCCTGTTCTAGAGACAAGTTGAACACTCCTTCCAAAATGCATCTATGGATATTTCACCAACCTCCATTTTCTTATGATTTTCCTTTTATGGTGGTCACTTTGATAGGTCTATGCTTTTTAAAAACATACTGGGGTAGCTGGTAAAGCAGGCTTACCTGCTTCCCTCCTTTGCTGTTCAAACAAAGGATTTTGGAGGCAGCTGCTGTTTTCTTTGCTTGTTATAGGCAGGCACATACAGCTACAGCAGGATCAGGCAGATCCTCACTCTTTCCCAGCTGAAGTTTTATTGTGTTGCTTAGTACAGACACACTGCTGCAACCCAACACCAAAAGTATGTGTTTCTCCAGGCCACCTTTACCATCTTCACAAATCTGATGCTGCTAAAAAAACTTCTAGCTAAATAGAGGAGAAGAAGGAAAAGGAGGACTGGACAGGCATTAAAAGACTTTGTAAAATGAGCTTCTTTGTCTGAACCATTGTTAACTGAAATCTGCCTGTACATACATTTGAATACTTGTTCAGTTTATGAGCGTACAGTATGTAAATACAGGTTTTACAGTTCACCGCCATCTTTAAGAATAGTAGGCAAAGTTTCGATTCTTTTTTTAAAATTTGCTGTTATGAGGTAATTTAAAACTCATGAACAGGTCTTCCATTCCCCCCCCCCCCGCCACCAATTTATTATTAAAGTCTGAAATCCAACTAGATCTTTGTGCTAATTATAATTGTGGGGAAATGAAAAAAGAGACAGATACTGAATAGAAAAAAATCTGTTTTATATGTGAATCTGTACAAGAAGGTTTCTGTGCTTGACATTCAAGTTCTGTTATGATCATGGAGAGCCAGCCTGGTATAGCGGTTTGAGCACTGGACTACAGCACTGGAGACCAGAGTTCAGTTCTCCACTTGGCCATGGAAACTCACTGGGTGTCCTTGGGCACACACACAGCCCCAGAAAACCCCATGATAGTTTTGCCTTAGGTTCACCATAAATCTTAAAAGAGTTTAAGGTACACAACAATTGTGATAATTGCTGTATTTGTGTTTCAGGCACTGCAGTTCCTTCTGATCCACTACCTACAACCCACTTTGTTGTGTGCATTCAAGTTGTTTCTGACTTATGACAACCCTCAGCCAAAACTATCATGGGGTTTCCTTTGTAAGGTTTGTTCAGAGGTCGTTTGCCTTTGCCTTCCTCTGAGGGTGTCAGTTACCCAAAGTCACCCAGTCAGTCTGCATGGCTAAACATTTTATCATGTAGGTCTAGCCAAATCTAAATCTGCCTAAGAAAACTGTTCAGGCTTTTAGGTACCTTGAGCAGTCTTTTTTTTTTTTAATGAATAACAGTATCATTTCCCCCCCTCAGATTCTAGCCTGTAAATACAGTCCATTATCAACTGCTAAGAAGATCTGCTTAATAAAATTGCCTGACGAAACTGGTTAGTCTTTTAAGGTACGGTATCACAAGATTGTTCTTTTCTGAGTGTTATCATTCAAAACGAGGTTGCCTACTTTTTCGGATATAAACACTGAATCTGGGAAAGTACTGATGTAAAAGAAACCAGATTAGCACTCCATGATTTTAAGTTGGTTGCCGTCATATTTTTTTGTAAGTGGGGTTCTTTACTACTTAAAACAACGTTTTAAATTTCAGAACTGAAATTTTTCAGATATTATACTTTTATTAACCCCTTATGCCCAGTTACTGCTTGCTAAATGTGTACGCCATAAAAAAATTTTTTTTAAAAGTCTGGAACACCAACTTCTGAGTTCTGCTGTTTACCTTGTCTGTTGTAGGCAGGCAAAGAGAGGTACAGTAGGACCAATTACAGCAGAATTGCAAACTTCCCAACTCACCCTTCATTGCATTATTTACAGCAGGCATGCTTTTGCAACCTGATACCAAAAGGTTTTGTTTCTCCAGTTCTCCTTCACCATCTCCCCAAGGGTGATGCTCTTGAAAAAAAATAAAAAAAATTCAGCTAGGCTAAGGACAAGAGAAAAAAGGGGGGCTGGACTCATATAAACAGTTTTGTTTTTGTTTTCTTTTGTTAGAGGCACTATTAACTGAGACAGGCCTGTATAGATATTTTGCCAAAGGTGCATAGCAGGTGGTACCTTGCAGAATACAGAGGTTTCACCTGGAATGGGGAACAGAAGGTGATTCCTGTCCAATTTTTGTGGCTTGCTCAATCATTCTCATCTAGGTTTCCTTTCACTCATTTTTTATTAGCCACAAAATGTGTCTTAATCTCAGTCCATTCTATTATCCATAGTACTATCCATAGTATTATCCATCATCCTGATTGCCCCCATAGCGCTTATCTGTTTCTATTACAAGCCAAGCAACCCCCCAGCACAGACGAACCTAACGTTTAGAGTGACCTGCTTATCCAAAGCCCCACTGAGCTCAAGTCAGCAAGGCAAAAGGGACAGCATTGCTATTTGTAAAGTGGTTACTGTGGGCTGTTTTCCACAATAGAAGTATTTTTTTCCATGAACGGATAGGTGGGTCACGTGCGTTACTCCCATGTAATTGTGCATGAGTGGTGAATTAGATGCACTTAGATTCTGAAAGTGGATGTTGGCCATTTTACAGAACACTTGTTTGCCTGGAAGAGGCACAAGGTGATTCCTGTAGCATTTTTGTAGCTGAAAAGGCTCTTGTACAATTTTTGCGGCTTGCTGTATCACTCCCTTCTCATATAATCTTATAAAACTTAAAAAAAAATTTGTGGTCAAGACTGTCAGGAAAGGGTTTGTTCCAGTCTGTTCTCTTGAACACAGATTATTTCGCCCAGAAGGTGGTTCCTCCAGAATTTTTACGGTTTATTGCATCATTCCCACTTGTGTGGCTGATATGGCCTACTTTGAGGTTGGTGTTCCAGACCATTTTATATTGTTTGAGATGTTTTCTGGCAATCAAGGGATTGAGAAAATCATAATGTTTGACATATTTCTATCATTAAAGATTTTTTCTCAAGCATGTCCAATGCAGATGAACTCTCAAAAAGCACCTGTTTCATTCTGGCTTTTACACAATGGCAACCTGATTTCCATCTATGCTTTGGGGACTGCAGTTCATGATCCACCACCGAGCAAATATTAATCTGCCTAAATATAAAACTGCCTAATGAAACCTAACAGTCTTTCAAATAAAGATGTACTACCACAACTTGCATATCTGTACTTTTACCTAATAAAAGTGACCAACCTTGCCTGCACTTACAACCCATGATCTATCCCATCTATACATAAATATTGATATAAATCTGTAGTTCATCTGCCCAGATACAGATTGCCTAATGGACTTTAAGGAAACACACTACCACAATTTGCCTAGTAGCTACCTAATTAAAACGACCTCTTTTCCCAGCACTTGCAATCTATGAGCCATCCCACTCCTCAAAATTACAAATAAACCATAAATTTGAAACGGTACTTTATACACCTGCCAAACAAACTTAGTTTGTCTTGAACCGTTGTTCTTGTCGTGCAGTCACTTCCGACTACTGGCGAACCTATCACGGGTTTTTCTGGGCCTGACAGAGTGTGACGCGTCCTAGGTCACTCAGTGGGTTTCGATGGCAGAAGAGGGACCTGAACCCTGGGCCATTTCCGCACCAGACTGTTATAGCGCTATGATTCCACTTTCAACATCCTATGGAATCCTGCAGTTTAGGGAGGGGCCGCCATAGGATGTTGAAAGTGGAATCATAGCGCTATAACTGTCTAGTGCGGAAACGGTTCTGGTCTCCACGGTCGCAGCCCAACGCTCAAACCGCTATTTGTGTTTGTAGGAGGCAGATAAGAGGCCGGATTCCCGAGCACTAACAGAATACTGGACAGAGTTATTATATAGCCTGTACTGACGACAAGAGAGCCAGCGTCGTATAGCGGTTTCTCTGTTAGTACTCAGAAACCCAGCCTCCTATCTGTCTCTTTCAAAAACACACATTCACTTTCCCAACGGCCGCCAACATTGAGGAACAGCTACACCTAAGCTTGCTGCATTCCGCCATTTCACGGCTTCTCGAGCGAGGTCTCAAACTCTCGCGATTTCGGAAGACAACCCTCGCGAGATTACAGTGCTCAATGAGCTTACTGATCCACCGGGTCGGAGGGGAGGTCCTCGGGCTGGGCGCTGACGTGTATACGTGCCGGGTCCGACTGCTTTGTACCAAATGCTGTTGGGGCTGGGCTGGGCGCTTGCGCTCGCTGAATCAAATAACACAGTACAGGTTTTGGGACGTTCCATGGGACTCCTGTACAGGGGCTGGGTCCGAAGCCTCCTCCCAAACTGGGCGCCTAGGGGGGTGGGTGAGAAAAAGAAAATCCTGACTCCGCAGGATGCTTAAGGGGACGATTCCGAAGTGAGGCATTTTCTTTATAAAAGTTGATAATTACCGTTTTACTATTCAGCCAAGTTAAATTTAATGAAACAATTCTGACACGCTGGTCTTGTGTGGCTTCAAGTCGTTTCCGACTTCTGGTGGCCCTAAGGCGACGCTGTCACTGAACTTTCTGGGGCTGAGAGTATGTGATGCGCCTAAGGTCATCACCTGGGGGTTTCCATGGCCGAGCGGGGAATCGAACCCCGTTCTCCAGGGTCGTAAGTCCGACGCTCAGATCGCTACACTACACCACGCTGCCCCTCCGCTCTGGCCTGCATGGAACGTGAAACCTTGGGCAAGGGGGAAGCTCCCTGATTATGTTTTGAGCTTACGTCACCAGAACGCGCCGACCAAACCAAAGCGGGTGCGCGTTAACTGCTTCTCCGGAGAGAACTTGAATGCGTTTTGTCAGGCGAAGATAGTCTTTCGTATTTGTTAATAGTTATACGCGGACTTCTCCTGTCTTCAATTTTCCACCATGGAAGCTGAAGAGCCCCAGAATGAGAAACCACTCAACGCTACCCCTTACTATTGCAACGTGAGAACTTCCCCCCCCCCTATTATTATGAAATCAGCTGGTGGCTTTTTGGGGGTATCTGCACTGTTTTACCCCAAGGAATGCCGGAGAATTCTGTTAATAATTTCCTTTTTCTAACTATAGTTAAAAGAAAGTCTATTGGGAGGCAGATTACTTTTTAACTCAGTTAAATCTGCTACCAAATAGATGTGCATTTAGAGTGAGCACTCTTGTTCAAGAATTTAAACAAAAGGGCAGATGCGCTTATCTCAAATTTGTGTGTGCTTTTTGCAGATAAACCCATGGTGTTAAGTCATTTATGTGTCTACTGTAAAAGAATCACTGTGTGTGAAGAACAATAATAATAAGATTTATCCTGTTGGTTCAGTATGTTTTCCTGAGTGTATCAGGTTTTCCTTTAGTGTATCAGGTAACCATGGAGCTTTCTCTTCTGCAGTTTTCTGGGAAGGAAATTGTGAGAAATGGTGTTTGCCAGTTGAGGTCTTAGGTAGGCACTGTGACAAAGAGATTGCAAGATTCCTTCTATTAAATTCTTTTATCTATTTCCCCCAGTGTATTTATGGCAGCAACAAGTACATCATGAAGTCTTTTTATAGTGATACACAAAAATGACATATTCTCATAAAGTTTCACCATAGAAATAAAAATTTGCCTCTCCTGAGGGTAGAAACTGTACCATTAATGTCTCAGGTGGCAAATCAGCATATCTTTCTGTTTGTTTCTGGAGTATTAGTGATAACAATAACTCAGATATTATCTCCTACTACTGTTCTTCTTTCAGAAAGGCCATGGTGTATAATTTCTAGATCTTGAATTATCTAGTTCTGCCTAATTTTCCTTGCAGACTAGGCTGTAGAATGCCTAAAAATGTAGGCCAAGCTTGGGGTGTTTTTTTTAAGTAGTTGATTGCTTGCTGATTTTTTTTTTGTAAGTACTCATTGACTTCACAGTTTACTTGCTATTTGTGAAGTGACCCCCTTAGTAATGTGTTTCTACTTAGTTTTTGATTGTTGTTTTTGGCGACATAGATTTAAAAATAAAAAGAGTTTCAAATAACCTGCAAAAACATTTTCGGGATAGCAAATAAGCATCACTTGTTGCCGTAAAGTAGGAGGAAGTATCAATTGCTAAATCTTTTAAAAATGTCACCCCAAATTAACATGTTACATATAATGCCATCATTTCTAGAATGTTCATTCCAAGCTCTATTTGCTGCATTAAGCTGAGGATACTTCCAGTCCAGCATGCCTGTTTCCATGAGGAGTAATCTAGGTGCTATTGGGAAACCCATAAGCAGCCTGTGGAAGCAGCAGACTACCCCTGTTTTTCCTCAGCATCTGCTTTTCAGGATTGTTCTTCAGTGCTATAATGCATTCCTTAGGATAATCAAGTCTTGAGTCCTTTGGCCTGTTGTGAACCTGTGCGTGCGCATATTTTTGTCTTCAAGTACCCATCAACTTATGGTGACCTCATAAATTTCACAGGGTTTTCTTAGGCAAAGAGTAGTCAGAGATGGTTTGCCAGTTCCTACAATTTTTTTGATAGTGAATTCTGATATGAAAGGGCCATTTTGTTTACACTCTTTCTAATTTGTAAAGTCTGCCATGTTTTGTAACCTTTGGTTGATGTTCTTATTTCCTGTTCCTTTCACAAAATTGCTTTTGTGAAAGCAATTGAGGAAGCTTATAAGTACTGCGTTCATTGTTCCAAATGTGAAAGTATGCACCTTTTTTATATAGGTGCATTATGTCAACCATTTTAGTTTCAATCACTCTTCTATTGACACATAATCTGAAGTTTCCCTTTCCACAGCTGAATTCTGTTCTCATTGTGCCCAGATCCCTGACTGAATCAGCTTCTTCTAGCTTGTTTTCTCCAAAGGGATTGATGGTAAAGAACAAAGGATTCATTTTGGGATATGGAATGCTGACATTTTTCCGATCTGAATTTCAGCAGGGGTCTGTACTGTAAAACTCTGAAAAAGATGTGTTTTATTAACTAAGCTGATTAAGCAGTGCCTTAGTGTTTTTCTCAAGCATGGTTTTTAATCTTTTATATTATCTTCCATTTTATTGAAATATCTTTTTGATTTAGATCTGCAAAATCTATTGTGCATCTCCTATAAACCTACAGACTCATTTCCTTGGATACAAACATAGAGCGGTAAGACCAGTTTTTTCCATTAGTCTTTTGAAGTTATAGAAATGACAATTACATACACAGGATTCCAGTCGATTAAATAATATTAATGTAGAAATTAGAGTAAGAGATATAGATGCTACTTCCTGTCCCAAGTGCATGCTGAACTAGAATCAGATGCTCCCTGTCCTACCCCTCACCATGGCAGGTGAATGTCCAAATTATGAGGCATTGCTTATTTAATGAAGGTAACCATGATTGATCTGATTGTACATTGTACCATCTTTGCAAATAAGTTCACAAAAGGAACTCCCATAAATGTAAATTAGACTGCCTGTCTGTTACACAGGTAGCTTGCTTTTGTTGGGTTAAAAGGGGAAAACTCTTCTGTTAAGCCTGACTGCCAGGTAATGTCAGCAGTTCCTGCCTTGCTCGTCCCAAGTAGGTAGATACTTAGAAGCTTTTTTAAAGTTGGAAATTTGGAATTCACTATTGGCTGCTGTTCATATACAATGGTAGTGATAGTAACCTGTCTCAGAGGTTGCTTGGGAGACTATATAATCACGGAGTTAAAAGAGACCACAAAGGCCATCAAGTCCAACCCCCTGCTACGCAGGAATACACAAAGTGTTCCCAAGAGATGGCCATCCAGCTGCTGTTTAAAAACGTCCAAAGAAAGAGATTCCTACCACATTCTGAGGCACCATATTCCACTGTCAAACTGCCCTTACTGTCAGAAAGTTCTTCCTAATGTTTAGAAGGAATCTCTTTCTGAAGTTTGAAGCTATTGCTCCATGTCCTTGTCTCTGGAGCAGCAGAAGACAGCCTTGCTTCATCCTCCCTATGATACCCCTTCAAAAATTTAAACATAGTTATCATGTTGCCTCTTAACCTTCTATTCTCCAGGCTGAACATACCTGGCTCCCTAAGCCACTCCTCATAGGGCCTGGTTTCTAGCTTTCCACCATTTTGGTCACCCTCTTCTGGACATGGTAAGCTTGTCAATATCCTTCCTGGTGCCCAGCATTGGACACAGTATTCCAGGTGGGGGTCTGACCAAAGCAGAATAGAGTAGTAATATCATTTCCTTGAGCTAGGCACTATACTCCTATTGATGCTTCCTAGAATCCCATTGATTTTTTAGCCATTGCATCACACTGCTGACTCATGTTCATTCAGCTTGTGGTCTACTAAAACTTCTAGATCCTTTTCACATGTACTTTGGTCAAGCCAGGTGCCTCCCATTCTATTTAGAATCATAGAATGATAGAATTGGAAGAGACCACAAGGACCTTTTGAACATCGGGGAAGTATTTGTCCTCATCCAGTTTGCTGGGTCATCTCCCGTTCTGCAGGAATTCTCAAAGATGCTAGTGGTTCTGAGATTACTTCTGCTAGTTCTTTTTAATACCCTTGGATGTAGTTCATGTGGTCTTGGAGACTTGAATTCATTTAGAGAGCCAGGTATTCCTGTACTGCCTCTTTGTGCTGCATTCCCCTACCCCATCATCTGCTCCATTTTCCCCTTTCGGGAGAAGATTGAGCCAAAGAAGATAATGAGTATTTCTGCCTATTCCTTGTCCCCTTTTAGCATTTCACAATCTTCTCCATGCAGAGGCCCTACCACTTCCTTGTTCTTCCTTTTGCTATAGACATAACAAAAGAAGACCTTGTTATTGTTTTTAATCTCTCTAGCAAGCCTGAGCTCTTTCTGCACTCTAGCTTTTCTGACCTTCTCCCTACGCTTGTTGGCTATTTGTCTGAATTCCTGTTGTTGATTTCCCCCTTCTTCTATTACTTGTATGCGTCCCTTTAAAATCTTGGCTCAGTTTTGCTCAGGATTTAAATATGGATTTCTTCACAGGTGTATGACCTATAGTGCTACTCCTCCTCCTTTCCTGTTTGATCTGCTTCTCTAAAATAGATTATACTCTCTATTGCTACATTCCAGTCATGAGACTCATCCCACATTGTTCAAGTGATGCCTGTTATATCTTATTTACTTTGCTGTGTGATGAGTTCAAGTTCACTGTGTTTATTTCCCATGCTCTGTGCATTAGCGTAGAGATATTTAAGACCATGGGTCATTCTCCTTAGCTACTTATTTTTTTACCCCTCCCACTGTTGGGTTCTTCTCATGGGCATCCCCATAACTTTTGGGCTATTAAATCCAGCACTTGAAGTACTTCTGCTCGGAAGAATGCTGCCTTCCTTCTCCCTGCCCACACCCCCCCCCCAGTTTAAAGACTTCCTGATTAAGCTTGTGAAACTCTTAGCAAAAACATTCCTGCCAACTGCTGTGAGGTGCAACACATCACTTGCCAGAAGACCATCTTTATGGAACGGCAGACCCTTATCCAAGAAACCAAACTGTTTCTGGCAGCACCATCTGCAGAGCCAGTTGTTCACCTCTCCTATTTTTCTCTCCCTTCCTGGGCCATGTTCTCCAACTGAGAGGAGAGATATAATGACAATCTGTGTATCGACGTCTTTCAGCTTCCTACCCAGACCCTCGTAATCCCTTATGATCTCATGAAGACTGTGCCTTACAGTATTGTTGGTTTTCATATGGTCCAAAAGGGTCGGGGGTAATGGTCACTGAGCTTGCCTAATTTTGTCAGCTGCTGTGTCACGTTACAGATCTTCGCTCCAGGAAGGCAACACACCTCTAGGGACATCCTGTCAGGCCCACAAGCCACTGTTTCCGTTCCTCTCAGCAAAGAGTCCCCTACCACTACCATATGCCTCCTTTGTGAATTGGCAGGGACCAATCCATATGCTGAATCTCCCAAAGTCCCCTGCATGTTCTCTGAGGACTGACACTATTGCTCTTTTTATTATTATTATTACTATTAATAATAAAAAAGAAAAACTATACGTACATCATGTCACATCTTATCACATTGCATCATATATCACATCATATCACGTTATGTCCTATCACATCATACATGATGTCATATATCATACCACTATACATACATCATTTCACATTCTTATCACGTCATCATATCTTTTCTACATCCAAACAAGAAAACTCCCCCTACAGGGAGAATATGGGTTTTTTCTCAGTATTATTGCTTCAACACCCTCATATATAAGATGAGAGACGTTTGTAAATAGCAAGCATAGCATATATAACAAGCAAATTTTGAATCAGTCAGTATCTTCTGCTATGTCTTATTGACACTATTGGTCTTGTTGCTCTAATGACACAGTAAAATATTATACATGCAAAACGTTAGATGTAGGATACCTAAATAAAGTTTGGTTTTTGTTGTTATTTTGGAAAATAGCATTGTGTTTGATTGCAGTTTCTTGAAGTAACTTTGTACTTCTGGTTGCTGTAGATTATAAAATCATGTATCCAGGAACATGCCTTTTAGCTTACTAATTTAAACACTGTGTTATGAACCAGATGAAGTTGTGTGCTAAATTATCTAGCTAGGCCTGCCTAATAAAATTCTGTACAAGTTGTGATCTGTGATGATAAACACAACTGAGCCAAAGGCCATGAAAAGTTCTGTAGCACTGTTATTCTGTACCCAGAGCACATCTTGAGCACATGAAATGTCTCAGATTCAGTCCCTTATTTGTGTTTCCCAAATAAGCTACCTTTATCTCCAGGTACTCTTCCTTGAGATACTGGACAGCCACTGTCAGTCAGTATGAGCAGTATGGGTTGGATTAATCAGTGGCTGGATTCTCTATAAAGGAACTACATATGTACCAGCAAGCTAAGAAATGTCCTGTCTTTGTCTCTTTGGCTTGATGATCTGTTCACTTGATTGCTCTAAAGTTTGACTGAGCATATTTGTAAAGTATTTTGAAAATTCATTTCTTTATAATTTTCTCTCCTATCTATCTGGACACTGATCAAGGTTGAAGAAGCTCTAAAATCTCATGGCATTGGTAAGCTGAACTGTAACTCGGTATGAATCTTTATTGCTTAGCCCAGTAGTTATACATAGAAATTTATTAACTAACTTGTACCATAGTTGTAACATCAGCAGTTAATAGTTGCTTCTAGAATTGCTTCAGAGTCACTTGTTTCCCAACCTGTTTTTAATTGTTGCAGGATTAAAATATTACCTGTTGATTTTTGAATGAATTTGAAATGTTTAGGTATATGACATTTGAAAAAGAAAAATGACTACAGAAAAACAATTGCATATAAATATCAAAGAAGCTTCATCTTTTGACTGTCATCTTTTGGCTTAATTTGAAACAAGGAAACTTAAACTATAAAGCAATGTCATTGTTTCAGATGTTGGTAATCTTTTTTATGGTAATTATTCTAAGAGTAATAGCTGAACAGAGTGCTGCAGAATGGGATGTGGAAAAAATAGGAGGGATTAGTAGTTTAAGTAGATGTATAAGCAGAGACATTTAAACTTAATTCAGATGTAATACCACAGCTAAATAAATTAATTTTTATTATGCATTAGCAACATCCCAGTGTTCCTTCCTTCCTCTCCTAGTGTGACAGGTTTGTTTTCATCCTGGTCTCTTTAAGCCATAGTTTAATGAGGAACTGTGATTTAATGTAATGAACTGTGGTTTAATGTAGATTAATGAGGATCAAACCAGGACAGTTTGATCCTGATTTAAGTTACTGGTTAGTAAATTATCATCACACCATAGTTCCCTGTTTTGGACATAATGGGAAATAGGTTAAAAAAGACTACGATCAAAGTGCAGATGAGGAAAGAGGGAAAGCACACACCTTAGGCTTGTTCCTGGCTGAATAAATGGCAGTTTATTAAGCCAGGAGTGTTATGTCTTGCCCCTCCAGCAGGTAGATGCTTCATCCTTCTCCTACTCACTGCTTTCCCTGAAGTACTTCCTAATGCATTCTGAAGGCTACTTTTACTTCTGTTGAGATTCTAAATCCTGGATTCTATTTCCATTGAAACATAATACTGCTTCTGTTTGTGCTACATTGATAGTTTGAAACGTTAGTGATAAAGATTAGTATAATTACTTGGAAGAAATGAAATGATGGTTATCGGATTGATTCTTGAAATGTCTCTGCCAGCATCTTTGCATTTCACATTTGTTGCTGTGTGCCTTCAAGTTGTTTCCAACTTATGGCAACCTGTCACCACGGGGTTTTCTGGGGCTCAGAGTGTGTGATGCACTCAAGGCTACCCAGCGGGTTTCCATGGCTGAGTGGGGAATCGAACCCTGGTCTCCAGGGTTGTAGTCCAATGCGCAGACCACTACACCACAATGGCTCTCGTTTTGTGTGCACCAGCCATTAATATTCTGTAGCTAAATAACTATTATACAGCTATAATATCTTTTTGAGATATGTGGTGTTTCCTCAGAATTGTATTTTTTTGGCTGCCAGTGCTAAGAATACATATTGGGGAAAAATAATTTAAATAAAAGAGACATTATTGTGATTTAAATATAGTCAAAACCAAAATGTTCATATTATAAGAAATATAAGCTAAGGCTAGCATTCTGTCTGTCTTATTTTTTTTCTTTCTTTCTGCAGTTAAGCCGCTAGGAGCTACTGGGGAGCCAATTAGACCACCAGAACCCCTTCCAGATTATAGTAAGTGAATGTCCTTACAGATTATTTTTGTTGACACAGTTTCTATTGAGAACAGGTTGTTAGGGTGTTAAAATAGAGGTATTTGTTGTTTTTATACAGATTTATTTAATTTTAATGTGATTATGACAGTTTGTGTTATGTTCTGCCAACATTATATAGCACCCTGTTTGTAGATTAATTTGTTTGATACGTATGCAGCTTGATTCTGTGTTCAGTAGATGCATACCTCATCTATTTAATGAAATAGATGTGTTCCTGGACATTACTTCTCTAACATAAACTATTGGTATCAGAGGCAGAAATAACATGGAAAGATAGTTTCCTACACCACAAAAAAGAAGAGCACTTCAGCTTGTTTTGGCAAACTCTGCATCCAGACCTAACAATAGGCACATGTGAAATGAAACATCCAGGTCAGGTGAACTTTGTCTAAAAAAAAAAGGCAGAAGAAGAACATTTTCAGTCTCTCAGAGATCACCTGAAAGCTTCTTCCAAAAGCGCATCTAGAATTTTTTTCATTAGCCTCCACTTTTTCTTTCCGTCTTGGTGGCTAAACTTATGCTTCTTTAACATGGTGGTGGTAACTGGTGAGGCAGGCTTATCTCCTTTCCCCTTTTCTCTCTGTTTTGGTGTTCAACATACTCCATAAGGGATTCTGGGGACAACTGCTGTTATTTGTCTGTTGTAGGCAGGCACATACAGCTACAGTAGGATCAGCTAGAGCAGAATCCCATTCTTATTGCACTGTACGCTAAAAGCCTGTGTTTTTCCAGCCTTCCTTCACCATTCTTCCAGTACCAACTCTATTAAAAACTCCCAGTGAATCAGAGAACAAGGGAGAAAAGTAGGGGCTGGGAAGACATAAAATGACTTTGTAAAAAGGAGCTTCTTTTTCAGAGGCTTTGTTAACTGAGGTATGCTTGTATTTCCAAATGTTTCATTGAACTTAGTGGCACTCATGCTTATGTAACTGAGTGTCATCAGATTCATCATTCCCTCATTCGGAATCAGGTTTTCCAGTTTACATGAAGGTGGCCAAAAATGTCCCCCTACAAGAGGAAAATATCAGCAGATTCTGGTAACTTGAGATTTTGCAGCAATGCAGAAAACTTTAGGAGAAATTCTTAAGTTAGTCAGAAGGCTTAGAACAGCCAATGAAGTGTAAGAGGGTTGACTGGGCATTGAGGAGAAATGGAATGCTGTACCATGGAGAGGGATGTAGGTCCCTGAAAGAGTTGGTGGAAAAACTCTGCATTACAACATTTTGTTGCAGGTCCCAGTGTTATAGTTTTAAACTCTTAAATTGTGATCTTAAGTAGATTTGGAAGCATGTCTCAGTAAATCATACCATTTCTCCAAAAAGCAAAAGGAGTGTATTCACACAGGTGCATAAAACTTCAGGTGAACACAGTTACAATTTTTCTGTGTATGTTGCAGGCGGTTTCCTTTCTTGTCTACTAACATACAGATCAAAATTGATTTGGTCTCTTTTCTAGTCACTTTTTCCAGCTGAATTGACAACAGATCTTACATTACATCCTGGGTGCCATTTTGCATCAAGTCCAGAGTCATGTCCTCTCTGCTTAGTCCTGGAGCGAAAGTGTGTTCAGTACTTGACATTTTTGTGACTCATTTATCCAGTCTGTGTGAGCATAATAGAAACTACATTACAGTATTTTCTCCTGTGGGTGGCATTCTCCATCTCAAGATCACCTTGACTCAAGATTCTCTGGAGGAATTTTCCCCTTTTGAGGTCACTAGGTTGTCACTAGTCACTCTCTGATCTGCAGGGGTGTCTCTCTCTGTCCTCCCTATAGTTCTTATCCAAAGATAACCATATCCTGCTAATTTATTTATTCCACTGGGGTTCCATCATCCCCATTGTATCTAGTTTCCTGAATAACAAAGCATTCTAGTTCTCAAAACATAGTTCAAAGATTGACATTATGAGCAAGTGGGGAGCCTGTGGTCCTCTCGTTGTAGTTAGATTGTAGTAGTCATTGTCTCTGACCTTTGCTGGCTGGGGCTGATAGGAGCTGAATTCCTGTATCACAGTTTCTGTCTCCCAGGCAGGGTCCTGTAGATGATGTCCCCCTCCAATTATCTCTAGGATATGGATTTACTCTTGTAGTATTTGGCCTCTTTGACTGATTATTGTATGTTCTTGGTCTGTTTCTTAGCTTTGCTCATTGAGGCAGTTAAAAATGTTTTCCACCAGAGAACATTCATTCTAAATAGCTTCTGTTGGCTTCACCCTGATTTTTTTGACCAGAATCTTTCTCTCCACTAAAAGGATATTATAGTGTCTTGGTTATTTCCTTTAATCATAAAAAAATTAGCTAAATCAGGCTGTCGTGGTAGCTGACAATAAATGTCAGTTACATCCAGCAAGGCTATATAAAGTGTTAAAGTTTCTAGTGTTTGTGTAAAACATAAAAGATGAGACTCTTGAACACTCTAGGACTCAGGAGTCCCCAGAAAAGGTAAAATTTTCACTAGGTTTCTAGGGATAGGAAGAGGGCCAGGCAAGTCAACTGCGTTGGGAAGGTAATTTTTAATTGCCCCTGCAAAAAAGGCCCTTAAACTCACAACTGTATATATTTTGTTTTTGGGCTATGACTGACAACAGGAACTCCACTGCAAATGTTAAAACATATGTGCAATAGAATGGGCTCCTAAAGCTGTCCCAAGCTAATTAGAGCTTTAACGTCAGTGTCCAGATTTGCAGGCCTTTTCTGGTTGAGGCGAATAGTTCAGATAGCTCTTTAAAAGCTTTGTGGATACAAGGATAGTAAATTATTCCTTCGTGCAGATTTGTCACAACTTTGTTAGTTAGTTTGTTAGTTTAGAGGAAGTTTTTATAACTGTCTGCCTCCCTATATCATATGGAACACAATTTTATATATTGCTTATTTTGCAGTTCAAACTGAGCCTGAAAGACATTTGGGAAAAACTTTAGAAGAGCAACTTAATTCGTGTAAGGATGCTGAACCTGCGATTGGTAAGTTCCTTTAAGGTGATGAAATATTTAAGATGGTTATTCTCAGCTGTTTTGTTTGCTTGGGAATGAATTCCAGTGGTTTGTTAGATTTTCAAAATTATTGTGATCTAACTGTGGTGCTTCCAATACCCCATAGGTTGTATTGGGAAGTGAAAGGAACCTTTGGAAATGGTGATTGTAATGATATGGAGTTGCAGTAGAGTAGACTTCTCACATGTGTCTGTGTTTTGGGAGCCCATCTGTAGCCACCTAAAAGGCCTAGTTTTCACTAAAGCAATAAATCTGGGTTACATCCCTTCAGAACCCAGGTAGGGACTTATATAAGTGAAAATACTTCCATACTGAAAATAAGCATTTAAGGGGGAGCTAACTAAGTAAGTAAATACATTGCTGTGCAGATGTTTTTGCTTTCACTGCCACCTCCCCTTTGACTCTTCTACTTTTTGTTATGAACGGGCTATTTATTACCGTTTGATGTACACAAGAGAGTCAGTACTTTGCAGGTGCAAAATGCTAGTATGATGTTACAGAATTTATGGGTAAATGTATGAATTGGGTCAGGTAGCATTTGCTGATGAATATGACAGTATTCTATTAATTTAACTATTCTTAATAACAGCAGATTGACTGAAAATGAATAGTACTTAAAAACTAGGGAATTAATTGTAGTATACAATTTTCATAAATGAAGTTCTTTCAAAATACCTGTGTTTTCAAATATAGGTCTCCAATATGTAACTGAATACCAGTCAAAAGAAAATCTAGTGTATGAATGTAATCTGTGCGGCTGTCAAACAGGACTGACTAACATGTTCATGCATGTTTTGGGTGTTAAACACAGGCTTGCATATTTGGTAAGTAAGCTTTATTTTTTAAAGAGGAACTGATTTGATTATCGATTTGCAGTTGTTATGACATGTACACATATGAAATAGTTTTGAGTTGGAAGTAATAGATACATATTGGCTGATCATATTATAATGTGCTGTGGATCACGGAGGGGTGGATGGATACGTGATTGTGAAGAGTCGGTACAAAAGAGAAGGAAAAACTTGCTTGGACTGGCCTAGGGCACAGACAAACCAGGCCTGCTTTCTTTTCTCCCTTACTGGAGAAGCAGTGCCCCTTTTATTATTATCATACCCTGGCTCTCTCCTCACTCTTCTTCACAGCCCTGCTTTCCCTAAAACCCACAACATTTGTGGATAAAGGATAACGCTGATTAATGGTTACTCCAAAAGGAATGGAACACCTGTGGTAGCTTAAAATAAAACTGAAGAAAATACTCTGTGGAGACTGTACTTATAGAAAAATAGAATGAAATCTTTATTAAACAAACAAGGGAAAAGGTATTGTGGATTCAAAAATGTTCAAACGAACACTTTCTTGAAGGTATTTATCTATTTGCTTCAAAACGTTTTTGCTTTAACAGAGCTTTCACATACACCCTTTTGGCCCTCCCAGCACAAAGATCTGTTCCCCTTTCAAGGTTTCATCTTCTGATCCCTTTCATAGATCGCTTGGTTACTTCTCTGCCCCACACTAGGCCTCTGAGAAGCTAACCCACTCTCAGAAAACACTCTTTTGGTTTACTAGATGCTCTGACTCTATGAAACTCACTGAAAGAATCCCAATTCTAACCCATACTAACAGTATATATATGCTACTAGCATATTTAGCCAGTGTTGCCTGGGATTTTATTTTCCTCTTAAGAACTCACCAAACTGTCTTCTCCAGTACCTGTTAACTTTTCCCCATATTTCCCAATGCAGTCTGTATTCAGAGTTATTTACCTATACAGTTTGGGTTCCTGAGGGAATAGACTGTCCTCCTCCTTGTTGCTAGGCCTCATCTCCATAGCAACCAGCCTATTCTTACGTGTAACTTTCCCCCATATTCCCTAATCCAATCTGTATTCAGAATTGTTAACATAGGTTAGGTTCGTGAGGGAATGCACTGTCCTCCTTCTTGCTGCTAGGCCTCATCTCCATAGTAAGTGGCCTATTCCAGTACCTGTAAATTATCCCCATATTCTCCAATCCAATCTGTATTCAGAGTTGTTAGCGGACAGAGAGTTTGGTTTCTGAGGGAATACGCTGCTCTTCTTCTTTCTGGTAGGCCTTGTCTCCATAGCAACCAACCTGATGCCCAAGAGTTCTCCGCTACGAATTCTAAAGGCCCCTCTCTAAACTGCCAACCCCAGGATTCCATAGAATCTTCACAGCCAGCCAATCATATGAAGTCTTCTTGTCTCACACATCCAGTCGTATGAGGTCTTTGCCTGCCTGACACAGACAGACAAGATCGCTCACAAACTTTGACTTTTATGTAGTAGATTCGCTGTCAGCCCACTCCTTCTGGCTCAGGCTGTTTCTTCTCAGACAGCCAATCTGATTACATCACACTCTTACTAGGGCTGCTCTGCTAGTCATACTCCCAGGCTTCGTCACACTGTGTGCTTCTCCCATTTTTGCAAATCACTCCAGCTCTGATTATCCATTTTAAGTAACAGTAACTTGAATATGCATTGAAACATAATTTCAGATGTAACTGACCTTAGATTATGTAAGTTTATTTCTAGTAATTCGTACAATAGGGTATGCAGATGACACTATACTACTAGCAGAAAATAGTGAAGACTTAAGACGACTGCTGAAGAAATTAAGAGAAGAAATTGCAAAAACAGTTTTACAGTTCAACATTAAAAAAAAATGACCACAGATGAATTACATGACTTTAAAGTACACCATGAAGACATTGAGACAGTGAAAGATTTCCTATACCTTGTGCCAGTCATTCATCAGAATGGAACCCACAGTTGAGAAATCAAAAGGCTAAGTCTTAGAAGGGCACCTATGAAAGAACTAGACAAAATCCTGAAATCTTAAGATACCTCAATGAATACTGAAGTCAGGGTTGTTTGTGCCATTATATTTCCAGTTTCTATATATGGGTGAAACCTGGAGAGTAAAGAAAGCTAAAAATAATAGGAAGACATTCAGCTCATTTGAAATGTGCTGGAGGAGAGTTCTATGGGTAGCCTAGTCTCCCCAAAAGAGAAATGTGTCCTAGAGCAAATCAAAACTGAACTGTCTCTAGGGGCCAAGAAGATTATGCTGAGATTGTCTTCGTTTGGAGATATCATGAGAAGACATGACTCACTAGAAGGGACAATAATGCTTGCTAAGGTAGAAGGCAGTAGGAAAAGAAGAAGAGTCTGTTACAGGTGGATAGACTGAAATATGTCATAGTCTTGAGTGTGAAAGATGTGACCAGGACTGTTGATAACAGAGTGGTTTTTAAATGGATTAAGTAATTTTAGTTAATTTAAATTTGCTGCCTGTGGTTTCCTGCATCCAGTCACGTCAGTGGCGGATGCGATCTAGCCAGCTGTCCTATATTGCAAACCCCCAAAGTGTTGTGCCTCAAAGGAGGGGTTCCCTCATCAAGCTAATGGACTCTCTCATATATGGGGAGCTTGAAGCTTCCAATTCAGCCAAGATCAGTACCAGCTAGGTGTCTGCCTGGGAATGGAGTGGCCACAATGGGTCCTGAGGCTGAGGAGAATCGTATCCTTCAGTGGAGCTGGGAGGTTAGGGTTTTCCACCCCCACATATAGACATTACTGCGCCTAAACCTCTTGTATGTATATAAATGACTTTTCTTAGTAATACTGTTTATGGAAGACAAGAAGCCTTTGCTTGCAACAGCCGAAACTTCCCTATTTAAGAGCCTTCCTGTGTTCTAGATTTAAAGTGACAGTATTCTGTTTTGATCATTATTGAGATTATAAATGAGTTAAGTACTCAACCCTTTCGTCTTCGTTTACTTTCATTTTGGGATTTAATTTTCTTTCTGTTTTTTGTATATTTGGATTTTGACTTGGACTTTGAACTCTAATTGAATTGATTTCTTGGTTTTTTTTTTCTGTTTGACTGTGGTACTTCATTTATTAATTGGATTTTTTTTACTTGGATCATATCTATATGTGGTTTACATGAATATTTGAATTAGATTTTGTTTATGTCACTAACATTGTCATGCTTGATATAATGAAGATGGGATTTCTTAAAAGCAGTTGCTGGTTGGCAGTGTGCCAATTTCTACATCTATGGGAAAGTTTATGTATCTGATGTTTGGGAACATAAGCCTCTTTGTTTGAGAACACATTGAATATGAATACTGGATGGGAGTCATCATGGCTCCAATTTTGGAATATGACAACCAAATTAAAAAAAAACTCATTGGAGGGTGAGAATGTACCTGAGTACTTTGTGAGTTTTTTGGCTGAATTAAGGCAGTTTACCTACTGAAAACTTGATGCACTTGTAGACCAGTTATCAAGAAAGTTTAAGGATGGGTCAGATGAAGATTACACCAAAATTCAGCAGGTGGCTCAAATGGCGTATTTGCAACCAGAGGAGAAAGAGGGTTGAACATGAACCTTGCAAGAACTGACCTAAGACCTGGAAATTAGAATTACACAAAATGAGATGAGTGTGCAGCAAGAGATGAAGAGAGTTAATACAGTTGATGTAAGAAAGATGAAGGTTTCAAATGATGTAATAACTCAACCTTCAATCAGAAAATAGAAAGATCAGAATTTAGAGGCTGATCAGATACTATTATGGAGAATGTATGACAACTGGATTATATTTTTAGAACAAATTCTGCTTAGAAAAAGGAGAACTACAGCTGTCTGGTGGACAGACTTTCCAGAAGAAATATTCTCTCCAGCTGGGACCAACTGAAGAATTGATTTTGCTTGCAAGAATGAAAGACATAGACTGAGCATTGCCGAGTTGACAAAAGGCCTTTTAGGAATATTTAAATATGATCCTATTCTTGGGGGAAAAAGATAGAAGAAAGAAGAAAAAGAATGATTATGAAGAAGAAAGAGGCCCATCATTACCAGGAGAATAGTTTGGAAGAAATTGAGGGTATCTGATGATTATGATGATAATGATATTTTTTCTCTTTTAAAACTTTAATTCTAAAATTGGTATTTTTGCTATCACAAGAGACGTGTAATTGGAGTTAATAATTTTACCGTTTGTTGCTTTTAAAAGTTACTTTCTACATAGACAGTTATTAATTTTTAAGAATTATTAATTTTAATATAGAATGTGAAATAAGAATAAGGTTGCTTAATATAAAGTGTTAAGAAGGATTCATATACTTCTGCTAAATTAGTATGTGAAGAACTAATGAGTTGACAAATGATTCCACATGATAAATAATTCAGTGATTAAAAATGATTTTAATAACTGTTAGAATCATAATTAATAACTCTTCCTAATTTACTTAGAATTATTAATTTTTGATATTGTGATCATTTTTTGGTGGTGGATAATTAGTTTATAGTAACATAAAATAGAGTAAGCTAAGAATTATATTTGATTAGAAGAGATTTATATTAACTAATTTTGTAGGTTTATATTTAGTAAGAAAATAAATGATAGACAACAAGTGTTAACTTTGACACACATTTAAGATTTTTATATTTGTAATTGACTAATATTTGCTGTTTGCAACAAAGTTGGGAAGCAATTTTTAATTGTGGTTTTGATAGTGAATTGTAGTTTATTATTGTAGTGTTCTGTATATTTTTTTGTTATTACTTTGTAGTGTTGGTAGTGTTTTTTTGTTTTTATTCAATAAAATTTGTTTAAAAAAAAGAGATAAATAGATTTGCAGCCTGGCTTACTGTCTTCAGTCACTAGATTGGCAGTCTTCCCCAATCAATAAAATGGAAGTTGCAGTTAAACCCATCATATTCATTTCTCCAGAGATCTTTTGAGGAGCTTTACATGGGCCTAAGACACAATGGAGGAAACAATGTAGTAGATATTTCTTCTTTCTGCAGGCTGCTGAACTCTTTGAGAATGACAGAAAGATTCAAGGGGCTGTTGCTTGGTTAGTAAAGGAGCCAGGCAGTGGAGAGCAGGCAAAGGGGAGATTATCTGGATGATGAAATGGAGGGAAAGAGAGAGAGACCACTGGAGGATAGGAAGAAAGATAATCTACATGCATCAGTGAGAGAAAAGAAATTCAATCTCATTTTCCTATTCCTCCTTCTCAGGCAAGCAGATTAGCTGGGATCTATAGCCCCATTGAAAGTGGCCCCGTACAGTTGATAAATTTTTTCTGCTGTTTCTCTCCTATTTACAATTTTTTAGAAACTGAAGATGGTGAAAATGATAGTTTAGTGGGTTTTTTTTTCCCTAGAAAAGGCACCGTCCTGAACTGGCAGATGTTAAAGGAAGAGGTTCCAACTTGAATAGAAAACTGAAAGAAATTGCTGCAAAGGTTGAACAAGAGGAAGGAAGAAAACAGATAATGGTATGAAGCTACAAAGTCTTTCCCACTTTTAATGGCTCCTAGTCATAATTGCATCCTATGTCAGAGGATGTATGTTTCTGTATTCAGTTGTTGGAGGATATAATTGGGAGGGTGTTATTGTCCTCATTTCCCAGGAATATTGTTTGGCTTCTGCAGGAACTGAGTGCTGCACTAGAGAGTTCATCACTCTGGTCCAGAAGGACTTTTCTTGTGTTACCCTTTTCATGTAGCATGAAATGTAGTGGGCTACCAAGGCAAAGATAGAACAATACCCCATGCCTCTGCAGGCATCCTGCATGGCTTGTATACTGGGTATGAAAGAGAAAGGTTTGCCTCCTCTTTTTCCAGCACAGAAAGGCAGTAGATTGGCCAGTGCAGGGATGGAGGGAAGAAAGCACTGTCATTTTAGTGGTGGTTTCAGCAGAACAGATGGTGGCAGTGGCAAATGTGTTGTGGGGTCTGTTGAAAATGAATTCCTGGGCTATGTGATGCCTAGTTCTAATTTCAGCTAGAACTGATTATCAGTGACAGTTGTTTATTTTGACTTTAGTTTTGTATTCTTGCAAGATTTTTATTTGTAGCATATATCAAACACTGGTTATCTGAAAGCTCTTTTTCTTTAGGTTTCCATGGATATTCCAGTTCTGAAAGGTAAGTCTGTGAAGTGTTAAATAATCAAAGAACCATATAGTCGGAAGGGATCTTACAACCCATTGAATCCAACTTCCTGCTCCAGGGAGGAACTCCAAGCAAATAGCTGTCCTGCCTCTTTTTGAAAATGTCCAGAGAAAGAAACCCCACCACCTCTCTAGGTAATTGATTCCATTGCCAAACTCTTCTTTCTGTAACTTCTAATGTTCAATCAAAATCTACTCTCTTGTAAGTTAAACCTATTAAACCTGGTCCTGCCTTTGGGGACAGCATAAAACAGGCCTGCATTGTCCTCTCTGTGACAGCACTTTAAATATTTAAAGAATGCAATCATGTCACTCCTCAGTCTTCTTTAACGAGGCTGAACATGCCCAGCTTCTTCAACATGTCCTCATATGTCAGAAAGGGAGAAGGTCAGAAAGGCTAAGGCACAGAATGAACTTAGGCTGGCCAGAGACATTAAAAACAATAAAAAGGGCTTCTTTAAATATGTCTGCAGCAAAAGGAAAAAGAAGGAGGTGATTGGGTCGCTGCGCAGAGAAGATGGCGAATTACTAATGGGGAAGAGAAAAGGTAGAACTACTTAACACCTTCTTTGCCTCAGTTTTTTCCCAGAAGGATACAAGTACTCAACCTGGCAGTTGGGGAGCAGGGGAGGAAGCAGGGGAAATGCGGCACATAATAGGTAGAGAGGTGGTACAGGAATACCTGGCCACACTGGATGAATTCAAGTCTCCAGGGCCAGATGAATTGCATCCTAGGATATTAAAAGAACTGGCAGAGGTCATTTTGGAACTGCTCGCTATAATCTTTGAGAAATCTTGGAGGACAGGAGAAGTTCCAGCAGACTGAAAGAGGGCAAATGTTGTCCCCATCTTCAAGAAGGGAAAAAAAGAGGACCCAAATAATTATTGCCCAGTCAGCCTGACGTCAGTACCCGGAAAGATCCTGGAACAGATCATTAAGCAGTCAGTTTCTAATCACTTAGAAAGCAATGCGATAATCACGAGAAGTCAACATGGATTTCTCAAAAGTAAGTCATGGCAGACTAATCTTATCTCTTTTTATGATAGAGTTACTAGCTTGATAGATGAAGGGAATGCTGTGGATGTAGCATATCTTGATTTCATTAAGGCCTTTGACAAATTTCCCCATGACATTCTTCCAAAGAAGCTGGTAAAATGTGGGCTAGATAGGGCTATTGTCAAGTGGATCTGTAACTGGTTGACTGACCGTTCCCAAAGGGTGCTCACCAATGGCTGCTTTTCATCCTGGAGAGAAGTGACTAGCGGGGTGCCACAGGGTTCTGTCCTGGGCCCAGTGCTGTTCAATATCTTCATCAGTGACTTGGATGAAGGAATAGAGGGCATGCTCATCAAATTTGCAGATGACACGAAATTGGGAGGGGTTGCTAATACACCAGAGGACAGGATCAAAATTCAAAATGACCTGGACAGATTGGAGAGCTGGGCCAAGGCTAACAAAATGAAATTCAACAGAGGGAAGTGTAAGGTCCTACACTTAGGTAGAAAAAATGGAATACAGAAATATAGGATGGGGGACACGTGGCTGGATAGCAGTATGTGTGAAAGGGATCTGGGAGTCTTAATAGACCACAAGCTGAAGATGAGTCAGCAGTGTGATGCGGCAGCCAAGAAAGCCAATGCAATTCTCGGCTGCATCAATAGGAGTATGGTGTCTAGATCGAGGGAGGTACTGATACCACTCTACTCTGCTTCGGTTAGACCTCATCTTGAATACTGTGTCCAGTTCTGGGCACCCCAATTCAAGAAGGACATGGTCAAGCTGGAGCAGGTCCAGAGGGGATGACCAAAATGGTGAGGGGCCTGGAAGCCATGCCCTATGAGGACAGACTTAGAGAGCTGGGCATGTTTAGTCTGCAGAAGAGAAGGTTAAGAGGGGACATGATAGCTATGTTTAAATATTTGAAGGGATGCCATGTAGAGGAGGGAGAGGGTTTGTTTTCTGCTGCTTCAGAGACCAGGACAAGGAGCAATGGATCAAGCTGCGGGAAAGGAGAGTCCACCTGAACCTCAGGAAGAACTTCCTGACAGTCAGGGCTGTCCGGCAGTGGAATATGCTGCCTCAGAGTGTAGTGGAGTCTCCTTTCGTGGAGGTTTTTAAGGAGAGGCTGGATGGCCATCTGTCGGGAGTGCTTTGAGGGTATTCCTGCATGGCAGGGGGTTGGACTGGATGGCCTGTGTGGTCTCTTCCAACTCTACATTTCTATGATTCTATCATTCTGTGTTTTATTCTCCATACCTCTTGTCCTTGTTCTCCTTTTCTGAACTTGCTCCAATGTGTCTATATCCTCCAGACAAGAGCCCTGTACTACAGATGAGGCCTTATTGGCACAGAATATAGGGGACCTATTACTTCCCTTGGTTTGGCAATGATGCTTTTATTCATACAGGCTGAGATGTTATTTGTCTTCTTGGCTGCAGCATCATGCTGCTGGGTAATGTTCATCTTATGATCAACAATAATCCCAAGGTCTTTTTGCATGTAGTACTGCCAAGCCATGTATTCACCATCCGTTATATGTGCTTTTTCTTTCTTTCTTCTTCCTCCTCCTCCTCCTCCTCCTCTTCTTTTGTGGCACAAGTATAGGATTTTTCATTTCAATTCAGTTCTGTTCATCATCATCATCATCATCGTTTACTGATTAGTCAACTGACCATATCAACAATAAAAATATAATACATAATACAAAAATACAAATACAGAAATTACATACACAAATGGACTCAACCCATATAAAATTACTAAAATAATTAAAACATATAAACTTAAGCTTAATAAATAGTGAGTTTAATATAAGAAGTAAAATACGTGATAAACAAAAAAGATAAAATGACAAGTATAAAAATTCAGTCATAACATTTAAATAAGCTCATCACCATGACAGGGGACCCCATTTTGTGTGATAGAAAGATCTGTCAGGTAGGCAGCTTTTGTAATAAATTTTGCAATCCTGCAGACTGAGTGTGAATGCTCTCCAGAAAGAAAATAGGTCAATTTAACAGTTGGATCCCAATTGGTCGTTCTAACCAGAAATGGTTGTAAGTATTGGGATCTCACCTTGGTATATATACAGCAGTCAAACAGGATGTGCGCAATATCCTCTATGGCCGATGCACCACAGATACATGTTCTTTCGTGGTATGGAATTTTTCGAAACCGTCCTATTCTTACCATAGAATTAAGTTGTTCAGATCTAGCTCTGGTGAAAGCTATTCTCTGTCTCTGTGTTAGGTTCAGCCTAAGATACTTTTCTAGACCAAATATAGTTTTATTTTTGGCTAACCAATTTAGAGACTTAGAACCGGCCAGCAGAGCTATGTCTGTTTGGGCACTGATGTCCAAAATTCTTTGTTTTAATATTTCCTGTGCTGAGTGTCCACAAGATAATAAATAAGATGGGGAAAAACCAAGGTGGTGCATTAGTTGGAACAGTTGGCATATCCAGGAATTTGAACGCTGGAGATCCAACTGTTCATCTAAGCAAAGTTTAGGGAGTCTTCCTGGGTCCATTTTGAGGATCCTTAGCCAGTAGTTAAAAACTTTTATCAAAACCTGGCACTGGATAGAATGTGCCCCTAATTCTGCTCTCACTGCTTGAGCCGGAGTGTTCTTATCTGTTCATAGTATCCTCCTTAAGAAGCAGCTCTGTGCCTGCCCCAAAAGCGGTACTTCAGTTCTATTGAATTCCATTCTGTTTGTTTCAACCCATTTTTCAATTTTATCAAGATCCTTTTAAATCCTGTTCCTATTTCCCAATATATTAGCTATCCCTCCTAGTTTCAAATCATCTGTAAAATTCAAAAGGATTCCCTCTACCTCATCCTCAAAGTCATTGATAAAGATGGCAAAGAGCTTCGGCCCCAGGAGAGAGCACTGACACACTCCACTTGAGTCTCCCCTCCAGTTTAAACACAGTTTTCCAGCCAATTATGGATCCATCTGACAGTATTTCCATCTGTCCCAGATTTAATCAGTTTGCTAATAAAAATATCATGGGAAAATTTATTAAATGCTTTGCAGAAATCCAGATAAACTACATCTATAGTATTCCCACCATCTGTTAAGTTAGTGGCTCAATTTTTTTAAAAAAGATACAAGATTCTTTGGGCAGGATAGCAAGACCAACCACTTGTTACTGCCCTGGCTAGTCCGAGCTTTGGGGATATTAAAAGATATCCTTTTGATATCACAACTCGGCTTCACTTCTCTATTCCCTTCCACGTGCTTGCGAGGCCACCGGACAAGCACGCATACAGGCTCGGCCGTTAATCGCTGTAATATTCCTGGACAATACAGGCAGGCCAGAAAATAGCTGACTCGCTGCTTTAGGAGACCTCCAGGCAAGTACTCTAATTAGGTATGCACGCAACTTACAAAAGAGCCTCTGCCCCACGTTGGCAGCTTGATGGGTAACCTATACAATACCCAAGTACTCTGCGTTTGCATACTGGCTACTCTGTTGAAAACTTCTGCGATAACTCAATCATTCAGATTCTGACCTTTTGGGGGCTTTGTCTCCAACTCCAAATCTATTGTTTTCCCCCAAGTACGGCATAGCCTGCAGACACATTCTCCTTATAAAAACCCTTGATTCCGAGACCTTCCTCGGATCACTCCCAAGTTTCATCCCGCCTTGCTGCCGCTTTGTTTGGCGAGCCTCCCCTCAGCTCCATGTGCTGAGCTACATTGCACCCCAGCCTCGCTCTCTATTTTTCCAGGCTTCAGGACAGCTGAAGTATCGCCCAAACCAGCAACCCCTCTAAAAATCCCTCTATACCACTCCAACCTTTATTTCTTTAGTTATCTTGTATGAGTGTGTTGCATACACTGTTTTGCTTGTGTTTAATAAAACATCATTTATTGTTTTAATTTCTGTGTGCTCCTTGACTCGACCCGACCCCATAGACATAGGGTTCAAGATCTCGCTACGTTACCCTGCCTCTCGTAACGCTGAGCAGTGCTCCGAGCTAATTTTCTTCACCTTTAGTTGAGCACATTTTGGTGTCCGTCCCGGGACCCCCAGTACACAGGGTAACACACTGTTAAGCATGATACAATTTTTTTTGACTTCTTAGCTAAGAGAAAGAATAAAAATCACAGTTCTTTATAAAACAGTCATCACCAGATTTTCACTTTCATATATAAAAAAGAACTAGATACAAAACAATGAAAGTTTGTCATACATGTCTTCTTCTAATGCTTATTTTAGCATTGTTATTTCCTAGTTATTGATAACCTTTCTATTTATTATTATTTCTTCTGTACTTGGTATTCATATGTTTCCTCCTTTTGCCTCGAGGCAATTTGTTCGGCATTCCCAGGTCTCTCTGAAATTATTGTTTTGGTTTGGCAGGATATGTTTTTTTAAAAAACTTTATTTTTATAAGCAAAAATCCAGAAATATTTCAAAGTAACGATCATGTATTAAGTATTATTTGTGCACAAAATATAGAACAGATGTCTGAGAGAAACATAGTTTGCCTTTCTTGTCATCTTCCTTCTTGTATCACCATGATTTCTATGTTCTTTGGATCTATGATCCTTAATCTGAGACCCTCTTCTTGTTGTTCAATTTCTTTTGCTGGTTTGATTTCCTAACTATAAATAATATTGTATTAGATTTGAATAAATTTAATTTCCTCACACCCTCGATGGAGAGGAAAATATTTGTGTCTTCATACTTACACTTCCTTATAATACTTCTACTCAGTTCATTCTGCACTTAACATAACTATTTCTCCTTTTTATTTTTATTTTATTTTTTTTTTTTTTAAATCTTGCTCCTTTGGATATACTGAGACTTCAAGGTAGCTTGATATCTTAGAAAGTAAAGACCAAAGGAGCAATTGGACTCCTTTAACTAAAGTTAGCGATGGTAGTGAAGTTTGATCAACAATTAAACAGCAGTTGTTTAATCAACAATTAATCTTCCCCATTTTTGTCAGAGGAATTCTGTAACAGGCAGCCATTGATCAGTTTATCTAGTTTCCCTTTAATCCTACTGGTTAAGAAGTCTTTGTCTTTCATCTCAATGGTTTTTATCAGCCATTGCTCAATCATGGGAATTTCTGGATCTTTCCAAAGTTTTGCTAAGAGTAGTCTAGCTGCGGTGACTAAGTAAAGGAAAACTCTCCAGTATTTTTTTATTAATGATGATTCTAGGTCTTGGAGCATATTTATCAAAAAATATTTCCGGTGCGAATGGGATCTGTGTTTTGAAGATCTCTGTTAGCGTTTTATGTGTCTGCTCCGAAAATGGTCTAATCTTCTGGCAGCTCCACCACATATGATAAAATGTTCCTACATTCTCATGGCACTTCCAACATTTATTTTGGTGGGTTTTGTACATTTTATCTAATTTTACAGGCGTCATATGCCATTTATGAAACATCTTCAGGTAATTCTCTTTGAGATCTTGAGCTAAAGTAAATTCGTTGGTCATCTCCCACAGTGTTTTCCAACGGTCCAGCTGTATTTCGTGCCCTATATTGCTGCCCCAAGTTATCATGGTTTCCTTAATTATCTTATCTTCCATGTCACGATCTAAGAGAAATTTATAGAGTCTTGAAGTGAGATGATTAGAGTGAGTAAAGATAATCTTTTCTAATTCATTTGGAATTTGTTTGATGAAGAAACTTTTTCTCTTAGATCCAATTTATATCTTTCTAGAAACTGGACTGGAAACCATTGGAAGTTGAATCCCAGTTGCTTTAATTCTTCCCTGGATCTTAACTGCATATTCCCCTATTCATCCTGTTCAAGTAGATCTTTGTAAGTTAGCCATCTCTCCTGTGGTTTGGCAGGATATGTTTGGCAGAAATGTTCTTAACAAACTGAGGTTACGTCCTACTAATCACTACATTGTCATTCAAACTTCTCTATACTCCGTTTTCATATCTTTCCTGGCATTGAAGTCAGGCTGACTGCTCTGTACTTCCTTAGATCCTGTGGTAGCTCATTGGTTCTCCAAGATTTTTCAGATATGATGTCGTGTAGTTCAAAGAATATATCAGCAAGTTCCATCAATATTCTAGGATGCAGTTCATCTAGCCTTGCCAATTTGAACTCATTTAGGTTAACATAGTCAGGTATCACCCAGTAAAGTAATTCCTGACTATCTCCTTGAAAATCTTGATTTGTAGTCTGCATCTCTTACCAAGGTCTCTGCTGATCTGTGGGTGCACAAAAACAAACAAAATAGGTGTTGAGCAGTTCTGTCTTTTCATTGTGATCTGTTAGCATTTTTCCATCCTTATTGAGAGTAACCCCGTTACTTCCTTGGTAATTAGAGTATATCTGATAATCCTTGTTTTACTATTCCTATGAGCCTGGGCTACACGTGTACTCTTCCTTGGTAATTTGCTCTTCTTTGCATTCATTATACATCCTCATTTTTCTTTCCAGTTTCTCCTTGAGTTTACTGTGCAACCAGATTGACTTCTTCAGATGTTTCACCTTTTTCTTCTTCTGTGGAATCGTTTGTGATTGTGCATTTTGCAGCTCCTTCACAAACTTCCACAGTTGCTAGATGCCTTTTTCTTCTAGCCTCTGTAACTATGGGAATCAATCCATTGTTTCCTAAGTTTGATAAAATCAGCTTTCCTGAAATCCAAGGTCCATGTTTACTATAATCTTCTTTGCCTTGTCCCACAGTTCTAAAGTCTAGCATTACATAGTCACTCCTAAAGTTCCAACTGCAGTTAGCACTCTACATTTACTAGGATTAGGGCATAGGATCCACAGAAAAGTGGGAAAACTACAAATACCAAAATACGTTTGGGTTCCTGTAAGAAGGGTGAGGCATGATGGAGAAGGCAGGTATCCATGGTCCAAACCAGGTCAGGGAAAGAAGGAAAGGGGGTGGGTCAGCATGGTAGCCTGTTCTTCCTCTCTCTCCTCTCCTTTGGATGTTTGTGGGGCACTTGGGAGTAGGTTTGTGGTGGTAAGAAATTAAGTCGTAAGCCATCCTTACCTGCTCAGGCAGCTGGTGGTGGAGGCGGAGGACCAGAGGTGAGTTTTTGGAGGGCTGCATACCTCAATGGAGCCACTAAGAGGGAAGATTCCACCAGAAAAGAAGTACTTGAACACCACTTTCTATAAAAAATCTATGACATCACAGGTGTTAATAAAACTTGCTACCTAATAAGTGAGTTTACTTAAGATCATAGTTTACCAGTTCCATTTTAATTAAAAGGTAAAAGTTGGGGTTCTCACTTTAACTCTATCATCATGAAGAAAATATTAGCTAACTTTTCTAGAAGATTATAAACTGGATCATATCATTTATCATCAATTTTCATTGGTCCACATCAGACACCCTTTTGAAAAAGTTCTTAATGCACTTCAACTGCAATATAAATTACAACATGCTGCCACAATTTTCATCAGAGATTTCATGACAAACATTTTAAATAAAACCGTAAATCGAAATGAATGACTTTATTTGAAAGTGTTTTACACAAGAGTAGTTTTGAATTACTACAAAGTAGACTTTCATATCTTTTTTCCTTTAATTTTACAGATGACAAATATTCACTTCAGCTTTCAGATTCTCTTGTCACTTGGTTTTGTGAAGGTGAGCTTTTATAAATTAAGAGAAGGCCTATACTCAAAGCCATTAGACTTTTTTGATGTGCTGTTTGTGTGATAAATCATAAACATCAACAGTTGATCAGTTCTGTGTTAACAAATGTTTTTTTCCATATAAAGCTTCCTTCATTGTAGTCTAGAGATTTCTAGAATTATTTCGATCATTGGTAGAGGCTCCTTGCTTCTTCTTGGAAGTCTTGGAAATGAACCATTTGCACTTGATTCCTGTCAGGCAGTCTGAGGTTAAGGACTGACATGTAATTTCACACTTACTTCTTGAATCCAAATATAGTTACATAATGGTCCAAGTTACTGTTCTGAACATTTCCAGTTTCATTAAAGGAAAGCTTCAGACTTTAGTATTCCCTGGAGTGGATATGATTTTTAGGGATACTCTTTACAGCATTCTGTTCCAAAAGTAAATGGCTTCAAAGCAAATTGGATTTGCTATGAGTGCATTGTGTAACACTTCTTTATTTATACTGCCCAATAACCAGAGCTCTCTAGGGTGTGTACAGGCAAATTAATACAAAGTAATAAGCAATGATAAAATAGCACATAATAAAACCAGCAGCAAGAGGTTAAAAACAATGCTGCACATACAGTCAAAGTAGAAGCAACAGCAAAATAAAGCAGAATTTGAAGAATCTCCATCAATTCTTGAATTTCAGGAAAAATTACAGGTCTTCACTTGCTGCAAACTCAGTCCTCGTCTCCAGATAGTCTCTCCCAGTGTTTACTGGAGATATTGGAAACATGGGGGAAGGGGTTAAAATAGAATTTTAAGAAAGTCTGTAGCAAAATGGACATGGTCTGCCAGCACTACCTTATGAGACCAATGACTGAAGTAGGAACAGAGTAGTGGAATACCATGTTTAATGGTTTTGAAAGATGCTGAGAGGTACAGCTGTACCAACATGGTCATACTGTACCTGTCCTTCTCCAAGCACAGGTTATTGTACAGGGAAGCCAAAACCAGGCCTGAAGCTAGATTGAAATGATCAAGAAAATCAGTGTCTTCAAGGAAAATTTGGAACTGATCAGTGATCACTTGCTGAAACATTTTCCCCAGGAAGAGGATGTTGGCCAATATCCTCCAATGCTACTTTCCATATTTTAGCTTCCGGTGGGGTTTGTTCAGGAGCAGCTAGCAAGTACCAGACCCTCTGTCAAAGAGGAATTTGCAGCATTCTGGACTCAGTTGGACATATATCAGAAAGGAAGGGCAAGAGACAAGGATACAAGTGATTACCAAAACTGTAACCTAGCACTTTTATCTGCATCCTCAGGCATCAGTAGCTGAAAGACATCCAATACAACTGTTGAATAGTGCCCCAGACATCTCTGCTAGATAAGTTATGGATGTGACCCAGTTGGTCTTGCAGAGTATCTTGAAAACTTGTCACAGCTTGCCCTGATGGTATAACTAGTGTGTCTTTACATGCATGTGGCACTATCTCTCTGGGCCAGATTCTTACTTTTGATTGCTTTCCAGTGGTATTTTGTTACTTTAACATAAGGCAGTGATAGTAAAATTCCATACTTGCTGGAGAATTGTTATTTAATAAGCTTAATTTGTTTTTAGACGATGTAGGCATAGAAAATAAAAAGAAAAAAGATGAGTCTGAACTGAAGGACAGTGCTAAGAACTCTGAAGAAGATATCAAGAAGATTGAAGTCACCAGCAAACCAACAAAATCACAGTAGGTTTCTAAGTAGTTGAAAATATTGTAATAAATATCTAAAGAAACATGCCTAGTTGGACATGGGTTTCCTTTTGGCATCTAATGAATCTGTACTGAAGGCAGAAAATAAAGCACTTGTTAGTTTCAGGTGTGGAAGGGAGAACATGGGACCATTCCTTTGGCCTATTGTTTTCGAGCATGAGTTGAGTTCTCTAGGAGACTCATAAGGTGTCTGCTTTTTTTACTATGTTTCATTTGCTGAAAAACCCATCCTTGTATAATTTTTTCAGCAAGAGGCCAGCTGTTACATAAATTTGTATTTCTGAGATGTAAGACTATTTGTGTATGATTCAGGCATAATGAAGGTATCTATCACTATTTGTTTCATTGACCTGTTTACATGGAAACCAGAGTTGAGTTCTCATTTCCAGAGCCATTCAACATACGGTCAAATCAGCATAAAATTGAATATATAGAAACAATGAGATAAGTCTGTTACGAGAGAGCCTATGATTTCCAAGTGTACTTTGACAGCCAGTGCCATGGAATCTGGGACTTTTTCCCCTCCAAGTGTAGCCCACTGCAGTTTCTATAGTGAGTCTCCCATTATCAAGGGACTGCAAGTGGGAGGCAGATTCTGGGGTGGGGGGGTGGGGGGGAACCAGGAGCCTCCAGCAAAAAAACAGGAGCATCTACCCTTGGACTCTGGCCAAATGGCATTAAGAGAATGCATGCACACTTATGCAGTAGATGGTTTCAAGACTATTTTGATTTTTTGAAAATATTCTTATGAATCACAAAGTAGGCAAATGTCAGGGGTTGGAAGGCTCATGTTGGATCCCCAGAAGATATTGGAAGTCCACACGCACACACAAAAAATGATTTTTTTTTCTCCAAATGTATTAGTTTATATAATTATGAACCTCTCAACTACCGGGGTCCCCAAATACATCCAGTCCAGGATAGCTTCTTTGCTGCATACAGAAAATGTACATTGAGTACTTACTATGAAAGGCCATTCTTGTATGTGGCAGAAAAATACATGTTTCTCACCCTTGTGGTAGCAGCCTTGTTCCTCTCTAATCTAACCAGTGCCTGCTCAGCTTCTTTGCTCTCTCTGTCTCGTCCTCTTTCTGACTCATATATGGAGAGAACAGGGGAGAAGCCAGAAAGCCAGTCTTTTTTGCTTCATCTTTGGTCACATAACCCTTGGCTAGCCTGGTAGATAGGTTCTGGGGAAGATTTGAAAGGAGAAAACTGAATCCAACAAAGGTTCTCCAGGTATAAAAAGCAAGCAGGGAAAATGGGTATAGTCATTCAACTAATTTGGAAACTGTAAAACTCACATTGTAGGTGTAATATGTCGTGACATGACTTTTTTGTGGCTTTATTGTTTTTTTCTGAGACAGTTGGATGCTAGCTCACAGTTTTTTAAAATGTATATATATATTTCCCAAGGTGTGGTGATGGCAGCAAATCAGAAGATGAAGAGCAGCAGGAAAAGGTAATTCTTTTAATGGAAGTTTTTGGCTGTAGCAGTCTTCCATATGAGTCTATTATGTGCCTTCATGCAACTTACTGCTATACTATCATAGAGTTTTCTAGGCAAGACTTATTCACAGGATACGCCATTGCCTTCTAAGGATGAGAGAGAATGACCTTCTGTGGCTAAGCAGAGATTTGAACCTTGGTCTCTCAGATTCCTAATCCAGCAGTTAAGCAGCTACACTGTGTTGTCTCTCTCCCACTACACACAATGTCTCTCTCTTCTTACATAGTTATTCAGATGTTAAAATGGTGTGTTTCAGCATGTACTCTTTTATTTTTACTCCATATAAAGAGGACTTGTAAGAATTATATTAACAAATCCAACATATTCTAATTCTTTAGTGATCCCTCCCCCTGCCAGATTCTCTATAAAAGAAAACAATTTTTTCCAGCATTTTCTCTTAAATACATAGATTTTAAGAGAGGTATTATTTATGTCTCACAGAATACAAGGCAACCAGCAAATGCAGAGTTAAGTGATTCAGATTCAGAAGAATTCCCTAATAACGAAGAATTACTAAAATACTTGGTAGGTATTAAATTATGTTTCTATGCTGGCTATTTACTGGTTGCAGGTGGAGGCTTTTTAAAAAGAGAATATAGTTGTCCTTATAGCGGAGGATATAATTTCATTGTTCTTTGCCATAACACCAATACTTTGGATATTCTTGCTCTTTTCTGCTGACCATACAAATGTGTGCATATTGTTTCCCAGTGTACCCTCACATCAGTGTTCTACCATAACAATTTCTGTTTCTCAATGCAAGCATAGTGGGTGTTCTGATTTTTGTGCATCAAATAAAATATGGTAGAGCTTCATAAATGGTAAACAGTATATGGATAACAGATTATTTACTAATGAGACACATTTGCCTCAAAATGGGTAAATATTGCCTCAAAGAAGTAAAGTTCTAGGCTGGGGAATATTTAAATTATTGGCTGTTGTTATATCAAGGTCTGGGTGTACTGTAGAAGCTGAATTTGAATTGCTATTGGTTTGGGTCTAAGAAACCTGAGTTTCAAGCATTCCTAAGAGAAGTTCACAGAAAAGCAAGAGGGAGATGGTTAAGTTCTATCCCTAAGTCACACACACACGCCAAAGAAAGGAGTGATGAAAGATGATCTGTGTTCTTTCAGTTTAAAAGGAGATGATTTCCAAAGGCTAAAAGGCAAGAAATTTCTTCCCAAGAATAAGAGCTCTTGTCAAAGATGGAAGCAGCAAGTAGAACACAATTAGCTTTGTAGCCTAGGGTCTTGTTGGAAGTGGGAAAATCCTTAAGTCTTGTCACCCTCTTTAGGTACAAAAAGATCTTTTACTGCCTCAAGATCTTGCACCATTTTGCCAGCAAGTTAAAAATAAAGAATGACTAAGGCTCACTCGGCTGAGATGGAAGAAATTATGGTGGTATTGTAGTAGCTTGTCTCAAACTAAGTCAATAAGCAGTCTTCATGGATATATCCAGAAAGCATTTGTTAAAGATTAAGGTCAGAACGCAGACACCAGCCTTCTCATAAATGAAGATGAACAGTTAATTTCATTTTTTTAAAAATCTCTTGTCCCTCCCAGCTCTTTCCTGTGCACTTACCATTCTCACACTGTAGCTTGTACCAGTCTCTTGACTGACCTTGGTTCCCACACTCTGGTCAGCTCTCTCCTCCCATCACCCAAACATCAAAGGAAATGCAGCTGTGAAGGAAGTACATCAAAATAGCTATGGCCCGCTTAAGTTAGGCATGGCAGAGATGGTGGTGCTGTCTGACAGGTATTTTGACTAACAACAACAAATGCTCAGCTGACCAAATGTGGATTTTCCCCTTTCAGTGTGGTTACCCTATCCATAGGATATTATTTTGAACAGTAGGATGTCATGCCGTGGAGAACTCTGCCTGGGAGTACCAGGCAGAGTTTAATAGTTTAACTATTGTTCCTCTCACATCCCAGTGCTGATTGTTGATGGAGTCACATTCCTCATTTCCTTCCACTATGGCTCAAGGATTTGGCTGGAGATGCTTTGTTTCTGCATTTTTTCTATGCCAGAGCAGTTTAAGCAGCAGCTTCCACTGAAACTTGTGCAGGGGTGTTTTACAGATAAAGGCAGCTTGGAAATACTAGTTTCTCATAAGAAGTGGTTCTCGCTTCTCGGCCTTTTGGCTGAGATCAAGGTTGAAGAAGTGGTTTGAACATGTAAGCTTAAGTATTGTGAGGAGTGTGAAATTGTATATATGACTGTCTGGGACCAAACCAGCTTTGTCAGAAAATGGTTGACTTTGGTACATTTTACATGGACTGTGGTGTGAAAAAAAATTCAAGAATAGTGCGCTGTCAGTCAAGTTTTTGTTTAAGCCAGTTAGAAGTCAAATCACTGGCATCAGCCTAGGCAGTGCTGACTAAATATACCAGTGACAATATAACACAAACTTTTGCTACCATTATTTATTGTTATACTAATCCCATAGAAATCTTGCTTATTTGGATGCATAAATATGATAAGCCAGATCAGTATTGTCTGTATCCTTTGTGGCAGCAGCTACCAAGGTCTCAAAAGGTGGTCTTTGTCCTGCTGTGTGAGATTGTCTAACTGGAAATGCATGTCTCCTGACTTCTAGAAGTTCTACAGTGGCCCTCCCCTTTCAAAGTAGTAAGAAAAAAAGGTTCATTAGTGTTGGCATCTCCACTAACTTGGCATCCAATTTCCATCTTATCAGGTAATAAAAAAGGGAGAGACAGGATGCAGGCCCACTCAGTCACTGGACTGAAAGACCATCCATTTTTGGCTCCTTTCTTTCAGAAGTTTCTAGTCTAGATGTTTGTAATGAGAACGATGGTAACATTTGCCTGCTTCTCAGTCATATCCCACTGTCTTTAAAGGAAGTTTATATCATGAAGTGTTGGTGCTTTGGTTTTCTTTGACACCTTTTCCTCCCATCTCCTTTACTTTTTGTTTGTATCTTTTTAGATTATAAGCTGGAGGGTAGGGGCTGTTGTTTCCAGTGATCTGGAAGCACTTCTGGAAAGCTTTCCAGCTGAAGAGCTGGGTATAAACACTTTGTTTTAAATATCCACATTATTTATTAATTAAAATATTTTATCAGGAAAGGCTTGTGTCTCGCATCCTAAATACATCAGAAAGAATCACCATTTGAGGACTGTATTTAAAAAAAATGTTATGGGAGGTATAGCTGGGGTATAGAAGGCATGACTTGGATGCATGATGTCCTGATTTCAGTCTGGTTCCAGGAATCTCTGACACTAGGGCTAGGACAGATTTTGACCTAAGGCCTTGAAGAGTGAGTCTCAAATGATAGACTGATTGGACCAGTGAGAAAGAAGGGAAAAAAGAGGAGGAGGAAATGATGACTGATGATGATGATGATATAATTTTATCCAGCAGTATAAAATTACAAAGAGTACCTATAGCTTTCTTCCCCAGGTAGACTGGAATCCAAGCTTCAGCAATGTAGGAAGAGAAGGGAGAAACAAGGTTAACATGCAAATAAACACATGTGCCTGTAAACAGTTGTATTTTTTTCTTATCTCTTTTAACATTTTGTGTTGTGTTATCTTTTCGCAGCAAACTTTTGAAATAGTGGATGAAGATGATGCTTTATTTATCCTGAAAGTTACCCAGAAACTTACTAATTCATTGGTGGCGTATCGTCAGAAGGTTTCAGAAAAAAAAGTAATTTTCTCTTAGTATTTGTACTCTTTGTCATAGGATTAGATAACCAATAAAAACTGCTCTGAGAAGACAGGTGGTAACAGGACAGTTATTACTTCTTATCCTAACTTTTCTTATCATCCTAACTTGTGAGGATAAGGTGGGGGTGAACTAACATAAACTTTAAGCTCCTTGGAGGAAAGAAGCTTTCTGCTTTGTGCTCTCAATTTACTTCACTCCCATCCCAACTTGCTTTCCTGCCCAGACCCTCGCATGTGGGAAGGGCTTCCCATCTCCTTTGTGCCCTCAGTATGAGCTCAGCTCTTAAGATGTGAATACTTTCGGATCTCCTCCACCTCCCCCTGCTGCCCTTTCTTAAGAGTGTGGTTGCTGCATACTGTTACCTGAGAATAAGCCCTGTGGAACTCACTGCCTATCTTCTGAGCACATCTGTGACTGCGTATGGGTCACTTGGAAGTTCAGTGTGGCTTAGCCATTAAGCTGGATAGGACTGGCTTCCAAGTTAGCACACAGAGGCTGGCAGTCTGATCCTGAGAAGCTGGTCTCATTGAAATCAGTGCGATTTGATAGAAGGACTAGGATTCCTTGGATTGTGAGACCCTGCAACTTTCTGGCAATCTGCCCCTCTCATCTAACACCACTGGCGCTGTTTTTTGCACAATGCCCACGTGCTGGGAGGCATCTCCACTGTATCACCTACCCACATTGGTTCTCCAAACCAAATTTTTCTGAAGTGGACATCCATGACACCATTCTTCCTTATCCAACCTTCCCCTTTTGCCTGCCTCGCCTTTAGGGAGCCAGGGAAGGGAAGGTATTGTGTTGCTCCCAGTTTCAGTTATTTTGCATTGTTCCTTGGCAACAGAAGCAATGAAGTCCAGCTTAATTCAATGTTTTAAGGTAGCTCCAAATAGCTGACACCACAGTGGAGAGAATGGAAGGAACTTCCCTGTGGTTGGTGTTTCTTTCAGGCTCTTCCTAGACAGACTGAGCTGTCATTGTAGTCCATTCTGGGATAGCACAAAAAATACACTGATGCACTGTACTCTCTCCAACAGCTTTTTGCAGTGTCTGCATTGTAGAAATGGTGGCAATTGTGGCTCTTTGGTGCTTCCCTGCCTGGGCAGGGAGAGTGGAAGAAGTTGGGAGAAGCTGTGAAAAAAGCTCCAGTACACTCTGCTCTCTCCACCAAGTTCTTTGGGATTACTTCTCCAGAGTGGGGAGAGTGGTGGAGGTCAGGAGAAGCTGAAAAAAAACCCAAAACTCGATATACTGCACTCTTGCTACAGTGGTGGCTGTTTGTGGAGCTACTCCCCCAGGGCAGGAAGAGGGGAAGGGGTTCTCAACATATAGAGTAAGGTCTTACCTTGAAAGCTTTATCTGTCTATGGAGAACCTAAAAAAGCACTGACCCTCTACTTACTCCACCTGTATTTTGCAGTGTCAGGGTGGGAGAATGTCAGCAGCAATGGATAGGGATGCCTGGTCCCCTAAGGCAGTGGTGGGAGTTTTGCCTCTCTGCAGAATGGATCCAAGGAGCCCCATACTCAACTCCAAAGTTTTACCCTTGATTTATCCAAGAGTCATATCAAAATCCATAATTTTGGCTCCAAAGCCTGCCCTCAACTTATCCATGAGGTCGACTTACACATGAGTATATTCAGTAAGTAGATAAACTGTGTTTGTGACATTTTCATTCCAATAACTTAAAAAGTATGCCTATCACTGTAAACCTGTTCTGCTGGAATGGTTGTTCGTGCCTTCTATATTTTAACAACCACGTCTCATACCTTCTGCAACCAGTTTTGAATAAAGGTACTTTTTTCCTTTTCAATAATTCAGTAGTACAAATTTTTCCTATAGTAAAAATAATTGTAATCAGTTCTAAATCTGTTGCTTTAACTTTAGATTTTAAAAAATTCTGTAGAACTATTTTTGGATTGTGTGTTAAAATATACCCAATAGTTTCCTGAATCATACTTAACATTTCACCCAAATAATTCTGTGTTTTTTAAAAAAAACAAAAAACCAGAAGATATGCAAACAGTCTGCCTTAAGAAACCCACATATCCAGGAAGGCATTTTTTCTTGCAGTTCTTTGACAGTTTGTATGAGATGAGATAGCACTGATACACCATTTGAAAGAAATTTTCTTTAAGATTTGCACTAATTAGAATTGAAGGAATTGTGTTAAACTGCCATAACCAAGCTGATTGTTTGATTCTGAGATAAAATCATAGTAAATCTGTTCCCCATTTGCTCCTACATGTGGCATATAAACAAGTATATTTTATGTCAGAAAGTATTATATAGTCTTCTGTAATTAATTTATCTGAGTTTTACTTCATTAAAAAGATTTCAAAGCCTATGTAACCTGATACTTCCTCTTTTTAAAAATTGTTCTGCTACATGTCTAATCTTGAAGAACTGAAATAAAAGCAGATGTCAGTTCCTGATATTAATAATGCTTCTTGATATGAAAGTATATGGTTTTCTTTAATCCACATATCTGCCTGAGGTACCTTTTTCCACAACAAGATAATAGTTCTAATTCTCGGGATGACAGGAGGATCAATCCACTACACATGGGTTGTGATCCTCACGCCAGCCGATGCAGGAGCCGTCCTCGTGCCAACAGTAAAAAACCGTTTAACTGCTCCAGTCCCTCTCCTGTCAGTTTTCTTTCCCTAGCGTAATGAATTAGGAAGTCCCTGGTCCCCCACCACACGCTTATAGGCAATTTTCTCATAGCGGTGGACGTGGATTGCTCCTCCTGTCATCCCAGAATGACTGTTCACGTAAGTACCAACCCTTCATTCTCGGGATGACAGGAGGATCAATCCACTACACATGGGACCTTCCCAAGCTGTTCTATGGGTGGGTATAGATCTACAACACTGCCTGCAAAACATAGCGCCCGAAAGCCGCCTTTGCAGATTTATATTTGTCCAGCTTGTAATGTTTAATAAAAGTTGATGACTCTTTCCACCCGGCTGCACTGCACACGTCTTCCAAAGAACATGATGAGGCATACGCTACTGAAGTCGCTATCGATCCTGTGGAATGTGGCCACACATTCTTTGGTCGCGACTTCTTTGCATGATCATAAAGATATATACAGGCCTTGATCCAACCAGCAATGACAGATTTGCTGGCCTGCTGACCAAAGGTCTTTGGCTGGAAGGACAGTAGTAATGCATCAGTCCGCCTAAAATCCTTTGTTCTTTTAATGTAGGCCTTCACTACTCTTCTCACATCCAAAGTGTGCCACTTTTTCTCCAGTGGGTGCACTGGGTTTGGACAGAAAGATGGCAAATGAATTTCTTCCTGCCAAGATGTTGATGACACACACTTTGGCAGGAAGGATGGGTCAAAGCCCAGAGTTAATCTGTCCTGCTCAAATTTGCACAAATGTTCACTCACAGACAGTGCTGCTAACTCCGATACTCTTCTGGCCGAAGTGATTGCGAGTAGAAAGGCAGTTTTGAAAGCAGTCTCAACAATGAATCCCGCAGTGACTCAAAAGGTGCCATCGTTAAGGCATTCAGCACCAGGTTCAAATCCCAGGTGGGGAACCTATGCTTGGTTGGAAAAGATGTCAAAGTTGCACCTCTCAGAAATCTCCTGATATGAGGATGTTTTGAGTAAGATTCGCCATCCAAAGTCAGAAAAGCCGACAGCACCGCCACCTGTCTTTTCAAGGTGTTGGGGAGCAAAGCCTTCTCCAAGCCATCTTGCATGAAGTGTAAAACATGCGAGACATTTACCTCCGCCACAGTAACCTTCGCACCAACACAGTTCACTTCGCACGACTTCTGAAAGACTTTCCAAGTTCTATTGTATATCCTCTGAGTGGCCTCCCTACGGGACCCCAATATAGTCTTGACCATGTTGTCAGCATATCCCTGCTGCGTTAGGAATTTCCGTTCAATTTCCATGCTGCCAGACTCAACCAGTTGGGGTCTGGATGGCACACTGGGCCCTGGGTGATTAAGTCTGCTCTCAGTGGCAACCTCCACGATGGTGCTTGTGCCATTTGCAACAGCATCGGAAACCAAGGCCTCCTTGGCCAGTATGGTGCTATTAAAACCACCGATGCCTTCTCCATGCAGATCTTTGCCAGAACTTTCTGGAGAATGTGAATTGGGGGAAGTGTGTAGTGCATCCCCGTAGGCCATGTCACTGACAGAGCGTAGTGTGCTTCCGCACCTTTGCTTCCATCAATTGAGAAATACCTTTTTAACTTGGTATTTCCACCAGAAGCAAACAAGTCCACTTGTAACAGACCAAAAACACCGATCAAGCTGCGGAACACCTCTGAATTGAGAGACCATTCTTCCGGGTGCAGCCAATTCCTGATTAAGTAGTCTGCTTGAACATTCGACTCTCCCTTCACGTGCACTGCCGTGATTGATCTCACATGTCTCTTGGCCCACCGGAACAGCTGGGTTGATTCTGATACCAAGGGCACCGAATGTAAACCGCCCTGTTTGCGAATATATGCTTTGACAGTCATATTGTCCGAGAATATCTTCACATGCTTATCTTTTACCAACCGCAAAAACCGCTGCAGCGCTAAACGAATGGCTTTCAACTCTAGGTAGTTTATCTTGTGCCGCTTGTCTGAAAACGTCCAAATGCTTTGCACTGAGTACCCTTCGCAGTGAGCTCCCCATCCACGGAGACTGGCATCTGTTGTTACATGGACCATGCTCTGAATGCGAATGGGAACTCCTGAAGCAACCTTCTTCTCCTTCAGCCACCAAGACAGTTCATTCCGAACTTGTTCTGGCAAGGCCACCTTGTAATGCCTCTTTACCGATATTGCCAACTGGTGCCCCTGCAGAGGCTTTGCATGAAAACTTCCCCACTGCACCAACTGTGTTGTGGATATCAATATCCCCATAACCTTTGCTAGCTGCATCAAGTCTGCTGACTTGCACCGCCGTAATTTGTGTGTTTCCTACCTCAATTTCACTAACCTGTCCTGGGAAAGGTACAGCCACCCTTTCGAAGTGTCTATCCGTGTTCCTAAATGCGTGAGCACCATAGTTGGACTCAACATGCTGTTCTCAAAATTGAGAAGGAAACCATAGCCCATCAGTGTCTGGATTGTTAACTCTTCATCTTTCCTCAACCTAACCTCTGAGTCCACTTTCAGCAAGATATCGTCCAAATATGGGTACAGCTGTACCCCTTGTACCCAGAGAAAAGCTGTCAGTGGAATCAGCACCTTTGTGAACACCCGAGGTGCTGATGCCAAGCCGAAAGGCAGTGCTTTGAACTGGTAGTGGCAAGCCTGGTAATGGAATCTCAGGTATATTCTGTCCTCTTCGCTCATGGGGCTGTGTAAATATGCCTCCTTGAGGTCTATGGATGCCATGTAATCCCCCATAGACAAATTCTCTTTGATCGTCTGCAGGGTTTCCATCTTGAACTTCCGGTATTCTACAAAAGTGTTGAAGTACCTTAGAATCAGTACTGGTCTGTACTTGCCATTGGGCTTTGGAACCACAAAAAATATGGAACAAACTCCTGAGAATTCCTGCTGTTCTGGAACCCTCTCTATCGCACCTATCTGCATCAAGTGGAGAATTTCCTGTCGAACAATCCATTGTTTGTTCTTGTCCTTTGAAACTGGGGATGGAAGAAATCTGTCTTTCGGCCTTGAATGGAAACATATTTTGTATCCTTGAGTAACTACCTTCAAAACCCAGTGATCTGATGTTATTTGAGACCATCTGTGTCCAGAAGACAGAAGTCTTCCCCCCACTGCCTGATGTTGATAGTCACTATTGAGGTTTACCTTGCTTGGAAGTATTTCCAAGCTTCCCTTGTCCTTGCCTGGAATATTGGAATTGTCTATTGAATTGTGGCCTCTGTCTATTCCACTGATATCTACCAGATCTTAACTCGGATCCTCTTCCGGAGAAGCTGTACAATCTTCCCACATGAAAGGAGTAGTTAGATCCCCAGAAATTTCTCCTATCCACCTTTTTTTTTTTTTTTTTTTGTGTAGAGTGGGCATTACCTGGTTCTTCTCTACTAAGACCTTCTCTAATGCTTTCTCTCCAAACAGTAACTCTCCCTGAAAAGGGACAAAGGCCAAATTATTGCGAGATTTCTGGTCCGCCTCCTAGTGCCTTAACCACAAGGAATGCCTTGCTATTGTTAACAAATTTATATTTCTTGCTGCAAACGCACCAGCATCATAACTAGCATCTGCCACATCTTTCAGCACTCTCTGAATTCTCTCTACAGCCTTTATTAATTCCTGCATGCTTAAATCCTGGTAATCTAAGATATCCTGAGACCAGAGAACTCCCACTCTTGCAAACATAGAAGCAGCCACTGAAGCTTTGATTGCTAAAGATGCTGCCTCATGCGCTTTTTTCAGAGATGTTTCTGCTCTCCTCTCATCCACTTCCTTTAGTTGTGTGTCTCCCTCCCTGGGGACAATTGCCCCCGAAACCAACCCTGCAATCGAGGCGTCCACTGGGGGCACTTTAAGAAATTTTACCTCAGTCTTAACAAAGGAATATAACCTTTGAGAGTAAGTTAATAATTTCTTAGAACTCCACTGAGAGGACCACTCACTCAATATCACATCCTTGAAAAATTCTGGCATTGGCATTTCCATGCCTCTAGCCTCCTTCCTTCTAATTACAGAAGCTAGCTTACTCTCCTTACTACCATTATCACTCTCCTGTTCCTTATAGGTGTCCAAACCCAATGTTTGCAAAACTCTCCACAAAGTACTCCAGAAAGCTTCCGCTTCAAACATCCTATCAGAGTCTATCTTCTCCTCCTCTTCATCATCAGTGCACACAAAATCCTTTTCCTCCATATCTAAAATCTCCTGTGCCTCTTTCTCTTCCTCACTGTCTTCTACTTCGTGCTGCATTGCTCTTTTTAAATTTCTCTGTTCCGGTAACACTTCCTTATCATTACTATTTTTCTCTTTGTTAGCTCTAGACTCTTGCTTGCTGCTACTGTTCCTTATATTGCTAACACTTGGTCTTTCCTCCTGTTCTACTCTCCTCCTCTTTGCTGGTGGCTGGTTATTTACATTTTCCGCTGTGTCAAATTCATGCACCCTCGGCCTCATTTGCAAATTCATTGGATTAAAAACTGGAAATTGATTTTGCAGGTTTGTTTTAAATAAATTCATTAAATTGCACATTGCCAGTTGGCTCTGTAAATCACTAGTATTGAAATTCATTGGTTGCAGCTGAGAATTTATAAGTGCTTGAAACTGTGCACGTACAGCCTCATTAATCAATTGATGCAATTCCCCTCTAAACTCATCTCTGGGGTGAGGCAGTGGCCCACCTCGTGAGGCCCATTGTGACTCACATGTTTCACCCTCTGTCTCATAGCTCTGAACGGGCACAGTTTCTAACCAACCAGATATGAAGTGCTTGAACTCTGATGTTAGCTTCAGTTGTTCGAAGAGTGAGTTGCTGGGCTCGGCTGAACGCGGCTCCATAACGGGAGACAACGACGCCCTTTCTGGTGCCACAATGCCCCCTGTGATTGGGTTAGCGTCAGTGGTCACCTGAGCTATGGCTCCGCCTCTTGCGCCTCCCTCAGAAGCCTCTGAGGCCCTACTTGGAGCATGCAACGCCACCTTAGAACGACTGTTTTCAATATGGTGCCCAGAACTCTCCACTGTAAGTTTTTGTGCCGCTGCTGGCATCTTCGGGATCTTTTTGCTGCTCCCGGACTTGTCAGCCTTTTTTACCTTCTTTTCCATCACACTTTTCTCCTTAACACTTGTCTTTTTACTCTCTGTGGCTTGTTGTTTGCCTGCCGCAGTCTTTATTTTGTCCACCTCACTCTCACTGGAACTTAAGAATATTTTTCTTAAGTCCACTGAGTGATCTTCCTCCAGCACCCACTGCTGTTTGGGTCTATGGGCAGATCCTCCAAAACCATCGTCCGTGACCCGCTGATTAGTGGTTTTCTGGATGGAATGGTGCCTGTCTTTGTCCAAGCCCTGCTGATCTGCGGTACTTTGGACTAAATCATCTGCAGCCACTCCATGAGTGCTCAAATTTTTATCTGCGGACATTTTAACTCTCCTCACAGTATATTTCTTCCTGCTACCCAGTCCTATACCTCTCAATAAAAACTCTAATGTATGACAACCGGAGAGGGACAGAAATGCACCTAGCTGGTTCACAGGAGAAAAAAGAACTGACCGGAGAGGGACTGGAGCGGTTAAACGGTTTCTACTGTTGGCACGAGGACGGCTCCTGCATCGCCTGGCGCGAGGATCACAACCCATGTGTAGTGGATTGATCCTCCTGTCATCCCAGAATGATTGTTCACATAAGTACCAACCCTTCATTCTTCATTTGCAAACTCAGTAAGAGTAATAAATGGCAGTGGATTAAAACTAGAGACTAAGATTGTAGCAAATTTACTCCAAACTTTGAGAACAGATTTTATAGAAGATAATATTTTTGGACTGGAGATAAGTAATTTTGGTTTGTACCAAATCTGTTCCTATTAAGTGTTTTCCATATATATTGTTCCATTATTCCAAGTTTCCATTCCTTAATTTGAACTATTTTTATTTCTTAATAATAATGAAATCTGCTTGGAAATCCCAGTTCTCTTTTTGTTTTTTTCTGATAAAAGTTTTATATCTATATTTATTTATCAATTTTTACACAAAATAAATGCTACCATTTTTAACATAGACATAAACTAAAATAAAATTCCATACTAAAACAATAAACTAAAAAAACCCTAAACACTAGAACTTGAACTTACTGAACACTAATATACTAAAACACAGGACTCTGATCCCACCCACAACTGTAGTGAGAAAGAAAAAATAAGAAAAGACAGAAAAATATTTTCTACCATTACTGATCCTCCTAAACAAACTACTAATAACTATATCCACAAATTACTGCATTGTTTGATTCGTCTTTGCTGAAAAGGTCCATAAACAGATTTTCTGATGAAGGTTTTCATCAGCTGTTCTATGAGACCTATTATTCCTCATAAATTTCATAGTTTTTTTGCTGCCAAATTTTCAGCTGGCTATTCTGAATTGCAAAAGATAATGTATGCGTAGAAAAATTACTCTTGGTAGAATCACCATATTTACAGCTGCTATTCTTCCCACACAAGATAGTGGATGTCATTCCAAATTGCCTAGCTCTTTATCCGTTTGAGATGTTAATAGGCTACAGTTACAGTCTTTCATTTTGCTAAAATCAGAATGAACCCTTTTGAAAAGAGGTTTTGATGCTAGAGGTTTGGGAAAAAATGTTGCCTTTGAAATAGTTTATTGCATTCTATTTACTGCAATAACTTGTACATAACAATTGCTTTCAGAACTCTTCTGAATCAAATCTAGAAGAAGTTGATCAATCAAAACAGTCGAAAATGACTTGTGGGAGGACTGATGAACCTAACACTGGTAAGAGAAAGTTAGCAGTGCACATGGGGGGAATAGTTGCTTGCACTGTGAAATAGCATCGATTGCCATCAGACAAAGTCCAGTGTTAAGCACAAGAGATTAGTGCTGTTGATACAAGCTAGACGCATTTAGCAAGTAGTTAATGCAAAACAAAAGGAAAAAAAAAGAGAGCGCACGCACTGTAAAATAGATTTTGCCAGGGTGAGAGAGGACCCCAGGAGGAAACAAAGGAAAAGCATTGTATTAGGACAACATGCAGCTTCCAACTTTTTCCATTACCAGGAAACTCCTACTTCAAGGGCAACAGTGACAGTGTAAGAAATTTCAGATGAGATTATAAGTAATGGTGCATTTAGTTATTGGAATAAACAGAGAGCCAGTTATTTCCCTAAATATAAGCAGCTTTGATGTACAAAATCCAGATATTTAATCCCTAATTAAAATATATTTTGTTGAATCTCAAGAGAGTAGTACCAAATTTTTTAAAAAGTCAAAATAAGGACAAGCAGAGTGACCCCAGCACAAAGAGAAACAAGAGGTAAGTCCTTTATTTTAAAAAGTGGAAAACTTAGCCCTCATTAGGAGTTATCCTCACTGCCCTGACTTTACAGTTGGTCTAGATCAATGGGTAGGAATCACACAGTTCTCCAGATTATACTGGCCTGCAAATCTTGGTATCTCTTGTCATTGGCTGTGGTGTCTAGGACTGATGGAACACGCAATACAACAACTTCTGGAGGGTCACATTATTTCAGTTCCTGGGCTACATTCTCTACTTATTGTTTAGCTTTTGAAACAACATGTGTGTGTTTCAAGCAACAACTTTGTGTGAATACTTTACCCAATACTTTGCAGGTAAAATCACTCAGAGCTGTTGTGAGTTGAATATTGAAGTCTGATAGTTGTAAAGTTGGGCATTGCTTGTCCAATTATTAATGGATACCTATCAATTTATGCATTCCAAGGATGTGGACAGGATCCTTGGAGAGGTGAAGCGTAGGATGTGTATTCTAGACCCTTGTTTTTCCAGGTTTATAAGAGCAGCAGGAGGAACGGGCTGAGTAAATGAGTGGTAAATGCCTTTCTACAACAAAGAAATATTCCATTTTGCCCAGAAGAGATAAATGTTGGAGAATTATTTTTAATTGCTCCCCTCCCGAACTCTTTCACACTTGAGAATTACGCCCAGTCTCCAGTTTTCAGTTTCTGGACCAAATCCTGAAATGTGTTTATGGACTCTCTCAGCAACAGGGGTTTAGGAAGGTCGAGGTAGATTTTCAAGATCCATTTCACTCTGGCTTTAGAAATGTTTATGGTAATTTGCTGATGACCTATGCCAGCAGTGGAATAGTGGGGAGTATCGCCTTGTGGATGGTTTCAACCCCATTGGCCATCCCTTTGTGCTGTCACACTGAGATGGGACTTGGAGGCATTGTTTTGCAGTTGCTTCAGTTCTTCCTGTAGGGATGCTTTCAGAATGTGGCATTGGGGGGTTCCTTTTTAACACCCTGGCTGTTGGACTCCAGAGTCCCTCAAGGATCTCTTTTGTACCTCTTGCCATTTAACATTTACATGAAACTGTTGGGAAAGTTTATCTGGAGGTTTGAGATTCAGTGCTACCAAAAATCTGAGGAAGCTGTTCTAACATTAAACTTACGGCTGGGGTTAATAATGGACTGGATGAGGGTGAACAAATTCAGACTTAATCTAGACAAGACAGAGGTCCTCCTGATTAATCAGAAGACAGATCAAGAAACAGGAGTGCAAGCTCTGCTCCCCTAAGGATGCAGGTTTGCAATCAACCTGGATTCCAGTTTTTTGGTTTTTTTTATATTGGCTGAGAACTCATTTCCACAGTTCAGGCTAGTGAACCACTTATGCTCACTCCTGGTGATGTCTGATCTGGCCACAGATGCGTTTTTTGTATCTGATTCGGATTACTGTAGTGTACGCATCTCACTCATCTCATCATGGCACTATCTTAACTGTGGAAGTGTGATTACATGTTCTTATGTAGCAAGATTATGTTGATGGTGGCAGTGCTACTAGTAGGGTCCCCCATGTCAGAGAGGTTTTTGCTGAGGAGGCAGATTAAATGTGCTTAAACAGCCCTGAGAAAGAGCAGTAGTGAGAGGTGACACACTGGCTCAGAGACGACAACACTGGCACCACAGCTAACACTTACTAGGACTGTGCAAAAGGAGGAACTGGTAAACCCCTTTTGCATGTCTTTTATCATGAAGATCCCATGATGAGACAATCCAAAATGTCACAAGAAGTAGTGCCAGAAAATGAAATGCTCAGCTTGGCATGCAACAAGCTACTGGAGAAGAGCAGAGGCCAACTACAGGGAGCGCTGTGGCTAGTGATGCAACTGGACTCAAGCCAAAAAGATGTTCAGCTGTTGATATGCTCAGAGGTGACAGGAAAGTCCAAAGCTGCACAACACATATTGCAGGAACATAGAATGTGAGAGGTGTGAATCAGAGGATGCTAGACGTGTTAAGAAATGGAGCATATAAACCCTGCAAAGCTTGGGGTGAAGAAGCTAAAGAGGACAGGAATGGGACACTGAGACAGATAATTACACAGTGCTTTACCCAGGAAATAAAAATCTAAGAAGAAATGGGGTGGCATTAATAGTAAGAGGAGATGTAGCAAAAGTAGTCAAAGCATGTAATGCCAAGTCTTGACTGAATCGTATCAATAATCCCTAAGGCGAAATCTATCAATATAAGCATAATCCAAGGTTATGCTCCAACCACAGAGGTAAGAAGAAAAATTTTAAAGATTCTGTGCTGGAGTCCAAGAGGAAATGGATCACACACAAAAAAACAAGAATTGTTAATCATAGGTGATTGGAGTTAAGAAGTAGGAAACACAGCAGAATCAAAGATTGTAGGAAAATTTGGCCCAGGATCAAGAAATGATGCAGAAGGACAACTGACTGAATTTTGCAAAGTCAACATACACATTCTTCAAGCAACCAAAGAGGTAACTGTATACATGGACATCACCTAATGGCCAGTATAGAAATTAAATATGCTACATAATTGGAAGCAAAAACAATACCGGGAGTAGGTTGTGTCACAGACCATGAATTGCTGATATCAAAAATTAGAATTTAAAGATAATGTAAAAACAGATTTGCACTATTAGGGCTAATTGATTGGGAGCAGAAGAACTCTGGACTGAAGTGAGAGACATTGTCAGGGAAGAATGCAAAAAGACACTGTCTGTAACTAGAAAGTAGAAGCCTCAATGGATGACAGATGAAACTCTTCAAGCAGTTGAGAAGCAAAGGTGAAAGTTTAATTCAATTTAAATTGACAGAGTAGGTCACAACATGGAATGCAAGTGTTTACCAACTTGTATGCAGGGACAGAGACAACTACTATAATAATTCAAAGAAACAGAAGAAGGTGATCAAAAAGGAAAAACAAGAGTTCTACCATAAGAACTGAGAAATCAAAGGGAAATTCAAACCAGAAGTAGGAATATTATGTGACCAACAGGGAAATATATTACATGACCAAGTACAGATAAAAAAATGGTGGAAACAATATTCTGAAAAATTCTATAAAAGAGATGAAAGGGTGACAGATTTAATCAAGGAAGAATCGTGAATCTTTGAATACTGAAGTTAAGATGGCCTGTGCCATTGTATTTCCAGTTACTATGTATGGTTGTGAAAACTGGACAGTGAAGAAAACTGATAGGAAGAAAATGAACTCATTTGAGATGTGCTGGAGGAGGGTTCTGTGGACTGCTAAAAAGACAAATAAATGGGTCCTAGAGCAAATCAAGCCTGAACTCTTCCTACAAACCAAGATGATTAAACTGAGACTATCATAGTTTAGACATCATCAGAAGACATGACTCATTAGAAAAGACAATAATGCTTGACAAGGTAGAATCCTGTAGAGAAAGAGGAAGGCCATGTTACAGAGATATAGACTGTGTCAAGGAAATCAAGGCCCTAAATCTGCAAGACCTGAGCAGGTGGATGATGATAGGGTATTTGGAGTTCTCTTATTCATAAGGTCACCATAAGTTGAAGTCGACTGAAGTTAAGAACCAGAATTTCATTCATGTGGGGCTGCCTTTGAAAAGTTCTTAGAAACTTTGGTTCATTCAAAAGCTGTAAGCCAGCGTGTTCACTAAGCCTGGTTACAGGGAACACACACCTTTCTTGTCATAACAGCTTCACTGGCTAACAGTCCAGTTCAGAGTGGTGGCTTTGACCTATAAAGCCTATACATTTTAGGGCCTAGGCTTTCTGAAAGATTGTATCTTCCTATGAGCCTGTGTGAGCTCCGAGAACTTCAGGGAAGGTGCTTCTGTAAGTCTTGCCAACTTCAGTGACACACATGCTGGAACACAGGAGAGGGCTTTTTCCATGACTGTTCCTGTCAGAGTTTAACTCCCAGCCTGTGCTTATCTGTCAGCGAGGGAGGAATGAGACAGTACTTGCCAAGGAGGTGGAGGAAATGGGGAGAGTTTCAGAGCAAAAAATCCACGAGAATGCTGAGCTAGAAGCCAAAGTCAAGGCAGCCCAAGGAGACAAGAATGTTGGAGTTCACATGGTTGCAGAGCAGAAATGCAAAGGTCAACAGGGCTTGGATAGCAATTTACCACAAGCAAACAGCAAGCCATGCCAACAGACTTAAATAGCAGAGAGAACAGGTGTTCTGAATCAGCCTCTTGTTTTCTGAGCGTCAGCGAAATGGTTTGCTTCTGAGCTGCCCTTTTTTTCCATCTGCATGACTGAAGACTGGGAGGCAAAGGTGAATCTAATTCTTTGAAATTATCACTGACCCCCACTCCCTCAGGCACTGGCTCTCTCTGTTTCAGCTTTTCTTCCAGATGGTGGAGGTACCAGCAACATAGATTATTCTTCAATCTCTGAGTCCTCATCTATCACAGGCACCAGCTGTAAAGCCTCTATTGCAGGCAAAATAAATTGCTCTTCAATCTCCGAGCCCTCATCTATCACAGTTCCAGCCTTTGGCATTCTCTCCCTAGGCAGGCTAGGAGAGCTCCTTCCTGTTGTCTTTCTTTTCAACAGGCTATTTAGGACTGAGCGCAATGGCTTTTAACAGCATGCTGTTCTACTTCTTGATGGTTTTTGTTTTAAATGGTGTTACTGGTACAAATTATCACAGTTTAACATTAATGGTTTTTATATTTTTGTATCTTTGTGTGTATTTTTATGTATTTGGTTTAATTTTTGCAAGCCGCTTTCAGTCCTCGTTTTGGACTTTAATTAATAATGCTGGATGCACTGCACTGTGCTTGGTGGCTAACAAAATTTGACATTAAGCACATCAGCTTTGAATTAGTAAATAATTTTGAAGGGGACATAGACTACATGTCTAAAATTTTCCCCTTACATGGAAAAAAAGTACTTGAATTAATGTGGGGCATGCTTGAAAAGTGAATTTTACTGGAACATGTTCCTTTCTAATGCACTTTCCTTATAGTTTTCTAGCTGTTATCTAGCTGTGTTTTTCCTACAGTCTTTTCTGAAAAGTAGGGATGGGACGAATCCAGAATTTTCTGAATCCAGATCCAGATTCGAATCCGTCGAAGGTTCTGGGAATCCACGAATCTGGAATCTTTTGAATCCTTTTTTTAGAAAGAGTTTAAAAAGCAAGAGAAAGAAGGGTAATCTTGGGCAAGACACACTCTCTCAGCCTTAGCAAAAGCCTAGGCAAAGGCAAACCTCCCTCTGAAGAAATCTGGCCAAGATAATTGTCCTAGTTTTGCCTCAGGATCTCCCCAGATTGAAAAAGACATGAAGGCCCTTTCTGTACAGGCAGGAAAACGTGGACTAATCCCACATTTTCCTGCCTGTGTAAACAGGGCCACATACTAGAGTACAGAGCTAATCCGGGTCAAAACTGGCTTTTCTTTGCATAGCTCTTTATGGCATCCTGGGGTTTGTAGTTTGATGATGCACCAGCACACTTTGGCAGAGAAGGCTGTGACACCTTGTAAAACTAGAAAACCCAGAATTGTGTCTGAAAGAACTTTGCAAGCGAGCTATGCAAAGGAATGTTTCAGCTGTCCTTGAAATCTCAAGCCTGTAGCTTCCAGTCAAGTGCTGAACTTAAATATGAAATATTCAATTTAAATATCTTAAAATACAACCCCAGATATAATTTGTGAAATTGTTCGCAAAGGCCATTATTATTCCAAGGGAAAAGTTCACCTACTTGCCATCTCCCCTTGTGTGTCTAGTCTCTCAAATTTTCAGGCATCCCGGTCTCCCAGGTTTTCAGACGTCCCGGTCTCCAACAAGCTGTTTGGGTGGCAGAATCAAAAGATTCGGTTTGCCTATTTTGGCACAGGGATTCGGATTCCCGAATCTCGAATCCCTGCCAAGGATTCGGTTGGCCCATCCCTACTGAAAAGCAACTGCTCAACACTCATATGAAGATATGGGAACAGTGTTGAATGTTAGTCCACCAAATATGCAAAAAGCATCACCCTTGAATACAAATGACAAAACTAAACGTTGTATATGTGGGAATTTTGTGTCCGCATTTGTAGAAGCACCCACTGAATAGGGTTCTTCTAATGAAATGCAAGTTGCCCCTTCTTCAGAAGAATGTTTACCAAATTCTGCATCAGACAAAAATCCTTAATTTCTAAATCCATCTGATGCATCCATTGATTCTCTTCTGGGGCCATCAGTATTTGAGAATCATATAACTGCATAAATTTTCAGCAGTAAAGAAACAGAGGTTTTGATGAAGCTGCTGCCACCTTGCACAAAATAGCTGCATCAAATCCTTCATTCAGTGGTAATTTGGTTTTCTGTTCTGGTTTGTCTGTATGTGTGATGTGCCTCCACTGCCCTACTTTTTAGGAAATAACCATGGGATCTAGTATAAAGCTAGCCACTAAAATTGAGGCAAGCCTGGATTAAATTCCTATTACCTACCAGTGGAGAGTCATAAAACAGCTCATCCTTAATCATAGCTAAAGGCTTAGGGAATGAGTGTAAGGTTGTTTTTCCCCTGAGTTCCCCCTCATATCCTCACCCACTTTAACCATGATTAAGGATGATATTGGTGCCACCATTTTAATACAATAAGTAACAGTAAGGGTTCTGTTACAGGGTTTGAAATAGGTTGCCAGACCTGTTCAGCTTACTATATTGATATTACTGTTAACCAGAGTTGATGGCAGCTCTTCACTGTGAGTTTATCTGTCAGGGCACATTAACTCCAAAATGTTTAATTAAATTTTAAGAAGCAGATGTTTCATATTTAGGCAGAAGAATGTACAGGCAACCCTGTAAAAATTTTTACTGGTAAAAATGGACAAGTTCGGCATGACAGTTTTATAACAAAGCCAACTTGTCATAACCATGATGTAAATAAGTCATTCCTCTCATGCCTTCACAGAAGTTTCTCAAGCGATGCCATACCCTTTCCTCAAACTTTTCTTAATTGACAGTATTTATTGTAGTAGTGGTATAACCTGTATGTAAGTTGGAACTAGTAAATTTTATTTTATGTTTCATAACTTGGCTCGCCACTTTTTTTTTTTAAATCAAGAAATGGATGCTCAAAATGTGATAAAGATCCTAACTGGAAACGGGACCCTTAAATCTAAGAAGACAACCAGCACAAGTTGAAGAAAGACTTTAAGTTATTAATGTCACTGTTACTTTATACTGATTGTGAATATGATAGTGCAAATAGTAGTGCAATTGACCTGGCTCAGAATTGTACTTTTATAACATTTCTCATTTGATTATTATTTCTGTTTATCGCATTGCCTTTCTGAACTGTGGATGTTGCTGTCTTTTATAATGTGACCTTTATTTCAGCCAAAGATAGATATTACTAAAGTACTTATCACTTCTATGCTTTATCTTCTTGCTTGTGGTGTACATTTAATTTTGATTTTGTTTATTTTTAAAAATTATGTTAAATTATACCAATCAAAGTATAACAAATAAACCTTTGCTTTTCATGTTATATTACTCAGTATTCTGTACTGACACAGCATAGCCATATAAGCTTAATAAGAATTTTTTGAAAAAAATTAAGAATGCAGTCCTATGCATGTATACACATAAATAAGAGCCATTTGGAGATCAGTATGGATCGTATTGCAGCTAAACAGAACATTCATTGCAAGAAATAGCAACATTGGTCCTCTGGTACGTTCATATCCAGCAGTGAAGGAACAAACATCCTTAGGATGGGTTGCTCCTTCTACTCATTCTGATAGGTAGGAATGAGGTAGATCTTTTTCATCTGTCCACTGGGAGTCATAGAATCATAGAAATGTAGAGTTGGAAGAGACCACACGGGCCATCCAGTCCAACTCCCTGCCATGCAGGAACACCCTCAAAGCACTCCTGACAGATGGCCATCCAGCCTCTCCTTAAAAACCTCCAAGGAAGGAGACTCCACTGCACGCCAAGGCAGCATATTCCACTGCCGGACAGCCCTGACCGTCAGGAAGTTCTTCCTGAGGTTCAGGTGGAATCTCCTTTCCTGCAGCTTGAATCCATTGCTCCTTGTCCTGGTCTCTGGAGCAGCAGAAAACAAGCCCACTCCCTCCTCTACATGGCATCCCTTCATATATTTAAACATGGCTATCATGTCCCCTCTTAACCTTCTCTTTTGCAGACTAAACATACCCAGCTCTCTAAGTCTATCCTCATAGGGCATGGCTTCCAGGCCCCTCACCATTTTGGTCGCCCTCCTCTGGACCTGCTCCAGCTTGACCATGTCCTTCTTGAATTGGGGTGCCCAGAACTGGACACAGTATTCCAGATGAGGTCTAACCGAAGCAGAGTAGAGTGGTACCAGTACCTCCCTCGATCTAGACACCATACTCCTATTGATGCAGCCGAGAATTGCATTGGCTTTCTTGGCTGCCGCATCATACTGCTGACTCATGTTCAGCCTGTGGTCTATTAAGACTCCTAGATCCCTTTCACACATACTGCTATCTAGCTGGGTAGCTCCCAGAAGTCAGTATTCAGCTGAAGAAATGCTCCAAGGAGGGGGAACCGTTCCTTTTCTTTTGAAAAGAAAAGGACCAATACAGGACCCTTCCAAACAGCCACAACAAAGAAACATGAATGGGATAATACTTACTGCAGCCAGTGTAGGTGAAAAAGAGAGAGCTCAGGGGACTTGGAGTGTTTATACAGTATGGGCTCATCAATTAGGCAAACAGCTGGGGGAGGCTGTCAGCCTACATAAACAGGGAAAGGAGTGGGAAGAAGCAGTTGCAGACAACTGATCTTATTGGTGGAAGCAACATGCCTCATGGTTGGATCCCTTGCTCATGTTCCTGGAAACCTTGACCCTTGCCTTGTCTACAGACCTCAGTATTGGCCTGTTGCTCTGAATTTACTATGGACTCAGACTGTGGAAACAACAGCCAGTAACTGGACAACAAACTGTTATAAACTTTGCTTGTGGCTGCTAATATAAGATTCTAATTGGAGAGCTATAAACCTTGGCTGGTTGTAGACACAGAACAGGTAGAAAAGAAAGGTGCTTAAGTCCCAAGCTTGTGGGGTGAGGGGTGGGAGCAGCAGTGGAAAAGCATAATTTTTGACTAGATTATTTGTTTTGACTTTTCAGTAAACCTAATATCAAGAAAGAGATTTCTGTTTGTGTGTGCAGGGGGGCACAAGGGATGTGGCTGGGAGCCAAAGGGGCAGCAGCCAAAAAATTTTGAGAATCACTGATCCAAAGAAACATGGGACATATGAAGTGGGAAGAGCCTACATCTAAGTCCCAAAGGAAGGAACTGATAGGGCAACCTGGGGATGATGGGACCCTGACTGAAACAATAACATTTAACATCTTGAAAAATAAGAATCCCCAGGAAAAGCATAAGAAGCATAAGGAAAAAAAGGTTCATGCTGGATCTCTCTGATGGATTGATTTATAACACCTAATATGGAAAAGAAAGCAGATAGAGAGTATCAATTAGCTACCAGAAAGGAATGCAACACATTGCTAGCCTGAAGGCCACTTAACAGCCACTGATTACAGGTTGAAAGAAATTAGCAAGATAGTGCAAGCTGCCCAAAGCTTATTATAAGAGGTAGGTATGTAACCTGAAAAACTCACATGCTCCCAGACACCCAATTCCCCCAATAATGAAGCTGTAATGTAATTTTGGAATGTTGTTAATTATCATATGGAAATGTATAAATATCTGTTAACTTTTTGTTTGGTGCCCCTGCTTTGTGGAACTTGAATTGTTCTAATATTGTGAAGAGTTTTAATTGTATTTTAATATTCACTTTTTTTAGGTTTTTAATTGGGTTGGTTTTTTTACTTGTGAGCTGTTTTGAGTTCCAGTTTCGGGAAAGAAGTGGGATACTACTACTGCTACTACTACCACTAATAATAACAATAGGTTCTTTCTTCAGGAAACATACACAAAAATTAAAATAGAAAAAGTGATATTACATTACTCTCTGGGATTAAATTTTGCACAGCTAACTTCAATGAAAGTATAAATATAAAAGTTATTTTAGAAAGCAACTTATACAGTTAAAAACATTAAAATTTATTAAAAGATACAACCCATAAAATCAACACTAGACAGCATTAAAAGCCCATCTCAGTCAGTTTCTAAAAGCCTGACAACATAAAAATGTTCTAACTTACCAGCGGAAAGAGAGAAAACATGGAGCCATCCTGGCCTTTCTAGGAAAAGAGTTCCAAAGTCTAGGAGCAGCCACAGAGAATTTCTATAGACCGAACAGGGAAAAATTATGGTCCTTGTACTTAAAAAAATTGCAGTTTTTCCAATTGTAATGATAGGGAGGGAGACAAATAAAGCAATGGACAGAACTCAGGCAGAACTTCAAATTATTGTGGAAGGATTTCACTTCCGGGTTTAATGTTGTCGCGATCAGCAGCTTAGTGTCATTCGCTGTCGCTAACTGCCACCTTGCGTGGGTCAGCCAGCCAAAATGTTCAACTTTTTTGCTGGCCAATTCCCCCCAGGTAAAGGGGACTCAGAGGGGACCTAAATCCACTCTTCAGTCTTCAAGATTGAATGTCAAGTTTGACCAGAGAAGACAAATGAAGAGTGTGAGGTCGAAGAGTTCCATGACCACATTAGAAGGCAGCCCATATCGGCACAAGCGCCACCAAACCTTTTTAAAAGTAAGCTTACCTTTTAGAATTCGGATTTGACAGACTCTAGTTAGGTTATCTTTACAACCTCTACAAGAAGGGACTTTGCCAATCATAAATTGTAAAATGTGCTAGTCAAAGGATTGCGTGACCATTAAAATACAAAACTGTGACTGACCTGGGGAATTGATAGACGGGACAAAAAATAGACTGAGTAAATTCCAGCTTGAGCTCACTAAGCATATAGCTGAGCTCGTGGAAAAATCAAGTGAGCAAAGTGGACATTTATTGAACTCAGAACTTCTAAGTATCAGAAAGGTTGGACTAAACCTCAAGAAAAATACTTTGTGATGTAAGTGTAAATGTCATGTTGCTTTAGTTGCTTTAATTGTTAAGTGCACCTGTGGAAAGGAATGTGGCTCGAGCTAGTTTGTGCTGAGTCATGCTGATGAGCACCAGGTGCAAACAATGCAAGGGTTGGCCAGGATTGGCTAGGTGTCTGTATAAAGGTAGCACAATCCCAGCCAACAAGTGTACATGTTGCCTGATGCATGCTGCCGGAGGCTCTGCCAGAAAGAGCAAGCTAGATATGCTGGATCACCATCTGGACTTTGTAAATATTGTATATATTTTGTAACAAAGAATAAAGAGCCTCCACATTGGAAGATTACAAGCTGAGTGGGTGAGTGTTACTGGCTTAGTGCATTTGCTGCTAAAGGTGTTCTCTGCAGCTTGGCATGCTTTGACAGCTGTGCGGAGCTATCTCTGCTTATCTATACAGAGTTTTTCTTGGCTGGCTTTTCTTTATTTTTCCCCTTGTTCTTGGGACACTAAGCGGGCAAAGACAAATGGAAGACTTTGGTGGTTTGTCCCAGTGTCATATTTGGATGTGAATCCGGCTTGAGCTAACGCAAACAAGAATCGGAGAGGAGAGTTTTCGCTGAGATCGCTGGGGGGGGACATTGTGATATATTAGAATTTGTTCACCGGATTGGACTTTGGATTTGACTTTTGTATTTGGACAGACTGTATACTTAATATACATCAATTTAACACATATGAAACATACATTTATTATAAAATCCCATGATTGATTACGAGGACAGTACGAGATCGATGATATAAGGAATAAAACTTGGATAGCCAGAAGAGAAGTAATAATTCCAAGTGAACATTTGACAAGGAGAGGAGGAAGAAAGCTAAATTTATTTATATTTTTTTTATATTGACTCAGAGGCAAATGTAAACTCCCATCGTAATTTAGAGAAACAGATGGACCAAGAAGCTTACAGTGCCACAAGGACACACGTTACAAAAGAAGAGAGGGGAAAAAAAGAAGAAGACTAGAGATCCAGCGCCAGTGCCCGTACATTACACTTTGACATCAATTGCCTTGATAATTACTTCTAAACTCGAAATTTATTGATAATAGAAAATTTTTGAGTTGGTTGGTGCGGTAGAGCTTACCAAACTGAGCATTCTTATTTGCTATCATATTATATTTGTATTATATTATAATTATATTTCATTTATTAATATATTGAATGAATTACTCTAATATAGGATAAATTAACTCTTTCTTTGAAAATATGAAATTCTGATAAATGGAATAAGCAAACTGATCTGTTAATATATAATATATAAAAAACATATACAATTTATCGAATATTTAAGCAGATAGATATACTCGAAGTGACTAGAAGTGACTATATAAAAACTGATCAAATTTATAGAGTACATTAAGACAGTAATACTTTAATTGTGAAAAGATTGTGGCAACCTTGAGTTCGGGAGTGGGGGAAATAGCTGATTGAATACAGCTGTCCTACATGACCTTGACAAAGTAAAAACAATGACTTTGCTCCTTTAGATAAAAGGAGAGACAAATAGCTCAGCGGAAAGTATAGCTAAAACTATACTTAGCTAAAGGACTCTACCTGATGACCAAGCAAGAAATTACAAGTTGAAAGTTTTATTTTGAATAGGCTTTGAATAATTTACTGAGCTAAAATATTAAAGAATATTATATTGACTTTGTTTATTGAAGCCTTTGATCACTCTGTTCTTTAATCTTAAGAATACCTCTTAATATTAATATAGCTAGTTTATAGAGCAATTATTTCTGATTTATTAATATAGTATTTCAGGAACATATTGCATTAAATATTTGTCCAAAATGACTTCTAGAAAAAAAACAACACCACTTGTGCAATCTCAAATTACCTTGGATAAAAGATCCTCCTTAGATCAATCTGCTCAGATACCAGAGATGTGTCAACAAATACTAACAGAGCTGCATAATTTCAAGCAGGAAATTAGGCAAGAGCTAAAAGACACAAGAGCAGAGATAAAAATGGGCATTAAAAAGGAATGGGAGAGTTTCAACAAGAAAATTGACAAAATCAATAAGGACATAAAGACAATGAAAACTGACATGAAAGCTTTACAGGACAAGACAAAACAAGCAGAGACGGACAATAAGGCATTGAAGGATAATCAGAGACAGAATGAGATCGCGATGAATATCCAAGAGATGAGATATAGGGACCGTTGTCTCAAACTGAGAGGCATCACAGAAATGATGAGAGAAGACCTTTATGAAAGATTAACTCCAGTACTTAATGTATATTGAGATACCAGAAGAAAATATGGAGGCCGGAATTGACAGAATTTTCAGACTGAATTCAAAGATTGCTAAAGAAAGAAACTGGCCAAGCGACATAATTGTCTGCTTTACTAGAACTAGAATTGAAGAGGATTTTACAGAGAAACTATGACGAAAAACTAATTATGCATGAAAAAGAGATAAAGATATTTAAAGATGTACTGTTCCAAATATTGAAGAAAAGACAAGAATACAAAGGTTTAGCACAACTCTTACAGAAGCACAAAATAACGTATAAGTGGGAGAAACCTGAGAGAATCTCATTTTCTCACAAATCAAAAAGATATAAAGTCATTACATCATCTCAAGCAAAGGAACTGCAGGACAAACTAAAAGAAGAGTTAGAAAACTGGACAGGTTCCAAAGAAGAACAGAAACAGGACAAAAAATTAATGGTTGGAGCACAAAGCAAACCAGAAGACAATACTGATTCAGAGAAGAAACAGCAAGAGGAGGATCAAGAAGAAGAGGAACTGCCAGAATTGGATCTAGAAGGGAAATTCACTGAAGGGGAAGAAATATAATTATCAGAATGTCTTTGAAAATTCTTTCATGGAATGTGAAGGGACTGAACTCTGACTATAAATGGCAGCAAGTATTTCATTACTTAGAAAAAAAAATTAGACCTCATTTGTCTGCAAGAAATCAGAATTCGTGAATCTGACACCAAATATTTAAAAAATCCTAAACTTGGAAAAAGTTTCATTTCAGCGTACCAGAAGAAAAAAAGAGGGGTGGTCATATATGTAAATTCCAAATTCCCCTCAGAAGAAGTTTTTTGTGATGATCAAGGTTATTATGTTGGAGTGGAAGTTCATTTGTTGGACTTTAAACTATTGATGGTTGGTATTTATTCCCCATTAGAAAATAAAACCAAATTCTACAAGAAAGTAGAAGACGAACTGATCAAATACACTGAAGAAAAAAACCAGGAGACTATTTTGATAATGGGGGACATGAATGGGGTCTTAGACCCCAAAAAAGACAGATTATCTACAACCAGACACCAAAGTAATCATGGCAAACTTCCTAAGAGTTCTTCAATTTGATGGGAAATATGTCTCTTACAGATATTTGGAGATTAAAATATAGAGACTCTGAAGGATTCACCTTCTATTCGGATTATCATAAATCGATGTCAAGAATAGACATGTTTTTAATCTCCAAAACTCTTCACTCAACAATAAAGGATATGGAAATATTACCCAAAATTGTCTCAGACCACAACCCGATACAGCTAAAATTAAATGTCAGAAGAAAAAATCAAATTTGGAATTGCAAATTAAATGATTCTATACTTCAAAAGGAAGAATACTTTAAAAAAAAGCCAAAGAGACGCTGAAATACTACTTTAAAGAAAATACAACTGAAGATCTAACCATGAAAACAATCTGGGACACCGGCAAAGCAGTAATCAGAGGTCAATTTATTAAATGGAGCACAGAATGGAAAAAGAAAAGACAAGAGAAAATACAGAAACTTATGGTGTAGATTAAACTCAAAGAAGAAAGACTAAGAAATGACATTTCTAACAATAAATTAGGAAAGAAATCAAGACATTACAAGAACAAATCAGACTGGAAAATTCATTTGAAATTGAGAAGAAACTTAGAAGGATTAAGCCAAGACAATTTGAGTATGCTAACAAACCGGGCAAGTGGTTAGCTTACAAACTAAGAAAAATTAAAGAGAAAAACCTGATCTTACAAGTTAAAAAAGGGAAGTCGGTGGTCTCAGATCAAAGCTCAATAAAACATGTGTTTTGGAAATATTACAATGATTTGTTCAGTTGTACAACATCAGTAGATAAAAAGAAAAGACAAGAACCATATTTGGAACAACAAAATATCTTAATACTGACTGAAGAACAGAACAAACTTCTTAATTCCCCAATAACCATCAAGGAGATCGAAGAAGCAATTAAAAAACTGAAAATACCCAAATCACCCGGACCGGATGGGTTGATTGCACTTTACTATAAATCCTGTCAAGAAGAACTAATTTCTCCAACATACAAAATGTTTAATGAAATTGCAAAGGCAGGAAAGCCGCAATCATGGAATGATGCAGACATAACTCTGATCCTAAAAGCAGGTAAAGATTCACAAGATCCAAGCAGCTATTGGCCTATTTTGCTACTGAATGTTGATTATAAAAGCTTCGCTAGTGTTATAGCTGAAAGACTTAGGAAAATATTGCAAACAAAAATCCACGAAGATCAAAACGGTTTCCTGCCCAGAAGATATATAAGAAATAATATAAGAACAGTTATTGATATGATAGAGTATTATGAAAAACATAATGAAAAACATAATGAAAAGAAATTCACAATGATCTTTGTGGACGCAGAAAAAGCTTTTGACAATGTTGACTAGAACTTTACGCTATCCTTGTTTAAAAAGATGAATTGCAGCCAAAGATTTATCAATTGGATTGCAGAAATTTATAAAAATTGAAAAGCCCAGCTTATAATTAATGGAGAAAGCACAAAATCATTTGAAATCATGAAAGGTACAATACAAGGCTGCCCGCTATCACCACTATTGTTTATAGTGGTTTTGGAGGTTCTTATCAGAGCTATCCGTTTTGACTCAAAAATCAAGGGAACAAAGATAAAAGGACAAGAATATAAACTTAAGGCCTATGCAGATGATCTGGTGATTTTTCTAGACGATCCAAGGCAAAGTATTGAAAAATTAATGGAAAACTTTAAAAAATTTGGTGAGGTTGCTGACTTTAAAGTTAACCAAAAAACAAAAATCATTTGTAAAAATATTAGGACAACAGAGTTGGAGAACCTACTTAAGATAACGGGATTCAATAATGAGAAGAAGATAAAATATCTAGGTATTACAATTACAAAACAAAATAATGAACTTTTTGAGAATAATTACAAAAAAATCTGGAATGATATCAAAATGATATTCAGAGTTGGTCAAAACCAAGTCTGTCTTTATTGTGTATGTATCTTTATTACAGTCATTGACTAGCACAAGAGGGGTATACAAATTATAAAATAAGACATTAAGATCAGTAACAAAGTAAGGTAAAGTGATTAAAATGGTATTTAAAACAGTATAAATAAAGTGTTAAAATAGCAAATATTAGATTTAGTTTAAAACAATATTACCGCTATGCGCTGGTCTAAAACTACAGAGGATATAAAATAGACTAAAAACAATAAAACAGCTCCTGAGACAAGTGCATAAAACTACATACGAATGTACCTATAATATAATACCATTAAATATCAATTATTACTGATCATCGCCTGGCGTATTTTAATAGCTGCTGCACAGAAATTAGCCACCCTATGGGTTATCTTGGGGTTCGTGTCTGTGAGTAGCAAGGAAACATAGAATTGATCAGATCTACCAATATGGTTTTGAAGTACTGGCAAAATAAGGTCAAACCGTAAATCTCTGTAAAACGAACACTGAAGGAGTACATGTTCTATACTTTCTATCTGACCAGTTTTACAAGGACAGCGTCTTTCTGAGAATGCGACTTTTTTATAGTGTCCTTCAAGGACAGCTGAAGGAAGAGCGCGACATCGAGCCAGGGTAAAGGCCTTACGATGTTTTGGCAGTTCTAAGTTGCTTATATAAGCCATTGGCATTTTTAAGTACTTGTTGCATTCACTGACAATGAACGAAGGGACTCTGGCTAAATCCATTTGTCGCTCTCTGTCTGTGATGCGCTGTTTAATGGTTGCTTTAGCCTGGTCATACCCCAAGTGAAGCAGAGAATTTGGGAAGAGACCCAAGGTCACAATTTTCCTTGAGACTGCCTTGATCCATGAGGACTGGAATTCATCCTTCAACACCAGAGAAGCCAGCCCCTTTGAAAAAAAGGCTAGCCTAAGCCAGTAATAAAGTATGAACATCCATATCCTGGCCTCTATACTCAAAAAGCCTGCCTCTAGTCGCAGAGTAGCATTAGATACACATTTTGGAACTTGGAAAACTGACCTCAGAAACTTGGATTGGACACGCTCCAAAATCACATTGTTAGGGAAGGGTCCTAGTTGGGCTCCAAATAAAAGTTGGGCAGTTATTTTTGTCTCAAATAATTTTAAAGCAGCTGGTACATAATATCCACCTTTAGTTCTAAAAAAATTTTGAATGACCATTGAGCTCCTCTGGGCATTGTTAGCAGCGTAATCCCCATGTGCCTTCCTACTCCCTGAGGAGTGAAAGACTACACCCAGATATTTAAAGCAGAAAACCAGTTCAATCCTATGGGAGTCTATATGCCAAGAGAATTGCCTAGGATGTTTGGCAAATGACATAATTTTAGTTTTTTGATAATTAAGCACTAAATGATTTTCTTGACAAAATTGGGACAATTCTCTCAGAGCTCGTTTAAGGCCATTAGGTGTTCTGGAAAGAATAACTGCATCATCTGCATAAAGCAGTATGGGGATAGTTCTTCCTGCTAGCTTTGGTGGGTGGAAATTGATATTATGAAAACGCTCCACCGTTGAGTTAATATAAAAGTTAAATGAAAGTGGAGCCAAGATGCATCCTTGTTTTACTCCCTTCTCTGTTTTAATTGCTCTAGTAAGATGTCCTTGTGGGGTACATCGAACTTTAAGGGAGGTCCCTTCATGTAACATTCATATTAGGTGTAATAATCGCTTATCAATTGAGGATGCCTCCATTTTCCCCCATAATATGGAGCATGAGATGGAATCAAATGCTCCTTTAAAATCAATAAAAGCAGCATACAGAGCAGTAATACTACCAGAGGAATATTTCCCAATCAAATGTTGCAAAATTAAACATTGATCAATAGTCGATCGGCTTTCCCTAAAGCCAGCTTGTTCATCTGCTAGAATGTTCTCTTGTTCCAGCCAGTCCAGAAGTTTCCTATATAAATGCCTTGCATACAGCTTACTAATTATATTAAGCAGGCTAATTGGTCTGTAGTTTGCTGGGCTGTCCTTTGTCCCTTTTTTAAAAATGGGCACAATGACTGCTGATCCCCAGTCAGGAGGAATACGTCCACAGAAGTCAATGCAAGTAAAAAGAGAAGCTAGGAGAGGAGCCCAGAACTCTAGCTTGTTTTTAATGACTTCAGGTGGAATCAAATCCTCGCCTGGAGCTTTACCAGTTCTTAGTTGAGCTGCAAGACTTTTTATTTCAGAAACTGTCACAGGGGGCCATGGTGGGGAAGTCTCAATTGATTGGATACATTCTTCTTTTCCCATACGGGGATCTGAATATAAATCTTGAAAGTACATTTCCCAAATATTGGGAGCGATTGAATATTCTATCCTATTTAGAGCTCTGCTTTGCATACCTGACATAATATGCCAGAAGAGAGTTGAATCATTAGATTTAACGGCTTGAATAAGACAAGACCGACTGGTCTTCATAGCTTCTTTCTTTTTGTATGCCAGTAGTTGTTTATATTGTCTCTTTTTCTGAAGCAGCTCTAGTGTAGTGAGTGGTGACGTACTAACTAGATGTAGCTGATAGGTAGCGATAAGTTCGTTTTTCGCTTTAACACAGTCCTTATCAAACCACGGTTTGGAATAAGATTTATGTAGTCTTGGTTGTGTGCTGCCATGGTATAAAAGTAACTGATGTAAATCCTGGATCAGTGTATTATAGTTATTAAAAAGTGCCTCCGGGAGCTCTGCGGAACGGATCGCAAGTTGAAGACTCTGAAAGTGTTGGGTAGATAAAGAGTCAGTTATCACCAGATTTAGCTGTGGGCACCATCTAGGTCTACGGTAGGTTCTTTCATCAAGAATAATATCAGTTTGGTGAAGATCTTCAGCATGAGACTCATATGCAAAGTTAATTAGCTGCAGAGTCATTGGGAGGTGATCACTGTCAAACCTTGAAATGACTTCTAAGTCCTTCACATATACAAGAAGCTCTCTAGAAGCAATAATGTAATCAATTGCACTCATTCTGGTTCCAGAGAGGTAGGTAAAACTAGCTGGGTAATCTTTGTCCATAGCACCGTTTAATATATGCAGATTTAGTCTAAAAGTCATTAATGCCAGACACAGACCAGCATAGTTGGCTTTCTGGTCCTTTGAGCAATGTGTCATTAGGGCTGTACCTTCTTCAAAATATGGAGGTGAAAGATTAAACTGCGTATATAGGGTGCCATTATCAGGGCCCAATCTAGCATTCAGGTCACCTCCCAATATCACAAATGCATCAGGGTACTTAGTAGAAAGATCTGCCACGTATGATTCGAGTTCTGCCCACAGCGCTTTAATTTGGTTCTTCTGTCTCAGTGGAGGATATAAACATTAATAATCAATAGGTTAATAGATTTAAATTGAATTTTAACAGCCATAGCATGCAACTTAAGTGAGGGGAGTGGTATTATAGAAACTCGTAATGTTGTGGAGACCAAAATTCCCAGTCCTCCTATGGCTCTATCATACTTAGACCCTACAGCTGCCCTTAGGGAGAAAGAATGAAACCCATTTAATAGTATCTCTCCCGTAACCCAAGTTTCCTGTATCAAAAGAATATCAAAGCGAGATAGGAAAGCAATAAAATTGGGGTCACTAATAGATGCAGTCCAACCTGCCACATTCCAAGATAGAAGGGAGATCTTACTCTGACTCTTTCGTTGTCAGGCAGGTGTGTTGTCACACACAGATTGAGTGTGAGATCTTATAGCAGATGAAGATGTTTCTTGACGTATTAGGCCAGTTAAATGGGACTCCTTATCCAAGCTTTCAATCAGATCCAGCTGGTAGGCAGGTCTACTAACGTTTGAAATTATTGGCACAGTTGTCTTCCATAGTTGCTTTACAGGATCAGCATGTTCTGTTGTTTGTCCTAATTCGTGGTCCTCTAGGAGTCGCACATCCGTCCATGAGGAGGGTTTTGTCTTTAGGGCAGTTGATCTCGAGTCATTCTGCACAAGAATATTGGTCCCGGTAGTACAGCCCTCACTTGGATGTAGCGTCTCTGCTTTTATAGGCTCTTCTACCATCGTTAGTTGATGTATGTTTGTGGCCTGTTTGGTTAATAGCTTTATTCTCGAATTGTCTAATCGTTTTAAGATATTATTTTGTTCCTCATAAGGGAGAGCAGAAAATGAGTCCAGGAGACCTATTTCCTCATCACAGCATACAGACTCTAGCTTGGGGGGAACACAGTTTAAACTTTGTCTCAGCCGAGATTTTTCCTGTTTCCCCCCCGACAATATCATCTGGACTGGTTTTTATAATGTCCAGACCTTCACTAGTTAAATCAATCAGGTTTTCACAGGGTTTTATTTGTTGAACATGATGACTAAAAATACCTCCTTTTAGATGCAGAGGGGATGCTCAATTTTCAAAGAGTCTAGTCAAAATTAGGCCAGAGTGCTCTAGCTCATCCTTATTTTTCAGTATCCAGCTAGCCGTTATGCAATCATTAAATGTGACCACTGCACGAGCACATACATAGTTAAAAAATAGATATTCTATTTGATTTATATCCTTAATACTGCAGAAGTTGATGGGGGACTGTCTCAATAACTCTACAAAATGAGCTTTACGTTCATATTGAGATAAAAGCCCTATTGGTTTAAGATAGTTCTGAAAAACCCATTTTTGACGGGATAACACGAGTTTCCATCTAGTGTCCTTGATATTTCTCTTCTTTACTTCTTTTTGTTGGAGTGCCATCACTGACCAGGGGTCTGGAGGGCCCAGAGTCTGAAACTGATCTACCTGGCTGGCCTTTCCTCCGCTTAATTCCTTTGGATCAGCAGAAGATTTATATAGTTGACTTACAGGCTGAGGTGTTAATGAGTTTAAGCAAGTTGCTGGCTTAGTGCTGACGCCGCTGTTGTCATTAGGCTTTACATTTATTTCTTCAGGTAGCTTTATCTCTAGTTTTGTCTCCTTATCTAGCAGATCGAGAAGCTTTTAAGATCTTCATCTTAGAGGCATACTTCCATTGTTTAACATTCTTTATATTTTACTTTTTTTTAGATTATTTGTAGCCTTCTTAATCATTCTTTTCCTTGGATGATTCTTATTTGATTTAGCAAGTAGACAAGAATTGCCTGGTTTATTTGGTTGCTGCTTATCGGCATTTTAAGCCTTATCAACTTGCTTGTCTATATTCAATATTTTATAAACCTTCACAAATAAAGTCAATAACTCAGTACAATCATTTAGGAAGGATTTAATAAACTGTTTATCTTGGACAAGGAGCAAAGCCATTCTTCAATCCACATGATGTCTCCAGTATACAATTCATTGTTACTATGTGGCTTTTCCAAGCTTGCCCCTTCCTTATGTTCACCTGGCCCTAGCCCAAAGTCTTGTTCTGGCTTTACTTTTCTCTGCTCTCTATCAGCCTCACCAATTTGGGGACATTCATTTAATAGTTTGGTCTCAGCAAGAGCAATTTCTACTGCCAGGTTCAAGGGAGGAGAACCTTCCTTTGTATTCCTCTTAGATTTATGTAGTTGCTTTTGCTTAGAAGAAGACAAATCAGCCTGGGTGCTTGAAGCTATTAGGTTGTTTTTTAATAGCTGATTCTTTCTCCCCTCCTCCACGTCTGGGGAGAAGTACTGAGTTATCTTTGTCTGTTCTTTCCGTTTGCGTCCAGCCAGAGGAATACTTTCAAGAGGAGGGGGTTCCAGCATATTCCTATATGCCATTCTCCTATACACCATTGTTAATTTAGCACAGAAGTAGGGCAATTAGGTCTCCACAAGTTACCAAATCCCAGCAGTCTGCCAAAGCTATATTAATATTAGAGTTAACAATAAACTCCGCTGTAATTATCTTCCCCTCACTTCCAGTTCTCTCAAAACAAACTTACTTGAGGTCTTTCTGTCCTTGGCAGACTTTGTGGTTTATCCAAAGCAGATAAGATTATAAACTCTTGTTTCAATTCCACGGTTCACTCCTTGATCATTAGCAATTCCAAAAGGGAATTTAGAAGCTTGGAAGGTTTCTAAAAGAATTTCTAGGAGTTAAACAACAAACTTGCAAGGGAACTCTCTTACTATGTGTCTGCCTCTGACGCCATCTTCCTGTCTTTATTGGGTAGAGCGGCTGAGATCAAAATGAATATTCTCCCCAAAATGAATTATCTTTTTCAAAATTTGTCTATAATAACAAATGACAAATGCTTTAAAGACTGGCAGAAAGATCTACTATATTTCATATGGGAAGGGATAAAAGCAAGAATCAGATGGAAGACTTTAATAGACAAGAAAGAAAGAGGTGGCTGTGTCAGGCCCCGCTTTGGGGGTCCCCAGTATCAGCATGGTTTGGATGGGCACCATACCTAATTGGCATCATATGTAATTGGCAATACATTTTATTGGCTCTGATATCAAATTCAAGCCTGAGAGGTGACGGAGAGGTCAAAACTGAGCAAGGGAAAGAATTTGACTATAAATGTGAGAAGGACAGGTCAACTTGAAACTCCTCCAGGTAAGACTTGAGTCATTTGTTAGGCAAATACACACCATTCCTGTGGGTAATAGGCTTAAATAGAAGCTGGAATTTTCCAGGGAGTCCAACCATGAGGAGCCCACCAGGACACTGATTGACAGATAGCCATCCCTTGTACACCTGGATTCTTTCCTCTTTCCTCACACACCCACAATAGATATTACAACACCCATCATGTCTTTGTCAATCAAAGCACTAAGCCCATCAACAGGTGAAAGACTCATTGTCCACAACATTGTCCTTTCTCTTGCATCCGGAATCTTCACAGCCACAAGCCATTTTCAGGGTACAAGTACCCCTGATTTGAGGATGCCCAATGCAGTCTTTTGAAGGTCTACCCGTCACTCTGTCTGTCTGGCTCCTGACTGAGAACTGTCCTTAGGTCCTACCTAAGCCAAAACACATTGCTGTTCTTCACTACTCTTCTGGACTGGTAATTATAAATCCCCCAAACTCTCAGCCTCTCTATAATTTTTCCTCCCTTTTTCTTTCAGTTAACTCTTGTGTGAATGTGTGTATCTTATGTGCATGCATGAGTGAATTCCCCTCAATAAAACACATTTTTAGTTTACCTCTGAATCTCTGGCTGGTTCTTTTCCTGTGTATGCCCGTAAACACTAGTAGAAAAGATCTCACTAGTAGAAAAAGCCCCCCTGTCACAGCCTCCTGATTTTGAGCTAATTCATTCCCCACTTTTTCACGGAGATATTTGGCATTGTAGAGTGGCCCTTGTGGCACCTATATTTTGAGGTAACAGCTGTGGACTCCCGGAACCAAAACTCTATTACTATGCAAATGGATTGACATGGATCACAGATTGGATCAAGTTACAAAGTGACAGAACTCTAAATTTGTAAGGACCAGACCTATGATTTGGCTGGCGTGCGTACCTATGGTACAATAAAGCAAAGATTGATAAAGAATTTATGCATCACTATATAAGATGTCCATTATTGCAGATTTGGCTAAAAATCAAACAAAAAACTTACAGAAGATTGCCCCAATGGTTGTCACCACACGAAGCCTTATATGGTAGATGGAAGGACCCGAACGAAAGGTTTATACTTAAATATAAAGACTTAATAACTGAAGAAAAAGAAACCCATCAGGGACTTAAGATGAGAGAGGAATTAGAGCAAGAGGGAGTGAATTGTCAATGGTTTCTTTATTTACAATTAAAAGAAAGATTCAAGATGGATATGAAGCTTGAAGAGATCGGTGCAAGTAAACAATTCAGTGAATTCGAGAAGACTGTCTTTGAGAAACCCCAACACTCAACCTCCCAATTTTACAACTTTCTTCTAAATCGAGATTTGGAAACAGAAGTGGTGAAAGAGGCAATGATAAAATGGGCAAGAAACATAGGACATGAAATAAGTTCAGAAAATTGGGGAAAATGTTGGAAAAACTCTCAAATTTACAGCAGCTCAAAACTTAAAAGAAAACCATTTAAAAATGACATCAAGGTGGCACTTAGATCCAACTAGTTTATGCAAGATTTTCAAAACAAGAGAAAATAAATGCTGGAAGTGTGGGGCTCAAAATGGCACTTTCTATCACATGTGGTGGTTGTTCTCCGACGTGAGAAAGTATTGGAAAAATATACACGGATAGAAATTTTAGAGATAAATATCCCATTTTCCCCCAAAATTTTTCTGTTGAATATATTGTATGAGATAGAGAAGACACTAGTAGTAAAGTATTGGAAACTAATACTTTATATGGTTACAGTGGCTAGAATTGTCTATGCCAGATATTGGACGAATAGTGTGACTCCTGAAATAGAAGAATGGCTATTTAAAATTATGGAATTTTCAACATTAGATAATCTTACTCAAGTATTAAGGGGAAATTTACAAGAGAAAAAAGAGAATGGTCTCCAATTAGAAAATATTTCAAACAAAAATTGGGTATAGATATTTCATGATATTTCATGAACGCTGTGATAAACTAAATCTGGTAGATAAACAAGACAAGACACACAATGAGCAAAAAATGTTATTTCTTCTGTTACTTCGTATTCTTACTTTTTTGTATTCTTTATTTTTTCACTTTTTTCACTATAGAAGTAGGCAAACCATCAGTAAAAAGAAAGAAAGAGAGGAAACATTTAAGATATCAAATATCAACCGTGCAAGTCTGTTGAAAGTAGGAAATGCAGTCAGTATATAACGAAGGGATGCTATTAGAAGAACTTTAAAGAAGGGTTAAATGAGTAACAAAATGCATTATATTTAATCATATTAATTAAGTATATGTACGATATTTTATGATGAAATCATTTCTCAAGTGGATCAATAATCATATAGACCCTCCCCATTCATACAATACTAATAGTGTAAGAATACTGTTGTTTTTAATGTAATTTTATGCAATGTGGAATATATAAGTATTTCATGTCTATATAATGTACAAATATTTCAACTTAAATTTTATATATATATATATATATATGTATATATGTATATATATGTATATAAAAATATAAATATAATTATTGTCAGGTGTATTTTTTGCTGACTGCTACTTTGTATTTAACCATTGCACAAATAGGGCTACTTTTGTATACAGGCTTAAGTACTGCTAATTGCTGCTTCATGGTAATCCATAAGCCGCTGGCTGTTAACATTGTGTTTTATGGTAGGGTAGAGTGGGAAATTGAAACTAAGGCTGCCACTCTGGGATGTTATGAGAACAAAGCAGTGTGGAGATAGAGAAATATGCATGAAGGCTCATCCTGGTCAAGATTGTATGTTATTATGGCAAACACCAGCCTGGGAAAATGAGGGCGGGGAGGATAGATATGTGAAGTGATTGATGGTTGGGACCAGTGAATGCTTTGTGCACCTAAACTTGTATTGATAACCCATGAAAAATGCATGTTGTATGTACCTTCCAGTTTTGGCAACTTCTGTGGAAGTGTGCTGTGATGCTCATGTTTATCCATCAAAAATAAACCTCTGTCTACTCCAGAGTAAGTTTTATGGAGTGTGGGTTACCCAGAACATGACTGTTATATTAGGCTTACTAGCTGAAACTTGTATTCCGAGTTCTCACTCTACATTTTTCAAACAGTTTCTATAATTTTTAAGATATATGAGAGCAGAGAATGATTTTTCACATCAGTATGTCATTATTAAAGGCATCAATATTTCATAGCCCTTTTTGATAGTTCTGGAAAGTCTAATTGTAAGTAAGACCAGAAATCTAGATGGAACTGTTCCTTGAACTGTAATTTCAGAGCACCATCCATGTATACTGTTGCTATCTGTGGAGCTTGTCTTCCTCTTCTGTTAGCCCCTCTAGTTCACACATATTAACTGAAAATGGGTCTCCAATCCAGTTTTTGCTTGAATCAGGAACAGGTAAATACTCACAAAAACAGTGCTGCAAATCCTTCAGATGTTGTGTGATAAGTCATGTGTCCTCTTTAGACAACTCTTTGTCAGTGGAACCAAGAAAATTAGTGAGGTCTGGAAATGTCTCATAATTCTGGTTTGACAGGCAATGACACCACAATTCTGACTTTTCATCATTGCTTCGACCTTGTCTTCAACTTGAAAAACTGTTACCTCTTCTCCTCGAAGATTTAAGTTGAGCATATTTAAATGGGTGAAGACATCTGCCAGGCATGCTAATTTTACTAACCAGGAAAAATCTGTCAAACAATCACTGAGGTGAAATTTCTGCTCCATGAAGAATAATTTTACCTCATCTCTCAATTCCTAAAAATGAGACAAAATTTTACCTAGTGCTACCTGATGAACTTCACAGTGTAGCAAAAACTGGTGTTCCCTGTCCAGGGCTTCCCTCCCCCCCACATTCACTTGTGCTTTGCCTAGCTGTGCTGCCTTCCAGGGTAATAGGCAAATGAATGGGAGGAGCAGGAGCCATGGGTGCTCTTCCCTCCATTCACTTGCATTGTGTCCAGGCTGAATTCCAGGCTCATGGGTGAATGGCAAGTGAATGGGAGGGGCAGCAGCCACATGCACACTTCCCCCCTTCACTTATGTTTTGCCCAGCTGCACTACCTTCTATTGTCACAACCAGAGAAAGCCTGCACACAGGGCTGCCCCTTGCCATTTGCTTGCCTTTGCCCGGATCTATGGAAGGAAGACACATGTGACCGTGTCAAAAGCTGGGTTAGACTCTAATCCTATATAATAAGAGGCCAGAGTGGGAGGAAGCTGATGTAGCCAACTGATTCCATCAGTGGATGCAGCCCAGCTTACTCCTGAATGCCTTGCTTGTGTTCCTGGAACCCTTGATTCTCACCTGGACTACAGACTTTGCCTTGGACACTCTCTCTCAGGACTTACGGTAAATTCAGACTCTGTTTCTCTAAACTTGCTGAGAACTCACACTGACTAAGACAACCTTTGCCTCTTTGCTTCTGTTAACAGCCTGGTTAGGACAGCTGGAAGCCTTGGTGGGCTGCCAGCACAGGACAGGTGTAGCTAGCCATCATTCATGGTGGATGTCCGAATGACGAGCATGGCTCAGCTTTGATGATTTTTATAAAATAAGAGCAAGAATAATCTTTCTAAAAAGTGTGAGACCTAAAATCTAGATGTCCACTATTAAAATGACAGCAGATCAACCAATCACAGATATCTACTTGCCTGCAAAAGATGCCAAAATACTGTTTGAAGAAGATGATCTGTCAACTTCAAACATGGCCTAAATAAGGGAGCGAAGAGGTGGGAAAGTTTCTTCAACTATGGTATCAGACCTCTCTTTCCCAGTTCTCCTGGAGAAACTCTGGGAAAATCTAGATAGGAACTTGCAAAAGGACTGGTCACTGGCTCTTGAGTGAATCAGATCTAAACTGACAGCAATCTCCAGTCAGATACAAAATATTGAAGATACAGCCAATGCTGCATTCCAACAGGGAATCTGGCGGGAAAGTTGAATAAAGAAACTGAAGAATCTGATCTTTCTCTACAAAACAAGATTGAAGACCTTGAAAATAAGGAGAGAAGGCTGAAAATTGCCTGAAAGGGATCCTAGAGTCTATTACAACAAACTACAGATCTCTATATTTGAATGCATGAATAAAACCTGCCCTGAACTAGCACTAGAATTGGACACTGAATGTACACACCACTCTAGAGAACCACAGAGACATTCAAACAAAGCTCCAAGAGCAGTCATTATGAAGTTTGCCAGATTTCGTTGTAAAGCATTGATAATGAGTAAGCTTTCCACCATTTCAGATCTAAATTATGAAGGCTACAAAACTGCCATTTACTAGCATCTCTCCCCAGGAACACTGAGGAGGAGAAGATCATTTAAGTCCTTCATGACTATTACAGTCAGAATGATAGAGAAGCCTGAGAATGATGGGACTTAGAGTAGCATAGAATAGTAGAAAGGGATCAGTTAAGCAGGCCTCTGCAAAATTTTCCCAATGCCCTTTGTGTTATTAGCCTGCTTTGTTATTAACCTTGAAGCTGGTGCCCTTTGTTGCTATCAAGAAAGGATAAAATACAAATGGGGATTCCCCTTCAAGCTCATCATCTTTCACAAAAAGGGCACAATGACTGCATCCACTAGAGTGTAGATGATCCTGATCTGTGAGTCTTTAGACATCGCACTGCCTAAGGATATAGAATAGGAGATAGTAACTGAAGAATCAACTACCACTCTAAAAAAAATCTGATCCATGAGACACAATATGGCAATCGGTACCGAAGAAATAGGACAGGAAAAACACAATCTTGCAATCTCTACCTAAATAAAACACAAGCCTTTTACACTGTAACAGACCCTCATCTTCCATCTTCTCTCCCCTCTTGGTGAGAATCTTGGATCTACAGAACTGTCAAGACTTAGACTAAATCTTCCTGCCAGCTACACTGACAACTTGGACCACCATCTTAATCCCCAAATGTCTTGCCACTAAGCATGAGAGAGCAGAGTAAAAATGTGATTCTTCTGCCATGCATGTTAAAATTTATTTCTTGCTATCTATTTTCGCTCTTGCTTCTTTTTTACAACATTCTTTAATCATTGGGCAGCCTCCTAGCTCAACTACTACTTTGGTAAGAATGAATGTACTTCAGAAATTGCTAGAGGACTGTTATGCCCTGATTGGAAGTCCAGCTTGAAGCTAGACTTCACTCCTCCTGATTTGGACATGAATAGTTACTTGAAAGTTGTATTGTGTTATATTTGTTATTGGCTATGTGGTTATATACAGGGTACATCTCTCTATATATCAGTTGATGAGAGCTACCAAGGTGTTGCAATGATAGCTAAATACTCAGTCCCTGCAATCATTTTCAGTCTATCAGGAAACAGAAAGAAGGAAAATGAGACACTGAAGTGAGTTATGAGTACAACAAGAACCATCTCTTTTAACCTTGGAGGCTTATATTCTGCATTCAATATGGGGGAAACCTTAAGGCAAATAAAGTAGTTAAAACCAATTTTTCTATTCCTCCAAGAAACACATAGAAAAGGAATACTTTGATCTTTCCTAAAAACTATGGGGTATGCAATATGTACTATGAGAGAATATGGAAAGGTAGGGAAGTTGCTATCCAGTTTGATAAACCTTGTCCTTAAAACTTAATAAGGAACATTGAGACCCAGCAGGGAAATTCTTATTTCTCATGGGTGAATTGATGAATAAACCATACAATCTAGGCACCTTTTATGCACCAAATACTGGCCAGGCAAAATTTATGAACTCTTTTTACAGATCTTGAAAGATGTACCTTCCAGAGAGATAATAATAGGAGGTGATTGAAATGACATACCACATTACACCTTAGGTAGATCCCATTCACCCCAAAGCAACCCATGAATCAACACTCCACTCCTGACAGCAATTAGCAACTCTGGCTTCTTGACCCTCCATCCCATGACAAAAGATTACACTTATTTCTCCACTGCGCATGAAACATACTCTGTATAAACCATTTTTTTCCGTCTCTAGATCTCTCCTAGAAAAAGATTCAGATTCAACAACTGAAGCAATCCTCTATTCCAATCATTCTCTGATAACTTTAGATTGGTAGGTAGGGGAGGAAATATTCATTCCCAAAACTCAGAGATTTAAATAATATTTTTTATTAAAAAACAAGAAAAAATATTATTCTCTACATTATCTTAGTATCACATAAAAGAAAGTATCAGTATCTTCACAAAGTATGTAGATGCCATATTACAGTAGTTTACTTGTAGTAAATAATTAAATATTAATTATAAGCTCAAAAAACATAGTCACCGCGTAAGTTAGAATACTAAAATTTAAACTTTCTTTCTTCCCCAGTTGGTTATTAGATATGTTCAATATATTTCTCATTAAAGTTCTTCTATACTCTAAGATGTCTGACTATTCCTGACCTTTAGCAAAATCTCTTACATTTGCCTTATTTTTATTAAGCCAGATTTTAATCATTAACATTCTTAACTTCCCAAAAGATCATATCACTGTGTCTGGGTATAACTTTCAGTTTCTCAACACTTACTCATCATTTAAACCATTAAGGAGGTTGTACTAGCACGTGTCTCCATTGTAGGGGCCCGTTCTTTCTGAATTTTTAATTCATCTTTTCCTTTGATTCTCTGTGTTAGAATGTCCATATTTTTCATTTCAAATAGATAATGCATCCAGTTGTCCAGATCTGGAATATCTTTTTTCTTCGATGCTTTCACGAAGTTAAACAGGGATTTCCAGGGTTTTTTTTTCTATGAGTATGGGCATGGAGTGGACTTGGCATGGGGGCGGGGGGTATCCCAACTGCTTCGTTGTGAATAAACAACCCCTAAACCATGGAAGAGCAGGGAGCACCTTGCACAATGAAGCTACACTCTACTCTCTCATGGCTGGTAGAGGCAGAATAAGTATCCTGGTGGCTTCTTTGAGAGCTAGTTGTACAGCCCATCCTCCACATTCAAGTGTTTCTCTTTCAGGGGGAGTTTGTAGCTCCCAGTTGACTGGTTCTTATCCTTCCTCCTCCCCCCTTCTTCTTTGTCTCCCAAAGTAAACCACTTCCCATTAATGCCGATCTTCAATAATCCCCCTCCCCCTCTCTCTTTTGACCGCCAACAGCCCATCCTGTTACTCTCTTAAAATTTAAATCCCTAAAGACAGGTTTAAAGTCTGGCTCAGGCAAGGTGGGAAAGAGAGTGACAGGACGGGCTGCTGGCGAGAGGAAGAGGAAGAGGAGGAGAAGGCCACCAGGATAGTTATGCTGCCTCTTCCAGCCACAAGAGAGTGAGTCTTTGAATGCAGTACCAAGTAAGATTAAGGCCTTAGGCATAAAGTAAATTTATACAGTTGTGGGAGTGGGATAGAATGGTCAGCTTGCTTACCTGTAACTGTAGTTCTTTCAGTGGTCATCTGTGCACAATGGGCTCGTTGAGCCTTTGCAGAAGTCCTGCTGTAAAATTCTAGGGTTAAGGCCATTAGCCCATGCTGGACTCCGTTGTCTACTCTGCCAAAGAGCTGATAACGCCTTCCCCCTCAGGATGGAAAAAGGGTATTTAAACTCTGGCTGTGAGCCAGATAGCTCATAGTACTCTGGATATAGGCCATTACTCTGCTGCCCCACCTCTTGTTCTAGTACCACCTTTGGACTCTTAGTCTGGGCCACGTCGCTACATCTCTTCTCTCCAGATAGATAAGTATCACCCACTTTGGCCTGACTTTTCACAATCCAATTTTTCCTCCCTTCAGATAGCCTTGCATGATTGTGAGATTGCTTGGATCTTGTGGGCACGTGGTTGTTAATTCTCCCAATAAAACAAATATTCTTTGAATCTCTGGCTGGTGTCCCTGCATTATTACCATGTAAGTGATCCTGTTAGGTTACCCCCTCCCCTCGCAGACCTCCTGTTTGAGCTAATATTCCCCACTGTTTCATGGAGGCATTGCGGGCAGACCTCTGAGTCACCTATGTTTTGGGGTAACACAAGCAACCAAATGCACAAACTTGAATGGTATGAATAGGGCAGCAAGACCTTCAGCAAGTCCAAGTGTCACATGCACACACCACCAACTGGTCTCTGGAAGAGTGTTCCCCTTGCATCTCCCAAACCCTGAATTTTGAATGGCATTTTTTGCACTCTCTCTCCCATCTATTACTCTATTCTGCTTTGGTTAGACTTCATTTGGAATACTGTGTCCAGTTCTGGGCACCTCAATTCAAGAAGGATATTGACAAGCTGGACTGTGTCCAGAGGAGGCTGGCCAAAATGGTGCAGGGTCTGGAAGCCATGCCCTATGAGGAGCGACTGAAGGAGGTGGATACGTTTAGGTTGCAGAAGAGAAGGTCAAGAGGCGACATGATAGCCATGTTTAAATATTTGAAGGGATGTCATGTTGAGAAGGCAGCGGGCTTGTTTTCCGCTGCTCCAGAGACAAGGACAAGGAGCGATGGATTCAAGTTGCAGGAAGGGAGATTCCATCTGAACCTCAGGAAAAACTTCCTGATGGTCAGAGCTGTCCGGCAGTGGAATATGCTGCCTTGGAGTGTGGTGGAGTCTTCTTCTTTGGAGGTTTTTAAGCAGAAGCTGGATGGCCATCTGTTGGAAGCGCGTTGATGTGTGTTCGTACATGGCAGGAGGTTGGACTGCATAGCCCCTGTGATCTCTTCCAACTCTATGATTCTGTGATAATTAAAATTGTGGCAAATTTTTAAAAAAGAGTTTAATACTGAATAGGAGTAAAATGCTGTTTTTGCACTATATATGTTAATTAGTGCAAGAAGGTCTGTAAGGATGATGCAATCTTTCCCTGAAATTTCATCCTGGGATTTTGATATAACTGGCTATAAAATAAATAGTGCAAAATATCTTCTACCTCTTCTGCACCACAAATACAGAGCATTAAATTTTGGGGGACATTTCTGTATCTGCCATCAAAAAATGACATTGGCCTAGTTTGGAAATGTAGTTCTGTAAATGCAGTTTATGTGATTTGTTTCAACAAATGATACTGTGGAGTTCTGGGCGTATAGCTATCCTGAGTGACAGGGTAAGCTGGAAGGTTTCAAGAGAGAAACCTAGCCCATAAGTGTGAGGGAGGGGCTGGAGGCTTGAGAGACTATATTAAAAGGCAAGAACTGGGTGTCATTTGACAGTCCTTCAGTGAGTCCTTCAGCCAGAGAGTGAGCTCTGGAATAATAAACTCAGTCAGCTGTGGGGGGAGGGGGGTGTCTAGGTGGGAGGATTTGTTTCTCAGGGAAAATCTGATAGGTAGTAGAGAAATCAACCATTATAGAACCTGGTCAGAAAATGTGACCTAGATTTGAGGGCTGAACTTTTGGTGACAGTGTAGTCAAAGGGCTGTTTGTGATACTTGTGCTCATATGAGGTTTTCAAGACACATAGAAACCGTCTGAAAGAGCTCTGAAGAACTGTATTAGCTTAGATCTGTATGTGAATTCCAATTCTTTGTTGTTTCTTACTTTAATGAAGATTATAGATTAATTTTATAAATTTTGACTCAGCTGAGTAATATACAGTATTTAAACCCTAAATAGAAAACACGCTACCATAAAACTCTATCAAGGGGTTCCAAATAACCATTGAAAACACCTCACTCTTTACTCAGAAGTAGTGTGTAAAGGGGAAGGCAGGGCTCTATATGTGAAGTGACAAGGCACTTTATCAGATGGGGGAGCCACCCTACCCATCTGAGAGAGAAAGGTCACACCTATCAATGGGAAAAGTATGAAGATTTGATTTAAACAGCATGTATGTTCACGGGTGTGTGTGTGTGTGTGTGTGTGTAATTGCATTGTTTTCCCCTCTACTAATGAAACTTTACCCATACTTACAATCCATTATCCACCCTAAGTGGATCTACCTAATAAAACAGTTTTGTGAAACCGATTATTTAAGGTACAGACTGCAAGATGCTTCTTCTCTGGGTGCTGCTGCTCGGAATGAAGTTGCCTGTTTTTTTTTTTCTCGTTTTAAATCAAAACCATGAATTTCGAAGAAGCGAGAGTAGTACTCTGTGTTCTCAAGCCTCTCAGCGGGGCTTCCCTCTGAGGTTCTTTCTTGCCCTTAGAAACCAGTTGCATCCTTGCGACTTGTGCAACTGCAGTTCACAACCCAGCCCACGGATAAATATGCCTACAGATCTGACCGACGAAGTTACAGTTTAAGAAAACAGACATGCACAGCTTGCCTATTTCTACGTTTACTTGTCTCGAAATCGACCAATATTACCTGTATTTCGGATTCATCGCACGCCCTGCTCCTTAAAAAAAATTAATATACACATTACATGTGTGCGTATACATGGCTGTACTTTGTATCAGCATTAGCTTATCCAGCCTCAAAGCAACCCCACCCCAGCCACTGCAAAACGTTTTGCATTTCCGCACTAGCCTGTTATAGCGCCATGATTCCACTTGCGACATCCTCTGGAATCCTGGGGTTTGCAGTTTCGGGAGGGGCCATTCGGCCCCTCCCGAAACTGCAAACCCCAGGATTCCAGAGGATGTCGCAAGTGGAATCATGGCGCTATAACACTGTAGTGCGGAAATGGGATTTTATCTCCCGTTCACGTTAAAAGGCAAAACAAAGCCCAACAAAAGCCTCTTCCATTGGCTGCATCTCGGATCTCGCGAGAGATCCCGCCAAGCTCTTTCGGGTTCCTGCTCCCGCGACATCTCAAAGTCTCGCGGGACCCCGACCCTCAGACAGAGCTTCCAACGTTATATAAGTCACCGCGAGATTAGAAGTTTACTGGTGTCGCGTGTAGCTTGGCCTGGCCGGCGGGGAGGGGCGCGATCGCAGTGGACGGACGCCTGGCGTTGGGTGTGTAATGGGTCTGAGTGCTGCTTACTAGATGCTCTTGGGATTGGTCTTTTGTGAGTGCGGGTGGCGCCCGCGCGCACCGTTTAAAAAACACAACACAGGATCTGGGGAGTCTCGTGCGACCCCCGTCGGGGCTGGATTTTAAGCTTCCATTTTCTGGACTTCCCTTAGACGGAAAATAGGACATCTGCACAGCGGAACGTGGAGAGAAAGGTAGAGGAGAGGAATCAGTTTGAGCGCGGCGTGTTGTAAGAGGCATATTTATTCACCAGATCCTCCCTTCCTGGCGCTGCAGGTACTTCGGGGGCTTTTGTTCTTCTGGTTAATGGCGGAACGTGCTTCTCTTTACTTCTGCTAACGGACAACTGGTAGGTAGTAGAGTTTGTTTTTACTCTACTCTTGAGCCGCACCATTTGTCTTGTTCTTGGAACTGGCTTTCCTTTTGTCTCCTGGGGAGGCAGGGGTTGCATTTTCCCGGTGATCCTTAGTATTTTGGCTACTGTTTTTTGTTTGGTTTTACCTTTCCCCCGGTTCATTTTTTAAGATTTGCCAGAGGTAGAGCATAGTTTTAAATGGCTTCCTCCATATTGAGAACTACATGGCAGACTAAAGGCTAGTCGTTTTCCTGACTTTTCTTTGGTAGACGTTAGTGGTATAGCTTTCTGTCAGGAGAGTCTCCACATCCAATTTCAAAAGGTCAGTCTTAATAGCTTAGCACCATAGTAAGAGCCAGGTTTTAGAGAGCAGTTGAACTCAGACGGGGCAGGCAAGTTGATGTTCTAGAAGTGTTGGTGAGCTGAAGTTTCAATCAGCCCCAGCTGGAATGACCATTGCTTTTCCCAACATTTGAAAGGCACCAGAATAGGTCATCTAATGAGATTTTTGGCTCAGCAGGGATCTGAATAAAGTTTCATCCATTTAGTTCAGTATTGTTCACTGTTTAATAGCTTTTAACTGTTAATCCACTTTCAGCAATAGCCTGTAATACGTTTTTTCCCCTTTTCTTACTCTCACTTAAAACAGAAAAAAATGGTCTTGCCACTGCTTTAGTGAGCATTTTAGATGTTTTGAATTTTTGTCTTGCATGTTTGCTACCCTTTAGCTGTGGTGTCTGTGGAAAGGATCTGCCACATTAGCGTTTATCGGCATAATTTTCAATAAATGGGACTTTTATTGTCTTATAGTCTTAACTTGGTTTAGAGTAAAGTTCAAATGTGCTTTTCATGTTCCATGGGTAACTGTCTCCTGAACAAAGCAGGTAAAGTACCTGCCTGTGCTTTCTACATAAAAGTTGTGTATATTAAGCCGTGTCATTATTGCTTGTGTGTTCCCTATTGTTAACTATGTTTCTCAAAATCACTTGTTCATGGGAAATATGCAACATTTTCCCTAGAGTTTCTAAAGAGTAAATTGAAACTGCATTCTTAGATCAATTTGTTACCATTGAAGTCTTAAAGTATTTCAAGTCCTTCAGTTTGGGAGTTGTGCAGGACTGAGAGTAGCTTTTTCTGTGGTTTTTCAAGTGGCTTGTATTGGAGGGTGTTGAAGTTGCGGGTCTTGAAGAAGAAAAAGACTTGATTTAATTCTATGATTTTAAACATAACAGATGATATAATCATGTGTTCTCAGTGATTTGTTTTTGTTAACCATATTCCCTTTTTCTGGTAGAATATTAAAATGACGAAGAAAAGGAAACATCAAGAAGATTTTCATAAGGTGAAGCTAAAAGTTGGAAAAAAGAAGCCTAGACTGGAAAATGCAGTTGATACAAACTTCAAAACAAGGTCTATACACCTTCCTGAGCAGCTTAGAGAGGATGGAATACTTCCAACAAACAACAGAAAGCTTAATATAAAGGTATACAAAAATGCAACATTAATTGCTGGTAGTCTGTTAACACCTGTGAGATGAATTTAAATAGAATCTTTCTAAAGCTTGTAGCTTAGTAAGAAGCAAGTGCGCTAGACAGCATTTAGTTTTATCTGTGAATATGTTTAGATTTCTAGGTAACTTGGGGAATAAAACAAATGCTTCTCCCTTTAATGATAATGAAATTAAAATTGTTAATGAATTTCTAATCACCTTAGCTAAGCCTCTTTTAAAAATCTCTACGTTGGTGTCATCACATAGAGCAGGGATGGGAATTGTGCGACTCGAGATGCTGCCAGACTGTAATTTCTAGCAGCTCTAGCCTGATTAGTAAGTGATGAAGAATGCTGGGAATTTCCCCCAATTCTGCTTAGAAATGGGAGTTCTTAGTATTTTTGCACTGTTTTTTTTTTCCCATGCTTTTACTGTTGGATTTTTCCATTGTTTTCTGGATTACCAACACGCATATCAGAAATTATTGAACAGGAAGATAATTTTTAATTGTTCTGAGTAATTACTGTAATGATTATAAAACTTTCATGAATGAAATTGTTTTTACAAGTTGGTGATATGTCTGATATCAAACAATTAATAGATGCAATATGTGTTTTATAGGATCTGCTTTCACAAATGAACCACTATAGTGCAGGAGTTAAGCAAAATGCACTGTTTGGGCTCAAAGATCTACTGTCCCAGTATCCATTCATAATCGATGCACACCTTTCAAGCATACTGAGTGAAATAGCAGCTGTGTTTACAGACAAAGATTCTACTGTACGATCAGCAGCAATCTGCCTCCTCCAGTTCCTGGCTCCAAAAGTAAGAGCTGAGCACATTTCACCATTTTTCCCTTTAGTGAGTGCACACCTCTCCAGTGCGATGACTCACATCAATGAAGGAATTCAGGAGGATTCATTAAAAGTACTAGACATTCTCTTGGTGGAGTACCCCATTCTTCTGATGGATCGCAGTAGTGTGTTGCTGAATAACTTTGTAGAGCTTATTTCCCATCAGCAACTATCCAAAAAATTAAAAAACAGAGAGAAAATATGCTGGATGCTATCTGTTAATCCTAATCGTAGACTAACTTCGCAACAATGGAGACTGAATGTATTGGTCAGGCTCCGCAAGTTCCTCCAGGTGCTGGTGGAAGGATCTAGTGAATCAGAAACCAACATTGAAGGGCTATGTGAGCAAAATGGTAGTACCCAAGTTCAGAGGAGCACCTTGTATGTGAATTGGCAAGAACATGCCAGTGGTCAACAGCACATCCAGTTATATGAAAATGGTGGTTTGCGTCCCAGAATTAATTCAGCATTCAGGCTGAGGTAAGAAACTGTGCTTACATACTATTTGAAAGTTTATTAATCTTTTGCCATTCATGTGAAACAGAAAAAGTAATTGCTTTTGTTTATGGCATGGTAGTGAGCATTGTAGCTTCACTGTAATATCTTGGTACATTCCTTTTAAAAAAATTACATGTTTCTGACTGAAGACTTCACCATGGTAATTACTGGGGAGGTAGCTGTTTTGGAAGTTTAGACACATATTCATTTTGAAGAATTGCAGCTTTTACTGAAGCAAAGGAGTTAAGGAGTTACTTTCCTGCCTGCTTTCCTTTGATTCTGGCTCCCTCTTGTACAGTATATAGGTAGTGCAGCCTGTTCCTTCGGATTGCTGCTCATTAAATACTTTTCACTTATCTCCTTAGTTCATAGAATCATAGAAATGTAGAGTTGGAAGAGACCACACGGGCCATCCAGTCCAACCCCCTGCCATGCAGGAACACCCTCAAAGCACTCCCGACAGATGGCCATCCAGCCTCTGCTTAAAAACCTCCGAAGAAGGAGACTCCACCACACTCCGAGGCAGCATATTCCACTGCCGAACAGCCCTGACTGTCAGGAAGTTCTTCCTGAGGTTCAGGTGGAATCTCCTTTCCTGCAGCTTGAATCCATTGCTCCTTGTGCTGGTCTCTAGAGCGGCAGAAAACAAGCCCTCTCCTTCCTCTACATGGCATCCCTTCAAATATTTAAACATGGCTATCATGTCCGCTCTTAACCTTCTCTTCTGCAGACTAAACATACCCAGCTCTCTAAGTCTATCCTCATAGGGCACGGCTTCCAGGCCTCTCACCATTTTGGTTGCCCTCCTCTGGACCTGCTCTTAGTTCTCGTACCCAACTCAAAATATGCCTACATTTGCTCATGTTTAGCCTTTGTTCCCCTGTGTCTTTCTCCTCACCTTTCTCTGCATGGCTGAAGCTGAGACTTTACATTCCTCTGGACAGCGTGTATTTCATTTGTTATGTTTTTCTGCAAAGTACCAATTAAATTGATGATTGTTCATCAAGCATTCTCAACTGTTTTTGGCTGCAGCCCCCTTAGGAGCTCTTCTCAGGTTCCAGGGCTCCCCTGTCAAACAGGAATATAAGACAAACAGATATAATCACTTATTATTGAAAACAAAAATCACTTATTGAATACCAAGAAAACATGAACATTCTGATGTACTGGACAAAACTTAAAAAAAAAAAAGACCATTTAATTTCAAACATCAGGCTTAATGTGATCCTTAGCTGAGAGGTATAGTCTCCAGATAAATGAAGCATCAGTGAACTGTAGGCTCAAGTTACATTTATTGGGTCAGCATCATGGAAGAGCAGCAGATCACAAGAGACAATTATCCAGTGAGCCTGACCCGTTTGGGAGAAGTGTTAAAAATTTCAAGATGTGTTCAGGTAAGAGGTTATAAAACCTTAGGGTGCCAGGAGAAACAGAGGGGGACAAAGAGACAAACAAAAAGGATTTTGAGACTAAAGTGGCCTGCCTCACCTGGGTAAGCTTGGTCGCAGGCTGGACAAAGGTGTTGAGAGCCACAGCTTCCCATGACCATCCAAGACTCAGAATTCCATCTGTATTGTGATTAGAATAGGATTAGCTAGTCATATTAAGGCTTATGTTCTTTTAAGGTAACATATGCTATGCAAGTTTGTAACTGTTCCTAATGCTATTTGTAACTATTCCTAAAAAGGAAGATGCCTTCGTATATAAGATTGCTAATATAAGATTGCTTACTTAGAATTAAAGCTTTCCTTTAAAGATCTCCTCTTTTCCATGTTATCTGCATGTGCCTTTGCTTGGTGTGCACATATGCACATGTATAAGATTCTCATCTCATGGGAGCGGGGGAAGAGTCATGGAGGTTAAATCAGTGGGTCATGGCACCTAGATTATTTCAAGGGGTTATCTCTCCTACTCAAGAGCAGGAGACAGGACCATTACAGACTGCTAGCAAGATGAGAAGGAGATGTGTTCTCTCTACTACATATGCATGAGTATATGTGAGAGAACAAAGTGGCTTTATTTTTAGAGAAGAAGGAAGTATTTAAATTTTGAATGGGGTGTTGGATGCTGAAAAGTCTTAAATAATAGAAAAAGTGCTGATGGTTAAAGATTCACAACATCATTTGGATTCAGTAGGAAGCCTGTGGACTCTTCAAGAACATAGCTGTTCACAGAGTTTTAAAAAGTGAGGTTGGCTGATGTGCATTTGAGAGCCAGCATGGTCAAGTGGTTGGAGTGTTGGACTGCAAATTTAGAAGCCAGAGTTTGAATCCCTGTTCAGCCATGGAAGCCTACTTGGGTGACCTTGGGCAAGTCAAACTCTCTTAGCCACAGAAAGAGGCAAAAGGAAACTCACCTCTGAACAAATCTTACAAGGAAGACCTGGTGATAGGTTTGCCATAACTCAAAAATGGCTTGAAACCACACGAGAACAATGCAGTGCATTTGGAAGAGATAAGGGAAGGAGATTGCAATGTGGAGAGCAAGAGTAGAAACATAAAAAGACTCTTGGTCTATTTGATGATTCAGCCCATGTCAGAAAGTCCCTGCTTATCTGATGGATTAGGAAATGGAGCACTGTTAATAAGATGGAATTGATTGAAAAATGGAACCCAGGATTTTTAAGCTTGCAAATCCATTTTGACCACTGAAAAACTTGAATAACACATTATGTATAACTTTTGAATGTATGTAGAAGCTAAACAATACATCACATATTTATAGAAAAGTAGAATAAAATGAACAAAAGCTTACGTTTAATGTCCTGCTCTCAACTTCAAACAAGAGTCAAGGTTCAGAAGTCAAAAGCTGTGGAACACAAGCACACAGAAAGGGGGTTGTTGCTTTTGCTTCCCTTCCGCCCTATAGGAATTGCTTGCAAAGAGAAGGACTGATTGTTCATAATGGTCTAAGATAGTTGTTGCTTTCCTTGCCCTCTTTCCAGATCAGCCTTCTCAGGCAGCAGATGGGATTGGCTGACCTGAAGTGGTCAAGGGCTACAGCAGCAAGATTGGAGCTTCTCTCTTCTCTCCATTTGTGGGCTGCTTACAAAGTGAGTCGAGAGTGTAAAAGGTACCAAGCTTCCTAAAAGAAGGGAGGGAAAGCAACAGCCCCCTTTATCTGTGTGCATGAATGCAATTTTGAGAGTAGCAACGTTCCCAAAGAGCTGAAGTGGGGAGGAAAGACATGAGAAACAAAGTGGAAGAATGTTGGGGGGGGACTTGGACAGGGGGAGGGGAGAAAGAATCTAATGCTGTCAAGTACAGTACATGATCCCTGACATCATCTCTCTCTCCTCACTGATTCCTGCCCTCTATTGTGTATCCTCTGTTCAGTTAGCCACATGGCGTGCTCCCAGCCTTATGTCTGTCTGTCCAACCCTCCCTCTTACCTGCTTCATTTCTCTCCCCCTCTTGTGTCTTTACATTCCTCTGGCCTTCTTGGCTTCTCCATTGCATAGAGCTGGCAGGGGAAACACTAGACAGCAGGAGGAGAAAGAGGGAAGGGGGAAACAGGAGGGTGGTTGAGGAACTAACAAAAGTCTGCTTTTTCCATATAGTACAGTACTTGCAAATTACAGTACAAATTCCATTAATTCAGGGAGGGATCTGCTTTTTCTGTAGGCGAGCCTTGCCTTGTAATCAGGAAGAAATGGTGAAAGAGCAGATCTCCAGCTGAATTAATGGTCCCTTTCTGTATGAAAAATGGGGAATGTCTGTATTAGCACCACACTCTAAAGCAAGGGCTTTCAGACATTCTGTGCTTAGAAAGTGGCTGAGCTAAGAGCTGAAAGTGATGCAGAGGAGACAGTGACACAAAGTAGTGCAGAGATATTGCTGGTCCTCAGACGGTCGCAGGTAGAGGAATGGTGTGACATTAGCAGTTGGATGTTCCTGCTTTTCCACTTTAACTACCATGGTTTTGTCCTTTGGAATCCTGTGGTTTGTAGTTTGGTAAGGCTACAAACGTATGAACGAGATCTAGGAATCTTGGTGGACCCCAAGCTGAACGTGAGTCAGCAGTGTGATGCAGCAGCCAAGAAAGCCAATGCGATTCTTGGTTGCATCAAGAGGAGTATGGCGTCTAGATCAAGGGAGGTACCACTCTGCCACTCTGTTCTGCTTTGGTTAGACCTGATCTGGAATACTGTGTCCAGTTCTGGGCACCTCATTTCAAAAAGGATATTGACAAGCTGGAGAGTGTTCAGAGGAGGGTGACCAAAATGGTGACGGGTCTGGAAGCCATGCCCTATGAGGAGCAGCTTAGGGAGCTGGGTATGTTTAGTCTTCAGAAGAGAATGTTAAGAGACGAGATGATAGCCATGTTTAAATATTTGAAGGGATGTCATGTCGAGGAGGGAGTGGGCTTGTTTTCTGATACTCCAGAGACTGGGACAAGGAGCAATGGATTCAAATTGCAGGAAAAGAGATTCTACTTAAACCTCCGGAAGAACTTCCTGATAGTCAGAGCTGTTTGGCAGTGGAATGTGCTGCCTTGGAGTGTGGTGGAGTCTCCTTCTTTGGAGGTTTTTAAGCAGAGGCTAGATGGCCATTTGTTGGGAATGATTTAATGCGTGTTCCCGCATGGCAGGCGGTTGGACTGAAAGGCCCCTGTGGTCTCTTCCAACTCTGATTCTCCGACTCTAAGGCACTTGAGCATTCAGGCTGAGAACTCTAAATGCTGTTCCCTAAACTGAGTCTCAGGACTCCGTAGGATGGAATCGTGGAAAGACTGAATAATTGCCATAATGGTTTAGTGTGACTGGGCCCCTGATCAGTGTTCATAGGATAGTATCCTTAAATATGTTTGACATTGTGCTGTGTAGTACGTTGTTTCAAAAAAAATAAAACAAACCCTTGATCTCTCCTTTCAGATCTTTGATGAATATGACAGGCAGCATTGAAAAAGGCCTGTCATCCACTGACAACTTAAAAAGATTTATTCAGGTAATAATTCCCTTGCTTCTTGATTGTTGGATTGAAGCATCTCCTCCACAACTTACACCTCCCATTCTTGGAAATCTTCTGGAACCAGGATCTCAGCAGCTTATGGAGCAAGTCCTTAATATCATACACTTGTTGTGGAAACTTGCAAAGCAAATTGAAGATCCACATGAAATGGTAAGGAGATGAAATTGCTAAAGCAGTATGAGCATGGTCCAAGTTAGTTAGCCGTTTCTGTATTTAAATAAGATGGAAATAATGCACAGCTCACTGCTTCAGTACAGATCAAATAATAGAATGCAACTGAATTTTCTACCTATTTAAGTTTCTGTTTATAGACATCAATATATAACCACATCCAGAACCATAGATAACGTAGAAACTTAGATTATATATGAACGTACTGACTGTATATGTGTGTAAATTTTCTACCTTTGAAAAGCAGGAAAAGCATATTAATAATCTGTTTCATGTTATCATAAATTGTTACATTTATCTATCTATCTATATCTATATATATTTATTTGCAGAAGTTGCTCATTCTAAAAACTTTTTCACATAACACTGTACTTATCTGATTGTGACTTTAAAATAGTTTTCTGGTTTAAAGACTGTAGCAAAATTTGAGCAAAATTTCACACAAAATGCAATGTGTGAAATGCAATTTCACACAAAATGAGAACGTGACAATTCTCTGAAACTGAAATTCTAGAAACTGGCGTTCTCATATGTGTAGCCATAATCATCATTAGCTTCACATCAGGTACTTAAGAAAGTGCTTCAGCTGCTTTGAAAATATCCTGATCAGTGTGGTGGGTGTAGAATGAGGATTCTGGTGTTATAATCCAAAACCTTGTTGATGGAAACTGAATTCAAGACCTAGGAATTTAGTAGAGTCACAGGTGCTTTGATCTGTGAACCATCATAAATTATAGCAGGGAATGCATCACGTGGTGCCGCCGGCAACGGTTTGGGTTTTTGGAACACGGCCTGAATTTCCATGAACGTGGGCTTCTGGCAAGGGATGGGCTGCACCTCACGAAACTTGGCAGGAATGTTTTTGCAAACAGTCTTGCACGGAGGATTAAGAGGTCTTTAAACTAAGTTATGCTGGGGAGGGAGACAATATCATTCAGGGCAAAGACTCGGCGAGTCCAGGGGGAAAAGGCCCAAATGGTATTGACCAAGTAGTACAAGCGTCCAGTGGTGGTAGGAGTAGAAACTATAGTACAGGACTTACAGGAAGGGCCCGGGGATTTAAGTGTCTCTACACTAACGCGCAGAGTATGGGAAACAAGCAAGATGAACTTGAACTCCTAGTACAACAAAATAAATACGATTTGATAGGCATCACTGAGACCTGGTGGGATGAGTCTCAGGATTGGAATGTAGGAATAGAGGGGTATAGCCTATTTTGTAGAAATAGACCAAACAAGAAAGGAGGAGGAGTAGCCTTGTATGTCAAGGATGTTTTCACCTGTGAAGAGATCCGTCACTTAAACCCAGAAAGCCAGGTCGAGAGCATCTGGGTAAGAATTAAGGGAGCGAGAAACAATAGGGATATTCTGGTGGGGGTTTACTACAGACCTCCAACCCAGACTGAGGACTTTGATGACGCCTTCCTCAACCAAATGACCGCGCATTCAAAAAGGAGAGATACAGTAATAATAGGAGATTTCAATTACCCGGATATATGTTGGCAGTCAAACTCTGCCAAGACGGCAAGGTCCAGCAAGTTTCTTGCTTGTCTTGCAGACAATTTCATGGTCCAGAAGGTGGAAGAGGCCACAAGGGGATCAAATATTCTAGATCTGATCCTGACCAATAGGGATGACCTTGTTAATGAGGTAGAAGTGGTTGGATCTTTAGGGGGGAGTGACCATGCCCTATTGGAATTTGGCATTCAGTGGGAAGGAGAAAATAAGTGTAGCCAGACACTCGTCTTAGATTTTAAAAAAGCGGACTTCTGTAAACTTAAGGAGCTGCTGGCTGAAATTCCATGGTCAAGAATAGTGAAAGGGAAAGGAGTTCAGGAGGCATGGGAGTTCCTTAAAAGGGAGATACTGAAGGCACAGTCTAAAACTGTGCCAATAAGGAGGAAAAGCGGAAGGCATCTGAAGAAACCAGAATGGTTGACTAAAGAACTCTCAGCTGAGCTAAGCGTTAAGAGAAACGTGTACAGGAAATGGAAGAGGGGGGGAACCACCAAAGAAGAATTTAAGCAAATAACCAGGAGATGTAGGGAGAAGGTCAGAAAGGCTAAAGCACATAACAAACTTAGGCTGGCCAGAGACATTAAAAACAATAAAAAGGGCTTTTTAGAATATGTCCGCAGCAAAAGGAAAAAGAAGGAGACGATAGGGTCGCTGTGCAGAGAAGATGGCGAATTACTAACAGGGGGAAGAGAAAAGGCAGAACTACTTAACACCTTCTTTGCCTCAGTTTTTTCCCAGAAGGATACAAGCACTCAACCTGGCGGTTGGGGAGCAGGTGAGGAAGCAGAGGAAATGCGGCACATAATAGGTAGAGAGGTGGTACAGGAATACCTGGCCACGCTGGATGAATTCAAGTCTCCAGGGCCAGATGAATTGCATCCTAGGATATTAAAAGTACTGGCAGAGGTCATTTCGGAACCGCTTGCTATAATCCTTGAGAAATCTTGGAGGACAGGAGAAGTTCCAGCAGACTGGAAGAGGGCAAATATTGTCCCCATCTTCAAGAAGGGAAAAAAAGAGGACCCAAATAATTATCACCCAGTCAGCCTGACGTCAGTACCCGGAAAGGTCCTGGAGCAGATCATTAAGCAGTCAGTTTCTAATCACTTAGAAAGCAATGTGGTAATCACGAGAAGTCAACATGGATTTCTCAAAAATAAGTCATGCCAGACTAATCTTATCTCTTTTTATGATAGAGTTACTAGCTTGATAGATGAAGGGAATGCTGTGGATGTAGCATATCTCGATTTCAGTAAGGCCTTTGACAAAGTTCCCCATGACATTCTTGCAAAGAAACTAGTAAAACGTGGGCTGGACAGAGCTACTGTCAGGTGGATCTGTAACTGGTTGACTGACCGTTCCCAAAGGGTGCTCACCAACGGCTGCTTTTCATCCTGGAGAGAAGTGACTAGCGGGGTGCCACAGGGTTCTGTCTTGGGCCCAGTGCTGTTCAATATTTTCATCAGTGACTTGGATGAAGGAATAGAGGGCATGCTCATCAAATTTGCAGATGACACCAAATTGGGAGAGGTTGCTAATACGCCAGAGGACAGGATCAAAATTCAAAATGACCTGTACAGATTGGGGAGCTGGGCCAAGGCTAACAAAATGAAATTCAACAGAGAGAAGTGTAAGGTCGTGCACTTAGGTAGAAAAAATGGAATGCAGAAATATAGGATGGGGGACACGTGGCTGGATGGCAGTACGTGCGAAAGGGATCTAGGAGTCCTAATAGACCACAAGCTGAACATGAGTCAGCAGTGTGATGCGGCAGCCAAGAAAGCCAATGCAATTCTCGGCTGCATCAATAGGAGTATGGTGTCTAGATCGAGGGAGGTACTGGTACCACTCTACTCTGCTTTGGTTAGACCTCATCTTGAATCCTGTGTCCAGTTCTGGGCACCCCAATTCAAGAAGGACATGGTCAAGCTGGAGCAGGTCCAGAGGAGGGCGACCAAAATGGTGAAGGGCCTGGAAGCCATGCCCTATGAGGATAGACTTAGAGAGCTGGGTATGTTCAGTCTGCAGAAGAGAAGGTTAAGAGGGGACATGATAGCCATGTTTAAATATTTGAAGGGATGCCATGTAGAGGAAGGAGAGGGCTTGTTTTCTGCCGCTCCAGAGACCAGGACAAGGAGCAATGGATTCAAGCTGCAGGAAAGGAGATTCCACCTGAACCTCAGGAAGAACTTCCTGACAGTCAGGGCTGTCCGGCAGTGGAATATGCTGCCTCGGAGTGTAGTGGAGTCTCCTTCCTTGGAGGTTTTTAAGCAGAGGTTGGATGGCCATCTGTCGGGAGTGCTTTGAGGGTGTTCCTGCATGGCAGAGGGTTGGACTGGATGGCCCGTGTGGTCTCTTCCAACTCTACATTTCTATGATTCTGTGATTAGCCTCTGCAGTTTGGAATAGTAATGAATAGAACAGTATACTTTGCCTGCTGTCTTGGACTTAGCAGGAACACTTGATTTTGGGTATGGCTGTGTGTGGAACTAATCTGGGCCTGATATAGTGTACGTGAGTAGGAGAAAATGCATTTACTCCTTACAGTAACCCTATCTACAAAGCTGTTGTAAAATCTTGTATCTTCTTCTCCACACAGATGTTAGGTAATGCTAAAAAGTGTCATTTTCTTACAAAAACTATGGGAATGATGGATGTTTGTATCACCTGCTTTATAGATGTTCGTGGAAGCCTTTTAAAAACCTGAAACAATTTTTTTAAAAGCCCCTGGAGCAATTTACGAAAAGGCCCCTGTCCTGTCGTTCTGAAAGTTATTAGCATTGACTGCCTACAGAAAATGTTACCTCAGTGTATTTTACTCTTGATTTGTGCTGTTTTTTCAATAGGAAGCATGGCTTCGAGCAAATTATCTGACTGATTTCAAACTTCATTTCATGTGTCACTTTCCGTATTCTTTCCAAGAAACAATCAAACACAGAAAGAGAGAATCTTTGAAAAGGTATGTGTGTAATTGTTAGAAAAACCAAGAAAATCACAGTACAGTTGCTCTCTCTTCAATTATAGTAGACTGTAATCCAGATTCTGAAGTTCATATAATTTTATAGTCACTATCTAAGAAAATCTTGGAATGAAGTGAGTGTCATACTGGATAGAACCCAGTATTTAGTTAGTTGGTCTAAGGGCATTTTTCTTTATCAGTATATCCTCAATGAAAGGGGAAATTTTTCTTTCCAAGAGAGCAATTATAGAACTCCTGGATAAGCACTGCATGGCATATTCGTCCCAATCAATAAATTTCACCAGGTTGCTGTCTTTTATTTTTGAGTGTTCATAACGAGTATCTGCATTTAACATCTGAATGAGTGGTTCTCAATCTTTGGTCTTCTGTATATTTTGTAGTTCAGTTCTCGGAAGCCACAGCCAGCATGTCTAGAGATACTGATTGTTGAAGTCAAAAACATTGGTAGGCCCAAAGTTTGAGAATCACTGTCTCAGTGAAACTAATGTGGGAAGTATTACCATATGCAAATAACACACAGCTTTACCTCTCTTTTTAATCTAATTTAGAATCGGAGAGAACTGCTTATGAACATGGAAGTTCCATTTATTTATCATCGCTAATAGCACGTGACCTGTTTTCTATGAGTTCTCCAGATTCTATGAGTTCTCCAAAAACCTACCTAAACTGCTGGCCACTGATTTAAATGACCATCACGGCACTTTAATAAACTACACAAGTCATTGAAGCCCAGATGACTGGAATACTTGCTCACTTGTCCTCAAACCTGTTTTTGAACCTTGAAAGGCCTAGTCATCTGACAGTTTTGGTTGATTTTGCTGTTAAGATGAAAATGCATATGGTGTAAATAAGTTCTGAAACTGGAGAGCAGCTTTTGTAATTTTACCCTGTTTTTGCGGATTGCTGCTGGGGACATGTTAGGATTGCAGTGGGGTCTGTTAAGCTTCAGTAGTTTGGAGCATACACTGTCTTGAAATATATGACTATGTAAAAAAAAAATTAGACCTCAGGAAGGATCTGTATGCATCAAGATTGGATAACTGTGGCAGACCTTTGTTATATGGACTGTAGAAAATGCAAAATAAACATAGGGAGAGAGACTGGCTTGTGGTTCCAGGGCTGCACTTTGTCCACCCTGGCTTACTGAGGAAAAGATACTTAGTAATGCGCTCTTATCAATTTCCTTACATTTGTTCTGTCTTTTCTTTAGCTCCAAGTACTATATGACATCTTCAAACAATATTGACCACCTTTCATTGAATTTAACCTTATGTGAAATCATGGTCTCACTGGCAACTGCTTCAACGCTGCAAACGGATTCTCCTTGGGTTGATATGATTAGGAGGTTTGTGATAGAGACCCTTCAAGATGGCTGTAAGTTAAGCAGTAAGCAGTTGGTCAAATTGCTTAGAGTGACTTGGAGACTTTTACATATACAAACAAACAAAGGTAAGATCTATATCAAGCTTTTGTGTATTTTATACATTGCATTTTGTTACAGTCTTTCAAGTCCTGAAGATAGAGACTCTAGAAGTGATCTTAAGCAGTTTAGTGTGTTTACCTTGGTTAGGTACAGAAGTATCTTTGCCCTATAATCATAAAAAGATACCCTTGACCGAGAAATGGTACATTCCCTCTATTTGGGATGGTCGTTCTTTTCTGCTTAGCATGAAACTTTGAGAGGAACACACATGAAACAGTGAAGGAAGAAGAGAGCACCCATCTGGTCAGCAAAATCAACTCTGGCAGTCAATGCAGCATCAGATGTCACAGCCAGATCACTCACATATCTGACCATGAAAAGATGGCAGTGAACATTCCTCTTCCATCTTGGACAAACCACATGCCAATCCATTATTAGAAAAAGATTATAAATTTATAAACAGACTGCTGTATACATAATGCTAAACATGGCCTTAAAACTGAAAGTTGGAGGGGAATATACACAATTTTCCTGTTCTCTCAACCCTCTGTCCATTTAAGGAAAAAAAAATCATACTCAGTACTACATACCACCCTTTTGACCATGGTTTTGCATCTGTACTAATCTTATGTGCATTTCCTTGCATGTAGATGGCTTCTTTTTGCACTAGTAGATTCTCTTTTTAGATCTGCTTATATGATTAGAGATAAGAGACATTGGAAATGCTTAGATTTTTCTTTTAATGGTTGAATGTGAAAAATTAGAAACAGTAGATTGTCTTCTACAAACAGGAACTAAAAAATGTTCTAGAACCAAGTTTTAAAACCAGTGTTAAGTTCCTTTCAGTGGAGTGTTCATTATTGAGGATTTTCATAGTGACAGTGTCATGTTGCACTCAGATCCTGTATGTATAGGTTAGAAGTTTTATGAACTTGAATTTTCAACTTGTTAACATCTGTGTCTAAGAAGGGGGAGAACATAGGATAGTTTTGGGAAGTTGGGAGAACTTGAATGATATGGATATTTTAGATGGAGTGGGGGATGTGATTCTAGCACCTAGGTGCACTTTTGAGTGCATATAGCACCCAGTTGAAGTCAGTGGAACTGTGTCAGGATTAACCCTGTTGAGTGTCTGTTGAGGTATAAGACCCTGATTAAGGTGAACTCTTTCTGTACTACGCTCCATCTCCTAATAAATGGTTAAGTAGGAGGATAACATGGTATATTTATTTTCAATAGAATATGTTGTACATTGCTAGTTTCATCTTTATAAGAAACTTGATTTCTGCTTAGAGAAAGCAGACAGTAACATTACTTTTTCATATCCCCAAAGCCACCTTAACATTTTGTGTTTAGGGATGCACTGATATATCAAAACCCATGCCAAAGTTCCAGCCTCATTTCTTTCTTTCGCACTCTCTCTCTTCTCCCTTCTCTCTTCCTCCTCCCCCCTCTCTCTCGCACACACACACACACACACACACACACACACACACACAGAAAGAATGTGCTTTGCAGTACAACATACTGTACATGGAAGAAGTATCTGATGTTTTATTGGCTTAGTATAGTTTCTCTAAAGATGATGTAGCTTGATATAAAAATGATTCAGTACTTGTTACATAGAGTACATAAGCAATAATATGTGGATTTTTATTTTTTTCCCCATTAGTGTCATCAGAGACTTTAATGAAAGCAGTATATACACTTTACCAGCAACGAAACCTTCTGTTTCCTGTACGTGCATTGCTTTTAAAATTTTTTAGCAGAGCTTATCAAAAAGAAGAGTTGAATCTTCATACAAATAGGTAACAAAGTTTATTACCTTAAGTGTAGTTGAACTTCACAAAGTATGAACTAAGATTTTTTTGTGAGATTTAGATGAAGCTTCTAGGAAATGATTTTTGGCAGCATATATTCTCAGTCTGTGTCTGACCCATATAAATATTCAGCTATAACTTGGTTCTGCTCTAAGATGAGGGTTTTGAGTACAACTATAATTGCTTTTTCAAAAGTGGATATAAAATGTGTGATGATGGAATAGTATATTGCAGAAATAGGGAGAGTGAGAAGATGGAAGTACTTTTGTAGTAGTATTTTTATTATAAAAACATAAAACGTACCAAATACAAAACAAAAAAAACAAAAAACAAAAAAGGGTAACTACTGACAAATATACTACAAACTAACGATCTAGACTATCATCCTACAGTTAGTACAATTAGCAATGTAATTTTAGAAAAAGTTATCTTCTGACTCTTCAGTAAAAAGATTATACTATCTGTTACGGTGTACTAGTGTATTTACCCAGCATTGGCCAGGATTTTATTTTCTCACCAGTAATACTTGTTAGAAATACCTTAGGAGTTACTTTACCTTACCTTAGGAATTAGATGCGGTTGAAATACACAGATTTGAGATCCTGTGTCTGTAATTTCCCAAACCGTCTTGTCCAGTACCTGTAACTTTCTGCCTTATACCCCAATCCAACCTGTATTCAGAGTTATTAACACACAGAGTTTGGTTTCCTGAGGGAATACACTGCCCTCCTTCTTGCTGGTAGGCCTTGTCTCCTTAGCAACCAGCCTGCACTCTCTCTGGCTGAAAATTCTAAAGGCCCCTCCTTGAACTGCCAATCCCAGAATTCGGTAGAATTTTCACAGCCAGCTAATCATATGAGGTCTTCTCGCCTCACTTAGCCAATCTTATGAAGTCTTTGCCTGACACAGACAGACTCACAGGCAAACATTGACTTTTATATAGTAGATAGCCCCATGAGTTATCTGTATTCATACAAGCAAAAAAATAAAAATGAAATCACTAGTTTAATATCATATCCTGACCTTATTTAGCAGTAATATTCTTATTAAACACAGTTAACATAACTATACCAACTTAAGAAGAAAGAAAAAAGTAACAAATTACATTTCCAATGCCTATTATTCACTTAAAACATTTATCTGTCCTACTAAAACGTTCATATTCCCAATCTTGTTAATCAAAACCTCTGACAGCTGGTTTCCTATAGTTGACCTTAAATGTAATATAATTCTCATTGTTTATAATCAATAAGTGAACCTTCTTTTATCAAAATTGTTAATTTGTCTACTTCAGCCATATAAAATTAATCATCCAGTTTTCATGCAGTGGAATCTCTTGAGTCCTTCCATTTCTGAATGTATAGTATTTTTGTTGCTGTCAGCATATATTGTAAAACTTTATGACAGTTCTTATCTATATGGTCATCTATTAATCTTAAAAGGAACAATTGCGACTTCACTTGAAACTTAACCTTCAAAATCTTCTCTATCATTCCATGTATCATCACCCAGAATTTCTAAGCTTTGTCACAAGACCACCACATATGGTTAAATGTTCCTTTAGTCTGTTTGCATTTCCAACATTTCATTTTAGAACCTTTATACATTTTTGGAACCTTTTTAGGTGTTAGGTACCGCCCAGATCTTATAACAAATGTCTTTCAAATCATAACTTAATGTAAATTTCAAACTTTTAACCCACTTCTCCCGGTGATCAAGTGAAGTTACATAACCTACATTTTGAGCCAATTAGATCATACAGTCTTGAACTTGTTCATGCTTCATTTCAAACCTTAACACCTTATACATTTTTGCTATTAGATGTCATCACTAAAAAGTTGACTTTCAGATTCAGTTTTGTCAGTGTCATAACCATATAGTTTTTTGTCCATTTTAAATCTTTCGGATAACTGTCTGCATGTAAAGCAACTTACGTCGTTATCATTTAATTTCAATTCTTCCTTTGATTTCAATTTTATTAGATCCCCCTCCTTAATCAAATCTCAAATATTCCTCCCCTTCCCTTTTCTTTTCTCAATCTGTAAGTTAACCATCTTCCTGGTTTATTTGCAAAAGTGTTTCTGCTTAATGTATTTAATTTTCCATTCTGTGTCATAAACTAGTCATTGAAAATTGTTTCTGTAAAATTTTTATTTTTATTAGCAAGCTAGTATTCATTGGTTTATTCTTCAAAAGCTCTTCTTTTTTCTTAATTTCATCCATAATATTCTGTTGTTGCTTTTGTTTCTTCTTCAGTTCCGTAGTTTGTTGTATAAAAAATCCTTGCATAACTGTTTTGCTTGTGTCCCAGACAACACCTATCTCAGTTCCTTTATGCAAATTAAGTTGGAGGTGATCTTTTCCAATTCTGACAATATTTTGCATCTTCCTTCCAAATATGAGTCTCTTGTAGACAGATAAGTCCAGCTTTTGCTTTTTGAAATAGTGAAAAATTCTGTGTCTTTTCCCAGCTGAATTAATGTCCTGAACATTTCAAGATAAAAGTACCATGGTCATCTTTAAAATTTTCCAGCTGAGACTGGTTTCAGCTGAGCCAAATATTCTTTCTCATCTTCTTCTTGCTCTGCATTGATCCTTCTCTTAAGTCTTTCCCAAACTTTAAGAATTGTCTTGCTTCTTGAACTGTATTCAAGATAAATTTCTGTTGTCTAAATCTCACAGTTAAGCTTTCCTTATTACTGTACCTAAAAGGGATTCCACATCGTTCTCACTTTGATGTCAGTAAGGTGTATCCTTGTCATTTTCTTAAGATCCAGACCAGAATATCTTTAAAAATTGTCTCTTTTTCATCAATCTGTAATTTAGTTTTGAAGTGCCGTTGTAAGATTTGATCTCTTGTATTTTGTTTAAAAAAACGTACTGTAATGTCTTAGTAAATTCCATTTTTTTTATAATATTTTTTATTAAAAACTAAGGAAACATAGCATAACATACATAACTGATAACATAATAAACATTTTATAACAAAACACACATACAACATACCTTATTTACATAATCTAAACAAAACATAGAGCACTTTTCCTTTTAGTGAGATACAGCCTTATAATATTTTCGAAAAAGGTTCTACCTCCGTATTTCAGAAAGGGAAAGAACAACTATTTATTTTGACACACATTGTCTTCAACTCTAATTACATAATAATTATATGATAATTTGATATTAACCATATTGTTTTATTCAATAAATCCTTAAGTCTGCCACATAGTGTTTATAGCATACTTTCACATCCCTATTCTTACAGAAATAAACCTATTACATCATCACCTCTTCTCTTACTTTTGCCTCCCTCCACAATATTGCCTAGGGATTATCTCTCATTATTTTAACAGTAAATTATCACTTCCCTACTTATTCCTTATATGTAACATATTACTAAAATTAATACTCAAGGTTAAAAACCTTTAATTGAACTTCCCTTATTTTCCAAAAACTCTGTAAACAGTTCCCAAGCTTTGTAAAACTTGCTGTCCATCTTATTGTCCAATCTATAAATCATTTTGTCCATTTGTGCTATTTCCATGGTTTTTTCTAGCCATTCATCCACTGTTGGAATGCAAGTTGATTTCCAATGTTTGGCATAAACAAGTCTGGCTGCCACAATCAAGTGCCGCGTTAGTCTTTTGGTGCAGAAGTCCATCGAGTTATCTGCACCAAAGGCTCCCAATAAAAAAAATTCAGAATTTTCAGAATTTTTTGCATATTTACCAGAATGGCATACCAGAATCTGTTTGCTCTGTCACCTCCCCACCACATATGATTGAAGAATCTCACTTGATCTTTACATTTCCAGCAGTGATTGTTCATATTTTTGTTCATTTTAGCTAATCTACTAGGTGTCAAATACCAACAGTACACCATCTTCAGCACATTTTCTTGTAGTGCATAAGATCTAGAATATAACATATTATTTTTCCAGATTGTTTCCCGCTCTTCTAAGAGGATATTATGATTAAGATCTGTAGCCCAGTTTGCCATACAGGCTTTGACTGTCTCTTCCTCTAGCTTAAAGGATAACAGCTTTTTATGCAATCTTGAAAGTAACTTTTTTTCTCCTTTTAACATCAAATCTTCCCATTCATTTTGTCTTAAGTCCACCCCTTCCCCTTGTAATCGTTTTTGAATCTTTCTTTTTGCATGTAGGGAAACCATTGTATATCAGATCCTTCCTCTTTTAGTTGTTGTTGGTCTCTCATTAAAACTGCTTCTCTGCTTTGCTTTAATAAGTCCTTAATAAGTCCTTATAGGTCAGCCAGCTACCATATCTTCTCAGTCTCTTAATAGAGAGCGCCTCCAGCAGTGAAATCCACGATGGTTTTTTTGGACAGAAATTGAACTTGTACTTCTCCCATACCTTAAGAAGTGCATTTCGTATCACATGACTTTTAAAGATCTTTTGGCCTTTCGCTTTATCGTGCCACAGGTATGCATGCCTGCCGAAATGGAGATCGTGTCCCTCTGTTGCCAGTATTTTCCTGTCATCTAGAAGAATCCAAGGTTTCATCCAGGCTAAGCATGCCACCTCATAATATAAACCTAAATCTGGTACTGCAAAGCGCCCTCGATGTCTTGTATCTGTCAACCATTTATATTTCATTCTTGGTTTCTTCCCATTCCATATGAATTTCAATAAATCTTTTTTACAATCTCGAAGCCACTTCTTTGATATTGTAACTGGAATCATCATGAATAAAAAAAGTATTTGGGGAAGAACACTCATTTTTATCGCTGAAATTCTGCCCATCAAAGAGAGATCCAATTTTTTCCACATATTCAATTTCTTTTGAACTTGAGTCCAAATCTTTTGGAGTAAATTCCATTTTTTAATCATTCTCAAATCAACATGTGCTGCCATTTCTTTCCTTTGCATTTGTAGAATATCAGCCAAGGGTTCACATATTCAGACTGTAATATTGTCATCACTTTTCTCTGATGCACCTCTTATTCTCAGACATTTTTCTCTTTTTTAACAGAGCCATGTATTGTAGATGCTTTAGACAATGTTTTAGTAGTTTTCTTCAGTTTGCCTTTTTTCCTCTCACCCACTTCAAGTCTTTATCCCATCTGTTTTGTTTCCAGTCTGGACTGAAGAAATCTTAAATCTCTTTCATATCAAATCTGACTTTTGTTTTTACATTCTAGATTTCCATTTTTACATTCTGGGTCTCCTGGCACACGTTCTGCATTGTTGCCTCATCCTTCTTATCTCAGCCAAAAGCATCTAATTAGTTTCCAACTCTCCTGGTTAATCTGTAGAGCTTCTTACAGTTTGTGCCTTTGAATCAGCTGCCAAAACAGCCTTCACTGCGTTTGCAGCCTTCTTTGGTAACTTTCTGATATGCGTCAAGGCAAGAAGAGAAGAAAAACATCCTCTACAGGTTCTCTTCTGCACCATTAGGGACGTTATAACAAAACTTAAGGAAACACTCTAGCTTAGTTTTGCTTTCAAGGGAACTTACTTCTTCTTTGCTTTCCGGACCACATGGCGTTGACATAGTGTCCAGTTCCCAAAACAGGAAAGTAAAACTGTATTTTAGTTATGTATTAATAAATTTCATGAATGCTTTAAACCCTTAGAGCTTTTTTTAAACTCAGTCTTGTTATGGAAAAGCCAGGTAATGCTTATAATTGCTGTGCAGTACTGCGGCACTTCTCCTTATGTTTTTATACATTAATTGGTTTTAATTGCAGTCAGCTTTAATTACATTAAGCCCTTGCACTTGTAGTTTGGTTATCCAAGAGTGAATATGCAGTATTCAGATTAATTTAATTCAGACTTCTGTCTTCTTTGAGGAAATGTTATGTAGTACTGTCTCTCTACATTTCCATTGCTGAGCACCTGCTGCCATTTCAGGTTTTTTCCCTGAACTTACCCTTATTTTTAAAGTATTAGGAAAATTTTGAAAGTGTAAACACTGTAAATCCAGACCTTTTTAGGTAGAGTCTTTTGTGTTTGAAGCTTTGGCAATTCTGAGCTGGGAGAAAGTTAAGGTACAAAGTTAGGCTGCAAAGTTGGTGAGGTGACGGGGAGATGACAGCCCTTAATTTTCACCGATCTGCCAGTGCTAAAAGCACCTGGGTCAGTCTAACATGACTTGAGTGAACTCTTCTGAGCTTCCTGTCCAGAGGGAGCAATTTTTGCTGGTCTCAAGTGTCCTAGACCAGCACCAGGCATCTTGCGTTGGGGACTCCTTGGACGTGTCCCTAAGAAGTCCTGGCAACGTATGCCATTGCTGACCAGAAGTTCCCAAGTAGATGGGAAAACATGAAGTAATGCCTGAGCAGAAGGAGTATGCCCATTGTCACCACACTCCAAGGCAGTGTATTGTACTGTCAAGCTGCTCTTCTTATCAGGAAGTTCTTCCTAATGGTTAGATGGAATCTCTTTACCTGGAGTTTGAAGCTATTGCTTGATGTCCTAGTTTCCAAAGTAGCAGAAAATAAGTTCACTCCATTTTCCTCTGACATCTCTTCAAATATCTAAACATATTGTGTCACTTCTTAACCTTCCCTTTTTTAGGCTAAACAATACATAGCTCCCTAAGGAACTTCTCATAGGGAGTAGTTTCTGGGCCATTTGCCGTTTTGGCTGCCCTCCTCTGGACACATTCCAGCTTATCAGTATCCTCCTTGAATTGTGGACACAGTATTCCAGGTGGGGTCTAACCAAAGCAGAATAGAGTGGTACTATTACTTTCCTTGACCTAGACAATATGCTCCTATTGATTGTGAACGGAAAGTGAAGGTTTCTATATAGGAGTGAAATTAACCGTTTTGTCTGTTGAACCAAGGAGATCTGCTTTTCATTTAAGAAATAAACTCTACTCCTCTTTGAACTTCATGCTGCCCCTTCTTTTCAGTAAAAACTCTGTTTGGCTTGTTTATATGTGTTTTGTGTTGTGAGCAATTATAAGCTATTTTGGGATGCTACATACTTAATTCAGGACAAATGAAATGCTATTTTTTTTTTTACTTGACTTCAGCAAGGCAGAATTCCACATGTTTCTTGCAATCCTTACTGTTGTCAACTGTCAATATAAAGGGAAGTAATAATACCACTTTATTCTGCTTTGGTTAGACCTCATCTGGAATACTGTGTCCAGTTCTGGGCACCACAGTTCAAGAATGATATTGACAAGCTGGAATGTGTCCAGAGGAGGGTGACTGAAATGATGAAGTGTTTGGAAGCTGTGGCCTATGAGGAGAGGCTTAGGGAGCTAGATATGTTTAGTCTGACAAAAAGAAGGTTAAGAGGAGACATGGTAGCCATGTTTAAATATTTTGAAGGAATGTCATGTTGAAGGTAGAACAAGCTTGTTTTCTGCTGCTCCAGAAACTAGGACACAGAGCGATGAATTCAAACTACAGGAAAAGAGATTTCATCTAAATATCAGGAAGAACTTCCTGGTGGTCAGAGCTGTCCAGCAGTGGAATATGCTGACTCAGAGTATGGTGGAGTCTACTCCTTTGAAGGTTTTTAAACAGAAGCTGGATGGCCATTTGCTGGGAGTACTTTGGGTGTTTGTTCCTGCGTGGCAGGGGGTTGGACGCAATGACCATTGTGGTCTCTCCCAACTCTGTGATTCAACAAGTGGCAATATTTTGCTGGTGGCTTTGTACTCTTGCTCTAGATTCTTTTTGAGTTGTAGTATATTTTTGTCTCCTACAATGGCAGAGTTTGTGGAATGCTGTACTACACTTCTGCCCTCCAAAATACCGATGTAACACTGATGCATCATAACATTGTTTAATTCCGGGGATATTGGAATGAAGGGGAAGGACAGCTGCTGAAAAGATTTGTTCCCATAATTGAAGGGAAGGGAGGGGACTTCTAATAGTATGTACATCCTGGAAACCTTTCAGCACTCACCATCACAGAAATGCCTGCAAAATTGGCCACAAAAAATGTGGAGGGGGGAGGTAGCTTCTCTAGCTTCAAACAACGATTCCTGTTTTTTCAAATAACACACATACACATGTAACTATTCTTCCTCTATCTTTTCCCTCTTTGTTTTGCACTTTAGAAGCAGGAGTAAAGTATTAACTCGTTGGCTGGCTGGTCTACCTCAACAGCTTGTTCTCCTTGGCTTGAGAAACCCTGAGCTTTCAGACCAGTTGATTGGTACTATTTATTCTGCTGCATCTCGGGCAAACAATGAAATCCTACAGAGTTTACAAGCTGCAGCTCCTCGAATTTATGGTAATGTCTTTTCTGGAAATTTATATTAAAAACTGGAAGTGGAGATTCTTTCTTTTCTTGGTTTTGTTTTGTTTTGCCTGGAGCAACAAGCTAGAGTTCTGGTACACACTATGCAGAGCAGCTGGACAAACCATAGACTTCCTGTCCATTGCTTATTTACAATGACTTTGCGTCTGCTCATGTTGTTGATCATTCTTCTAACCAGAGAAATAAAGCTTGAGCAAACCATGGGCTGTTTCTCTGGCTTTGCAGGAGAGCGGTCATCCAGAGTACTGTGTCCAGATGGCACAATAAACAAAACATGCAGCCCGTGGCTTGTATGAATTAGACAGCATACACACTAGTAGGTGGCCTTGTCTTCTATCATCCCAAACAGGTGTGTTTGCTGTGTATGAATTGTTCCGGTGTGTGTTGCTCTTTGTGGTCTCTTTTCAGTCCTGCTTTTGGGATTTATGCATCTGCAAAGCATAATCCTGAATTTTCTAGAAGTAGATGTGAGTGTTTTGCTGAGAAGCTTTCACTCAGTCGTCCATATGCACTTTCAGAGAGATATGAGTATAGCTGCCCCACTCAATTCCTTTTTGACTGTCTTAGCTGTAGCTTCAAGAAGGGCTTCTGCTTTTTTTTTTTTTTTTTTGAAGAGTGGGATCTGATGCAGCATTGGAAATTGTGTTTAGTTTTATTTCACTGTATTCTCCGCTATTAAGGGCTTTAACTGCTCTCGAGCAGTTTTTGAAATTGTTTGTTTTTGAAACTGTTTTGCTTGTGGTAATGAGTGCCCCCTAATAACATACTGCCTCTTTTGCCTTTGTGGGGAGAGTGTTGTGAATCTGTGTATCCTTTTAAGCAGTGGTCTGTTAGACAAGTACACTAAAACATGTCATCCTGGCTACAAAGAGTGCTGCAGGAGCAGACTCTCTTGACTTTACATGCTGAAACCAAAATGTTGAAATCCCAGAACTTTTGCCACTTTGTTCTATTCTTGATGTTGTTGGTAGTGGATTTTCATTAGACAGAGGTTTTCATTATAAGCACAGTTCCTTTTCAGGCTGTAGAGTGCTTTGTGACAACAGTAGTCAAGCAACCAGTGCCATCTACTGTAGACAGGGAAATTGTCAGAGGGCCACCACCACCTCTGTCATGTTAGCCATGTTTAGCTTAGCTGTAGTGTAGCCATTTTTTGCTGTGTTCCGTTCAAGGTTTGGGTGATGGAAGGGAGAGCCTGGCTGGAGCTGTGCTAGAGCACAGACTTACTGATTGCTTGATAGATGGTTTGAGAGACAGCTGTAGAGCAGGAGTGGAAAATTGACAGCAGATAAAGCTAGAGATGTGAAGGCCCAGAAACAAAATGGAAAAATTAGGAAAAAAAAGTTGTTTCTGTTTTTTTTCCTTGAAGCCTTTTTTATTTTTTTTTTCTGAAATATTGGAAAAATTGAAAAGAAGAAGAAAATTCATTATGGAATGTTTTATCTTAGCATGATGAATAAAATCTTTAAGACAAGGTGTTCATATATTCTCCAAATCGTTTCTAAAAACTATGTTGTCAAGTACTGCTGCTTTGTGTTGCTCAAGAAAACACATGTATGATTTGCATGTTGTTTCTTGGAAACACAATAGGCTGGCAAAACAAATGTTGCTGGAGTTAAAACCTTGCTTCAGCTACTTTGTTTTATAGCAGAACACATTAATACATCAGCATCTCTTCCTGATGTTCATTCGTTGTTCTTCCAGATTTACATACCCCCTTCCTGTAATTGCCAGATCGGCTTTCTTTGGTTAAAGCAACTCCTGTCTACAGTCACTTTGATCGTTAGAAATTCTTCCCTGCTGTCTGATATTTTAATTCTAAACTCCCCAAATGCATCCTCCAGCCTAATCCTTGTAAATCATGCTCAGATTGCTATCATATAAGCACAAAAGCAAAGGTTGTTTACCTTAGCTGTCCAATTGCTATTTTTTGCCCCAGCCAATAAACAATACTGACCATTTGATCTCTAGTATGCCAGCCTACACTTATTCTCAATTACATCCCCACCGTTCCTATTAGATTCAGCATTTCTACATAACTACACATGCTCCCCCACCCCATTCCACAGATCTCTACATGTCTAGGAGAAATAATGACATGACTTATGTAAAGTGTTAGATTATTCTAATTTCTGTGCAGTGAGGACAAACAAGTCCCAGGTTACAGCCTGAACTCCCCAATGCAAGAGCAAGAGGCATTCCTTCTTTAGGAAGCACTTAGTCCCTCCCTCCTCCCTTCCGCACACTTCCCTCCCCCCTCATGCAATTCTTTTTATGGGAGTGGGTGCTTTATGTATATTTGATACTGTGAAGAGGAAATATAAATAGTTTTCTGTTACTACTGTTGATGGTTTCTTCTGGTTTTTTAAAATTAGTGTTGTTTTGTTTTTTTGCCTGCTCCACATAAACTAGCAAAACCAAAGAGGTTCAGGAGATTGTTGCTCCATTTGTTACAAATAATTTTTTTTAAAAAGATAAAAGTAAATTCTGTTTGTAATAATTGTTTGAATACGTTGTATTTTAATATACCAATTGTGATAGTTTTATGCCAAATTAAATTGTACGTAGTCATATTTTATGTTCCTAAAGTAACAGAGTGACTTTCGATCTGTAAAAAGTGTTAATGTTTCATTTTTTCAATTTTTCCAAAAATTTCCATTTTTTTTCCTATGGCTTCAAAATTTCTGGAAATTTTACATCTCTAGATAAAGCCTCAGAAGGTATGGAGAGGTGAGGTGTGATGTGATGTGATGTGATGTGGTGTGGTCATGGGGCAGCACATCAAAAGGTAGTATGCTGAGCAAGAGGGGAAGAGGAAACAGTCGAAGGAGGATGGGTGAGAGAAGAGAGAAGAGACTGGTGTGATGGCAAGAGAGGGAACAGCATGAAGCAGGAGCTGACAAACTTCACACAGACCACACAGCCTCATGATTTTTCCTGTTGTGGGTAGATGCTCAGTGGGGGCAGGGCCAGGCACTGTGTTGACATCAAGGACATGTGTGAGTAAACACTGCTGTACCCAAAGAGAGGGAGAAGGATTAGAAGGAAGGAAACAGTGGCGTTGGTTATCCTTTAGCCACATCTGGTGAGATCTAAGGATGATTACAGCTTCATAGGATATTTGGAAAGAATGTAAGAGCTGATTCTCTTTCAGGTGGAGGTCCTGTTGCCTTGCAGGAAGGGTTTGTTAGCAATAAACTATGCATAAACCACTTTAACAGTGTTCAGTGGACTTGTGTGAACCATGCAAACTGGGACTTTCGATGTTCACCCCCAAGGAGGAGGGGCAAACTACAATACGAGGTTATTCAAATGGATTGGTGTTTTTTGGTGTGACAATGGAATGTGAACTGGAAAGAGTTGGGAAGGGTGAGACAGATTCTTAAAAGCAGAACCTGATTTTTATCCTCAGTTCTGGCAAGGACATTGTGTGCTGAATCTTTTTTAACAAAAGTTTTCTAGATCTGTCCATGAAAACTGCTTGTTGGCCTGGATATTACAGAAGTGGCCTCTCCCATAGTTCTTTGACTTCGTTGCCACTGCTTCTAGTCTCCTTTCCACCTGTGTCTTTGACTACTTTGTCACTATCCTTTACACTTACTTCGGTACCTTTATCACTACCTGCCATGACCCTGCCCTTACATCTTCAGCATTGCTCTTATTACTGATATTAGTACTGATGTTTGTTCCTTTGGTACCGCTGCCACTTATGCTGTCTGCTACATTGTTACTATCATTCTACTTTTGCTTAGTTAAGTGTGCTGACAAGTTCTTCCTTTGATAGATACTGACAGTTATTTATAGGACTAGGAGTCCTTAGGCATCCTCACCTAATGATGTTGTCAAAGAATTGGGCTTTTTTTTTTTTAATACATGGAAGATACTTATGTTGAGCAGCTGCTTCTCATGATCAGGGTCCTTAATCTAGAAATCAAGCAGCTGTGCAACCTTGAAAACATTCAGTAATCCTTTTGGTTAGTTGTAGACATTATTATATTCATCTCCATTCTATGTGTTTTGCATTTCTCTAGATTGGTAGAAACTCATGGGACAAGTTTTCTTTCATACAGTTCATATCTGTGGAGTTAGATGGTTTTGTCTCTCTGAACACAAATGACTGGTTATTCACCAGGCTACATACCTTCTTTGCCAATTTACCTTTATGTTTTTTTTCCTCAGTACTCTGGGATTCTGTTAGTATTGCAGTATCTCACTTGGCATGAGTCTAGTGCCTTGATCGATGGTCATGCATGTAGATTGTAAAGGTGGCATGTAAACTGTCTGCACAGCTTTTGGATATCTAGCTGTTCTTGGTTTCCTCTGGTTTGCTGTGTAGTATGGATCTGATGTTTGCTCATGTTAAAAGTTGATTTAGGTTTTTGGGAGTTGCTCAGAGAACTTGCTTTCTTTGAGGTCTATCTATACAGGTAAACCTTAATTAACAAAGTAGACGTATTCCTGGACATGACTTTAAAAGAAATTTTGGTACCAGAGACAGAAATGCTGTTCTTCCTCCATGTTTGTGGGTTTGACCTTCACAAATTTGATTATTCATGAGATGTGTGTGCCTTCTCCCTCCCTCCTCCATTCTCCTCCTCACATTCCCTTGTGTTTTGCTAGGCACAGAGAAGGAAGGCAAGTGCCTGGACAAAAGGCAAGGAAATGTGGGGGAGGCTTATGCAAGTTTCCTTCTCTCCTCTGGAGCTCCCCTCCCATTCATTTTACCTCTGGCCCCAGTGCTGAGAAGTTGCACTGAGGCAACAGGCAAGGGAATCGGGGGGGGGGGGCTCTCACGATCCTTTCTTCTTCCCTCCGGAGCTTCCAACCTCCCATTCCCTTGCTTCTGCCCCAGCACGCAAAAGACAAGGGAATGGGAGGAAGATTACAGGGGGAGGGAGTTACATTTTTTCCATTTTTGTGAGGGTTCTGTACCCTGAACTCTTGTGAAAATAGAGGGGGCACTGTAACATGGAATGAATAGGGTTATGTTTCTTAAACACATCGAGCAATTCAGCACACTTTTTATTCAAAACTAGTAATAAATATAAGTAAGCAAAAGCATTTTGAACCTTCTAGAGACCACTTGCAAATTTTTTGCTAAAGGTCTTCAGGGATTTTTTTCTTTCTTTCATCAGCCTTCATTTTCCTTATGATCCACATTTTGGTGGCCAGACTTACAGATCTGTGCTGGCAACGAGGAGGCGAAGGAAGTATGGATCTATGTAAAGTCGAAGGCTTTCACAGCCGGAATCCATAGGTTGTGGGTTTTCCGGGCTTTGGGGCCGTGTTCTATTAGTATTTTCTCCTGATTTTTCTCCTGCATCTGTGGCTGGCATCTTTAGAGGATCCTCTGAAGATGCCAGCCACAGATACAGGTGAAACATCAGGAGAAAATACTAATAGAACACGGCCTCAAAGCCCGGAAAACCCACAACAACCTTTGAAGTATGATCTGCCTGGCAGATGTGAGCAAACTAGCTGGGTTGTGGCCTCTGGCATCCCAGAGGGGGATGGGGTGGGCAAGTGCTTCAGATCATTTCTTCCCCCCCTCCCTTTCTCTTCCACATGGCTTTTGTTTCTGCATCTAGGGGAGCTGCTGTAGCCCCTGCCCCACCTCCCTGTGAGCACTCATCTGGGAAAAGTGAGGCTGCATCAGTCCTAGCTCTTGTTTGGCAGGCCTGAGAGAGAGTTGTGTGGAGTCTGCTTCTGTGGGGGAGGAGGGTTAGGGTTTGAATCCCTGGTTCTCTTCCTTGCTCACAAGGGTGTGGGGCTAGCTGAGTGCAGGGCTGCACTGTTGAACTGGGGCCAGGGAGTCATATTTCTTTTGTTTTAGAATCCCGCAATTTTAAAGTTCTGTCAAGTTTCAGAGTCTCATCTCCAAGCTGCATGCCCATCTCATCATTCATCTCATTGAAAAAAATAGCATTTGTGTTATCTGGATTTTTTTTGCTATCCACAGTAGGTTCTGGAACAAATCCCTTGTTGATATGGGGGAACTACCGTAAGGCAGACTTATCTGCTGTTCCCTTTTTCCTTTGTTTTGTTGTTCACTAATGTTCTGTAGGAGATTCTGCTGACAGTTTCTGCTTACTTTGCCTGTTGTAGGCACATACACACAGCAATAGTAGAATAAAGTAGAATCCCAGTCATTCTCAGGTGCAACTTTATTGTACTGAACAACACTGGAAGTCTGTTTCTCCAGCCCTCCTTCACAGCTTCCCAGTGCTGATGGCTGCTATATATATTGATTGCTAGCCAGAGGATAAGAAGGATGGCTATTAAAAGACTTAGTAAAAAGGAGCTTTCATCAGAGGCTGTGTTAACTGTGATATTCATATATATATACATATTCATTCATATACTCGCTTTGCATTCTTCTGACCACTAAATTTTTGATATCCAGTTCTTACTTCCTAACCTCACTTTCTTTGTATAACCAGTGTGATGGTCCATTAGGAAATGACCAGAAAGGTGAGAGTTAACAGACATTTGCACATGTATGCAGAAGTGTGATGATGGACTTTGCACCAGAAAGTCTGAATCTTGCTGTGCAAATGCACAAAACTGTATGTGACTGTACAGATAACCACTTGAAGGACTGCAGTTATGGGAAGGCAACTGGCATTTTTTTAAAGAATTTTAAAGAGGAATATACACAGTTCTGCCAGATGAAACAGTTCTTAGTTTATAGTATAAACTGTCATTCTGATACTCATTCTGATACTTTCAGCTGACTTTAGCTTTCTTGACCTTTTCTAGATCCACTAGATGGTGCTGTGGCTCTTTTGCCAGCAGAATCACAAAAACATTTGGTCCAACTGGTTTACTTCTTGCCTCATTTGCCAGGCAGTTTGCTTTCTTCTCTTAGTCGCTGCTGCATTATGGGAAAACTGTCCATAAAGTTATCTACAACTCTCATTTGGATACTGCATATGAGGTAAGTAGTCTATCTAGTCTTTGTATTTCCTAAGTAAATTTTTCTAATGGCTATGTAGATTGTATGTTCAGGAAGACAGGTTTTACTATGTTTCTTTTAAAAATACAATCTAGCAATGCAACTTGAAAGACATAAGATTAGTCACTGGTAAGAAACATAAGGGAATCCAAGTAAGAAAATAGGAGAATGGGGATGTGGATGGTAAAATCTTAGGAAGGTAGGCAAAAAGGGGAAACCACAGATGAGTAGAAAGGAAAAAGGCAGTTCAAAGAGATCATACACTCCTTCTGAAGTAATGTAATAAAATGGACAAGTCATAAGTAGCTGACAAATAGTTGAGGCAGGGAAAAGGAGGAGAAGGACGGAGAAGATCTCAGTGGGTTTGTGTCCTTTATTTTTCTACCCTATATGTAGAAACTGTTTACTCCAGTGATCACTGATTTTTCTCCAGTGAAAAGATTCATACTCAATGGACCTTCACATCTATTGTGCCTTTAATGCTACAGAATTATTATTATCTGCAGATCATTGACAGGCTTATTTTAAAGATTGACTGGAAAGGTATCTTCTTAAATTTAGTTTTAGTATATGACTGTTCATTTGTTATTTATTGGTTTTGTGGGTCAGGTCCTATATTCTCTTTCTTCTTCCCTTCTTGGCCTTCTGGGTGGAGTCAAGGTTTTTCCCCTCTGTTTAGGATTTATCTTGCCTTTCTGAAACCACTAGAGCAGAAAGAGCAGTTCTCTTTAGCATACTGCCTTCCAGCCAGTCTCTTCTGTCCCTCCCTCTTTCCCTTGCACAGAGCTCTGAGAAGCCAAGGGATATTTCCTAGAGTAATAGCAAAGGCTGCTTGTAGTCTTTAAAATGTAAATGGCTACATTTTAGAAAGAAGTAAGAACTCTCATGACTGAGAAGTTCAGGCTTCTTTAGTAGACGGATAGCTTCACTAGCCCCTGACCTTGTGGTTCCAGTGCTGTGGATAAAATTCAGCCCCAGACTCAGCCATTTTCAAGTTTTTGAAGTAAGAACTCTAGAAATCCTAGGGAAGATTGCATTTCTCTGACTTTTACCTGCATTAGCTAAAATTTCTGGTCTTGATAGTTACAAAAATTATCCCTATACTTTGTCTTGGCCACATTCTGGCAGCAGATTTGATCAGAATAAGTATAGAACTATATGCATTACATATTTCAGCACTGAGGCTGATTTGTTTACCTCTGTTTTTGACTGTCCTTTTAGGGTATCTTTGAAGGAGATGCAAATCAATGATACAAAGCCTCTTAATCTATTATCTAAATATGAGGAAAAGAAGCCTTCCAAGCCATTTATTGGTCCCATATGATTCTATAGACAGCAAGTGTACTAATTCCTTCTCTGTTTTCTGACAATAACCTGTCAGTATAGAAGGGGGTTCAGAGGATTCAGCTGGCTCACAGAATGTTTTTCCCAAAGGTAATTGATAGATTTTGAGGCTTATTAGAAAGTTATTATTTAAAACTCACAGTGGTTAGAGATACACAATTGTCAGGGCATTAGTGAAACAGTATCCCCATAAGCTTGGTATCCTGGGAGGGAAAGGCAGTTGGGGTCTCCAGCATGGGAACTGTACGCGGAAGTATATTGTCTTTTCCCCTACATCAGAGGTTTCACAGATAATTCAGAAACATGTCTGGAAACACTTGCTGTTAATACTGATTGACATCTGCTGAGAATACACATAAAATATTACCTTATGGGTGGATTGCTCCAGTATTCATGCTCACTGGGAAATTCTGGAAGCTGCCATTCTACAGTAACATTTCCAGTGTCTGTACTGGTGCTATTTTCAAATACCCACAAGAAAATGAAAGAGTTTGAAGAAAATCTGTTACGGCTGCCACATTGTGTAAATATTCTGGTTGTTGGGTTCCACATAGCTCAGAATCACAGGAGCTTTTTCTCTCATATGGAGATTTTTAAGGTGAGCAGCTTTTGTCTGTTTTGTGGCTGCTTGTTCAGTATGTGCTAGTGCTGCCCATCATGCAGATATCATATTATGGCATACCACACTTTAGCACAGTAAGCTGCAGTGGCTGCCTCCTGTCATTGTTTCTTTAACTGAATAGAGCTCTGGACCTGATATTCACATTCACTGCGTACGTGTGTACAATTGAATAGTAAGGAAGGGAAGGGCTTTGGAATCTCCAGACATATGTACATTTGTTTTTCAAGTCATATTTTTACAAAACTGACCTCTCCCCAGCGGAAGAAATTGCTTGTGTGTGTAAGATAGCAAGGTTGAATTGCGTTTCTTTTTTCCTCTGGAGTATCCTGTAATTTTTCTGTTGGAGAGACATTGCCTAGCTAAATTTGTCACTGGCTACATCTGATGCACAAGAAGTGATGGATGGAATGAAAAAATCATTCAGGTCCTAAAGAATAGGGGGTTACAAGCAACCAGTAATGCTAAACTAACAGGATATGTAAATACAGATTTGATCAATGTTAAAGAATTGAAGGTTACAAGACCAGGTCATTTCTGTTGGTCCCAGTTTCTTTTAGTTAGATTGATGGTTTCAGAGGCAGCAGTGTGTAATAAAAATTCCAGTGTTGGTCTTTACACAAGGAAAATTATATTATGGCTTCTAGTGTTGTCCTGTGACAAAGAAAATCCTCGTAGATAATTGTTGTTATTGTTGTGGTATGCCTTCAAGCCATTTTTCCAACTTAATGGTAACCCTAATGTCAATCTGTTGCTGGGTTTTCTTGACAAGGTTTGTTCAGAGGGGGTTTGCCTTGCCTTTCTCTGAGGCTGAGAGAGTGTGACTTGGCAAAGATCACGCAGTGGATTTTCATGGACAAGTGGGGATTCAGACCCTGTTCTCCAGAGTCATAGTCCACTGCTCAAAGCACTACACCAAGCTGCCTTTAAAGCAAAGAAATATCGTCTCTGAAATGGGACCTTGGGATACTCATTCCTAATTCCTTTTCCCCTTAGGTTGCCAGTAAAAGGCAGCATGTCTCTTGTGTAAATAGGTTTTATTTGGACAAGGGTGCATTTGTGTGCATTGTTCACATTATATATTTTATCCTTCATGTGTTTCCTGACTTAACTCTAAATACTCCAATGATTTGTCTTAATCTAATTCAGTAAGCAAACTTCATGAGAGGATTCAGAAAAGCTTTATTAGAGATTAGATGCATCAGCACAAAAACACTGCTTTTGCCAGGACTAAGCACACAGTACAGGTTCCACTTTTTTAAGAACCCTTTGCTACTTCCTCCCAGGAGGTCCCAGGAGCTTTCTCACACATTCTTTTCCCGTACAGTATCAGCAATTACCAGCTTCTGTAATGATCTTTGTTCCCAGGTTCCCCAGACAGTTAGTTCACCCCTCTCAATTTATAAACAAGCACACAAGGCAGGTGACATCATAACAGCTAAGCAGGCTGACTAACGTGTCAGATGAGCCTAATGTGATGGCCTTATGAAAACAGCATAAAACTGTAATTGATCTTCTACAATTTTACATATATATAAAAGGAAAAAAGAAAAAGAAGTGCAAGATACAATACTCCAGAAAAGTTAAGAAGTCATCCATGCAATATAATTGAAAAATGGAAATACTTATACTTAATTTATCTTAAATAATCAATTTTTTATCAATAAAGTAAAGCCTACTGTATCAAAATAATTTTAAACAAACTGGATTTGGATGTTCGCTTGCAAGAGATTAATTTTCCCAGGAGAGACCAAAAAACTGTTGATCCAGAAAACGTTAGGTGAAGAATTCATTTCTGCTGGGCAATCCAAGAAAAATGGGGTTGTTTTTTGATAGAGATAAATTCCTCTCAAGAATAGATATGTGCTGCTAAGACGTGGATTGACAAGATTTATAAAGTTAAAATACTCCCATAGGCATTTTCTGACTATAATCCTGTGATGATACAAATTAGAATGATAATTAAAGAATTCAGATGGAAATTAAATGAATCTTTGATGGCTAAAGAAGAAATGTTATCTAGAACAAAGACTGAGATTAGAGAATTTTTTGAATGAAATCTAACAAAGGAACTAATATCAGAACAGTTTAGGTGGCAAGTAAAGGATATATGAGGATACTTCATTCAGATAAATAAAGAATTCAAAATTAAACGAAGAAAGTACAGAATATTTTAGAAGAAATAAAAGTTAAAGATGCATTAAAAAAACTCCCAGAAGATCAATTAATCTTCTCGAAATTGAGATTGCTGGGAAATCAGTTACCTAATGATGGAAGAGATTGAAAAGAAGGTGAAGTTTTTGAAGTAGAAAGATTTTGAATATGTGAATAAGCTAGGAAAATGGCTAGCATATAGATTAAGAAAAGAAAGACAGAAAAAATTATTTTGAAATTAAGAGAAGGTAATAAAGAATTTACTAAGGAAAAAGACTTAAAAGGATTTTTCATGAATATTTTACTATGTTATATTCAATGAAGAAGAGACAAAGATTGGAGAATACTTGAACAGACAACAACTACTTAAATTGACAGAAGAGGAAAAAGATCAAATGAGTTGGAAAATAACATTAGAGGAGATTGGATATGCTATCCGAAAGCTGAAACCCCAGACCCAGATGGATTTGGAGCTCTTTACTATAAATCTCTAAAGGAAGAATTGCTGGCATCTTTACAAATAGTAATGAATGATGCTTTAATAATGGCATTAATTCCAGATTCAGAGAAAGAAGCTAATATTTCTTTGATTCCAAAGGAAGGACAAGATTCAACTTTACCTAAGAGTTATAGGCCAGTGTCTTTGTTGAATAATGACTGTAAGATTTTTGCTTTGGCCATACCTAAAAGAATGAAGACATAGTAAAGAAATATATAAATGAATACCAAAATGGATTTCTTACCTGGAAGACAAATGAAAGACAACCTCACAGTTGTCTTGGATATTATAGAATATTTTGAAAATCATAATGAAAAGTAAGGAGTTTTAATTTTTTGGATGATCAGAAAGTGTTTGATAACCTGAACTGGCAATTCCTTTTTAAAGTTATTGAACTAATGAATTTTGGCCCTAATGTTTTAACTTGGATTAAATCAATATACTTGAACCAACTTGCTAAAATAATAGTGAATGGAAGTATAAATAAACCATTTGGAATTTTTAAAGGAGCAAGACAAGGATGTCCTCTGTCTCCTCTTGTTTATTCTAACAGTGGAAGTTCTGAACTGAGCCATTAGGCAGGATTCAGAGATAAAGGGAGTTAAAATAGGAAAAACTGAATTTAAAGTTAGAGCCTTTGCTGGTGATTTAGGAATTATGTTGGAAAATCCACTTGAATTTATATTCAAGTTATAAGAAAGAGTAAAAGAATAGCCAGTTTGACGATAGATAAGGAAAAGACCAAAATTCTAACCAAGAATATGAGGGCTCAAGAAAAGAATGAACTACAATTAAAAACAGGTTTTAAAATTGAAAAAAGTGAAGTATTTAGGGGTTTTTTTATGGGAGATGCAAAACATTTATTTGAAAATAACTGTGTGAACACATAGACTTAGATTAAGAAAAATCTGGATAAATGGCAGAAGTTGAATTTGTCTCTAGATAGAATTTCAGCAATAAAGATTAATATCCTTCCAAAGATTATATATCTTTTCCAAATGATTCCAATTTTGACCAAGGAGACACCATTTAAACAATGGCAAAAAGATTTGGAAAATTTTGTTTGGGGAAACAAGGAACCTAGAGTGAAATACAAGCTTCTGGAGGTCTCAAAAGAAGGAGGAAGTCTTGGACTACCTAATTTAAAAATGTACTTTGCTGCCTCATGTATGACTTGGATTAAAAAATGGATTACATTTGAATTAAGAAAGACATGGCTTAAGATTTGGATGGTATATGTATTTTACAGTATGATAAGGTTAATGTTTCTTTTAATAACCACTGTATTAGACATGCCTTACTCAAACTCTGGAATAAATACAATATAAAATTATGTCTAATGACACCTTTTTGGATCTCTCCACAAGAAGTTTTTTCAGAATAGAAATGAGAGCTGATCAGCATTGCTTAACATAATATGATCTATTTGAAGAATCAGGATTGCATAATGCACTCAATGCAACAATTACAGGAACAAGGTATTACTATGCAATGACTCTCATATAGACAACTTTATTTAAGATTTAAAGAAGGTAAAAGGTATAAGGAATTTGAGAAGAACAAGTTGGATTTAGAATTACTATTGTGTACTGACAGTGATCATTTGATTGCTAAAATGTATACAGTTCTGTTGAAATTAGAAATTTAGATGTTTGTAGTTAGGTACTTTTTGTTTTTTTATTTGTATTGTATAATATGTGTTGTAGTTTTTATGTAATATTTTGTAGTTTTGCTGTTTCTTTGTCTTTTATTTTCTTTTAAAGAAAAAAGAAAAAAACCATAATCCAGTCCTTCATCTAAATCAAACACCATGTGGAAAAATACAATTCCAAATTTGGTAATCCCAGTCCCCCTCTTTATTTAGCATCTTGTAAAATTTTATATTTGACTCTAGGTTTTTTCCTTTGCTATATAAACTTTGTTATGTCACCCTATTTGAGACATTGTTAGTCAAAATTGGTATGGTCTGAAACAAAAGCAACATTCTTAGTAAAACATTCATTTTGATCACAGAAATTTGCCCCAATAATAATAGTTTAAGTTTTGCCCATCTTTGCAAATCCATCTTAATATCATTCTATACGTCTTAATATAATTATTTTTCAACAGCATGCAATTTATGCTTGTCGTAATAATACCTAATTGTTTTATTGTTTTTCACAATTGTCCATCATTTGTACTTATTCTTCCTTTTTCCCATTGTTCTTTGACATCGTTTTTTGCTTATTTATCATAAGTCCAGCCACATCTCCTAATTTTTTAAATGTCTCCAACAACATTTCATTGCTGTTGTTGTTGTTGTTGTGTGCTTTCAGGTTATTTCTGACTTATGGCAACCCTAAGGTGAACCTATCACAGGGATTTCTGGGGCTGAGAATGTGGAATATGTCAACCAGTGGGTTTCCATGGCTGAGTGGGCAATCAAACCCTGGTGTCATAAAGAGTGGCTAGTTCCAGGTTGAAGTAAATGGCTCAGAATATTAGAGAATTAGAAGCTTTATTTCAAGAACCAAAGAAAAACAAACTACAGCATGAAGTTAGAGAGTTACCAGGACTAAAAGGTCCAAAGAATTTTACAGGTTTATATAAGCAATATGCACATCATGAACCATTAATCGTAAAACACAAATCATCCAAAGCAGTGCACACAGCACCTCATTCACTAACCAACAATAACAATTTTCTCGATGATGATGACGACGATGATGATGACAATGATGATGATGTGGCACATTTCCCAGCTTTTCTGTTGTTATTCCAGCCACTGCCCTTGATGACCCAGCACTTGAGACTTCTTACAGTTTTTACCATACCTTCTTCCCCTTGTTCTCAGAAGATAATTTACAACCATTCCATCTCTCTTCTCTTTTCTCAGGCCTCTTAGTCAAGCCAAAACTTGAAGACTAGTTTTGCACCTGGCTTCCTAGTCAAAATTACCAGATAGCATTTCCCTGTTCTCACACACACATTCCCAGCCTATCCCACCATCCTTTTTGCAGCATAGCATTCTCCCTAATACATCAATGCAAAGCAATAACATGGCAGTATAATATTTCCTATGAAGCATTAAGATCATATGCAGTGTTTCAGTAACAGCATTAACACAGTATTATTCATGGTAATAATGTTCTTTAAAGCAGAAGTAGTATTTTTATTCCAGCCAAGTGGAACATGGAACATGGAACAGAACTTGTAACAAATTAAGCACATCTAACAGAACCTTGCATCAAGATTGCCTATAGATAGCAGTCTAACATGTAGTAACATGTAACACATGATGGGAATCAAAGGATCTGACTGTTTCAATATGATCGCTCATTACAATGGGGTAACATACACTTCCAGCACAGTACAAGCTTATATAAACATAAAGTATCCAAAAGCATAAAATAATCAAGAAGAATTTATCTTCATGACAGGCAACATTTTACAACATGGCAGAGAGTGAAGTTGACCTGACCTCTGGTTTCTAGGGTCATAGTCCAACATGCAAACTACTACACCATGCTGGCTCTCATAAGGTCAGTAGGGTTCTCTAAAATAATTAGATCATATGCAAATACTCTTAACTTTTATACTTCCTTTTTTATTCTTACATTAATTTTTTCCTTCATGTCTCATTGATCTGTTCAAACTTCAAGAACTAAAATGAACAATAAAGGGAAGAGTGGACAGGCCTGATCTTTTTTAAATGTCTCATGGTTTGCTCAACTCAACATTGATCAAAATCCATGTTTTCTGTGGTCCCTGTGATAATTTTATCACTAAAGCTTATCTTGTTTAAAACTCCAAACATAAAATTCCAATTCAGATTATCAAAAGCTTTATCCAGCATCTGAAAATACAAGCATGCCCTGCTTCTCATTATGATTATCTAAATATTCCAAAGTGTACTAGACACATCTGCTATTATCATGTAACAGTCTCTACATAAAAAATCCAGTTTGATCTTTGTGGATAAACTTTCGTAAGATTTTCTCCAGTCTTTCTGCTAGAATCATGAAAATCTTGTCATTATTTATGTAGCTCTTTGTCATTGTTGGGTCTTGACCTTCCTTTGGGATTAAGACTGTTGTTGCCTCTTTCCAGGTATCTTCCCTGTCCATAGAACTGAATTCAGTGATTTCTGTAAAGGTAAAAATAACTGTTCCTCAAAACACTTGTAGTAACTTGGTGATACACCATCTGGACCTGGTGTTTCGCCAGACTTCATCCTCTTACTTACTTTGGTAGTCTTACTATAATAAGTGCAGTTACCATCTGTTTTTGCAAGTCTGAGATCTCTGGCAGATACTGTATAAAATTTGTCAGTCTTTGCTGATAAAACTTGTTTTTGTGTGTGTGTATTAATGTGTCATAGTGGTGAAATAAGTTCCAGCTCTCTCAAATCTTGCTGTTTTGCTCTATCTTGTGACTACTTATACACAACTAAGAACCGTTTTTTTTAAAAAAATCCAAGTCATCTTACAGAGCCTTGGTGCAGAGAAGCACTTTTGGAAAAATCATGAGATTTCATTTATGTAATCAGAATGCTTCTTATAAATGATAGTTCCTGGCCTTAAAAGTCCTAGTTCTTACAAAGAGGCTTTAGCACTGCTTGTTGGCTAATTACAAGTGGGCAGTTCATGTGGTAGGGAAGCTGGAAACTATGATCACTCTTCCCTCCACCTGTGATGGATTGCTCTTATGTAGTAGTTAGATCACCAGGAGAGGATCCCAGGACATTCCTTTGTTGAACCTCCAAACACCCTTTTTTCAGGGAGTGATTTTCTCCAGTCTCAAACAGCCAAGATTTGGAAACGCTGTGCAAATGTGTCCCCACTTTGCAGGAGCTACAAAAAGGACGACCTGCATGTTGCCATCTTTTTCCCAGAAACTCCTTTATGTATGTTGCCTGGATAGTTAAATTCATAACTATTAGAAAAATAAATGGAAATATACAGTCCACCTCTCACTTGCTGATTTTAGAGAGAGAGAAGATAATTCTTGGAAACAATAATTCTTGCAAAAAAGTTAGTAAAATGTGAACTAGACAATGCTAATGTTAGGTAGATTTATAATTCGTTGACCAACCGAATCCAAAGGGTACTCACCAATGGCATCCTCTTCATCCTGAAGAAAAGTGACTTGGATGATGGCATTCTTATGAAATTTGCAGATGACACCAAATTAGGAGGGAGCTAATTCCCCAGAGAACAGGGTCAGAATTCTCAATTACCTTACAGATTAGAGAACGGGGCCAAAACTAATAAAATGAATTTCAACAGGGAGAAATCTAGGGTTACTACACATAGGTAGAAAAAATAAAGTACACAGATATACAGTGGGAGATGCAGCAGGTTTAAAAAAAGCCAGTGTGATTCTAGGCTGCTTCAATAGGAGTATAGTGTCTGGGTTGAGGGAATTAATAGTACCACTCTATTTTGCATTGGTCAGACATCACCTGCAGTACAATATCCCGTTCTGGTCACCACAGTTCAAGAAGGATAATGACAAGCTGGAATGTGTCCAGAAGAGGGCAACCAAAATGATAAACAGCCAGTAAAACATGCCCTGTGACGGGTTGGGTATTTTAAGCCTGGAGAAGAGAAGGTTAAGAGGTGACATGATAGCTATGTTTAAATATTTGGAGGGGTGTCATATGGAGGATGGAGCATGCTTATTTTCTGCTGTTCCAGAGACTAGGACATGGAGCAATGGCTTTAAGCTGTGCAACAAGAGGATCCATCTAAACATTAGGAAGAACTTCCTGACAGTAAGAGCAGTTCAACAGTGGACTACACTTCCTTAGATTGTGGTGGAATATCCTCCTTTGGAGATTTTTAAACAGAGGCTGGATGTCCATCTGTCAGGAATGCATTGGTTGTGTATTCCTGCATGGCAGAGGGTTCCACTCAGTGTTCCTTGTGGTCTCTTCCGACTCTGTGATTCTATTATACTCTTCCCAACAATATTTATAATATTTTTAACTGATACAGAAAGTGCTTTCTGAAATTCTGTTATGCCGTAGTTCACATGGATAGTTTGTTTTATGCCATAGGACCTTAAACACTCTCAGTACTCTTATATCCAAGAGGGATAGGAGAATGTGACTAGCTAACACACCTAAATTGAACCTAGATTTGTCTTTAGTTTTTCTTTTTCCTGTAGTCATAGTAGTTGTTGAATCCTCTTTATTAATGTTTTGCTGCTACGATGCCTAGTTTGGGCCAGAATTGTATTGTAACTCAATAACCTTGTTCCCTACTTTTTTCTCTCTCTTTCTTTTTTAAACAGATCCTCATTTGTGGGTTGGAAATATCCGATGCAAGGCAATTCAGTGGCTGATATGGATTACTTCAGCTTCTTGTTTTCCACTCTTATAGGTAAATTGTGAATATAATACATCTGTTTTTAGCTAATTCTGTTATATCTCTTTTGGAGAGAAATGCTGCACAAATGATATACAGCATACTCATGTTGCTGTGCGAAATATCACTAGGCAATTTCATGAACATTAGAAATTATGATAGTGTTTTAACATAATAACTCTCATAAATTATCCCACTTCCAGACTTCTCTCTTTAGTTTTTCTTGTGTGGCTCAAGTTCTGCGCTGCTCTTGTAATTTTCTTTAACCCTTGTGTGTTGATATTATCCATAACTTCTGCTTATTAGTTTCTTTCATTGTTTCATGGTTCTTCAATATTTATGCAGCCTCAGCTTTTCCATGTTTATGCTGCCTGGTCATTTTGCTTTCACAAGTTTATTCAAATAATGTAAATATCTTAACACAGCCATGACAAATTTGCAGTTCCATAACTGCAAAAACTACTGTTGTGATTGTTTTCTCTTTATTTTTTTTCCCTTTTGAAGTTTTATTATTATAAATTTTTATTAAACAAAGAAGCCAGCAACACTACATAACAATACATTAAATTAAGAAATAATACCATATAAATGAAAAAAGCCATATAAATACATAACAAAACTATAAGCATCTCACTACAAGCATCTAACAAAATGACTACTGACTAAAAAGAATACAAGAAAATATAAATAACTAGACATTGGTTTGTGCCTTCATTGCCAACAGTATATATTAATCAAGCAATTACATCTAATTATTAATTGTTAAATTTATACCAAAGATTAGTATTTGCTGCTAGTCACTTTTATCATCCTAGATATATACCTAGTAGATTAATTATTTAATAAAGTTCACTCAAACAATTACAATCACATGTCAATTTACTCTATATTCTGTTAATTTAAACTAGATATCAGTTACCCAAAAATAGTAATAACTCTAAGAAAACTGATAAATCTAACATTCTTTACTTGCTGACTTAAGTCACAAGTATATAAATCATTCTTAGCTTATGCCATGTTCTGTATAAATCATATCCAGCTAATTCCTCTTTTGTGTTCTATGTTAGTTCAAAGTAATAACAACTATCAAAAGACAATAGTATTCCTTAAAAAGAAGTAGTAATGATCCTCCACATATGAAAAAAATCCTTAAAACAACAAATGAAGTAAAACTACTAATTCTAAATGCACTTCTCATATAGTAGTAAAAATCTGAAAATTAAAATTAAAGTCTAAGATTTATCAATATCATCAAATCCCCCTTTTTCCTTTCCCAATAGACTATAAGTCCATTTTATTCTTTTATTTTTTCTCCAGCATCCTTAGAATCTTCTCCTAATTCTTACAGATGTCTTTCTTCATCAAAATAATTCTTTTTTTCTTTCTTCTTTCTTACTTTCTTTTTCTTGTCTTTCCAGAGGTTAGATCTTTGAGTATTCCTAAGAGGCCATTAATCAAAGACATCATGCTCAACCTATGTCTTTCATTCTTTTAAGTAAAGGTCAGATCATCAAGTCGATCCCATCTGGAAGATGCAGTCTTTCTGATAAGTTTGTCCACCAAAAATATATAATTTTCCCTTCTCCTGAAATCTTTTAGAAGTGCAAACAAGTTGTCATGAGTTATTCATAATATCTTCTTTCCTCTTCTTAACTGAAAAGTGAACTAAAACAACACTTGGGGTCTTCATCCTTCATTCATAGGCTATATTGACTCTTATTAGTTTGTGCTGTGTAGTTGTCTCAGTTTGGATATTGATGATTTTGGAGTCTTGAATTATTTGTGACGGGATTTCTGTTGCTTCCTCCTTGTCTTCAACTTGAACAGGTATTTTTTTCAGGCATCTATTGAATTCTTGTAACTTCACCTGTCCCATGTTGAAGATCTTGTGTCACTTGCTCTATGAATGCATCAAACTTATTTTCAATGGAAGCTTTAAATTACCTGAATTCTGCCAGGAAGCTCATAAAATAAGGAATATTCATCCTCCCCAACTGTGTCCTTTGTACTTTGATTGACCTTTCCCACATTGGAGCCATAGTCATTCCATTAAGAAAAGGGAAAGCATGACAAAACTTCCCTTTTCTCCAATATTATTGTTTCAGATCAATCTACTGTTCAGTATATTCTCACACAAGGCTGCTAGTATTCCCAAACATTGGAAAAAGACTGTTCCTAGGTAAAATTTCTAAGAACAGTGAAAACTGGCACAATGCCAACCAGCAAGCAGACAAATAGGTTTGCTTTAAAATCCAGTCTTCATAATTCCAAATGTGGTGATTTTACAAATATCATTAACAGTCTATTAAGTTCAATATATAAGCCACCAACCAGTCCAGTTAGCCAAAGGATATATTGCTATGACAGATCATTCAGAAAGGAAAAAGAAAAGATGAATAATTACTTCAAAAATCCAAGATCAAAATCTAAGTCCACAAGTAAAAAATTAACTATATAAGCTAATGGTCATGTTCCATAAAAATCAAAAAGCAAATCTCAAAGTAAAAAAGAAAGGAAAAACAAGGGTTGAATTAATTAGGTCATAAGGCTTATCATTCCCATAGCAGTCAAAAGAAGGTACTGTCTCTTTAAATCCTCCATTAGATGAGATAGTGCTTGAACATTAGGGGTACTGTTTCAACTAAACAATCAAGGGCTGCTTTTCTTCTTTAAGCAACAATATAACTAATGTCAATATATATACATATGAGAAGTCCAGGCAAAAGTAGGTGTAATATCCATGTGGGGGTGGAAGACATTCACCCTCCCCCCAGTTCCTCCAAAGCATGAAATCATCTTCTTAGCCTTGGGATCTGCTGCAGCCGTTCTGTTCCCGAGCGAATGATCTTGGCTGGATCAGAATCTTTGGACTCTCTGTGTATAGGAGAGTCCCCAAGCTTGACAGGAGGAGCCCCTCCTCCATCAATCACGACGCTTTGGAGGTTGCAATCTAGTGAGAGCTCACTAGATCACGTCCTCCATCAACCTGACTGGAAACTAGAATCACATATTGCGGTTGTTCTCAAATATGAGTAAAGTACTGGAAATCTATAACCACATTACCATGGATAACACTACTGAGTTAATTATAGGTGTGTTGAAGTGTTTAGATTTTTGTAGTAATCTATCCAAAAACTTTTTTTCTAAATGTTTGTTTATCTGATTGCTAGCAAGTCTTAGTTTATAACTGAGTTGGGAATTGCACAGCCCTCCAAATACAGATGGAGTGAAACTCCCTAAACTTAGTCATTGTAATTATTTATGAGAAATAGACAATGTTGCAATCCAACAACATCAATTTAAACCAAGTATAGGTTTTCTTCAGAACAGCAAAACACAGTTATGAGTGCTCATAGCAAAGATTAGCAGTAGTTGTGAAATATTTTGCCTATGAAATATTTCTAATGATTGAGTGTGTGAGTTTGGTGTCACCTACCAAATACCAAGTGCTTAAAAGACATGGGACAAAAGAATCTGAGGCACCATGAAACTTATCTTATGAACCCTACTCTTTACATTTGTTTTCATCAGATGGTAAGCTGCTTCTGAAACTGAAGGATGTTTCAAATAGAGTTTGTGATATGACAGGGAAGGCTTGACTCTTAAGAAAGGAGACTGGCAGGAGGCAGCAATTCCACTGGGTTAGCACAGACTCATTGCAGAATCCTGAGTGATTATCTTTGCAGTGCTAATTTTTGTCAGAGTTGTACACAGAGGACATAGGTGCTTGCTCTGTCATTGAGATAAATAGGATTCCCACTGAAATGTCTTAAGCATACACTTAACTTTGTCTCCCTCTGAATTTAATAGTATATAGATGCCCATAATCTGGGTGATAGCATTTCCATTTCATATTATGTTTCCATCTTTGTTTTGCTTACATTTGAAAACATGATTCTGATTAGCTTTTGTTTACTTTTCAGTGTTAGAAGAGAGCATTATTAAAAAATTGTAGCAAAGACAAAAATTACAAAACAGTGATTCACTTTGAGGTTTGTGTGTCATTGGCTTCTCTGTTAATGCTTTCTAGGCTTTTCCAGAGAAGACTTGAGTAATCTTCAGAGTATTAGGGGGAGACCACATATAAGCAAAACACAGCTCTCCCCTGTCCACCTCTACCTGACTGATCTGGACCAGTTCTCGTTCCATTGGGCTATGACTGAGGTACTGTCATGTGCACTCAAAATGCTTAATATTGTTGCTCTGTCTATCCTAAAATATAATATTTTTTAGACTTTCCTGGTGGTATATGTTCTGCTGATAGAAGTAAAAAAAAAAATTATCTGTTTTTTCCCATCTGGCTCATGGGAGTTATAAGATTCCAGTGCTGATAGATCAGCTGATAGATCACTAATTTCAGGGTAGTGTCCTTAAAATATCAGAACAGTCCTAGTGTGACAGCCAGTGTAAGTACTGCTATAGTCATTATTTACAATGCTTCTTAATGATCTGTTTTAACATTAGCAAAGTAAAAAGCTTTTCCTTTCACTTAAATGGGCAGTAGAATTAGAATAAACGAAGTAACAAGTATACTAAGTTTGTTACAAACCTCTGTGAGTCATTTCTGAAAGCTGGCCTGTAAGACGCCTGTGAAAGTGGCTAAATCTTTGCTTTGATTCCAGTAATTGTAAGCATTTTGTGTCTTGTGTCAGGCATTGCTAGCTGTAGGAATATTGTGGCCCTGTAAGGCTGAATCTGGTTGATAGAGTGGTGGAAGGAATATGCTCTTTCAAAGTCAGAAGAACAGTGCTTTTAGATCATAGTACAAGTGACCCAGTTTAAGTTCTTCAGCATGAAAGCCAACATTTCACTTTTTCAGTATATTCTAATGTCAGATGGGGAATATTTTGTTACAGGCCCTGGGCTGATTTGGTGTGAACTTTGAGACCTGGAAATGTTATATCATGTCCATACAAGGCCTAAAATATAAAGCTTCCATGTATTGTAGAATGGGTGTGCCATGTAAAGCATAAACACAGCTTAGTTCTAGGCAGAACACTAAGTTAACTATCAGCATTATACTAGTGTGTCGGTGACTTGATTGATAATGAACCCTTAAACAGATACTGTGTTTAGAGTATTGGCTGATGCAGTCAGATTGGCTGATGTAATCTGATAAAAGGCAGGCAAAATCTAACTGTACCTGATGTTATGTCACCTCTACAGAGGAGGCTAATTGTTTACATAAATGAGGACCAGTAGCTGTCTCTTATTTTGATATACCAGCTGGCTAGGCTAGCAAAGATGTAAAACAAGCCAAGAAGAGAGAAGGGTCCGGCAACTGATTCTCTGCCTCCGTGAATGCAAAGATTGATAAACAGTTGCTATTTCTAGTTGATAATCCAGATTATGCTGAAGCGATATACAGTGCTGGTAAGAGAGAATCTCTGCTCTAAACGAGGCTATGCATATATTTCTCATTTCTTCTAGATGTAGTACTGTCTAGCAGATGCTGCTAGACACAGCAGTGCCACAGGATAGTAACCCCTTGGATGCCTGTGTGTTCAAGATTTCTGTTTAGAGACATATAGAATTCAAAGACATAGCCATGTTAGTCTGGATCAATATGCAAAGGAATATTGTAGCACTTTTGAGGCTAAATGAGGAAAAGAAATTTGTGGCATAAACTTTCATAAACTGATTCTGTTTCATCAGATGCGTTGGGTTGTACTGAACTATCAAATAAGTATTGTTTCACTCTTCGTTGATATTGATACAGTACCAGGTATGCTGATCAGCAGATATTGCCTTCATAGTTTTTCTCCTTTGGAAGAGAAAGTTGCTAACAGGATAATGTTCACTGATGGTTTTCTGCTAGCGTATTCCTCCTTCATATAAAGAGACCATAGTCTTGCCTGTTTTTGATGAAATACTGGACAAATGCTCCTTATATCAGAAAAGCTATTTTAAGTTTTGCCACGGTAAAAGAGTTATGGTCTAACCATTGTTTTAATTGGAGTTGTTCCAGACTGCCATAAATTTAGTCTGTCTAAATTAACTGGTGTGGGAATATTCAAGTGAGACATATTCATAAGGCATTAGAGTGTTGAGTCTTTTTCTTCTCCGAAGATTTTGTTGTCTATTTTAAGTTTGTTTAGTCCAAACCAGACGTGTTGAGGTACTCACTGTTTATGCAGTCATACAGAGACTGCCAGTCTATTTATCTCTTGAGTAGAAATGGCTATTAGGAAGCTATGAGATTCATATTGGTAATAGGACCATCCCAGTAATGTTGTGCTTCTCCCACACCCCTTGCAGAATTTGTCCATACTTCTTAAAAATTCTGCAGTAGATACATTATGCAAAACAATGTAAATGGCAGGTACTTTGAGATGACTTGATTTGGGGAGAATCTTCACTGGCCCCTTTCTGCCTTCCAAAACCTCAGGGAGATGCAACCTGAAACATGAAATAGGCAGTTGAGAGTGGAAAGTAGTGGGCCTGGAACTCCTTTGAGAGTTTTTCTTGCTCTTTTGACCTGCTAACTGTCATGATAGTTGTTGGTTGTTGAATCTATATTGCCAACATACTTAAAAGCTTCTCTTCATCCTCCTGGCCAACAGTGTCTGTCTTGACTCAGGCTTATCAGAAAAGCTTTTTTCTGTAAACCAATCCATTATATGCCCAATCAGCTGATATGAGGGAGAATGAATAGTAGAATTAACATGCACACTGATTTTCTTTGGCAGATACTTCCATGTGTGTACCACTGAACATTAGATTATCAAGCACATGCCTATAGTTTATTCTTTTGGGATTTTATAAACCTAAGAAGATCAGTAAGATGAGTAAATGTCTATAAATTGCTTGATCAAGGGAAAGATTCTCAATTTCAGGGAAAGATGTTAAAAATCTTACCAGAGAAAAAGGGTGATGATAGCGGAATCACAGGCCTAAATTCTGTCTGAAATACTATCAGTTAAGATGGTATAAAGGATTTCGGTGCAGGCAGAGGTCACTCCCCTTATTGGCCATGTGAGTACTAGAAACAAAGGCCAATAAAAGACAGGTAATAAATTGTCAACTCTACTAGCAACAGAAAAGTAACTTCAAATGTCCCTGTCATGTGCAAAGCTAGCTGCTCCTGTACAGTTCTCCTGTATGATTTTTAACATCTTTGCCTGATGAAGAAGCCAGTGAATCTTTGAAAGCTTACATAATGTGTTTTATATCTTGGAGTTGGCTCACAAAAGGTATCATTACTTACGGATTATGGATTTTGTTGTATTGTACTGCATGGGCAACATGAGTACCCCTGAATATTAATTTCAGGCAGGCATTGGTTTTGTAGGCTCAGTATTGACTGTAGCCTGGGAACAATTTGATACTTCTGTGGTCAGCACTTTATCCTTTGAGGGATTAGGTCTATAGGATTGTTACCTTTAAATATTACTTGATAAGTCTTTTAGGGAATTGTCTGTTTGCTGTGTTATTTTCCTATTGTTTCTGTTATTTTATTTCTTTTTTGCAGCGTGCAATTTTTTTTTATTTTTATCTTTTTAAAATTAGTTTTCATTTCACTTTAAAAAAATGTGTCTTTCAGCTGTATTCTATGGAATGTCCAAAATAACAGATGTTTGAATTCCTATTTTTATATTGATAATTGCGTTCCAAAACTTACAGTAGTTGTTAAATTTCAAAGAGATGTGTATAATCAGAGGTCAGCAGTTTTCAGTTGTCCTTGCTAACAAATCCAGAATTGTAGGGTTCATCCCTCTATCCCAGCTCCCACTGGACAGAGTGAAGCACCTCTTCTCAAGAGCAAAGGATCCCTTGCAACTTACCTTTTGGAAAGGCATAAAGGGGGTATGATTGTGACTGAAGTATCCTCTGTCTCTCTGCTTTTCTTTCTTAAGAGAAAAAGAATTGAGGAGCATGCTGATATTGAAAGGCCTCTGCTGGGCAGAGGCATCAGAACTGTCCCTCCTACACAGAAGAACCTCAGCCATTCACCTCCCCACCCCCTGCCCCCCCTGCAAGAGAAGGGGCTGTAATGCAGATTACAACAAATTTTACCTATTGCCATCACCCAGACCATCTGAAGAGATAACACAATTTATTAATGCACCCCATCTGCAAAGTCCTAGAATGAAGAGTTTTATGTAAGCGTAGTAGAGATGGAGGCTTAGAAATGACAAACTTCAGTTTATGCTATGAATCTTTCTTGAAAAAAGTTTTATAGGTTATTCCATGTAAGCTTCAATCTACATACACCCTCCTGCCCCATTTTCATCTATAATTACCAAGTTATTTCTTGGTGATAAGGAACCTCAGCCATTCCCAAAGCACTGCCCTTTAACCTGACAAGGAGATAACACTGGGATTCTCACTTTGTCCCCCACCTTGGTTGGAACACTCCATGGAGAAAACATGGGTCAAACAAAGTGACTTCTTAAAGAATTTGTCAGTCAGGAGCTGGCCTTACTGTGGGGAAAGACTGTAAGAAGGACAGTTGGATCTCTGGTCAAGGCAGCTGCTGAAAGAGTTCCAGTTAGTAGTTCAGTTAGAGAACTGATGATATAACCACCACTCCTATTCCCATCATCATCCAGAACAGCATTATTTAATATTTAACATGATTCGGAACTGCTCCAACTAAGCAGTCACTTCCTACATGTTCATGAGAATAATGGCAGTAAAAATGCTCAAAAAGTGCACCAGGAACAAGGGATGTTGCATACCGAGGATTTATCGTAACTGACAACCACAGCATTAAGAAAAGAAAGGCTGTTGTGGTTGGGACTCATTGCTCAAGGTTTTTCCAGCCTGACAAGTTGAATCAAAAAGTATGTTGTCTCCTTGGTGCACATATCTAGGATGTCATCCATAACTTGCCAAAACTAGCCAAGAACACAGATCAGTAACTCCTTTTTCTTTATTCATGTGGGCACCAAAGACACTACCATGAACACCTTTGAGCAGATCACTTTGGCCTATGAAGTTCTGGGAAGGAAACTGAAGGGTTTAGAGGCACATGTAATATTTCTCCCCAGTTCTGCCAATGGGAGATAGAGGGGGAACACAGGGATAGGAAGAAACTAAAAGTGAATGACTGGATATGCAATTGGTGTTGACAGGAGGGGTTTGGGTAGACAGGAATCTGGCTTTGCTCAAAGCCAGCTTTCCCTGCCTTAGAAAAGAGTATTAGAAATGAAACTTGATCTCTAGCTAAGGCAGCAGTTGAAAGAGCTACAGGTAGTAGTTGAGCTAGAGAACTGGTGATACAACTACCCTTATTCCCATCGTCATTCAGGACAGCATTACTTAATATGATTAAGAACTTCTCCAACTAAGCAGTTGATTCCTACATGTTCATGATAATAGTAGCAGTGAAGATGCTCAAACAGAAGACCAGGAAGAAGAGTTATAGCCTGGCTACAAACTACTTGCTATAGATGGAGTATGCTTCACAAAGATCAAGAAGAACATTTTTGGAGTAACATAATCAAAAAGGCTTTAAACTAAATCCTGCTGGGCTGGGGGTGTTTGAGATGATAACTCAAGCGTCAGTTTTAAGGAAAGCCCTAAAAAAGGATGTGAATTCTAGGAGAATAGCTGAGGGAGAGAATGAGATCCACAGTAAATCTGATAGTAAATGGGCAGGTGAGAATAAACAAAGGTTTAGCTTTCATAGAATCATGCAGCTGGAAGAGACCACAAGGGAAATCAAGTCCAATCTCCTGCTGTGCAGGAATATATAATCAAAGTATTCCCAACAGATGGCAATCCTGCTTCTGTTTAAAAACCTCCAAAAAAAGGAGACTCTACTACACTCCAAGGCAGCACAATACGCTGTCAAACTGCTCATACCATCAGGAAGTTCTTCTTAATGTTTAGATGGAATCTCTTTTCCTGAAGTTTGGAGCCATTGCTCTGGGTCCTGGTCTCTAGAGCAGCAGAAAACAGGCTTGCTCCATCCTCTGTATGGCATCGTTTTAAATATTTAAACATAGCTATCACGTCACCTCCTAAACATCTCTTCTCCAGGATAAAAATATCCAGCTCCCTAGATCATGGTTTCCAAGCATTTTACCACTTTGGTCACTCTCCTCTGGACACATTCCAGCTTTTCAATGTTTTTCTTTAGTTGTGGTGCCCAGAACTGGACGCGGTATTCCAGGTAATGTCTGACCAAAGCAGAATAGAGTGGTACTATCACTTCATGTGATCTACGTGCTGTATTCCTATTGATGCAACCTATAATTGCATTGGCTTTTTTGGCAGCCACATCACACTGCTGACTCATGTTCAGCTTGTGATCTACTAAGACTCCTAGATCCCTTTCACATGTATTGTTGCCAAGCCAAGTGTCACCCATCTTATATCTGTGCATTTCATTATTTCTGCCCAAGTCCAGTATCTTATATTTCTCCTTGTTAAATTTCATTTTGTTAGTTCCGGCCCAGGTGTCTAATTTGTTAACATCATTTTGAATTCTGATCTTGTCCTCTGGGGTATTATCTGCCCCCACATTTGGTGTCATCTGCAAATTTCATAAGCAGGCCTTTTATCCCCTTATCCTGGTCATTGATAAAGATGTTGAATAGCACTGGTCCCAGGACAGAACCCTGTGGCACCATACTAGTCATTCTCAGCAGGATGAAGAGGAGCCATCGGTGAGCACATTTTAGGTTTGATCAGTCAACCAGTTCACCTAACAGAATCATTGCCTAGCCCAGAGTGCACTAGCTTAGTTCGCAAGAATATCATGGTGGCATTCATCTACCAAGGTAGTAACTGTCATAAAAAGAGAGGTAAGATTAGTCTGGCATTACTCGTTTTTGAGAAATCCATGACTTTTTGTGAGCATGGCATTCCTTTTTAAGTGCTTACAGACCATCTGTTTAATGATCTTGTCTTGAATCTTTCCAGGTATTGATGTCAGGCTGACTGGGTGTCTTTGAGTTTGTGAAACAAACAAGATGAACTTGAAGTTCTAATGCAGAGAGATGGATGAGATTTTACATGACTCCCATGATTGGAATGCGATAATTGAAGGGTATAATCTGTTAAAAGAATAGATGTGGCAGAAAAGGAGACAGGGTAGCATTATATCAAAGACAAGTTTACTTGTGCGATAGTGTAGTACAAGTCTACTATAGACCACCAAACCAAGAGGAGATGGAGGGTGATGCTTTTCTAAAATCTCAGAAATGTCAAAGAATTAGAGAATTTATAATTATGGGATACTTCACGTACCCTGATACCTTCTGGGAGACTAATTCTCCAACAAATAGACTCTTCAACAAATTCTTGATGTGCCTTGAAAATAATTTCATATTTCAAAAGATAGAGGAGTAAACAAGGGAATTGACAATCCTTGGACTTGATCATAATCAACAGGGAAGAATTGGTTACTGTAATCAAAGTAGCTGGTACTTTAGGGGGTAGTGACCATGTTATCCTAGAATTCACAGTTGTGGTACTGAGCAAAGAAAAGTATAATCAAACATGGGTCTTAGATCTAAGGAAAACTGTTAGATGAAGCAGAACAATTTTGAATTTATCAATAAACCTGGAAGATGGTTGGCATTTAAATTGGGAAAGAGAAAAAACTTAACTTGAGGATACAATAAGAGAATGGGATCATGACTGGCAATATAAATATCAGGCAATCAGTTTATTACTATTATACATCATTGTATAAGAAGTGGCAAGTATCTTTGAAGGAGATGTAGGACTATTTAGATTTCAGAACTACAAAAATAGACAGTGAATGCACTCATAACTGTGAGCTTGTTGAAGCTATCAAGAAGATCAAGTATGGCAAAGCCCCAGGACCAGATGATCTGTCAGCAAACTGTTCCAAAATTTTGAGCAACAGTTATTTCCACCTCTACGGAAATGAATGAATTCAATCTTATTGACAAAAGATTTTTCCAGATACTTGAAAAGAGGCAATGGTTGGGCTGATTCCTAAAGAAGCACAAGACATGAGCATCACAAAAATTATAGACTTATTTCTTTGTTGAATCTAATTGTTATAAAATTTTCACAACAATCTTGGCAAAAAGATTGAAGAAAATTTTGCAAGAATTGTTTATAAAGATCAAGTTGGACTTCTACGAAAGAAACAGTCAAGGGATAGTACTAGATGTGTTTTGGATATTGTAGAATATTTAGACAGCCACAACAAGAAACAAGTGGCATTTTTTTGTGAATGTGGAAACAGCCTTTGATAATTTTAATTGGGATTTTCTGTTTGGAGTTTTGGAGAAAATTCATTTTGAGGGCAATATTGTCATTTGGATTGAGGCAGTTTATAATGTGCAGCATGCATGAATTTTGATTAATGGAGGATTAAGTAAACCATATGATATTCAAATAGGAATGAGAGAAGACTATTCACTTTTGCCTCTGCTGTTTATATTGGTCTTGGAAGTTTTGAACAGCAGAAGAAGATGAGAGAATTAAAATAAAGTGTGCATCTTAAGTGTTAGCTGATGATTTGGTGATTATTTTAGAAAATCCTATTTAATGTATAGAAGGGTTGCTAGAAAGGTTAGAAGAATTTGGAGATTTAACAGGATTTACGAGAAATATGCACACAAAAATGATGTAACAGAGAGTATGAAAAGAGTATTTGATGGGTAACTTAGGCTTGAAATAGAGAAAAAAGTGAAATACTTCGGTATTACTATTACAGATATAAGTTATGGTGTTGAAACATAGCTACATTAAAACATGGAATGAGACGTAAAAAGATTTGCAAAGATGAGAGAAGCTTAAGTTATCTCTACTGGGTAGAATTTCTGTGATTAAAATGAATGTTCTACCTATGTTGTTCCTGTTTCATACTATACCTATCTTGATCAATGACACTTGTTTTAAACAATGGCACAGTGATATATCAAAGTTTATATCTCAAGAAAAGAAACCTGGAGTAAAAATATAAATTTTTACAAAAGAGGAAGACTAAAGTGAATGTGGGTTTTCTAACATACCATTGTGGGTATTTTCGCAGGATGCTTTTTACAGCAAAGCCACAACAGCAAAAGAAAAATGGGTGACTTACTGATATCTTTTGGAAATTGAACATGAGCAGTATAGAACCAAATGAAATGAAAAACAAACATTGAAGAGGTATAGTTTTTAGTGGCTTTCATATAGGCCAATAGTAAAAACATAAAAAGATAAAAGAATTATAATTTTGAAATGACTGAAACTGAATTTGTGTTCACATGATAAGCATGTGATTGAGAAAAAGTATAAACTTTTGTTAAAACCAGACATGGAAGAAGAGATGGTGAAAGAATGTATGGTAAAACAGGAACAAAATACATAATGTAATGTTGGAACAATGGCAGAAAATGTAGTCAGAGCGAATTAAATTTACATTATATTATGGCATAAAAGAGAATTTTAATAAAATGATCTATCAGCGACAACTGGCACCAGAAAGGTTGGCTAAAATGCAGAGATGCAACTAACAGATGTTAGAAATGGGAACAGCTGTGGGTTCTTTTTACCACATGTGGTAGACATGTGTTAAGGCTAAAAAAATCTAGAATCAAATTCATCTTGTATTAAGAAAAAAAATGAAAGTTAATGTGCACATGAAACTAGAACTGTACTTGCTGGGACTGATAGAAGAGGCACTGGAAAAGAAATATTGCAAGATCCTATGATACGTGATGACTACAGCAAGGCTGTTATTTGCTCAGAAATGGAAAAGCTCTGAGATTCCAACAGAAGAGGACTGGTTAGTTAAAGTAATGGACTTAGCTGAAATGGACAAATTAATAGTTTTTGTTAATCTTTATTAATATTCTGTTTTTTACCCAACCTTGGACCTCAAAGCAGCTTACTTTCAAAGGCATCTCCAAGTAGAGCGCAGTCCTGGCCACCACAGCAAACTGGGCCTCCAGCTTCAAAGCTGAGTCAAGGAGAACATGCAGACTGTGAACTTGAGACTTCAGGGACAGTGTACCCCATCTAGCTGAATCCTTTTTTTGTGATCTGCCTTGTGACTGACCAGGAGTATCTCTTATCTTGTATGCATTGAGTTTCAATTTGTCCTCGTCCAGGCTATTACTGATGACAGATGCTGGTTTAGGACCAGAACAGCTTCCTTGAATTGGGGTAGAAAGGAGTTGTAGAGTTGGTTGTCATCTGATTACTGATGGCATGGCTCCCCAAACTCTGGACATCTTCTCCCAGCAGTTTCATATATAGTCCTCCCTCCGCATTTGTGTGCTTGCCCTGCACAAATTTGATTATTCACAAGCATATTTGCCTCCCTCCCATTCCCATGTATTTTGCCCTGGTGCAGAGAACTTGCAGCAAAACGGAAGGGCATGGGGACAAGGAAGGCTCAGATGAGCCTTCCTTTCCTCATCCGGAGTATATATTAAATAGTATGAGGGACAAAACAGAACCCTTGGGGACCCAGTGGCCAGGGGTCAAATAGATGTTTCCAAGCACCACCTTTCCACCCTTAGTGGATGACCACTTGCACATGGAACTGGACTGGGGGGAGTGTGTCTCTCTTGGTTCTTCTGGACCTGTCAGCACGTTCAAGACCGTCAACCAGGGTATCCTGGGCCACCTTCCTGTGATGGGATTTGGAGGCACTTCTTTACAGTTTTGCGTAGTTTTGTTGTTATGTCATGGTGTAGTTTAAAATTTTTAATTAAACAAGAGATTTGTGGAAAGCTTATTTTACCAGGGTCAGAGAAATACTTGGTGGAAATCCATGGCTAGAATTCTAAAGAAAAAGCCACAGAGGGTGGAAGTTTATGAAGAAGGAGTTGCAAAATGCAGAGCCACAAGTATTCCATGGAAGGGAAGAAAATAGGAAACATCTGAAAAATCCATTGTGACAGCACAGGACACACAAGGAGGAACTGAAAAGAAAAAGAGCATGTATAAACAATTAAAAGAAAGGTTCAAAATGGATATGAAAACTACTGGGTTGGAGACAGAAGAGAAGAAATTAGATGAAATCCTATTGAAAAATGGGGGGAAAAAAAACTTCAAAAACTTCAAAAATATATAGGTTTCTACTGGAAAGAGAGTTAGAGCAGGAAAGGATTAAGGATTATATGGTAAAGTGGACCCAAAATATCAGTCACAATATAGAGTTGGAAAGATGGGAAAGAGCATGGAGTGAAGACATAGTTTACTCAAAGCTTGAGTTTAAGAGAGAATTTTTACAAGTCAGTTCATCGGTGGTATATGACCCCTCAAAAATTAACGAAGATAACACAAAAAGGGAACGGCCAATGTTGGAAATGTGGAAAAACATCAGGAACTTATTTTCATACATGGTGGTTATGCCCCATAGCAAAAAAATATTGGAAAAAGATCCACGATAGTATCACTAAGTTGCCTGATATTAAATTTGAGATGACTCTGGAAGCATATTTATTAAATATGATCGTGAGGAACAGCCAAATGAGGACAAAAAGGAAAATACTTTTAAATTTAATAGCAGCAAGATTGAATTATGCAAAGCACTGGAAAGAAGGAATAGAGCCTCCTCACGAAGAATTGAAGATTGAAGTGATGGATATTGTTGAAATGGGAAAATTGTCCAACATGCTGAAAGGAAACTCAAATCAACAATTCGAAAAGCAATAGAATGAAATTATTAGATGGGTGAGAGAGAAGTAAGATGAAAGCATAGAATTGAATAGATTGAAAAAGGTAATTCTTACATTAAGGTGGGAATACAGATCGAGTAGGAAAAATTAAGGTAGATTACAATAACAAAAAGATTTCACACGAAGGAGGTTTAGAATAAGAAACTTAAAAAAGAGATTGGCGTGGGGAAAATGCATAATAAGGAAAGGAAGGCTGGAGGCGGGAGGGAGGGATAGAGAGAGAGAAGGGAAGAGGAAGGATGAATTGATGGCATAAAATATACTGTTCATATGGGGGTAGGGTGGAGAGGGAGGGGGGAGGAGAGGTTGACTAACACATATATGGATGGAAACAATTAATATTGTATAGAAAATATTAACAAAAATAGAAAGCTATGTTAGATTGGTGTATAATATGTAATATGTAAACAACAGTGATAACATACAACTTTTAGCTTATATGGAATTTTAATAAAAATTATTTAATTAAAAAAAAAGAAAAAAAATAAACAATGGAAAGGTTGAATCACCAAGAAAGAGTACAGATGTGTAGCCCAGCGTTGTAGGAATAATGTAAGGAAAACTAAAGCTCAGAATGAACTGAGACTAGCTAGGGTAGCAGGAAGCAACAAAAAGTTTTTTTGTTTCCCCTGACATCCATTTGAAGCAAGAGAATGACTGAGGAAATGATGGTGAAATGTTAATGAATCACAATTAAAAGGCAGAACTACTGAACACCTATTTTGCTTCAGCTTTTTACCTCAAAGAGAAATGTGTGCATCCATACATCAGCAGAGACTATGATAAGAGATCTGAATTGTCAATCATCATTGACAAGGAGATAGTCAGGAATCACCTAGTTAACCTAAATGAGTTCAGATCTGCAAGGCCAGACAAACTGCATCCAAGAGTACCAAAGGAACTTGTTGATGTACTCTCTGAAACCCTTGCCAGAAACTCTGGAGAATCTCTAAGGTATCGGTGAACTGGAAAAAAGCAAACATTGTCTCCTTCCAAAAGCACAAAAAAGATCATCGGGTAGTACAGACCAATCAGCCTGACCTCAAGAAAGATATTAGAACAGATTATAAAGGAGTTTGTTTACAAGTATCTGGATGGCAGTGCAGTGATGAGTAGCAGCCAGCATGGGTGTGTCAGCCTAATCATATCTTTTTTTATTTGGTCACAAGTTTGGTCCCCCATAATATTTTGATTAGCAAATTAATTAGATGGGGAGTAAATGGAAACACCATCAGATGGATCTGTAATTGATTGGAAAACAGTGATCATCAATGACTGCTTCAAACTGGAGGGAAATCTCAAGTGGAGTGCCACACTGTTCTGTCTGGGGGTCTCACTGTGACAAACCCCAGGGGGCGCATGGCTGGTAGAGCAGGCTAGGAACAGAGTGATCCAATCTGATTGGCTCTCTAACTGAAGAACCTAGCTTTAGCCAGAGGGAGGGGCTATGTGGGGGATTCAGCAGAACATGTAGAAATAGGGTATAGAGAAGGGTTCCTTCAGTGAGATTCCAGGGAGAGGGAGAGTGTTGAGATAGAGCTTCAGTCAACCAGAGAGAGAGAGGTTTTCTGAATATTACTGTTGGTCTACTCAAGAGTCTAGAGAGAAAGACAGAAGAGAGACCAAAGTAATATTGAATTAAGCCATAAGGATTGACCTATACTTGGTAAAATATGTCTGTGTGTAGAAGGAAAGCCAAAGGCCTGTGAATATATGGAAGTTTTGCCTGTGTATATGGAGTGAAGTTCTGTGCTGTTTGAAATTATTGATTTACTCAATTCCTTTTCCTTGTTTGCTGTTATAAATAAACTCATATTATTTTTATAACCTCTGGACTCAGTGGAATACTTCCATTTGATTTAATCTGTTTACCACCTGCTGCTACAAGTTATACCTTCCTTTGGGTTAACCTTTTGCTTTGTTCTTTTTCGACAAAGGTTGTGGGTTTAGGGAAAGCAGAGGTGTGATTAAATGTAGAGAGGGAGCCAGGGGTTGATAATTATAAAATGGGGTGCTGCTTCTCTAGGAAGGGAGGAAAGAAAGCAGGCCTGGTCTGTTCTAACCCTGGCTGGCCATTGATCTCCAGTGTTTTTATCAATGACTTAGATGACAGTGTGGAGGGAACCTCTTATCTTATTTGCAGGTGATAAAAAAAATGAGAGAGACAGCTAACATATTGGAAGATAGGAACAGATTTCAAAAGAACCCTGATGAAGCAGAAAATTGAGCTGAAGGTAATGGAATGAAATTCAACAGACAAATGCAGAATTTTGTATTTAGACCACAAAAATTAAATGCACAGGTAGAGGATGAAGGATACATTGCCTGGCAGAACTAAATTTGAAAAGGATCTTGGAATTATTGTTGATCTTAAGTGGTACATGACCCAGCAGTGTGATACTGTAACAGAGAAGGCAAATGCTATTTTAGCCTGCATTAAGAGAATTATAATTTCCATGTCAAGGGAAGTAATAATCTCACTACATTTTATGCTAGGTGGGCCTCATTTGGAATACTGTGTTCAGTTGTGGGTGCCTCATTTTAGGAAGGATATAGACAAGTTGGAGTGTGTTCAGAGAAGGGCAACAAGGATGATAGGAGATATGGAGAACAAAATATGAGAAAAATTGAGGGGGTGGGCATGTTAAGCTCGGTGAAGGTAAGACAGAGAGGTAACATGATTGCACTCTAGTATCTGAAAGACTATCACAGAGAGGAGGGTGCAGACTTGTTCTCTACTGTCCCAGAAAGTAGGATAGTTCTTAAGGTTTTTAAGTTATAGGAGGATAGATTTTGATTGACCATTAGAAGGAACTTCTTGACAGTAACAGTGGTTCTGCAGTGGAACCAGTTATCCAAAGGAGTGATGGGGTCTCTTCCTCTGGATGTTTTCAAAGAGAGTCTGGACACTTAACTACAAGGGCACTTTAGTGTGAGTTCCTCCACCGAGTGAGGGCTTGGATTCAATGGCCTTGAGTTTCCTAGAATTGTCTAGAACTGCTTGGAACTAGAATTCTGCATCTGGAGAGCCATAGAGACTTGGCTCACCCACTGTTTCATAGGTAATCTAAGTTACCATTACTAAAGGACTGAGAGGAAGGAGTTATGGTTAGGCAGTTCCCCTTTCCCCTCACAGCCTTCATGCACACTCAAGAGTGTGCTGTAGAGAGTTGGAGGACACCCCTTCTGTTGAGCCAACTTCATGACAGGAAGCATCCTTTTGTGTCAGCAGAGATCTTGCTTCTAGTAGTGACTGCCTCAGTGGAAGTGGCATTATACTGGCCACATGTCACCTTAGCAGAACAGTGGTATGAGCATGCTTGGAAATTACCTTGCTCAAAGAGTTGATGTGGAATTTGGCTGAGCAAGTTTTTAAAACTACATGGCAGTCTTGAACATTTCATATTAATTATGACTCTGTCCTTCCTAAGCTGTCATTATTCTTACTCTTTGGAGTAACACTCCACTTTGTTGATTGATCTTTGCCTGAAATCAACTTACTGGTTTTGTTTTTTAAGCACTGTAGGTTTAATGTCTTTTTAAAATCATGTCCATTATGCTGTAATTCTCTCTTACCTTCTTAATTTCAAATCTTTTAAAATTATAATAAAAATTTATAAAAATGGAATAAACAGCATGCCTAGTCAATCCCTTGATAAGGCTATGTAAAGAAACATTCTTCTTACCCTAAGCAAATTTCTGTCTTTTAAAACTATGTCAGTATTCATTCAGTGTGGTGTAGTGGCTTGAACCTTGGAGACCAGGGTTCAAATACCCACTTGGCTGTGGAAGCTTACTGAGTGATCCTGGACAAGTCCCATTCACTCAGCCTCGGAGGAAGGCAAAAGCAAATCTTGCCAAGAAGACCCTCTGATAGGTTGCCTTAGGGCTGCCAGAAGTTGGAACCAAATAGAAGGCACACAACACAAAAGTATTCGCCTGAATAGTTAAGATGACTTTGTGGTAATTTTTACGAGATAGAAGGAAAGTATACATAGCAAGTAATTCCAGTCTTCCACAGAGGGCAGATGATAGTAAGATTTTGGTATATGCTACTTTTCGGACTCTATTGCTACATTCAGATAGCAGCAGTATTTTGGCTATACCTTATAACTACAAATTTAGATAGATGCACAGTGAATACTGATATTCTAATATTTTTTGCTGTTGCAACAGGTAGTGAGCCAGTGCCTCTCCACAATACCTTCACGAAGTCAGTGCATAGATATTGTACAAAGTGGCATTTGTAAATATCTGGTAGGTGGTAATTTAAATTATGTTCCATATTTACTCTGTTATTATTTATTACTGTTTAGGTCAAGCTCTTGGCAGTGGCGATTGAATTGTACCCAGTTTTTTTTAAAAAAAGTGTATTAAGGTATATATGTATGTGATAGCAAGATTCATATTGTCAGCCTTGCAATTATAATCAATATTCATTCCCAGATCTTATTTTCCAGTTTGTATATAACTTCAGAAATGTTTCAATAGCCTTGTGAAAGTCTTAATCCCAGATTTTTTAAATTTTATGATCAGCCTTTAAGTAAAATTATAGATGTCTAATAATCAAGTAGCTTTAAATTAACAACAGAAAACAAAACAAAAAATTAGAATAACATGCCCCCCTCATTTAAGAGGTGCAGGACTTTTTTTTTTAACTTAACAGTCAGCCATCATCAAAAGTCTCCTTCTAAATTTGCATGTTTATGAAATGGCATGCTATGAGCAATGGGACCATTATTTCTTGATTTATTTATGGTATTTTTGTTTAAGGTATTTCACCTCACAGCCCACAAGGGTTCCTGTGGCAATGAACAAATAAAATAAAATTAAAACAGTAGAAAGGCAAACCATTTTAAATAATGTATTAAAATATTCTTTAAAATTGTTTAAAACGGTGTAAAAGCCAAAACAGAGGAATCTCAAACATTAAGGCCACATGGAACAGCCCTGTTTTGGCTGCCTGCTGAAAGCTCAAAAGAGATGGAACCAACCTAACTTCCTTGAGTAAAGGAGTTCCACAGTCAGGGTGCTGCTACAGAGAGAGCCCTGTTATGTGTACATGCCACCCTAATTTCATGAAGTGTTGGGACACACAAGAAATCATGGTTGATGATGTCAAACGCTCCTGAAAGATCCAGGAGGACCAACAGGTTCACAATCCCTCTCTCCAGTTCCCAGGATTCCCACCAAGGTTGCTTTTGTCCCATAACCAGGGCTAAACCCATTTCATCCAAACAAGCCTGAAGGTGTGCTGCTATTACTGACTCAAATACAAGAAACATACCCACAGATGGCCACATGCAGGAAAATGCAACAAAATCCAAAGTCCATAAAGCAGTGGTACCTTTATTGGACCAACTCCAAAGCATCAAAAACAAGCTCTCAAAGCTACTCAGGCAAAGATGTTAAAAATACAAATACGTTACTTAAAACGGAGAAATTAAAGACAGGTTGATAGTTATATTGTGAGGTGGAGTCTAGTGAAGGTTTCTTCAGTAAAGGTCTTGCAGTTGCATCTTTTAGAGAGACCCTTCTCTTTCAGAGAGCCACCACCATCACCATTTCCACCACACTGTTGGCTAGTCTTCCTCTTGCAGCTTTTATTAGCCAGGACAGATGTGGTTCTAACAAGCAACTTGTCCATATTATGTTGAACAAACTGAAACCTATTCCTCAGTACCAGACAAATATTTGCCTCAGTTACCTCCCCATACTCTGCTTTCAGTGTGGAATCCAGGTCAGAATGGATCTGTTTTGCAAATATTTTGCATGGTATTTAGCAAATTCATAACAGAACTTTTGTGAAGCCTCCACAGCAGCCTGAGGTTTAAAATGTAATACCTCTTTAAATACCCAAAACAGCTGTGCTGGATGAGATTGAGCCACGACTGCAGAGTAGGCTTTAAAGTAGACCTAACCAAAGCTCCATTGGATTCATCCAAATCTTTCTCCACCATTACTCCAGTCATCTACTGAAGCACTTCATTGCCCTGAACTATTCAAAAAACCAGGGAACTGATGCTCTGCGACCAAGTAAAGGACACTTGGGAGTGATTGTGTCAGTTGTATGGGTCATCTTCCTGTTCCAAAGATCAGCCAGGGTGTCGACAGAATCAACTAACTCTGGCAGCAGGAAAAAACTCAAGAGCAGTGGTTCTTAATCTTATCTTTACCAGGGATCCCCTTTAAATACCTTTTGTTGCCACGGACCCCCAAGATTTAAGATTTAAAACCCTAAAGTGCATCAAATATTTATTTAAAATTGCTCTTCAAGGGTCTTCAAATTGGGAGAAAAGGGAGAAATAAGTAAATGCACACTTGCGTGAGAAGCAGTGGAGGGGGAAGGAAGATTTTCTTCCTGCTTCTTCCTGCCAGTTTAAGGTTGGAGTGGATTGTATAGCAATGCTCAAAGTTCCCTCCCCCCCCCCTTTTTTTTTGCTTTCTTCACCAGGAGGAGAGGAGACTGAGACAGGTGAGGGGTGTTGAAAACAAAAAAGGGGGCTGAAGCAACCTCTCTGTAAAAAAAAATCCTGAGTGTTCCTCCTCATTTGCATTTATAAGTCCATGCTCTTTCATCTGAATCAAGTGATGGCTTATTGCTCCAACTTCTACTGTCTTTCCAGGGGGTGGCACCTGCTACAGCAGCGCCCCCCCTTCTCATTTGGTCCCACTTTTTTTGACACAGTATGGCAGACAACTCTGAAAAAGGATAGCAGGGAGGAGTGGGGTCAAATGAGTAGACAGGCCACTGCTGCAATAGGTGCCACCCCTAGCAAGACAACGAATTTGGAACAAGGGATCACCATTGGCAAAATAAGCTGCACTCAACTCAGGCAAAAGCACGCACACTCATGAATGGAAATGAGGAGGTGTACTTGGGATCTTTTTATATCCTTTAAACCCCCCCTTTGTCATCAGCCATGACCCCCCTTTTTTGCCTTTTCTCCCTCCATCACAGTTTCTTCTCCTGGCAAAGAAGGCAAAAAAAGAGGGAAGTCAGCATTTCTAATAATAGATTGGACTACTATCTGCTGCAAAGGAGGGGAGGGAGAGAAAGACAAACACTGACTTACTAGTTCCACTGTTACTCAGCTGCTGAGCCCACCTGCTTCCTACAGTGGTGCAGTCATATGGCAGGTAACATGCAGGCCCAACCAGCCAGCCGGCCTCCTTTTGCCTTTGTTCCTGTCATGCTGCCACTCTGTTGTGGGGAGGAGATGGGCTGAGCAGCCTTTGAACCTTTTGAGGACCCCCTGTGAGGGCATCCTAGGTTAAGAGCCACTGCCCTAGAACATTCAGGAAGCCTTCTGGCTCCATTACTCTCTGCGGGTGAGCCATTTTAATGGGTTCCACACACCTGCAGAGGTTGGAAGTCCCAGCAAATATAAATCTAAGATAGCGATCATGACAGCATAATTGTTTCAGAGCCCCCACCATCTACCTGACCAGCAAAAACCAGATCAAGAGTGTGGCTTGCTACAAGTGTAGCGCCAGGTATTGAGATAGGCCTGTGGGAGCGGGTAGATTTTCTTTGATAGAGCGTTCCATAACAGTAATAATGCTGTGACAAAAAAAGTCCCTCCAATAGCTTTTGGCTACAGCAAAATGTTTGATATTGCAGTGTAAAGAAGAAAATATATGACAAGAGAGTGTCAATATAATAAACCAGGCTATTTAGGATTTAAATATGAAAATGCTTTCAGTTGTGTCCCGAAACATTTAGTGAAGATAGAACAGTAACAGTTGTGCATTCCATAAAGCCAGACCTTTTAAATACTTTGACAGCACTTCAGAAGCAGCCCTGCCTCAGTCTAGGTGATAAGTTAGTAAGGCCTCAATGACCATATCCAGGTCTGTCTTCTCTAGGACTGGGTGCAGATGGCATATCTGTTAAAAGTGAGGAAAAGAAAAGCACTTCCTGATTAAAACTGTCCAAGAGACTTGGATCCCGTTTGAATCTTCTGATTTGGATCCTCCTCCTCTTTTTTTTCATCTTCCATTTCATCATCATCTTTCTTCTCCCATTAAAAAATAAAATGCAGGTTGGGTTGCTTGAGAATCTGATGTTTCATTTTTCCTCTCTGGACCATTTTCCTACTGAAATTGGCCATACTAATTATTACTTAACAAATACTAGCATTGAAGGGGGTTTCACTGATGATACTGGTAGGAGAAGGGAAAACCTAGGCACACAAGGCAGTACTGAATCACTGATGCTCTTCAAATGATGGACCTGTCTCACAATCCCATGCAAAGCAGACTGATAACTCATTAACTGGTTCCCCCAGACAGCATTACATCCATTTTATTTGTTCACTCTGTTTTCAGAAATTGATTCAGTCTTTAGTCTAAAATCTACTAGGAGGACAGCTTACTGTCATCATATATTAATGACCCTTCAGCCCAGATCTCTCAGTCATATAATGTAGCACCCAAGCATGGGAAAAAGAACACTTTATAAGCCACCGGTCATATGGTGTAGGAATAATAGAAGTCACCTGGGTGCTCCAGCCCCATTCCACTTTTCAAAATTATTGATTGATTTTTGATACTAACAATGTAAAATACGATAAAAATTACAATTAAAATACAATCTGAGGAAAAAAAAGGAAAAAAAAGAGAGAAAGGAAAAAGCCATATGACTAAAATGCCACACGGCTCTGACCCCTCCCTCATTGGTCCTGACTGTAATGAAAAGAAAAATAAAAGAAAAAAATTATTCTACAATTACAGATCCAGCTAAATAATCCTGCTAAAATTATTACTAACTATTGTTGTCATTGTGCTCCTTCAAGCCATTTTTAACTTAGAGCAACTCTATGGCCACTCTCTGGGGCTGAGAATGTGTGATGCACCCGAGGTCACCCAGTGGGTTTCCATAGCTGAGCGGGGAATTGAACCCTGGTCTCCAGGATTGTAGTCCAACGCTCAAACCACTACACTGCACTGGCTGTGTTAATAACCATAAGATCAGATTATTACATCATTACATTTCTTATTGCTTATAAAATCCATAAATGGCCTCTACTCTTTCAAAAAGTCTTCAGTTAACTTACCTTTCAAAACCCACATTAATTTGGCAGTATTGCCCAACTCAGTAGCCTTAACAATCTACTCTGTCATTGGTGATCAGTCTGTTTCCAAGTTTCAGCAAACAGTATTCTTGCTGCTATTGTCATGCATTGAAGAAATAATCCATATTTACTGTCCAAGTCTTTATCTATAGTGCCCAAGAAAATCAGTCTGTTTCCAAGTTTCAGCAAACAATATTCTTGCTGCTATTGTCATGCACTGAAGAAATAATCCATATTTACTGTCCAATTCTTTATCTGTAGTGCCCAAGAAAAACAATGACAAAATCTACCTTTAAAATGTTTAGATTAACAAATAAATCTTAGGCCAGTAACATTCTTTCTTACATGTCCACCATACATAAAAAGGAGCCCTCCTTATCTTGACATCCCCAGCATTGGTTTGAAACATTCCGGGGCATTTTTGACAGCTTGTTTGGAGTTAAATACCACTGTACATGATCCTATATGGGTTTTCTTTGAAACTATAACAGGAAATAAATGTAATGTCTCTGGACCACATTTTTCCCATTCATCCAAATGGACATTATGCCTAAAATTTTGGGACCACTTTATCATGTACTCTTTTACAGGTTCATCTTCTGTTTTTAGTTTCAAAAGCCATTTATACACTCTTCTAATTACCTGTTCATCTTTGCCCAACTCTGGGTAAAATTCAGTTTCTTTAACCTCTATGATTGCCTTTCTCTTATCTTTATCAAATTTGTCCGTAGGTTATGTATTAGCAAGCCAGTTAAGATCTTTAGCTTCCTTAGGAATCATCTCTCTTGATGTAAACGTCCAGCTGACTTGTTCAAAATACAAAAGATCTTCATAAGTTATCCGTCTCTAATTTTTAACCCATTTTTCCTTTGAAAAAAGGGAGTGCTTCTAACAGTGAGGTGGCTAATATTAGAAAAAAGTCTCTGCTTATAAGCTTATGCTTATCTGTAGGAGAGCCTTTTTAATACAGTTTTGTTTTAAATTCAGCATATGCTGTAACTTTATTATACCAAAGATAAACATGCCACCCACATCTTACATTATGACCGAGTTCCAACAGTCTCACACCTCTATGCAATATGCATTCCTCCAGACATACAGAACAACAGGCCTCATTCCACTTAATTCTCCCAGACATATACCATGGGTGATAAAATTCCCCTGAGATACCCAACAAGTTCATATTTCCTTGTCACCCCAATCCATTTTCCAGCATAGATCTTTTACTAGGGTGATCAAGATGATAAGTCTGTGTTGAAAGACCAATATCAGAAGCCTTCATTGACTATATTGTTTTTATTAGTACTGAAAATAATTATTGCCATATTGTTGCTTGTCTGTCCTCTGTAAAAAAAAATATGGCCATGAATGCATAGGAACAGAGGATGGAGATTAAACCTCAAGATTAGGATTATTGGTGCATGTGGTTGTGTGGGAGCATACTGCAATAATCCTAATCTCAGTCCCATATATACCGCAATAATCCCATATATATTAATTTCCATATATATTAACCTCTTCTACAGTCACTTTTTATACTTATAGTAATAATATTGGCTCTCAATGGACAGATCACTTTATCCATAGAAAAAAAATATTATTTCTTGTTTATAAACTGGTGACTTCCACTGAAACATGATTTACTTTGGTATTGGTGAGTTAGATGATATAACTCACAACTCCAAAGAAAAGAAAGAGCAGATTGCAAAATGTAACAGATTGAAGGGCTACTGAAGTTGTTACTAAAATTGTTCTCTTAGGAATACAGATACTAACAGAAAGCTAAAACAGAAATGAGAGGCTGTGGGTAATGAATTTATTCTGTTTCATAGGCAGGATTAACTGTAATACCTGACAGCACTGCTGGATCTGTTTTGTGTGCCATCAGTAAGCTCATGGATCAAGGGTGCCTCCTGAATGAAAATCTCTCCAAGTTCCTAGCTTCTTTGTGTTACAGTCTCCTTTTCCTTCTCCTAACAATAGAGAGAGAAGATTCAGAACACTTACAGAAGAGGTAAGTGTTTTAAATTTTTGTACTTAACTCTTAAAATACTTGCATATGCAGAGGGTCCTTATTACATACACCAAATAAGTAAATGTGTAAACTTAACTTTAAACTTGCTTATTGTAGTAGGGAATAGGTCAGTTGTATCCTGCCAGTAGTTACTCTTAATCTTTGGATTTAGACTATGGCTTTATTGATAATTCTGCTTCCTAAATTTCAGATGGGAATTGTGAACATTACCATTTTAAGCGAGTAGTAGTGTTAATCAGTGTATTTTCCTAATTCACTGGAATGTACTTCTAAAAACAGTCACTTGACCAATTTCTTTTTTTCCTAATTCACTGGAATGTACTTCTAAAAACAGTATGCCATTTTTGTAATTGACTTCAAGCTAAAGTTGACAAGAGATAAGCTAGATAAGAATGTTTACTTCAACAGAGTATCTTTTAATGATTTTTTGCCCATCCCGCCCTGAGCAGAAAACTTTAACTTCAGAGAAATACTAGAATTGTGAGCTTGGCTGAGATTTTTAATCTGGCAGTTTTCAGTTTATAATCAATTAATTCACTATATCCCTAAGACTGGCTGATTGGTAAAAAGCCCACTCTGCTCATTTTAAGTGTGGTTATTCAAAATTTGTGGGAATTTTAAAAATTAAATTGGTTACGAAGTGCCAGATTTTTGGTGAGAGTGTACACCTAAGTTTTTGTGTGCTGTGTGTGTGTTTTTTAAATTTGATTTGATCAACAGGGATTTGGGCTGAGTAAGTGGAATTAATTTCAGCATACACATAACACATTTGATTTTCACTATTCATACAGACAGACTATGCTGTGCTCCATTGCAGGGATGTGCTGTGGGGTGCCTGTATGTCACTGCTAACTACTTTGCCTCGGATTTTGAGGCTGATGCTGCTGAGCCTTCAAGTGAACAGAATCTGTCGAGAGGAACTGCCTATCCTGGCACAGCTCCTGCGCTTACTGATGCAACATGGGCAGCTTCGCAGTCACATGGTGACCAATGAGCTTCTCATGAAACAGATTGTCAGAGATATGCTGGTAAGAGACCATTCTCAGTCATGTGCTTCTTCGTGACAAATGTGCACCACCTGAAAGACAAAACCAATTCTACTGTTTTGCTTTGTTTTCCCTTGTTGATCTTTCAAACTATAAAGCTGCAGTCTGCCTCACAGGAACCAGCTTGAAAGATGCAAGAGTGTTCTCGAAATAGTTTCACTCATTTTGTGCAGCAGATGAGGGCTTATTCTGTTTTCTGCTGCCAGTGTTTACAGATAACACAAGGGCAGCGTTTGAAGTAGAGGCAGGGAAGAGTCAGATTTTTTAAAAGTAAGATACTTTGCAGATCTCAGTTTTTTTCATTGAGATGTCATCCAGATCCTGTCCCTTCCCCTGTTCTTTTGTTAAGCATAGTCATCTGTTCAGTTTGATATCAAAAGGAGTGATACATTGAAATCTGTATGTTATATGGTCTTTAGACCAGTTGAAGAAATAGGAAGTGTATCTCGTATCACCGGCTTCTACAAAGATGCACTGTCCTAATGTGCAGAAGGGTATTTTTCAGTGAGCACTGTGCTCTCTTCCGTGGAGTAAGTTTCTTTTTAAAACATATGGGCCTTTTTCCGTTTGTACTTAGAGATTTTCTCTTAAGCATTTATGGAGATTCAGGTGGTCTCAGAATCTTTTGGTTCTTCTTTGTGGTCTCTGACTCACACAGATAGGTCTTCTGCATCTGTTCAGTGCTCTGTTCAGAACCTTCTAGAGCTTGATAGGAAGCATTTTGGCAGGAACCCCGCTCCCATCCCCAGCAGCTGTATAAGCCACCTTCCTGTCTAAACCACCAGTTCTTTTTTGTCTGCCATGGTAACAATACCATTAGCTGCCGCCTTCACCTTTCAGTTTTTGACTAATGGTTCTCTTGACTTGGTTGTCTACAGACTGGCTTTTCTCAGCATTTTGGCTTCATCTCCTATTTGGGTATTGGCTTCAACTAACAGACTGGTTTCTTGGATTCTGAGTTTGTCTTCCTTTATGGCATCAGCAGCGCGTCTCCTTTGCCTCAGGGAAGAACATAACATGGGCTTTTGTTCCCGCTGCCAACTGTTTATCCCACAGACAAGGTGTAACAGAGTGGCCAAATTAAAGGCCCTGCTCTGAGAGAAGGTCCTGAGCATCTCTGTTATGGCCTCTCAAAACAGGCCTCTCTATATGGCCTCGTTGACAGTGTCTAAAACAAGTGGTTGACTGCTTGCCAAGCCATCTTTGGTGTCCACCGCAACCAAGTCTACTGTGCAGCCTTCAACATCAACCAGTTCTTAACCTGAGAGGCCTTTCTAGATTCTGGCTTCAGTACCACCTGCTTCATCTTGACACTCCTCGGTACTGAGAACAACCTGGTCCAAGCAGAGAGATCAGGATTCTCCACCAAAAGATAGATCTCAGGTCCCTTCTACTCCAGGGAAGTCAGTTGGGCAAATCTTTTCTAAGATGCGAAGAAAGAAGAAAGCCAAAGAGGGTTCCTCTTGACATCATACCCACAAGGACAGCCTGCAGTAGCCTCTCCCAGTGGAAGAATCCATGGAACCAATGGAGTTACACTTGTCTCCTTTAGAGACACCTGTTTCTGGTCCGGTGACTGTCTCGCCTTTGGCCTCATAGGGTCCTGTACATTCACCAGGCCTGGTGGAGTCGAGAGCTGCCTCAGATGGTGAGATTGTAGCTTCTTCTCCATATCAACAACCAACCCCACCAAGGGACCATTCTCCATCTGGTTCTATGCAAGAACAAGAGATGGCACCTCAGCCAATCTACTCTAGGTCTCACTCTCCCATACCATAGCATCAGATTTGTAGGCGCAATGCATCTCCCTCAGTCTTCTCCTCCAGATTGGCCTTGGAGCATCACCCAACTAGACCTCCTTGCAGACAAACTTTGGGAGAGGAGTGTAGGACCCTGAGAGAAGAGTTGTGTTGATACTGGTTCCCTCATCAATGTCATAGGGAGAGATCATATTCTTACTCTTGGTATTCACCCTGTGACTCCACTGACTTCACTCCCTTCTTGGAAGAGTACTATACCTGATACATCATGGTCACAAGAGGTTCCGTTATGATGAGCATTACTGTTTTCCACATTGGTGCAGATACTCATCTCATCAGTCCTTCTCTTCACCATATTGTCTCCTCCATGAAAGAGACACTGACATGAGGTCCTGGTACCTTCAGCAACTCCACAGCCACCGAGATCTGAGTTGGTACCAGTGATAGTGACAGAGCATACTGCAAGACAGCCTGCCTCTGTCCTGACCGAGGTTCCTCAAGAGATGCCCTGAGAGCTCTCTCCTTTGCCTTCTGACTGTTCAGCCTCTTCATGGGAATTATGATAGAACTCTATGCATACTCCTCCTTTGGGCTGGGTGGCTAATTGCAACTCCATCTCATCAGCTGATGAGGTCTGCCCATTTGCAGACCAGATGCTTTGAATGGCCAGGTCCCTTAATTTACAAGTAGAACATCAGAGGAAAACTGTTCAGGATCCAATCTTCCAACAGCTCCAGGATCTGGCACCAATTCTAGCTTCTTTTCCTCTTCTGCCATATCTGGTCCATGTGAAAACGTTTTGGGAGCCCTCTCCTCCATACCATCTACTTCTAAAAAGCTCAGTTCCCTCTACAAAGTAGTTGAGACGGGAGCTGATTGGATTCTCCAGCATCAGAAGCCCAACTCCGTTATTGTCGATGTGGCTAAGTCTTAAGACCTCGCAAAAGTTCCACTCCATTCTGGCTGATATAGAAAGGAAAAAGCTTGAAGCATGGGCAGAAAGTTTTACTCTAATGCTACCTTCCTCTTCAGGATTGCCAGCTATTCAGCCTGCATGGGCTGTCAAGAAGAGACTGTCAGTGTCTTTGCAGAGACTACCCAAGCTCGGTGGCCTCCACCATTTGACTTGCCTACAAACTGGCTGGCAAGCAGCCTCCTAAGCAGCTGAGGAACCGTGCCACCAGAGCTCTGGCTTCTTCCACAGCCTTTCTCCAGGGAGTGTCACTGCATGAGATCTGCAGAGCTGCTACGTGGCACAGCATTCAACTTTCATCTCTCGTTACAGACTGGACAATAGGTCAAAAGATGATGCTGTGTTTGGGAAGGCAGTGTTGTTCTCTTCTGTTGCATGACACTCCCACTTCCTATGGTTAGTAGCTCACTAGTCTCCCATTTGTGTGAGTCACCGAGACCACGAAGAAGAACAGGTTGCTTACCTGTAATTGTTATGAATTCTTTGAATGGTCATCTGTAAACTCACACAATCCAGCCCTACCTCCCCTCCTTCAGTCTTTTGGCTGCTGCCTCAAGTGGCCATGGAACTGGCAGTTTAGGTGGGAAGATGGCTTTATAGCTTCTGAGGATGGAGTGGGGTTCCTGCCAAAATGCTTGCTTTCAAGCTTTAGGTTCTGAACAGCACACTGTGCAGGCGCATATGACCCATATGTGTGAGTCCAGAGATGACCACTTGAAGAACCACAGTTACAGGTAAGCAACCTGTTCTCATTAATACAGAAACTGATCCATGGAACTTCTTGTTTTGTGTAAGTCATCAATAATTCAGTTACATTTAATGCAGTTACAATGGAATGCATCCTTCTGAGAACTTGAACAATCATAGTTGTTAATTAAGCCAGCAATGCCTCAGTATGTTAGTTACAAAGTGTAGAGTCAGATCTCTGATTGGGTAAGTTTTAAGTTTCCCAATTATTGCTGGAATTAATGCACCAAACCAAATCTCATCTACAGTTTGATGTCACTGTATGTGATAGCATATTATCCAGGAGAATTTTAATCCTAATGGCCCGCTACATAACCTTTCACTTACTTCCTTGCCAGAAATGGTGAAGAAAATGTTTTGAGTAGAATTCTGAAGCAGGTGATGCTTCCAGTTCCTTTGCTTACTATAATTTGGGAAGCATATTGCTCTTTTAATTTTACTAATTCTGATTGGTATTATCTGTCCTAAATGAATTGGCTTATTTCATGGTATGCTGTGTAGATATAACTTTCTAACTATGTACATTTTATTTGTTTTACTTATTTGCTTTATTAACAAGAATAAAGTTGTGGTTGAGGTAATAGGTATGTTAACATCTCCTTTTTCAGTAGTCATCCAGTTGGGTTTTATAACACAGATTTCTTCTTCCTCTCTTTTTAGGCACTGAAGAGTGGTGAAACACAAGAGCAATGGCTGATAGATCTCCATTACTATTTCAACATATACCTAGCCACCCATCCCCTGGGATGTGGAGCAGCTAACACAGTCTATTAAGGAGAGAGTTGTATTTAGTTGAAAATGTTTTGTTTTCATTTTGGTCTGAATGCAAAATCATAATTTTCTGTGGAAATTAAAATACATTTTGTAAAACCTGTCCTTGTTTTATTTTAAAAACTGCTTTTGTCCTTGTAGAAAATTTAAAAGTGGCTGGTCCCAACTATAATTGAATTCAGTCACTGAATAGAATTTTAGTATGATAACAATGAGGGCAAATTTCTGCGCAGCTCTGCATCTTTTAAAAATATAGGCTGGCACCCTGCATTGTAGTTACAGGTTAACAACCTGGAATTAAGAAACTCATAACTGATCTGTATTCAGCTGTGCTATATATTCACAGTCATGGCACTACAGCCATGATCATAAATGCCCTCCAAACTCACCTTAAACTCCAGGGAACTGCTTTGAGCAATGAAGGTCTGATGTGTGGTCAAGTGGGTCCCTTCAGGATGATTTAGCCAGCCCCCTCCTCCCCAGAAGCCGTGGCTCCCTGGAGTTTAAGGTGGGTTTCAGGGGTCATTCATAATTATGCATAGGTCGTTCATAATTATGTTTACATAGCTACAGATGTGATGCATGTTCTCAGTGGCAATGCCATTGCTGTTGCATTGTAGACACATAAGGAAAATGTGAGCCAAACAAACTAGTGAAAGGACAACTTGGTAACTTGTTCTGTGTCTGCAGAAAGCATTAGTTGGACCATCCAAAAGGTGTGGAAAGAATTGGCAAGAGCCTGTCCTTCCTGCTGTTGTGTATGCTTAAGGGACATTCCCGCTCAACTTCAAAGCCCATGCTGCAGTGGAAGGAGAGAGACTTGGAGTGAAACATGAGTGAGGAAGGATGGAGGGGGATTGTGGAGTGTACAATCGACGACTCAATCTGCACTTGCAAGTAAGCAAACTATCCTCCTTTATGGTCTGGTTCATACATAAGCAATGAAGAAGTATAGGCTACAAAGGTGAAATAACAGCTTTTCCAAATGCAGTATCTGCTCTAGCCTTCATATCCAGCCTTTAGCACCAAATCCATAGAGTAGGCTGGGGCTAAGTGGCCACTACAGAGTTTCAGTAACTCCATAAAACAGTTATCGAAATAAGTCCTAAACCTGGTAGGTGGTCATGGAAGTGGTAACTGATAGAACAAGTAGATTACTGAGAAGTCTGATGCACATATATAGCATCTGAAGGAGTAATGATGTGCAGAGTGGACTTGCCAAACGTGCAAGGAAATGTTAGGCCACTTTCAACATGAACATTGGAAAGATAATGTCTTGTTGAAGGTGTTAGGAGAAAGGACCTTGCAAACGAAGCTCACATCTGGGCAATGAACCACTTTTATATCTGTAGGACTGGTTAGCTAGAAGAGATGGAGATCAGAATCCAAGTGAACCTGGCCTATTTTGCACCCAAAGATGTCTTTGTAGTAAGCTTTCACGAACATGCAAGACTGCCACAGAAAATATGCCATAGCATAGAGTCAGTACACTGTCAGACACAGTGGTTAAACCTGTCAGTACCTGTGACCATGGTTTCCTACAATGGGACTTGGGACTGCTGTTCTACATTAAACCAGTTCAATAGAATCCCTGCTGTATGTCAACCACCCACCTTCAAAGAGGTGGAAAAGAAACGGTGAGGAGGATGGAGGGGGGGTGCATTTTTACAGCGTCAGCAAAAGTTCTATAAAATTCTCAAACCATCTGAAATTCTCAAGACAGCTCTGTAATACTGAGGAATTATCTAAAAATTGAATGCAGTGCATTTGGCAACTTGAAGGTGTGTGTGTGTGTGTGCACGCACACATACCTTCAGGGAATAATCTTCTGGGGAGTAGTCTCTTGTGAATATTCTCACTTCACATGACTCAAAAAAGGAATGTATTCACACTTAGCAAACGTGCAGGCAAATGATGGACCAAAGAGTCCAGGGCAATACATTAAAGCAAAGAAAGGGCTGAATGGTGGTAATATGCAAGAACAGTGGCTAACTTAACCTGCTGGTTGAGTGAAGAGATGTCATAGAGGCCTCTGGTTGTTTACACCTTGAGAAGGAATTACACTTGGTCGTTTGAAAGATCACTTTGAATTAGATGAGATTTGAAAAGACGGAGGATCTGGGTTCAAGACATTATGGTCAATATCCTGTCAGTTTAAGTGCAGCTTATGTGGCTGCGTATCTGTTGTGCGACAGAAAACAAGAAGCTATTCTATGGCCCTTAGTGCCCCATCCAAAACCTCAATCCCCTCCATCCCTCCAGCTTCAGGAACAGCTGCTGCTGCTGCTACTGCTTACTGGTGGGGAAAGGAGAGAACAGAAAGGCAGACTCAGGGGTGAAAGGTTAGGAGGATATTCTCTGATTCAGAGATGTGGAGATGAAACAGAATTGAGCAAACGCGGCAGAAGCTAAACCCTTTGTGTACAAGAAGAGAGAGAGAAGCCCCTGTCAAAACTTTGTTCAGAGCTAAAATGTTCCAAGTGACATCATGTAGATTCAGAACCCATATACACAAACTACAAACATCACAAAAAACAATAAAATTCTCAGCTGATGATAGACAGTGGTCAGCACAGAAATAAGCAGAAAAATATTCATCATTCCTTCATGCATGTTCAGTGAATTTTTTAAAATCTGCAGGGGGGAAGGAGTGAGCTTAGAGTATTAGAATGTTCCTGAAACAGCTTCCCATAGACTCAGAAACGCTATAGCCAGATGCTGAGAGAATAAAGGAATACACATTTCTGAGTGTGAGAAAAACAGTAGTTAGCTTTTTAGCATCCCACTGTCCCTGATATCTCTTTGAAATAATGATTATACCATTTTGCCATACGTTTCCCTCAAAAGTAAGGATTATTAATAAGCCAGAAGTTCACCATCATGGATAGAATACTGTTGTATGTCAAAAGGAAAGGTAGCATTTGAGCTAGAGTTGTCTGCCCTTTCTGTGCTCAGCTTCCAAATAAAATTTGATACTCCCTGTATAAGGAGAAGTCTCTAGTTACAAACTTTTCAAGCAGCAGGGCTAAGAAACTTTTCTGATAGTTTGGAAAGTTGCTGTTAGAATAGATAGTGCTAGGCTAGAAAAAGAAGCAATGACAGTACGCAATATGGCAACTTCATGTGTTAAAGCTATTTGCCTTCAGGTGCTATTGATTCACATGTTCTTCTCTTGGAAGGAGTAAATGAGCAAAGCATAGTAAGGATTTCTTTAGCTAGCCTCGTTTAAATAGCTTGTTTTTGATACAAAGTTGGATCCAGGTTCGACCTTGATGGCTCTGCTTCTTGAAAGTGCTTCTGTTTTGTTCTAGGAGAGTTCCCCAAACCAGTTCATAGTATTTTCAGGGCTTATCATGGAGAGGAGAGTGCATCAGAGAAGTTTGCTTTCCTTGGCCCAACTGCACATGCCTAAATGTATGTCCAACATCTATAGTATTTTACTGAGTTTTTGAAACACAAAAATTAATCACACACAAATATCAAGAAACATGATCTGTGGCTTTTCACTTATTTATACAGAGATAAGAGCATTCTAGTAGTTTACAGCTTTCCCAGTATCACACAGTTTAATTAACTTTCATTACGCTTTCAAATGCATAAGAATTACAGTACCCTCAAACTGTGTAAGATCACTTACATGAGCTCACCAGTAAAAGTACTATAAAAGATCACTTTAACAGCTCTATGTATAATCCATATGTTTTTCTGCTATAGCTCAGTCTTGCTTTCATTCCTGCATTTTATATGCTTTGTTCTGACTGTTGTAGTAGGTTTCATATTGTATGAAAATTGTTTAAGCTTCTCTGTGTCCTCCAGCAGGCAAAGGTACTGCAATCCACTTGCTAGAAAACAAGCACAAATCTGTAAGTGCATTTGGCCATTGAGGAGTGAAAATAAGATAGCGTTCTCTCCTTAAAAAGGGTACTGAGTATCAAAGACACTTGAATTCTGGGCTGAATTCTGCTGCTAGTGCTGACTAGAGTATACTCATTAAATTCACAGGATTTACTTTGTGTTGACTCATCATTCAGCAATGGATTGAACAGATCTACTCTGGTTGGGATTTACCAACAGGGTTCCACCCTCTGTGTCATGTGGCTTAGATGAGTAGTCTGAAATGTCAATAATACATTAGGTTATATCTGCATTTATAGCTGAAAGCCAGCACTATTCAGTTTCTATTCATTCAGGCCATTCACGTTGAAATGGTATGCTGACACTAACTTTGTGTCATAACTAAATGCTCAACCTATTTAAACTGCCTTGAATCCCATCTTGGGAGAAAGGTGGGATACAAATTCAAACAAATCAACAAATTTTGTAACTAGTTACTTCTGTAAAGATGGTAACTCTTCAAGATAGTGCAAGAAAAAAACATTTCTGTGAGTTGAGCACAGAGAATCCTGCCTGCCCGAAGGCCTTCAGAAACCAGGAGAGTGCAACAAAAAGGGAGCTCAAATCAACATTTCTATATTAGCAGATTAAATTAATAACTCATGTCTATGAACACATAAGAAATGGCAGCTGTCTTTTAAGATAAATACATGACATACAATTTTAAATCACAGATAATTTGGTTTGATTTTTAAAATGAAACCAAGCTTTCCATTCTACATGTAGTCTTAACTATAGTATGCCATTCATCATTCTTTGGCCACTTCTTTGGCCAAACAGATTTATCTTCTTTTGGGAAATCTCCAATTTTTACAGTCCAATCCAACAATATCCAAAATGCTTTGTACGATAGCGTGCATGAGAAACTGAAACTACAAATGGTCAGTATTTTTCTTTTACTTATAATCCTTAAAACCATTTTCTTCAAAAAATTTTGTAGAAAATGTGATTACCCCTTAACGTATTCATTGCTTCAGTTTTTTATTGCTCAGTGTTGCCTGCTTAGGTTATATCTATTTTCTCATATTACCTTTGTTAATATCCTCCTCACAAAAAATTTAAAACAAATGAAAAAGAAGAACTAATCAATAAAGGGAAAGAATTGAAGTTGGTCCAATTTTAGGGGCTCAGTCTGATTCTAAAATGAAAATATCCTATTTTAATTAAGGATATACAAGATATTTTCCTGATTGAATTTTGAGGACAACTGTGAATTTCTAAATAGGCTCTACCTTTCCATCTTTTCTGTGACGAGCTTACCACTGAAGATATACAAGAAAGAGATGAAAAGAAATCCTTTTTCTTTCTGAGAGTAGTGACATTCACTGTGTAGCTAACTGGATTTGGATACCAAAAAAATCCCGAAGCCAAGGCGGGTGGGACAGCATTGCTTTCTAGATCCACATTGGCCTCATTCTCTGGTTAGACAGGAGGAGCAATACACACAGATGGGTTTTCCCCACACACCAGCTGGCTCGGCTGGAATCCAAAATTCTTTCTCTGTTGCATCCGTTGACTACCCTCTCTTCACCAAAAGTTTTTTTTCCTGCCTTGCCAGCTGGTTATTCCATTTGCCAGAGAACCATCAGAAAATAATTATTTGATAATGGAAGGAGATTTGAAAAAGGAAAGGATGGCTGAGAATGAGACAGACAAAGGAGGCAGTAGCTACATGTCAGAAAATAGGAAAAAGTGACTTCAGACAAGCTGATTGTTGATACCAGCTCACTCACTGCTACCCAGCAGGTCATGAGTGTGGGGGAAAATAAATTAAATGTAAAAAAGATGTCCACTATCCATTGTGGATCTGGTCTAAAAGAAGATGGAGGGTTAAACTTTTTTTTTATAATCTCCAGTGATAGCGAGGTGAAGAACGCAGTAGCAGTCCTCCCACAGCAGAACAAAAAGAGAGAGAAAAGACAAGAATGGGATGACTGAAATAAAAATGGTAAAGAACATGAAAATTAATGAGAATAGAAAAAAACCTGAGCTTCCAAAGTGTTCACGCTCAGAAATCTAAGGTTTAAGTCCTGAGAAGTTAACAGCTGTCACTTTGGCCCGCTATGTTGTGAACAGAGATTCTACACTCAGAAAATGAGTGACATGCTCAGAAAATGAATGACATTCAGCCATCAGGAAGGGAGGGGGTTGAAGTCTCCCTCATTCATTAATGCACAACCTTCTATAATGGGATCCTACAGATGCTGGTTCTTAATGTTCAGCATCAACAGCAGGCAGTGGCTTCACAAGCAGCACGGGATGTTCAGCAATTACAGTAGTTGGTTCTGATTCAGCCCCAATGTATCAATATGCATAAGACAGACCTGCAGATTAATACTATGAATGAATTAATTTAAGGAAGCAATAAATAAGGAAATAAATTCATTCTTTAATATATACCCTAAAAATCAATATGTCAGGTCAAGTATCCGACACAACTGCAGTGAGCTGTAACCTGAACAAATATTTAATGTGTATGAATTTATAGAACATGATTTCAACCATATAATTTGATTATAGTGAATTCATTAAACACTGATGAGCAAAGGGGAGATAATATATCTGTAGCAAGTAGAGAGGAAGTATTAAGAGTGTAAAGTTCTTGAAATGTTAAAGCATGCAAAGCATCTAAATTTGAGAAGGAATGTACTAGGAAAGATCCAGATCTGCATAGTAGGGACAATTACAAAGGAGGAAATGAGTGTGCAAGAAAGTCTAAGCATCTTTATGAGGAAATGGATTCAGAGAAAGAAGCTATGGAAGAACAACAAAGGGCAATATGTAGAGGACAACGAAAGAGAGGACTCATCAGACTCTGAGTCAGATAGGGATAATATATCAGAAATACTTTTTTTTTCTGTAGAAGAGTTTAGGAGTTTGATGTAAAGGGTGGTACAACACCAGGTTTGGAAATCGTAGAGTGGCTTCAGCGTTAAAGAGACCACTATCAAAATCAACAGAAATCCCATGGGCACTTATGTTTAAGGAAGCAGTTGGATTAGAATGGGAAGGTCCATTGTATACAAAGAGGTTAATGTCTTTTGGTCACAAGCTCTAGATGTTTAAAAAAAAAAAAAGGATATGGAATTTTCTTAAAAGTACTTATTCTTAGCTCTTATTTCGGGTGGAATTGTCCCGAAGGAGGGTGACACAGTCTTGAGAGATTTAGATGCATGTAGGGCAGAATCAGTGTTGAAGGTGCATGAGGCATCAGCCCAAGTGATCAGAAGCTCAACAGCAACATCAATATTTGCTGGAGCGGCTGTCCTCTGATTACAGTATATTTTGAACAAGCAGGATATTAATAGGTGCTGTATCAGAAAAGCTGTGGGTAGAATCCAAGGAGTTCTACAGAGCAAGCATAGGGCATGTTTCAGTGGCATATGCAGCAAGAAGTATTATGGCTACAACAATCACTGGAAGATCACTTTGGTTATGCCACTGGGAGGTGGAACAAAAATCCAAGAATAATTTAGTGTACATTCCTTTTACGGGAAGAATACTTTTTGGAGAAACAGCATTGGGAAAAATCCTCATTGAGGGTAAAGGTAAGAAGCAAGTCACGCCAACCATTCAAAAGACAAGAAAGGATAGAAAACTGCTTTGTGTGAGTTTTCTTCCCTTTGAGGATCACAGTCATATAGCAGGCAAACAGTAAACAACTTTAGAAGATAGCAGTAGAATCAGACTAAACCCCAATTTAGAAGACAGGGATTTGAACAAGCCAGAAGGGGGACAAGTCAATCAGTTAGAGGAGATAGGCAGCAATTTCAATCAGATCAATTGCAAGGTGGGGGAAATGGCTTTGGCCAAATATAACATCGCAAAAGTGGGTATTAGATGTGATTACTGATAGATGTAAGATTAAATTTTTGAAGAAGTGATGCAGTGGGTATTTCCCTTCACTAATACCAAAATTAATAAGAAAAACAGAAAATAGTTAAAAAGGAAATACAACATCTCCTACAAATTGGGGCAATAGAGGAAGTCCTGGGAGACAACATTTTAAAGGAGTTTATTAAAGGCGTTGCAGAATGTCACAATACACTGTCTGTTCCTTGGCCAACAGGCATACTTTAAATATTTCCACCAATGCCAGTCATTCCAAGAGTGTTAGAAAAGATAATGTTGGAAAGGGCAACAGTAGTATTAGTAGCTCCTTATTGGCCACAATGGCCGTAGTTTACCACTCTGTTGCAGATGTCAATTAGGAGACCTTGGCAATTGTCTCAGAGCCTGGATGTACTTCATCAAGGCCCAAAATTACATTCCAATCTGGGTTGGCTAAAATTAGCCACTTGGACATTGCATGCTGAGTAGTCATGGGCACCCAGAAGAGGTTTTGACTACAACGTTGGCATCCAGGAGGGAGTTAGATCACTAATATGACTCGGAAAGCTTTCTGGTCTTGGCATGGGTCACATGTAGCAAATTTAGACAAGTTTAAGGAGATAGTTAATTTTCTTCAAGAAGGGCGGAAGAAAGGTCTTAAGCCGAACATGCTAGAGCATCAAGTGACAGCTTTGACAAGGGTATTTTGGCAAAATGGGCCGAGGTTATCAGCACACCAATAAAAGATTTCTGAAGGGAGCAGCTTTGCTGGCACCACACACTCATTATACATAGGTTTCCCAATTGGGATTTAAACTTAGTTTTTAAAGTATTATTAGGGACTCCCTTTTAACCTTTAAAGGATTGTTTGTTGAGGTTGATATTTAAAATTGTATTTCTGGTTGCAATTACATGGGCATGAAGCATATCAGAATTGTCAGCATTGTCAATAAATAAAAATTTATGTAAAATTTAATGAGGATAAATTAACATTGATATTTGACCCTACATTTGTGCCTAAATGTTTAATTAATACAGCACATTATCAGTATGTACACTTACCAAATTTTTTAACCACTTCAAAGCACTCATTAGAGAGGACGTGAATGGTAGACATGAGAAGAGCAATGAAAGAATACATCAAGAGAACAAAAGGAATTAGGCATACTGAGGCTTTAGTCCAAAGATATTAGGGAATAAAACTTCAAAGTAAATGATAGCTAGGTGGCTTAAAGCTTGCATTTTCCTGTTATAATTATACTAAGGTAGCTAGAACAAAATGTGTTTAGGTGCATTCAAGTAGATCAGTGGTGACAAGTACAGTGTATTCCATGTTGGCATCATTAAAGGAAGTGTGCAGTGCTAAGGGTTGGAAGGAACCTTCCACCTTCCATGAGGCACCAAAGAAAAGGTGAATACAGTTAAGCACAATCAGCCGTTGGTTGCATGGTACTTCAGTTTGTAGTTTAATTAAGGTAAGCCACTCCCACTCTGGTAATCTGGGGCTTCGGTAACACCCATCTGTGTGGATTGCTCCTTCTGTCTCTCCAGAGAATGAAGGGCTGGTACCTACTGTGAATAGTCATTCTTGGATAGCAGGAAGAGCAGTCTACTCCTGCCTAGTTTGGGTGGCTGAAAAAAAAAAAGATTGTTCAACAAACTTAGTTATTATAAGGCTTCTTTGTGGGCAAGGCTTTATAATTAAAATTGTTGGTGAAGAGAGGGGAGTCAATAGATGCAACAGACAAAGAATTTTGGACTCCTGCCTGACCAGATGGCATGTGGGGAAAACCCATCTGTGTGGATTGCTCCTCCTGCTATCCAAGAATGACTATTCATGGTAGATACCAGCCCTTCATTCTAAACAGTTTTGCCAATATAGTTCCACTGAAAAACCACTGACAGGCCTTGATTTTTGCTGCTGCTACAATAAAAAAAATTATCCATGCCCTTCTTTTGGCTCACCTCTAGTTTTCATATTTGAAGACCTGATCTAGTATAATAAAGTATGATATAATTAACATAATGTAACATGGTGTGAATTGTACCTGGTAACATCTGTAATTCACAAATTTTGTATTTTGAAGAAGGGTAATGCACTCTTCCCTCTTGAGAGCACCCTTTAAAAAAAAGTTTTCAAAATATTTGTATGAACAAACATGCTTGTATTTGAAGTATTTTTCACTCTCTTTTGCTGTACTATATTTATAGTAAAAATGCAAACAATCACCTAATCTAACTTTGAATAGTTTAAATAACAAATAAAGACAATAGCTTAATCTTTTATTGCCATCTTTGCCCCTAGACCAGCATTTGAAGTGTCTTACTACTGATTTTTGAAGTATACATGGTCGCTGTACATTTATACAGATTTTTACTTTTCTCTCTTTCATTACATTTGCTTTACAGGACAGTAGTTTTTTTTCCCTTATCTATAAAATTTTCCTTTTCATTGCTTTGCTTACTCCTATTATGGTTTAAGTATATTCCAATTTACCTCTGATATTGTGTCTAGGCTCTCTCTGTGCTCTCTAAATGCTGTTAATTTTAAGTCCTAAAGCTCTTCATCCACTTAACCTTCATTCCCCTGAGAACCTTGTCTCAATGGAACCAACCTAGCCTATATTATTCCTCAGACTTTTACACAGTACCCAAGTAGTTCTGGCCTTTCTTTCCATGTGCACTCAAACGCATCAGACTGCATCTATAATCTCTGTTCTATAAGGAAAACATGGGGAGAATGGCTTTATTTACCCATGCAAATGTAGTGCATGAATAAATAGTGACTTGAGTTCTGCACTGCCGTAATAAAATGAAATTCTGTGATTTTAAAAAAAACTTCCTAAAATTGATTAGGAAATATTTTTGCGTCTGAGAATAACCCGTGTAAACAAAACACTGGAAACTATTGACATGTATCAAGTCCCCTTCTAAAGCCAGTGAGGGAAATGATATACAGGCATCTCATGGGGTGAGAAACTTCCAGAAATTGGGCAGCCACATTGACCCTCCCACCAGTGGTGCCCTGGAGAGGCACAGCCCCACCTCCAGAACTAGAAAAAATGTTTTTTTGAGGGAGGGGACCCCTTCACTTTTCTAGAATCTTTTCTTCAGTCTATCGAAGCCTTTCTTCAATTAAGAAGTGACAAGAGCAGTCTGATCACTTTATGATTTGAAGAATGGCATCTGTAATCCAAAGGAACGTTTCTAGACGTCTGAAAAAAGTGCCTGCCAAACACCCACAAATGTGGCAAAATGGTCAAGAGCTCCCCTACCAAGTCTGGTGTCCTGTTGGACACTTGGGGGCAAACAAACAAAAAACCCTCCCTACACATTTTTCTGGTAGTTATTGGGGATAGTTGGGGATTGTACATGGCCTGCAGCCATACTTTGCCCACCTTTGATATATACAGACAACTATTGCTAAGTGAGAGCAATAGAGCCAAGAGCAGCCACAAGTTATAGTGCTCCCCCCACATTCGCGGATTTCATTTTCATGAATTTGATTATTCACAAGGTGCCTGCTTTGCCCTCCATTCTCCCCCTCCCATTCCCTGGCCTTTTCCCCAGGTGCAGGGAGGGGAAAAGATGTTCACTCCTCTGCACTCTCCCGCCCCTTGCCTGCAGGGGCACACCAGCAGTGGCTGGCAGGAGAGTGCAGGGAGGACAATTGCCTATTCCCTGCATGCCCTTGCCCACTGCCCACGTGGGTCTGGCAGAAGGGTACAAGGAGGGCGATTGCCCATTCCTTGCACTCTCTCAGTCACCGCCCATGTAGGCATGCTGTTGGTGGCCAGCAGGAGGGTGCAAGGAAGGTGATCATCTATTCCCTGTGCTGTCCACGGCTGCCGCCCATATGGGTGCACCCTGGATGGCTGGCTGGAGGGTGCAGGGAGAGCAATCGCCTGTTCCTTGGCCTGCCACCTGCACAGATGTGCCAACAGCAACCAGCAGAAATTTGCAGGGAGGGCGATCGCCCATTCCCTGTGCTCCCTGCCCCCCACAGGGGCCGGTGTGCCAGCGCTGCAGGTTGGTAGAAGTGTGTAGGGAGGGCGCCTGCCAGGGGCATTATTTGTGCTTTTTTCACATTCGTGAGGGTCTGTGTCCCTAACCCTCGTGAATGTGGAGGGACTGCTGTACTTAGAAGGCTACTGTCTCGTGCATGTGCCATATGGGTTGGGAGGCACACTCAGGTTAAACCTGCACTTTTGCCAAGTGGTTAAGCAAGCGCCTTCTTGGACTGTAACCTGATGTAAAGCAAAGACTCTTCTGTTCAGGCAGTCATTTGCTGCTTAAGCGTCATGTAATGTTGTGTTTCTATTATGGATCTGTTTTTTACAGTTTTATTGCATTTTATTGCTGTTTGCCACACCTCACTCAATTTGTATACAGTAGAAGGGAAAGATGTAAGTCTGTACTTTTAAAAACCATCTATACAGCTTCCTAAAGCTACTTGCAGATGGGGAAAAGGGGGAGAATATGAGAAGAGACAACTAAGGTGAAGTTTATAGATAGACCTTTTCCATAAAGCATCCAGTATATTTTAAAGGAGCTAAAGTTGTTGCTCCTGGCAATCTGAATCTGCCTTTCTGTGATAACATTTGTCATCAAATCAATCTACAGCATCACTAGTTAAAATTAATCACACTACATTGTTATAGTGCTATCATTCCTCTTTAACTACCATGGCAATCATCATCATATGGTATCTTAGAATTTGAAATTTAGGGAAGGGCATTTAGAATTCACAGCCAGAAATCTCTTGGGCCTCACTAAACTACAAACCCAGAATTCAACAGAATGTTGGCATGGCAGTTAAAGTGGAATAACAGCACTATAGTAGTGTAGTGTTATAGGGCCCTTTAACAAATGAAAAATTAATTGAACCCTTCTCTCTTCAATATAAGCACATAAGAACATGGACTCTTACCATATATCTGCTTCAGGACAGATGGTTTTTCTGTGGAGTTTATGTTTGAGCTGTTCTGTTTTACAGACTTTAGATTTTTGCCTGGCATTGCTGTTTTCAACTGCCTCAACTGCTTGTTCCAAGTGACTTCAATGCAAAAGGCAGCTGTTTCTTGACGCCATTTGTTTTCATCTTCCTTGCACTGTCGTTTAACACTAAAAAGCTGAAGAAACTGTTTTCTTAACCGGTACCTGTGGGGAGAAAAGAAAGTGGGAGTAGGGAGAATGTCCATTTTAGCTCACCTCTATTTGGCTCCAAGTGTTTTCAAGGAATCATTTCACACTATAAATATTTGAGAAAGCAACATTTCCCCTTAGTAGGATCACTCTCCTCTGTGGAAAAGAAAAGTTCCTTCAGCAAACAGAAGAAGATCTGTGTTAAATTACAGATTCAGCCATTAATTTTAAATTACTGTGCTTGAATTTTAGCATTAATACATTGTATGAGAATGAAAAGGTACGGGAAGAGCAACACTGAGATCAATTTACCATTATTTTACTGTTAAGTGCACTTTACATCTTACCTGCATGGTGAGTTTGTGGGTTGGGATGCGAATGGAGAGCTGGCAGCCCTCACATCAAGGCAGCTGGCTGGCTTCTTTCTCCCAGAGGACTGTGTGACTTGGTGCAGCCCTGAGGGGAGGCAGGAACCTACCAGCCAATGAATTTAAACCACGGTTTAAATTCATTGGCTGGTGGGTCTGACCAGAATGAGTTGCTTGCAGTCTTCACTCCAGTCAAGTGAGTGGTATTTACTCACCTGCTCCCACATACGCTCATCAGTTTCTTTCCAAATGTGATAGCAGATTGGAAGAGGCAGCCTGACTGAAGAACAGAGTGAGCTGAGAAGAGCAGAGCAAGGAAGGGGAGCTGAACAGAAGATGCAGAGAAGTGGAATTGGAGGAAGAGATTTTTGGAGGCTGCAGTAGCAGCATGAAACAGTGGAAGGAGGATGAAGACACTGGCAGTAACTTTGCAAAGAGGGTATGGGAGGTCACACCTTTCAGTGGAAGCATCAAAGATGGGCCAATGGGGGACCTTGGCCTTGAATTCAGGAGGTGGCAGTGCAGCATTACTGGCTCCTCAGGATGCTAAGTTCTCCATTATCTATTTCAGGTTACGTAAATTAACAGCCCTTTTAAGGGCTTTGCATGCTTTTCCCAAGGAGCTGTGGTCTCCAGTAGTCTTTCCCAATTTCAGACTGCTCTTTCTGACACACACACACACCCGGGCAACTTTCTTCTGGCATTCACTAGGCAGTATCACTCCCTACCCCCCAGCCTTGTTGCTTGTCCTTTCCTGGCTTCTGGGTGTTGGGCTCCACTAAGCTATGTTATGGTGGTGTAGGGCAGAAAGTTATTTTCTGCATCTTGTATAATCTCTTCCTGTGTTAGCAGAAGACCAACTGTTGCCCATTGGGTAACTCTTAGGGCTACAGTCTATTTCTTGGAAGGACATCTGCTCTCTTGGTTTCAAGTTTCATAAGCTAATGATGGCTAACCCACAGGAAGACTGTTCAGTTTGTTAGACTTCTTTTTACCAGCCATTGTGCCTGGTACATGCCTGCAGCTCAGAGGCCCTCACGGCCAAATGTGATATCCAATCTGTGTATAGGTTCCTGGAGGATTTATGCTTCCTTGGTTTCAAGTTTGGGGATCTGTGGTGGTATGATAAGGTCTTGCCTATGGGTGCTCAGTTAGTTGTGCTATTTTAGAGACTTTCAGCACATTCCTGGAGTGGACAATAATGTTCAGGGCTAGGACTTCCAGTTTGGATGGAGAGAGCAATGGTGGCTTAAGAGAAGCTCAGCGATTTCAAACCGTAACCGTGACGCTTAATCCAGGGTTTTTTAAAGATCTTAAACCTGCAGGTGGGTGCCCGGGAACTAGGGGTGCTTGAAGATTCTCACTTTAACTGCAAAAAATGCCCCAGTGCTGCTGCTGCTGCCTGGACAAGAGTGGTGATTGCAAGAGAGATAGCATGGATGAAGAGCCATCATACTGGTGAGCAAGTGAGGATTCCATACCCCACTTGCACTGCAAGCTAGCCCCCAAACTTCTTGATGATAGTGAGTGTGATAAAAGTGATTATCTAAAATCAAGAAGCTTTTCTTGGCTGTAGAAGATTTATTCTTCTGATATTTATATCCTCCTTTTTATTTTTATTTTTATTTTTATTTTTTTGAGGTGGTATTTTGTTTGTTTAGAACTGGAAGTCTCTTGAGTATTTACTCAGTATTCAATTACAACTGACTTTAAAACCTCTGTGTGGTCTTTAAGAGTTACTGAAGGCACCATGAATGTATAGAGACTCTGTAGAATTGGATTTTATGACTGGGGATAGTGGGTCTTGGGCCCAGGTCACGTGCAGTCTTGCCCAATCTGGGGATGGATACCTTCCCTGCGCTTCCTGGTGACAGGCAGGACTACGCAGGGCACCCATCTGGGAGGGATCCTCTCCTGTCATCTCAGGGGTTCTTGTGTTGGGCTGGGAGGTCACAACAGGCAGGTTGGTTGATGCCTGAATTTGGACTCATGCGTATGCCAACCCTACCAACAGCTGTAACCAATAAAAGTTATGGCCTATTTCATTCCAACTTTATTGGGTATATTGATGTATTGTGCGTGAAATAGGCCTTTCCCCTGGACATGCAAATAAATCTTCATGGACTCTCTTGATATTTTGAGACCTGAGTCCCATTTTTAATCGCAGCATACATCTGAGGCCCACTTGTATTTTTCTTTTCTAATCAGAAACATCCATCCTGCTCTGTACATAACCACCTGCATATTCAACACGGAGAAATAAAAACTGTGACTGGACATAAAATCTATTGTAAATGAGAAGACAGTGGCCTATTTGAACTGTTGTTGGCTAGCAGGCTAGATTTGGAGGTAGAGTTGGGTTCCTGATCTTTGCAGAATTATTTGCAAGTCTCCACTCAATCTTCTCTTGAATGTTTTGTATTTATTATGTGCTCAGGCCATAATCTGTATCAGCTGCTTAGTTAAGATGAATAAATCCAAGTAAGCATTCCATATTTACAATTACTACTTAGTCACAATTGTGGCACTATTGCCATTATAATAATACCCATCTCTACCGATTTTACTGTGTACCATCTGTACAGGGAGAAGGAGGTGCCTCCAGCCAGCTATTAGTGCATAAGAAAATGATGTTTCTGTTGGGTTTAAAGGGTTGGGCTGGGAATGTTAAGTATATTGAACTATGCAGCTGGTACAGTTACTGGTTTGTGACTTTTCCACTCCTTTCCATATCTGTTATTATTTGTATTATATAATGTTAAAGAAACAAACCAACAAGATGTAATTCTACAAATTTTTCCCTTTTCTTTCATTGTCGATCACTGTTTAAGAAAAGTGAACTAAAGGAGTCTATAGAAATTACTCTATTAGATCATCCAGGACCTCTCTATCCTAAACAAAAATGTAATTGCTGACATTTTTTAACATTCTGGGCTAATTTAGTTTAAAGTTCTTCCATCTATATAAGATGTATATTAGTTTCCTGTATGTTCCATTGTTTAGCTACTCTTCATGAGCTTAAATATTTTCTTCATAATAGGAAATCATTTCTAGTATAGTTAGAACTGCATTTGTCCTCCCCCCATGTGACACAATCTGGTATAACCTGTATTTTATCCTCATCAGATTTAATTTCATTCTAATTATTTCTTTGTCCATTTCCGCACTAGACTGTTATAGTGCTATTATTCCATTTTTAACATCCTATGGAATCCTGGGGCTTGTAGTTTAGGGAGGGGCCTGAGGCCTATTTCGTTCCTGAGGCCCCTCCCTAAACTGCAAACCCCAGGATTCCATAGGATGTTGAAAGTGGAATAATAGCACTATAATAGTCTAGTGCAGAAATGGCCTTGGTTTTGTAGCAATTATGCAGTGAAATATTTGTACAATGCTGATCTTCCTTTCAGAGGACCAACATAAGCAAATCCCATTCTTTCAGAGCTGAAAAAGGACAGTTGGACCAGTGATCCTTGGTTAATTCTCAAATCATGTGATAAATGCTAAAGGAAGCCTAGGAGCCAGTATAAGGAGGAGTTGGGAAATGGACATCTAACGGTAAATTGAGTAGATGCATGTGGGTTACCTTCTAAACCAGGGATGTCAAACTCAATTTCATCTTGGGCTGCATCAGCATTATGGCTGCCCTCAAAGGGCCAGTCGTATCTGTAAGACTATATAAATGTATCTACTCTTTTATCATATTAAATAATTGCCTCTGCATTCAATTATTACTGGTTTTTAAACTGTCTTCCCTCTGCATAAACTTTATTTGTCTTGGACATTTGGGGACTATTTCATCGTAGTTTATGGTCCCTGTACCTCTGTAAAGTAACACAGAATTGGTCAGTATATCCAAAGTGTGCCTCTTTCTGCCCCCAGGCTTGCCAGGTGGGGGGAGTGCCACTGCTGCAGCAAAGGTGCAAGGACCACATGAGATGGCCTGGTGGGCCAGATTTGGCCCGCGGGCCTTGTGTTTGACACCTGTGTTCTAAACCCCACCTAACAAGTACTAGAGCAAGGGACATGCGGGCTGGGAAATCTTTGACTAATACTGCTTTCAGCTGGCATTTGAAGAATGGAAACATCCCTGGGCTTTTAAAAACAGGCTTACTATGTACAATCCTGCTCAAAATCTAAGCACATAATTTATTTAACTGAAGACCACAAAGACAACTGCACTGCAGTGAAAGGAAAATACAGAACCCAATTTTCTTCTATCACATCTCCTTTCCAGGACAACATAATGAATATCCTAGCAGTCTTAATAATGTTATCCCTTCTGTAAGTGATGAGCCAGAACAGGAAAGCTCAATGCATGGAATCTTTTATCCTCTCCACACTAGGGCTGCCAGTTCAGTGTCTCAGGCCCTGAGGTTTCAGGGCCAAGAGCTGAGACTAGGATGATTATCATTCTGGTGACATCATTAAGCTTCATGCATTTATTACTAATAACAGTTGCTAACAGCTTGTCACTGAAACATACACGCAAAGAACATGTTTTCCTGTTGGAGAGTAAAAGAAAAAATGTAACTAATGGGTCTGTTCCTAGATTAAGGTGAAATGAGAGGATTATTCTTTTTCAGTCCTTTGTTTTTCAGGATAAAGGATGAGGAATTTCTGATTGAGTTTACTTGCTTCTAACCAGAAGTGAAGGGTGGTCACTTTGTGTTACAATGACTGTGAGGGAAAAAGGAAGCTACCTAAAACATAGACACCCTACCCCCCTTTGGAGAGTCTTTGAAAGTTGCAACAACAAATGAATTAAGCCTTTCAAACTGCTGCTCTACCAGATGAGCTGGAGATTTGCACGTAGTGCTTTCCACTTGGCCGTAGCTAAGCTCACGAGAATTTACACCTTTGTCTTCTGCTGGGAGATGACCCATGGAAACTGGAGACTCAGGGCTAGGCCTTAAGATCTGGCAACCCTACTCCTCACATACTGGCCATCTTTTAGACTACATGCAAATAAAAAAAACCCTATGTGGCTCCTTTGCAGCATCAATTGTCACTTGAAAGAAAACAATGCACAGTGCAATGTGAGGCCATCTGGTTGGTGCGCCAAAAAAAAAGGTTACATGCAATACAGGAGCAGCCTTAGAGTCTACTGCTATGGGCTGCAGCAAATCCACTCTTAGTTCTACTGCTATTATTGCTGCTGCTGCTGCTGCTGCACTGGGTTGCACAGGGACTCTTCTGATGCCAAACCACTGTTGACAAAAGGGCTCAACATCTGGAAGAACAAGATGTACTAGTTCTCCCTTCCTTTGACTATCTGGAAGTGTACAAAGACAATATCATGAGCCATGTGTCTTTGCTGTTGTGCCCTGTTAATAAGGGAAATATGAGAGCTAGAAGATATTCAGCTAGAGGATGACAACATATTCAACATGGTGGACAGTTTTCTCTACTTATTTAGTTGGTTCAAGCTTTTTCTCGTTTCATTTGATACAACTACTGCAAACTGCTATCATGTGGCTTAAAATATGTCAAAATTTCAGAATAATCACAGTTGTAAATGACAGTCGAAGTCCCATTATGAAATTTTTAAGTAGTAACATTAAATAGTACTCTGAAATAAGCCAGAAAGAAAAAAAAGCATCCCTACCTTCTCCAAGCCTTTTGAATTATGTTTGCAGCACAATTCTTCTCCTGGAAGAGCTTTTTTCTGACCCTTTCCTTCTCTATTACCTGCTTACGTATTTCTAAAGAGATATTTTCAGTACTTCTGCCCTTGTGCTGAACAAAGCACAACTCTGAATTCCTGGGTTTCACTACAGCACAGCTGTCCAGTTTTGCACTGCCTTCATGGCCTCTATCCACAGCCATTCTGCCACAAAGAACCCTGGATGTCCTGGCATTGCTGGCCACCACAGGGCAGACTCTCTTATTTATCACGTTGATTTGTGTAACAGCAACACTGGGAGTGATCCTTCTGAGGTCCTCACTTCCCCTTCTGGCACTACAAGGTCTGCTGGAACCAGCTGGAGTCCATCTCTCATCATTTAACTCTCTGCTCCTTGCTTTGAGATGTTGTGTGTTCTCATTAAGTACCATTTTACATTGTCTTGAATTCTGTGCGCTCCCATTAGTGTAGTTATTGTTCTGTATACATGTTGCTGTTTCTTCATGATGATTTATATAATTTGTTATTGATTGACTTGGATATTCTGATTTCTCTTCAGAGCTGGCAGCTTTTCTCAGGAAGCTATGCTTTTTCCTGGCATGTATAAAACTGCCATTTGTCCTGGCAGTAGGCTCCTTGGGTTTTTTGCTATCACTATCTGACATAGCAGATATAGTTTGGTGTTTTGCTTCTTCCTGATGCTTAGACACATAATTTTCCTTACTGGAGTTGGAAGGAATACAGGCAGACTTGCATTTGCTGTTTGTTTTCTCTGGGAAGAAAGAGATGAATTGAAACAGAATTCTCATTTTCTAATGACAGTTTCTAAGATTAACATACGTTGGTCTAGCTAAAGCTTAAAGGCAGTTTAACTTCTAATACATAAATACCTAAAATAACTAAAATAAGCAGGCAATCAAAACTAGAGAACAAAACAAGAGATGAAGACTTTCACCTAGAGCTTTCTCTTATGCATACCTCTTGTTCATTTTACTGCACATCCAATAGCTGCTGGTACAAAACTGTGCTTTTTGAACTAGTTGAAGATATCAATCTACATTATTGCATCTGTTTCAGTATAAAACAGAAGAATAGTGTTACCATGTGTCATGCTTGTTGACTAGATCTTAATAGCAAACTACCCTTCACTTAATGCCTTCTCAGTAAGTTTACCATCATGTCAGCATTTGAAACATTGTCTGTCCTATTATCATATTACATCACACGTGTGCACCCATGCTGTCTCCTCCTGGAATCCTGACTTCTAGTTGCTGTATGGTTTCTCATTACCAATTTTCTGCCCATAATACCAGTTTCTTGCTCTTCATAGACTCTTTCTCCTTCAACATTCAAACATGAAAGAAAGAGAAGGAAAGCCCTTTGCTTTCTTACCAATCAACACCTAAGTTTTTCTTCTTCCTTTTATACCTGAATTCCTGGAGTGTGGTGCTTTCTCCCAAGGTCTCAACTTTCCCTCATGTAATCTATCTTTTTCACTCCTGCTAATATGACTTCTGCCACCTTCACTTCACTGAAAATCAGTGACTGCCCTGTTAGGAAATACTATCCATTCAAAGATCTCTACTAAGGTCACATCCTTCTTCACTTTTCTGTTACTTTGAAAGAATGAATTACTCTCTTCTACTTTTATATCTTAGGTTGTCATGATTTCTCTTCCAGTCTGACCAGGCTCTTTATCCAGATAAACTGTCATAAAAAGGTGGTTTTCCCTCTCTACTCCAGATCTTTCACTATCGAGCCAGTCCTGTGTCTCCAATTGCACCTGTTATATTTCTGTCTGGATGCTTCATAATAATCTCAGACTCAATTATGTCCAAGGACAAATTTTCCATTTTTCTTCCCAAGACCTCTTCTCTTCGTTTGCTCTAATTTAACCATTGGCAAACCACCATTCACCACTGATCAAGCAAAGTCTTGTCTATGTGCTAAAGGGAACTTATCAAACTTCAGAGTGTGAATTCAGTTACCAATTCTTATAAAATTAAAGTGCTTAAGTACTGCCTACAATGTATAGGCTCTTAAACTGTGCTTTTAACAGAGTCACATAGTCTTGAACTCTTCTCTGTCTAAAGTAACCTTAATGTTATTCCTTACTCTATAGTAATTGAGAAAATTGTTAGAGGCATCATCAACCAGAATTTAAGAGTGCAAAACAGGTCTAAATGACAAAGTCACAGCAAATTCTCAAGCTGCATTCTGAGCCTGTCTTCTTTCAAACTGAAATGATACACAGATATACACCGCTGGTTCAGATATCAGTCTACCTAAGGGCAGCATTTGTTTAATTCAGCTTGCTGCCATTCTCATATTGGGGAAGGTTGATGTATGATGCCAATTTCAATTTTCCTAAGAATTGCTTTGTAAACATTAATATAATGATGTATTAATGTGCTGCTTTATGGATTAAAATGTAGCAAATCTTTTTTTTTTTAAGTGAAAACTGCTTCAGGAGTGGGAAACATAGGAGGGTGTTTTTTTAAATGCCATTTTCAACAAGCACCTTGCTTTAAATCTACAGCATCTTATTTCCCCTTCAAGAATGTGGGCAAAGGGCATTGGAAAAAAAATGATGCTGACATTACTTCTGAAACTATCACCACTCTAAAATATTTTTTCCAAAGAAATAGTTGGTGCTCTTAATAAACTGCTTATCAGGAGGTTTGTAGTAGGCTAAAATATAAAACTAAAAGATGAAAATTAAGAAAGTTACCTGCATAATTTAATAGATAATTAAGAAACTGTCTTCATAGTAACATAGAGAAGGGATACAAGTGATAATAGATAATGAAATTAGATTTAATTATATAATTGCTATACGATAATGAAAAGTTACTGCTGAGAGTTTACATGGCTCAATATACACAGTGTTAAAAATGCAACTTAGACCTGATTTTCAACCCACAAATGGTACATAACATTCTCTCCTTCCTTATCTGGTTATAACTTAGGTTAAAGCTAACAGCTTTAATCTGATCTTTTAAAAATAATTTCCCCTATGTATTCTGTCTCCAGATTAGACTCATGATTGACTGAAGACAGGGGGTGGGGCGATGTAGCAAAGTCAGCAGTATTTTTTCTTCTCATGACATCTGTTTGCACAGGTACACATAGTTTCTTGCCCAATCTTGAATAATAACGCCGCTGCACATGAATGCTGCTGGCAGGGGAAATAATGATTGGTTTTGCTTTTAACAGGGAAATCCAGATGAAAGGTGTAGCCTGGAGGAAAAAATGAAACCAAGAACCTGTCTATTTAGGGACAGGCAAAAAGTCTAACAACTGCTGCAAATATCATTTATGTCACCAAATGCATAAAATAACACAAAATGAAGAAGGCTTGAGGATGAATGTGCAATTGCTCATAAGTGAGATGATACAGGATTCCAATAGGGTTCCAGCTGGTCCATATAAAATAGTGGCCTAACTGCTGAGCTTCAACCATTCATTCTCCAGGTGCCAACTGAGTTACCCTTGGATTTTCTGCTTGACCCCTCTGCTTCTTACAGGAGCACCTTTTGACAAAAGGAAATAGAAGGATTACAAACCTATTTGTCTTTTGTGATCTTCACCAAGCAGCTTGGTAGAATGACCTTTATTCTTGGTTGTCACTTTATTTGATAGGACTGTGGTTGAGCTTCTCCCACTTTTTCCTGGTTGATTTTGCAATAAGTTGCCATGTTGAATAGGATTTTGTGGAGTGTGAAGTCTCATGTGACCCTCCTCTGTCTCTGAAAGAGCCTCTTGCTGTACTTGGAACTTGCCACTCCTGGAATTCTGGGTTTTCTTCTGCAGCTCAGAGGCTTTCCTTCTATTTTCTTCCTCACGTTTCCTATAATCATATTTACAACGTTTACAACATTAGAACATTATGGAAACCATGCATCATTATGTCCTTAAAATGAGACAACTTGGGCAACACCTCCCCCCCAGATCTTTCTTATACTCTACCTCTCTTCCCACTGTTTAACTTACAGGATTTTCACATTTATCATGTAAGGTAATTTTGACTGAAAATTCCACTATAATTCCATTAGTGAATTCTGAAAAAAAGCTAAAAGAGCCATTCAGCTGAAGTTAGTAGGTATTCATACCAATTTAACACAGTCAAGTGGGGAAATTAATGGCATATTATTCTGAGTATGGGATTTATCTGAGTAACTTTTCAGAAAGAGGTACTTTTAGGTCCAGACAATAGAGATCAGGCCCATGGAGAAGCTTAAGATGATCTCTAGAAAAGCACCTGTAAACTAACTGTGGGAGGAAAGTGCTACATGAATTAGCCAAGACTTAAGCCATACATGTATTACTTGAATTCAAAGTATTTTATCAAAGTGTGAGAGTGGCAGTGAGCTGGACCAAGCAGATGCTACTTCAGGCACCGGCATAGCAAAGGAAGACGCTGAGCAGTCTACTTGCCACCGTACTGCATCCATTGGCCAAGTACTCCTAAAGGCAGCATTTGCTTGTTTCTGCTTGCTCCCATTCTCACCTTGGAGGAAAAAAAACTTTTAAGTTAAAATGGCCTGTTCATGACTGAGGTCTCACATGACCAGACGGTACAGCACTTTCCTTTGTAATGTAAACTGGCAAGCAATGAGTCAGGCACTGTGGAGGAAGAGAACGGTAGTTGCTATTGCTGTCACCATCATGCCACCAGGCTCCCTCCACACGTGTGTGTGTACGTACACACAGAGCAGTAGCAAGGCAGGAGGGGGTATGGAGCAGTCCAATTTCTTTCCAGCACAGTGCCTATGATTCAGGGCAGTGATTAATAAATGTTGGGTTGATATCGGTTGAATATAATGAGGTGGCCAGCATAGTTATACACGTTAGGTAACATGAAATGTTTATTAATACACTGCCCAGGAGCTTTCACTATAAGAATGGCTGTAAAGTTCTGTCCAGGCAGAACTTGTTTCCTCTCTCCTTACCTTAAAACCCACCTGTTTTTTGCTGTCCCCTACCTCAGAACAACCACTTAAATAGCTGTGGAAAAGAGGGTAGTGCAGAAGGATCTGGCTATGTCCCTATAGCAAGATGTAAAATGATGACATCATCCTTCAAGTCCTTCCAGGAGACACCCTGGGATTCCTTCTTCACTGTGTGTCCTGACATAGTCAGTCACATATCAGTGGCCCCTGCTCTCCACTGACAATATTGGGCTGGTAATGGTGGAGCAAAAGACAAATAGATTTTGAGTAGGGAGACAGTGAATTCTTGATGGAGACAGTGAAGTCTTTCCTCTATGACAATGAAAAAACGTCATGTGCTTGCATAAACAGTACCAGGATATCAGCCAACATATTCTGTTGAGATAATTGGCATCACATGTTCCACCAGAAAATAAACATGTGCATAGGTAGAGCACATGAGCATGCACAGCCCAATGAGATCAATGAACAGACCATCTCTCTTCTGGAAAGGGAAACTTGATGAACACAGGAATCGTCATTCTCCACCCCACCCCATCCCCCACTCCTTTGGAGTGAGAACAAAATAAACAAACTGAGTCTGCATCAGACAGTCTGTTCTGGAACTGGAACTAAAAAAGGAGAGAAATGTAGCTGACTTTGTTCTCAGGAGGAAATCCTATGGGACTGTGATTATCTCTTAGACATGACAAGGGGTATGAATTTCCAAAATGTTTGTGCTGTATTTTTGGCCCGGTTATGTGTTTGTACATAACCTGTATGTTCTTCCATTCACCAATCTGCTTCTAAGGAAACTGAATCCTGGCTAAGCACTTAGAACTCTGAAATGTCTCACAACTTGGAAGTGAAACACACATACCTACTAGTATCAAGATGCTGCTTTATATCTAGGGAATGGGGATACTACCATGAATAGGGATTAAAACATATATTTCAGGTGAAGGAAGACCCCGGAACAAGGAGTTCAGCCTACTGTGGATGGAATTGCACTTCCCTGAAGAAGTTTGCTTCGACTGCACAGCATAGGAGCACTTATGAACCTGGCATTGCTCCTCAATGGTCAGATGGTCATAGCCAGGAGCACTTCCAGTTTTACTCTCTACTAGATAAAGCAGATCTGGCTATGGTAATAAATATTTTTGTTATATGCACATTAATTTATAGTATACACACACTACACAGGGCTGCTTTTTAAAAGCATCCAGAAACTATAGCTGGTGCACAGTGCAGCAAGTGAAGCCATTTCTGGAACCTGTTTTATGGGGCGCAGGCTCTTCTGTTTATTCTACACTGTCTTCTATCAATATTGGTTATTACTTATAGAGCCCAGAATGCTTTGGGACCAAGGTTTTTGAAGGACCAACTTGTCCCACATTAATTTAGCTCCACTGTCCACTATCTGATGAGGTATGGCTGACGGAAACAAAAGACAGATCTCCATAGTTGAGCTGCAGCACTCTGACCAGAGAACTCCCTCCTCATAGAATTTAGTTGCCCCCTCTCATAACTTTGACATGATATTAACAAGATGTTTGTTTTTTCATGTAAAACAAGTCTTTGTGTTGAACCTTGTCCCCTATGTTTTTCTTAAAATGAGAGAATGTTCAGGCAACCTCTTGTCATATTACAGGCAATTAAAGAATATTAATTTGTTGCAGGAAAAAAATCAAATGCAGACAGTGAACTAAACACACACACACACACAGGCATGCAAGCAAGCATGTGTTGGAAAACAAACAAAAAATGTATTTAAAAAAGCCAGTTGCTGGATGTCAGATTATACAGATTTGTGATACTTTTAACATTCTGTGCTGTGACATGATTTGCAGATTGTTGATACATGACAGGCTAGTTATGTAGCATATCTTCTTTGGTTCTTGGGATTCACAAGCAAGAGCAAAAGGTATCATTTCAGTGTGATGTGACAGGGAAAAGCCCTAACTTTATCTGTCATTTCTATCTTATCTTGTATTCTCTGCAGAGCAACTTACTGAAACTTGATGCATGAAAAGCTGCTAACTAAGACATAAACTGCACTCTGGGTAGGTTAAAGCACTTCAGCTTTCAGCCTTTGGCACTGATAGAAGTAGCTCAGCTAATATAATAGCATTTCCACACTGCACAACCAAATGCGCTGATATCTGACTTTGGCACCTCTCTGCCATTTTGAACTTATAAATTAGGCTTTGCTATTCACGGCACAATTATTTCCCTTTTCTTTCAAAGAAACGCAGAGACAGGTTTTCCTCCATCACTTCATAAAACACGCTAAGTCAAACGTAAAAGACAAATAAGGTACTTCCAGACACAGCAGAAGCCTTAGCCTTGCCACCTCATGTTTCATCTTCCTCTGTGGCTAGCACAGCAGTTCCATACAATAAGGAGTCATGTGGCAATCTGAAGACTAAAAAATACAATAGCACACACACAAAAAAACTGCAGCATCTCTCTGATGAACATGTATTGCCTGACCCTGTACCTTAAAGCAGTGGTTCTTATCCTAGGGCCTGTGGAACCCCAGAGGGCTACCACGTTCTCATAGGGGATCCAGAGAACCTCAAAAGCTGCTCAGTCTGTCTCTTCCCCATAACAGAGCATCCACTTGACAGGAACCAAGGCACAGGCAGGCAGGCAGGCAGGCAGGGCTTGTGTGTTGCCTGCCAAGTGGCCACTCCACTGCAGGGAGGAGGCAGACTAGCAGCTGAGCAACAGTGAGGCTGACAGCCAGCCAGCTTAAAGGAAAGTAAGGTGTGAGAAGGAAGGAGGGAGTTTAGTGGACATCAGTGCTGAGGATAGCTGCTCTGACCTTTGCTTGCTAGTATGACTTGTCTTTCTTTCCACCCCTCCCTCACCCATCTTCGTCTCTTAAATTCTCCCTGGCTGACTTTTTCTCCCCAAGCTAGGGCTGCCAAGGAATGGTGAGTCGTTCTCAGACCTTTTCTGTGCCCCTTCCTGCTGCAAGCTTAAATGTGTATCTCTCCCTCTGCATGTGGTTTCTAACTCTGGGTCCTTCCTGGGTGGCAATTCAACTAAAGTTTGTGTGTATTGGACAAGTGGGTGGCCACACTGCCACTGCTCACCAAAAGAGGGCAGATTCTGACATGCCACAGTAGTTTCAGTGTTGTGTGAAAACCATCCAATCCATGTGAACTGCAGCTTTGAATTGCTGAATTAGAAGGGGCAGCTAATACCCTGGACAACAAGATCAGTGGAATAAGCTGCCTTTGGAGTGTGGTGGAATCTCCTTCCTTGGAAATTGTTAAACAAAGGCCAGATAGCCATCTGTTGGGAGTGCTTTGATTGTGTATTCCCGCATAGCAGGGGATTGGATTTGATGGCCCTTGTGGTCTCTTCCAGTGCTATGATTCTATATCCAATTAAATACTCTACAGTTGTAGTAAAAACAGGTTGGCTTTAAAAAAAATTATGCCACAGTCCCCCATTCTCTTCTTCCTCTTGCTGGGTTAATGATGTGCAAACTACTTTTGCACTTCGAATTCAGTTTACAGTAAGCTGCGGACAAAGGAGGAAAGTGGGAGGAGGAGACATTTTTTTAAAAAAAGCTGAGAAAATGGGATGGCAGAGGATTAACTTGAGCAGGCAGGCAGGTAAAGTGGATGCTGTTCTTGTTTTCAATTTAATTTGAGTCTGACTGAAACTTTTTGAGAAAATAATTAACCAAGAATCTAGTTACTAATTCAAAGATGAAGATAGGCCGAAGATATGAGGTAGTTGCTGATACTTGATTTCTTTAAGCTTAGCATGTTTATCGTACTCTACATACCCACTCTGTGGGATGTGCTCTTTTCATAATTAAACATATTTATGACTCAAAAACATATTTGAAAGTGCGCTGACCAGAAAGCATGTTGCCAAGTCAGCATGACCTTAGACATGGTAAGATCATAAGTTCAGAGAGGATTCGACGGGAAACCCAGATGATAATTTATGCTAATCCTTTCAACACCTCAGGTTCCATGCAGACCTGAAAACAAGGAAAGGAGATTCCACCTGAACCTCAGGAAGAACTTCCTGACGGTCAGGGCTGTCTGGCAGTGGAATATGCTGCCTCGGAGTGTGGTGGAGTCTCCTTCTTTGGAGGTTTTTAAGCAGAGGCTGGATGGCCATCTGTCGGGAGTGCTTTGAGGGTGTTCCTGCATGGCAGGGGGTTAGACTGGATGGCCCGTGTGGTCTCTTCCAACTCTACATTTCTATGATTCTATGATTCAAGGGAAGATGAAACTGGCCAGGTGAAGCAATCAGTGACCATCCCTTAATCTTGCCCTATTGAAATCTTCCCTTTACCCCCTGCCCAACCAAGACTGTCATGACTCCCTAAAGAGATTGTCATGACTCCCATCAATGTTTTGTCATCCAGAGTTAAGGCCCACTCCAGACTTGTCAGTTCTGTAGGAAAGCCATTACCACCTTGTTCATGCACCCCCTTCAGGGTAGGAAATAGGGTATATAAGCCCTAGCTTCAGCCCCAGCAAATTGTAGTACATTGGGTCTATTACACTGCACATGGTGCCTCAGACTTCCATTCCTCTGTGCTACTCTCAGACACTGTCTGAGACACTCTTCTGTGACACCTTCTTCAGGACAGGTAGCTATCACCCTTTCCACATCTCTCTCTATCCAACCTTTCATGCTTCATTTTCTGATAGCCTTATATGGTTCTTAAGAGTGTCTGCTTTCTTGTATGTTTGTCGGTCCAAAACAAAATATTTTAGTTAACTCTTAAACTGGAGTCCTCTCCATAGTTAGTAGCAGTATACATAGGTGAAAAGATCCTGCCATTACCTGCCCCTGACAGGCCTCTTTTGAGCTATAATTCCCCAAATTCTAAAGTGATGCTGGCATTGCGGGTGGACCCCAACATCCCCTACCTCTTAGGGTAACAGCACTTTCTGATACAATAAGATCAGAAATCAATTCTCATTAGATATTTTTCTCCATACAGCTTTACCCTTAACCTAACAGTGATTCCATTAACAGGTGTACTTGGCCATTTTGAGGTTTACTTTCTTAACTTGCTACTGTTTTTTGCTATAGACTACAAATACTTTCAGAGTGTGAGAAATAGGACAGTGTTGTGTGTTTCCAGCAACAATATGCCAAAAGGAAGACCAGGTTGTAGAATTTTGCGTATATACTTGGTGCACTGTTTTACCATCTGTTTTGATGAGACTTGCATACAAGAAGTGCTAATAGAATTGGTGCAAAGGTTAAACCATCTTGAGCCACCAAACTTTATCTTGTAGGTCATCCCTCATGCAGCCTCCAGGAGATAATGCATCATTTGCAGCTTCCACATTCAAGGACTCCTTATACAAGGAGTCTTGTATGAATGACATTTCTTTTTACTGGTGCCAAGTTGTTATTTAGAGCAAAAACCTGACTGCTAATACAGTAATAATGTTGATGAATTGAAATATATTAAAATAAAAAAATAGATTTATGCTTATCTATGATTAACAGCATATTTTTTTTTTCTTTTAAAGAAGACAAATCTATTTTCACAGTTTTTACTTGAGCTGATGAGCACCCTAAATAGAAACCATCATCTAGCTGGCTCTCTGTCTGATGGAAGGAATCTCCTTCTCATGGAACGTATCCTCATATCAAAGGAAAAAAAGCTTCTGAATGTCTCATAAGACTAACCTTAAAACAATATTGAATTGTATAAATAGGAAAAGCAAATACATCTTATGCTTTACAATTATGTAAGAGGATTGTATGTGGTTCATATTAAAAACACAGACAAAGAACCTAATTTGTTAAGGAAAAAAACCCATCCTGCATTCATGTGTGATTTTAGATCTTGGACAGAGCAGAAGAGTTCCTAACAGAACAAAAGAACATTAGGTGTGCAATGGAAGCTTTTCAAAAACAATACTTGTCCTAGGAGTGAAACTGACTAGACTAGGAACTTCTTGTAAGCTGGCCTAGTGAATTTCCTTTGAATTCTATGGAGCTAGGAAGAGCAGCTGCAATTAGGAAAATGGAGCAAATGGGTTTTCCTCTGCACTGAGATTTTACCTCCTGTTCAGTTATCAAGTACTGATGCACATTGAAAGCCAATGCCAGTAGGCAGTAAAAGGAAATCCACTTCCCTTGTTGTACAGAAATAATTGCTAGTACTCAGTTTGGAGTTCTGCGGGTAATATAGCAACCAGCTTACTATTAGAGCAGAAGCGAGTATTCTGTACTCAGGATTAGCAGACAGTGATTCAATATGAAGAGATACTAGCTGAGCACAAAGAGTACTTTGTCATTTGTGCCCTATGGGTGCAGCATGAGAGAATCAAATGAGCAGGCTGTTAAACTAGTGGTAGAGAGCCTCATACTTCCTACTAGTGTAAGACAACATACTGCCTCAACAAAATTTCTACAATCTTTATTTCCTCCCAGTTTTGACTAACATATGGTGGGATGATGAGTCCCCACTTCCAAAACTAGACTTCATATGGATTTCTAACAACTTGTGGTAGAAGTGTAGAAACCATCCTGATGTCTGCCATCCAAGACTCTGATCAACAGAGTATTCTTCTATGAGAGAAGGCCAATAGTGAATAAAAATCAATAGCATCAGAATTACAGAATTAACAAATAGGATACAAAGCTAGTTCTTCTGAAGTTTATGTCTATAGGTAGAATCACCATTTAGCATTACTCTTTTACTTACTATTCCTAATGTTCAATTGTACTAAATCTGTATATAGTAATGTATTTAAAGCTGTCAAATATTTGCTGTGGTTGCCTTTTAAAAAATGAACACCCATTGAAGCAATGGAGATACTTTCTGTTCTTTTCAAATATTTTACAAATAATGTGTTGAATGAAAGGGAGAAATCTGTCTTAAAAGCTGAAAAATTATCAATTTGTATTCAGAACTCCTATGAACAAATATATGTATCTTCAAAATGAGGTTTATGAAGTCAGAAGAAATGTGAGTTGGCTGTAGGAAGGAGTAACACAGACCAGGTTTAATTTTAGAAGGCACAGATGGATATACAAAACAGTGGTTTATGACACAATCATCAGTGCAATTTGTTGTATGTGACAACTTTATAAACCATTTGCTTTTTTAAACTTCACTTAAAAATGTTTATATCTACTGTATGCTTCTTATTGTAAAACTATCTGGAGATGTTATTGGGCCTGTAATTACCATTACAAAAATTTTTGAAGTGGAAAAAGTATCTACAAATTGTGGTAAAAAGCTGCTTGTTTGAAATTTGATGGAATAGTCACAGCCTGAGGTCCATCACAAAAGCCATCTCCATCCCACACAGTTCAAAAATAATTGGACTATGCATGAAACCCAGGACAACACACACATATGCATTGGTTAGAAGCAACTACTCTGGATCAGAAATCTCAAGGGCTTCAATAGAAGCTGTTCTGCATATTTCTCTTTTACTGACTTCAGCAGAGACATATAAACACATAATGCTGACTTATACTGAGCTGAACCTTCTACCTTCTTCATTTCCAACACACTTGTTCGAGTGAGTCTATTTGTACCTCATGAAGATTTTCTGTACATTAAACAGTCAGTTTCACCCTATGCAGATATTTCCAGAACTTGCGTTTTCATTTTCAAATCAAGGATAAACAAACATTCACTTTAGAAAAATATAACTGGCAGTGAAATATCGAGCATAAACAGTGCCCAGGGCAAGCATGGAAGTTGCACCCCTGCCTTTTCACCCCCACCCCCAACCTCCCATCCCTCTATGCACATCATTCCAATTCCACCTTTTCTTTTTCACTTCTTTGTTAAACATAATTATGACCCACATTCCCTCCCCATGAGGCTTGCTTCTTCCTTCTACCAGGTTCTTTTACACTGAACAACCTGAATGTTCCACCCACCCATTCATCCACCCCCCCTTTTTTTTAATATCCTGCTTTTCTCCCAAACTGAGACTCAAGGTGGCTTAAAAAAAGCAGAAAATTACAATAGGCCATATACAAAATTAGAGTAAAAACAGAAAACCATTTAAAAGTTAAGTTTAAAACAAAGGTGACTCTGTCACAGGGTCTTCTTGGCAAGATTTGTTCAGATGGCGGTTTGCCTTTGCCCTCCTCTGAAGATGAGAGAGTGTGACTTGCCCACGGTCACCCAGCGGGTTTCATGGCTAAGCAGGGATTCAAACTCTGGTCTTTAGAACAGTATAGCACTATAAGAAGCCCTCTTGTTGTTAGGAATCATTTCCAAAGGCTTGCTTAAAGAGCAAGGTCTTAACCCACCACCAAAAGGAGCCATCCTAGCTTCCCTAGGGAGGGAGCTTCAAAGTGTGGGACCCACCACAGAGAAGGCCTTCTCTCACATTCCCGCCCATCATTCTTGTGAAGGCAATGGGACAGAGCAAAGTGCCTTCCCTGCCAATATTACAGCTCAGGCATGTTTTTATAGTAAGATACAGTCCTTCATACCATCTTCAAATTTTAATTTAAATTATGGTTTTCACTTGGCTCAAGAAAACTGCATTTATTAATAATCTAGTTTTTTAAGGATGTAATGGAACAATAAATTTATAGTGACAAACCTCAGGTATTCTAAATAGTACGTAAGTTTTGACATATTTCAAACATACAGTTGGCCTGACACATCTGTGAATTTCACTTTCATGAATTTGATTATTGGTGAGTTTCTCCAACCCCTGCCCCCCTCCACCTTAAGTGCTTCTTTTCTGGGGTAACTTTCCCTCTTGGTGGTTTCAATCAGCTCATGCAGCCCTCTAAAAACCTGTCTCTGGTTGTCCCCCCCCCCCTCTTCCTCCTCCTCCACCAGCCGCTACCTGGCCAGTAAGGACATTGCAGCCTGATATTTCAGCACCACAAACCCTCTCCTGATGCCCCCCCCCACATTTAAGGAAGAAGATGGGCAAGAGAGAGGAAGTATAGGGCCACCATGCTGACCCACCCCCTTTCCCTCTCTTTTCCCTGACCTAGTTTGGACCCTGGGTGTCCATTCTCTCAATAGTGCCTTGGCCCCCTCCCCCCCCCCCCGATTTTGATATTTGCAGCTTTTTCTACTTTTCCAGGGGTCCTGTGCCCCTAACCCTGGCAAACGTGGAGGTCCAACTCTTCTTTGTTTTATATTTAGGAATTTTAGAAAACTAATAAAATTCCTCCTGACTTTTTCCATTACACTGCCTTGGCAGGTGAAGGTTGTGTTTCTAATTGTGCAGCTAGCAGTAGCATTGCTGGAACAGAACAAAACTTTTGCACCAGCCAAAATTCCTTTTCCAAAGAGTCTGTATCTTTTACCTACACCAGCAGCTGTGATTCATCAGCAGTATTCTGACGAAATATTCTCCCACACACAAGTTTTTAAAATACCATTTTTCCTCTTTTATTTTTCCTTGCTACTCCCCCAATATTGGTAATTGTAATTACTGTTATGATTACAATCACACTTTGGTTGGGGGACGGAGATGTGTGTGTCCCACAGTCTGTCTACCTCCCATTCCACTCCTCTCCATGACAGATTATACTGAAACAGATGAATATTATCAGATCTTCAAATATTATGGCTGCTATCCTCCCAACACCTGAAGGACTGGCCACAATGCAAGTCAGAATGTGACAATCTTACCAGGTTTCAGATGTTTGTGTGTGTGTGTGGGAAATTCCTAGTCCTTCACCATTCATCTTGAGTCCTTTTCCCCACCAATCATTTTGGCTGGGGGACAAAGCAGCATGTGCCCCAAAACCTTTTCTTCCCTTGCCTCCCACCACACCTGACTCCTCTCGGGGGCACTGGAGTATGGTGCTCTTACACCAGGCTGAAAGTAAAGCTTCAACTTCCAGTCCAGTCAGTTTCTGGGTGAGGAATTGGTGTGTGTGTGTGGGGAGCCTTCACCTTGTCCTTTGATTCAGGCAGTAACAAAGCACACACACCCTCCAACTGCCTCTCTGGGCGGGGCACCCAGACACTGTGCAAAAAGTAATACATGCACCCGAAACACACATACTGATCCCCATGTTTCTCCCTAATGGCAATCCTTCCTCATCCCCAACCTTCTAACAAGGCTGCTCGAGGTCTTTTGGCTCCTGGAGTGGAAAAAAAAGGTCTTTCTAGCACCTCTCCCTCTTCCCGCTCAAATTTGGGGGAAGCCGAACCTCTTCCCTCAGATCCCTGTGAGACCCCAAGAGTCAGCCCCAACCCTCAGTTTCTCCCTCCATCTCCCCACTTTCTGTTTGCCAACACCTTGACTCAGCCCTCCCCAGATCAAAAATCCTTCTGCTGGATCCTCCACCCCTTCTTCTTTCTATTGATGGATCTTTCTTCCCAACTCCATCCAGCAATTTCTACCCTGAAGTCTCCTTGCTTTCTTCCTTTACCATAGCCAGGATCTGTGACTTCTTTAGTTAGGAGTCAGGGTGGGTGTTTCCATCCAGTCCTTTTTTGAAGGGGCTTCACTTCCTCTGGCTCTTTGTAAATTCTGAATGGGCTGCAGACTATCCTCTCCATTTTCCTGTCATGTGACTGAAGGCATACCAGCCCCTTGGCAAAACACATATGTAGGTTTCTGAGCCTGGGCTGTGTTTCATCCTGACTCTGGACTCAGAGCTGCCTGAGCTGCTTGCTGCTGCTGCTCCTCCTCCTCTGCCATCACTGCTAGATCTTTAGGCACATTATGTGCCCCCTGGCATTGGTGACCAGGTCACCTACCCTGCTTGCCCCACCCCAGATATGCCTCTGATAACTGGAAATGGTATGACTGCCATTTTCAAAATACTGATTATTTTCAGTTTCAACTTAACTATCTAGACTATCAGGTATGGAGGGGGAGGGAGCTGCTGCGGTCACCTGCCACAGCTGTGGCATGTTTCTTTTCCTGCTGCAAGAAATCCTTGGGTACTCCTGCAGCAAATGCAAGCTGTTCACCCTCCTGGAGGAGAAGGTTCAACAGCTGGAGGCACGCATTTCAAATCTTCGCATTATTAGGCAGGGAGAGGAGTTCTTGGACCTTGGTCTTGGACCTTTTTGAAGACAGAATGCACAGAGGAGCTAGTGGACAAAGAAGCTGGCTCACAAAACCAGGAGACGGACGCTTGGAGGAACGTGACACGCAGGAGTAGAAAGCCAAGGTGCCATACAGAGACACTTGAGCTACGGAATCGCTTCCAAGTTCTTGACTTTATTAAAGACAAAGTGGAATAGCAGGAAGAGGTCATGGAATGTCATCCGGAGGAAATCCAACATCAGCAATAGGAACCCCAACACCAGCAGATCAGCATCCAACAGCATCAGCACCAACACTCTCAGCACAAACAGAAAGTTCAGGCAGCCGTGAGGGAATCTGCTTGTCGAGTAACCCTGGACAAGTCTCAGAGGAGATGAGCTCTAGTGGTTGGGGACTCTTTGCTGAGAGCAACGGAACCGATAATTTGCAACCCAGACAGAATCAATTGTGAGGTGTGCTGTCTCCCTGGAGCCAAAATCAATGACATAACGGAGAGGCTAATAAGACTGGTCAAGTCCACTGACCGTAACCCCTCCTTTTGGTTCACGTCAGAACCAATGATACAGCGAGGCGCAGCTTTCACCGCATCACGAAGGATTATGGGCTTATGGGTAGGAAGCTGAAGGACCTTCGTGCACAGGTTGTCATTTCATCTCTTCTCCTGGTGGTAGGACATGGCCCACGAAGGGAAAGAAGAATAGTGGAGATCAACAACTGGCTCCGAAGATGGTGCCGCCAGGAGCAGTTTGAATTTTTGGATCATGGCCTCCATTTCCACGAAGATGGTCTTCTGGCAAGGGATGGCCTGCACTTTACAACGATCGGCTGGAATGTTTTTGCTAACTGTCTTGCAAAACGGATCAAGAGGTCTTTAAACTGAGTTTGACTGGGGAGGGGGACAGTATTATTCTGGTCAAGGATTCAGAGAGTACTGTGAAAAATAGCCCAAATGATACAGATAGGGCAGGTCAAGTAGAACTAGAGACCAACAGGGAGAGGGAAAGAAACTTTAGTACAGAAATTCCACAAAGGGCACATAGTCTCAAGTGTCTCTACACTAATGCACAGTGCATGGGGAATAAGCAAGAAGAACTCCAACTCATAGTACAACAAAATAAATATGATTTAATAGGCATCACTGAAACCTGGTGGGATGAATCTCATGATTGGAATGTAGGAATAGGGGGGTATACTCTATTTTGGAGAAATAGATCAAACAAGAAAGGAGAAGGAGTAGCCTTATATGTCAAAGATGTTTTCACCTGTGAAGAGATCCAGGACTTAAATCTGGGAAGCCAAGCTGAGAGCATCTGAGTGAGAATTAAGGGAGTGAGAAACAATAGAGATGTGATTGAGGGGGTTTGCTACAAACCTCCGGGCCAGTCTGAGGACTTGGATGAGGCCTTCCTGGAGCAGATGACCACACATTCAAAAAAGAAAGATGCCGTGTTAATGGGAGATTTCAATTATCCTGATATCTGTTGGCAGTCAAATTCTGCAAAGACCACAAGGTCCAACAGGTTCCTCACTTGCCTTGCAGACAATTTCATAGTCCAGAAGGTGGAAGAGGCGACAAGGGGATTGGCTATTTTAGATCTCATCCTGACCAACAGGGATGACCTAGTTGATGAGGAGGAGGTGGTGGGATCCTTAGGAGGGAGTAACCATGCTCTTTTGGAGTTTGTCATTCAGTAGGAAGGAGAAGCCAAGTGTAGCCAGACATGCATTCTAAACTTTAAGAAAGCTGATTTCTCTAAACTTAAAGAGTTACTTGCTGAAATCCCATGGTCAAGAATACTAAAAGGGAAAGGAATTCATGACGGATGGGAGTTTCTTAAAAGTGAGATACTGAAGGCACAATTAAAAACTGTGCCAATAAGAAGGAAAAATGGCAGGTCTCTAAAGAAACCGGAATGGTTGACTGAAGAACTCTCAGCTAAGCTAAGTGTTAAAAGGAACATGTACAGGAAATGGAAAAATGGCGAAACCACCAAAGAGGAATTCAAGCAAATAGCCAGGAGATGCAGGGAGAAGGTCAGAAAAGCTAATGCGCAGAATGAACTGAGGCTTGCCAGAAACATCAAAAACAATAAAAAGGGCTTTTTTAGATATGTTCCCAGCAAAAAGAAAAACAAGGAAATTATAGGATCACTGTGTGGAGAAGGTGACCAATTAATAATGGGGGGAAGTGAGAAGGCAGAACTACTCAATCTCTTCTTTGCCTCAGTTTTCTCCCAGAAGGATAGAAGTACCCAATCTGGGGCGTGGGTGAGGAAGTGAGGGAAGTGCAGCACAGAATAAGCAGAGAAGTAGTACAGGAATATCTGGCTAAACTAGATGAATTCAAGTCCCCAGGGCCAGATGAATTACATCCAAGGATATTAAAAGAACTGGCAGAAGTCATTTCTGAACCACTTGCAATAATCTTTCAGAATTCTTGGAGAAAAGGAGAAGTCCCAGCAGACTGGAGGAAGGCAAATGTCACCCCCATCTTCAAGAAGGGCAAAAAGGAGGACCCCAATAATTATCGCCAGGTCAACCTGACATCAATTCCAGGAAAGATCCTACAGCAGATCATTAAACAGTCAGTTTGTAATTACTTAGAAAGCAATGCCGTCATCACTAAAAGCCAGCATGGATTTCTCAGAAATAAGTCAAGCCAGACTAATCTTATCTCTTTTTATGATAGGGTTACAAGCTTGATAGATGAAGGGAATGCTGTAGATGTAGCATATCTTGACCTCAGTAGGGCCTTTGACAAAGTTCCCCATGACATTCTTGCAAAGAAGCTAGTAAAATGCAGGCTGGACAGGGCTACTGTTAGGTGGATTTGTAATTGGTTGACCGACCGACCCCAAAGGGTGATCACGAACGGCTGCTTTTCATCCTGGAGAGAAGTGACTAGTGGGGTGACACAGGGTTCTGTCCTGAACCCAGTGCTATTCAACATCTTCATCAATGACTTGGATGAAGGAGTGGAGGGCATGCTGATCAAATTTGCAGATGATACCAAATTGGGAGCGGTTGCAAATACCCCAGAAGACAGGATCAAATTTCAAAAGGACCTTGACGGATTGGATTGCTGGGCCAAAGCTAACAAAATGAATTTCAACAGAGAGAAATGTAAGGTCCTGCACTTAGGCAGAAAAAATGGAATGCACAAATACAGGACAGGGGACACATGGCTGGACAGCAGTACGTGTGAAAGGGATCTAGGAGTCTTGGTAGATCACAAGCTGAACATGAGTCAACAGTGTGATGCGGCAGCCAAGAAAGCCAACACGATTCTTGGTTGCATCAATAGGAGTATGGTGTCCAGATTGAGGGAGGTAATGGTACCACTCTATTCTGCATTGGTTAGGCCTCATTTGGAATACCGTGTCCAGTTCTGGGCACCTCAATTCAAGAAGGATATTGACAAGCTGGAACGTGTCCAGAGGAGAGCAACCAAAATGGTGAAGGGTCTGGAAGCCACGCCCTATGAGGAACGGCTTAGGGAGCTGGGTATGTTTAGTCTGCCGAAGAGAAGGTTAAGAGGGGAGATGATAGCCATGTTTAAATATTTGAAGGGATGTCATGTTGAGGAGGGAGCGGACTTGTTCTCTGCAGCTCCAGAGACTAGGATAAGGAGCAATGGATTCAAGCTGCAGGAAAGGAGATTCCACTTGAACCTCAGGAAGAACTTCCTGATGGTCAGAACTGTCCGGCAGTGGAATATGCTGCCTCGGAGTGTGGTAGAGTCTCCTTCTTTGGAGGTTTTTAAGCTTAGGCTGGATAGCCATCTGTTGGGAATGCTTTGAAGGGTGTTCCTGCATGGCAGGGGGTTGGACTGGATGGCCCCGGAGTCTCTTCCAACTCTATGATTCTATGATTGAAATTCAGTATTGGTAACTATCTTATTTCTCAAGTTCTCATTTGAGCTATTTCTATTTTGTGTAGAAGTGCTTCTCTTAACTAAACACATTCAGCATAAATCAGTCCTTGGCTGCCACAGCAAAATGGAGGTAGCAAATTTCTTTGCTAATATGGAAAAAGGTATTAAAAGCAGTTCTTTAGTTTGGGTCATTTGGTTTACATGTATGTTCAGAGAGAATATTTTCATTTGCTGGTGAGGAAATATCTTTTTAATTATCCACTAAGATTTGGAAGCCACCTTTTTTGGAAACAAAATAAAAAATGTATCAGATTTTTTGAGATACCTGAGTCTTTTTTTCCTAGAGAACCACTAAGTCAAGTTGCAGAAAAGCAAAGGCCAGGATTCAAAGGATCATATGATGAGATCTATTTACTCAATGCAGCTTTGGATATGTTTGAAACAGTAGCTCATCATGCTTCTCGAAAAATTACTCACAAAACTCTGGGAATTTTCAAAAATGAGGCATGATATGACATGAGTGCTAGTGGTTAAAGTTTAAAACAGGTATAGCCTACTTCTGTAGGCTGGAAGCCCCTGCAGTACCTCACCTAAAAACCACCAGGGGTCATGTAGAGGCACACCACAACACAAAGAAATCAGACAGAGGTTGGGGGGTGGGAGAGAGAGGGGGGGGAGGTACACATTTGCTGCTGCAGATCAATGAGGTGGGGAGTCTATTCAGCAGAAAAGCAAGGATAGGGGCAAGGTTAAAGCATCTCCCTGATCCCAGCAATAGCAATGCAGTTCATTGGAGTAGAAGGCCCCCACCCCGCCAGCAAAGTTCCTTTGCCCTCCTTCCAGTGATTGAGCTGGGAAACAAGATGCACAGGAATGACATTCCTCATACATCAAGAGATGCTCTCTTCATAGCTATCCCATCTCTGGTTTGAAGAATAAATAATCTCTTGAACAAGTGCATACATTTGGATGTGCCTAAGTTGTTCTTTTGACCCCAAGCAAAACATTCTAGGCTATGAATTTCTCAAAACAATACACCGAATCAGTTTCTCAAGAAGTGACATAACTGATAAAATGATGTCAAAAATCTGATAGATTTTAAAATTTCTGCATTCTCTACCTTTCTGCTAAAATAACTCTAGCTCCCAGAATCAACTCCCAGCCTAGGATCTGTTGGCATCTAAGTGAAAGGAAGTTCTTGGGATGTTGGCTTAAAATATACATGAGGGATGTTAGAAGATTCTCAATTGCTCTCTCATTAGTATGATTAACAAGAATATTGATTAACTGCTTCTATTGACCAATTATATGAATAACTTCTGTTTTGTTAACTCCTGTATGAAACAATTATTGCTGAAATCAGGAATATATTTGTTACATCAGTGACAGACTTGTTTGTGAACATTAAGATAGTTACAGATAGTTACTTGCTGCTCTGTTCTTCCAGACAGCTGACGGAAGAGTTAGAGAAGAAATAACAAGTAGTCAGTCTTAAATGAAATACTAATCTTGCTGATGTTTTATTCTGCTTTCTTAATCAAGAAAATAGTATAAAAACATGAAGTTTGAAGAATAAAGTTATCCTTCTAGATCACTACTGCTAGTAGGTTGGACTGAACACAGTTCTGATTATCAGCAGGATCCTTTGGTCAAAGAAACTCTTGTTTGTTTTATTGTATTGCATACGTTGCATTCTGTGTTGCTGTCGGTTTCAGAGCTCATCCCAGCTCCCTGTTCAACCCATTCAGATACGGTGGGGACGAGATTTTGGCCCGCTCACAGGGAGGTTGTATTGAACTTTTAAAGTTGAAAAGGATAAGCAAGGTGAGGACATGATAAAAGTGTTCCAGAGTAATGTATGGTATGGAGAAAGCTGACAGAGAGCCTTTTTTCCTTCTCACTTTCAACACTTGAATCCAGTGGTAGAAATTGAGTTAACCTGCTATGCGAATGAGAAGTGATAGCTATTGGACAGTTTGGGTAGATTTTGTTGTTTAGAGGCCCAGTTCTACCATTTCTTATGAGGGGATAGTGGAACCTATCAGCTAAAAGACTGGAATGCTTTCTTCTGGTGTAGAGCACCTGCTTCACCCTTTATCACCAATAAAGCTGGTCAAAGCCTCCTTTCTCTCCATGGTAGATTGTCCTTCCATGAACCAAATGGCCGTTATTTTGTTATGAAAAAGCAAGCATATGATGGTCAATGTCATTAACATCATATCTAATTTAACTCTTACTTTTTCCTCATATAAGGAAATCACAACTTATTTAACATAAGAATAATTTGCAACTGAATCTGGATCTATCTGTATAGTTCTGTTCCTTCATTTATATTTGGCTCCTGGTCATGCTTAAAGTGTGACAAAATCTTCACAACTAGTATACATATACCATTCTCTACTGACACAACATTTTACTTAAACATATGCATCATTCTGTAATATTCAACTTTTTATTTACTTGAAGGAAAACAACCTTTGCCTTTTGCAAGCACATGTCAGACTTACTTGGCAGCAGCATCTTTCCTCAACTGTTCATGCTTCATGAGAAGATTTTTCCTATTTTGGAATGTTTTTCTAACTTTGTATCCTTTATAGACTGCCTGTATTTTGATGGCTGCAATATCTTGAATGGCAGCTATGGACAAGGCATTATGTTCCAGCATGAACTGAATTACTTCATGGTGACCTCCCAGCAAGGCGTAATCAAGTGGAGTGTATCTAAAAATAACAAAACATTGGTATATAATTAAAAAAAAAACAGCTGAGAGAGAATTTTAATGTTTAAAACAAAATGACATATTCGTGTCACTATGTGGCAGGATTTGCAATGGTATCCTATCAAATGTTTAATTATGTTGAAAAGGGTACTGCTTGCACTTAATATGAAGAGTAGGAGAAACTAGTCACTGACAGACAGCATATGAAATGAATGAATGAATGAGCTGAAGTAGCAATTTTGGCAGTTCTAGTATAGAAACAGAAAGTGATGCAGTCCTTGGGTGCAGGTAGCAAGGACAGCAGCTCTCTCCTTCCTAAGAATTCTGGGCAAGAGCTGAAAAGGGATTTCCAAATGCCACCAGATGAAGCAAATGTTGAACCTAAGGGACACTACATATATTAGCACAGTACTTTATTATGGACTGTAGACCCAACAAGTTCAAGTAAACAACATGTAAGATAAATTAAAAGCACAAAGAGAAATGGGGATAAATCATACAGGCAAAGCTTATTTTAGATGATTCCCTAATACAAGAAATCAACTAGTCTCTCATCCTAACCGCAGACAAAAACTTTGTAATGACCACACACAGGGATTCTTCTCTTCTGATACAAATTTGTCATAAAATTGGGCTGAACTACAAGCAGGTGCGACAACATATGATTAAACCAATAATGGATTAATCATTTGTTGTCACACCTGCTTGTAGAATTCATAGGATACAAGAATATGCTTCATGGATTCTGTTTCTTGATTGCTGCAGGGACATAACCTTGCAGTGTAAAGGACACCAGCAAATCTACCTCAGATTGTTTTGGATGAAAAAGATTAAATTTGGCCTTAGTAAAAAGTCTACAATAATTAATGACAGTCAAATTCTTTAAATACTCAGCTAGGTGAAAATGCCCAATATATCCTGAGCTTGGTGAGCAGGATGTATGAACCCAAAAGTCACAAAAAGCAATATCCTACAGTCTTTGTTTTACTAATTTGAGAATGGTGTCATAGCCCAGATGTAAAAGGAGGGATGGTGACAGACCGATTGAAGCAACTTTTTGGGCAATAAGCTTTATGCAACCCTCCTGAGATAGATATAGAAGAAAGCCTGTGCCCAATTGAAAAACAATAACCTTAAGTCAAAATTTTAAAGCTGCCAACCACACCCTTGTCAACAGAGAGCATTCCCTTGTTTCTAACAATAGAACTCTGTTAGGAGCAGATATGGGAATCTGAGGCAAAGCCCTTAAAAATTAAGCCTCAAAATTATCTCTTTTGTTAACTTCCCCAATCCAAATAGCAGAAGCATAAAGCAACTATACAACTACCTTAGCATTAAAGACTTTCATGGCAGGTGATATATATTGGCCCCCTTTAGTATAAAAATAGTGCAAAATGGCAGACTGGCAAGCTTGAACTTTCTGATAGGCTGTAAATCTATCAGCAGTCCATGACATTGTATGATGCAAAACTAATCTGTTTCAGAACATGACCATCTAATGCCCATCTGCACTGGGAAAATTTCTTTTCAAGAAACCATAACTTTAGAATTCCCAGAATTAATTTTTAAATCATGTTGTTCAAGAACTTCCTTAGTCGGTAGTTTAGCCCAGGTCTAGAATGTGAAAGAATAACAACATCCATTGGCACAGAGCAGAATGGGAATTTTCCTGTCTCCCACTTTGGGCAAATGACCACTGAGATCCATTAAGGCATCTTCAGGGTCATTTACAAGTATGTTAAACAGAACTGGTGCAAGAATGCAGTCTTGTCTGACTTCTTTAGTTATATTTTCCTAGAAAGCTGTCTCTGGCTGCCACATCTGAGTTGTAGCTGGCTGTTACTATATAGAACCTTAATCTAGACAATGAAGTCTTTTATCAGCAAAAACATTATCCATCTTTTCCCATAATTTAGTTCTGGAGATAAGAGTCAAAAGCTGACTTTAGGGCCATAAAAGCAACAAACAACTTGCCTTGTAGAGGTATAGAATCTTTCTCAGCAAGTTGAGAGAAGACCAAACAGTGATCAAAAGTTGAATAATTCTCTCTAAATGAAGCTTGTGCCTCAGTAAGAATGTTATCCAAATTCAAAAAAGAAGTCAATTTGTTGCATAGAAAATTAGCATATAACTTTACCATTAATGATAATAGATCAAGAGGTCTGCAATTCTCTGGATCAGAATCTTGGCCTTTCTTGTGAATTGGTACCACAATTGCTTACTTCCAATTCACAGTGATTTTGCCAGAGTTGTTAATCTTGACAAAAAGAGCAGCCAGCAGTGGTGCCCACCAATGTTGATTAGCTTTAACAAGTACAGCAGTGATGTAATTGATACCTGGAACATTTCCATTTTTAAGCTGTAGAATTAAGCCAGAGAATTTCAAACTGTCTCTTTTGTACAAGTCAATAGAGTCTTATATTCTTTTTTTTCTATTGAAAATAAGTAGAAGAGAGAGGGCTTAACCTAAATTCTCTATATACAATACAGGAGTCTTTTAAGGTTTTTTTTCTTCAATTGGCATCTCTTGTTGAACCAAATGGTACCACTGAAATCTGTAGAATCTGCCCCAGAGTGATGAGGATTAGCCTCATGTGTTATATCTTCCTGAAGAAGATGGATCAGAACTTCAATATGCCTCAATGGTAATTATGGCAGATTGCTCAGATTGCTCAGATATTATCTTTGCTGCTACATGATAAAGTGGGCCCAAAATGTTGGGCATAATATTCATATGGAAGTATGGAGAAAATGTGGTCTAAAGATATAAAATTAATTGGTGAAAAATACTGGCTGCATTTAATGACAATAGGAAGAGGTTTACAAGAAATAAAAGGAACAGGTGATAACCTGTCACAATTTGAAGAAATTTTGAAAAAGAGGATTAGAGGAGAAAAAGGGTTAATAAGTATGGTATATAAGCTTCTTCTGGAGAAACAATTTAGAACAAAGGAAAGTCTGGTTGGAATATGGGAGAAGGATCTAAGGATAAATATAAAAGAAATAACACTTTGGATCTCCCAGATAAATAAATGCCAAAAAACATAAAGGTTAGGGAACAATATCTAAAGTTAATTCGTAAGTGGTACAAGACCCCACATCAGATCTCAGTGATAAATAAAACTTTTTCATCAAATTACTGATGTGGGCAAAAAGAGCCACATATTCATATGTGGTGGGAGTGTTACCATGTACAAAATTTTTGGTTAGAAATTATCCAAGAGATAAATAAAACAATGGGGACAAACCTCCAGTTTAATAAAGAGATCTGATTAACTCTGAATCTACGAAAATTGGCACTGAGTAAATCAGAAGATTATGTAATAAAAATTTTCTTAAGAGTGGTACATGAGGCAATAAACAATGCTGGGATCAAAAATTGGATGCATTATATAGCAGAATCTCTCTGATTTGATTTTTTAAGGGAAAGTAAAGGGAAATATAATGGGTAAATAAATGAAACAACTTGGTGGGATAATTGAGGCCTCTGGATTGAAAACATCAAAGATGAAAAGGGGTACAAAGAAGTGAGAGAAACTACTGATAAAATATTCCACATTTTGGGTAATGGTTACTAATATTTCCTTTAAAGCCATTGATAAGGTTTGAGGGAGGGTGGGAGGGGGTCTGTTATAGAAAAATATTGAAACATGTAATATGTATGTGTAATGTCCTATAATATTGTATGTTTTAGAATATTATTGAATACAATAATATTGAATTTAAAATCAATCAATAAAAAAAGATATAAAATTTACTTTGTGTAGTACATTAAAAGAAACCCTATATAATATTGTATATTGATTGTATTAAATACTAACATATTTACCTGGTGTTGGTGGGATTTTATTTTCTCATATGTAATACTTGTTAGAAATACCTTAGGATTTACCTTACTTTACCTTATGAATTAGATGTGGTTGAACTACACGGATTTGAGCTCCTGTGTCTGTAATTCCCCAAACTGTCTTGTCCAGTACCTGTAACTTTTCCCCATATTCTCCAATCCAATCTGTATTCAGAGTTGTTAACATACAGAGTTTGGTTTCCTAAAGGAACACACTGCCCTCCTTCTTGCTGCTGAGTCTCATCTCCATAGCAACTGGCCTGAGCTCTCTGGCTGAGAATTCTAAAAGCCCCTCCCTGAACTGCCAACTCCAGGATTCCACAGAATCTTCACAGCCAGGCGATCGTATCAGGTCTTCTCACCTCACACAGCCAATCATATGAGGTCTTTGCCTGCCTTACACAGACAAACAGACAAACTCATAAACAGACAAACTTTGACTTTTATATAGTAGATGAAATAAGCTGTCAAAAATGTCTCAGAATGTTTCATATCTATGTTGGGAATGTCCAGATGAGGAGGGCTCCTCTTTTCACATGTGGTGGACTTGTATGAAGGCAAAAAGCTACTGATCTAAGATTTGTATATTAATTAAAAAAAAAAATCAAGGTAGATACCTTAAAGTCACTAGAAATGTTTCTGTTGGACATTATAAGTAAAAAAAATTGCACAGTAAATATCGATCACTTCTTTGATGTATGACAACAACAAAAAGAATATTGTTTGCTCAAACTTGGAAATGGACTGAAGCACCGATGTCAGAAGAATTGATTGTTAAGATTGCTGATTTGGCCCAAATTGCCAAATTAATGTGGGTTTTAAAGGATAAGCCAACTGAAGATTTTCTGAAAGATCAGAAGCCGCGTATGGACTTTACAAGCAATAAGAAAATCTAACTAATTTGTAGTTATGGTTATTAGTAATTAGTAGGATTATTTAGTTGGATCTGTAATGGTAGAATAATATACTTTTTCTTTCTTTTTTTCCTCTTTCATTACAGTTAGACTAGGGGAAAGGATCAGAGCCTTGTTGTGTTTTTGTTAGTAGTTAATCTTTTATTATTGTGTTTTAATTTTAATTAGATGTTTTTTCTTTCTAATTTCTTTCCCTTTGCTCTTCTTTTTTCTTTTTCTTTTCCTTTTTTTTTTGAATGCATATTAATTTGACCGTGAATTAGATTGTTTGCATTACAAATTGTTGGGAGTTAGAGTTTCCCAGGGTGTTAGCCCTTTGGGGGAAATTCTATGAAAGCTAAAACTGTTAGGAATCAGCCTTCTTTTAGCAGAGTAGCAGAAAAAGCATGTCCTAATCTCTGTGTGGCTTCCCTGAATTAAGACAGACTTAGACAGCAAAAATAAAGCAGGCAGTGCCAGGTTATAAACTTGTGAAAAGTTTACTAATGAATTTTACAATCATACACGCATTGAAGAGCCTAGATCCTAACTAGCTAACAAAAGGATTAGGCAAGACAGCAGCTTCATTCTTAACTCACCATCCTCTTGGTGGAAAGGTGAAGCATGGTCAGCAGGAAGGAAGTAGAAGCAAAAATGACAAAGAGAGAAGGAGATCTGAGAAGTGTGGTCTTTTATGTAAAGTCAATGGCCCCAGGGCCTGTCCTGGATCACATGATCTGGTCACCAAGATACTATAGCCATGCATTTAAATAACACAAAGAGCAAGAGTGAGGCTTTAGGTGAGAAGGCAGAAAGCTCTGAAATGCAAAGAAAAAGGAAACTCTATGCTAAGCCCCACTTGCCCTAGAATGGGGGGGGGGGGCATGTTGGAATTTTCCAATAGTACAGTACTAAAAATTAATTATTTTTTTAAAAAGAAAGTGATGGATGCCACACTGAGAGAACAACCAGTACCATGACAGAGTGGGCTATAGAAGCAACAATTGAAGGAAGCACTTATAAGATTACTTCTTCAGAAAACATCCCCAGTGCCCACTGATTTAATCAACAATTAGCTATTCAGCATTCTCCCCTTTCTGGGAAAAATGGTTAAATGCATGTTAATGGCCAAACAAGCATGATTTATTATGGTCAAGAGACCAACTCAAATACAATCAATCATAAGACACATATTCAGCAGGGTATAGTAGTTTGAGCATTGGAGACCAGGGTTTGATTCCCTGCTTGGCCATGAAAACCAACCTACCTTGGGGCACATCACACACTCTCAGCCCCAGAAAATCCTATGGTAAGGATTGGCTTAGGGTTGCCTTAAGTCAGAAGCAACCTGAAGGCACACAACCAGATGCAGGGATAAATGAATAGTGGATAAATAATAAATATATATATATAAAATATTTCTATCTTGCCTGTGCTAGTAGAAAATAGGACACAAGCATTTCAATATTTATTCACAAATTGTTGCTATAATTTTACCCCACAGGCAGTGAGCTTGATCTTTTTGGAGAGTTCAAGCACTGCAGGTTACATGCCACTTCTTTGACCTGCTAAGCCATCTATCAAAAATTCACTGTACTATCTGGATTAACCTTAAGTTTCTTGGCTACTATCCAGCTCATTATGGACTTCAAGCAGCCATACATTCACAACCATTCCTCAATAAAATAAAGGGAGGGTGAAATCAATGTATACACTAGTTATACCTCCTCAGAATATTTATCTGTTTGCTTATTTCTCTCTGTCTCAATTTGTCTCTTTCTCTGTCTCTGTCTCTCTCTCTCACACACACACATCTTAATATAAGGTGTTTCCTACATCTGTTGAAATAATTTTGTCAATATTCAGCGAAGTCCAATTATACTGATTACAGGTAGTATTTTGTTAATCCATTGATATATATGTTGAGCAGGACAGCGATGCCAGCCAAATACCGTCTACAGGCTAACCACCTGCCACAGGCAGACCCAATCTGTATGTGATACATCAACTGGAACTATTAGTGTCAGCACATGAGATGGTCAAATTGAAGATCCTCTTGATGGTAACCAGGAAGGATGCAATGCAGGAAAGGACAGAAGAAAAGAGATGAAGCAAGTGAAATTGGATTTGCCACATGGTGATTGTCTAAAAGGAAGACCAGAGTGTTTGAAACTGAAATGTCAATAGAAATGTAGGACAAAGAAGGGACTTACAAGAGATCTGAATGTCACAATCTGACATAAGTACCTTGTAGCAGTCTCACATTTACATTTGTATTTGAGAATGCTGACTAGCTAATTGTACATACAGTAGTTGACTAATATAATTAACACTTTTTAAGGCTCTTGTCAAATGGGCAGTCAATTAATAATGTATATCAAGATAGAGGTGTGGTTATTTCTATTTTTTTTGTTGATCATACTGATTCTAGCAGAACAGTTTGCATAAAAAGATTACTTAAGAGATCTCAGAATGCAGGACGTAACACTAATGTCTAAGGACTGGCCTGGTAAGTGTATTCGCAAGCTTTAATGATGACTTGTCTTTATTCCTTTATAGTTATTATCCCAAGACCTGCACACGCTTAAAGCCTTCAAGAAGTTAAACTTTTCATCCCAGCAAAACAAACTTCTCAAATAAAAAATAACTGAAACAATTTGGTGCTAAAGAGTATCACTTTAAAGTATTCAGCTCCCAAATCTTGCCAACATCTAGATATACAGCTGCCAAACTGATTATAAGAGAGTAGTCTTTATAATTATATAAAATGAGGAATTTCAGTAGGTGTAGCTGCTTCTGTTACAAGATGTCTTGTTGAAAATCAGAGAAATCACTTCTCTATGCAACCACTGAGAGGCAGTATATTGTTGTGGTTACAGAGTAATTCTTAATTACATCAGCTACTATGGTTATAATTTTGTTAAAACAGCCTATTTTTGTATTTGAACAAAATTAACATATTAGTGACAGAAAAGCAGTTTTCATTTCTCTTCTTAGCTTAACAACACCAAAGATTGTTTTTTCCTTGTGCTGTTGATCACTGTAACAGTAAACTTTTAAGAGATGGGAACTTGGGTTTTTGAGACTATCAATCATAAAACTTAAGAAAAAAACAAACAAACAAAATAGGTAGAAATGACAGACTATCTGAGAAAAGTAAGAAACAAGGAAAGCTATCTAAAATCTTTTTTTTTTAATTGATGGACAATTTGGAATTAGTAGATGCCTGGAACTGCTATATGGAGAAGCAAGAAAATTTATTTTCTTCTCAGATAGGCATAAATTGCTTTCCAGGATTAATATATTTTTGATGTCAAAATATTTGGCAAATACAATGAAGGGCAAGGAAGTGCCGTTGAAAATGCTTGCAGATCACAACCCAGCTCTTCTAAATCTAAAGAAGAAAAAGACTCAATCTGATTGGAAATTAAAGGAAGAATTACTGAAAAATGAGAATTTTTGAATTACTGAATTACTGAAAATCCTGAAAAGGCAAAGGAGGCTCTAAACATTATTTTGAACATAACTTAAACAAAGAAATTGAGACAGGAATTATCTGGGATGCAAGTAAAGCGGTTGTGAGAAGTTTTTTCTTTCATCAACAAAAAAAAAGTGCTTTGATATGTATTCCTGCATGGCAGGGGGTTGGACTGGATGGCCTCTGTGGTCTCTTCCAACTCAATGATTCTGTGATTCTATGAAAAATAAAACTAAAAACACAGAATTGAATAAGAAATGCCCAAACCAGCAAGAAATGCCCAAACCAGCAACAGGATATCAAGGAAGAGATTAAGAAAAAAGCAGAAGAGTTGAAGAAGTAGTCAACAAATGTTACTCTGATAGAAGAAATAATAACTTTACACAAACAATTTTCTATGACCATAGTCTATAAAATGCAGTGTGCCCTCTGTATATGTGGGGGTTGTTCCAGGAACCCCCATGCAAAACAAAAAAACAAAAGTGAAGCATTGTGTTCCATCATAGTCAATAGCTGTAAAGTGCATGAGCATGTGACAATGAAGAAGTGTGCCTGTTGCATCCATTGACAATGGGACATGATGCTCTGCACAACTTCACATTCACATGTGCAGAGGACATAGTAAGGGAGGGACATTGTAGAAAGGAAAATTAAATATGCCAAGCAAAGACATTTTGAATTTGCAAATAAACCAGAAAGAGGGCTAGCCTACAGACTCAGAAAGGAAAGAGGAAAAAAAATGATATCCAAGATTAAAGATGGGAAACATACCACTTGTAACAATTATAAGATAAAGAAGATTTTAAAATATTTTTCCAACCTTTACAAAGGACATACAGACTTATCAGAAAGTGTAAAACTATGTGTCAAACATGAGAATTTGCCAAAAATTATGGAGGAACAAAGAACTCTAAAAGGGCTCTGGGAAGGCTGCCTTGGAAAACTGCCTCTCCCTGTTGCCGCTGTGTGACTTCAAGTCATTTCCAACTTATGGCGACACTAAGGCAAGCCTATCATGGGGTTTTCTGGGGCTGAGAATGTGTGACATGCCCAAGGTTGCCCATGGGTTTCCATGGCCAAGTGAAGAATCAAATCCTAGTCTCCAGGGTGTCATCCAATGCTCAAACCACTATACCATGCGGGCTTTCTAACAGGAGTGTAATCAGTACTATTACTGCTAATCCTAAGAATTTGTACATTTTTTTAACATTTAAAGCATTTTATAAATGTTACCTTTTTGTAAGATAGGTCAGCATTATTATCTCCATATTGTAGATGGGGTAGGGAGAGAAAGAAGCTGGCAAGGCTGACAAAAAGTGATTTGTTGATAAATGCTTCATCTGATGAATTCAAGGCAGCAGTAAAAATCAAATTAATGTGTTCCTGATTCACATCTCTTCAGTTTCTAGACCATCTCAAATCTAATACTCTAACTGAAGGAAGCTCCTTATGGAAAAACCAAAAACCAAAAACTGTACCTTTCTTCATTGTTCTCCATATGATTTGGAAAGGCACCAAACCCCAGCAGCAACTTGACAGCATCAAGATAGCCATTGTTACATAACCAATGTAGTGCTGTCCTTCCCTATTAAACATATAAAACAATAATTTACTTTCTTAAACTCTATTATTAGCATATACACCAGCATGGCATAGTAGATTGCTTTGAATATATACTCACTGATGTAGAAAAGAACAAAACTTCCTTTTTTAAAAAAAGTAAGACTAGTAAAGGTTATCAACTGAAATGATTTCAGCCACCATCTTGAACCTAGGGTAAGCTATGCAAACTCTACCAGCCACACACCCAGCAGGTATGCAATGCAGACTGAACAGGATGGGAGACTATCAGAGTTTTTGAGCTAGTAAGTAGTACATCAGGAATTGCTCTAGATGCTGTTGAACTGCAATTCCCAGTACTCCTTACAATCAGCTATGCTGGCTAGGGATGATATGGGTTGCATTCCAACAACATTTGGAGGCACACATCCTTGCATTACAAGTAACACTGGCTCTTCCCGATTGGTTTAAAGCAGCATTAGCTTTGCAACATGACCCATTGGATTTTGCTAGATTTAGCTGGCTAGTGTTGCCTTCTCATCCATTTGTTTTGTGTCAATACACCCTTTCACATTCCATTTTTGAGGCTGTTTGTTGGTGGATGTAGCCATTTCTTGGCTCAGTAGCGGAACCTCCAATATTTCACAAATGAAAAACAGGACACTTGTGGCCAAGCAACATCAGTGTGCTCAACATAGAAAAAGTTATTAATGAGGAAGAACACCAAGTGAGTAGAGGTGGCAGCAGTATGCTTTTGTCTGAGCCTACTAGGAAAGGCAGGATTCTGTACTCTTCTCTCTTCTCCCCACTACTAAGTTAATTGAATCAGCCCCCTTCCCATCACTGAAGTGAATAAGAATTTGCTTCCTAACACAAATTGCAATGAGAAGTATGTATCTTTGAGTATGAAGATGTGCGTTGCAGGTTTATATGCTTGAGGGAGGTGCAATGGTGATGTCCACTTTTAGCCTGGTTCAAAGCCATGTTTGGCTTCAGCTGCATCACTGCTATCATGAAACTGCCAACATATTACCCCCAAGGGAACTGTGGCCTGTAGGATAATGGCAGAAGGGACCCAGCCCTGTGCTAAATCACAATTGAGCATTATGTCCAAACACATTCATCATGTTACAGATAAGGAGTCAGCTAGCAGAAACGAAATTGTGCCTGATCTGATAAAATTATAAGTACATGCAGTAAGGAGAAACATACCTGGTTATCTTGAATATTTGGATCTGCATTATTCTCCAATAGCACCACCATACAATTAATGTAGCCCCCATAAGCAGCACACTGCAGTGGCGTTCTACCTGCATAATCCTGCACATTGGGATTGATTTTATTTTCTATCAAAATTTGGCAAACATCAGGGTTTCCTCCCAGAGCTGCCCAGTGTAATGGAGAATGGCCATCCTGGTCAACCAAATCCACTTTTGCTCCTCCTATGGAAATAATCAATGATTCAGCTAATTAGAAAGGCCTGCCATCTGATTCTATCAGTAACTTATCAAAGTGGCACACAAAAACAGGCGATAAAAGTATGAAGGTTATAGACCTCAGCTTTACAGAAGCACAGAACATAATACTCGTCACAGAACCCCATTTGCAGAACATCATAGCTTAAATCAAAACCAACCATGTTTCTAGCCCTTATGGGCTCTGAAGCAATGTATGAAAGTGTGTATGCCCAATAAATGACCAGAAAGCAGGCAACGCTGCCAACATTCCTGAAATTATTCAGGAATGGATGTAACCAGTCCTCTGGATTGGACAAGGGATCACAGTGAGTCCCATGTAAGGACACATGTCTGCTGGAGTAAAATACAGTTTATCCTACATGTGACTGAAGAAAATGATCCTCCCGTTCCTCAGAAATTTCAGGGTCACATACTGCTTATGCTCCAAAGCTAAATTTAATTATACTGGTCTTCAAGATGAAGTCAGGATGGATTCAAGTGATCTCACCATAGCTAGGAATAGAAATAGGAAACTTCTTCACATCCATATGTATGGGTCATTGTCATTCAAAAGGGCTATGTGACCAAGAGGACCTATCAAGAAACTTCTGGCAATTTATGCATACTGAATTTTCCAGGAGATGGGAGTAGGAATCAAAAGCAAGGTATACAAAAGGAGGAAATATTTTGCTTGGGGAGATTTTTGTTTCTACTTCTTTCTCTGTGGAGGGAACCAAGAAGATGGAGGCTGGTGGCTAAACATTTTCATTCACAACCCAAGATATATGTCTCAAAGAAAGTAATTTAACTGAAAGGTTTTCTTTCTACTGGACTCTCTTATTGTTGGTCAATAATGTTTATGGGTAATACAAGGCTCCATATCAGAAAGGAAATGAATATAGGACACATAGTAGTTCACTGCTTGGATAATTAGGGCCCAGTTTGAAAACTGGTATCTGAATATAGTTGACAACAGAGAGCTCATCTTGGAAAATGTCCCAGCAGAGAAGGGGGAAAACGTTCAACAGAAAATTAGAAGAAGAAATACTTTAATGGCCAAAATAAATACAAAGATAACTTTTATCACTGAGTTTACTTGCTTTATATCAATCAAACCACTATTTCTCAAGCTAGACCAGATCTATGGCACCAAATAAATAAGCTTTAGTTTAAATTGTGGTCTCAAATACTTTAATTCCTTAAATCATACCAAACATCTATAATTATTTCATATCTCTGGGAATACGTCCCTATTGTGAGGATACTGGGCAACTGTGCCCACTGTGTGAGATAGCCCTACAGAGACATGTTGCTAATTGTAAGCATTTTAAACCTTTCTTCAAATTCCATTTTTGTGTTCCACTGTTACCTCAAATGTAGCTGTAGGAAAGTTTTGGAAGGAAATCTGATTTTCCACTATTATCATTTTGTGTAGATGCTTGACAGATTCTTGTTGTTGTTTATGCATATAGTGCACTCAATGGAAAAGGTATTTTACAAGTAACAATAACACGAAACAGCCAGCCCTGCTAAAGGTGTACTGTCTAAATACACACACACACACACACACACACACACACGCATAGAAAGGAAGGAGTGATAGAAAATATAAAGCTATACAAAACCATTATAAAACAAATTATCCAGATATAATACAAAAAAATACAATATAAAATAAAGCAAACTAACAGATACACACAATCAAAATATACACAGAATATACACAAATATAAAACAATTCTGTCATTACAGTTAATTCATTTTAAAAACTGAAGAAAGGAATGTTTCTGTAATGGCATTTATGACTTTGCACAACTGACCTTTAATGAGAGCCTGTATCACTTCTTTATGTCCCATCTCACAGGCACGGAAAAGTGGAGTGTGTTTCATTACGTCAGTAGCATCTATCTGGGCTTGATGTTTTAGCAGCAATTGCACAGTGCTGACATGGCCAGAAAGGGCAGCAGCATGTAATGCTGAAAGATGAAAAGAATGGAATGTAGAAATTAAAGGACAGCAATTAGAACTGTGAACATAGCAGAACATAAGCCACACAGCAAGACTGGAACTGACACTTATCTACAGCTGCATTCAATTTTATTTTGTGCTGCCCAGAGATTAGTGCTTAGGAGCACATGTTTGCTCCTATTATTTTGTTTTGTTGTCTTTTTGACTGTATATTTTAAAGGTACCATAGCCTCAATTGCATTTGGAGAGAAATATTACTGATATAAATTATTAACGAACAAATGAGTTCATGGTTGAAGTTTAAAAGTGTTGACTTCTGATTGTATTTCTCCTAAGGAACATTTATTCTTGATGAGCTGTTTTGCCCCTCCACAATTCATCATAACCAGTCTCAAATGACAGTAACTTCTTACAAAAGGGCTAGCCGTATCAGGCAATCCTAAAGCAGTCCTTTCCAGGGAGAAACCTTTTTGATGCATGAAGCAAATCTTTCTTGTGCCCTTTGGTAATGACTCCCTACTCATTGAGAATATACACTGCAATAAAAATTGAATTTTTTCCTTGCATTTACATTTTAACCTTATGTAAGCAATGCACGTGGACTATGAGGTGCTAATGCCAATCTAGAAAACATAGAACAATTTGATAGTTTGATAATTTAATAATTTGATAACATAGATTGGTTCATGATGGCAAAAAGAAGCCAAAGGATTAGATGGGTTTTTAAAAAAAATATTTTATTGAAATATAACAACACAAAACACAAAATACAAAATACATTCCTACAAAACATACACTCTAAAAAGCAAAACAGACAAAACAAGACAATAACTAATTATCACAACTATAACTCAACTAAACCTTAAAAACTAAACAAAGCTAGCTAAATCTCAATTAAAAATAAGGTTCCCAACCCTGTAGTAACAGCTTTTAGTAAAATCAGAGTAGTCCTTTTTGTTGCAACCTAATATACATTATTAGCAAGAAATGTTTAATATTGAAAGTTTAAACAAAAGAAAGAAAAATGTAATACCAATAAGCCTTTCATTTTTAATGCAGCAAATTAATATTATTAACTGTAGCATCTAAAAGAAATTAACAGATTATACCTCTACCAAGTTCAAGCTATTCTGCTAATATAAGCTAATAAAATTAAAATCTTACATTTAGAAGGTAAAATTAGACCTCATATCCCAATACTTCTAAACTGTATGCGTTTCCAAGCTCTTGTAAATTTCAGATTTCCATACCTTTTAAGACATCAGTAAAAAATATTTTCCTTAAATCTTTAAATCTTTTCATAGTTTCATTTCATTAAACATTTTAAAGCCATATTCAGTATCCATATCCTTTCCCCATACAACCATATAAGCAGAATTCTCTGTAAGACTTAATAAAATCCTCATTTACCAAACTAACTTAATTCATATTACTGTTCTCTCATTTATAATATTTCTATTTACTCTAAACAAAACTACCTTATTAAGTATCTTAATAACAAGTCTTATTTAATTTTACCATCTAACATACCTGATATCATAACAAGGTATCATAATGATTAATATGTCACAACCCATTTATACTATCCCAAAATCTCTAATGATTTTAAGTTTTTCTGAATCCCTTCGGCTTTGAAATAGCTTCTTACAAATAAGTACAAAAAGTCAAATTGTAGCCAAATTTGTATCAGATAATGTCTTGGGTCTTTGTAACTAAAAATCCAAATCTGAACGACTCTGAATCTTGACTCATCTATCATCTGGCTCCCTGTCCCGCAAAATCACCTGTAATACTGAATTTAGAACAACAGTTTCTCCAGGCATTGCCCCTCTTTTAACATTCGGGGAGCAGTTTAGAAGACAGCAGCAAGTAGTAAGTCATCTTCACCCTTCTCCATTTTTCCTGGTATAAAATTTTTTCCACCTTGTCTTCTTCCTGGTTTGTTGTCATGTCCACGAGTAATGAGTTCTTTTGTGAAGTAGTTCTGTCTATCTCCTCCTTGTTTTGAAGTACTGACGATTCCTCTGCTGAATCATTTGACATACTGTATTTGCCAGTGCATTAGACACACCAGCACATAAGACTCACCCTATTTTCAGACTGTATTCTTTAGGAAAAATATTTTTAGTCCCCCGTCCCCCATTCCTGTCGTTTCTGCCTCGTGAGGAGACCTCTCTGCCAAGTTAGAAAGAACAGGAAAGGGTATGTGTGAAAGAAGCTCTCTACTTCCCAATTCCTGTTGTCCCTGCCTCTTGAGGAGACCTCCATGCTGAGGCAAAAAGGAACAGAAAGATGCATCTCCTTTCCTTTTTGCCTCCGGGGGGACTTCTCCCCACCTCCCCACTTGCAGGAGCACTCCTTTCATTCCCCTTGCTTTTCCATGCCCCAGCAAGAGTTACCATATTTGCCAGTGTATAAGTCACATCTCATTTTCAGAAGGCATTTTTTGGGGAAAAAAGTGCATCTTATACTGTGGTAAATATGATATATTTTTCACTTACTTCACCTCCATTTACTTCCAAAACTTTCAATGGTGAGGTGATAACTGATCTATGGAACTGTCTAGTTTCTTTAAAATCAAATCAGTACATTTACTAAGTTTCCCAAACTCAAGCCAGAACTTCAGGAAGTATACTGGTACATTTTCCTTAAAATCCTAAGTAACTTCATCTTTTAGAGTTCCAACATCCATGATTCAATCCAAACCATCTCTCAAAGAAATTTTAACACACCATGTTCCCACAGTCTTAAACCAGAACAACTCAGAGAAACCAAAATATTCCCATGGAATATTTTTCCACTAGGGGAGCCACAGTTTCCACTTAAAAAAAGTATGAAGAAAAGGGAAAAAAATTGTCCCAATTTTTTATACTTTTATATCCACAAACAAAGTCTATCATAAAGCTCTCCATTAATATCCAAATAGCAAAGAGTAGTTCAAACAATAACATTCCAAAAGGTATCTTCTTCCATAGAGGTCCATTTCTATTAAACGACATACATCATGTTTCTCAGCTCCAAAAAGTAACTGTCAAAAGACAGAATAATTAAGAAGCAAAAAAGAAAAAACAGTCCTCCCCACACATTCACGGGTTTCACTTTTGCAAATTTGATTATTCACAAGGTGCCCGCTTGCTCCCCATTTTCCCCCTCCAATTCCCTGGCCTTTTGCCCAGGTGCAGGGAGGGGGAAAGATCTTCATTCTCCTGCACTCTTATGCCTGTTGCCCATGCAGGCATGCCAGCTGGAGGGTGCAGGGAGGGCAATTGCCCATTCCCTGCGCTCCTTGGCCTCTGCCTGAGCAGCTACACTGGCAGCGGCCAGCAGGAGGGAGCAGGGAGGGTGATCACCCATTCCCTGTGCTCCCTTGGCCTCCGTCTGTGTGGGAATGCCAGCAGTGGGCAGCAAGCATGTGCAGGGAGGGTGATCACCCATTCCCTGCACTCCCTCAGTCTCCAGCTGCACAGCAGGAGGGCGCAGGGAAGATGATCACCCATTCTCTACATGCCCTCACCCACTGCCTGTGCGGGGGTGCCGGCAGTGGCCAGCAGGAGCGTGCAAGGAGGGCAATCACCTGTTCACTGTACGCTTTTGCCGCACGGAGCTATTCATGATTTTTTGACATTCATGAGGGTTCTGTGTCCCTAACCCTCACGAATGTGGAGAGCCTACTGTACAGCATTCCATGTCTCTCTCTGTTCCTTTCTATTTCAGTCAGATGGTATAAATCAAATGTCTCAAGTCCAAAAAGGAATTCCCCAAAACGAAACAAAACAAGATAAATGAGAAAGAACAGATAAACTCCTTCAAGTATCACTCTATTATTGTGTCCATTAGCAACAAAAGACGAAAGCCTAAAGCACTTTTCAAAGCTAGCTCAGCGAAGTTAACATAAATATATTATAGAGTAACAAAATAAGATTGCTTCCCTTTAAAAATGCATAAGGAAATCCAAGATAAAAAGGAGGTTCAGCTGTTACATCTGGGGGTTCCCTGTACATCAAATATTTAATTAAAACAATTTAATCCTTACCAAGAAATATGGCATGTAAGAAGTGTCCATACAAGAGAGAAGAAGCCTTGCTCTCTCTCTCAGCTCCACCACTAGCTTAATGATGTCTCCTACAGTTAGAGTCTCAGCAATCGCTGTTCTGTTGCTGAACAGCCCCTGCAAAGCCCTTTAACTACTGGTACAGATATCTTCGAAGTCCCTGTTGATCAGGGCACCTCTTATTTGACAGGAAGGGCCCCTTCCTGTCAAATAAGTAAAGGCTACAGGGCACACAAGTAAATTTTATTTTATTTTAAAATTTTATTTTAAAGAAACTAGACAGTTCCATAGATCAGTTATCACCTCACCATTGAAAGTTTTGGAAGTAAATGGAGGTGAAGTAAGTGAACACATCAAGTAAAGGCTACAGGGCACACAATCTGGCTCATCCTAACTGAGAAGCACAGATTTATGTGCTTTCTCGTCAGCAACCGTATTGCAACCAGGATTTGGTGGTTGTATAGAAATGAACTCTAGCAAGAATGCCACCTCCCACTGGATGGAATTTGCCTTCATGGTCTGACCCTTCAGTATCTTCTAGATCCTACTTTTTTGTATTACATTCTTGAAACGCAAGGCAGTAAACTACTCAAACTAGTTAACACATGGGGTATATGCAGTGATGTATTTAAGTCTTTTACTCCAAGTCTCAAGTCTCTACCTTCAGGTCTCAAATCCTCACAAGATACTTTCAAGTCAAGTCTCAAATCTGGGAGCCAACTGTATACTTCAACCTATATTCCAGAATTTCTGGAAACAGTCAAATAAAGTCAATTTTAACAATTTAAGTAGAGCTGGCCTTCCATATTTGCAATTTTGCCATCTGCAGCTTCGGCAGGAGGGAATCGGATCCTTTTTACTTTCCATTCCCTTTGGTGGAGGCTTTTGTGTCAATGGGCATAAAAGAGTCTGCAGCTTCTGAAGTTGGAAATAAGATCCTTCTTACTTCCCATTTCTGAAGTTAGAGGCTTTTTCAGAAGGGAGTGTGATGAAGCCTGGGGGTGTGGCTAGCAGAGCAGCCTAGTAACAGAAGGTGATCTTATCCGATTGGCTTTCTGACTGAAGAACCCAGCCCTAGCCAGAGGGAGGAGCTGTGTGGGACAGACATCAGTGGTAGTGTGGGTTACAATCGGTTATTCCTTCAGTGAGTTTCATAGAGTCAGAGTGTCCAGTAAACCAAAGGAGTGTTTTCTGGGAGTGAGTTAGCTTCTCAGAGGCCGGTGTGGGGCAGAGAAGTAACTAAGCCACCTCTGAAAGGGGTCAGAGAATGGAACCCTGAATGGTGAAATAGACCTTTGTGCTAGGAGACCCAAAGAGGTGTGTGAGTGAAAGCTCTGTTGAGGAAACACTAAGGTGTTTTAAAGAAAATAGTTAAATATCTGTGAGAAAGTGTTATATTTGTTTGAATCTTCTGAATACTCAATGCTTTTTCCCTTGTTAGTTATCTTAATACAGATTTCATTCTATTTTTCTATAAGAACAGCCTCAATATAGTATTTTCTTCAGTTTTAATTCAACAACACACTACCACAGGTTATCCGTTCCCTTTTGGAGTAACCTTTAAGAAGCTTTGCCCTTTCATCCACAAAAGTTGTGAGTTTTAGGGAAAGCAGGGCTGTGATTAAGTATGGGGAGGGAGCCAGGGTAATATTAATAGTAATATTAAAAGGGGTACTGCTTCTCCAGAGAGAGAGAAAAGAAAGCAGGCCTAGTTTGTCTGTGCCCTGGGCTAGCCCAAGCAGGCTTTCCTTTATCTTCCCTCTTTCCACGAACAACCCAAACACCAATCTGTGATAGTGGGGAAGAGGATCCTTCTTACTCTCCATTACTGAAGCTTCAAAAGCTTTAGAAGGAAGGATCCTTCCCCCTCAAGCCCATTGCCTAACACATTTTCTGTTCCCCTCTGAGAAAAGTACTCTTCGCTCTGGGGGTGAGTCTTGCCTTCTACTCTTAGGAGAAGTTTTAGAAGGCTCCTCTGATATGCAGCAGGGATAGGCTGTTCAGCATATCTCAACCCCACCTCAAGCCCCTTGCCTAAGTCATTTGTTGTTCCCCTCTGAGAAATGTGCCCACACTTTGGGCTTGAGACAGACTGTCATGTGACCAGTTGCTAAAAAGAGACAGAAGCATTGTTTGAAGTTGTAAGGATTTTGCATGAATATTATTTTACTGAACCAAGGGTAGAAAGTCAATCACTGAAAATATACAAATCACAAGCTGAGTCGAGTCAGTGTACCATTTATTGCTGAGTTGAGTCCAAGTCAAGTCACTGAAAAGATTTAAGTCTGACTTGAATCCGAGTCAATTGACTCAAGTCTACATCACTGGGTATATGTAACAAAGCAGTTAAATAAAGAAGCCCCTGTGTCAGTATGGCCTGGTTCTTTCTCCCTCCATCATTCATTCTGACGCAGGCATCTTGTTTCCAAGTCTCTGTTCAGCATTTTTTTTCTAAGCCAAATTTCTTTGAAGAGAGACACAGTGACTGAAGAGATTCTTCAGCCAACTAGTTACAATGGAGCCTTGTTCCATCAACACTTAGATCCCTCTCCATTGTTCACAGTGACGACAAAGCTGTAAAGCTGCCTCTGTATTGTTACTACAACAGTGATCTCTAAGCAGAGCAAAATTCTTTTTCCTTGGTATCATTTTGCTACAAAAAAACAAATGTCTTGTAGTTCTATTAACACTTGAGTTGGATGGACTATGTGCGCTATCAGTGAATGCAAGGAACTATGCTAATGCAAGAACAGATCCAAGTTTAACCCAACAAATGTCATAGCAATTGTATCCTGGAAAAACTATGTAATTGCATAGTATATCATTTAACTCACATTTTCCCAAAGTGAGAACGACCAAGCTAGACATGACAACAAACCATTTTGTCACAAAACAGGAGTGGGGAATTTGTGGCACTTCAATGTTGTTGGACTGCAAGTCTCATAATTCTTTACCACTTGTTGTGCAAACCATGACTCATGGGAAATGCAGTCCAACAACATGTGGAGGGGTACAAGAAGCCCACCCCTAAAGACAGTGTGCGTTTGGTCCAAGGAGAGAATAGATTACTCTCCTGGTTTGTCTCCTGCGGCTGCTCACACCAGATAGTTTTCTTCAAACTGAAGTCTCTTTCAGCATTAGAGCCCCTCGGCCAAGGAGAAGCACATATTGTGAAAGTAGTAAAAGAAAAATAAACTATAGAAAGGTAAACGCTTCTTACAGTTTTTGTTTTTGCTGTGAAAACATCTCACAAACACACTTATACACATATTTTTATTTGAGCAGAGTAGTTCCATGAGGAGTAAAAAAAAGTGTAGCCTGTGAGCTGCATATGGTCCCCCCCCCCCATCCCTTTGAGTCTCCAAGTCTCTCCTAGTCTCTGAGAACTGAAAAAGAAAGAAGGCTCTGCTGCAATTCCTTTATTACCATTTCACAGACTCTGTGAAAGTGGATAACTGCAAAGAACCACAGAATGTCAGCTGCTGGCAGAAAACCATATCCTGCTCCTTGTGTAGCTTCTACTGAATGTGCTATCTCAAACATTCAAACAGATGTAATTAATTTAGAACTCCTAACGTTACTTACAATATCAGACAATTATTTTAATCATTGCAATGAACAGTACTTATCAAACATAAAAAATTAAAAGAAACAAAACAAACAAAAAAGTTAAAAAATAAAAATGTGGCTTTTTAATCATGTCAGTAACGTGAAAGATAACCCTAGCCTCATTGAAGTTGTTCAACCCTGTTTTAAATATGAAGAACAGCTGCAATGTAGTTTATCATTCAAAAGCTACCTTGGTTGCAACACTGATATCTGGAAGTTGGCTGATGTTCTAATTTTTCTTAGTGAAGCTGGAAACACATTAATTAATAATAACTTTGTTATTAATATGAATGCTGGTATAAAAAAAGGCCCAAGTGGTATAGATTTGAAATGGGCAACTATTTGCATCTGGAGAGCGTTGCCACTCTTTGTGGCCAGTGCTTACAAAAGACTGCATCCTACTAAGATGCAGAGCCTGTTTGAATGCAGCATTGTTTAATTTCAGGAGCTAATCCAATATATTTTTCATCTGAGACAAAAAAATAAATGTCAGCATCAAGCTTCCTTCCAAATATGAATCATATCTATATTATACTTCGTTAAAAATGTTACGACCATATTTCAAGCTGAGTATCTAACACTTTCGTCCATGAAGCAATTAGTGCTTAAGTTATGATCACTTGTTTTCATTTATCCCCAAATGTAAATTTTTAGGCCAGGATCTGAAGAGCTACCTTAGCTGTATCCAAAGCTTGCATGCACTCAGTGAGATTTTTTAAAAATTTCCCAGCACCACCACCACCACCATGTGCTGGGGGAAGTGAAAACTGTCCTTATTCTTTCTAAATCAATCACAGCACATTTGTTCATCCTGTTTTGTTCATTAGGGAATATTTGTGTATTTGTACTGTGCCCTCAGAGTGAAGTCAAACACTCTGTATATGTGTGTTTATAAGACTGAAGTCCCTAGAAATGTTATAAGAACATTCTTATTTTGTGCATTGCTTTACCTGTGCCACCATATTTGTCTGTCATGTTGATATCTATGTCCAATTTCAAATCCAGCATTGTCTGGATGACATTGTCACTGCCTTTCCCAGCAGCCCACATAAAAGATGTTCTTCCTTCAAGGTCTGAATCATCTTTCACAGAAGGATGTTTCAAAAATGCTTGAACTGTTTCCTAGAACATAAATATTCACTGAGTAGAAATGGTATTGAAAATATCACTTTAAGTATCTCAGAACAAGCTACTGCATGTCAAAATTAAATAATTTTTGCTTAGCAAAGAAAATCTTATGCTTTTTTGTATGGAAATGTAGTCAAACCTCATAAAAGTCTGGGAATGTTGTCATTAATACAGCATGAGGGAAGTCTCAGTCCAAATCTAGTTAGTATTTAAAGTCACATCAGATGTGAATGATTGATTGAGGAGTAATGGATTTCAGACATTTTTAAAAAAATACTTTTAACAATTAGAAACCCTTATATAATTTTATTACATTTGGACCTTCACTATTTTGAATAGCATAATAGTTAAACAAAAATATGGTAAAGTACTACAAAGAGTCAAATGTGGCCATAATTACATGTCCTGTTTTCCAAATGTGGATATTGTCCCATGTTGCTTTATTCCGAAAATCGCTTAAGGATCTGTTTGCATAATGTTATTTTGTACATGAAAACAATCTCCAATTATACATGTAGATAGGTGAACTTGTAAACATAGAAATAAGAATTGCTGGTAGTCATATACATCAGTGATGCTTAAAGTGTCCTCAGACCTGTCCTCTGAAAGAACCATCTGGTTTCCAGGGCCATATCAAAATGTAATCAAGTGTGACAACAAAAAATGCTCGTAGCTTTACTTTTGAGGAAATGAAACAGGGTCCTTAATGTGTACTTCATAAAGATGCATTACAATCAGCCCTCCATTTTTGTGGAGTCGACCTTCACAGAGTTGATTATTCATGGGTTTTTTTATTTTATTATATTTTTTTTACTGTTTTTGCCCCTTCTAGCTGAAGTGGACCACAGAATCAAACTGGAGGACCTAGAGATTCTTAGAGAAATGTTCTCAGGTTTTTTAAAAAAAGCATTCATGATTTTTGTTTTTATTCATGGTTTTCCACTTTCATGGGGGTTTTGATCCCTTGATACCTGAGAAAGTGGAGAGCTGACTGTATCTTGTCAAAAATCACACCATTTAAACATAAAAGGCAATAGCTATGTCATCATACTGCACTTGCAAAAGGAACATGACCCAATCGGTGCAGGTACATGATACTTCAGGGCCTTAGTGATCCATCTCCTCAGTGTAGCGTAAATATCTGCAGGCAGACCTATGTTACTGGAAGTTCAAGCAAAGGATCACAGTTGGAAAAAAAAGCCACCACTTGCTTCAGATGAAAGCTTGTACACATTTATGACTGGAATTGAGGAGATGAGGAGACGTGCTCTGGGTACTTTATAAAGAGGTTGCTTCAACCCCACTTTCTTTGCCTTCATCAGCCTTTTTTTTTTTTTGGCCTTTTCCCCTCCTTTCTCCCATCTTTGCCCATCTTAGTCTCCTCTCCTCCTGGTGAAGAAGGCCAAACAAAAACGGGGCGTGTTGAACATTCCTGGTAATACACTGGACCGCTTTCCACAGCAAACAAGGGAAGGGATTGAGAGAAAAGGGCAAATGCTGGCTGGCTGGCTGGCTGGCTGGCTGGCTGGCTGGTTGGCTGGCTGGCTTTCAGCTTCACTGTCACTCAGTTGCTGAGCCCATCTCCTCCCCTGCAGCGGGAAATGTGCAGGCCCAGCCAGTCAGCCAACCTGCTTGCTTCTGCCTTGGTTCCTTTGTAGGGGAGGAGATGGGCTGAGTAGCCTTTGAGCTTTTTGCAGACCCCCTGTGACTGCATTGTGGGAGCCTGTGGACCTCAGATTAAGAACCATTTCTACTTAACTCTTTATATATACTACACACACACACACACACACACACACATATATACATACAAACATACACTTTATATATACTTAACTCTTTATATATTTCAATTTTATCCTGTTCATACCATATTTATTGTTCATTCCTCTATTTTCATATTTACTATAAATAACATATTTATTGGTATTTGTTATATATTTGTTTTGTTTATGTGATGGTTTTTATGTTTTTTGGACTTGTGATTGAGACCTTGCCCTTTTGTGGTTGGCTAATCATGGTTACAGCCCAAGCTTTCCACTTCAGTGGGCTGTTGAAATTACATTAAATAGCTAGAGACAGACAGCCATTAAAAAAACAACAACAGAGAAGTTGAAAAAGGCTTGAAGTGGCAAAGCTGCTTATGTTACACGATTTACTCACTTTTTTCCAAGTAAAAAGGTGCTTTTCAAAAATCCTGCAACAATTATTAGGAGAAAAATGACACAGACCAAAAATGCATGTATATATCATGTGGAGAAAACTCTCAAAATTTTCTTAACAAACCACTATCTGTCTACACCTGATGGTTGTTTAATATGAGTAAGTGCTATCAAAAGAACTATGGCAAACACAGAGGTCTATTAATGAAAGGACTGAGAACAAAGAGCTCTATCTTACTTACAGTAATAGTTTTAACATAATGTGCTTGTTTCACTTACAGCAAAATTGCTCTGTGCTGCATAATGTAAAGGGGTTGCCCCTTGGCTGTCAGATGGAATGGTCCCAATCTTATTTCTTTCTAAAAGAAGGTCAACTATCTGTGCATAACCTATAAAAGAAAGTAATGACACATAGTAGGTTATCAGCACCATATTACCTATCCTAAAACATTCACTTAAGATTTCTTCCCCCATGAGAAACTTGTAAAAACCTTATACAAACTTGGAAAGTTTAAGGAAAAAACTGGACAAATATTTTTGACGTGCTTCCAAAAGATTTTCTAAATCTAAGTAAGTCATGCTTAGGTTCAAAAGAACACAATGGGTTGGATTGAGTTCCTATCACACTACACTGTTATAGTGCTATTACTCCACTGTCAACATCCTGTGGAATCCTGGGCTTTGCTGTTTAGGGAAGGGCATTTAGAATTCTCAGCCAGAGAGCTCTTTGGCCTCAGTAAACTACAAACCACAGAATTCCACAGGAGGTTGAAAGCGGAATAGCAGCACTATAACAGTATAGTGTGATAGAGCCCCTAGTCTTAATTAGACTTAAAGTAGGCAAAGTATTTTCAGCATCTGGACACAAATGGAACCTGGAGAAAGTGCCCTGGGCATCATCACAAAATGGTTGCTGTGAGGGTCCTGGAGTCACATAATGGCTATAATTAATTTTCCCAACATACTGAACTTAAGGTCGTTTTCAGGTTTGAGCCCCCAAAAAACAAATCACACATTTGACATTATAACAGAATACATATTTCACATAACAATAATGCTGTAGCAAAGAAGGCAAATACTATTTCAGCCTGCATTAAGATAATGTTTACCTTCTTCTTCAAGTGGTCATCTATGAACTCACAAACATGGGTCATCTGCGCCTGCGTAGTGCACTGTTCAGAACCTTCTAAAGCCTGATGACCAGCATATTGGCAGGAACCCCACCCCCTCCTCAGATGCTATAAAGCCACCTTCGCACCAGAAGCCTCAAGGATCAAGAGCAATAACAGGACACGAAGAGGGGAGGTTGGGCAGGGTTGTGTGAGTTTACAGATGACCACTCGAAGAACCACAGTTAAGCAACTTGTTTTTATTCTTTGCGGTCTCTGTGACTCACACAAATAGGAGACTAGTCTCACCTATGAGGTGAGAGTGTCATGCGACAGAAGAGAACAACACCCTCCCAAACACAGCATCATCTTTTGACCTATTGTTCAGTCTGTAGTGACAGAGGAAGGTGGAGGCTGTGCTCATATAGCAGCTCTGCAGATCTCAAGCAGAAAGCTGTGGAAGCCACTAGAGCTCTGTAGAGTGACTTCTCAGTTGAGCAGGGGGCTGCTTGCCAGCCAGTTCATAAGCAAGTTGAATGGTGGATGCCGCCCATTTGGACAGTCTCTGGAAGGACACTGGTAGTCCCTACTTTGCAGAACACTAGCACAGAAAAAGTCTTTGGGAGTTCCTGAAAACAGCTGTGCACGTCAAGGTGTGTCTGACATCTAGGCAATGAAGATTGCACTCCAGATCTGAGACTGGGTCCTGCGTGAAGGCAGGGAGTATAATATCTTGGTTCAGGTGAAAGGATGAAACAACTTCAGGGAGGAAAGACATGTCCTGACAAAGCACCACCTTTTCTTTATGGAAGCACAGATAGGGCTGGTCCACTCTCAGTGCACAGAGATCACCTGCCTTCCTAGCCAAAGTGGCAGCTACCAAGAAGGCTGTTTTCCATGACGGAAGTTGGATGTTGCAGGCAGCCACTGGTTCAAAGGGCCTCTTGGAGAGCTAAGACAGGACAAGCTGCAAGCTCCATGGTGGTATCAAGGTGAAACAGGAGAATGGAGATTCTTATAACTTTTCAGGAACCTTTTGACAACAGGGTCCAAAAAGCAGGAAGGCTTCCCCTGTGTTTTGCATGTGTCAAGGTATTGCTAGGAGATAGCATTTCATGGAAGAGAGAGAAAGACCTTTTTCTGACACCGAAGTCCAGTATATCTATTGCACCAAAGGCATCTGGACTGACATTCTTTGCAAGGAGTAAGTGTACAAATTTGGACCATTTATATTAATAGGCATGCCTGGTGAATGGCTTGTGTCTCATGGCTTGGGGAAGTGAAGTTAGGGAAGTAGGTTCCATGTTGTGAGCTTGAGGGACAGGACATCTGGATGTCTTACCCTCCCTTTGCGGATGGTAAGCAGGTTTGGTCTGGATGGAAGGCTCCAATATCAACCTCAGGGAAGGATCATCAGAAGGGCAAGCCATGGCTGCCTTGGACACCACTGGGTGATCAGAACAGCCTTGACTCTGTCCTATCTAACCTTTGCCAGCATTTTCGTGATGAGAGGGAATGGCAGAAAAGTGTACACAATGGGCCCTGTCCATCCCCCAGTGACCTGTCATCCCTGCTGTTCCTGGAACAGAAGAGGTGGCACTGTTTGTTGAGGGGAGATGCAAAGAAATCTACCAGAGGAGTGTCCCAGACCTTGAAGAGTTGCGTCAGAGTGCCTGTGTGCAGTTTCCATTCATGACAGGATGAGGAGTGTGGCTGAGCATGTCTGCAGGACATTCTCTTCATCAGCTAGGTGAATTGCTGAGGGCAGTATCTGCTTGTCTATGCACCACTCTCAGAGACAAACTGAAAGGTGAGGAGTGTGGTTGACCGTGTAACCCCCTGCTCGTTTATGTAGTACGTGACTGTGGTGTTGTCAGTCACTGTCTGTACCACTTTGCCCTGTAAGAAGTTCTTGAAAGCTCAGAACACCTTGATTACTGCCAAGAGCTCTAGGGCATTTATATAAAGAGACCTCTCCAAGACCAACCATTGATCTCTGACCATGTGACCATTCAAGTGAGCTCCCCAACTGTCTAGAAAAGCATCCATGGTTACTGCTATCGACAGAGGCTGAGGCAGCAAGGGCATGCCAGCAAGAATGTTCCGCGCACTGTTCCACCACATGAAGGACCAGACTGCAATACCATGAGGAACTTGGACAGATAGTTCAAAGCAGGTTAAAGCTCCTCATTAATGAGGCTTATAACAGTCTCATTTGAAGCTTGGCAAAGGGAGTAACAGCCATGGTTGAAGCCATGAGACCGAGGAGCACTTGCACCAATCTTCCCCTGACATGTCTGAGGCAGGAAAATTGGGAGACAGACCTGAGCAAGGTCAGCCATCTGTCTTCCAGGAGGAAGGTGAGCCGTGAACAAGAGTCTAGGAGTGGTCCTATGAATTTTATCTGCTGGCATGGCACCAGATGTGTCTTCTGAAAGTTAATGATGAGTCCAAGAGAGTCAAGGAGACTTATTATCTGATTGATGTCGTGGTGAACTCAAGACCAAGAGGGAGCGACTAGCAACCAATCGATGTAAGGAAAGAAGACAATACCCAGTTGACAGTGCTGCTGCTACCACTGCCATACATTTGGCAAACACCTGTGGAGTCGTGCTGAGACTGAACGGAGGTACTTGAAACTGCTATGCTTTCTGACCCACTATAAAGGCAAGGAACCTTCTGTGAGCAGGCCTGAAGGAGATGTGAAAATATGCATCCTTCAAGAACAATGTGGCGAAACAATCTCCTTTCTGTAGCAGTGGCAAGATGGTAGCGAGGAATACCACATGAAACCATCTGAGACAGATGTAGTAGTTCACACCTTGTAGAGCAGAAATGGGGTGCAGACCCCCATCTTTCTTGGTCACGAGGAAGTAACAGGAATAGAAACTGCAACAGAGAGAAGAGAGGGGTATATATTCTATGGCCTCTTTCTGAAGTAACGTGTTGATCTCCTTCTTCAATACCTGGGACAATCAAGTAATACGGACACCTCCAGTGGGAGGAAGACTTCGAAATTCTATGGCAAACTCTCAGCTGTGATGTCCAATATCCAAGTCCATGGTGATCGAGGCCAAGCATGGTGATCTCTGCTTAGCCTGTCCCTGAAAGGAGGTGCTGAGATTCGGGCCAAAGGAAGATCAACTGTGTTGATGGTAAGCAGAATGGAGAAGGCAGTAGTGACAGAGATGGTAGAAACTGTAGAGGGGCTGAGGTCATCATGAACAGAAGGTGTAGTAGCAGGAGAGGTACCGTAAACAGAGGTATCGTCCATGGAACCATCAAACTCAACAGTGTCTTACTGAGTTTTTCTGTACTAAGATGATCTATACTTGGAGGAAGGCAACTTACGGGCTGAAGGTTGTTGAAAAGAGGCTTATGATTGTCTGTGTTGCCTTGATGAAGTGGGACTGTAGGCGCATCTGCTGGATGGAAAAAAAATGACAATACTTGCATCTGGACAGTTGAGGTTGCAGACTGTATTTGTTAGCTGTAGTTCTCATCTTCTGAGCATGTTCAAGCTTTTCATCTGTCGACGAGTGGAAGAGGCCTGCATCATCAAACAGCAAGTCTTTGGTCGTTACCTTGGTCTGTTGTGAGAGTCCAGAGGAGTGAAGCCATGCATGGTGCCTAAGAGATGCCACTCGTGCCAATGCCTTTCTGCTCAGTCAGCAATATGGTGCACTGTCATTATTTGCTGGGAAGCCAAGCAGTGTACCTCACCTTACAGGACCAAAGCCACTCTCCTCTCTTCTTCAGGTAGTCAATATAGCTAAGGCTTAACTTTGTTCCAAATAAACTGCTAATACGCTCTCAGACAAGTAATGTAGTTGGAGACTTGGAATAGGAGAGCAGCGTTTGAATAGAACGTTCTACCATTGCATCTCATTTCTTGCCCTCTTATCTGCAGGGATAGAGTGGAATCTCTATGAGATTTGAGATTGGGCTGTGTCAATTACAACTGAAATAGGTTTTGGATGCTGAGCTGACCAATCAGCACCTGACTCAACAACCTCATACAATAACTCTTAACTTCTTTGAAGTGGAGGGAATTGAAGATGGAGATGTCGGGGATTCAAAATGTGGGGGAGATTGGATCACATTCTGCTATCCAATTGTGCAGAAATGTCTCAGCAGGGTCCAACACAGACCCAGAGGAGGAATAAGACAAGCTGAAGGAGGCGATGACTGGCGATATGAGTGAGAGGCCGAGGAGGAGGCTTGCTTAGGCTCTTGAGGCTATTCCAGGACCAGCTGCACTGAAGCAAGCTGGGTGGCTTCCATAGCAGGCAGCTCAGCAGTCAAATCCAAATTACATCTCAGTCGAGGAGGAGACCTTGATGGCAAGATAGATGGAGATCGATGGCATGCACTAGTAGGTGAAAACCAGTAACAACAAGAGTAGCAGGGCTCATCCACGTAATGGTACCGATGATGGTGATGACGACTCTCCAAGTAGTAATTCTCCAAGGATGGTGAGAGGTCAGCTGAGTCACATGGGGAGTATCTGTAATAGGTATAATACTGATCCCTTTCCCCAAGTCGAGGTGAGCGGTACAGAGTTCTTGACCTCAGGTTCAGTGTCATGAGTAGGCCATCCAACTCCTTGATCTGGACCTGGGTGATGATGCTGGTGATGAAGGAAGGCAACAGTGTGAAGGAGAGAGTGAACACTGAGGCCTCTCATGTCAGTTGAGGACCTGAAGCTGTGAGTCAGAATGCTGACAAGATCGAGGTGGAGAATGGTTTCAAGAGAAGGTCGCATAACATATCAGTGAGGTATCTATGATTTCACCATCTGAAGCTGCCTCAGTCTTGGTGAGGCCTGGTGAATGAACAAGACTGTGGAACACAGATGGAGACTCTGATCATGATACTGAGGCTGAAGCCTCCTGCAGACAAAAGTGAGGCTCAGAGCATGTGGGCACTTCAGACACCGATACAGCTGTTGTTGCTGAGGTGTTTCTCGAGGTGTTTTTCAAGAGGCGTGATGAAATGGCACGTCCTTAGACCTTTTCTTCTCATATTTTTTAGACCAAGTAAGCGGAATCAACTTCCTGGATGTATGAGAGACCCGCCTCTGTTCCTTGGATACTAGCTGATCTGAACCTGGAGAGCTACCACTCTACAGAGGCTGATGGTGAGAACATGATGGAGGTACCTATTGTTCTGGTTGAGACTGTACTGAGGTGGAAAGTTGAGACCTGGATGGTCCTGAAGCCAAGTGCAAGGACAGGCAGTTCAGGCAAGGGTCTCTGGCTCCAGATGGTGGAGAGGACGACCTCGTTGCTGAAAAAGGAATAGCAGAAGTCAAAGTTTTAGAGGTGAAGTGATGTCATGGGAAAATGGCTTTATAACCTCTGAGGGTGGAGGCAGGGTTCCCACCAAAATGTTTGTCGTCAGGCTCTAGAAGGTTCTGAACACTGCACTGTCCAGGCACAGATGACCCATTTCTGTGAGTCACGGAGACCACGAGAAAGTAACATAGCTCCCAAGTCAAGGGAAGTAACAGTCCCAGTACATTCTGCGCCGGTCAGGCCTTATCTAGAGTACTGCATTCGGGGGGGGGGGGGGCTCATTTTAAGAAGGATATAAAGAAAGTGGAGAAAGTTCAGAGAAAGGAAACAAATATGATAAGAGGTATGGAGAACAAAACCTATGAGGAAAAGTTGAAGGAGCCGGGCATATCAACTTGGGTGAAAAGAAGTGACATGATGCACTTCTTAAATACATCAAGGGTTGTCACAGAAAGGAGGTTGCAGGTTTGTTCTTTGCTACTACAGAATGTAGAACAATGTCTAATGGTTTTAAGTTACAGCAGAGTAGATTTCAATTGAACATGAGAAGGAACTTCATGACAGTAAGAGTAGTTTGACAACAGAACCAATTGCCCAAGAGGTGGTGGGATTTCCTTCACTGCACATCTTCAAAAAGAAGCTGGACCTGCTGGGGATGCTTTAGCTGAAGATCCTGCACTGAGCAGGGGGTTGGGCTCAATGGCCTATGAGGCCCCTTCTAGCTTTATGATTCTATAATTCTATGAAAAACAAGTATGGTAAACCAATGAATCTCAGAGACAAGACACTTGCCAAATAACTGAGTGCAAGACTTGGATGTCAAAACACACACTGAGCTGCAGACAGCATTACAAAGTTTCATTTTCAGGGAAGAAAATGAATGATGATGAGAGAACCCTCCTCTGAGCATATAGAAGCAAAATTAATACGCAATCCACGGTACCAACATGTAGGCTGCTTCCACCCAGGTCCCCAAGATACTGCCACAAAACATCGCTTATTTCATTCCTGCATGTAAGGACAAAGAAGTTCAAAAATTTTCTTCCCGCTGCCAAGATTATCAGAGTTTTTGAAAAAAAAACTTTTAGTTGAGACTTCTCATGAAGTTTCCGTGAAGGGATTTTTTGCACAAAACCTTTTGCTCAAAACAGTTTCTGCATAAACTATAAGGCTTTTTGCTATTGCTGCTATTTATGAAAAAAAGTACAGACTTCTTCATTCTTACAAAAAAATTTCCCTATTCCCCTGCTGAGACATCCTTTTTCATCAAGTATGAGAAAATCTGAGAATATTCTTGACATTTCTTTTTCCTTACATGCTTAACAGATAGCACCCATCCTCTTTTTTTAAGCTACCAATATTTTTCTAGTTGAGTGGTTGGCCAAAACAGAAGAGAGCTCTGATTTCTAGCTGCCCCACACATGTCCTTCCTATAGAATACTAGGATAGAGAAAGGAAGATGGAATTGTGGTGGAATAGGAGTTCTAATTCTGCTTTCATTTTTTAAAAAATAATATTAGAAGGGATAGGGCCACTTAGTCAGTCCCTACAAGTTACAGAACCCTCAGGCACCACATTGTCAGCCACAATGAAGTCAACTGAAATCAATGGGATTTACATTAGTCATGATTAACTTGTTAGGGTTAAGAAAGTGTCCAATTATTTCAATGGGTCTACATTAAATAAGTCTATCTCTGCATGCAATGCAGTGTGCAATATGAGAATTCCTAGCATTTCTAGGCAGTGTGGGAAAAGACTCTTATCTGAAATCCTGGAGAGTAACTATAATCACTATAGACCAGATGTATTGATCTTTTCTCCCTGAAGGCTTGCATTTCAGTGGTAGGTGGAATGGAGCAGATGATACATAAAATCAAAGCCAAAATTACACACTTCACATTCACTCATGTGCACTCACACTCCCACTCTCACAAACACACACTTCTTTCTCAGTAAGGACTGGAAGGAAATTGTTCATGTCTTAAATGTGAATCTAGCTATAAGAACAGAAACAGTAACCTTTCAGCATTTACACTTCCTTGAATTTAACAATGCAGTTTACCTGGGGGAAAAAAAAGGTATGATTGAGGAAGGTATTCACACACATTTACACTATGGCCTCAGTCCTACATCCCCTAGGCTAAGTGTAAATATACACATGTGGACGTAGCTATGCTGAGCCATATATTCTCCCCCCAACTTATTGAAAAGTCCCCAAAGCCACTCTGTACAGCAGTTTCATGCTTCAGGGCAACCTTTCAGGCTTGGAGGAACATCTGGCTATGGTCCCAAAGCCAGATGTGAAATAATTACAGCAGTGCTGGGACCCCTGGAAAAACCCAGTGGATCTCAGAGCTGATGGCATCATTCTGCATCTGGCTATGGAGATGTAGCCAGATGCTTCTCTGAGCCTGTCCACTTGCTCTGAAGCACAGAACGGCCAGGTAGGTGGCTTTAGGTGCTTATTAATAAGTCTGGCATGGAACTCCCTAACAAAATTCTGGCCAACATGTGTATATGTTTAAGTAAATATTTAACTAAATGTAGATAGTTTTAAAAATAATGTATTAAACTGGAGAATACAAGAAGAATACTGTACTTGGAAAATGTTTTATTATGCAATATTGCATAAGAAATATGTACATTGGGGATTTTCATGCAGATTTTTTTAAAAAATGCAAAACATCATAGAAAGAGGACTAAACAAATTTTAAGAGTGAAATAACAAGAAACTGAAACCCAAAGTGACATATTTTTCTATCCATTCCCATCCCCCTCTCACAAACACACATACAAACACAATCTTCTGCTTCACAGCTCCCTTCTTCATGCTCGTCAGTTTTTTTCCTATTGGTGATGTTGGGTGAGGACTGCAGGGAAGGGAAATGTAAACTTCCATGTGCTACTCAGATAAGCAACTGTAGAACAGGTTAACTGGAAGCCTGCAGATGGGATGCAGACAATACTGAGCTCAATATACCAATTTTATAAAGTATTTGGCAGCTTCCTATGTATATACACATGTTCCTAAGTACAAAATAGCAGTCTATTTTCCTAGCAAACCCTTCAGCCCAGCCAAGCTCCTTACAGCTTTTTCTAAGGCAGCAGGTTCCAGTTAAAAAAAAAATAAATCAGTATTCCACAAAATGAGGAGAAAAACAGTCCCAAAGGAATATAGAAATTCTGCCTTTCAGTATTTACCCAGCAAAGCTGCCCAGTGAAGAGGAGTTCGAAATAAATTATCATAAGATGTCACATTGCAGCCTTCATAGGAGGTCAACAGATCAACAACTGCCATGTTCCCATCAGCAACTGCAAAGTGGAGGGGAGTTCGTCCTTCATAATCTTGCCAATTCAGCAGAGATTCAGTTGGAGCAGCATCCTAATTTGTAAATATATCAGTTAGATAAGATACACTGAGCAATAAAAGATGACAACAACTACTTATAGAGAATTGACAATAGGCCAGATTTAACCGAGTAATCATAAAGATGACAACGTGTTTTTATAATTAAAATTTATAATACAAATATACTTACTCGCAATATTTAAACCTAAAATTCACTTACAGTGAAATCACACAGTTTAAAGTACATTATCAGTTACAGTGAGAGGTGTAGTAGTTTGAGTGCTGGACTAGGACACTGGGAGATTAGGGCTGAATCTCTGCTCAGCCATGGAAATCTACTGGGTAACCACGGGCAAGTCAAACTTTCTCAGTCTCAAAGGAAGACAAGGGCAAACCCCCTCTGAAGAAATTCTGCCCAGAAAGTTTGCCTTAGGATCACTGTAAGTCAGAAATTACTTGAAGGCACACAACAACAAACAACAATCACTTATAGGACTTTTTCACTGTTCAAATTTATACCTTTTTCATTTGAAATTTGTATCTATTTAATAGACCTATACCCTCATGGCAGCTTATAACATTTGCAGAATAGTGATGTGCCAGAACCTTATACGGAAAACCTAATCAAAGCAAAGAAACCAAGAGTCACACCAGAACGAGAGCTGGCATCTGTTTTCCTTCCCCCAAGGCACCTGCTGGTAGATCGCACAAGACTGGGGGTAAACAACCAACTAGCTGGAGGTGGCTCTCAGCTCAACTTTGTCTGCTTTGGAGTAGGTTGCTGATGGTTTTGAATGAACCTGGCTGGGCCGTTCCCTCTTCCTTCCCTCCAGGGGGCAACAGAGAGCCGAGCTGATGCTACCTTTTGCCCTTGCGCAAGATGGCGGCAGTTGCTTCTCCTCTTTCTGTTTCCCTTGGATGGGCAGTGAGGGTGGAAGTGCCTGAGAAAAGGAGAAGACCAGCTAAGGCTGGAGGGGGCAAGAAAGGAGGTGGTCTTCTCCTCCCTGAGCAAACCAACATGGACTGTTACACTGTGAACTGGGACCCTCTGAGGGAAGCAGCTTATTACAGATCAGTGTCCTTATTCACCCCATCCCTCCTAAATTGCACTGCAAAACATTAAACTGAATTTAAAGATTGCATTTTAAACTGCAATTTAGGTCTATTCTGGTGTGCGCCCTCATAAATTCCACATCCCCCCCACCATCTGGAATTTCCTTTATTTATCCTCCAAATCTATTTTCTTCCCCCTTCCTCATAAATAATACTTTTTTTCTGTCACCCCAAATGATTCTCCTCCCCTTTTTATCTTTTGCAAATCTTTTGCAAATTACACACTGCTACATTTCTTAAGGCATAGCTGTCTTGTCTTTCCAATAATCCTATTTCCTGGTTTCATGTAATCACAACTTGCCACATCTGCATTATCTCAGTTGTCCTAACAACAAGTCAAGAGGATAAGACAGTGGCCATTTCTGCTGCACACTGTTACAGTGCTCTTATTCCATTTTCAATATGCTATGGAATCCTGAGGTTTGCACTTTAGGGAGAGCTCTTTAGAATTCTCAGCCAGACAATTCTTCGGCCTCAGGAAAGAAACTACAAACCCCAGAATTCCACAGGATGCTGAAAGTGGAATAATAGCACTATAACAGTGTAGCGTGAAAAGGCCCAATGACACAAAGGAGGCTTCAAACTGCAGGAAAAGAAGTTCCACCTAAACATTAGGAAAAACTTCCCTAATTTCCCTTTTTTATAATATGGTTTATTTTATATGCAAAATAGTTTAATCATTAACTATACTATAATTTATTTTGCAAATAAAAAACATTATTATACCATTATTATAACTTTACTTAGAAAGTGAGGCACTAAAAACCTATCTGCAGCCCAAAGAAGTTTAGTCTATTTAATTTCAGCCCTTACCTACTGCCAACTTGTCCAGGTCTGTTTTAGGGTATGCCAACGCCATTTCCTTGGCTATCCCTACTTAGCCCTCTAGAGGAAGGAAAAACTCTTAGTTTCATTAAAGTATTGCTATGATTTACCATGTGCCTCAATGCTGGTGTACATATGAGCCCTTCTTAAAAGGCTTTTAAATTTTTCTCACTTTCTCGGACTTCCGACCAAGATGTTGGCACAGCTGGTAGCTTGAACCACTGATTCAGGACTACCGCTATGAATCTGAAGAAAAGTTACCATCTGGGGGGCTCTTGATCCCCCTAAAAAAACTTCCCCTTAGCAGGAAGGGAAAGTGGAGCAGCTCACAGGTCCCGTATGCCCCAGCGCCAGTGGTGGAGTGGAGGCATCAGCGCGGATGGGACGGGGATGGAGCTGATGCCACAGATTCATAGCCAGATTATCTGATACAGTGCCGAAGAGAAACCTTTTTTAAAAAATGAAGAAGGCTCAACAGAGAGTACCCAGTTGAAATTCGTGGAATATGGGGGAAAAGACCTTAAAGATTAAATTATTAATTCTTACCCGTGGCAGAGGCGTGTTGGAAATGTGTGGTGGTGCGATCATGTGCTGAAATGTCGAATGGACTTGAGGCAGTAATGGAGGACGCAGCAGGACCTGACGATCTCCTATGAACAGCTAAGTTGCCTTTCCCTCCTGGCTTACAAGTTATAAAATCTCCCATCCTACTCCTAAAACAGTTAAATATTGGATGGATTATTGCTGCCTTCTTTTGTTTTTACTTCTCTTTGTTTTTTTTGGGCTTTGGCTTTTTGAATGGATTGTGGAGAGGAGGGAAAGAGAAGAGGGGGGATTTGAGAAGCGGAGAGAAACAGACAACTTAAGACTGAAGGGAGGGAAAACATGGCGACAATCATATTTTATTACAGGAAAAGCAGGCGTGTGATGTCTCAGCTTCACTCTTTCCCATGAGGAGTATTGCTTCATATTAATAAATCCTCTTCTAGCAATACTGATAAACTTCTTTTCTGATACTTGTACTTTGCTACTTTGGCTTGATTAACAGACTTGAAGAATTGGACTAATTAGAACAGTACAAAATAAAGATTGGTAAATAGAAGGTTGAATGTGCTTAATGAACCAAAGCATCATTGGGGAAATGTGGATTAGCCTCAGCAAGAGAGGTGAAGAATTTCAGTGTCAGGGAAGTGAAACTGTAAAAGTAAAGAACAGTAAGCAAAACCAAGAGTTTATATGATTGACTTTTTTATATGACTGAACTTTGATGGAGAATCTTTATAAACAATATAAATAACTGGTTAAAAAACTGACTAAAAACTTAATAACCAAGGAACTATTCAAGGACCAGTGAAGGGAATGAAATTTTTATAGTATAATAATACTGTCAAGGTCAGAGACCCAGGCAGCGAGCCAGCCTGGAGAAGGGAGTGGGAGAGCTAGCAGAGTCCTGCCAGGAGGAGTCAAGCAAGCACTTACTCAAAGGAAGACCATTTACCTAAACCAAGGTGACAAGCAAAAGCCATAGTCAGAGTCAGAGTTCCAAAAGCCAGGGGCCAAGAGAGCAATCCAAGGTATCAGGAGCCAAGCACTGGAAGCAAGGAACAGGCAAGGGGAGGGCTTGTAGGAAATTTACCACAAGCAAAGGAAAGCTTCCAGGCAGGCAGTTATATAGCCCAAGGCACAGGTGTGGCTAGTCACTGCTTCTTGAACTTAATCAAGGAAGCCTCTCTTTGCTCAGCTCGCTTGAGTCTCCGCCTTGTTTGTGGGCTGATTGACACAGACTCCAAAGCATCTTCAGAATCAGATCCCTGTTGTCCTAAAGGAGCAGGCAGAGGAACGTATGAGCCTGCTTGGTCCATGGCAGCAGAGGGAGCTCTTGAGCTGCAGGATTCATCTCCAGCCAGAGCAACAGGGACCAACAGCTGCTGCTCGTCATCAGCAGCTCTGATAGGGGTTTCAGTTATCACAAATACAATGATCGGCTCTGGACCTTGAGATGGATTAGCCTCAGGAAAAGAGGCAAAGAAAGCAAGAGGGAATTATTGAACTTTGATGTGAATTGGCTATAAAGAATATAGAAAGTGATTATTAGAACTGTTAATGACTGTTATCAACTATTATTAATGAATTAATCTTTCCTCCTTGATTGAATAATCTAAATGAATTGAGCAATGAATTGAAAGTGTATAATTAATTGACTGTTAAGATGTAGGTATTGCTGGAATAATTAATTTTTTTCTGGACTTCTTTTATAGGCAATAAAAGGTAATAGGTTGATAGAAATTTATGATTTGTTTTGAAATTAATCATACCATACAATAATTATTAGCATACAAATACTGTAATATTTAACAACATTTGTGAATAAGTTGATGTAGGTTTTTCTAATCTTGAATATGAAATTTAGGCTTTAAAATAAGGGACAAAATAAGGGATATATTTAAGAATCTGAAAATTGGACTATTTCTAGAGCTGAGCAATAAGCCAAGGCACGGCAACAGGTCAAAAGAAGACAACACAGACACAAATCCAACCACCAGTGCTGGAAAGAAGAGGATCTATAGGCTTAAAGACTATGGAGGTGAATACGCTTTTGGAGGAGTTCCAGAAAATGAGAGCGGATATGATGGCAGAATTAAAAGCAACAAGGACGGAGATTAGAACAACAAGAACAGAAATAAATCAAGATTTGAAAAAGGAAGTTGAAAATTTGAACCAAATTTTACAGAAACTTACTTCAGACCTAACAACAATAGATAAAAAAGTGGAAGATGTCCAGGAAAAAAGGCAAAAATTGGAAAATCAGGTTGAATATATGAAGAAGGAACAATAGAGAGATAAAGAGACTATAATGAGACTGGAATTTCATCAACGAAGTAGATGTTTGAAACTAAGGAGAATGCCGGAACAGAAAGAAGAAAATTTACACCAAAGAGTAACAGATATCTTGGCACCATATATAGGACAAAGAAGAGGGAGATTCGAACTTGAAATAGATAAGGCCTTCAGAATTGAGTCGACAATGGCAAAACAGAAAGACCTTCCTCGTGATATAGTGGTCTACTTCACCAGGAAAAAGATTCGGGATTTAATTATGGAGCAAAATTACAAAGAAAAATTGTTGATGAGACTGAAATCCGAATTTTCAAGGCTAGACCGCCAAGTGCACTGAGAAGTAGAAGAGAGTATGCATTCTTGACAAGGACTCTTCAGTCTCTGAATATAAGATAGAGGTGGGAGATACCTGAAGGTCTCTCCTTCTTCTTCGAGGGTAGGAGAATAAAGATAAGTTTGGTTCAACAAGCAATAGAATTTCAAGAGAAACAACTGAAAACTGACTCAAAGACAGCATGAACTGATACCAAAAAGAGACCAGAGAAGACACCAGAACTTAAACAAAAGGGTGCAGCAGCAGCAGATGAATCTAGCCCAATGTCTGAAGAAAAGTTAGAACTAGCAGAATCAGAAGAAAAGAAAAAGAAAAAAGGAAAGTAGAGATAAGAAATCAGTAAAAATGAAGATTATTTCATGGAATGTACATGGAATCAATTCACAGGCAAAGAGAAGACAGATTTTTCATCACTTAGAAAGATTAAGACCTCAAATCACTGTCCTGCAACAGACCGATATAAAGAAGAATCAAGAAAAATATTTGTATAACTCAAAATTAGGACAATGCTTTGTGTCCTTGTATTCCAAGAAGAAAAGGGGAGTCGCAACATATGTGGATAAAGATGTTGAAGCAAAAGAGATTTTTAAAGATGATGAAGGGAGAATGTTGGGCGTGGAAATTACAAAGAATGGCAAAAGAATTTTATTGATTGGAATCTATGCCCCAAATGAAAATAAAGCTGACTTCTATAAGAAATTGCAGGAAAAAATATAAATATATGAGTATGAGGACTGGATCCTTACAGGAGATTGGAATGGAGTTCAAGATGTTAAATTAGATAAATCAATCCCCCAGACTAAGGAAGAACAAGCAAAGAAAGGAAAATTGCCAAATTGCTTCTTTGAAATATATGAAGAACTAACTGTCACAGATGCCTGGAGGAGTACTCATCCAAATGTTAAAGATTTCACTTTTTTCTCTGAAGTCCATCAAACCTGGTCTCGAATTGATATGGTTCTTATTTCAAAACATTTGTTAGCAGAAGTAAGACAAATGGAAATATTGCCTAAAGTCATCTCTGATCATCATCCGGTGATGCTACAAACGAAAGACAAGAATAAACAATTCCAGTGGTGACTAAATGATAGTCTATTAAATGATGAAGAGATTATTAAAAAAGCAAAAGAGGTCTTAAATTTTTATTTTAAAGAAAACATAAGGGAGGAAACAAAGATGAAAACGGTGTGGGATGCATCGAAAGCAGTAATGCGAGGCTTTTTTATACAGCAACGACAAATTCAAAAATAAAAAAAGATGAGAAAGATATCAAGCTTTATTGACAAAACTTCAAGAGAAAGAAAAAGAACTCAAGCCAAACCCATCTCAAAAACTACTGCAACAGGAGATTAAGAAAATACAGAAAGAAATGGCAATAATCACAACTGAAGCGATAGAGAAAAAGATGAAACAGATGAAACAGACTCAATTTGAACAAGCAAACAAAATTGGAAAATGGTTGGCATATAAACCTAAGAAGAGGAAGGAAAGAAATTTAATCCTAGAATTGAAACATGGTAAGAAGTTGATCATACAACATGAAAAAATGAAACAAAAATTTCATTTTTTGCTAAATATTTTGCTAAATTATTTTATGATATAAAAACTCCTCAACAATATAAAAAAACCTGTCTGGATTCTTCAAGAAAATAAACATCCCTAAAGTTTCAGTGGAAGCACAAAATCAGTTGAACAAACCAATAACACTTTCTGAAATAGAAGAAGCTATAAAAGATTCAAAAGTTGATAAGGCAGCAGGTCCAGATGGTTTCACAGCTTTATATTATAAGAGATTTATAAAAGAATTGATTCAACCAATACACGCAACTTTGATAGAAATAAAAAAATATGGTAAACTGAAATCCTGGGGAGAGTCAAATGTTGTACTGATACCTAAAGAGGGGAAAGACAAAAGGGAAGTAAAGAATTATCGACCAATCTCCTTGTTGAATACAGATTATAAAATCTTTGTAGCAGTGTTGACAAAACGGATGAGGGAAATATTACAGGATAAGATTCAGGAGGGGCAAACAGGCTTCCTACCTGGTAGACATATGAGAAGTAATGTAAGAACAATATTAGATGCAATTGAGTATTATGTTAAAAATCCTGGGAAGAAAGCAGCACTCATCTTTCTTGATGCAGAAAAACCATTTGATAATGTCTCGGATACTGAGAGAATATAATTTTGGAGAAGATTTTTGCAAATGGATAGAGACGATCTATCAAGAACAATTTGCAAGATTATTAATTAATGGAGATGTCTCGGCAAGCTTTCCTATATATAAAGGGGTATGACAAGGGTGACCGCTGTCACCACTAATATTCATCACTGTCTTGGAAGTACTGCTAAATATAATAAATGAGGATTCACAGATAAGAGGCTTGAAAATAAGAAAAAGGAACTGAAATGAAAGGCCTTTGCAGATGATGTTATTATATTTTTGGAGGATCCAAAATAATCAATCCAAAAGTTGTTTGAAATCTTGCAGAGATTCGGACAGGTGGCAGGATACAAGATTCACAAGGAAAAGACAATGATAATGACATTAAATATGACAAAAAAAGAGCAAATTGATTTCAAGGAAAGGTCAGGATGTCAACTAACCAGGAAAACAAAATATCTCGGAATTATTATTACAAAGAAGAATCAAGAATTATTTGATAATAACTATTCAAAGTCATGGAAAGAGATTAGAAATGATATGGAAAAATGGAACAAATTAAATTTATCTCTCCTGGGAAGAATTAATGCTTTTAAAATGTCTTTATTACCTAAACTGATGTTCCTATTTCAGAATCTACCAATAATAGGAAGAGAAAAGATATTTAAAGAATGGGAAAAGGATCTCCAAAAATTTATTTGGCAGGGAAAAAAGCCAAGAATAAGATTCAAAACATTACAGGATGCAAAAGAGAGAGGAGGACTTGATTTACCATTACTGAAGACATACTATTATGCTTGCTGTCTAGATTGGATTAAAGACTGGATTCAATTAGAGAAATCATTGATAAAAGAATTGGAAGAATCAGAAAATAGATTTGGATGGCATGGATACTTATGTTATGATAGGTCAGCAGTGAATAAAGAGTTCAACAACCACTGCATCCAAAAAACATTGTTATTTGGCTATAAATAAAGCAGAAACACTATACAAAACTTCCAATTTCGACTTTACCTCAAGAAGCTTTTAAAATTGCCCCAACAAAACAAGGAAACTTATTAACATACCAAGATATACTGAAATGGGAGGGAGATAAACCTAGAATGCAAACAGCAGAAGAATTGAAGGCTGATGGTCATGAATTAAACTGGTTCCTTTGGCGACAATTACATGAAAGATTCAAAATGGATCAGAAATTATATGCATTTGAGAGAAAAGAAAATGAACTAGATCTATTGTTGAAAGAAAATCGTAAGAGAATTTCTAAACTTTATAAATTATTATTGAAGAGAAAAATGGAACCAGACTTAAGTAAAGAAACAATGGTTAGATTGGCCCAGAATGTGGGGCATCCAATTGAATTAGAAGCTTGAGAGAAAGCTTGGAAAGTGGATATAAAATTTATACCAAATTTAAATTTAAGAGAAAATTTTTACAAGATGCTTCACAGATGGTATATGACCCCAGAAAGATTACAAAAAATAACTAAAAGCGGGAATGTGAAGTGCTGGAGGTGTGATGAAAAGGTGGGGTCTTTTTTTCACATGTGGTGGACTTGTAGGAGGGCAAAAAATTTTTGGAAGGGGATACACGATGAAATTCAAAAAATTTGTAAAGTGAATTTTGAAACGGTACCAGATTTTTATTTGTTAAATATGTTAGGTCAGCAAAGGGAGATTAGAAATCACCAGAAGATACTGCTGTATTTGATAACGGCAGCGAGATTGACATATGCACAATATTGGAAAGAAAAGAAAGAGGTTAACTTAGAAGAATGGAAATTAAAGATTCTGGATATGGTAGAGACTGAAAAAGTAGCCAATTCTTTGAAAAACAAATCTATTTAGAATTTTGAAAGGGAATGGGAAGGAGTAATGGATTGGTTAAAAATATAAATGTATGAGAGTATTAAGCAGAAATTTGTTTTTATCTTTTTTCTCTTTTGTAAATAGAAAACAAAGTAGAATTCAACTGGGGAACATAAATATGGAAGGGGGGGAGTGAGATATATCCAGCAATGTGGTATATATCCACTCCGTTTTTATGTATGTGAAACATTAATAATTTTTTTCCCCTTTCTCTTCCTCTGATCAGCACTAATACTGACAGTAAGGAAAGGGGATGGCTAGGTGACCTGTGAAATTGACAAGATATTTCCCCAATCTCCACCATTTCATCTAAGAGCAGTGCAGAATAAAAGTGAAGGAGACCTGTCCTGGTGATGTTTCTAATGAAACCATGAGCAACTGGATGACAAAGAAAAACAAAAAAAGCTTGGGCAGAGAACTAAAAATGCACTTCAAATAGAATATATCTGTTGAACTCAAGTGATAAATCTGCCTTCTTACATGGACACCAGTCGATTCAAAATCATCAAAGATATTTCTTTCAAAGGTATTTGCATATTTCACACATGTAGATCAAGCAGAAGAGAAATAGAAAAGTATGCTCTGAGTTGACAGAAAGCTGAAGTTGGACTATCTAGTGCTCTTAGGCAACTCATGAATTACACAAGTAAGGGGTTCTCCATCCAACCCACCGCTTATTTGTGTAGAATCACAGAGCTGGAAGGAACCACAAGGACCATCTAATCCAATCCCATGCTATGCAGGAATTTACAACTAAAGCACTCCTGCAAGATGCCCATCCAACTTCTATTTAAAAATCTCCAATGATGAAAAGCCACTGTTCTCCAAGGCAATCTATTCCACTGTTAAACAGCTTTTACAGAAAAAAACTTTCTTCCTAATGTTTAGGTAGAACCTCTTTTCTTATAATTTGAATCCACTGGTTTGTATTCTAGTCTCTAGAGCAGCAGAAAAAAACCTGGCCTCTTCTTCTACATGGCATCCCTTCAGATATTTAAAGATAGCTATGATGTCACCTCTCAGTTTTCTCTTCTCCAAGCTGAACATACCCATTTCCCTAAGTCTGTTCCTCATAAAGCCTGGTTTCCAGACCTCTGATCAACTTGGTCACCCTTCGCTGGACACATTCCAATTTATGAATATGCTTCATGAACTGTGCTGCCCAGAACTGGATAAAATATTCCACTTCAGGTCTGACCACAGCAAAATAGCACGGCACTACTACTTCCCTTCCCAGTACTTCTGTTACTGCAGTCCAAAACTGCACTGGCTTTTTGGTGCTCCCCCACGCTTTTGCTGTCTCCAACCATCAGTCAGACACAAGAGACACTTTAAAGCCCAGGAATTATTCTGTGGGGAACTGAGCTATAGTTTACAGCCCTGGCAGCTGATACACTCAGGCTTTCTCTTGTTCAGTAGAACTGCGTGCAGTCTTGGACAACATTGTACTGGGGTTTATTTTTGAGAAGACACACATAACATTGGGCTTTGCTTTGTAAGGTTGGGGGGAAAATGTCAACTTGTTATGTGCCCACACTCTAATGTACTTTGGTTTTTGTACAATGCCTCAGAAGAACATTCCCAAATTGGGATTTTGGCCCTGGGCTGAAAAGGTTCTTCATTTTTGATCTAAAGGAAAACCACATAGGTTACTTACCCAGAAAGTACATTATAGGTTGAAGAGAGGAGGAATCTACACATCCCGGATTTCTCCTGCCACAACCCAGAAAGAGGTAGGAAGTGTCATGGGATCTTAATAAAAGCTGATTGGCTCCTCTCAGCTCAGCCACCTTACTGCTTGGTCCACATCCTAGCCAAGTCCCCAAACAAATAACGAAAACCAAAGGAGACAGGTATGAGAAAGGAAGCAGAGATTACCATTGCACCCTGAAAGAAAGCAGGTAGTCACAATGGGAGAGGGTGGATTTTTCTTCTCAATGATCCAGAATACACTTTCATGGTAAGTAATCAAAGTGGCATTCTGTGGGTTGAAGAGAGGAGGAATGCACATACTACAAGACTTATCCAAGCCCTCTCTAGTTAAGAGGGGGGTGGCGGTTAGTGACTGCTGCTTACTCTAACTTCTTGAAGCACTCTCTTGCTAAAGGTGGCTTCAGATAATCTATACTTACAGATCTTATCGTGGCAAATGAAGGTAGATGGAGTGCCCCAGGTGGTGGCCCTGTAGATACTGCTGATGGGAGCTCTGTTGAGAAAACAACAGCCCTAGTAGAAATGGCTGAAACCTTACAACAGCGAACAAACTCTGACACATGCTGTGTGATGTTGTTATGCTTTGGTAGGTCATATGTCATAAAGATGCATGTTTTGATCCAAGTAGCTACACTAAGCAAGCCAGATTAACAGAGACCAATAGGAAGCCACAGTGCCTACAGGAACTAGTCCTGTGAATGTAGATTTTCAATGCTCTGCACAGGATGTGCCATAATTTTTCCCTTGGTTGTGATGACCTGGGACAAAAAGAACGAGAATGAGGTCTTGAGAGATGAGAAAGGAAAAGAGTTCTTTCGGTAGGAAAGAAGAGTCTTACTGGAGACAGAGAAAGTCTTTGTGAAGGAGCAAAGACGGTCTCCAACAGATAAGGGCTGCAAACTCTGACACATGCTGTGTGATGTTATTGCTACTAAAAAGGCTACTTTCAGTGAAAACTGGGGAAGTGGGTCAAAAGGATATTTTGTCAGTTGTTTCAAGACCAGTGAAAAGTTACATGAGAGGAAACAGTGATTCATGAAAGGAAACATAAGTGTTGCCCCCTGAGGAATCTCAGTACATGGGGGTGTGATGAGACAGGAGAATGGGTTGATTTAGACAAGATGGAGGATAAGGAAATTGAAGCCCTTTGGCAGAAAGGCAAGGAGGTGCAGAATGGAAACTGAGTGATAGTTGACAGGGTTTGACTTTCCCCTATCTTGTGAAACCTTTCCAAATGGCTTCATAAATTCTGGTAGTTGACTTTTTTGGTGATGATCAAAGAGTTGAAAAAACTGATTCAGAACAACCAAAATTCTTCAGAGCATGCTTTTCAATTTCTAAGCAGCTAGCTGAAACCAAGCAACATCTGGGAAAAGAAGGGGCAGTTCTGGGCAATGGGGAAGTCACCAAGGGTTGGACAGAGCCAGATACAGAAGATCTGAAAACAGTCATAAGGTCATACCACTCTCTGTAGAAATCAAAGCATAGCCAGATAGTCTGAAATCAAATGAAACAAACAGACATGAGCCAACTCCAAAACTGAGAAAGGAGATACCAGAGAGAATCAAGCCATAGGTCAGAGATACAGAAAGCTGAGGATATTAAAGAAGGTTACCGAGAGGCATTGAAGCTATTTTCTGCTGCACCAGAATGGGCTTGACTGAGTTAATTTATAGCCAGCAATAAATAGCCCAACTGTTCTCATTAACTTGTCACAGTTTACTTAAGGCAGAGAAGAACGTTTCTGGCATTTCAGTTCCCTGTGTTTTAATTGTAAACACAGGACCCAGGTGCAGTACTGCCTGGGATGGACTAGGCTTTGCTTCTGTCACAACAAGGTTACCACCTATGGCCCCTATTGGTAAGTGGTTCCATTTTCATACTGCTCTTATCAAGAAATTTCTCCTAGTATTCAACCAAAATCTTTCCCCACACAGGACCTAGTTCTGCTCTATGGAACAGCAGAAAATAAGTCTCTGCCTAATCCTGTGTGACAGGCTTGTTAACATGTTCCTAGGGTGTAAATACCCTAAAGGCACCAGATCCTGTCTGATCTTGGAAACTAAGCAGGATCAGCCCTGAAATTTGACAGCCTCTATCTTATTTGCTAGTGGAGATGTCTTTTTCTTATACTATAGGCTCTTTGACCCCCAACTATTAATGCCAATATTTAAAAGGTCCAGACAGTGTAGGGTAGTGGCTCGAGGGTTGGATTATGGTTCTGGAGACCAGAGTTCAATTCTCTGCTCAGTCATTGAAACCCACTAGGTGACCTTGGGTATGTCGAATACTTTCAGCCCCAGAAAACCCCATAATAGGTTCAGCTCAGGACTGCCACAAGTCAGAAACAACTTGAAGGCACACAAAGACAGCAACAACATTTAAGAGGTTATCATGGATAGGAGACCATCAATGAATACGAGCTGCTGTAGGCTATATTGCAGAGGAAGGAACTGGCAAAACCACCTCTGGGTACTACGTGCCTTAAAAAACCCTATGAAATTCATGGAGTGTATGTGAAGACACATACACCTACAACATGTTCCCCCTCAGCTTTCTCTTCTCCAATTAGTCATACTCTTCAGCTTTAGATTATTTAGATTGTTGTTGTTATTAACTGCCATCAAGTTGCTTTCAACTTATGGTGACCCTATGAATGAGAGACCACCAAGCCACTCTATCCTTAGCCACCCTGTTCAGGTCTTGCAGATTCAGGGATGTGTCTTCCTTGATTGAATCCATACATCTGTAATGTGGTTTTCCTCTTTTTCCACTGCCTTCTACTTTATCAAACATTATTGTCTTTCCTAGTGAATCATATTTTCTCACGATATGGCCACAATACGACAGCCTCAGTTTAATCATCTTGGCTTCTAGGGAGAGTTCAGGCTTGATTTGCTCCAGTACCCATTCATTTGTCTTGTTAGCAGTCCAGGGTATTTGTAAAACTCTTCTCCAGCACCATATTTCTTTCTGATTTTTATTCCTGTCAGTTTTCTTCACTGTCCAGCTTTTACAACCATTCATAGAAATTGGAAATGCGATGGTTATGGTCAAGCCTAACTTTAGTATTCAGTGATATATCTTTACTCTTCAGGGTTTTGTCTAGTTTAAACTGTCTTGTTTAGATTTCAATTTCTGTGCCTTTCTCCAAACTTATTGAATTTGATGCTCTGAACTGGGCACAGTACTCTAGATCAGTGTCTGACGTGTACAAGTAAATAATTATTTCCAGCATTCTGTACACAGAACAAGGTGGATTTGATTTCAATCAATTAAATCAATTTGATTTAAATCATGATTTAAATCACTACTCAGAAAGACTCGATTTAATCACATGATTCCCCCCCCCCCCACAAAGGGCATTCTTCCTTGCTATAAGCTTAATATACCTTTTACACAATTTAGAGTAACCGAAAACTCATTCTTGCTGGTTTAATCTTAATATTGACAATCAGATGAAGGTTTCATTTTTAGAATAACAACTTTTCACATGAGGTTTATAGTTGCATAAAAAAATACTTATTTGGTTATACTATTAGAAACACATCATAGATACATCATAATGAAATTATTGTGAAGTGAACTATCTCCAATTTAATAGGTTAATCATGCACATTTGGAAAACTTTTCTGCTGTACTTTATTGGAAGGAGAAAAATAATTACCTTAATTTAGCTTAATAGTTTAATTTAACTAAAACAGTGATATTACAGCTTATGTCTTCTTGCATTTGCTTAAACACCCATGCTTGTTAACTGTAAAATATGTATTAAGCTTATAGCAAGGAAGAGTGCCCTTTTTGGGGAGGATCACATGACTAAATCGAATTTTTCTTAGTGATTTAAATCGTGATTTAAATCAAATCCACTCTGAAAAAAAAACATTGATTTTTATCCATAGAATAAAGAAATACACACACACACACACACACACACACACTTGATATATATTTGAACAGAAAACCTTACCAAAATGCATTTGACAGTATGAACTGCACTGACATCCTTGTGGTTAGCTGCCCAATGAAGTGGAATTTTTCCTTCAATATCTGGGATTCCAATATTAGAATCATGTTTAATTAGAAGTTTCACGTGCTCTGGATTATTGTAATAGGCACTCCAGTGAAGAGCAGTTTGCTAGGAATAACAGAAAAGACACCAAATTTTGAAAACCATATTTTAAAAACATGCATTTCAAGTTATTTTTCTGAATTCAATAAATCACCTCAATAATACACCATTTCTTCAGGACTCTTAAATTACATAGCATTATGTGCAATAAATAATTTTTTTACACGTGACCTGAAATGTTTACAAATTGCAAAGCCCAAGGACTGCTGAAAGTGAGAACAAGAAAAGTTCAACTCTTGGTTTACTTTAATCTCCAGATCTGAGCAATTGTACAGCACTGAGGTGCACCCAAATAAAGGGCTCCTGCTGCTCACAATTAAAAGTTATTGAGCAGCTGCACTTTCCCTCCACCTTTGACAGATTTTCTCAGACAAGAAAAAAAAGGGGATAATAATGGGGGAACTACAGGAAGGGGGCAAACATTGTTGTCTGACCTGCACATTACTTTCCATGTGTGAGGCAATGCAATTGCAAAGGAAAGCCTTGTCTGGAAGCACCCATTTTGAGTGTGTTATATGCAAGCACAGAAAACAGTTCAGGGTTCACAGGAGTAAAACAGAAACCTGAAAAAGTAGGACACTAACCAGGAACTCCTTGCCACCCATTTTATCTTTTCTAGAGTACATGTTACAATCAAAAAAAGAAGCTGATTCAGAACGATAATCCCGAAACAAGTCTCTAAATTTACTTCAGGTTATAATATATGCTAAATGGTAGAAACTAGCAGATGGAAATATCTTTAATTGATTATACAAAAATATCTAGAATGCCTTTCATTGATTTTAAACAAGCTTCTGAGATGGCAAACCTTCAATGGAAAGGAAATGCATAATACGCAAAAGGACAATAGGAAGGCAGCTTGAGGGCAACTCTGAGAACTACCAATCACTTAGAATCACTCTACTGTCTTTCCCTCTTAACAATTCTATTTTTCTTTTAAAGAAAACAATTCAGAAAAAGGTGGAAGATACATGGTTGTGACTAGATGAATTCAGGTCCCCAGGGCCAGATGAATTACATCCAAGGATATTAAAAGAACTGGCAGAAGTCATTTCTGAACCACTTGCAATAATCTTTCAGAACTCCTGGAGAACAGGAGAAGTCCCAGAAGACTGGAGGAGGGCAAATATCATCACCATCTTCAACAAGGGGAAAAAAGAGGACCCAAATAATTATCACCCGATCAGCCTGACATCAATACCAGGACAGATCCTAGAGCAGATCATTAAACAGTCTGTTTGTAATTACTTAGAAAGCAATGCCGTCATCACTAAAAGCCAGCATGGATTTCTCAGAAATAAGTCAAGCCAGACTAATCTTATCTCTTTTTATGATAGGGTTACAAGCTTGATAGATGAAGGGAATGCTGCAGATGTGGCATATATTGACTTCAGTAAGGCCTTTGACAAAGTTCCCCATGACATTCTTGCAAAGAAGCTAGTAAAATGCAGGCTGGACAGGGCTACTGTTAGGTGGATCTGTAACTGGTTGACTGACCGTTCCCAAAGGGTGCTCACCAATGGCTGCTTTCCATCCTGGAGAGAAGTGACTAGTGGGGTGACACAAGGTTCCGTCCTGAGCCCAGTGCTATTCAACATCTTCATCAATGACTTGGATGAAGGAGTGGAGAGCATGCTGATCAAATTTGCAGATGACACCAAATCGAAGGGGTTGCTAATATGCCAGAGGGCAGAATCAAAATTCAAAATGACCTTGACAGATTGGAGAGCTGGGCCAAAGCTAACAAAATGAATTTCAACAGAGAGAAATGTAAGTTCCTGCACTTAGGCAGAAAAAATAGAATGCACAAATATAGGATGGGGGACGCATGGCTGGATAGCAGTACGTGTGAAAGGGATCTAGGAGTCTTGGTAGATCACAAGCTGAACATGAGTCAGCAGTGTGATGCGGCAGCCAAGAAAGCCAACATGATTCTTGGTTGCATCAATAGGAGTATGGTGTCTAGATCGAGGGAGGTAAGGGTACGACTCTATTCTGCATTGGTTAGGCCTCATTTGGAATACTGTGTCCAGTTCTGGGCACATCAATTCAAGAAGGATATCGACAAGCTGGAACATGTCCAGAGGAGGGTGACCAAAATGGTGAAGGGTCTGGAAGCCATGCCCTATGAGAAACAGCTTAGGGAGCTCGGTATGTTTAGTCCACAGAAGAGAAGGTTGAGAGGGGACATGATAGCCATGTTTACATACTTGAAGGGATGTCATGTCAAGGAGGGAGTGCGCTTGTTTTCCGCTGCTCCACAGACTAGGACAAGGAGCAATGGATTCAAGCTGCAGGAAAGGAGATTCCACCTTAACCTCAGGAAGAACTTTCTGGCAGTCAGAGCTTTCTGGCAGTGAAATGTGCTGCCTCGGAGTGTGGTGGAGTCTCCTTCTTTGGAGGTTTTTAAGCAGAGGCTGGATGGTCATCTGTTGGGAATGCTTTGATGCGTGTTCCTGCATGGCAGGGGGTTGGACTGGATGGCCCCTAGAGTCTCTTCCAACTGTATGATTCTCTGATTCTAGAACTCCTCCATAGTAACTGTGCAGCCATTTAAGTATAAAATCATTGAAAATGTTAAATTTTTAACTATAGAAATAATGTATTTGTTATGAAAAAAAAGCACTTGTACCAATAGTTATCTGTATACTCACACAAGTAAGTTTGCAAACACAGAGAATAAACACTGAACCATCTTTGAGCTCTTAGTAGGAAACTATTCACATGCACCCTTCTCTTGGGTGGTTTTTCATCCCACAATATAGCTGTGGAATGGAAACATATGGAGAGTGCCCCCCATGCTGTTGCTCCAGTGGAAATCAGAAAAGCTCAAATGGGAGGGCCCCATAATTCAAGGCACGGGTAAACCAACAAACAATCTTTGAAATAAGTACCAGTTCACTGCCATAGGATGTTCCAAGGTTTGTTCTATTCAGGTACAACACTATTCAGAGACCACTAAGAAAAAAATGGAGGTAAGGGATAATAAAAACTACAGTGTAGTTTAGCTTACCTTGTTCTTGTCCTGTGTGTCTACTTCTCCTGGTGCCATGTATTTTAGCAACAAAGCCAAGCATTTGGGACTCTTGTGGCGGGTAGTTAAATGTAAAGGAGTAATTCCTTCTAAATCCTTCTTCATCCAGTTTGCTCTACGAGCAAGCAAAAGTTTCATAAAGCGGTAGTTTCCCTAGGTAAAATAATGGAGGTAGGGCAGGAGATTGAGGTTAATTTCAACTGATGTGTGATCTCTAACTAACTAGTAGTAACTACCATTAAAAAAAATAATTAGGATATTGGCAGCTTATGAAGCATGTAGCATGCTTGCCTTTGTGAGGAAAGGTTGGACTTGACCTGTAGTCCAAATAAAATATGTATGATGCACATTGAGGTTTGCACCTGGGAGTGATAGTGAATGATGTAATCCCATGTCTATCTTGCTGAGACATTGTAACATGTAACCGAGGCAGAGGGTTGCATCAGACACGGGAACATGCAAAGTTGGCTAGAGTTGCATCAGCAAGGTATGTATATAAGGGGTTGAGTCCTAGCCAGCTGTCCGCTCGATTGTCTGATGGTGCGGCCGGAGGCTATGTCGGATGCATGCTGTGGAATGCTGAAACTACGTTGGAGTACTGTAAATATGTATGTATCATAACTGAAGAGTAAAAGCCTCCTGGAGTTGGAAGATAATATTGTGTGGGCATATTTTTGTGGCTTCAGAGCAATGCTGCTAGTGTTTATACTCTGCTGGGCACGCTTCTAAGCTGTGTGTTTAGTGCTCTGCTATATGGTGTTTTTGACACACTTGACTCTGGTACAGCATTTTGCCAGAGCTCAGTGCAGGAGGGAAATGCTACTGCGGTTTTTGTGTAGTGCCCATCATCCACCAATCCCTCCACAGCCTTCACTCTAACCATATATATAATTATATATATTGTTTGCTATACTATATCCACAAAGAGTGTGGCAAGTTCAACTTCCATCTTAGCAGTCTTCTCAAGTATAATACAATCTTACCTCCAATATTATAGCCAATATTTCAATATTGGGAAAAAGTTGGGACATTAAAAAAAAACAGACTTCTGGTTGTTGTTATGGTGAAGTAAGGTCGCCCTTGCTAGACTTCTGGGATGAAGGGGATGCAAACATCGTGAATACAAGGAAAGAATCAAAGATCTTGCCAGCTAAAGCCACTCCAAGAAGGGGAGACTGAGGACTTTGCATGTATGCTGCCTAGACCCTGAAATTGTAAGTAAGGGTTGAACAGGACAGTGGGATATGGGAAACAGCTGATCGTGCCGTTTCAGCTTCTGTGAAAATGGGTTGAACCTTCACTGAAATACAACTGCATCAACACACTAAAGACTTCAACTGGTGCTGAAAATTTATGGTCTCTCTTCTCCATTTCCTTCCCCCGTTTCCTTCTTTAACTGGCTTAACAATTAAGATTATAAGATATACTTTGACATTGAAGGACTGGGACTGTGTGTAGAAGCTCTAGAATTTAAAACTATATACACACCCCTCTGTTGGGTTTTAAAATTTTTTCTCTTTTCCCTTTTACTTTGATTATTGGGACAAAGAAACACCTGGAGAGAGAAATAATCAAAACAGTCTTGTGAGGATGAAAGAAGCCAGTGGGATGTCCATGACTCTTTTTGGTGTTCCCTTTCCCTATTTTTCTAAGTTAAGCTTGACCTTTTCGTATTTTTTTAAGCCAAACTAAGTGAAATTAATTTATCTTTAATTCTGAAATACTTTGATATATCTACACATAACTTGTCACATTCTTTTGGTAATGTTTTTTACTTCTCTAACAAGTAAATATTTTTTGCTAGTTATTGGGGCTTCACCTTTGATTACACTGTAACAATCACACTGATTTTTTTCTGTTATTTTTTCTTTCTATTTTATTAATAGACTTTTAAAAATCACATGGAGGAGAAAGAAACGTAATGGAAAGTTGTTGTGAAAGACGTGAAACAGCTTTTAACTCAGATGTCCTCAGATATAAAACAACACAAAAAGTCCAACACTTAGAGGAGAAAATGGAAAAATAAAACAAAAAACAGAAGAACTAGATAAAAAACTTGAACAAAGGTTGGATTTAGTAGCTTCCAAAAAGGCAAGAGAGAGAGAGAAAGAGAGAGAAAGTGTGTCTGAGACTTCAAGGGGTGGAAGAGAAAATGACTGACAACATGTGAGGAATGATTAATGCACTCAGTGGAAAGAGAAGAGAATGAAGTAAGAGAAGAAGTAGATTGGCTTTAATCTGTTGTGAAAGGATCAGCTTTGCCCTAGGCCAATCAAGAATGAGAAGGAATGTGTCTGAGAGGTCTAATCACTGCAGGTTTTTTCATAGCTTTAAAAAGGTGAACAGTGTAAGTATCTTGTTGCATCAGATAAACATATCCAACCCCCAGTCTTCCAAAAATAAGCCTCAGCCAATATGCTAAGGCCCATTTCCATGTAGTGCATTCAACCAGCCTCCAAATGTAGCACTGCTGATAGAACACATTTTGGTACAGCAAAATAATTTTATAAGAAATGCAGAAGGAATTTTTTCCACTATTGGGAAAAAAACCTCAACAAACCAACCAAGGATCCACACCAGGATATCAAACAGCAACTGAGGAAGGACCTTAGCCTGGAATACTTTAAGCGTGGTAGGCATCAGTTGTCCACATTTGATATACAAGAATAAGATAACTGATTTACTATTGCTGGTTACATTCTGTACAGCAGTTGCCTAATGTGATGCCCAGGCACCAGATGGATGGAAAATACCCTCAAATATTTGAAATACCTAACTTGCTCTATTTTATGGCCAGCTATGACCCAACTGAATTCGGAGTATTTTTTGAAAAAAAAAACCCCCATGATTTAAGATTATAGTTAATAATTAACTGGTTATTTTCACAATACTCCATAAAAGCTCTTAACACTCACCTAAAGCCAATTTTAGTAGAGGAAAGGAGAACACTATCATCTACAGATAAAAGTAAGGAGATACTGAACAAGGCCAGGTTGGAGGGTGAAAGGTCTCTGAAGAGATAAATGCAGCAAGATCATTAAGATATAAATTAAACAATGTGGGCACAACATCCTTGTTGAACAGCAATTTTAACCGAGATTGTTTTAGTACGATTACCCTGGAATCCATATCTCACTTGTATTGTGGTATTACTACATAACTTCATAATTAACCTAAGAAATCTTTTGTCAATAGAGGAAGAAAGGAGTCTTGCCCACAGTTTGCCTCTAGGAATTGAAACAAATGTCAACTTCAGATCTATGAAGGCAACCTATAAATTATTGCTATACGCTCTTGAATATTTTTTGGCCAGATGATTTAGGACTACACAACGTCTATAGCTGACTTGCTCTTCGAAAAACTAGTCTGTTCATATCTCAGAATATTTTTCTGTCTCAATCCATTCCATAAGTCAATTATTAAAAAAACAGCTATATAATTTTCCCACCACTAATAATAAGCTTATAGGATGATAATTGGTTGGATCATTTCTGTCCCCTTTCTCATATATGGGAATGATAATGGCTTGAGACCAGCTATCAGGTAATTGGGCTGCCTGGTTAATGTGAGTAAAATGAGTCACCCATTAGGGTGTCCACCAGGAAACATTTGCTTTTAAGAGTCAGGCATGATTAAATCTGGCCCTGAGGCTTTGCCAGATCTCATTGTGGAAATTAGAGTCTTAACTTCATGTTGAGTTATTGGGGGCCAATGTGGAGTAGCCAAAGTTTTCACAGAAGTTGTGCATATTTCTTCCAATGACTAAGTTTCCAGCTTTCCACAGTTTTTGAACAGAATGGCAAAATAGACTTCCCATATGTGTGCTAGTATATTACATTGGGGTGATCCCCCAAGATTAGCTAACATATTTGTGACAATGACCCAGAACTGTTTGGCTTTTCTTTGTAGGGAGGAAGCTAACAATGCTGACCATTGCCTATACCTTATTTCCTTTTCCCCTTTGCAATCAATTTTATAATGTTTTAAGTAATAAAATAGATTTTAGGCAAGATACAGAAGTTGTACAATTTCCTAAGATACAATTTCCTCAAGTGATCTCTTGTCTCCAAGTATTCTTTATCCAAATCTGTGACTATCTTCTTTAACAGTACAAAAGTTAATTTCCATGCTCCCTTTCATCCTAGCCAATGTCACACTAAGCAATGTATAGTTTTCCAAGTCAACATATGCATCCTGTGTCTTTGTAACAGAGCTTTTAAGCTCCCTGTAATTTGGTGAATTTAGTTATAAGATCTTACCACTTATATTATCTGACCATCTCAGCCTTTTCTTATTTATAGCCACTGCTGAGTTGCCCAAGTGTTGTTGAGGCCTTAGATGAATATCAATAGGGATTTCCAGGCTTAGGGAGAGGGGTAAATAATCACTCTCAGTTTTGTCTGTCACAGAAAATTTGACTAAATGTTTGCAAATAGAATTGGAAACTAAAGCATAAGATATCAAGCTCTCCCTTTTCTTAATATATATGTATTTTCTCCAGTTTGTTCAAACTTTGGGTCTCCATTGATTATTCTTAGCGCAAGCTGTCCCACCAGCTGAGAAACAAGGAAAACAGGGATGTCATTTCGGGGATCTACTACAGACCCTCAAACCAGACTGAGGACTTAGATAAGGCCTTCCTAAAACAGATGACCACAGATTCAGAGAGATAGTAGTAATGGGAGATTTCAACTATCTGGATATCTATTGGAAGTTAAATTCTGCTAAAAATATCCATTCTAACAAATTGCAGACAATTTCATTGTTCAGAAGGTGGAAGAGGCAACAAGTGGGATAAACTATTTTGGACCTGATTCTAACCAACAGTGATGAGCTGATTAATGAGATGAAAGTGGTGGGATCCTCAGGTGGAAGTGACCATGTTCTCCTAGAGTTTGTCATATAGGGGAAATGGGGAGCTAAACACAGTCAGACTTGCATTTTAGACTTTAAGATAGCTGATTTTCAGTAAACTTGGGAAAATATTAGGTGTCATTCTGTGGAAGGCACAGTTTCAAACAATTCCATTGAGGAGTTAAAATGAGAGGTGTCTAAAGAAACAAGGAAGATTTTTTAAAAAAAGAACTAAGATTTAAAAGGGTCATGTACAAGAAATAGAAAAAGGGGGAAATCACCAAAGAGGAATTCAAACAAATAGCCAGCATAGGTAGAGAGAAAGTTAGAAAAACTAAAGCGCAGAATGAGCTCAGGCTTTCTAGAGAGGTTAAAAACAATAAAAAAGGCTTCTTTATTTATGTCCATAGCAAAAAGAAGAACAAAGAAATAGTAGGGACTCCACATAGAGAAGATGGTACAATGCTAACAGAGGATAGAGAAAAGGCAGAACTACTCAATGCCTTCTTTGTCTCGGTCTTCTTCCATACAAAAAACAGTGTTCAACCTGGAGAAAATAGAACAGATGATGTAATAGAGGAAATGCAGCACAGAACAGGTAAAGAGGAAGTACAGGAATACCTAGCTGCTCTGAATGCATTCAAGTCACCAGGGCCAGATGATCTATATCACAGGGCATTAAAAGAACTAGCCTATATAATTTCAGAATCACTGGTAATAATCGTGGAGATTGGGAGAAGTCTCAGCAGACTGGAGGAGGGGAAATGTTGTCGCCACTCTTCCAAAAAAGGGGAAAAAAGAGGACCCAAACAATCATTGCCCAGTCAGCCTTAAATCAATATCAGGAAAGGTCCTAGAGCAGATCATTAAAAAGACAGTCTATTAATCTGATCACTGTGATAGCATTACAAGCTTGGTGGAAGAAGGGAATGCTGTGGATGCAGTGCATGTTGATTTCAGGAAGGCCTCTGACAAGGTTCCCATGATATTCTTGCAAACAAGGTAGTAAAATGTGGGTTAGACAATGCTACTGTTAGGTGGATTTGTAATTGGTTGACCAGCCAAACACAAAGGGTGTTCACCAGTGGCTCCTCTTCACCCTAGAAAGAAGTGACTAGTGAAGTGACTCTAATAGTACAATCTGATTCTAATAGTACAATCATCTCATAAATACATTTTTTGTGAAGCAAATCCATCACAGGCAATATATAAATAAATAGGCGCTTCCAGTAAGAACTTTCAAACGAATAGCCATGCTTTGCTGTAGCATCATAAAGACTAACAAGTTTATAATGGCACAAAGTTTTATAGAGTCAACTTGATTCAACATTTCAATTACAGTGAAAGCCGTATTCTGTGGATCTCTTGCAATCTATAAAATTCACTTGGTAATTATAGATTGTTTGTTCCTCATGCAACTTGCTTGATCCCCTCTCTCTGTTTTTCAAATACCTTCTACCCATGGCACTATAGGCTGACGGTATCTTACTTGGTTTACTATTGATTAAAATGACTAGTCTAAACATCAGATTAAGAATGAGTCATTAAAAATCTCTCTTTATTTTTCTTTCTCATATTGTTTCTATTGGTTTGGTTTCTGGCTACAACTATCTCAATCTCTGTTATCATACTTAGAAAATGTTATGCATATCATCCAGCATTACATGTTACACACTTCATACAGCATACAGCATTATGTCTTCCACTTTGCTGTCAGGTAGATGAACTCAGGCAGCTATAAAGGAATAGATTCTTAAGTCACCACCAGAACAATAGCTCAGTAAGACTTCAGAGCTACAGAGTTCGACAATGAATAAAAAGGTAAGGAGTTTATCCTGAGATGGATGGCTTTCATCCCCATGGTTCTCCTAACCTTTGCAATGAGAGTCTCTGTCAATAGCTGAAAGATAGCTAAAAGATGAAACACAGGAAAACAGGAGTGGGAAGCTTTGAGGGACTGGGGCAGCATACTGGCTCACACAGTGGACCTGGAAGGGTTGCAAACACCCCTGCTGCTCCTACACTGTTTTTTGTCTCTCTCTGGACCTTTTAGTAACCACCACACAGGTGTGAACAAATCAGCTCATTTTATCTGAGATTTCAGTGGTTGCAGTCAAACTCTGGGCCATTTCCTTTTGAGAAAAGGCTTCTCACGGGTTGTGGAGGGTGGAGATGTCGGACCACTTGAGGGAAAAAAAATGGAGAAGAGGTTGAAGGCTGCCTGTGAACCATGGACTTGTACTTTCTAAATCTCTGTTTTAGATGATTTTTAAAACTAGATTAAATAGTTGGAATGAAAAATTGCTCCTAAATTATGAAGTAAACTATATAAAATAAGGGACTTATTTTACCAGCTACATGAAGTTTTGCATGTAGTCAGAACACTTTTCTGTTCACCTCTAGGTATTGTTGTCAATTCAGTTTTAGCAGATTGGGATGTTCAGAAATATTTGCAGAATAAAAAGTACAGCTTGCAACTGAATGAAGAAAATATTGGGAGGCTTTAGCTCTTCTGTTTCTTCATTTAAAATTATTTTTATTAAAGCATACATAATCTAAATTTATAATTTATATTTATAATCTAAAACTACATCAAGGGGATAACAGTGACTAATTGTACAACGACACTAAACATATTACTACAGTTACGAACTACAGCTATCTTATTCTACCTAAATATAACTGCATATAATACATATACACATAACAAAACTAAGCAAAGTAAGTACTTTAGGGGTTAGCTGCTTATTGGCTTCCAGCTCTTCTTGAGTCAGATGTAGTTGATCCCATATATAGAGTATTGCTACTTCTTCTAGTCTAATCACAAATACACAAAATCTACCCATACTACTATCTGGATATGTTCTCTATTGATTATTGTTTTAACATCTGCCAATTATCTAGAACTGTAAGTCATTCAAAATGAAATATTGAAACAATACTCCAATTTGCTTTTAAATATTGTATCATTGTTCCCCATTCTTTTAAAAATCTACACAAGTTACATTCTTTAATCAATATTGTTAATTTATCAGTTTCTGCGAAAGCTAACATTTTAACCACCATTCTTCTATCAATGGAATCTGTGAATCTTTCCATTTCTGCACAAAAATGTTTCTTGCAGTTGTAATCATATACTGGAATATTCTTCTGTAGTCTTTGTCAAAGTTCTCATTCATCAAACAGTTCTGAGTTTAATTGAATCTTTATCTTTAGAATTTCTTCAAGCTGTTGGTGTATTGTTACTCAAAATTTCCTTTCTTTATCAGATGTCCAACATATATGAAAAAAGTTCCTTATCAGATATTTCCCACGTATGAAAAAATTCCTTCTTAACTTTTACATTTCCAACGTAAGTTCCTTATACATTTTAAAAAGTTTTTCTAGAGTCAGATACCACCTATACATCATTTATAGAAATTTCTCTAAGATCAAAACACAATGTAAATTTCACATCTCTTGACTACATTCTTTCCCCCTGTTCTAATTTATCTGATGACTCACATTTTGAGCCTATTTAATCATACAATCCTTGAGCATTTCCTCTCCCATCTCTATTGTCAATAACCATTTAATTATACATCTTAGCAATCAAATGTTCATCATCCAAACAAAACATTTCTCCAAATCAGAAGTTCCTCTCTCAAAAGCATATTAATTTCTGTCCATTTAAAATTTTCCATTAGTTGTCTGTGAGCAAGTCAACTTATTTAATGCCCTCTTGATTTAACTTGTGCTGCCAAGTTCATTTTCATTTGATCTGTTTCTTTTGACAGCAAACCCTCATATCTTAGCCACCTCCCTTCATACACTATTTCCTTTCTGTATATTGCCTCATGAAATCCAGAAGAGCATTTTTGTGCACAGTCTTGGTTTATATTCAACCCAGGTTCTGAAAAAGGCTCTTCTGAGAAAGTGATGCTTAAAGTCCAAATTTGCTTTATGCTTATCATATCACAGAAAGCCATGCCAGCCAAATCTCAGTTCTGCTCCCTCCAACTGCAAAATTATTTTTCTTTTTAGTGATATCCAGGCTCTCAAACACACCAAACCACAAGCTTAAAACTACAGTCTCAGGTCTGGTAATCCCAGCCCCCTTTTGTGTTGATCATCTTGTAAAATCTTAAACCTAAGTATTGATTTCTTCTCCTGCCATAAAAAAACCTGCTAGGTCCTTTGGGCACTTCTTAAATGGTAAGTCATGAAGCATGGGAACTGTTTGGAATTAAAAGCAGCATTTCAGGAAGAACATTCATCTTAATAGTTGATATATGCCTCAGCAGTGGTAACTTAAATTTTGACCACCTTTGTACAACTTGCTTGATTTACCGTAATTCCAAGTTCTCAGATAGTTATTTTGAAATAGTTCATAATTCTGCCTGTTAAAAACAACTCTCAAGTTCTTCACTTTTTTAACAACTCTAAATCCAGACTTTTCCATCAGTTTATTCTGTTCTTTTTCAGTCATATTTTTAGTCAACATTGTTGTTTTGTCTTTATTCATTTTGAAGCCTGCCAATGAACGAAATTCCTTTAATGTCTCTATAAGATCTTATAAGAAAATTACCAAGTTTTCCACTAAGGTTCTTAGCTTGAATGTTTCTTAATTTTAAGCCTTTAATAAAGTCATATTTCCTTATCGCTCTATTCAAAATCTCCAATGTCAAAATAAACAAAAGAGATAATAGAGGGCAACCTTATCTTGTCCCTTTTCTGTATACCACAAGTCTTGGTCTTCTCACCATTAGGCAAAATCTGTGCTTTCTGTTGTGAGTAAATTGCTTGTATCCAAGTGACAAAATTTCCATTGAGGTTCATTTTTCAAGTAATTCAATCATGAAGATCCAGTTCACATTACCAAATATTTTCTCCACATTAAAAAAACAAACAAAAACAGCTGCCTGAAAATCTCACCGTGAGTTTCTAAATATTCTAAGACATTTGTTATCTCTCAGTGATCTCTTTGGGAAAAAAGAACACATTGGTCTTCATATATTATATCCAAGATTTTTAGTTAATTCTTTCAGCTAAAATAGTTGTAAATAGTTTATAGTGATTATTCAATTATTAAATATTCATTATTCAACAATTAAATAGGTCAGAAGTGTTGGGGTCCATTACATCTTTATCCTCTTTTGGAAGAAGAGTTACTGGCTTGGCATCAACTTTCTGGAATTTTGCTTGATTTCAAAATTGAATTCATTACTTCTTGTAAAGGAACATCTTGTGATATTGTTACCCTGTTTTCTGGGGGTCCCGGGAGGGACACCAAATTGCTCTCAAAATTATACGAGTTGGGGAAATTAGTCAGGAGCACAAGTTAGCACTGCGAGAGGCAGGGTAACGTAGTGAGATCTTGAACCCTATGTCTACGGGGTGAGGCCGAGTCAAGAAGCAAACCGGAGTTACATAACAAATGTGAATTTTATTAAAAATACAATCAATCAGTGTATGCAACACAAACACACAGAGAAACTATAGAAAAAAAGGTTGGAGTGGTAGAGAGGGATTTTTAGAGGAGTTGTTGGTTTGGGTAATACTTCACCTGTCCTGAAGCCCAGTCGGAAACGGAGAAGTTGGGGAGCGTGGATCTCAGCACGTGGAGCTGAAGGGAAGGCTCGCTGGACAAGCGACAGCAAGGCGGGATGGAAGCCAAGAGCGATCCGAAGAAGCGCTCAAAATCAGGGGTTTTTATAAGGGGAATTATGACCGCAGGCTAGGTCAGACTTGGGGAAAACAATGGATTTGGGGCTGGAGACAAAGCCTCCGAAAGGTCATAATTTGAATGATTGAATTATCACCAAATTGTCAATAGAGTAGCCAGTATGCAAACGCAGAGTGCTTGGATGTTGTATCGTCAGATCATCATGCTGCCAGTTCGGGGTAGAGGATCTTTTGAAAGTTGCGTGCATTCATAATTGAGTACTTGCCTTGAGGTCTCCTGAAGCCGCGAGTTGGCTATTTTCTGGCCTGCCTGTATTGTGTGGTAATATTACAGCCATTATCGGCCGAGCCTGTATGCGTGCTTGTCCGGGGGCCTCGCAAGCATGTGGAGGGGACTGGATATGTGAAGTCGAATTAGTGATATCAAGAGATATCTTTTTATATCCCCCAAGCTCGGGCTAGCTAGGGCAGTAACAATATGGTGCTGATAACCCATCCTGGAGTCCTGCCTAATTTCTTCTTCTTCATAGCCTACATAATCCAACTGGTGTAAATCTTGAATTTATCATTTGCCTTTGATATACTCATTGCTTCCTGTAAACTCAAGAATTCCTATATCCTCTTTTTTCCATTTTTCATTCCTTAAACAAACTAGAATAATATTTGTAAAATATTTTGTTAATCTTGTTGGGTTCTGTTATCAATTTCTTTCCATTCTGTACTTGTAGTATTAGCTTCTTTTTTCTCTCTTTCCTTAATCTTTAAGGAGGAAATTTCCCTGGCTTATTTGCTGATTCAAAGTTTTTTTTTATTATACCTTTTTTTCTGTATTGCATACTAAATTGACTATTTGTTTTTGTAATATCTTTTTCTCCTTCAGTATTGCTGCATTGGTTGGTTTTTAAGTTCTTTCTCTTTCTCTTTTAAACTCTTCCAAAATAATTTGATTTCTTCATTGTATCTTCTTTTTCAATTCTGCATTTTGCTGAATAAAGAAGCCTCTTGTAACCACTTTACTTGTATTCCATACTACTCTTCAGTATGTACCTTTAAGTTGTCTTCAATTTTTAAATATTTTTTTAAAAAAATGTTTATATAACCTTTGCTTTATAAACCACATCCTCATTTTTAAGCAGCAGCTCATTCAATTTCCAATTAAATTGCATATTTCTATATTTAATTGTCATTATGATTGGATTATGATCTGACAAAGTCTTTGGCAAAACTTCCATTTCTTTCACACTCCTTAAAATAGATTTTGAAGTCAGAATCATATCTGTTCTTGAAAAATCTTTTGTCTTTCTGAACAGAAAGTAAATTCTTTAGCATCTTCATATAAAAATTTCCATACATCCATCAGTTCTAAATTGTCTCTTCAGTTAAAGAAGGATTTTGGCAGCTTCCCTTGTTTATACTTTCTTTCTTTCTGAGCCAATGTATCCAATTTGGGGTCGATAACTTCTTCCCAAGCTCCCATAAAAATCAATTCCTCATAATGAAAAGCCACATTTTTTTCTAGAAGCTTTTCATAGAAGTCAGATCTATTTTCTGAGGGGGCATAAACTTCAATAATCAAACACTTTTTTCCATGTATTTGAATTTCAACACCAATATAATGTCCAGCTGAGTCTTCAAAAATTTTTGAGGGCCAAAATTTCCTTTAATATATTATACAACTCCTTTCCTCTTATCCAGAGATGCTGCATATTCTAGTCCAAGTTTCACATTCTTCAACTATTTATTGTCTTTCTTTTTAATATGTATTTCTTGCACGCAAATGATATCTATCTTTCCCCCAAATGATGAAGAACTTTTTCCTCTTCCACAATATTTTAATTCCTTCTACATTCCAGGAAAGCAGTTTTAATTTTGAATTTGAATTTTCAGGCTTTGTCATGTAAGTTCATATCCAGTTTCAACTGTACTCTTCTGTTCTTCACCTTCACCACTTTCTTCTTTTTAAAATAATTCTCTTGGACTTCCATCTGTTTTCACTTGTTCCTCTCCCTCCTTTGCTTCTGCTTGTTCTGGGGCTTTCTTACCCCAGAGCAACTAAATTCAAGTTATATCTCCTTTGTCTATAGTTGTCATGTCCCAGACACACCAGGCAGTGAAGTAGGAAGCTGGAGGAGTAGAGTTTTACTCACAGCAGAGAGAGAGGGAGTAGTCTAAACAAATCCAAATCCAAGCCAAGAGGCCAAAGTTCCAAAGTATACCAATCCATAAGGGCAAACCAGAATTGTTGTCAGGCATGCAGAGCTCCAAGGAGAGTCAGTGTTCAGAAAAACAAGGTACCAGCATAGAACTGCAACTACTAGGAAGATCAGCTGTTGACCCTGGGGAGATAGGCAAGCTGTTTGTCTTATATAGGCTAACTGTTGATGCAGGTGGTCCCTCATTACAAAAAAGAGCTGAACACCTGAGCCCTTCCTTTTCTTGTGTTGTTCTGTCAAGTTAGGTGCCTTTGTAGCTTCACCCTCTGACACTTGCTGCTGCTGGCCCAGTTCCTCCTGCTCAGGCCCCTGCCGTTGGTTGTTGTCCTCCTCTGGGCATGCTTCTGCCTCAGACTCAGAACCCCCCTCCTCACTGTCAGGGTCTCCAAGGCACGGCATGACAATAGTACAGAAAAATCCCTCTAAATTAACCCAATGAAAGGGGATGCCATGCTCTTTCAATTTATTTATCAGGAAGGCATATTTTCAATGTTTCTTCAAAATGCAAATTGGCATATCCTTAAGAATAATCAAAGCTTTCCCTTTGATTTCCATCTTGTCAAAGTAGTGTTGTTGTAGCAGTTTTTTCTTTATTTGTTTTCTTACAAAATAAACAATTATATTTCTTGATATACTTCACTCCTTTGCTATCCTGGAATGCAGATGACAAATCTAATCAATTTCCCATGAAAATTCTCTTCTTGGAATGTCTACAAAATTTGCTGTTGGGTTTATCACCCTCTTCCATTTCTAGAAGTCTTTGAATTCTCACACTTATTTCTCTATCTGTAAGATCCAGAAGCATCACCACATTCACATTCTGCTCTTGGTCTAAGCATAGTTTTGTAGACTGTTTTTCCAGCTTTTGGGTTTGATCTTCTAAAACTGCCACTTTCTCAGCCACCTGTTTCACTTCATTAGATAGCTGAGAAGGGAGTCTTTAATTTCTTGTAATTACCCTTCAACCTCTTTTTAAATTTCATTTTTCATCTAGGTTATATTTGCACTCATATGCACCAAATTAGTATTCATATCCTCTTCGAGTTGATTCACATCCCCACTGATTTTCCTGATGTCTAAAATCTCCCTCTTTAAAGAGATCCATAAATCCTTTCATCTGCTGAACTGGTTATGATGACGTTTCTTCATCTTAGCTGTAAAAATTTAGAGGTTTCATTTTTTTAAAGCTCCAGCTGTAGTACCTCCTTTCCTCCACTGGGTGTCAGCATAAAACTAGAATATTTCCTTCAACCTTTTCCTTGTACTCTGTGAAGGAAGCTTGCTTAGATCAGCTTCAGTTCAAAGAAACATTTCCTATCAGTCCTTCAGTAATAGTGTCACTTATCTTCTTATCATGTAAATAAACAAATTTCTTTCCCACGCTCCTGAAACTCTTAGAACATCCCTTTTAAACTTTTAAAAGTTTCTAATCCAAGATGGAATACAGTGCTAACTTTTCTCTTGTTCTTACTTGTTTGAAAGTTATACTTGACTTGTGTGGAGCGTACTCTATATACCAGGGAAGTTAGCAAAACAACTCACAATTCTAGGCCGATGTAACATAACACAGTTAGATCAACCCAGCTCTCAAAGTATTTCTTAGTTGTTTCTCATTTGAAATGCAGAGTTTAGAAAGTTTGCATCTAGGTGCCTCAGCAGCAGTGGGACACAGAGGAGCTTTAATGTAGCATCCATCCAGCTCCATCCCTCCCCACTTGGCACCTCTAGAGCATGTCAAAGCTTTCCCAAGTGCCAGGATCAGTATCTGCAGAACACAGGGCTAGTCCTTTGAATTCCCATTAACCAGGGAATATTTTTTCTGGTTCCTGAAACATGTAAACCGGCATCAACAGGGCCTCGTACTTTGCCTCCCCAAGGACACAGTGTCATCACGCCATCTTCCCAACTCGGAAATTCACTTTAGCTCCTCTAATTCGGAAGCTTTCCAAACAGACATCCTCTCTCCAATAAGACCCTCTGTTTCCAAGACACAACACAATAAAGTTGTACAAGATAAGGCACATTTCTTGTTGATAGTGCCTGGAGGACTCCCAGAAAGCAGTGAGTTGGAGAAAACACACATGTCTCATTTTTATTGACAACAAAACATTTTATTTATATATTTATATGTTATTTAAAATTATTGTTAAGGTGCCATGGACAAGATTTTTTTAAAATATAAGAAAAAAATTAATATGTGATAGAACTTCAATAATATAGGCACTACTAATAAAAACAGCAGCCCGACTGCAAAGAGGCAGCAAGCTCCACAAAAAGGGCCTGGTGCACCTTCAATAGAAACTGATTTAAGAGGTGGTCCACTGAAAAGCACTAACCAACTCTGGTAGCAGGCAAATGAGAAGGGCCTTTACAAATGACCTCAGAGTAAAAACAAGTTGCTAGGGGAGACTCCTGTCTTTCAAGTAACTTAGGCCATTGTTACCACTTCAGTTTCCCCAGTTATATGACTCCAAAATTTCAGATGAGATGAGCTGGTGTGTCCATACTTAGGTAGTGACTGCTACATTGGTATGCATACATACATTGTTTTTCAAACTTCTGACACATGCACAAGATACATTCATGCCAGATTTGTTTGTTTATGGCCAAGGGGTTTTCACGAAGATTCAGGCATGCTGAAAAATCTGGTGAGACAACAAACCACATTTGCAAATATAATTGCTAAACACATCCATGCATGTGTGCACAGATACACATATATGTATATAAAACACAGTTAAAACCATAAGATGTATAGTTAAAAATAGTGTCAAATCAGAGCATCACCAAGGGAATTTCAAACCATCTCTCACAGTACTGATGCATGTATAGTAGTAGTAGTAGTAGTCAGTGCAAAAAACAGTGGTCCCATATAAATCACATAAAAGAAATCTCATGTGGATCAGCTCAAGGGACAAATATCCTTGGACAGGTAACCTCTAGAATATAATAATGAAAAAGGAGGAACAGTAGGGAAACTCAAACGAATCCTTGTTTAATATCTTGATTTACTGGAATTCTACCAGTTAAAGAATTCTCCATTTGATTCTAGCTATATTATCAGGGTGGAGCTCTGGTAACAGATATAGCATGTTTATTTCTGTTAGGTGTTACCTAGCTGACAACACAGTGTTCCTATCAGCTGAATAAAGTCCCTCAGCTAAAAGCACCAAGAGATGGCAAACAAAAACAAAAACATTTTTAAAACGTCTAGTAGGATATGCTTTGCTAGGCAGTCTAGTGGGGAGTCACACAGTGGTTAATTATACTTCGTCCCTTCATGAAGTCTGTGTAGCAGGTATGACATGATTCAGTTTTCTCTCATTTTCCCCCACTCCATTCTCATCTGGATTCATGGTCAAATAAATACTGGAAGAAAAATTAGGACCATCTCACTGTTACTCAGCTCTGATGCTCACATAATGTAGAAAACAAAAATCTAAACTAGTTTTCTGCTCTCCTAGCCATGCCAAGAAAGACATTTTCCTTAAAAAACAACTTACACAACAATGGACCTGCTGCCTCTGGTAGAGGGCCCTCTGATTAGAGCACATACGGCACCCAGGCAGTTCAGGATTCCCAACACTCTGCCTAAAGGTGTTGTCATAATCCTGTGTTGCACTGATACAAGAACGGAACATGCAAAAAGTGTCTCTCCTTTGCAGATCAGCAAAGGTAAGAAAAGGAAGTGTTTACTAATAACACGCACTGTTGGCAGTAGGAAATCAGAGAATCATGGAGTTGGAAGGGGCCTCATAGGCCATCAAGTCCAATCTCCTGCTCAGTGCAGGATCTCCAGCTAAGGTATCTCCAGCAGGTAACTGTCCAGCCTCTTTTAGGAGACATCCAGAGAAGGGGACTCCATCACCTCTCTAGGCAGTTGGTTTGACTGCTGAACTGCTCCTACTGTCCAGATGTTCCCTCTAATGTTCAATTTAAATTTACTTTCCTGTAACTTAACATCATTAGACCTGGTTCTACCCTCTGGGATAGCAGAGAACAAGCCTTCACCCTCATCTCTGTGACAACTCTTGAGGCATGTAATGAGTGCATTCATGTCACCCCTCAGTCTTCTCTTCACCAAGCTGAACACGCTCCGTTCCTTCAACCGTTTCTCTCAGGCTTTGTTCTCTATACTTCTTGTTGTCCTTCTCTGAACTTGCTCCAACTTATATCTTCCATAAAAAGGAGGTACACAGAAGTGAATGCAGTTCTCCAGATGAGGCCTGACCAGCACAGAATATAGTGGGACTACTACTTCCCTTGATTTGGAAACTAAGCTTCTCTTAACGTAGGCTAATATTATTTGCCTTCTTTGCTGCATTATTACAGTGGTGGCTCATGTTCAACCTATGATCAAAAATCATGCCAACATCTTTCTTGCATGTAGTACTGCTGAGCCATCTATCTCCCATCCTATACCTGTGCATTCATTTTTGTGGCCTAAATGCAAAAATTTGCATTTTTTCCTAATAAACTACATTTGATTAATTTTTGCCTAATTTTCTAGATCATCAATGTCCTTTTGAATTCTGTTCCCATCTTCCAATATGTTGACCACCCCTCTCAGTTTGTATCATTTGCAAACTTGAAAAGGATTCCCTCTATTCCATCATCTAAGTTATTAATAAAAATTCTGAAGAATAATGACCCTAGGACAGATTCCTGAGCCACTCAACTCCTTCCAGTTTGAAGTGCAGCCACTAATAATGACTGAGGGTTCCCCTGTGTTTGATACCTTTAAACCAGTACTTTTTGTGTGTGCGTATGAAAATTATAATCTGGCTGGAAATGTGTTACTGTATTTTTAATAATGCATGGATTTCATTTCTGAAATTTCTGAAATGAAATGAAATGTCCTATGGACATTTCCCACATCACTAATCTGAAAAAAAAAAAGACATAGATTTTAAAAAATCCTACTTTTGCTAAAGTAGCAAGTTATTTGACTCCTCAACTTTAACCAGCTGAAGATAAATTAGATCAAAACTGGTATTATGGTCAGAACCAGCTTGCTAACACAAGCAAACAGATAATTAAAAGCAGGACAACTCAATGTAAAAGAAATTCCACCATATGGATAAATAAAATTCCCATCTTTTACATGAGTTCTGGCTTGGGGCTCCCTAAATTCTTTGGTCAGGCTGCAAGCACACTTACACAAACAATTGTGCATTTGATTAGTGTGGCAGAATCCACAGAATCATTCCTTGAGGGAAGGAGGGGTGGTGGTGGGTGAGTGGGTTTGTTTGTTCTGCTCTGCTCTGCTGTTTCCCTGCATGGGGGGGGGGGGGGAGACCTGAGTACAGATACTGCTTGATAGGATAAAACAGCTGACCACTTTTGTGGAGAGGGGAGAAGTATTATCAACAAAAGGCTACTCAGGGAGTAGCCATTCATGTTATACAGGGTAGAGGGAGATATGGAAATGGGAAATGGTTGCATTATCCTAGGGGTAGTGTTTACAATAGGTTGTTAGTCACCTCCAAACTGTCCTCCATCCCAAATAATTTGGATAGATATGGCAGCAACCCTCCCCCTCCCAAGTTAAAAATGCTGCTGTGTAATGCCAGGTCAGTGAATGGTAGAAGAGCTGCCATGCATGACTTGATCCTGGATGAACATGCCAAACTGGCATATATTACAGAGACCCAGTTGGATGAGACTGGTAGCGGTTAGTCTCTCTCAGCTTTGCCCACCAAGATCCTCTGTGCAGCAGCAGGTGCAAACCTGGTGGGCAGGGAGGTTAAGCTGCAGGGTCTAGCATCCTACCCCTCAGTCTGCAGGGTTTGAGAGTTTTATTTAAAGGTGGGTACCTGCAACAGATTAGAGATTCTGTTAGTGTACTACTTCTGCCTCCCACTACTCAACAGTCTCCCTTTCTGAGCTAGCTGGAGTGGTCTCGTGTGTGGTGTTGGAGTCTTCAGGGCTTTCAGTACTGAGTCTTCAACATTCATGCTGAGGCTATCCTGTTGGTCTCATGTCCACCATGACAACCATGGGTCTGTCCCAAATGATATTTGGCTTCACTCATGCTGCTGGGCACACTCTAGACTTTGTTTTCTATACAGGGGAGGATGAGGGTGATCTGGGAGCACAGGAGCTTTCTACTGTTCCTTTGTCATGGACAGATCACTTCTTGGTCAGTTTTAGACTTGCTGTGCCTCAGAGCCTCTACAGAGAAGGGGAACCCATTAAGATGGTCTGCCCCAGGAGGCTTATGGACCTAGATGGATTCCTGCTGCCTTGGCAAGTGATCCTGTTGAAGCCCTGGTTGATCTCTGGAATGGGGAAATGACCAGAACAGTAGACGTGACTACTCCTAAGCATCCTTTCTCAAGAAATGGAACTAAGCCAACCCCCTGGTTTTCTAAGGAGCTGGCAGCAATGAAATGAACAAGATGGAGACTAGAGTAACAGTGGCAGAAAACCCAGAGTGAATCCAGCCAGAAACAAGAGAAAGTCTACCTGAAAACTGTGGTCAGGCAATAAAGGTAGCAAAAAAGGCTTTCTTAGGTAATGCTGTACAAAACTGTTCAGCACAGCTGTTTCGAGTGGTCAAAAAAGTTACAACCTGGTTCTAAAGAGAATGTAAGCTGCTCAGAAGCTTGCTGTGAAGAATTTGCTCACCATTTTCCAGACAAAATCACTCAGATTTGCTTTGACTTAGACACCAGAGTTGCTACAGTTTCAGTGGAAGTAACCTTGGCCCTGCTTGTCCAGTGTTGATGGATACTGGTGGTGCTGCGGGATTCTTCCTTGACTCCTTAGCCATTGGCTATGAAGTCTCTCAAGGTTCAACCTTATTCCCTATGCTTTTTAACATCTACATGAACCTACTAGGAGAGATTATGTTGGGTAGCCCTCCATATTTTAGTTATGGGACATGTAGTAGGAGTTAAGTAGCAGCTTGCTTATAGCAAGGTATGAGAACCAGAGACCGTTAGATAAACAAAGCTAGGAATGTAGTGATAAGTGCTGCCAGGCCAAACCAGAACTTCAAGGTCTCTTGCGGGCGGGATGAGGAACTCTTTGCCTTTTATGTTTCGAATTTTGCTAATTGCCTCCAGTTCACTCACTGAAGTCCTGTACTATGTTTATGCACTGTATTTGTGTGTGTGAACTCAGTTCCTGACAGGTTATCTGGAATTTTGGGATTAGGTATCACCAGTAGGCTGATGACACTCAGCTCTATTATTCTTCTCCACCTAATTCCAAGGAAGCTGTTCCTGTACTAGACTGGTGCTTGGCAGCTGTAATGGACTGGATGAGGGCAAACAAATTGAAACTTAATTCAGACAAGACAGATGTGCTCCTGGTCAGTCAAAAGAAAGATCTGGGAATAGAGATTCAGCCTATGTTAGGTGGAGTTACATTCCCTTTGAAAATGCAGTTTCCCAGTTTGGGGATACTCCTGCATTCAGCTCTGAGCCTGGAGGTCCAGGTTTCAGCAGTGGCCAGGAGTGTTTTTTGCACAGTTAAAGCTACTGCACCAACTTCATCTATTCCTGGAAAAGTCAGATATGGCTATGGTGGTACGCGCCTTGGTTATATCCTGTTTGGATTATTATAGCACGCTCTATGTGGGGCTGTCTTTGCTCAAAAACTACAGTTGACCCAAAGAGCTGCAGACAAGTTATTAACTGGGGCTGGCTACAGGGAGCACACGGCTCCCTTGTTGCAGTAGCTCCATTGGCTGCTGGTCCACTTCCAGGCACAATTCAAAGTGCTAGGTTTGAGCTATAAAGCCCTATACAGTTTGGGTCCAGGTTATTTGAAGAACCTTATCTCCCTTTATGAGCCCATTAGAGCTTCAAGATTGTCTGGACAGGCCATTCTCGCTGTCCTATCACCCATTCTGCCCCATTCCCCTTTCTGCCTTTAAGGATGCACTGCCACTGCTAGCTGCCTATATACAATTATTTTATTGGACAACAAATCATTTATTTATTGTTATTCCTAAAACATCTTACAGCTATTTACTATTGTCCAAGTTGGAATCTTTCACATTGAAAACCCTCATCTGAGTAATTACATTTCTTCTACTCAATACATAAATAACCAGTCAGAACAGGTAACATGTTGTCTGCAAAGTTTACTACAAAAAAAGAGAGTAAATGTCAAATTTAAAAAGGTTCATTAATTACATGGATGTCAAATTAAACCAAAAAAAAAAAAAGAGGTTATAGCATATATTAGCCTATTTTATTTTTCCAACTATTACATGTTCAAAAGCTCCTGTATGACTTTACTCTCAAGCTGTGAAAGCCAACTATCCAACTCCTTTTCAGTATGAATAACACTGATATTTGACAACTTCACATAGCTGACAGGGTTATACAACAGCCCAGCCTCCCTATTCTCAATCCAATTAGACCTCTAATCCTCCAGATGAAAGGCCCAACTACTCACGTTCCTCATGACAACGACAGCTATTGATTATTTGTCACAGCAGCTAACACCTTCTCTGTGGAGGCCACTCTGACAGAAGCAAACCTCCCAAATTAGACAGCACTTTATCTGCCCTGGAGGCCAAATGGCACAACAAGTAAAGGCTAATAAACAGTATAAAAATGAACAAATCATAACATTATGACAGGCTGATCGTTGCTAGCGGTTCTGCAGCTCAAGCTTGACTCTCTGCTAGACCTGCTCCTTCTCTTCTCCTTCCAATTGTGCTCCAACTTTGACTGAATTAAAGGCCAGAACAATTAAGGCATTTGACCAGCAAGGGTAAGTTGGGATGGAAGTATCACCAAGGGACACAGATGTCAATAACAGACTACCCATTTGTCAATACAAACATTCCAGACATGCAAATGCCAACGTCTCAGTTCTCCACTAGGTTGCACTGACGCCCTTCATAAACATCTCACAGAGGCACTCATGAAATTAACCTCCCAGACTAGTAATTTTCTGTAAAGAGCAGAATTTTTAAAAATATAAAATGTCATTTTCATTAGGGAAATACAGAACACATAACAGTAACGTATATGGCAAAATATAACTACACAGTACAATCTACAATAATAAATGCCATAGAAAGAATAGCTATTCCAAATGTTTGAGATAATGCTCCTAGTTTCTTTTGTCAAATACTTTGCTTAAGAATTTTGTTATTTAAAATGTTTTGAATGGTGCTTCTTCCTCCTAGATTTTTATATTTATAATGACTGAAATTTAAAAAGCCACTTCAGCAACACAAAGCATATCTAGAGGGATGTCTACTCCCGTCCTTTTCACCAAATCCTTATGCCATTAAATACCAGATCCTAATGCCGTTTCTCAAAATCCCCTCAGTTTCAAAACTGTCTGTGGCTGTTTGTTTTCAGTCAATAGTGAAGGCTCTTAATCTTTAGCATTATGTCCGCCAAGATTTAAACTGGAAACTTACATCCTTCTAGACTGAATTCCAAAGTTATTCACAACACACAGAGAGTGTTGAGAACCACACAGAGGAAAAGCAGCACATTTCCCAACAAGAAGACTAGATTGCTGTGGAGAAATACTAAGACTATTATGGTTCAAAAATACTCTTATATAATGTTAGCACTACCTTCTTGAAAAAGAGATATAGCATTCACCAAATTCACCAAAGCATTTCCATCAGTCTGAGAAAACTGAGGGTATCTCTGTTAATTTATTAAGTTGCCTTTTATACAAGCATCCTAGGAATGAATTTCTTCCTAATATTTTATGATCTTTGCCAAACAACCTGCGTACCCACCTGTCTCAGTGGGTATGTGCTTCATCTTGTGGATAATGTTGTATTCATCATTAATCAAGTAACAAAATTTGCTGCAGCAGCAAAGAAAATTCATATTACCATATACATTCATGTATAAGTTGACTTCATGTATAAGCTGAAGGTAGGTTTGGGGGTCAAAATTATGGATTTTGATTTGACTCATGGATAAGTTGAGATCATAACCGCAGAGAAGGGAAAGTGCCACTAGTGCACCAGGGAGCCAGCTGCCTCTGGCCTCTGCCACTGCCATTTTCCGGCCTAAGCATTCAAAAGGCCTTTTGCCACTTTACTCAGAGAGTAAATGGGTCCTTTTTCAAAAAAAATGAAAGTTAAGGTACAGTATTAATTCTTATGAAAAAAGGAAACACCCCCTTCTCTGAGCAGATTGGCAAAAGGCAGGAGCTTCATCTGTCCTGGGAGATCCTAACCCACTCTACTCTCTTGGTGTTCCTTTGAGGGGAAGTACCAAAGAGTCACTGCCTCAATTTTCCTGCTCAGGCATTCAAAAAGCCCAGAACTGGCACCGTGCTGGAGAGAGTACAGGGGTTAGGTTCTTCTGGAATAGACTAAGCTTACTCCTTTTACCACTCTACTCAGAGAAGAGAATGATTCCTTCTTTTGATAAGAGTTAAGATACAATACTTACATTGCACTGTGGATAAGTCAACCCAGGTTTTTTGGGTCAATTTTTTTGACTAAAATTTCATTTATAAGTCTAGAAATTTTAGAAACGAGTATATGCTCATTTATAATATACAGTAAGTACCAGAAGATCTACTGGACAGGCACACTAACTGAGTAGCTACATATGAACGTGTAGACATGTTTTACTGTTTTATTTATTGTTTTCGATATATATATATATATATATATATACTGTGATAGCCTAAGGCACATGTGTCAAACACAGGGCCCATGGGCTGAATCTGGCCCGCCAGGTCATTTCATGTGGCCCTCACATCTCTCCTGCAGCTGCGGCACTCCCCCTGCCTGGACAGCCCGATCCCCACATTGCAGGCACAGAGAGGGTATGGGGAGCAGAAAGTGGCACACTTTGGATATACTTACCAATTCTATGGCCATTTCCGCATTAGACTGTTATAACGCGATTATTCCACTTTCAACATCCTATGGAATCCTGGGGTTTGCAGTTTAGGGAGGGGCCAAATTGCAAACCCCAGGATTCTATAGGATGTTGAAAGTGGAATAATCATGCTATAACAGTCTAGTGCGGAAATGGTCTACGTCACTTTACAGAGGTATAGGGACCATATACTACAATCAAATAGCCCCAAATTGTCCAAGTTGATGCAGTCGATGCAGAGGGAAGTTGATTCAGAGGGAAGGCAATTTAAAAACCAGTAATAACTGAGTGCAGAGGCAATTATTTAATATGATAAAAGAGTAGATACATTTATATAGTCTTACAGATACAACTGGCCCTTTCAGGGCAACCATAACGCTGATGTGACCCTAGATGAAATTGAGTTTGACACCCCTGGTCTAAGGCTTTTAGCAATATATTGTTTCATGACAAAACAATTTTTGCAAAAAAGAAAGAAATACCTTGACAGAGATAGTTGAATGTTTTCTAGATATCAAAGAAAGGGCTAAGAACAGAGACAAACACAACATTCTAAAGCAGCTCTGTTCCAGAAATGCCATCTGTTCTATCAAGCTAAAAGGATCTATTTTTCTCAAAGAGCAAGCTCTGGATTCATTCATTCATTCCATTTATATGCCACCTTTCTCCTGATGTGGGACCCAAGGTCACTCACGAACCACAAATTAACAGCTAAAAACATAACAATAAAAATTAAAACACAACTAAAAAATATCACATTAAAACAATTTTTTTTAAAAAAATATAAACATTCAAAAACGTAATAGAGAGAGGAGAAGGCCAGCCTTGCCTCTCTCAGAAGGAAATTCCACAGGGATGAACAGCCACAGAGAACACCTTCACATCATTCTCCTATTAATTCCAGGGTCCCACCTCACAATAATAACAGAACATAAGGAAAAAGTAGTGAGAAGTGCAACAAGTAACCCAAAGAGTTAAGTTTATAGTTAGTTAAGTTTATTGTCGTCCCTAGATCCATCAGAACAATCAGAAAAGAAATGTTACAGTATTAAATTGTGTGCCTTCAAGTTATTTCTGACATATGGTGACCCTAAGGAAAACCTATCATGGAGTTTTCTTGGCAAAATTTGTTCAGAGGGGGTTTGCCAATGCCTTCCTCGTACATAGTCAGACTATATAACCTTGTTTACTTTGTTTAACTGGTGCTGTGTTACTTGTTCCCTTCTTTCCTTACACATCATGGTTCCTGATGTGTGTATTTCCAAATCTTCAGTTTAAGGAGAATGCAACTTTTTCCAGAATAGTTTGAACACTGCTACCCGAGACACATGAACCATATGCCAACAGAACTTTTAACTTATCCAGAATGAACTTCAAAGTATTGGCTCTTATCCAGCCATTACTCTGCCCAGGCACTGATTAAGAACTTCCACTGATTCACCGGGATCATGTATATATATGCAGTTGTGTAGGGATGGGGGAGCGGTTCACCCTGGGCAGCAATGTTTTTGTGGCATCCCGAACCCTGGCCACGCCCCTGCATGCCCTGGCCAAGCCCTCACGCGCTGCAGCCATGCCCCTCACACTGTAGCCCCTCCCGTCCCACTCCACATGCTCCAAACTCCACCGCTGTGTGTGTGTGTGTGTGTGTGTGTGTGTGTGGGTGTGTGTGTGTGTGTGTGTGGATGGGTGTATGGGAGGGAGGGAGGGAGAACTGTGTGTTATCAGTCTATTTGTGACAATCTCTCCATTATCTCATTCAGTGATTCTGTGTAGACGTAGATTCTCTCTAGTATAGGAAACAAAAAGGGCACCTGTGATCCCTCAAAGCATAAATGTGAAGCAGTCAAGAAGAAGTAACTCAGTACCACCTTCTGAGAATGGTTCTCCAAATAATAGTGAAACCATTTCAAGTACATCCTGCTCACTCCCAATTTAGACAAGGCTTTTGAAAGGAAAAGTTGAAGGCTGCTCAAAGGTCAAAAACCAACAGAATCACAGGTCACCCAACAGATTGACCAATACAGTTTAAGTGTCCAAACCAGGCCTAAGCCCTGATTGACATGAAAGCCAGCTTCATGAAAGAAAGCATGGACTGCACTGGCCACCATTTGTACCAAGAACTTTATCCAAGATACAGACATTGGTTAGTGGTCTACAGCTGTTCAGCTCCAGATCCCTTCAGTACAATTACATTTTTTCCCCAGAAGTGGCTGTATTTTTGGCTTCTTTAACGATCCTGGGAGGTGGCTCTTTCTTAAAGAGGAAAGGTTTAATTTCCAAGACCAGACAATCATACCATCTGTATTAGATATAATCTGCTATACAAGGAAAGGGTTGAACAAGCAAGGCAGAAACTGTACACATCCCTGGACTTTAAACACTCAAAGACATCCAACAGGATTTACCAGACAGCACCCTGGACATTTCCACAGACTGAGCTGCACAAACTTTCTGAGCTACATTGTTATAGTGTTATTATTCCCCTTTCATCGTCCTGTGGAATTCTGGGGTTTGCAGTTTATTGAGGCCAGAGCGCTCTGGCTGAGAATTCTAAATGCCTCTCCCTAAACAGCAAACTCCAGGATTTCACAGGATGTTGAAAGTGGAATAATAATAGCACTATAACAGTGTAGGATGGAAAGGCCCTAAGACTTGCCTCCATGCTCTTTGGTAAATATGCTATAGCAAACTATTGAAAGACATGAGATCTCTCATTAGGCCAGAATCTAAAAAGGTTGGAGGGAGAGCAAAGAAGATTGGTAACAGGCAATCAAAAAGATGTAGAAAGGAGACAAAGTTTCAGGGTGTTGAAAAAGATGACTTCATTCTTTAAAGCAGCTCAACACATTTTGGCCCAGAAATATTTAATGGTCTTCTTCAGAGGCTCTTAAAACATAGAAGAAAGAAAAGGGACAATATATAAACAGCAAAAATTATAACAGGAGAAAAGTTACAGTGCACCTTTAAAACAGCTTTAGGGGATTCCATAAGCTTTGGAGACATCCTTTTTGGAATCTCTGCAGGCAGTTTTACAGTTGCACTCTAAGTAATATTTTGTACTTGTATAAGTATATTTGGGTTAATTTGCATTTTTAAAATTGAGAAATTTTAAATGTAATTAACAATTTGCAACATCAGTTTTGCATACACATATCTTGCATCAAGTTACATGTAAAAGGTCTCAGTTTTAAAAACTTCTAGATGCCCTCATGGTTGCTGTGTGAGACTTTATTCATCTTATGTCCCCACTGGGCACCATCAGGCTGTATTAACCGCTGCTACCACAGACATTATGTCTGAACTCAAGCTTTCCAATACGTAGTATTCTGAATTTATAATACAAAAACTACCAATTTACTAAACAGAAATTGAACATAATTGAGCAGATCACTTATCTAACGCACATAAATCCTGACTGATGCTAACTCTAACACACATCTCACGCTTTCTCTCACTCATATCCTAACCAACTGCAACCCTGGCTCTAACTCTCCTGCAACTCTGATTCTAACTCTCCTAATCACTCAGACTCATAAATACAAAATAATTAATTCCCAATCTTGAAAAATCCACCCTAACCCTAACCGACTGTCATACATTATTCTGTTCAAAATCCCCATGGGAATTCCACCAGTCACCATTCAGTTGCAATGTTCTTTTCTCTCACCCCCTCCTGATGGATCCTTGTTGTTGTCATTGTGTACCTTCAAGTTGTTTGTGACTTACAGCAACCTCACAGGGAATTTATCAGAGGGCTTTCTTTGAAAGATTTGTTCAGATGGAGTTTGCCATTGGCTTTCCCTAAGGCTAAGTGAGTGTGACTTGCCCAAGGCCACTCAGTAGGTTTCCATGGCTGAGCAAGGATGTGAACGTTGATCTCCAGAGTCATCCAAAACTCAAACCATTCCACATTATTACACATTGCATACATAACTATGCGTTATCTTAATTTATCTAATAAATGCAACAACACTTTCTACATAAGTCCAGAACATCACAGTGACACATTGCTTGAAAGTAGTACAGACGAAAAGGATCTAGGAGTATGAATAAGCCACTTCTGAAACATGACTTATGAGTGTGATACATCCTCCAAAACAGCCAAAGCAATTCTAGGCTGCACCAATAGGATTATAGTGTCCAGATCAAGGGAAGTAGTAGTACCACTGCCACACTTCACCTGCTAAACTGTCTCCAGTTCTGGGCACAACATGTCACAAAGGACACTGACAAGCTGGAATTTGTCCAGAGAAGTGTGACTAAGATGACTAAAAGTGTGGAAAATAAGGAACATCCTAGGGAGCTGGATGTGTTAGCTTTGAGAAGAGAAGGCTATGAAGTGACATGATTGTTGTTGATGAGTGTCTGAAGTTGTTTCCAGCTTATGATGACCCTAAAGCAAACCTACCACTGGGTTTCCTGGAGCTGAGAGTGTGCATTCAAGGTCACCCAGTGGGTTTTCATGGCCAGCTGGTGAACTGAACCCTAGTCTCCAGCATAATAGTCCAGTGCTCAAACCACTACGTCATGCTGGCTCTCATGATGTGATATGATACCCATCTTTAAACATCTGAAAGGATATCACATAGCAGATGGAACAAGCTTATTTTCTTCTGCTCTAGAGACTAGAACATGGACCAAGGGATTCAAATTACAAGAGATTCCACTTAAACATTAGGAAGAACTTCTTGACTGTAAGAACTATTTGACAGTGGAATAGATTGCTTCAGGGGATGGTGGACTCTGCTTTTTTACAGGCGTTTAAAGAGAGATTGGATGGCATCTTTCAAGAGTGCTTTAATTGCCTCCTCCTTCATGGCAGGAAGCTGGATTACACAGCCATCTTAGATGCTTCCAATACTATGATTGTATGATTTTCTTGTAGGAAAAGCAGCTACAGGTAAGTCAAGAAAGACCAAGTCACTCACAGATATTCCAGAAAGTTCACAGAAGATGAAGGGAGGTGCAGGGGCAGGTCCCAGCTTGTTTGTGTTCTTGCCAGAGCAAGTGCAAGTTGGTGGTGCTCTTGGAAGAGAAGGTCCAGCAATTTGAAGCCTGTGTATCTACTCTTCAATATATTAGGGAGCATGAGGTTCTATTGGATAGAGCAGAGCAGACTGTCCTGAAAGAGGAACACACAGGTGATGTCCCTGAGCAAGGGGTCAGTTCTCAAACACAAGAGATTGACACTTGGAGGAATGTGACACAGAAGTAGAAGGACCAGGGAACATTCAGTGAGTTCGGAGCTACAGAATTGATTTAAAACTCTTTCTCTTATCAGAGATTATGAGGAACAGCAACAAGAGCAGCAGTGTCAGTCCGCAGAGAAAGTGTAGGTGTTCTTGGAAAATTCAGCACATGGAATAGTTCCTGCCAATCCTCAGAAGAGATGAGTGGTTATGGTAGGGGACTTGAGATCAGAAGCAGTGGTTTGTAGGCCTGACAAGATGACTCGAAAGGTCTCCCTGGTGATGTCACAGAGAGGCTGACAAGAACTGTGAAGCCCACTGACCATTAGATCATTAAACAGACAGTCTGTAAGCACTTAGAAAGGAATGCTGTGATCACTAAAAGTCAACATGGGTATCTCAGAAACAAGTCATGCCAGACAATCTGATCACTTTGATAGAGTTACAAGCTTAGTGGATGAAGGGAATGTTGTGGAAGTAGTGCATGTTGATTTCAAGAAGACCTCTGACAAGGTCTCCGATGATATTCTTGCAAACAAGGTAGTAAAATGTGGGCTAGAGAATGCTACTGTTAGGTGGATTTGTAATTGGTTGACCGGCCAGACACAAAGGGTGCTCACCAATGGCTTGTCTTCATTCTAGAAAGAAGTGACTAATGGGATGACTCTAATAGTACAATCTGATTATAACAGTACAGTCATTTCAGAAGTACATTTTTCTGGAGAAAATCAATCCATAACAGGCAGAAAAAAACACAGGCTTTTCCAGTAAGAACTTTCAAAGGAATAGCCATGCTTTGCTCTAGCACCATACAGACTAGCAAGTTTATAATGGCACCAAGTTTTATAGACTCAGCTTGATCCAATATTTCATTTACAGTGAAAGCTGTATTCTGTGGATCTCTTACAATGTACAAAATTCACTTGGTAATTATAGATAGACAATGCTACTGTTAGGTGGATTTGTAATTAACTGACTGGCTGAACACAATGGGTACTCATCAGTGGTTCCTCTTCATCCTGGAAAGAAGTTACTAATGGGGTGCCACAGGGTTCTGTCCATGGCCAAGTGCTATTCAACATATTTATTAATGACTTGGATGATGAATAGAAGGCACGCTCATCAGATCTGCAGATGACACCAAATTAGGAGGGATCAGAATTCAAAATGACTTTGATAGATTAGATAGTTGGACCGAAACTAACAAAATTATTTTTAACAGGAAGAAATGTAGGGTACTGCACTTAGGGAGAAAGAATGAAATGCACAGATATAGGCTGTGTGACACCTAGCTTTAAAACAATACGTGTGATGCAGCAGCTAAAAGAACCAATGTGATTCTAGTCTGCATCAACAAGTATATAGTGTTGAGATCAAGGGAAGTAATAATACCACTCTATTTTGCTTTGGTTAGACCTCACTTGGAATATTGTGTCCAGTTCTGGGCACCACAATTCAAGAAAGATATTGACTAGCTGGAATGTGTCCAGAGGAGGGTGACGAAAATGGTGAAAGGTCTGGAAACCATGCTCTATGAGGAGCGGCTTAGGGAGCTAGGTATTTTTAGCCTAACGAAAAGGAGGTTAGGAGGTGACATGATAGCCATGTTTAAATATTTGAAGGGATGTCATGTTAAAGATGGAGCAAGCTTGTTTTATGCTATTACAGAAATGAGGACACAGAGCAATGGAATCAAACTACAGGAAAAGAGATTTCACCTAAACATCAGGAAGAACTTCATGATGGTAAGAGTCATTCATGAGTGGAATATACTGCCTCGGAGTGTGGTGGAGTCACCTTCTTTGGAAGTTTTTAAAGAGAGGTTGGATGGCCATTTGCTGGGGGTGCTTGTGTATGTGTGCATGTATGTGTATTCCTACATGGCAGGGGGGTTGAATTCAATGGCTGTTGTGGTCTCTTCCAACTCTATGATTCTATTCTAGAAATTGTTACACAAAGCCAGTAGTGCAGATAACCAAAGGAAAAAGGGGTAAGACAAGACAGTATTAAACACAGGCAGCCCAAAGGTCAAGAATCCCAAGAACATCATGAGCACTGAGACCATTGGCAGTCAGGCAAATTAAAAGGTTGCAAGCAATGAAGACTCCCAGGTTTATAGGTGGCTGACATTGGATACCAGGTGCTTCATACATCACTGTTTCCTGTTTAGCAGATGTTGACTCTTAGCAATATGAACTTCAAAAGACAGGTCTATTTCTTCAGCATCCATCATGTGTTGCTGCAGAGCTGCTTCAGCATCCAGGTTCTTAGATTCAAAGAGTTAGCTTTCATCTGGAGCCAAAAATCCTTTGCAATCCAGTTTCTCTGTGTCAGTTTCTTCAGATTCCAGATGGTGAATTATGACAAATAACCCTACCATTTGTAGAATCTAATTATAAAAAGGAACAGTGATGGAGAAGAAAATACCTTCTAAGTAAGAAACACTGATCAATTAAGTACCTGGCATCTCAAGTCAAGGCAGCTGTAAATCCCACAACAGCTATTGGGAGTTTTTGTTATTTGAACTGTTTGTTCTTGTTGGCGTGCTTCAGTGTACTTTTTGCTCAGAGATTTATTTGACCTCTGGACTGGCTTACAGTGGACATCTCTTTGTCCTTTCCTTGTGGCATCAATTCTGGTGACTGCTGGACTCTGGAACAGTTGAGACCTTCCTACTGCATATCCCTTCCACTTTACAAAATTTACTACCTTCCTTGTAAAAAAGAGATATTGTACCTTTATTATATTCTTTTTTTCTAAAGGCTTTGAATTTTTTTTTAGCCCTCACAAAAGGTGCTGAGGTAAGCTGTTCTCCAAGAAGGAAGAAAGGTAGAGAGAAATTAGAGGAGAAGCATGCCGCAACTCCCTCTTTCTCTCCTCCTCACTTTGGGAAAGGAGGAAAAAAGGAGCAGAAACTGGAAGGGAGGGAAGACAAGAAGGGGGAGGAAGCAGAAGAAAAAACACAAGAGAGTGGATTCCTCACTCCTCCTTTCTTCTGTGCATGAGTGCAAATTTGTCTGTGACTTGTATCTTGTCTTACTGTTGACATGTGTGCCTTTTTTTGCCATTACTCAATCTTTGTCACTTACCCCAAGTTGAGAACCACTGAACTAGATGGTTTTCCAGAAACAAATGAATTTAACCTGATTTTAATCTGAGATCATGTGGCACTGGAACCAAGGCTTATTCACGCAAGTCACAGCAAAGTTGTTGAACTGTTATGCAAACCACTAGTTTGTTTTTATTTACTTAATTCTTATGTACAATAAAAATATTTTGCACCTTCACAGTGTCGAGAATTGTGTGTACATCCAGTGGTAACAATGCCAAGTAAATTCATTTCAATTCCAAATTGTGACAATTTGTGGCAAAGTTGAAGGGGAGTGAATTCTTCTGCAAGACATTGTAAGGCTGGCTTTTCCACAGAGCACTCAGGAGAAACAACAGGGCTTTATCACATGAAACAGGTAAATCACATTTACAGCCGGAAAACACCATTTTTGGCTGAGACTTATCACATGATGTCATTCTCTTTCTGTTGTTCTCCCGTTACTGGCCCGTGCCCTCCACCAGGTTTGATATAATTTAATTGGTGAAATGTAATTCAATTGAGAAAATATATTAATTGGTATTGATATAAAATGGAACCTGAGATGACTGAAAGGTCAAGCTGGACAGAGGAAAATTACTGTCTGAACATATGTGATTGCAAAGAAGGTCAGAAGATCCCCTCTAGGCATAGCCAAGGTCATTGTCAGGCAGATTACCAAGCAAAGGGAAGTTCCCACCCAGACACTGATTGTTTCAGCCCGTCATCCTTGCACCTGGACATTTCTTTGCATTGTTCCCTTACCTGTCCACAATTACAAAGCTATTATGACAGCCAATAACTCTCTGTCACCTAACACTACAATCATTAACTCTTTCCCGACCCCACTGTCCATGTGGCAACCTCTACTGTTTGCTTGGCCAGAGAACCATTCATACCCATGCCCTCCAGGTAGATTTTAGGTTTAAAATCCTCCATTTTGAGCAGTTTAATGTAGTATCTTGTTTGCTGAATGCCACACTGTTGCTCTGATTTCTGACTGAGTACTATCCCTAGGTGCTAGTCTAAGCCACATCACTGCTTTCTTCACTGATCTCTGGATCAGTAATTATTGCCCAGTCACTGAAAACACCTCTATCTGCAACTTTCCTCTCTTTTTCCTTTGGTTAGCTCTTGTGCAAGTGTGTGAGTGCTTGAACCTTCTGTGTGCATGACTGAATTCTTCAATAAAACACATTTTAGCTTATTTTGGAATCTCTGGCTAGTTCTTTCCTACTAGGACCCCATAAACATTGGTGGAAAGATCTCATTAGGTTAATCCCCCCACTCAGGCCTCCTAATTTGAGCTAACTAATTCCCCACCTTTGAATGCAGGTATTCACATTGTGAGTGGACCACTAAGTTGCCTACATTTTGAGGTAACACTCTCATGGAAGGTTGTTTGGAAAGTGTTTCTTTTTATTGAAGAATTTTATTAAATTTTATTATCTGTAGTTAATGACCTTCTTTCCTGCTTCTGTCGTGCTCTGATTTCCTGTGTGAAAGTTTAATTCTACTTTTATGCAGATTCTGTGTGGTTGAGGGTATATAGTGGGTGTGGAAAAACACCAGTCCACCTCCAGTGATCAGAGGAGAAAGAAAATTGGTGGAAATTTCAGTTTGATTTCCTTTCAATTGGCCAAGTAACTGAGAAATTTTTAAACATTTATTCCTTTATAGGAAAAAAAAATCAACTGCCAAATGACTGCTCTCCCCACAACTGGAGCTTCTCATGGAAGCCAAAATTTTATTCATTGCTTCCTCCACCTTATCTCCTTTTCCAGACCCATTCCAGAGTCTTTATCTCTCTTGCATTCTCTCTTACTTTTACACACTCACACTCACCCACACCTTGAAATATAAGTGGAAAAGAGTTTTATAGTTTAAAAAAGCAGTTATTTCATTAATCTATTAACTATTGTTTTCTTCTAGCTTCAGGCCTCACTAAACGTTAACAGATCAATGACATTATCATTGAGACAGATAGATCAGTAGTTGCTGGCTTTCATCTGGCAGCAATTAGTTAAGTGTGAAGGTAGAAGTTTGGTCTATCCCAATCAGGAAGCCGCCCCCCTCGAACAAAAGACTTTTTAAATGTAAGACTGTTTTCATTTTTATTTCAGCCGTGTGTGTGTGTGTGCGCGCGCACGTGCACGCACGTGCGCATACATACATGTGTGTCTCAAACTAGGAAAAGGGGCAGGGATAATGTCTCAGAAGACGCAGTGGGTGGGCAGTCCCAAATGCTGTATGTGACAAGCTTTTAGCACAAACAAATGCTATAATCCCAAAATGATTCCGAAGGTACAAAACTCAAGAACAGTAATTTCACTTCAATAGTGTTTTGGAACAACACTGTTGTAGTGGGAAAAGGGCCTGGTGTGATAAAACCCACAGTCTTTTGCTTCCAGTGTATACTGAACTCTGTGTAGGGATTGCTGGTCTCATCTGAAGTGGTCCTGGGCAATTTAGGCTATATAATCCAACATTACTGCTGTACAGCAGAACCATTTGATCTGGAGTGTAACATTATATATGACTATTGTTTAGATTTTTTAAAAAAATGTTCCTCATTTTTGTTTCCTCTTTGTAGTTCCCTTTTTTAAAAAAAGAGGGTTCTATACTTAAACCATCATTTACATGCATGGACACATAAAATTCTGTCAACAATTTCATCTAGGATATTAGATTTCAGCTCATAGTGTTTAAAATAATTAAGCCCCCAAATAAGCTTAAAGAGTTAAATAATTAGCACCTAGAGATTTAGACACATCTCTGGATATTTCAGTATCAAAAATATAAGTAACACCGCTCTGATCCTGAATGCATTAAATCTAAATATTTTACTAAATTTGAAACACAGCTAAGCATAAAACAAAGCAAAGTCCAAGGCAAGTAGCTGTGGTTCACTATACTGCAGTAACCGTACTGTAATTATACTGCAGTTCAGAGAGGGAGAGGGAGAGATGCACTGTTCATTTCATGCATTATTTATAGGAAAATGAAGAGGCTCGGTAAGCAGTATCATTTTTAAAAAACATTGTTTTGATTTACTTTTTAAAAATAAAAAACCCAAATTAAATACAGCTTAAACAAGGTACTATAAACCTGAAGGAGACAGACAGGTCTTACAATCGGCCAATGTACAGTCATAGTGGGGTTACATAGAATCTAATACAGTAACAAGCATTCAGGTCCCTTTGTTAACAAATCCTCCAGAATTTCTGGTAATGTGGAAATATATTCAAAGGCTACCACACTTCTTCAAACATTGAAAAATATGATTCTGGTGACCAGTTTTCAAATCCCTGCTCAGTCATGGAAACCCACTGGGCGACTCTGGGCAGGTCACATTCTCTTAGCCTCAGAGGAAGGTAAAGGCAAAGCCCTGCTGAACAAATCTTGCTACGAAAATCCCATTAAGAGGTTTGCCTTAGGACTTCTACGAGTTGGAAATGACTTGAAGCACACAACTACAAACCAGTTGCAAGTTGCGTTCAGGGTTCTAATTCTGTTTCTGTCACTGTCTGCTTCTTCTCTGTCCTTAACTGCTTGAAGAGTTTGCAGTACATGAGATTTTTTAAAGAAATCTGGTGACTTTCATCTAATATCGCTGGATATTAGATTGGGATTTAGGACCAGCCATTTGGTAAATTCTCTCAAAATAGGTTGGAGTAGGTTGAAAGGTTTAGGTTTAGCTTACTTAACCAGGGGATAATAATCTTTGTAAGGTCTCACTCCTTATCAGATTCTAGGACCCCTCTTGATCTGGGATTTCTATTATTCTGTTTTTTTCTGGTTTAAATGAGGCAGGTGAGTAACTGAAAGACTTCTGTGAGGCCAACAGTTTGTTCATTGCTAAAACATTCTTCAGGCAATCAAAGAGACAACTGCATACATTGATGGCACCCGATGGCCAATATAGAAATCCAATGGACTAAATAATTGGAAGCAGCAGATGGAGAAGCTCCATTCTTTCTGCAAAAACACCCAAAGAGACATGCTTAGAGGTGATTGTGGTGCAGATCATGAACTGCTGATATCAAAAGTTAGAGTAAAGCTAAGAAAGAACACTGTCAGGACAGAAGGTTTTCAATTGGTAAGAGATACGGCAAGGCTGCATTTCATCACACTAGCTGTTTAACTTATATGCTGAAATGTATCACAAGTAAAGTTGGATTAGACTCATAAGAAAGAGGCTGAAAATTGGAGGAAGGAACATAAAGAATTTAAGATATGCAAACGGCACCATACAACTAGCATAAAATAGCAAAGACCTGAATGACTGTTGAGGAAAGTCAAGGAAAAAAGTGTAAAGGCAAGATTACAGGTGAACATTTAAAAAAAGTAACAACAGTGAAGACATTGAGATAGAAAAAAAAACCAAACTAACCTATACCTTCACTTAGTCATTAATCAAAATGGAGGCTGCAGTCAGAAAATCATGAGACTAGGACTTGGAAGGGCAGCTATGAAGGAACTAGAGAATATTGACAAGTATAAAGATAGATATTTGAATACAAAAGCCAGAATTGTCCATGTAATCATATCTCCTATGCCTATGTATGGGTGTGAAACCTGAATAGTGAAGAAAGCTGACAGAAAGAGAACCAACTCATTTCAAATAACAATATAATAATAATAATAATAAAAATCTCTCACCCGCCTCTCCCCAAGGCTTGAGGCAAGCTACAACATAAATTAAAATACAACTAAAAACACATAAAACCATATAAAATACAGCAATTTAAAATTCGTAGTTAAAAATTGACTGGGTAGGCCTTTAGTGCTTTTTAAAATTTAGAAACCGTGTTTAGCCGTCAAATTTCCTTCGGCAGGTCATTCCACAGTCAAGGGATGGCCAACTGAAAAGGTCCTCTGGGTGACCATTGCCAGCCTACTCCTGGCTGATTTAAGTAAATGGCCCCCAGAGGACCTGAGTATATGGGGTGGATTGTATGGGAGAAGGTGATCTTGCAGGTAACTTGGACCCTAACCATGTAGGGCTTTAAAGGCAATAATCAATATTTTGTACTTTGCCCAGAAACTAACTGCCAGAGGAATGATTTTAATATCAGTACAATATGTTCACACCTCAATGTACCTGCAACCAATCTGGCTGCCATATTTTGGACGAGTTGGAGTTTTTAAACTTGGTACAAAGCTGGGCCAATATAAAGCATATTACAGAAGTCCAACAGGTCACCAGCACCTGCACTATCATCTTTAGGTCTTCCAATTCTAGGAAGGGGCACAGTTGGTGTATCAGCCAAGGCTGATAATAAGAACTCCTGAATGTTGCATCAACCTGAGCTGACATTTAGAAGGATGGAGCCAGGAGCACTCCCAAAGTGCAAACACAGTCTTTCAGGTGGAGTGTTACCTTATCCAGAACTGGTTGATATACCTCCAACTCCAGATTAGGATCCTTAATAGTAAGCACCCCTGTCTTGTCTGGATTCTGTTTTTCTTCATCTAGTCCACTATCTCCTCTAAGCATTCAGTCAGAGGAGGAAACTCTGGGGAAGGGTTCTGCAGATATTATGGACTGCCAAAAACACAAATAAATGAGTTCTAGAGCAAATCAAACCTGAATGGTCCCTAGAGGCCAAAATAACTAACTTGAGACTGTCGTACTTGGGACATATCATGAGAAGACATGACTCTTTAGAAAAGACAATGATGCCTGGCTAGGTAGAAGGCAGCAGGAAGACGACACTACAGGTGGACAGATTCTATTATGGAAGCCATGTCCCTTAATTTGTGAGATTTGAGGAGGGCGATTGTTAACAAGGTGATTTGGAGATCTCACAGGATCATCATAATTCAAAGTTGACTTGACAGGAGTTAATATTATCAAGGTTGTTTTGGAGATGTCTCAGTCCTAAGATTATTGCTATCACATCAATTTCTCCTGCTAACCCAGAATTTTCACATTCTAAATTGGTTAAAGATATTGGGCAAAGTGATTCTACTAGTCTGAATACAATATGATTGTGGTCTCACTTGAACTGTGAAGAAACAACTCTGGGATTAAGGTAATAAGACATTTTTGTGTCTTTAAGCTGTTGTTTGAGAATAATCATTGCTTAAACTGATAGAAAAGAGTATTTTGAGGTTGCTTTTCCTATCTTTACTGAATGGGTGAATTTAAACTTACCTAAAGGAAAAGCTTATAGCATTGGTCCTGATAAGATGTATCTTGAGGTATGCTATCTCCTGGGTCAAAGATTCCTGATGTAACACAGAGGCTGACAAGGCTTATAAAGCTCACCAACCATAACCCCTTCTTTTTGATCTACATTGGAATAAATGATACAGCAAGATATAGCCCTAAATATATTACAATATATTACAAGGGACTATAAAAAGGGAGGAAGCTAAAGGACTTCGGGGCACAAGTTATTTCATTCCTCCTTCCTATAGAATGCCATAGCCCAGAAACGGGAAGAAAAATACTAGAAGTGAACAACTGGCTCAACAGATGGTGCTATCAGAGAAAGGTTAGCTTCTTGAACCATGGTCTGTACTTTTATGAGGAAGGACTTCCGGCAAGAGATGGGTTGTACCTCACACCAGCAGTTGGAAAGAATGTATTTGCTAGGAGTCTTGAAAATCTGATTAGAAAGGCTTTAAACTGAGTTATATGGTGGAGGGAAACATTATTCGGGAGGGCAAGGAGACACTAAGTACTGGGAACAATCACCTAAATGATAGAGGGGGGTTTAAGCCACTTGAACTCCACACCAAATCATGCAATGGCTGTGGCTACAGATATTGTGAGACTTATTCCTTCTTGTGTGGCCAAGCACACAGCTTGAATAGGACTGGGTGCCAGCTTGCTCATCACAATAGAGTCCCAGAAGCACTCATGGCGGCAATTCCAGTAGGCCTAGGGAAATTATGGGTGAAAAATACTCCAAAGGCAAGGAGTTCATTATGCATGGGTATTTCTTAAAGGTAAGATATTGAAGGTGAAGTTGCAAAAAATTCCAGTGAGGAAGTGGGTGGTGTCTAAAGAAACCAGGGTGGCGGTACAAAGAGTTTTTAGATGACCTGAGATTTAAAAGAAATATACATGAAGGAGAAACCAAAGAGGAATACAAATAAAGAACTAATACTTGTAGGGGGGAAGTCAGAAAAGCTAAAGCTCAGAATGAACTCAAGCTTGCTAGAGTGGTTAAAAATTAAGAACAACCCCCCCCCCCCCCCCGTTTGGAGCAAGGAGAAAAACCATGGAATGGTAGGGCCACTGTTTAGAGAAATGGTGAAATGCTAACAGTTGAGACACTCAATATCTTTTTTGCCTCAGTCTTCTCTGAAAAAGAAAGCAGTGCTCTAACTGGCAAAAATGCAGTAAGGGGAACAGAAGCCAGAATAGGTAAAGACATGGTAAAGGAATAACTAACTGGTTTAAATGAATTCAAGTCTCCAGGGCCAGATGAGCTGTATCAAGCAGAACTAAAGCAGATGCAATCTCAGAGCCACAGTAAATAACCTTTGAGAATTCTGAGAGAAGATGCCAGCAGATTGGAGGAAGGCAAATATAATCCTTATCTTCAAAAAAGGGTAAAAAAGGGGTATGTGCAAAGCAAGAACCTAGCAAGCAGCTTGACACTGATACTAGGAAAGGTTCCAGAATAGATAATTAAACAGTCAGTTTATGCATACTAAGAGAAGAATGAACTGATTACTAAGAGCCAGGATGGGTTTCTCAAAAAGAAGTCATACCAAACTTTTTTTAAAAAACTGAATTATAAGTTTTGCAGATCAAGGGAGTGCTGTGGATGTAGAATATCTCAATTTCCCTAGGGCTTTTGATAAGCTCCCCATGGTATCCTTGTAGGCAAGCAACTGTGCAAATATAGTTAGATGTATTTGCAGTTGGTTGGACGACCGAACCCAGAAAGTACACACCAATGGTTGCTCTTCATGCTGGACAAAAGCGACTCATGAGTTCTTTCTCTCCTGGATCCAATGTTGTTTAACGTTTTTATAAATGACTCAGATGATATAACAGAAGCCATTCTTATCAAATTTGCAAATGACATCAAGTTAGAGGCAGGCTAGCTGATACTCCAGAGAACGGGGCCAAAATGACCTTGGCAGATTGGAGAACTGGCCCAAAACTAACAATGTGAATTTCAACAGGGAGAAATGTTAAGGTACTACATCTAAGCAGGAAAAAATAAAATATACAAATATAAGATGGGTGACACTTGGTAAGAAATCTGCATATGAAAAGGATCTAGGAGTCTTAGTAGACTATAAACTAAACATGAGCCAACAGTATGACGTAGCTGCAAAAAAAGCCAATTCAATTCTGGGCTGCATCAACAAGAGTACAGCGTCTGAATCAAGGGAAGTATTAGTACCATTCTGTTCTGCTTTGGTCAGATCTCATCTGGAATTCTGTGTCCAATTCTGGGCAGCACCATTCAAGACAGATATTGACAAGCTAGAATGTGTCCAAAGATGAGTGACCAAGCTGATAAAACGTCTTGAAAACTAAGCCTTACGAGTAATAACTTAGAGAGCTGGATATGTTTAGAGTGGAAAAGAGAAGACTGAGAGGTGACATGATAGCTATCTTTAAATATATGAAGGGATGTCGTATGGAGGATGGAGCAAGCTTGTTTCTTCCTGCTCCAGAACCTGGAACACAAACTAATGTATTCAAATTACATGAAAAGAGACTCCACCTAAACATCAGGAAGAAAGGTTTTGCTGTAAAAGCTGTTCAACAGCGGAACAGACTGCTCTAGAGAATAGTGGACTTTTTCTCATTGGAGGTTTTTAAACAGAGGTTGGATGGACATCTTTCAGGAGTGCTTTCGATTAGACTAGATGGCCCTTGTAGTTCCTTCCAGCTCTACAAGTCTATAAAAAGAAGCTGTGGATTTGATGGGGACCTCCTGTGTAAGAACAATTTGACAGTGGAAAACATTGCCTTGGAGTGTGGTGGACTCTCAGTCTTTGGAGTTCTTTAAACAGAAGTTGGGTGGACATCTTTCAGGACTGCTCTAGTTGTGTATTCTTGCATAACAGGCGTCTGGAGTAAATGGCCCTTGTAGCTCCTTCCAACTCTAAGATTCTATGATTTAAACCCATTATTTTATCAGCTGAAAACATCAGAGATAAAATTCATGGTTCGAGTTAGTCCTGAACAAGACGTCTTCTGACTCCTCCCTCTTCTGCTATTTCATTAATTTGCCCCTGTTCTCTCTCTGTCTTCCTCACCTTCCCCTCCAAAGGAGACAGCAGTGCCAGGCTCCAAAAGTACGGAATGTAAGCAGGCCAACTTTGGATAAATAATAGATAGGTACTAAGTGACTGACATATTGGGAGGGTGAGGCTACTACATAACAGGAACAAGGCACATCCTCTAATATCTGAAGTCCACCAGATTTTATATAGAAGTGATGTAACTTATTATGCTAATTCATTATGGCATCATTATCTTATGGACAAGTATAAATGTGCCTTTCTTTGTTCTGGCATGTCTGATTTGTGGAAATTTCCCTGGACGTCAATCTTTCTTTTGGTCCAAGCTGAATAAAAGATTAATTCTTTATTGTGAATCTCCCACTGGTGTGTAATTTATTGGCTTTCTTGCACTCTAGGGAAAACCCATCATTGTTGCTCTCAAAATGACCAAACATTCAAAAAGGAGAGGTATAGAACTAATGGGAGACTTCAACCACCTTAGTATTTGTTGGATGTCAAACTCAGCCAAGAATATAAGGGCTATCAATTTCCTCACCAGTCTTTCAGACAATTTCATTGTACAAAAGGTGAAGGCAGCAACAAGGCAATTCACTATTCTGGATTTGATCCTAATTAATAGACATGTGTTACTGCCCTGGCTAGCCTGAGCTTTGGGGATATATAAAAAGATATCCATTGATATCAATAATTCAGCTTCACATATCCCTTCCACGTGCTTGCGAGGCCCCCAGACAAGCATGCATACAGGCTTGGCCGATAATCGCCGTAATATTCCTAGACAATACAGGCAGGCCAGAAACAGCTGACTCGCCGCTTTAGGAGACCTCAAGGCAAGTACCTCCGTTAGCTATGCAGGCAACTCTCAAAAGATCCTCTGCCTCGCGCTGGCAGCTTGATGATTGAGCTATACAACGCTCAAGAACTCCGCGTTTGCATACCAGCTACTCCATTGATAAATTCGGCTATAATTCAATCATTCAAATTCTGACCTTTCGGAGGCTTTGTCTCCAACTCCAAATCTATTGTTTTCCCAAAGTCCGACCTAGCCTGCGGTCACAATTCTCCTTATAAAAACCCCTGACTTTGAGCGCTTCCTTGGATCGCTTCCGAGTTCCAGACCACCTTGCTGCCGCTTCGCTTGGCGAGCTTCCCCTCAGCTCCACGTGCTGAGATACATCAAACCCCAGCTTCGCTCTCCATTTTCTTCCGGACTTCAGGACAGGTTTCGTATCACCCGAACCAACTATCCCTCTGAAAATCCCGCTATCTTACTCACACCTTTATTTTCCTTAGTTGTTTGTGTGTTTGTGTTGCTTACATTGTGTGCCTGTATTTAATAAAGATTATTTATTATTTTCAAACCGGTTTGCTTCTTGACTTGGACTGACCCCGTAGACACTGGGTTACAAGATCCTGCTAAGTTACCTTGCCTCTCTTTTTGCCAACTTGTGCTCTGAACTAATTTCCTCAACTTGTATAATTTTGATAGCAATTTGGTGTCCCTCCCAGGACCCCCAGAAAACAGGGTAACACATGAACTGAGTAAATGAAGGGAAGCAGAGGAATCTTTGGATAAGAGTGACCAAGCCCTACTGAGATTTTGTATGAAGAGGCATGGGAAGGCCAAACTTAGACACACATTCAAGAAAGCTGATTTCAGTAGGCTTAGGCAAATATTGGACTGAAATGCTCAAAGAGAAGAGAGTTCATGATGCATGGGAGTTTTTTTATATAGAAGGTACCTTTGCAAAGAAGTCCAATACTGAAGACAAGCACTCAGGGGAAGACAGCACTCAGGGGAACCACAGTCTCTTGCTCCTCGCATGTACTGGAGTCTCTGGAGGGCTTGCTGGCCTTGTCTGAGGTGGTCCTGGGCAATTAAGGCTGTGTAACCTAACAATACTAACATTAACTGCTGTAAAGTTGATCTATTTATTGAGAAGCATAACATTATATATGATCACTCATTATAGATTTAAGAGAAAGGTTGCTCCGTTTGATTATTCTTCTTAGTCTTTTTTTTAAAAAAGAGGATTCTATAGGCGAACGATCATTAACACCCATGGACACACAAAAATTATGTCACTGTGTGCATCTCGAATATTACATTGCAGCTCATTAGGTGGGAGAACAACATAGGATGTGCATCTTTAAAGAGTGTTTTACTTCTGTATTCCTGCATGGAAAGGAGTTGGAGGAGATGGTCCTTGCAGTACCTCCCAATTCTATGGTTCTATGATTCTATGTTTCTGTATTCATAACAAGATTAATTTTTAAAACTGGATTTTTAAAAATTGCAAGCATGTACAGTTTTAGATTGTACATTAAAATGTTTCAATAATTTTTTGGTGGTTATGCCCAATAGCAAAAAAATACTGGAAAAAGATCCAGGATAGCATTACAAAGATTCTTAATATTAAATTGGAGATGACCCCAGAAACATATTTATTAAACATGATTTAAAGGAATAGTCAAATGAAGACAAAAAAGAAGATATTATTAAATTTAATAACAGCAGCAAGATTGAATTACACAAAGGATTGGAAAGAAGGAACAGAGCCTCCCCATGAAGAATGGAAGATTAAAGTAATGGATATTATTAAAATGGAAAAACTGTCCAACATGCTGAAAGAAAATTCAAACCAACAAATTGAAAAGCAATGGAATGAAATTATTAAATGGGTGAAGGAGAATCAAGATTAAAGTATAGAGGCGAACAGAAGCTTGGAAAGGATCACTTTTATACTAAGGGTAGAACGTAGAATGTGAAAAATAAATAAAAATTATGGTATTAAGTAAAAAATATTACGTAGAGAATATTAAGTAGATTACAACAACAAAAAGAGATTTCATATTAAGGAGGTTTAGAATAAGAAACTCAAAAGGGAGATTGGATTGGGAAAACGCGTAACAAGGAGAGTAAGGTTGGAGTGAGGAGGGGAAAGGGAAATAGAGAGAGAAGGGAGGGAAAAGAGTGTATTGATGGCATATAAAAATACACAGTTAATATGGGGTCATAGGGTAGAGAGGGAGGGGGGAGAAGGGGAAAATCAAAAAGCATATTTATGGAAGAAAATAATTATTTAGTGTTGCATCAAAATTTTTTGTTAAGTTATGTAAGAGATGACTGGAATGATAATGATAATGGAATGTAACATGGAAACAATACCTGATACTTGCTAAATTTTAGTTCATATGGAATTTTTAATAAAAATAATAAAAAGAAGTTTCAATAATTTTTTTCTTTTTTTAAAACAGACAGAGTTATATACAAAATTATTTCCACTGGACCCTCCATATTGGCCGGGGTTCAGTTCCAGGGCCTCCTGCAAATGGCAAAAAACATGAATACTTGCTTCCCATATTATTAAAAGGTGGCAATATGAGTGTGGATGCTTCAGTATACTTGTGTTCATGTCACCGCCATTTTAGGTATAAGACATGATGCTCTGTAATTTGCATATATAGAGATCCACAGAGTTATGAAAGGTCACATATATGGAGAGTCCACTGTATTATGAAAAATAAATAATACAGAGATACAAGACTGGCAAGTGGCTGCTTCTGCTTTTGATAGTTATTTTAAAATCATTTTAAATCTACCTAGGTGGTTATAATCCAAAAACATGTCTATCAGACCAAAGGCAAATATCCTAAGCACATTTAAGTTGGAGCATCCCACTAAAGACTGTGCTCATTATTAGTAAAGAAGAACAGAATCAAGCTTTAAATCTTTGCCTTCACTTTTTTTTGTGCTCAGTATAACCATTGTTTCTTTCTTATTCTATAAAATAAACATGTTCACCCAGATATAATAGAATATAAATACCACATAGTCAACTTGAAATGTAATTGGAAGAGAATGCCATAAATAAATATTAAAAAAAGATACAACCCTGCCCTCTTCAACCATCATCCTATTATATTTCAAAAGAAATACAGACACATTTCACAAGTAGATTTTGGGGGCTACTCTAACAGAAATGCAAGTGAAATTCTTTGAGATACAGAGAACTAGCTACATGCTTTCCACATTTAACCACTATTAAAATACCAACATTTTCTTAGCCCATCATTTCGATCACATTACCCCTCTCCTGATTTGCATTCATTGGTTACCTATCCCTTGTAGGATCCTTTACAAACTTCTTGTTTTGACTTTCAAGGTCTTACATCATTTAGCTCCTCCTTATCTTACTGCTCTTATCTCTCCTTACCAGCCAGCTGGAAACCTACGCTCCGTGAATACTTGCCTTCTTACCCAGCCTAGAGTCTTCTCCTCTTTAGCTCAGTTACACCTTTTTTCTCTCGTTGCCCCTTATGCATGGAATTGCCTTCTGGTGACCTTGTGAACTGCCCCTTCTCTTACTGTTTTTAAATCTAAACTGAAAACTTTCTTGTTTTCCGAAATCTTTGAACGTTGGACTAGTTTTATTACTATTTAGATATTGTATTTTATTGCTATTATAGTAATGTTATGTTGTACTGGTTGTAATTCCATATACTTTGAATCCTTTCCATTGTATAGTGTTACTGTCCTGGCTAGCCCGAGCTTTGGGGACATAAAAAGATATCTCTTGATATCAATAATTCGGCCTCACATACCCATTCCCTTCCACGTGCTTGCGAGGCCCCCGGACAAGCACGCATACAGGTTCAGCCGATAATTGCCGTAATATTCCGAAACAATACAGGCAGGCCAGAAATAGCCAACTTGCTGCTTTAGGAGACCTCAAGGCAAGTACCTTCATTAGGTATGCAGGCAGCTTTCAAAAGATCTCCTGCCCCGCGCTGGCAGCTTGATGATCTGACTATACAACGCTCAAGTACTCCGCGTTTGCATACTGGCTATCCTATTGACAATTTGGCTATAACTCAATCATTCAAATTCCGACCTTTCGGAGGCTTTGTCTCCAGCCCCAAATCTATTGTTTTCCCCAAGTCCGACCTAGCCTGCGGCCACAATTCTCCTTATAAAAACCCCTGACTTTGAGCGCTTCCTTGGATCACTCTTGGCTTCCATCCCGCCTTGCTGTCGCTTTGTCCAGCGAGCATTCCCCACGGCTCCACGTGCTGAGATCCATGCTCCCCATCTTCTCCGCTTCCAACCGGGCTTCAGGACAGGTGAAGTATCACCCAAACCAACAACTCCTCTAAAAACCCCTCTATCCCACTCCAACCTTTATTTCTTTAGTTATCTTGTGTGAGTGTGCTGCATACACTGTTTTGATTGTGTTTTAATAAAATCACATTTATTATTTCAACTTCCGTGTGCTCCTTGACTCAGTCTGACCTCGTAGAGATAGGGTTCAAGATCCTGCTAAGCTACCCTGCCTCTCGTAACGCTAAAGCAGTGCTCAGAGCTAATCTTCCCCACCTATTGTTGAGCACATTTTGGTGTCCCTCAGTAAACAGGGTAACAATAGTTTCATTGTATTATGTATTTATTTAGGGCAACTGTTGTATTTTAAATTTGTAAAGCGCCATGTACATGGATGGCGCTATATAAAATAAATAAATAAATAAATAAATAATAATAATTTATCCAGCCATTGAGCTCTTTTAGTTACCTTTTGGGCAGCCAGATGGAGAGCAGTCCTCTCAGTATGGTCAGCTTTGTTAAGATCTACCCCTGTCTTCAACAAAGCTTCAGCACATTCTAGCCTATCTGCCAAGACACAGTACATGAGTGGAGTTCTTCCAAACTGGTCCTCTTTGTCTTTCAGGTCTGGGTCACCTACAACAACAGGAAAGTGAATAGGAGTGTTGGCCTTATAGAAACTTAATTAAATATGAGCATTTTCTATTTACCTGGGAAACAGCACACAAGGTCTTTCAGAGAAAATAAATGTTTACTTCTCTTACCTTACTAGACTTGCCAGCAGACTGGAGAAGATAAACAAAAACCCACCTCGATATAAATATAGGGAGAAAGATATGGAAAATGCTTCCCTTAGTGTTTTAGTCTCACATGTGTTGGACATCAATATTGTGATGAGTAAGGATATAAAAATACTACCTGTCATCTGAACCAGTATTGTTTTGGCAAAACTTTGCCACTTGTACAGATTGAATAATTCATTTTTTTAAAAAAGCATTATTAGCACAATAATAACCTGTTTGTTCAAAGTTGCTGAGCAGATTGCTATGTGACTTAATTTAAATACTTAGGGAAGAGCACAAAGAAATTGATTAATCATTATATTAGTATTAGTATATAATAAAAACAACATCCATATCTATGCTTAATAGGATTAGAATCAATTTCTCATCTGCTTCAACCATTGGTGTAATAATTTCCAAATGTTAAAAAAATTAAAATTTAAGTACCTTAATGTACGTTTGTGAAACTCACAATATAGAAAAGAGTAAGCGAACATCTTATACCCCTCCCACTGAAATATATACAGATGCACTCACAGCTTAATATTACTGTAATAAAAAGGAAACAAAACCAATATGACTATATAACAATGATATAACATTATTAACCTATCTGTGTAACTGATTTATTTACCACTGCTGGAACAAAAAACCTACTTTGGTAAGTACATTTAAATGATGGCCAAAATATGGCTTAAATACCCATCAAAAGATAATCATAGTTATGCTCACAAAAGGTTCTCCCCACACCTGAACATTTCTACCACTAGTAAAGAAATAGACCAGCTTCCCAATTTTTATCATCAAACCAGGTTTCTAAAATTAGGAATGTGACCATGCTTGTGAATAACTTTCCTCTCTTCTTGTTCCTTAGGCAACAATCTCTGTCATCAGAGAATCAGTATGTACTAGAACATAAATGCAGGCGATTATCTACTTGGGGCACGGATTCTCCTCATTTTGGAGAACATACTTAGTACTTAGATGTTATCTTTAAGAGGCTAATGTTCCACAGGAACCTATGCCAACTGTACTGAGAACTGTACTGTCAAATCTGGATCTGTTCATAAGTTTTTTTCCCCATAGTCCACCAGGCACTCTCGAACAACATGCTAGGCCTTTGCTTCTTTAATTCAGAAATATCTCTTCCTTTACTAGTAGTCAAGATCATAGAGACACAGACACAAAGCTTCCTTCTATATAATTTTATACTGTTCTTACATAGAGGGGCATATTTAGATTTATTCACACATACAGTAGACCTACTAAACTCAATAGGATTTAAGTTTGCAATTAATGTTCTACTGATTTCAATGGATCTTTTCTAAAACTGAGAAAGTCTGGATCCCACCCAGTGAGTACAGTCTTCCCTCCACATTCATGTGTTATACGCTTGCAAATTTGATTATTCATAAAGCACGTGCATGTCTTCCCCCCACAATTCTCCTCCTCTCATTTCTTTGCCTTTTGCCTGGGTATCCTGTGCCTTTCTTCTCTGCACCTAGGCAAAAGGCAAGGGAAGGGGGGGAGCACCGCACTTGGATAAGGAAGGCATGTATGTGCCTTTCCCCCCATTCTCTTGCCTTTTGCCTCAGCACACATGCCTTCCTTCTCCATGCCTGGGCAAAAGGCAATGGAAGGGGCGGAGGCACATGTGCCTCCCCACCATTCCCTTGCCTTTTGCCTGGGTGTGTCTGTCTTCCTTCTCCATGCCCGGAGAATGTACGCCAAGATAAAGAAATGTGGTGTGACACATGGACCTCCCCCCCATTCTCTTGCCTTTTGCCTGGGTGCAGAGAAGACCTGCACACCTTGGCAAAAGGCAAGGGAATGTGAGGAGGGAGCCCCATAAGGGAATGTGAGAGGGAGAGCGGGGAGAGTTATTTATGGTTTTCCCACTTCTGCAAGGGTTCTGTTCCCTGAACCTTAACAAAAGTGGAGGGGCCTCTGTAATTCAGTCTTTTGGTTAAGCTGACAGTACGGTCAAATTTCCTTTATTTATTGAGATTCCTATAATTTGGAATATGGCCACTATTGCCCTATTTCGAAATGAAAAATCAATCATCTTGTTCATGTGCTGCAGACGATTTTAAAGGCAAACACATTTAATGAAAATTTAAATAAATTATTATACAACATTCAATGTAAGTACTTTTTACAAATAAATGTTAGAATTAACTGGAAAGGAAAAACCCCCTTTGTAATATCTTCCCTTTCATTCCTTAGTGCAGTAATACAACAAAAGACACAAAAGAAAAGGAACATGCATTCTTAATTCCTTGTTCACTGATTAAATGAATCTACATAAATAATAAGATGTTTCAATTATTTAATGTGCCAATTATTCCGCACTGACTCTTATTTCTCTAAAGTACTCTCAGTTAGTCTTCTTTCCCAAATGAAGAGGCTTCAGCTTGCACAGGGTAGTCATACTCGAAGACTTACTTTTTTACCTACCTAATGTTCTTCATTTTGCTTATCTAAGTGTAACTCACTGATTTCACTGTGTTCTACCAACTCCCATTCATATCTTATTTGCTAAACATAATTTCTTTTGAAATATTTTCCCCCTACGATTATGATTTGGTAAGGGCACTTCCTAAACTCTGTGAAGATATAACTGCTTGATAGCTGAAGTGTCTGCAATAGAGCAGGTGAATGTTCCACATGCTACGAATAACAAGCCATATTCTAACAGACCTAGGGCTGTCATTTTTTCCTGTCAGAGCTTCTAGAACTGACTATATGGCAGTAGTTCAAATATTGAAGCTTTTTCCCTGGGAAAGCTGAAAAAGTCCTTATATGGTATATGTTCAAAAAATGGCTGCAAGGCTATCGTATGCCATGTTCTCTCTACAATCTCACCCAGCTGACTAATAGAACATGTCCGGTTCTGGCATTGTTCAACATTTGGTACCTGCCATTTTCTAAAAGGAATCCAAAAGAACTGTTAACTTTTGCAAGTCAGAGACTATTCAATTTCTTTTTTAAATCTCACTTATTTTATGCAAACTGTAGGTACTTTATAATACATTTTTTTAAAGTCAAAGCAGTCAAATATAACTGGTTAAAATACAACCATAATCCATAGGATATGACTCTTTGGTTACAGATTCTTAAGGTACATGCAAATTAGTCCAATAACAAAATGCATAGTGGACTAACCTTTTCTTTAACATTACCACTTTTCCCATAGCAGAAGCTCTGTTCCTTTAATGAAGAAGACACTGAAATTCAAAAGGCCAGCTTTTCACTAACTGAAGATATAGCCACAGTCAGCTGGTAAATGGGGAACCTGGCAGATGATAGAACTGGAACTCTTTTTCCAAGTTGAAGTGATGGCTGCATAGCTGCAGAGCACTAATAGACCCTTCGTGCTCTGGCAAGTGACCAAGGTGACAAAAAGAGTTTTTTATTATTTGTCACCAATCGGCAGTGGTTCTGAGCCTTTGGCCCGTCAAATGTCTTTAACTTTAAACTGCCACAAATTCCTCACAATTTAGCAAACTTGTTGCGGCTTCTGAGAGTTGAAGCCCAAAATTTCTTGAGTATTAAAAGTTGGACAACAAAAAAAGGGGATAATAACAAAAAAGGGGTTGAACACTTCTTTCCTTTTATCAGGTTTCTACTCCATGCTGGTACTTTAAATAGTAACACTTACTGTACATGCAATCTTGTTTGCATTTTTAGTTAGTTGTATGCCTAACTAAAGGTCAAAGTTTGAATGGACTTCAATATGTTTGGCAAACTAAACCTATGCAATCAGAAATGACTGCCACTGATGTCAGTTTAGCTTATTTCCAAAAACTATGCCATACTGGTCATTTTTGTTTTGTATGTCTGTTTTATATTGGAATTTTTGACTAAAGGTAGTTTTGAGTATAAGTAACAGCAAAACTCCACAACAGGTTCACCTTAGAGTTGCCATAAGTCAGAAACAACTTGAAGGTACACCACCACTACTGCCACTGCCACCACCGCAGTGAAGGTATGTATTAAAGTCTCTCTGTCCCTTTTTCTTCTATTCCCACTCTACCCTCACATCCAACAGGAACGTACTCTGAAGGGCTTTCAGATTCTCCCTGTGGACATGGCTATGGGACCTGTCATAATAAACTTTTGTATGTCAAAACATAGCACTGTGGTAAGAAAAGCCGTATGTGACTTGTCATTCCTTTTTTATTTTTTATTTTTTTAAATCTTATCCTATTTTCCTTTTTATTACACCAGCTCAAACATTCAACAGAACTAAAGTTGAACAAGTACCATGAGACAGGGAGGAAAGTATAACAAAGAAAATGTGATGCTGGATACATGTATCAGGGAGTACATTTTTACCTGCTATTTGCCTTAGAAGAGCGCTTTTGTGTCCGTTAACAGCAGCAGCATGAACTTGAGATGCCAGTGAGGAACCATTAAACAGCCAAGTCTCAGAAACATTCATAATCTGTTCTGAAGGTTCAGAGGCCAGCCCTGCATGAGAACATTAACAATAATAGCAACAATAACACAAACTGAACTTGGTCATAAAACAAAAAGAAATGCTTGATGAATGTGAAGTTCAACATTGCAACAGTGGAGCAGTGCTTTCAGCATTTTATAAATTTTAAATTTTATTTTAGATTTTCATTATTATTTTCTGCCTTTCTGCAATTCGGGACTAAAGATGGCTTCCAGCAGTTAAAACAAACACAGCTAAAATTTCACAACATAAAAATTTAACCTAAATTTAAATGATCAAAAAGTAAAACTGGTTAATACATAAATCATTAAAAAGAAAACAGCGAATAAAAAAATCCAGAGCATCATGCAAGGCCCATTCCCCTTGAGCAATCAATCTTCCAAGGCCTATCAAAACAAAAAAGTCTTCACCTGTCTGTGGAAAGATAACAAGGTGAGTACCACTCTCGCCTGTCTGAGAAGGGAGTTCCAGAGACTTTTCCACTCAAGCTTTACATGAAAGAAATTCACTTCAAAGGGAGATGTCAATCAAGAACCTTTACTATTACTGTAATGCAAGTGAAATCTAATTCCCATTTTAGTCCATATTTATTTAGACATAATTTGACTTGCTGTACTGGTGATTTAAGTTCAACAGGCAGCTTTATTTATTTAGGACTACACTCTTGTTTGGAAAAAGATATGAGGAAACAAAATGATTGATGTTCATGGCAACCCCAGATTCAAAAAAATCAACTAAATGATTATATACTAGTGTGGAAAGACTAAAGCTCAAGGGGATGATTTTGTAGTCAGAGAGAGAAGATAAAATCATGAAAAGAATTAGTCTTTATCAGATAAGCACATGATAGATCATAGATCAGCAGTAATAAAGATTTAGCTCAGTTTTGACGTAACAACAAAAACAGAACAAGAAAGAGGTTGAGAAAAGAAGTTTCACCACCAAGATCAACAAAAGCTTTATTTCCAGGAATATGTGACAAGCTGAAGGAAATAAGAAATGCCTAAGATACGTTTTAGGAGAACAACTGGCAAAGCAAAGAGTATCACGGCCATTGGACGAAGAGGAAGATAAACTACTTATCACTATTTCTCAAAGAGGGAACGTCAAAACGTGAAGCTCTGCATCTCATCACTTTGGCAAGGAGTGTTGAATGAGCTTGGGCAATCAATTGATCTCAGAGTTATCACCTTGTATGAGTGTCGAGATTGAGAAATCCCTGAGCTCCCTCAAATGCCAGAATATCAATGTGACATTTTTGTCATGGATCTTGGCATGTTTCTCTAATTAGAATGTTTGTGTATCTCAGGCACTGTACTTTGCTTCCCTATGAGAAAACAAACAATTACCCTTCTCAATTACACTTAAACTAGGGATGGACAAAGTATATCTCATGGCATGCACAGGGATCTTCTTGTGGCTCCCAAGGGTCAATTTTTTAAATTATTTTTTGCACCTCTCAAATGCCATTTTGGATCAAGGCCAGAAGAGGTCTTTTTTTAAAAAAATCAATGAATAGAAACTGTGTGTGTGCGTGTGCGTGTGCGTGCACGCACACGCACCTCCAAGTCATTTCTGACTTATGGCAAGCCAAAGGCAAACCTATCACAGAATTTCCTGGGGCTGAGAGTATGTGACACACCCAAGGTCACCTGTTGGGCTTTGATGGCCAAGGAGGGAATTGAACCCTGGCCTCCAGGGTCATAGTCCAACGTTCAAACTACTATACCATGCCAGCTCTCTGAATAAAGCATGTTGTTAAAAAGGCCCCTCCTGGGTGTAAAAACATGGCAAAAGTGCCTCCCTTTCCCCCTAAAGGGCATTTTTGGGCAAAACATTTTTTTTACTTTTTTGCAGGGATGCAGAGGGAAATGTGTGACTCAAGAAAGTCTTCCAGGGGACTAATAAGACCACATATACTTCTACAGTTGCCTGCCCAAACACAATATGCCTAAAAGAACTCATTGTTGTTGCACATACAAGACCAGATGCATTTATGAAACCACAGGCATTGTGTGCTTCTATACCCTTGAAAACCAGACAGATATCCTTCAAAAAAGACACAACACATGGAGAGCATGGGAAGCACATTAATGCACCTCTTGCTTTACTCTGATTTAGAAGGGTCTGTTCTTTGGCTCAATAAAGATTTACGAAGTGAAGAAAGGAGTTTGAGGTCTATGATGATACAAAGGCACTCATCCATTGCTTAACAACTGCATAGCTTTGTAGCAATAATGTTAAATGAACTTGCATTCTGTGTTAAGACCCAAGCTGTTTCTGTAACCTGCTACAACATTGCTCCTTGATATACAGCAGTGATTCCCAACTTGTGGTATGTGTATCCCAGGGGTATGAACAAGGACAATGGAGGAACAAGTGTAAACTATAAGCCATTCTTGGAGGAAGTCACAACTCCATTCAATTCTTCCTTGCCGATGCCATTGATGTCCCCCTCCTGGAATCTTAAGGGCTTGCGGGGGAGATCACACAGATAAAGAGTAAGACACAAACCAAACCTCCAGCTCCCGTTGGCCCACAAATTTAAAATTTAAAAAGAGTCTCTTGCACACATATGCTCATATAGCTTTCTATTCAAGTTTCTGCAATTCTACTGCCGCCACCGCTGTCGCCCCCCTCCCGGTGTGTATGCACTCTTCTCTCCCTCTCCCTTGTGTCCCTCTCCATGAGGAGAGCATGTGCCAGTTGGATACATCCGGGTCTGCTGTGAATCCATCTGAGAGAGGGAAGCACAGCATCAGTCGCTCCTCCCCATGCTTTCGGCCAGGAATAAACTAGATCCTGAGACTGTAGAGAGCATCTAGGTGGGTAATGGGGCACAATGGGATGCCCAGGCATGGTGGCTGCCCTGAAACCCTTGCCTTCCATGGGGGTGAGGACATCTCCTCAGAGCTCAAAGAAGCTTTCTGATTGGGCTTCTCCCCCGTCAAAGAAAGGATGTGTCAACGGGGGGGTGGGGGGCATAATTTATGGAAGGGACTGCCAGGGAGTATGCAAGTGAAAAAAATGTTGGGAAGCAGTAACAACAACAACAACAACAATTTTATTTGTCACCTGTGTCTCTTCAAGGCAGGGTACAACAGAGGTTAAAACACAACTGAAAGCACGTTTATGATTAAAATACACTAAAAATACACAAAATAAAACATAAAGCCATTTAATATATCATATTATCAAAATTAAAATATCATAATTAAAAATACATCATAATTAATTTGGTTGCTCTCCTCAGGACACGTTCCAGCTTGTCAATATCATTTCTGAATTGTGGTGTCTAGATTTGGACACAATATTTCAGGTGAGGTCTAACAAAAGCAGAATAGGTTGGTGTGGGTTTTCCAGGCTTTGAGGCTGTGTTCTATTAGTATTTTCTCCTGACGTTTCACCTGCATCTGTGGCTGGCATCTTCAGAGGATCCGGGCCTCAAAGCCCAGAAAACCCACAACCACCTACGGATTCCGGTTGTGAAAGCCTTCGAGACTTTACATAAAAGCAGAATAGAATAGTACTATTACTTCCCTTGTCCTAGACACGACACTCCTACTGATGCAGCCTAGAACTGCATTCGCTTTTTTAGCTGCCACATCACACTGCTGACTCATGTTCAGGTTGTAGTTGGCTAAGACTCCTACATCCTAGCCAGGTCTCACCCATTTTATATCTGTGCAGCTCATTTTTTTCTGCCCAAGTCATAGAATCATAGAAATGTAGAGTTGGAAGAGACCACACGGGCCATCCAGTCCAACCCCCTGCCATGCAGGAACACCCTCAAAGCACTCCCGACAGATGGCCATCCAGCCTCTGCTTAAAAACCTCCAAACAAGGAGACTCCACTGCACTCCAAGGCAGCATATTCCACTGCCAGACAGCCCTGACTGTCAGGAAGTTCTTCCTGAGGTTCAGGTGGAATCTCCTTTCCTGCAGCTTGAATCCATTGCTCCTTGTCCTGGTCTCTGGAGCAGCAGAAAACAAGCCCACTCCCTCCTCTACATGGTATCCCTTCAAATATTTAAACATGGCTAAAGTATAATATCTTACATTTCTCCTTGTTGAAATTCATTATGTTAGTTGTGCCTCAGCTTTCTTATTTATTAACATCATTTTGATCCTATCCTCTGGGGTATTAGCTACCCCTCCTAATTTGATGTCATCCACAAATTTGGTAAGAATACTCTCTATTCCATCTTCCAATCATTGATAAAGATGTTGAATAGCATTGGACCCAGGATAGAACCCTGTGGCAGCCACTAGCCACTTCTCTCCAGATGAAGAGCAGCTACTGGTGAGCACACTTTGGGTTTGGTCTGTCAACCAATTACAAATCCACCTAACAGAAGCATTGTCTAGCCCACATTTTACTAGCTTGTTTGCAAAAACAGCATGAGGGAAACTTGTCAAAGACCTTACTAAAGATATATTATATACACAGCATTCTCTTCATCTACCAAGCTAGTTACTCTACCAAAAAAAGAGATAAGATTAGTCTGGCATGACTTGTTTTTGAGAAACTCATGTTGATTTTAAGTGATCATGGCATTTCCTTCTAAGTGCTTACAGAGTGTCTAGTGATCTGCTCTAGAATGTTTCCCAGTATTGATGTCCAGCTGATGGGGAAATAACTGTTTGGGTCCTCTTTTTTCCCCTTTTTGAAGATGGGGACAATTTGCCCTCCTCCAGTCTGCTGGAACTTCTCCTGTTCTCCAGGAATTCTCAGAGATTATTGCCAGATTACATCTGCCAGTACTTTTAATACCCTTGGTTGTAGTTAATCTGGCCCTGGAGACTTGAATTCATTCAGTGTAGCAAGGTATTACTGTACTACCTCTTTACTTGTAGTGTGCTGCATTTCCCCTACCTTTAGATTAGCCAGGCATTCCTGTACTACCTCTTTACCTTTACTGTGTTGCATTCCCCATCTGCTCCATTTTCCCCAGGTACAGTATTGTTTTATTTTTGGGAAAAGACTGAGACAGAAAAAGAGTAGTCCTGCCTTTTCTCTGTCCCGTTAGCATTTCACCATCTTCTCCAAGGTGGCTCTACCATCTCCTTGTTCTTTTTGGTACAGTTTTATATACAAAAAAAGCCCTTTCTATTGTTTTTAACCTCTCAAGTAAGCCTGAGCTCGTTCTGTGCTTTAGCTTTTCTGACCTTCTCTCTATACATGCTGGCTGTTAGTTTGAATTCCTCTTCAGTGATTTCCCCCTTTTTTCCCCATTTCTTATACATGTCCCTTTTAAATTTTAGCTCCATGGAATGTTCTTTAGACATTCATCCTGGATTCATCAGACACTCCCCATTTTTCTACCACCCATTTTTTCCTCTTCATTAGAATTGTCTGAAATCATGCCTTCAATATATCACCTTTAAGAAACTCGCATCCATCATGACCTCTCTTCTCTTTTAGTATTTCTAATCACGGCATCACACCCACTATTTCCCTTAACTTTACTGAAATCAGCTTTCTTAAAGTCTAGAATGCATGTCTGACTATATTTGGCTTTCCCTTTCCACTGTACAACAAACTCCAGGAGAACGTGGTCACTTCCACCTAAGGATCCAGCCACTTCCACTCCATTAACCAAGTCACCATTGTTGGTTAGGATCAGATCTAAAATAGCTGTTACTTCTGCTGTCTCCTCCCTTTGACAACGAAACTGTCTGCAAGGCAAGTGAAGAATTTGTTGGACCCAATGCTCTTAGCAGAGTTTGACTTCCAGCAAATATCAGGATAGCTGAAATTTCCCATCACTACTACGTCTCTCCTTTCTGAACATTTGGTCATCTGTTCCAGCAAGGCATCATCCAAGTCCTCAATCTGGCTTGGGGGTATGTAGTAGACCTACACAATGACATCACTACTGTTTCTCTCCCCAGATGCTCTCAATCTGGCTTTCAAGATTTAAGTCATTGATCTCTTCACAGGTGTAAATGTCTTTAAAATATACTGCTACTCCTCCTCCTTTCCTGTTTGGTCTATTTCTCTCCTGTTTGGTCTATTTCTCTATACTGCTCTACTGCTACATTCCACTCATCCCGCTAGGTTTTAGTGATGCCTATTATATCATATTTAGTTTGTTGTGCTTTGAATTCAAGTTTATCCTGTTTATTTCCCATTCTCTGTGCATTAGTGTAGAGGCATCTGAGACCACAGGTCACTCCCCATAACATTTGGGCTGTAATCTCCAGAACCTGATGAACTCCTGCCCTCAAGAATACTGTCTCCCTCCTCTTGCCATAACTCAGTTTAAAGCTCCCTTGATTAAGTTTGTGAGACTGATAGCAAAAATGTTCCTGCCAACTGCTGTGAGGTGCAACCCATCACAGAAGACAACAGACCAAGGTTCAAGAAGCCAAACTGTTCCTGGAGGCACCATCTGCAGAGCCAATTGTTCACCTCCACCATCTTTCTTTCCCTTCCTAGACTGTGTCCTTCAACTGGGAGAAAAGACAAAATGACAACATGTGAATCAATGTCCTTCAGCTTCCTACTTATAGCCTTGTAATCCGTTAAGATCTCTTGGAAGCTGTGCCTTGAAGTATCATTGGTTCCCACATGGACCAAAAGCAAGGACTAAAGGTCAGTGGGCTTGACCAGTTTTGTCAGCCACTGTGCAACATCATGGATCTTTGTCCCAGGGAGACAACACACCTTACAAGACATCCCGTCAGGTCTACAGACCACTGATTCTGTTCCCTTCAGCAAGGAATCCTGTATCACCACCACAGACTTCCTTTGGGGACTGGCAGGGGTCAATCCTTGCAGTGAATCTTCCAAGGTCCTGTGCACATTCTCTGAGGGCTGACATTCCTCATTGATAAGGAAGAGAGCTTCAAATCAATTCTGCAGCTCCAAACACACTGAAAAATCCCTGGTCTTTTATTTCTATGTGTCACATTCCTCCAAATGTCTACCTCCTGTGTTTGGGAACTGACCCCCTCCTCAAAGGGGGTTCCACGTTCCTCCTCCAGTACACTTTGCTCTGTCTAAGAAAACCTCATGCTCCTTAATATGTTGAAGAGTGAATACATCGGTCTCAAACTGCTAGATCTTCTCCAACAGGGCAACCAATCTGCACTTGTTGCAGGGGTAGCTACCCACATCCTCCGGCAAGAACACATACCATAGCTGTTGCAGGTGACTGTAGCAACTCCCTCAACATCCATGTTCAGTAACCCTAAGTAGGCAGTAAAACCGAACTCCAGGTATCCCCTTCAAAACTCCCCCGCAAAATGCCTGTTGGCCTTGTTGCCTGTTAGCCAAGCTCCAGGGATTGCGATTAGAGTTATCTAGTGAGTTAGTGGCTACTAGCTCCTCCCCCAACCAAATCTCTGACTGACTTCCTCTGAGTCTACACACAAGAGAACAATAAGGCCCTAACAAGCAAGCCTGCTTCAGGACACACAAACGATTAGCCTCCACACAGCAGATACAATCTCACCAAAACACAGTAGATCAATAAAGCCTCCACCAGCACACAAACAAGCAAGCCTCCTCCCAGCTCACAGAAACAGCACTAACAAGCAGCCTTAAGCCAACAAACTCTTTGGGGCTGGGGAGGTTTATCGCAACAGGAAAAAGCTTACCTGATGCTGTCTCTTCACCATGTCCACACAAAACACCTGTTGGCCTTGCTGTCTGTCAGCCAAAGCCCTCCTGTTCAATTAAAATTCAACTACAAGTTGTATAACATTAAATTTCAACTCCAACATATCAATATACTTCACTCACACATATACTGGCCATTTCTGCACTATACTGTTATAGTCCTGCTATTGTTACTGTTGTTGTTATTATTATTACTACTACTACTTTCAATATCCTGTGGAATTCTGGGACTCGTAGCTTAGGAAAGACCCTTCAGAATTCTCAGCCAGAGAGCTCTTTGGCCTCAGTAAAGCACAAACCCCAGAATTCCACAGGATGTTGAATGTGGAATAATAGCACTATAACAGTGTAGTGTGAAAATGACCACCATTTCTTTTATCTCAGTCCCATCTGTACTCCCCAAACTTCAGGCCCCTGTCTCTCCAACTGTCTTCTTCCAAAAAAAAAAGTTCATGTCTGATTCTCTGAAGTTCATTTACACCATATAATTCTGAACAGTACACCTCACTCTCTCTCAACCACTCATATACAAATATCATCTTCTACTAGACCTGTAAATAATTATCCGTGCATCCTCTTTATCTTACATACGACCATGGGAAAGACAAATTATACTACAAATGCTGTCTTCACTGTTAATAAAAAATTAGGTAGCCTATAATCTGGCACTCAAAGCCTGCTGCCTGAGCCTTGGTTATCTTGGCTAGTGTATCCTTCTTTTGGAAGGAAGGGGGTAAAGCCAACTGACAAGAAAAATATTATTTGTGGGAGACAAATAATATTTCTGCCCACTTAAGCATGCTTGAGTTTACTCTGAGAGCTGTTCTTGCTCTCAGGAGTGAAAAATGGCAGGAAAGAGAGAGACTGTCATGTTAGCATGGCTCATGACATGCTGTGTGAGTTGTTATGATGTTGTATCTGCCTAGAAAAGGTATATGTGTGTAGGTTATTACGTAGCGCTAAGCAAAGCGCTACTGCATGTGATACTGAAACTACGTGACTAATGTGATGCAATATACAGTGTACGGTGTCATATCTGCTACTGCCTACTTTGCCTGTCTTGCTATGTGTTAAGCAGCTCTAGTTAGTACTTGCTGTTAGTCATGTTTAATAGTGCTATTATGTATCTTGCTTGATTGCATCCATATTATATTACATACATGCATCAACGCTCGCATAGAGAGTAGAGCATATGTAGTGGGTTGTTATATTGTATAAAGAAATTGGATAATTCTCATCTTGTATGCTGCAAGTACATTATTTGTAATAATTGATGGAAAAACAGGGAGGTGAAAGGACGATGGGCTATAAGCTGTTAATTGAGAACGCTGGGTTATATAGGATGATGGGGTAGGCTGGGAAACTTATGGCAGTAAACAGAGCAATTCCTGGAAGGTGCCTCAAAGAGGGATCCAAATGCCAAATTGGCCTTCAAAGGGTGTTTTATGATCTGACCCAAACCAATGCTGTCTGATGGAGAGTTTCATATTGGTTGAGACCAAAGAGAAACAGGATGATGGCCTAAGGATGTTGGTGTCAGCAACTGAAGGTAATAAAAGAGAGAGCAAAGGAGCAGCGGATGCAAATGATCAGAGCAGCCTGGGTAACATCAGGAAGCTGTTAATTAATGAGACATGTGAATTCAACCAATCAATGTCATGCGCGCTGAAAAATTGTCCTTTGGATATATATATGCTTTGTTTAGAGGATACTCTCCAGTTTCAGCCACTTAACTAATGTTCGGTTTCAATCCATACTTTCCAATAAAGAACATTTCTGTCTAGGTGTGTCTTCAAGTTTCTGAGTGTTCACAACAGAGATGGCTTAGAGTCTTACATGACAGAGACTGAGTGAGGATGCACACGGCGTGAGGAGGAGGAAGAGATTGTTTCATCTTCTAACTCATCCACTGATTGGTCACTGACTCCTTCAGACCAAGAGCCAGCCTACTCTTTCCTGTTTTCTACCTTTTGGTGCTTTTAATAGTGCTTCAGAAAATTATAGTTATTGAGCATTAAACAAAATCTTAATGCTTGTTTTTTAAAACAATCACTAAAAAACTGATGTGTCTTGACCATTTTGAAAACTACTGTTTTGACTGTACTGACAAGAGAGGTTTCTCTCTAATCCATCTCCTAGACCTAGAAACATAAGAAGTCTTGTGAACTACATGCAGGTATTCCAGTTGACTGAACATCTTTAAGCAGGATGTTCAGCCCTTATATAATCACCATAAAATGAACAAAGATACCTCTACTTTTTCAGCTAATGCTGTGAGTCCTAACATTTTCCAAGTGACTCCTGTGTTAAGAATATTTAACCTCTGAGAATTCAGTCATAGTCAGCAAGCTTTTCGAACACATTTAGATTTTCAAGTACTCATCCTTTTCTCTCACACATCTCTGTAATAAATGTTTCAATCTGAACCTTAATTTTGAGTGTAAGTTTCTGCCTAACTCAAGACAGGCTTCTCTTCCCACTAGAACAGACTCAGGTGAGTCACCTTACTTTAGACTACTGGGGAAAAAAACCAAAAAACCCAACTGGAGTTGAGGCTTGACTGAGTGGCTGACATTCCCTCGAGGTAAAAGCACATCATATCGTGAGAAGCACAGCTGCTTCCAACGCAGGCTGATTAAGAGTGTTGGCGGCAACGGTAAAAACGAGGAAGACCGCTCTCGGTAAGTTTATCCGGGGCCAAGCGAAGACATTTTACTGCCTGAGAAACAAATGTCATCCTGTACTCTACGTATTATCGAAACCCAGTCAACCTATTTTGGTACACATAAGGCAAAATATCCCACGAACCTTGCCAGCTAAAATACAAGAGCAAGCTGAATGGCTAACCGTTTGCAGCGCCTCCCTGCTATCCAAAATCAGCTGCCTAAAGTGGCTGTTTCACTTTACACAGCACCTTAAAGCTTAAAGGACAACTTGTTGCTCACGTTACAAGAGCCTTTTAGAGGAAGTGCGCGATTAAGTACATACAGGCAGCAACGAACGTTAAAGAGAGTAAGCACTGACATTATGCTCTCGCCAGGAGCAGTTTCTACACCCCCACGAGCGATGTAAACGGGTGGAGGAACAGCATGCGCGTTCCCAATCTTCTCCCCTTCCTCTTGCAACCTTCATTTGCGAGCCTCCTGCATTACTTACCGCAACCTATTTCTCCTCTCCGCGTAAAAAGAAAATCGACCCGAAGCGGGCCCTTCTGGCATCAACGGCTTCTGACAGTCAGAGCGACACCTCCCTGCCCCCATTCCCCATGTGTAGTGCATTATGGGACGGTAAGTGCTACGCCCAGTTCTTTCACAGGAACTTCCCGACGTTTTCCAGAAAAAAGCAGCCCCAAGGGCTCCTTTTTAAATTTCTGGTCCTTTTGGAGCATTTCCTTCTCCGGCCAGAGGAGGCGCTCGCCCAAGTATACACAGCTCTCCCCAAGAAAACTACATTTCCCTCCATGCTTCGTGGCGGGATGAGAACCCGGAAGTGTGTCTCAGTTGGTGTGAGGGGGCGGGTGGTGCGGGTGCAGGCGAGCTCGGTCTCCTTGTCTTCCTGTCTGTGGAACTTGCCACACTGGTGCAATTTCTTCGGAGGCCGGAGAGAGAGGAGAGGGGATTGGTAACTGACCGCCCGCCCCCTCTCATTTTGTTCTCCACAGTACCGCCGGCCTCGACCATGAGAGCCGTCGCCATCTTCACCGAGCCCTGCTGCAGCCTCCTCCTCTTTCTGGTGAGTTACGGGGAGGGTACGGGGAAGGCAGGCTGGCAGTCGATCTCTGCCCGAGAGGGCCCCCAGGTGAGGGAGAGGGGAAAGGTGGGGTAGCGAAAGGAGAGATACGGTGGCATTTCTTCAACCTGGCGCTCCCTGTCCCCCTTGCCGGGAAGCCGGCTTTGCTGGGGACAGATCGGGTGTGGCGGCGCTGGCGCTGGTGTGGCTCAGTCTGATAGGCTGCGGGCTCCTCAGACCCGGAATTGGTACCCCGGGTGGGATTCGACGGGCGGTTGGGGCCCAACAAGAGGCCCTTTTTTGAGCGCTTCCCCTCTCCGCGCTTGCCTCTTTTTTTTTTTTCCCCCCCTCGGGGAAGAGTGGATACCGGGAAGCGCACTTGCTTCTTGCAATTCCAACCCCATTGGGAGGGATAGGGTCTGGCAAAACCACCTCTTGAGTGTTCCTTGCCTAAGAAAACCCTATGAGGTTCATAGGGTCCCCATAAGTCGACAGGCGACTTGAAAGCGCGCGCGCACACACACACACACACACACGCGCGCGCGATATATCACCGTCCAGGCCTCTAGCGCTTTAAAATGTATAAAGGCAAGTGTTTGCCATCATTCTCTTTCCTATTTCATTTCTTCAGAGGTGAAATGTGATTAAGGCACATTGGCTCATGTGGTTTGTGCTACACAGAAATACCACCAGCTCAGTTTTTTTTTTTTTTAGTTCCAGGGATTATCAAGAACTCTTTTCCATCTGTGTATTAGTAGAGGTAGCAGTAAAGTGTGGGATTCATTTCACATTGTGACCAAACGGTAGTTGTATTTTTTTTTTGAGAGAGAGAGAACGTGGCTCATGTGTAATGTAAGGTTGAATAAGTATACATCTGAAGACCATGAATGTAGCAGAGGAATTTAGTACTTGGAATGGGTATGAGTTAGAATAGGTTGGAGCTAATATTTTTATGTCATTCCTGTCCTACTTCTGTCTGAAAGACATACAGGTCAGAATGGGGTACAGAAAGCAACTACAGGTACAGCACAGCAAACAGATGTTAGATTGATAGATTGATTTTGCAGTGCTCAGCTTTTCAAAACGTCTTCACAGTATACACTTTGCAGTCTTTAATGTTAATGATTTGTCTCTGGTTGTTTTTTCTTAATATCTGTGTCTTTGGGATGAATTATATTTAGTGAGCAAACCAAATTCCATACTGTCTTTTTCAGTGAAAGATTTGGGGGTTTTCTATTTCCCTGTTAAGTACTTACTTTCCTCTTTAAGGAATTACTTGGTTAAAGTGCATGATGGTTAAAGTATTTATGTATACAAATGTATTCTTTTATCAGATGCATAAGGGCCTGAGTACCCTAAAGACATCTGTTACTTGTCTAGTCTTGGTAGCTAAGCAGGGTCGTCCCTGGTTAGCACTTGGATGGGAAACCGGGTACTGAATACCGGGTGCTGTAGGCTATATTTCAGAGGAAACCACCTCTGAGTATTCTTTGCCTAAGAAAACCCTATGAAATTTGTGTCATTAGTTGATAGGTGACATGAAGGTACATACAGAGACACACAATGGCTTTTAATCAAGGACAATAAATGTTGCTATTGGTGTGTGCCTTCAAGTCATTTCTGACTTTGGATTGCCATATCACAAGATTTTCTGGGACTGAGAGTGTTTGATGCACCCAGGATCACCCAATAGGTGTCTGTGGCTGAGTGAGGAATCAGACTCTTGTCTTTAGGCTTTTAGTCCAATGCTCAAACCACTATACCATGCGAGCTCTCAATACAATAAGTGAAATGTGTGAAAAAAACTATTCCTTGGTTTCAGTCAAATATGCTTAGAATTATCATATAAAAAGTTAAAGAGTGTTAGAATGTTATATGACAGATTAGTAAAATGGGAAAGTTCTAGGAAAAATTGATTTATGCAAATATTGCTTTCCTGTTTATGAAAGCTAAGTGACTTATTTCATACTTCTCTTTTTCACAAACAAGTACAGAAATAAAAGACACTTCCTGTTTTCAGCAGAATATTTAGTGACAGAAAGGTGAATTGTGAACTGAGGCACTGAAATTTGGTTCTTCAGATTCCAGTCTGGCTCACAACTTAGAGTTCACCCTTGCTGCCAGTCACACTTCATCAGTTAGGGTCTATGTCCCCCAGGAAATCTTTATCTTTTTGAAACAGGAGAACACTGAAACAAAGTTGCAAAAAGAAAGAGGGATGGGAGAAATCCAAACCTAATTGGGTTTCTTCAGTATTACTCTCAATTTCGGGTGATACTGTGGATAACACCCAGATAAAAGAATCATAGAATCAGAGAATTGGAAGGGGCCCCTAGCCTACCAGTCCAGCCCTGTTCAGTGCAGGAAGTCCAGCTAGACTATCGCCAGTGGGTAGCTGACTAGCCTCTTTTTGAAGATGTCCAGAAAAAACAGACTCTACCACCTCTCTTGGTAATTGGTTCCATTGTGAAATAGCTCTTATGTCAAGAAATTTCTTCAGATGAAATATACTGGTATCTACCTGTAGCTTCAAACCATTATACCTGGCCCTGCCCTCTGCCATAACAGAGAAGAAGCCTGCACCCTTCTCTCTGTGACAGAACTAGAGATATTTAAGGTGGGCAATCATGTCTTCCCCCCTCAGTCTTCTCTTCACCAAGATGAAGTTGTCCCACTCGCTTGACCTTTCCTCATGTGTTTTGTGCTCCATATCTCTTATCATCCTTGTTGCCTTTCTCTGAACCTGCTCCAACTTGTCTATGTCCTTCTTAAAATACGGTGCCCAGAACTGAATGCATATTCCAGGTGAGACCTGGCTTGCACAGAATACAGTGGAACTATTACTTCCTTTGCCGTGACAAGTACGGTTTTATTAATGCAGGCTAAAATATTATTTGTCGTCTTTGCTACAGCATAACAGTTCTAGGTCATGTTCAGCCTACGATCAACAATAATCCAAAGGTTGTTGTGGGTTTTCTGGGCTTTGAGGCCATGTTCGATTAGTATTTTCTCCTGATGGTTCGCCTGTATCTGTGGCTGGCAATGTTGAAACAGGGCTGTGATGTCTTTGGGAAAATGTTTCAACATTAGCTCACCACAAGCTACTTCCAGTGGCACAATGAGTTCTATGAGCAGAGAGATGAGGTCGCCGTGGGAAGCCCGCTTAGCCCCATGATAGCAAATTTTTACATGGAACACTTTGAAAAGTAAGCTTTGGAAACCGCATCAAAAAAGCCCACTATATGGTTCCGTTATGTGGATGACACTTTCACCATTTGGAGCCACAGAGAAGAACAACTGACTGTGTCTCCAGACCATCTGAACAACATCCAGCCGAACATCCAATTTACCATGGAAAAAGAAAATGAAGGAAGACTACCATTTCTGGATGTCCTGGTCATCTGCAAACCTAGCCAGCAATTGGACCACACAGTTTACAGAAAACCTACACACACTGACGTATGTCTCAACAAAAACTCCAACCATCACCCAGGACAAAAAAGGAGCACAATAAAAACTCTGGTAGACCGTGCAAAAAGACTCTGTGAACCCCACCTCCTGAAAGACAAACTGAACCATATAAACTGGGTTCTACAGGCCAATGGTTACTCCATTTCAGACATCAGAAGAGCCTCAAGACCTGGAAAAAACCACGGCAGTGAAGATAAACAGCCAACCAAAGGGAATATGTTTTTACCATACATCAAAGGGGTCACTGACCATATAAGGAAACTGATGAAGGAACATAACCTTCAAGCAATCTACAGACCGACCAAGAAAATTCAACAAATGCTACATTCAGCAAAGGACAAGAGGGATCCTCTAACTTCTGCTGGAGTTTACCGTATACCTTGCAGCTGTGGGGAGGTCTACATAGGGACTACAGAACGCAGCGTCCAAACACAAATCAGTGAACACAAAAGACACTGCAGACTGGCCCACCCAGAAAAATCAGCAGTAGCAGAACATGTTATAAACCAACCTGGGCACAGAATGCTTTTTGAAAGCACAGAAATTCTGGACCATTTTGACTACTATGTCAGACTACACAGAGAGGCCATTGAAATCCATAAACACATGGACAATTTCAACAGCAAAGAAGAAACTTGGAAAGTAAACAGGATTTGGCTACCAGTATTGAAGAACGCTAAAATCAAGACTCAAAAATATGCCAATGAACACCACCCAGGCTCTGGAGGTCCCTCTACAGGGAACAATACAATGGATTGCTAATGTACTTAACGCACTGTTATGCATCTCCCCTGATTAACAATACACCCTGGGGGATATCCTATTTAACAATAGGCCATCACACAGGCCAACTGTAGCACATGGAAATTGCTCCCTCCCACCTGCGGGCTACACAAGTATATATACTCTGTCTCACTTCCATGCCACCAGATCCTCTGAAGATGCCAGCCACACATGCAGGCGAAACGTCAGGAGAAAATACTAATAGAATACGGCGTCAAAGCCCGGAAGATCAACAGCCACCACCTATGGATTCTAACTGTGAAAGCCTTTGACTTTACAATAATCCAAAGGTCATTTTCTAATATACAGTAGGTCCTCCTCATCGGCGAGAGGTTCCCAGATTTAATGTGGATGGCTAAAAATGCAGATGATACCAAACACTATATTTTGAGGTCAGGCAAGGCAGTGAGGGAGGGAAGCATCTCCACCGCCCAGCCTCATCCTTCCTTTTTGGCAGGACTTGGTGAGCAGACCCCTCCCTCTGAGCCCAATTGAGAGAGGGCCTGTTACTTGAAGCTGTGTGCCTCTCTTAGCTAAGGATGGAGTATCTGTCTCCTTCCTCGTCCAAGAGAAGCACGTGGTTTGGCAGAGCCAGCTTCCTTTTCCCCTCTTGGGGCCTTTCTGCACTACACTATTATAGTGCTGTTATTCCACTTTCAACATCCTGTGGAATTCTGGGGTTTGTAGTTTACTGAGGCCAAAGAGCTCTCTGGATGAGAATTCTTAAATGACCCTCCCTAAACTGCAAACCCCAGGATTCCATAGGATGTTGAAAGTGGAATAATAGCACTATAACAGTGTAGTGCAGAAAGGCCCTTGGTCGAGGAAGTAGTGTCCATCTCCTCCTTTGGCTGAGAGAGGTGCGTTGTGTTACCCTGTACTCTAGGGGTCCCGGGAGGGACACCTAAATAACCTTGCAATTACACAAATTGGGGAAATTAGTCTAGAGCACTGGTTGGCAAAACGAGAGGCAGGGTAACACAGTGGAACCTTGTAACCCAGTGTTTACGGGGTCAGGCCAAGTCAAGAAGCAGACCGGTTTGAAAGTAATGAATGATCTTTACTAAAGACAGGCACACAATGTAAGCAACACACGCATACAGATAACTAATGAAAATAAAGGTGTGAGTAAGATAGCGGGATTTTCAGAGGGATAGTTGATTAGGGTGATACGAAACCTGTTCCTGAAGCCAGGAAGAAAATGGAGAGCGAAGCTAGGGTTCGATGTATCTCAGCACGTGGAGCTGAGGGGAAGCTTGCCAAGTGATGCGGCAGCAAGGCGGCCTGGAACTCGGGAGCGATCCAAAGAAGCGCTCAAAGTCAGGGATTTTTATAAGGAGAATTGTGACCGCAGGCTAGGTCGGACTTTGGGAAAACAATAGATTTGGAGTTGGAGACAAAGCCTCCGAAAGGTCAGAATTTGAATGATTGAATTATAGCCGAATTTATCAATAGAGTAGCTGGTATGCAAACGCGGAGTACTTGAGCGTTGTATAGTCAGATCATCAAGCTGCCATCGCTAGGCAGAGGATCTTTTGAGAGTTGCTCGCATACCTAATGGAGGTACTTGCCTTGAGGTCTCCTAAAGCGGCGAGTCAGCTGTTTCTGGCCTGCCTGTATTGTCTAGGAATATTACAGCGATTATCGGCCGAGCCTGTATGCGTGCTTGTCCGGGGGCCTCGTAAGCACATGGAAGGGGTCTGTGAAGCCGAATTAGTGATATCAATAGATATCTTTTTATATCCCCAAAGCTCGGGCTAGCCAGGGCAGTAACAGTTGTTATATGGAGCCAAGGCTTTCTGTGCCTCTCTTGGCCAAGAAAGGAGTGTCTGTCTCCTTCCTCTGCTAAAAGAGGTGAGTTTTCTGGAGCTGGACTTCCCAGCCCCCTCTCAGCTGAAGAAGGAGTGTTGGCCTGTAGCGGCAGCCATATCCCTGGAATGGATTGTGAGTGAGTAAAACCATGGTTGCCAGTCATGCAGTTACAGGGGACTTGCTGTACTGCTGCTAAGCCAGGTATAGCTCATCCTGTAAGTGTGCATTTGATTTCTGTTGTCTAACTGTAAAATTTTGCATTTCTTTGTGTTGAATTTCTTTCTGTTTGCTTCAACCCAAATTTTCAGTTTATCAGGATCTTTTTGAATTCTGTTCCTGTCTTTCAACATGTTTGCTACCCCTCCCTGTTTTTGTGTCATCCATACAATTCTAAGGGTGAGGTTTTTAAGGTATACTCAGATTCTTGTTTTCATAGCTGTATCATTTCAAGGAAAAATAAAACATTTGTAGCCATGACAAAAACTAGTAATATAATGACTGTGTGGTATGTTCTTGATTGCTTAAAGCTCTCACTACACTCAAAAGTACAGTGGCTTCTTCAGTTTTGGAAGAATTAGGGGTGCAGGACCCTTGTGAAAATGGAAAATCAATGAATAACTCCCTCCCCCCACATTCCCTGTACCCTTCCCTTGCCTTTTGCTCTGATGTTTGTGCCTTTCTTCTCTGTGTCCCAGGAAAAGGCAAGAGAATGGGAAGAGGAGAACGGGGGGGAAGGTAGGTGCACGCCTTGTGAATAGTCAAATTCATGAAGGTCAGACCCGTGAATGTGGAGGAAGGATTATATATAATAATCCCCCTGCCTTGAATATGAAATATACTTGTGGAATAAAAGTGGAAGTGTTAGAGTTCTGCTGCAAGACGTAGTCAGAACAAAACAGTATAAGCAATAACTTACACTTGCCAGATTTTTATAGTGGATTTCTCAAGCATCATTGGTTAGCAATATGGTAACAGTATTTAAACGGAGCTACATAATCTTTGTGGTAGTAAGCAAGAGAAAGTGTTCTCGGTGTTCCCGAAACATTTACATGCTAATGCATTTTAGCCTTGTCTACAAAAATGACAACAGGCAAAGAAATAATGCTCATTTACACCTCTTACTTACCTAAAGAGGACCAGTCAAAGTTCTATAACTGTTTCTGCTTGGTTGTGATAGCCTTACTAGATTTAGGTGAGCAGTCTGACGTAATACTTCAAAAGATGTTTAGGGAACATTACAGATTAAGCTAACATTTATTGATCTGTAGGAGTTGAGTGAAAAAAGAAAAATGAACTCACAGGCAAATCAAAAATTATAGACAAAAAGAGAAAAAAAGCCTCTCCATTCTTAGTATTCCAAAGCTGGAAAAACATTGCTAGTAGTCTTTGTCAATGACTTTCATAGCCTTGATATCACGACATTCTTTATAAAAGCTCATTAAATGTGAATTCTGATATCTGCTAATACCGTGTTGAAAGCTAGGATAATCTAGGTAGTTGTGGTAGAACCATTAAACTTCAGAGTTGAGGACATAATATTTAGAGCAGCATGCTCATAATCAAATAGACACATATTGTACAATACATGCTTGTACTTATGTAACTAAATTCTGTGCCTGAAGAAACATTTTGTTTCAGTTACCCACTTCAGTTACTAAAAGGAATGACTTTGCTTTGATGTTTTGTGCATACACAGAAATTTTGAAAAGGGGTTCTAGTAAATGGCAGCAGTTAAAGCTAGTTCTTTCTCCTTGTTTGTATGTCTTTGTAGACTGTAGGAACTTTAATAATATCAAAGCCTATGGTACTTTTCAAGTGTTGATGCTTTGCTGTATATTTTAAAAGTGGACAAAAGATTGGCTATAGTAAGTTAATTAGGAATATTCCGTGGAACCATGCTTCTCCTGCTGTCTAATATGAAGGACTGGTACAATATTTGTGCCTAATAGCTACAATTATTTCTTTCCTGGAAACTTACCAGCAACTGGCAGGGAATGCCTCAAGGACTGGTGTTGGTCCCTGGATCACTACTTTGAGTAGCACTGGAGTGGAATCGTCTTTTGACCCTCATTGCACTGGGTGATGTGCAAAGCAAAAAAATAGAAAAAAATTAATAAAAGACTGGATATTTATCCAGACATTTCTTGAGGGAAAGATAGATTTGCCAAATCAGTTTTTCCTGTGTATGTGGATTCTTGAGATGAGTGATGAGAGTATAGCAGAAGGGTGCAAAGGAGCCTCAAATCTATGACTTAAACCTGATGCTGCCTTTGCCTGATTTTTTTAATCACCACTTTGTGTCATATGTGCTGTAGGAACCATCTCCATTTTCTTCTTCCAAATATTAATTGTTGTTACTGTGTGCTCCAATAAGCTGCCTTTTTATGGCAGGTACCAAACAAGGGCTCTGTCATCTGCTATCTTAAACAGCAAAGGTTTTGATGAAAAATGTTATCCACCAGTTTGTGGTTTAGCCTTCTGATGAACAGGACATCCAACAATACACAGATTCTGTCCTTAGGTTTGTACCTTTAAACTGCATTTGTGGTGATATTTGGAGGTAGCAAGAAGTAGTCCCGTCTGCTGTTTCTTACCTTGTGTGTGCAATATGAGCTTGCATAATGCATAAGGATAGAGGTGTACTGTGTGTTTGCTAGGATCTCAGTCAGGCTTCAGGAGAGATAGTGGGTTCTAATGTGCTCTAGTTTTCCCCCCATGAAATGAATCATAATTATTCACCTCCAAGGGAGAAAGAGGTGCCATACACTGAGAGAGAGCAGTGTTTGATGATGGAGATTGTTCTGGGTTCTTTTCTTGGTTCTTTTCTACAGTACAGTTAAATATTAGGGGCTAGGTGTAATTTATATTCATTTTTAGAGTGTGGTTGTGTAAAGTATGTATGTGTATTTAACTTTCCATGTGCTGTTTAGCATCTCTGAATTCAGTATTTTCACAACTGAATAGAAAGGCTAAGTTTCTGTTGTTTCCTGAAACAATCCTAGGAGTTCTGTCTTAGTGTTAAATATATAAAAATTCACAGTTACCAAGGAAAGTATGATTCTTGATGACAAAACTATAATGTTACTCCATTCATAAAAATAAAAAAAGTTACTTTTCTTCCACTCATGTTATCATTAAATATTTGAAGAAGGGTGTATAGGTTTCGAATTGCTTTAAAAACCATATAGGGAGGTTTCTGTAGCTATTCCAATGTATTCTGCTGGAAGGCATGTTGTATGATTCTTATATGATGGAGACAACTGTGGGATGAGGAGTGTGCAAGGTATATTGTTGTGTAAGTAAAACAGTGCTTGCTAAACATAGCATAGAACATATTGGTTCTTCTGAACAGTAAGGATGGAAAGTTGCTTTTAAGAAGACTGAAACCAATGACATATTGAGGCAATCTATAACTGAGGAGTGGTAGAATGCTATGGGCCCCACTACTTATCAGCTGTGGATGGCCTTAGCATGTTATTACCGTTATTCTTCTTAAAAGCAGTTTTGCAAGCACTGTGATTTTCAGTAGGCAGGGAATGAACTCTTTCCTCCACTTTCCTCAGACCCCTTTATCATACTCATTTTAATTGGGTTTAAATTTGGTCTGGAAGTTGTGGAAAGAGTGAAGTGAATGGTTGGTAGGTACTGGGTTCAATGCATTTTTTTTCTTGGAATAGTCTTGCTAGTACCAGTGCATGATTTATAGCTGCTTTGCAAACTATAATTAGGGGACTTATATCTGCTGCATAAGATCCGCTTTTTCCTCAAAATATGTATTTGAGTCAGAGTAAGTTAGCCAAAAGGGTTAGACTCTTCTAGAATACATTTGGAACAGGAAGGCCACATTCTGACCCCATCTTGGATTTATCGTATCCAGCTTTTTAGTTTTGTGTCTGGCCTGTTTGCAGTTGTTGAGGGGAGAATGGGCTGATGGTTAAGGAGAATTTAAGACTAATTAGGAAGACTACACAGTATATCTAAATGAGACCTAAAGAAGGCTTGACATGCAGTTTCCCTAGCAAATGATCAGAGCTGTTACATTTTTACATTTTCCTGTGTGTGTGTGTGTGTGGGGGGGGAGAAATATTGGAAAATTGAAATATATCAAATTTATTTTCCAGCAAAGCGGGGGGAAGCATCCTGAAACATGGGTTGTCTCCGCCTTCTCTCAGAATAGGCAGGAACACAGAAGTTGTTTGAGGGAGCCCTCTAGGGGGAGCAGTCCCTCTCCATGTGTCAGTCTTAGCTCCTGCCTCACTCTGTTAAGCCACTAGCTTAGCACGCTCTCTCTTTTTCCATGCCAGTTTCTTTCAGCTTTTTCCTTTTCTTAAAAAAAAAAAACAACCTTTATTTCATGGTTCCTTGCCTGGTTCCTTTACCTGCTTTCCCCTTTCAGTTGCTCCCTACCACTCCTTCCTTTCTTACTCTTAATTGCATCTCCCATCCTTTTCTTCTAGTCTGCAGCACCGCTTGCAGCGAGCACATTTGAGGGGAGTGCAGTGAATGACTGAGGAGGATTTAAACTTGAATGGCACTGCAGATACCGTGGCTTCATAACAGCCCCCTCAATCTGGCTGCTGTGGGTAGGATCCTTATTTGGAGGGTGAATAAGTGGGTGGTGAGGCCAGGAAGGGACAAGTGAGGGAAAATCCGTCTGTGTTGTCCTGCCCTCCCACAGACTTCTGGGCTGGCTGAGGGACTAAGGAAGACACTCAAACTGATCAAACTCCCATGGTGGTTGTGAATACAGTGCGGCCCTTTTTTAATGGGGAGTATCTTCTACTGGAGTTCTTAAATTGGCTGAAGGGACTTCTCAGCAGGAAGGTCTTCCCATCCTCTCCCAGGTACAAATGCTTTTGGCGGAAGTAGATCATGGGGCACCAAGGAATCGAGTGCCTCACCAGTGGGAATAGCTGGTGATCGGGCTGCTATTCCATTGCTTTCCCTACTTTCATGCTCCACTATTGGCCATGTGCCTGTGGAAGCCACAGAAGTAAGTGACAGCCACCATATTTGTTCTGGACTAAAAGGGGCCTGGAAGAGACCTGCTGCTGCCAGCTGCTGGGGGTTGCAGCTTGGAAGACTGGAAGTATGCCTGCCGTTGCTGTGCCTAGATCTAGCCTTCATCCTGAAAGTCAACTTACCATTCCCCAGGAATCAGGACATGATATTATCATCCTTCTGCCCCAGTCCATCAAAGCCCTTAGAGAAAATAGGCACACCTTAGATGTCAGGTGGGTGATCAAGGTTTATCTGAAGAGGACAGCCAGCTTCAGGTACTCTAATTCCCTGTTTGTGGCCTTCTGTTAGCTGTTTGTTTATTTGTTTTATTTCAGGTTGTTTTAGTTTATTTCTTTAATTGTAAATTGTATTGTTTGAATGTGTAATGCTTTGGGTCCCATATAGGAGAAAAGTAGACTCAATAAATTTATGAAATTAACAAAATAAAGGCTTTAGTTGTATAATAGAAAAATTGTGCTAAAGAGAGATGCAAACTGCTGTATCCTATACTGCTTACAAGAAAAGAGACTCTACCTAAACATTAGGAAGAACTCATTTACTGTAAAAGCTGTTCAGCAGAGGAATGTGCCTCAGAGCAATGGACTCTCTTTGTTTGGAGGTCTTTAAACCAAGGTTGGATGTGTATCTTTCAGGACTGCTGTAATTCTGATTTTCTGCATTACAGGGGGTTGGACCAAATTGCCTTTGTGATATGTTTCAACTCTGAGATTATGTGCTTCTTTTTATTCTAATTTCCCCATGTGAGAAGTAGGGAAAAAAATGAGACAATTTTTACTAGATTCTACATCATCAGACGTAGCTACATTGATGGAGCTATATCTGACAATTCAACTACCAAAACCTACATTGGAAGCCAGGCAGCCACACCAGTCTAAGGGGTTCTGAGGCACTGGAGAACAGTGCACTGAACAAGATGTGTCAAGCCCCCTCTTACCAGTGTAGTCCGGTACAAAAAGCAGTTGCATGGTCTCAGCTGCTTTTTGTATTGCATATTGCTGGCAGAAAGGGGCTGGACATGTCATTATTCACTGTCTCCTCTCTTTGATGCCTCAGAATTCCTTTCATTAGTGTAGCTGGTTGGCTTCTAAGGTGGCATGATGGAGTTCTGGGGCTGGGGCTATCCAGAGTGCCAGAGCAGCCTAGAAACAGGTTGCCAGGCAACCAGAATAGTTCCTCAGGAGAGAAACCCAGGCCTATAGTGTGTGTGGGAGGGGCCAGTGGCTGAAAGGAAAAGATATAGATATATCAGGGCACAGAACCCTCGCGAAAGTGGAAAAACTGCAAATAAATCCCCCCCCCCCGTGATCTCCCACTCATTCCTCTCTGCAGCTTTCCCCTCCCATTCCTTTGCCTGTGGCTCAGCATTGCTGGGGTGAGGAGAAAAAAGACAAGCTAAAAGGCTCACCAGTATTTTTCCTTCTTACAGAGAAGAGAGGACTTCTGGATTTCTAATTATTTCCAGTGGCCATCTTGAGAAAGGAGGAATAGGAGCAAAGAGAGCACCTGACCCATCAGCAGCCAGTACACAGCAGAATGTGCAACCATATGGCAGAGAGGCCACACCTTCAGCAGTGGGAGGGAGCTTTGTTCACCCAAAAAGAAAAAAAAACATTTTAAATACAAGCCTTGCAAGCTTGGGATGAGGAATGCAAGGGAACCGGAGGAGGAAAATTAGGGGGAGGCAAGCATGTACCTTGCGAATAATCTATTCTCAGGAAGGCCTTGGAGCAATCCACTACTGGATGGGTCAAGCCCTCGCGCTAGCATCTCGAGGCAGGAGAGGAATGTTCTTTACAGTTACAACTGTTTATCCATTGATCCTACCTTAGTTTTTTCTTCTCCTGCCTTGCCAGCGGTTCAAAATTTTAATCTCTCTAATATTTAGCAGGTTAGAGAAGGGTTAGACTTAATATTTTTGCATAGTACAATGGAGTTAGTGATAGAAGAAAGAAAGAAGCAAAAGGAAATGTTGAAACATGAGGAGTGTTCTCCACAGTTAGAGAAGCGGCAAAAATAAATTATTGAAAGCAGTAATGATCAGATCTTTGTGGGTGAGCCTCAGAACGAGCTTAAAGGAGCAGATATGGAACTAGGTTTGGATCAGGTTGGCCTGGACAGGCAGATGACTGACCAAATATATGGGGGCTCTGCTTTAAGAAGTATATTTTTTACTTTGAGTGAAAGTGAGTCAGAGGTTCTGGCCACTCACTCTGCTGCTCAAATCAGCCTTATTAAGCAAAGAGACAAAGATGGGAAAAGGCTGATTAAGGAAAAAATTAAAAAGAAGGGAGCAGGAAAATTAGCAGCAAAGCAAACTCACAAAGGTAAAGGCAGCAAGGGAGCTTCAACCACATGTCTGACACAGTAGCCGTGTTGGAAAGGAGTGTTCTGAGAGGAAGAAGGAAGTGGTGAAAGGAAGGAGTCCTGACCAGTCACCACTATCCCTGCCTTTAACCAATCAGGAGTGTGCAGCTGGAAAACTGCTCTCAGTCATTCTCTCAAAATAAGATTTCTTCCCCTTCAGTATTCTCTAGTGCAGCAGTACATGGAGATTTCACTGCAAGAATAGTTTGTTTAATGTCCAAAAGTGAGCCAGCCATGAGACCTAAGGAAATGAGGTCTGAGGTACTGATAGCAGCATGTAACATTCAGGGGAATATGCCCCGGAGTAGCGGAGAGACAATACGTCAACTTGTGGCTGAGGAATTGGGCATGCACGTTAATAGGCAGAGTGAATTGAATGAAATAAATTCACAGAATGTATGTAATTTAATTAACTTATTATTGAAGTTGAACAAAGCATTGATTTCAAAAGCAAGTCCATCTTTAGAGAACCAGCAGTCTATTTTAATGAGTGGTTCATCAGTGCATGATGGCAGTAGTTTATGTTCTCCAACTAAGTCTGTTTCAAAGGAAAATGAAATTCAGACTTCAAAGAAAGTAACTAATAAGTCCACATTAAATAGAGTGGAGGAATCCACTGTATCACAAATTGAGCAAGTGATGACAGTGATCGAGATCTGGCTTTGAAGGGCTCAGATTCAGAGGAATCTCTTTCTGAAGATGATGAGTCTGAAGAGGAGAATAGAACTGGGCTAGTCTCAGTGGATTCCTTCAGAGTACTTTTGAAAAAGATTTTATTAACATTGGGTCTCCACAAGGTGGAGGACCCAGATATAAAATCCATTAAAAGCAAAGCAGTGGCAGCAATTATAAGGAGTAAGCCAATAAAACCTAGTGTAATTCCAATGCCAGAAGTATTTCTGGATACTATTCAGATGGAATGGAATGATACTGCACCTTCTAAGAGATTTAGAAATTATGGTAAAAATCTGTATTCTTTTGATGACAATGGAGCTGCTAGCCACCCCATTGGTCGATGCTCTGATTTCCGGCCTTGTTTCAAATGCTGTGGTTCCATGAGAAGGAGATACCTTATTGAAGGATCCAGATGATAAAAGAATAGAGTCAGCCTTGAGAAGATCCCATGAGGCAGCTACTGTTGCCATTAGAGCATCAGTCACTAGTTCAGTGTTAGCAAGAGCAGGGCTATTATGGATTCAGGAAGTTTTGGCATCAGATGATATTTTGGCACATTCAGTTCAGAAAGTGAAGCTAGAGCAGATTTTGAAATATGTGGCAGATGCAGGGTTAGATGCAACAGCATTTGCAGCACGTTCAATGGCAGCTACATCAGTGGGCAGAAGAGCTTTGTGGTTAAAACATTGGGAGGCTGATGCTAAGTCTAAAGCTAATTTAACAAATCTTCCTTTTAAAGGTAAGTTGCTTTTTGGTGAAGAGGTGTTGAAAGGTGTCAAGGGCAAGGATAAGAGACAGGTATTACCTTCATTGTATAGAAAAAAGCAGGATAAACATTGATCTAGAGTGACAACTATTCCTTTCGAGGGAATAGGCAATTTCAGAAACAGCGAGATTGTAGAGGTTTCAGGCAACAGTGGGGAAGAAACAGACTACAATTTAAGCAATAAGGGCAACAACAGGCAAAACGTCCTACTACTCAAGCAGGTAGAGGATCAAAGCAGCAGTTCTGACTTGAAGGCCCTTCTGGTGGGATGAAGGTTACTTCATTTTGGTCGACTGTGGAACAGAATAACTTCAGACAAGTGGGTATTGAAGGTTGTTCAAGAGGGGTATCAAATTGGATTTGTGAGTTGGCCAAAAAAAAAGGTATCTTCCCTCGCCAGTGCCAAAACTAGAAGAGAAAAGGAATGTAACATTAAACAAGATTCAACATCTCCTATACATAGAGGCAATAGAACCTGTACCTATCAGTCAGAGATTTCAGGGAGTATATTCCATCTTCTTCACGGTAAAGGAACACAGCAGTGATTACTGTCCGGTACTAGACCTGAAATATCTGAACCAGTACATACAGTACAGAAAGTTCAAGATGGAGACGTTGCAGTCCACGCTACAGAATCTAGAATTAGATGACTACTTGCTCTCTTTAGACTTACAAGAGACATACTTACACATTCCTATGAATCTAAGTTGCAGAGGTTTCAGTTTCAACGACAGTCATTTCAAGTTCAAGGCTCTCCCATTCGGACTAGCTTCTGCTCCCAGGGTGTTCACAGAAGTATTAGTGCCACTGATTGCGTTTTTGAGGCAACAGGGGGTACATTTGTTTCCATACTTGGATTACATTCTATTGAGAATGGGCAGCAGATGCAAGGCAGAATGGGATCTAGAGTTAATGATTTGGATGCTTCAAGAGTTGGGATTTTTTATAAATTTCAAGAAAAGTAATCTTTCTCCAGTAAAGAAGATTGTCCACTTGGGAGCGGAGATAGACACTCAGCAGAGATGTGTATTTCTGTCTCAAGAGAGAGTGGACAAATTGAAGAAAGAGATTATGGATTTGCAAGTGTTAAAAAAAGGTGGAGTTAATGAGACTAGGCAAAGTTCTAGGAATATTAGTGTCAGCCATTCATTTAGTTCCTTGGCTGAAGTTCCACATGAGACCTTTCCAACTGTTTTTAAGGCCATGGCAAAGTCAGATATTAGCAAAAAGAGATTTAAAGCTTGTGATTCCAAAAACTGTCAAAAAGGAGTCAAAGTGGTGGTTGATTCCAGAAAATTACCAGAAGGGGGTGGCATTTGTTCACCATGACAATATTACAATCACAACAGATGTGAGTCTCCACAGTTGGGGAGCACATTGTCAGGAGTGGACAGCCCAGGGGAAGTGGTTGCTGACAAAAAAGTTACTCAGTATAAATATGCTGGAAATGAGAACCGTGAGATTGGCACTTGTAAGGTTTGTGAAATTAGTAAAAGGCAAGAGTGTGCTAGTTTACATGGACAATGTCACTAGGCTTTCCTGAACAACCAGAGAGGCACAAAGTCAAGACAGTTAATGTTGGAGGTTTCCAAAATTTTGTCTTGGGCAGAAAAGAATTTAATGTCTCTGTCAGCGATACGTCTAAAGGGAGTTCTGAACTTACGTGCAGATTACCTGAGTAGACACGAGATCATGCCAGGAGAATGGAGTTTGAATCTGGGAGCATTCGAGACACTGCAAGAAAAACATAGTGGTTTTTCAGCAGACCTGTTCGCTTCGGCAAAAAATCACAAATTGCAAAGATATTTTTCTATTGATGGAAGCGTAGGTGCGGAGAGTCAGGATGATTTAAGGTCAGATTAGCCAGACGGTCTGCTGTATCTTTTTCCACCACTCCCAGTTTTCCAGAGAATGTTGCAGAGAGTAAAACAACGAAAAGCTCAGGTTCTGCTAATAGCTTCTTACCGGCCATGCAGACCTTGGTTTCCTCAGTTGTTGGATATGTCAATCGAGCAACCGTGGAAGTTGCCAGTCAAGCCAGACCTTCTATAACAGAGGTCAGTTTGTCATCTGAACCCTCGTTGGCTCAGTTTAATCGCTTGAGGGTTGAGCGGAAAGAGAAAAGTTTTGCTGGTGAGGTGATCAAAACAATGTTAGCATCCAGGAGATCTTCTGCTCAAAGGATTTATGAGTCCACATGGGAGATTTTCAGAAAGTGGTGTTATGACAGTTTGGTTAACATGGATATGGTGGCTGTGAGCAATGTTCTTCTCTTTTTGCAGAATGGATTGGATAAAAGATTGTGTCCTAATACAATAAAAAGACAGGTGGCAGCTTTGTCAACTGTGATACAGCATGAAGGGAAACCTATTTCAGCGAATATGCATGTTAAACGTTTTCTAAGGGGAGCTAGCTTGCAAACCCCACCTGTTATTCATAGATTTCCTTCATGAGACTTACCTTTGATGTTGGAAAGATTGTCTCTACCACCATTTCAGCCATTAAGAGAAGTATCTCTTAAGCTTCTAACATCTAAGGTTGTGTTTTTAGTTGCGATATCTTCAGCTAGAAGAGTCTCAGAAATCGCAGCTTTATCTATAAATCCAAATTTGTGTAAATTTGAAAGAGATTCAGTGATATTGACAGTGGACCCTTCGTTCAGACCGAAATGTATGGCGTCTAATCCAGTATTACCAACAATTACTCTTCCTTCCCTATGTCCAAATCCGTCACTCCCTTCAGAAAAGAAGCTGCATTCTTTGGATGTGAGAAGGGTTCTGAAAGTGTATATAAACAGGACAAAGAGAATAAGATCTACTGAATCGTTGTTCGTTTCTTATAATCAGAAAAGACTGGGAGCCAAGGTATCGGCCTCTACGGTTTCAAGGTGGATTAAAACATGTATTTATTCTTGTTATGACTTAGCTAAAGTGTCTCATCTGAAGCAGGTCTGGGCACATTGTACAAGGTAAATGGCTTCCACAGTGGCATACAGAGTGACTGCTACATTGGAAGATGTTTGTAAGACCTGCAGGATGGAAAGATCCTAATATTTTTATAAAACACTATAAGCTGGATAGGTTTGCAGCCAGACAGGCAGATTTTGGAAGATCAGTTTGCCCTCTCTCCCTTCAAGTGGAGAACAGTCCAGTCTGTTCTCAGAAATCCTCCAGCCCTCCCTCTTTGTTAGCCTTTTTCATCAGGAGGAGAAGAAACTGAGACGAGAGGGAGGGAGGGAAAAGGGAAAAAAAACCCTTGAGATTGAAGGCAAAAAAGGGGGTTGAAGAGATCTCTCCATAAAAGACCCTGAGCGCACCTTGTCGTTTCCATTCATAAGCTATGTGCACTTTTGTCTGACTTCAGTGGCATCTTATTTTGGCAATGGCAATCTGTTGCTTCAACTTCCAGTTTCTTGCCAGCGAGTAGTACCTGCTGCGGTGGTTTCTCCTCATGTGGTCATGCTCTTCACTGCTGTCCTTTATTCAGAGTAGGCTGCCGTGCTGCATTGGGGGCTCTACTCTCCTGCGAGCAAGAGGAGGGCTGTGCAACAGCAGAGCTGCCAGCCACCATTTGCCCTGTTCTTTCTCTCTCTCTCTCTCCCCCTCCCTCCCCTCTTTTCTAGCCATCCAGGCCACTGGCAGAAATGCTTGAACAACCCCTTTTTTTGCCTTCTTCATCAGATTGGAAGGAGGCCAAGATGTGAGAGAGAGAAGTGTGAATCAAAGCTTGTTAAAACAACATTCCTTCATTTCCAGCGCACTGTTTTGCTCATTCAGTTCCATCATCCCTTTCCGGCTCTTTGTTCTAAGCACTACATGGCATTACATGCCATGGCATAACATGACATCAAACATCAAAGTATTACATGGGATTAAAATTCATGGCAGGGAGAGCAAAGCCAACCCGACACCAACACTCAAACCATAGCACCACACTAGCTCTCACACCATTATCTTTATACAACTCTAAATAAAAATAATTTCCTCCAGCCTCTTTGGATAAATCTATCTTATCTTGCTTAAGTTGTAGATAGGCAAGCCAACTAAGGTCTTTGTCCTCCTGAGAGAGCATCTCTCTTGATTTAAGATCCCAGCTTATTTTCTTCCTATAAAGATCATTATAATGTAACCTTTTTCAGTTTTTGATCGATTCTTTCTTAAGAAGAGCTTCCTGGGACATACCTTAGGAACAAAACTTTCTTTATATTTAAATTAACTTCACAGAAGAAGTTTTCTAACACAATAATTTTTGAAGCCAGCATGTATTAAGATATTTTTTTATTTTTTATTTTATTATTTTTATTATTCGAATAATAATTAAATAATAATTAAATTTAATAAACAATCAATTATTAAATTAATAAATTAAATTAAATAATTAATTTAATAATAATTCAATAATAATAATAATTTTATTATTATTATACTTTATTATACCAAAGTTACTCATACCAGCTAAATCTTAAATCATAACTCTCAAGTTCCAATAATCTTTTATATGTAAGCAAGGTCTACTCTTTTAACTATGTAAAATAGACCTCATAGTACAATTTAACGTTAGGAAGTCCCAGATCATCCTTTTCTTTAGCATCGTACAATGTTTTAAGTGTTGTTCTTGGTTTCGTTGCCTACCAGATGAATACTAAAACCTGTACTTTTTGAACTGAATAGTCTGTATGGCCTGAATACTTTCTCCAATAAATAAATAATTCCATGAAATATTGTCAAAATTTATCTCGACACCTAAAAAGATCAAGGCTACCTTTTTGTCATTGTGGCATTCCAAATAATTAATAATATTCAAATTAGTTCTTACATGATTCCTCAGTTGTCTCTTTGGCAAAAACCCACGCTGTTCCCTATGGATATTCTCAGCAATATGTTTACTCAGTAGGATTTCACTTATTTGTAAAGTGTCCACCACTTCCATGGGAAAAATTGTCCTTGGAAATAAAAGTTTTTCCTTGCCTAGTGAGTGAAGGAGCTGAGATAATTGCAGGAGCTGAATGTTTTTCTGTCACTGATCCACCTCAGGGTTCAGTAAAAATGATTTCTTTAAGATCTTGTTTGTTTTTAAATAATGAGGATAAGGACAGATGGGCAAAAATAATGTCAAAATGTATGGGCCTATAGTATAGTTTTAAGCCCCTACATGTCCGTTAGGTGGAACAATGTGACAAATTGGATTGTGGATTTAAACTCTGTCTTACATGATTCTAGTCCTTTCTTTCTTGGATTATGGATAAAGTTGTAGATAATAGAAACAGAACTATGATTATGCTTTGGTGAATGTTCTTTTGGCTTGAGGTCAGAAGTAGGAGCTTGAGAATAGGTAAAGGTGTCCGTGGGAAGAAACATTTGTAATTGAAAAGTTATAGTATTTTCAGTAAGTAATTAAGAAGAATTTGGCTGCTATGTGAGAATTACCATAAAAGAAGCTCTCTGCTTTGCTTTAATTTTATTTTCAATTCTTGAATTGTATATGTGATTAATATCAGTAATATATAATTTTGTAGTATATCACGTGCATGTTCTAGACCTCATTTGTTCTTAAGTATTTTGCTCTTGTTTGTTGCAGACTTAACACTAAATTCTGAAAAATTACAGGATGCTTTTATTTTTAGTGTTTCTTTTTAAAGGTTTTCAGTTAATTCATGTAGGTTTTCCTGCTAAATGAGTGATAGTTGGATGGTTCATTTTACCAAGGTATTTATGTCAGTATGTGGTACCTAGGGAAGTACCATAGGGTTCTTTCTTACTAATGATCCTTTAATTAGTGAAGACAGCTCAGCAAGTATGTGGGCACATCAGGGATTACCCCTGACTGACATTTAAAGCTGATGTACTTTTAAAACTGTATAATTGCTGTCTGGTAGAATTCTTTTCTACACTAAACATTCATACTTCTATACTGGTGGTATTTTATTAAACTCATAGCTGATGTAATCATTGTTCTTCTACATTCAAGATTCACTTCAGTCTGAGAACTAAGATTATCAAATGGTTTATAGGCAAAATTTGATTGTTTTCAGACTTAATATACTATCCCAAAATTTGAAGTGCTGAAGTTGTTGTTTTTGTTATAAATTAAGTTATATTTTTTAAACTGTGTCTGAATTTTAATTCAGTGATCAAAAACTTACCATTTAGAACCAGAGTGAAGGCTGTCTCTTGTAGTTTGACAAAGCCAAGAAAGTAGAAACTAAGGCAGCTGTCCTAATAGATGTCTCCCATGATTTACGCAATGCCACAAAGTAACTGTGTGTGTGTGTGTGTGTGTGTGTGTGTTATCAGTTAACATCAGTGCAGTCACTCTTCTTCTTGGTTTCTCAAACTTAAATCCAGATAGAGAAGATAGAATGCCCGAGACCTCAGCCATGTAGCTTGGAGTGGAGGGGGGCAAATGCAGGCACAGGTGCAGGGATGTGGCCATGTTGCACGAGGGGCCCCCCAAAAATTGACGCCTGGGGTGCAACATCCTCATTGCCCCCCCATCCATACACCAGTGCAAGACCTGCAAAGATGCCTCACATATCCTGCATGTATTGTGCAGTATCCTGCATGTCCATGTATTGTGTCTCTGAACTTTTTAGTATTTCTAGAGAAGACTTTTCTGTGAGTCTTTATAACTTGGACCAGTAGCTGGCAGGATGGCTTAAACAATGGGTTAGGACCTCCTTCTAGCACCTGTCACCACCTTTATCATGACACAGTGAAGGTTTTCATGTAGCAGTACAATAAGATTGAAAGTGGTAGCAAATATATGACTGTATGTTGCCCCCACCAATAGTTGCAACTAATTGAGTCCTCCCGTGCAGCTCCTTAAGTTTTCAATTTTCAAAAATTTCCATTAAAAGAGAATTGCAATTCTGGAAATATCTTTAAATTGCCTTTTAAAATAATGCACAGCCCTAGTACTACCTTGTATTGTTCCAAAATAGAGTTTTCAATTGAACTTGAAGTCTTCGTCAAGAGAGATGTGAATGTCCTGATAGAACTGTCTACTGTCATGACAATCTGTAAAAGAAACAATTTTGCCTTCTGTGTTCATTTAATTCTGCACCCATGAAACTGTAAGGAAGAATCCAGCAGTCGTGGTCCAATGGAAAGTTGAATCTTTGGGGGAAAAAAATCAGTAAATGTAACTAACAGATAGGGATCACTGTCTGTATGTCCATCAGTACAAAAGGCTTGAATCTTCCTCCAAAGTGGCTGAGAAGCAAAAACATAATCTATTACTCTCTTCCTAAATATGGAACTAAAAGTAAACTCTTCAGTCAAATCAGCCAGGGTACTTCCATTCAGAATAAATTGTTGTGTCAGATGGCTAAAAGAGCCAGCCTTACACCAGAAAAATTATGAGTTACACCCTTGAAATGTCTAATAGAGGAAGAGTGCTCTACTGTATGGTCAGTTCCTTGAAGTTGCCTAGAGTATGCTAACATCTGAGCCCATCCAGGCATTAAAGTCACTAGCCATATAAACATGCAACTGGATGAAGTGCTTCAATGTGAGTAATATATTTTTCTAATTCATCCCAATGGAGATTCTTTGTAGAGTGATATCTTAAAGGAGAAAGACAGTCTTAAAGTGGACATAGGAACAGTTCCATAACTAGGAAACTCAAAAGCTTCCACATTAAGTAAGTCTGAAACCAGACAAGGCAGACCTGTTCTTGGCCTGCCTGTACCTCTAGCCAGGGACTGAGTATCTGTCAATGAACAAGTGACAGTTCCGTTACATGTAATATGTTCACAATTCCAATATCCGAGGACTTAATATAATAAAGGATTTCTGCAATTCTTATCTTTCCAACTACCTATATTCCAAGATAAACACCTAACTAAAGATGCTGAATCATGTGTCCTAGACAGTCAATCTATAGCAATTACCTCTTCCAACTGCCAGTTCTTACTGTGAACTATGCAGCTGCTCTTTGTTGGATAAGTCTGCAAGCTTGAAGAGACTAGGAAAGGGTTAGAAACAGGAGATGGCCTATTAACAGGTTGAAAAGCTCCAGATTGTCTGGATTTCTTTACTGTGCAAACTGAAAAGAGAGGTTTATTAATCAAGTAGCGTATTTACCTGACGTTGCCCAGAGTTTTTATTTTCTTCTTAAGAACTCACCAAACTGTCTTCTCCATTTCCTGTAACTTTGCTCCGTATTTCCCAATGCAGTCTGTATTCAGAGTTATTTACATACACAGTTTGGGTTCCTGAGGGAGTACGTTGTCCTTCTGCTTGCTGCTAGGCCTCGTGCCCATAGCAATCAACCTATTCCTGTACCTGTAAATTTTCCCCATGTTCCCCAATCCAGTCTTTATTCGTAATTGTTAACATACAGAGGTTGGGTTCCTGGGGGAATATGCTGTCCTACTCCTTGCTGCTAGGCATTGTTTCCATAGCAAGCAGCCTATTCCAGAACCTGTAACTTTTCCCCATAGTCCCCAATCCAATCTGTGTTCTCTATCAATTTTGATGTACTGGCTTTTGATTTTTCTTTCCTTCTGTTGAATTTGTGCAACGGCTTTACATTTTTCTGGAAGCATTTTTTTGTTTTGAATTTCAACTTTAAGATTCCTCACATATGGAACCCATACAATCTATTGTGTAAGGTGAGAAGACCTTATAGCTATGTTGTGTATGTCACTTTAATTTTTCTCGCATATGCCTCCCAAAAATTTTCTGGCATCCTTATTGATTGTAGGCCTCATCTCCGTAGCAACCGGCCTGAGGCCCAACAGCTGTCTGGCTGAGAATTTTAAAGACCCCTCACTAAACTGCCAACCCCAGGATTCCGTGGAATCTTCACAGCCAGCCAATCATATGAGGCCTTCTCGCCTCACACAGCCAATCATATGCTGATGTGGACAAACAGACAAATGCACAGACAGTAAAACCTCTCTGGTCATCCTTAACTGTTTCAGAGGACACAAAGTCGTCTATTTTATGTGCTTAAATTATGCTGCAAGTACCTGAACTAAGAACTATGCCTCTTTTGACCTTTCATAGTTACTTGAAGAGCAATTAAAATTTTAAAAGAAGTCCAACTTATTCTTAACTGGAAGTCAATTCCTCATTAACTCTGTGTGTGTATGTGTGTGTGTGTGTGCACACATGCATACATGCACACATGCACTTTCAAATAACTTGTCGACTTCTGGCAACCCCATGAATTTCTCAGGATTTTCTTCAGCAAGTAGTAGTCAGAATCGTTTTGCCAGTTCCTTCCCCTGAAATATAGCCCATGGCAACTGGTATTCATTGGTTGCCTCCCGTATATATACTAACCAGACTTGACCCTCTTTAGCTTCCAAGATTGGACAGGATCTGGTACCGTTAGAGAAGCAGTTCCCAGTCAGTCTCTTCAGTTTGCACTCAAGTACATTGCTTGTAATGTTCTTTCGATAGTTCCACTGAGGAAAACACCCTTAAAACTTGGCTTGGCAACATAACCATGATCACAGAACCAAGCAAACAGTAGCAGAGTAAATCACAAACCACCAGAACTGTGGGCAGCAAACATCTTTTGTCTCCAGTGTGAGCATCTGCCTTCTTTCTCTCTGCGCCCACTGAAATAAAATGGCATTCTCAGCTGCAAAGACCAGGGTCCTTTACTCTTCCATTCAGACTGAAAGCTAGAGAATCTGGGACTCATGGGGGAGAACAGCTGTTGTGTGAAGCGTTGCATCCCATTATAGTTAATGGATGCAACGGGCACGTGCCCATATTGCTACAGGCATGTGCATATTGCATCCATTGACTGCAGTGAGATGCAATACTTGTGTAGTGCCTGTTTCCAGATAGATTGAAAGCCATCAGTTAGTATTAAAGAGGCCAATCCAGTTGGGTGAAAAATAAGTTTTAACCAGTAATTGATCATAAGACACAGGCCTCAATAGAGATCAGGCCAGCCTCAAGGTGCAAGGCTGTGTTTGAAATGCAGCAAGGAATGGCAAATATACTTCTAAGAAATTTAGTTTGCAGTACTTCAAACGAGTCATAATTATTATAAGTACACAATTGCAAACTTTTTAGCATTTGAGATAAAACTTTTGCTGTAAACACTTGAATGACAGAAGGAATATGTTGCCCCCCTTTGGTATAAAAGAATCTGTGCAGAGCTAACATACTCCTCTGTGCATTCTCTACTGTTGTTTTCTTCTTGATTTTCCATGTCCCAGAAGATTGAAAAACTACACCGAGGTACTTATAATTTGTGACCTGTTCAATAGGAGTCCCATTGCTTTGCCATCTGTGGATGGCCTTCTTTCTGGTAAATACCATCACCTTTGTTTTATTGTAATTTATAGTCAGAGATTCGTTATTACAATAATTGGCAAGCTCTTTCAGGAGTCTCCTTAAACCTATTGCCGAGAATGATAAAAGCACTGCATCATCTGCGTACAAGAGGATTGATAAGGGTTGCTTAGCTAGTTGGGGGGTGGACGAAAACTGGACCTTGTTAGGCTTTTGATCAATGAGTTAATGTAAAAGTTAAATAAGGTGGGTGCTAAGATACAACTCTGCTTAACTCCTTTGTAAGTAGGGACTGAGTTAGAGAGGTGCCCCAGATAATTACATCTTACCCGAAGGTAAATATTTTCATATAGGCCTGCATGAGTATGAGCAGCTTTTTATCAGTGCTGGTATCCTCAAATTTCCTCCATAACCTGTCCCTAGGAATTAGATCAAACACCAACTTGAAATCAATAAAGGCTGTGTACAGATACCTCCCCCCCGATGGAGATACATGGAGATACATATTTTTCGACCAAATACTGAAGAATGAGACCCTGATCTATCATTGAGTATCTGCATCTAAAGCCAGCTTGTTCCTCACCCAGTATATTTTCCTGATTTAGCCAGTCCAGGAGCTTTAAGTGCAGGTGACTTGCATACAGCTTGCTAATGATACTTAGCAAGCTGATCAATCTGTAACTTCTAACATATGGCTTTACACCTAATGCTTTGATAGCCCTCAGCTTCAGCGATACCAGATCTGCCATTAAACAGCATCTTGCCATCATCCCACTCTGTGACTGGGAGTGCTTTGAGTGGTTTGGTCTGCCAGCTTGCTTATCAGTTACAGTCTTTGTTGGGCAGGAATAGCCTAGCCACAATTTTCGATATACTGGTAATTTTAAGCTATTATAATGCCCTCTAGGTAGGGCTGTTTAGGATATTGAAATGTTCTCTGGGTAGGACTGCCCTTGCACATGACTTTGAAGTTGCAGGTAGTACAAAATGCAGCAGCTAGATCTTTTGTATTTTTAATTTAGATTTTTTAAATTAAAAAAAAGCTATCTACCAAATACTACTATGGAACTTTGAATATTGAACAAAAATGTAATGAAAGTTTATTTAATAAGGAAAAAGAAAGAAGCATACTAGGAATTTACAGTAGAACTTCTATGTAAGTAAGCAAAATAAAACTAAAAAAGATGGTGAATAAAAAAGTTGTCTCGAACTAGTGAGCAGTTATGTTCTCTCCTCTGAAGTGTGTCAGTTGCTACATGGTCCTGCCCTGGAATGTAGCTGTAGGTGTGAGCCTGTCATTCTCTGGCCTCATTGCTAATGCTAGATGAATGTTGTGAGGATAAGAAACTACAATTTTTGTCCTCTTGTTCTTCTATAGTTGCTCTTTTAATTAACTCACTCTCCTTTTGATTTCCCCATTCCCACTTCTTTCCTCTCTTAAAGAGAGCTAGTTAGTGTAGAAAGGGAAAAACAGAGAGGAGGGGAGAGTTTGCTGCATCTTTGGGACTGATTTGCTTTAGCTAAACTGTAGTTAGCCAACTTACTGTTACGCATTAGCTCTCAACTATGTAACTGCTAATATGCTGGTGACATTAATTTTGTACTTCATCAGAGCATCTGAACAAGTGAATTACAATTCGCAAAAACTCATACTAAAATAACTTAGCCTCAAGGATGCTTCTAAATTTTTCCCACTCATGCACCCCCTTTTTTCTGAAGTAAACACAGTTAGCTCTTTGAAAATCAGTATAACATAGTTACTAGAGCTTTGGACTGCAGTTCAGAAGATTTATGTTCATTTCCGTACTGGGCTGCTCTATTTGGGCACTCATTCTGTCAGCCTGCCTTTTGCCAACAGGGCTGCTGTGAGATTAAAATGAAGAGGAGGATAGTCATGTAAACTGCCTTGTCTTTGTTGGAAGGAAAAAAGGATATCACTGTCAGTAACATCTTCCATTCTGTATCAGAATTTCCCCACAAAAAGGGTCAGAAGGGGTTAGTTACACTGCCGATATTCTGCATGTGTGTATTAAAGCTCCCATATACCTGTCCAAACACACATATGCTAGTCCATGTATTAAGATGTACTGACAATTACGCTGATGATTGTCAGATCACTAGCATAACTAAAGAGAGAGGTATCACGCACAGAATTCGCTAGGTTTCTTCTACAGTCTTACAAGGGAAAAGAAAAAGTAGAAAGTTCTATATTCTGTAAATATGCATGAGTTCAGTACTTGGTGATTTTGTCAAAACAGATGTAGTAGTGGGCTGGTGTGTCTTGTCGTATAGTTGCTTGTCCTTCTTGTGAACTGTTGTAAGTTTCTTGTTAGCTTCTGTGGGAACACAGTCTTGCCTTAAAGAGGCATTTGGATAACTCTGATCAAACTCAGTATCTGAATAAAAATTTAGGAGTGGGTTTTTGAAGCCATGTTACTGTGAGAAGTTTCAAAAGCTGCTCATAGTTTCACTGAGATAAATGGGATACAGATCATTTTATTTTCCTGTCCTACAAAAGAGAATGTGGCAATTACTTGTACTTCTTAATGCCAAGCATGCTTTTAATGTTATTCAGGAGCAGATGCTTTGGGGGCATAAACCTTAAGTTTACTCCCTTTTGAAAATTAGCTCAAATTAGCTCAAAATAGGAGGCCTGCAAGAGGCGGGTAACTTAATGAGATCTTTCCACCAATGTTTACAGGGTCTTGTAGGAAAGAACCAGCCAGAGATTCCATAACAAGCTAAAATGTGTTTTATTGAAAGTTCACTCATGTATGCAAAAGATCCAAGCAGTCACACAGGAGCTAGCTGAAAGATAAAGGGACGAAAGTTGTAGATAGAGGAATTTTAGGATTTGGTCCGGAGAGCAGTGAAGAAAGCAGTGATGTGGCTCAGGTGAAAGTCCAAGGACAGTACTCATTCAGGAATCAAAGTGACAGCGTCATGACCAGCAAGAGAAGTCCTGCACTGAACTGCTCAAAATAGAGGGCTTATATACCTAAAATGTACCTTGAAGGCATGGGTGTGAATGGCCCTCCCAGCCGAGTAAACAATGGCAGTTGTAATATGGACAAAAGGGGTCTGGACAGAGTTAATGGTCTTATTGTTGGGTGGCAAGGCGTTAATGGCTGTCATAATATGTCTGTAATTGTGGAGAGGTTTTGGGGACAATGCAGTGAAATGTTCAGGTGTGAGCAAACAGGGATGAATCAATCAGCATTTTGGTGGAAACTTCCCTTGGCCCTTGTATGCTCAGAGATGTTTCATTTTAAGCTTAAGCCTATTATCTCCAGAGTTGCCTGGTAATCTTCCTGACAATGACTTTGGCTATGCCTAGAGGGGGTCTGCTGACCTGCAATCACACATGTTCAGTTAGTAATTTTCCTGTGGTCAGCTTGACCTTCCAGTTACCTCAGGTTCCATTTTATATCAGTACCAATTAATATATTTGCCAATTAAATCATATTTTGCTAATTAATTCATATCAAAACTGGGAAGTACGCAGGCCTGTTAACATAATGCAGTTTTGATTGAAACTCTTGCACTGCTTCCATCAACCCTAACCTACTTTCCACCATAGAGAAACATTTAAGCACTGCTCTGACAGTGCCGTTACTTTGTTAGAGTAACGTGGAAAAGGTTTCTTGCTGCTTTTTAGAACTCAGCTGATTTTTACTCTGTCACAAATACTATACTAGTACTGCATATCTACTTTACAAGCTTCGTTGATAACAGACAGTGATGCTTACAGTTTCATCCTGATTCTGTTATTTTTCCCATTAGAAAAGGAGCCTGAACTCTCATTTTAAGAATTCAGGTTTCTTGTGCAGAGGAAGGAAATATGTTTGTTTATCCATTTTTTTCTGAGCGATGAGCACTCAGAGTTTACATCTGTCTTGTGCACAGTAGCTTCCAAATCTGTTTGTAAGCAGTCATTTTTTCTACATATAGTCTGATGTTTGCCCTTTTACAGGTGTCTTGGCTCTTTAATCCAACGAGAAGTGAAATAACAAGCCTTGACAGTGGAAACATAGATGATATATTAAGTAAGTACTCAAATACTTTGATGTACTCAAGTAGTTTATTACTTGCATTATCTGACTAGTCTTGAGTTAGCTTTCTGAATCTAAAGTAATCTCAATCAACAATGCCATATTTCCAAATTCAGCTTAGCTATATGTGGAACTCAAGCCTACTGGAGAAGATGAGGGAGGCTTCCATAATGTAGATTCACAAGTAAAAGCACTGGATTAAGTTATGCCTCAATCTCACAAAAATAAATGAATGACTCACTTTTATAATTGATTATAATGAGACTAAAGTATGAATTAATATGGATCCAACCAATTAATTGTCTGTACCTGAAGGGGGGTGGGAGAGAAAGTATACATATTCAAAACTTGCTTTATTATGCATGCATTGGCATCTAAGTGAACTGGTCTCTATCTCTTTTGATACAATTCAAAACTTTCCTAAGTGCATGTTCACTCTATTACAGTATTTCAGTATTTGCTTTTTAACTGATAGTGCAGGCATACAACGATCCTAGAACACTTTCTTGCCGCTTACAAAAGAGGAAGAAAATATTTGTGTTACAAAGGATATGAGAGTAAGATTGCGTCTAGAGCGAAGTGCTTTATGTGCATGACCTCAGTACTAATAACTGTAAGGAGGTGAGTTATTATTAAATCAACCTGAGGAACTGCAAGGGTCCAGTACTGAGGGGTAGTTGCTTTAAACTGTTATGAGGCTGATAGGGTGACTGCTCCTCCAGATCTTGAGTTACGGTTTCCATCACCTCTGGCCATTGTCCATCCTGACTGAGGCTGATGGAAATCGGGGTATAACATCACATCACAGTTTCTCCTCTCCTGTGTATTTGAACTAAAGAATCCTGGTTCTGTTGCATTGCATTTTATTGTCTTATTTATATCCTGTCTTTTTCCAAAGCTGGGATTCAAGGCGGCTTTACCAGATGAAAGGAAATAAAGTTTTTAAAATATGTAAATAGTTAAGTCTCTTAGCCTTTGTAGCAGCTGAAAAAATCACAGTGAAAGATGCTGAAAAGGAGAAGACTGGGAAAACAGTATAGTGTCCACAAATAAGTAGATTAGCTCAATAACAATAGAAGACCATTTGGGCCAAGTGGACCTATTGCATTAGGCATGCTGTTATTTAAAGACTTTCACTGATCATTGATCAGATTTATGCATTTCAAGAGCATTTACCTTTCAGTGAATGGGATTTGCAATGGCCAGTGAAAGACACTGCTGAGTGCCTTATAGGCACAGATCAATGTACTGCAGAGAAGACTGAGTGGCATCTTTATTATATTAATGTGGAAAGCCTTTTTAGCATGAAGATAAATAGAGAAGAAAGCTTAGTAAGCCAGTTTGCGTAAACCTTTGTATGAGTTCTGACAGACCCAAATTGCCTTTATTGCCTTTATAAAAGTTGCCTTTTGCCTTTATACTTGTACTGTCCAAATAGTTGCTCCCTGCCCGTTTTTCCTGCACTGGTTTTGTTGCTTGTTGTTGTGCTACCACAACAAAATATTTTTCTTTTCTTCCTTCAGACAATGCAGATGTTGCTTTAGTGAATTTTTATGCTGACTGGTAAGTGTCTATGCTTTTTCAAACAAATCTAGAAGCAGACGTAAGGGTCACTTGCTATTTTTAAACTTCAGATTGTAGAATAAAAGACAACACAAAATATAATGTTTTACAAATAAATATAACTTGAAAAGTGCATTTCCTCAAATTCCAATATTAAACATCCCCCTATACTTTATTGGTGGTTACATGTAGGTGTTGTAAACTGATATCTTACTCTTCAAAATATAGATTCCTAAGATCTGTAGTCTCCTTGGAGCTCCATCTCCTGCTCCTCACTGCAAGGATAAATGAATACAGTGGGCCCTCCATATATGGAGATGTTCCATTCCAGGAACCCCCATGTAAAAGACAAAATGTGAATGTTTACACCCCATAATACCTAATTGTGGTGATGTGTGTGTGTGGATGCTTCAGTGTATTTGCATGCACGTTGCCACCATTTTAGATATAGGACATCATGTGATCATGGTCAGTTAAAATCACATATCTGGGGACTGTCAGTAAGGAGGGCCTACTGTAGTGTTTTTTACCTTACATTCACATGTGTTCAACCTAGTCCATTCTTTACTTTCTTCCACAGAGAAGTCTGCTTTCTGATACTTGGTGGAAATAGTACTGTAAGCAATACAGCACCTGCATAGGTTACAGTGCCTTTCAGTTTTCAACTAAGTCATTTTTAGAAAATGTTGCTTGCTTGATGTCTTCCCTTTCAACAGGTGTCGATTCAGTCAAATGCTGCACCCTATTTTTGAGGAAGCTTCCAATGTTATTAAGGAAGACTTTCCAGATAAGAATCAAGTTGTATTTGCCAGAGTAGATTGTGATCAACACTGTGAGTAATCAATTTTTTTCCAATTATTACTGTTTTAAATATAGCTGAACAAATTCAAGCATCAAAAGTGTCCTTAGAGCAAGTCCAAGCTTTTTCAGTGTGTTATATTTGACAAAGGAAAGTAATACTAGCAAAGCAGTTATAATTTTTTTAAAAAATAGAGGAAGGTTTTCATTTGTACAAAAATTCCTATTGAAAGAAAGTACTTTAAAACTTAGCTTGGCTTGGAACTGCATTTGTCTGCAAGAAAAAGCTTTTTTTAAATTTTGTTTTGGCACAGCAGGTAATAAACCTGTTGCACTCTTCCATGATCTAAAACTCAGTGGGGAAGTACAAAAAACTTAACTTCTCTTGGCAATATCTCAGTACAGAGACATCTACTAAAAATATATAGAAGCAAATCAGTATTTCCTGATCTGTGTTTTATGAGAAATTTATTCAGTACCCAGATCATTCTTTCAAAGAAGAGGATGGCTCATGGATGCAGTCCTTGGGCCACACTTTACCTATCCCTGGTTTAACTGGTTGTTCAGTTCCACTCAACATTAATTTGTTTTTTTATCTGATTCTTATTCACAATTATTAACTTGAGCCTTTCCATCGCAGTGGGTTGGATAATAGAACATCACTTGTGTAAAAGACCACATAAGATTTTAACTTAATTCATTTTTTAAAATGCTTTATTGAGTATTTACAAAGAAAAAAGACAACACCCAAAACACAATACAAATAAACATCTAAAAATATTAACAATAAACCAGAAAACATACTAACTTACTAACAGTTACCAACAATCTATGTAAACTAAAGAGAACCAATAACTAAGAAACAAATACTTACACATAATTAAAAGCTGGTTCTAGCCTCGACTATCGACTACCCATAGTCTTCTATATGAATACTAGTATAGTAAATCTAACACATACAATTAAAATTAACATTTGTTGCATAATCTTGATATGCTTATATAATAAAAAATATTTGAGTTAGTAAGTATACATGTTTAAATTGTAGTTATTTGATATCTTTACTACAAAAACTAAATGAATTAAGGAAATTAAAATATTTTAAATATCTAATAGAATATATGTGATATATATATGTGTGTGTGTGTGTGTGTGTGTGTGTGTGACAAAAAGATTGGAATATAGTAACAAACTAAAATCATCTATGATTTTTGTTAACTCATTGCATGATACCAAGTTATAAATTTCTCTATTCAAAGCAAAGTAGTAACAGCAAGTTCAGAACCCCAAAATCATAGATTCACCCTCATTTCCTCTTAGGTATTCAATCAACAATTGCCTTTTTTTTTTTTCAAAACCCCTTTCTGAAAAACTTTTTAATCTGTCAGTCTATCCATTTTTACAGCTGTCTTCAATCTATGGAGCCATTCACTTGTTGGGATTTCTGTTTTCTTCCAGTATTTTGTATAGACCAATCTTGCTGCTAATAATATATTGAATCATTCTCTGCCATTGTTTATCATAGCTGGTATCTTCCAAATTCCCAATAAAAACAATTCTGGGAACTTAGTGATCTGGCATTTCAACATTTTTTGTATTATATTCCAGATCATCTTCCAGAACTGTTTAACCTTTTCACAAGTCCACCACATATGGTACAAAGAGCCAACATGATCCAAACACTTCCAACAACTATTATTCATCTCTTTATGCATCTTGGAAAGTCTTTCTGGAGTAAGATACCAGCATAACATCCTTTCATAATAATTTTCCTGAAAATCATAGCAGAGTACATTTTTAATTTCTTTTGTCCGTAGTCTTTCCCATTGATTCATAGATATTGAATATCCAAAATTCTTTGTGCAGTAGATCATATATTCCTTCACCTAATGTTCCTCTATCTCTATTTTCAACAAAAAAATATATAGTTTGGCAATCAAATGTTCCTCATTATCACATAATAGAACTTCAAAATCTGATTTGGTCTTTTCAACGTCTTTATTCTTTTTGTCCTCAAGAAATCTTAAATAATATTGTCTGTGTGAGAGCCATTGTATTGAATGAACTTCCTCCTGAAGTTGTTGTCTTCATCTCGTATTCTTGCTCTTGTTTCTATAACAAGTAATAATAAATTATCCATGTCTGGTTTGCTCTCATTTCTGTTCTGTAAAAGGCTTCTTGTGGTGAGATCCAAAGTGGAGTTTTTGGACATAATCTCTGTTTATATTTAGTCCATGTTTTTAATAAGGCATGTCTCATACAATGATTATTAAACGCTACCTTAACCTGAACTTTTTCATACCATAAATACACATTCCATCCAAATCTTAGATCGTGTCCTTCTAAATTCAAAAGTTTATTATCTTTCAAAGTTATCCATTTTTTAATCCAGGTAAAGCATGTAGCTGCAAAATAGACTTTGGGTAGTCCAAGACCACTTCACTCTTTAGCATCTTGCAAAATCTTAAATCTTACTCTAGGTTTTTTGCCTCCCCATATGAATTTTGAGATGTTCTTTTGCCATATTTTAAATGGCATTTCTTTGGTTAAAATTGGAATCATTCAAAAGAGAAACATCATCTTTGGTAATATATTCACTTTTACAGTAGAAATTCTCCCCAGTACGGACACATTTAGTTTCTGCCATTTTTCCATATCTGCTTTAATTTCACTACAAGTCTTGACGTAGTTGTTTTCATATGGGCTTATATTTCCAGTCAAATTAATACCTAAGTGTTTGACTTTTCTTTCAATCTTAAAACCAGTTCTTAATTGTACCTCATTTTTATCCTGTGTAATCATATTTTTGGTCAATAATTTCATCTTCTACTTTTTTATCTTTGTACCAGCCAATCTTCCAAATTCTTTTATTCTCCCTTGTAGTTTCATTATTGATTCAAGAACATTCTGAAGTGTTATTACCAAGTCAAAAGCAAAGGCTCTTAATTCAAATTCTGCTTTTCTAATTCAATTTTAATTCATTTTTAATATACAATATCTGAAATAATTTTATATTCATATAAAATAATTGAAGGTGAAACAATAACATTTAGAAAAAAATAGCTGGTCAGAAAATATTGTAAGAAAGTGATAAATGCAACTGCAAAACAGTCAAAAGATTTTAAGAATGGCATTGAGATTTCATTGAGAAGGTAATTAAAAGGAATTTGAATAGGACACGTCCATTAACCTCCCTCTCCTAAAATTCCCTTTACTGCTTGCCTTATGTTTCTTGGCTATTTTAGATTACAGTTGAGCCCTTTTCTGGCATGACCACCTCACACATGAATGCAAGGTTATGTGAAGCTTTTGCATCCCATTATAGTCAATGGCTGTGTGCACGCGCTGCTGTGGGCGTGTGCATGTTTTGTCCAATGACTACAGTTAGATGTGATGCTTGTGTTGTTCTTTTTTTAAAAAAAAAACACGTAAAGGTTCCTGGAATAGCGGGCACACTGTATTCCATTGCAGTTGGCTGAATTTGTATCTGTGTTCAACAAAGTGCGTCATGTATTCTTTCATTTTCACTAATGGAGCCACCCACTGCAGAAGGGCAAAATAGCCAATTGTCTCTAGTTGAGATGTCTATGAGGAATGGAAATGGAAAATATTTAAAGGTAACTCAGATGTAATTAATGAGAAGGTGTAGTGCTACTATATCATCTAGAAATCTTTTTATATTGATCAGAGAAATGAGGACATTTTTGTTAGTGTATGACATTTTCATGTGACACATTGTACAGTAGGCATATCTAGGCATAAGTTTAGCTAGCGTTCAGTTTTTCTGCAGCTTTTTGCATAAGTTCTTTTGATATATTTAATACATTTATGGAACTATCTTACAATACTTCACAGTTTTAATATTTGTGAGCCTAATGTGGCCCCTTTACAGACTATCGCTAGACATTTAATAACATGCCTTATTTGGTTCTTGTTACTGTCAAGAATGCAAAGGTTTAACTTTGAATGTCGCTAATATTAAGCAAAATTAACAACAGAGCAAGATTTTTTTTCCATTGTTGTTACCCATTTTCATCTGTTATGGTTGCTCTGGTGCTTAGACCCATAGGCATAGCAGGACCCAAGACTGGGTAATCTTGACATGTGCCCTGTTGATTTAATAGATTAATTTTCCATGCGTAATTAGTCCTATTATTGCAACTTCATGTAATTTTCTTATATTGCCAATGTTAAATTTGTCTACTGTCCTCTGTAGAAATTTCCTTTCTACGTGATCAAGTGCTTCCTCAGCATTCAAGAAAACATGGGTGGCTGGCAGATAATTAGCCATGCATAAGAGCTAATTTACTTGTACATCCACTATACTTCACATACATAACACTAGTGGTATACCAAGACTGGGTGGGGAGGGGTAGATAAAAAAAATTGGAGAGGTTGGAATGGTTGGATCACTAGTCACTATGAAAAAGGTTTCTGTGGAAAAAACATTTTTATTGTAATTAGAAATTATGCTGTGAGACTTGCAAAAGAACAAATCAATTTAAAATATGACTTATATATGCAAGTTACTTTTGTAAACTAAATTACAGTGACTAGAATGAATGCTGTGCAAGTAATCTTACTATAATGATTTGAACTATTAATAAAGTCTAATGCATCATAATTTCTCTGCACACTTGTGGAGACAGTGTTCATTTGTAATTTCTTCATGTGCATTATTTTTGAAATCCAGGATTACTAAATGTGCATTTCTCTCATGAAGCGCTGAACATCTGCATGGTGTCGGTACATGTGTTGGAGCTGAACAGTCTTTGTGACTCGTGCGTATGGATTGTTCTTCACCTGCTTGGAGATCTTCAGAAGGTTCTCGAAGTATATTTGTTTCGGCAGTAACCCCACCTCTTGCTTGTAGTCATATAACACCTATGTCCCCACAGAAACCCAGTTCCTTTTCATGCACTATCATCGTAGAATTATTAGGGAGTCAGCATTTTAGCATTTCTTGGTATGTCAGTTCATCTTTTGTCTCTCTGGGGGCTTATGGCCCTGAAGACTTTTTCAAGAAGTGTCTCAAGTCATGCATATTGTCTCCTCTGCCTGAGTGAGGACTGTGCAGTTGACTTATACAGGTCTCCCTCCACATTTGCAAGTTTGACCCTTGCAAATTTGATTATTTGTGAGGTACCTGTCCTCTTCCCCCACCCCCATTCTCTTTCTCCCATATTCCTGCATTTTGTCGACACGAAGAAAAAAAGGCAAGCCGGCTGAGGCAAAACATAAGGCAGTGGGGAGGGGTGGGCATACGCACTTTCCTTGTACACTTCAGAGCTCTCCCCTCCCATTTCCTTTCCTCTGCCCCAACACTGAGAACTCACACTGAGTCAAAAGATAAAGGCATGGAGGAGGGAGGAGGGCAGTGCACACTTTCCTTTTGCCCTCCAAAGTTCCCCTCTCATCCCCTTGTCTCTGGCCCCAGTGCTGAGAACTTACACTGAGACAAAAGTTAAGGGCATGGAGGGGAGGAAGGCAGCACACACCTTCCTTCTGCCCTCTGGAGCACCCCCTCCCATCCCTTCACCCCAGCACTAAGAACTGTCATCAGGGCAAAAGGTTAGGCAATGGGGCAGGGGAAGGCACATGTGTGCGCTTTCCTTGTGCCCTCTGGAGCTCTCCCCTCCCATTGCTTTGCCTCTACCCTATTGCTGAGAACCTGCACCAAGGCAAAAGGCAAAGCAGTTGAGGAGGTACACACATTCCTTCCTTCTCCCCTATGGAGCTCCCACCCTTACTCCCTTGCTTCTGGCCCAGGCGCAGAGAAGGAAGGCTCCTGTGCCAGAGCCCCAGAAGGGATTGGGGGGGGGGGTTGCGATTTTTGCACTTTCGCAAAGGTTCTGCACCCTGAAGTCTTGTGAATGTGGAGGGGCTACTGTACCCATTTTGCCAGACCTTTATGTAGCGAGCATAGCGCAACAGAACTTCCGTGGGAAGGGGCTGTCCAAACTGTGATCCTCACAGCCCAGAGTAAGTTGCTTCATGCAGCTTTGGAGTCTATCTCTTTGCATCTGTCTTCTGCCACAGAACAACAGCTGTAGTGCTTGGTGAGCCAGACTCCATCTGTCCCTCTTTAATACTTACAGAGAACAAATCAGAGCCCCCTGTTCTCACACCAAAGGAGGTTCCTAAGCACCCTTCCAGCGCTCAAAAATCTAGGGATGTTGTACTTACACTGGGCAAATGCCTAGAGAAACAGTTGAAAAAGAGAAACATCTATCCACTTTGAATTCGGTGGAGTTGAAGAAGAAAAAGAAGAATCAAAAGAAGAAGAAGAAAAAGCAGCAGCAGCCTCAACCCTCCTCCCCAAGATTTGGTTACATTTAGGAGCCCCACCCATCCTTGTCTTGTATTCTCATGTCTCTGGTCTCTCCTCATCATCTGCTGAGTCCGATCTTGGAAAGAATTGCTTGAGATCTGGATATGCAGTCTAACAAAGTCCAAGTCACCAGTTCCTACTTGGAGGGAAAGATTCTTGACAAGTCTTCTCTTTCCCAAAGCCCACCTCTTAGTCAGTGCAAAACTCCAGATTTAATACCAAGAGCAATGGTTCCCGAGGTACTAGAATGCATCAGTTCCAGGAGGATTTTCTATACCAATTATCTCCCTCTTCTTCATATTATAGGGACCTGAGACGACATATCATAGGGACCATTCGCGTTCTCCAACTTATTGGGACAGATATAAAATGTGTTTTGGTTTTGATCTGTATTATGATTATTATTTGGTTCATGAGGAGTGCTGTAGGGACCATCACTCTTCACTGCAGTCTACTGCTTCTGTGACTTCAGTGCTTATTGTCGCTCTCTCTCCCTCTCTTCTGAATCCAGTGTCTGTTGCCCTCTGAGTCCTTGAGGCTCTCCTCCATCTGTGCCATAGGGAACCAGCCAGTCCAGCATAAAGAGGGGATGGCCAGCACTCATGCAAACTTGGGGCTTCATTTGCTCACTTGTCCTCACAATTTGCTCGCAATTTCTCTCTCTGGTCAAATGATGAGAAAACTAACTCTGTATGAAAATAATGGAATTACTGGGGTGATAATGAATGTCCGTTTTGAATAATTCTGAACAAAAATTTGTTTTGGACTTCTGCAACTTAAAACTGAATTAATTAACGACTGAACTTTTAAAATAGCACTGGATTGAATTAATGTTGATCTGATACAGTTCCTGCACCATCTACTGGCCATTTTTGGAATTAACTGTGGGAAAGCTACATTTGGAACCTAATTTTTTTTAATAGATAAGTATTCCAATTTTTTTTTACTTCAATTGACTTTGATGTTCTGTTTTCTTAAAAATGGATTACAAATTTCAGCAAGAGGAAGTGCCGGCACCCTTTTCAGAATTTTTAAAGGAGTTTACAGAGTGTAAAGAAGCACAATTCACAAGGTTTAATGAAATAAAATGTTTCTTGGATATGGATTCTGGTGACTTTAGGAGTATTGAGCATGTGAAAGAAAAATCACAGAGGGAAATTTGGAACTGAACAAATCTACGTCTGATTTAAAGTCTCATTATTTTATGAAGAAGAATGATTCACAAATTAAGGACAGTCTGCTTATGCGAAGACTTTGTCCTTGCAATGCTGGTGGATACCGGGTTTGGTTGGTAGCCTTGTTAGAGGAAGAATGTCAACTTGAATAAACATACATCTGGAACAGAGAATATTTAAAAGAGCAAATCTAACTGGTCAATTGGAAGGATTCACAAGAAGGAAAAATATAGATGTTAATTCGGAGCAAAGAAATATAAAAGTACTTTTTAAAGGAATTACTTTGAAAAAACTTAAGAAAAATGGAGTTGGATAAATACTTTGTTAACTTAAATTTATGAGGAAGTATTTTATTGTTAAAAGGTTTTGATTTGGAATTCCATCGTGGATTATGTATTAATTCTTTGATGTTTAGGATATTAAATTGACATGATACTGTTGTTAGAGCAAGATGAACTATCAATAAGAATATTTTATAAATGGATGAGATAAATAGAAATGAATTGTTCGAAGGAAGAAATGACTTCTTCTGTTTTTAATATTAGAGGGAAAGAGGTAGATTAAAGACAGGATAGGTTTAAGACAGTAGGTTATTAATATAAAGCTACTAATTTAGGAGTTAAATATGGCAAATACTGAGTATATTGTTGGCTGGAGATTTTTATATGTTTATGTTTTAGGTTAGTGTTGTTAGGTTAGGTTAGGTTAGGCTTTGATTTTAGTATAGAACTTTTTTTTCTGTGTTTGTTTTTATGTTGCTGTCTTGCTTTGTGTTTTATGTTGTATAAGAAGAAGAAGAAGAAGAAGAAGAGGAAGAAGAAGAAGAAGATCTAGAAAAGCAGTATAAGAACCAGGGATTGGAAGGTGTAGTTGAATGATTGGTTTTAATTAGTAAGGCTGTCTGTGAATTCAGTACCTCCTATAGTTTTTGTCTGTAGCCAACTCTAAAAAGGGGACAGTAAAGATTGTTTAAAATGGTGTTTTCTCTTAAGGGGTGTGGAACCAAAAGAGTTCTCCTAGCAGTGATTAAACTATCAGGAGGAAGCATCAGGAGCAAGCCATAAGATCTTTCACTCTCTTCTACATAACAATGATACTTGGTTGCTGATGAAACGGTCCCTGCTACCATTCAGCTAATCTTCAAGCTAGTCTCTTCATATCCTTCTGAGTGCTACCACAGTTATTGTTTCTAAATCCAAGGGAGTCACTTTACTCTTTTTTGTGTGTTAATGTGATGAGATTCATTCCGACCTGGGCAGAGTTATACTACTGATGATATAGCAAATGGAAAAGGAAGTTATTTTATGTCACTGAAATAATATTTGGGGAATTAGTAAATGGAAAATTTATGTATTATTGAAAAAAAGATGAGTATGTGAAAAGAGACGCCAAAGGAAAAAAGCAAGTTACTAAGTTAACAGAAACAGTTAAAGCTAAAATAGAAGAGGTAGAGTCTATCTTAAGTAATCTAAGTATAACATAGAGTTAGAAGCAAACCTCTAGCATGGATAAAATGTAACTCTTTGGGGCAGAGATGAGCAAACCATACAGTTTTTGAGAGATTAGGCAACATGTAGCTAGTGTGTCTGTGTGACTTAACCAAGGAGAAATGTTAACGTGTATTTTTGAAGAGACAAGGAGTGAAAGATATATTCAGGGCCAACCTTGCTCAGCCCAATTGCACAACTGTTAATTAAAAACAGTCCTTCTTACTTCACTCAAAGATTTCTGAGTTGTTTATTGGCATACAGCTCAGGGAACAAAAGTAACACTACCTTTATAGTTTTGGGGTTGCAGCTTAAGTGAGCTCCCTGGTTCAGTTTTTAACTCTGATATTGAGACAATGATTGTGACCAAGAGTGTATTTCCAAAGGTAAGACTATTGTGTCAACAGTCCCAGTTTCTATTAGATTTGGCCATAATGGCACAAGCCTTATTTGGACTAATATAAGTGGGGGATGTGAGGATGCTTTGGAAAACTGTTCAAAATGCTGCAGCCATGGCATTGACTGGGTCCAGTTACAGGGAGCATGTGGCTGCCTCATTATAAAATCTTAGTTACCAGTTTGTTTCTAGACATGATTCAACAATATATGACATAAAAAGCCCTGTATGACTTGTGACCAGGCTGTTTGGAGGACTGTATTCTGCCCTATAAGCTTGTGTGGATTTTAGTGTCTTAAATAGAGGGACATTCTTCCCGCCAACACTGAGGCACATCTGATGGGACGTGAGCAGGCTTTCTTGGTGAATCTTTTTAAATTCTGCAATTTGTTGTATTTTCTGCTGTCCTTCCACTGGCAGGCAAATATATTTTATTCAGGCATGTAATCTAGCCAGTATCTAAATGGGATCTAACATTTGTGTGTATCTTAAATTATTATTGTTATTTGCTGATTGTATCTTCATTGTGTTTGGGTTTTTTTGTAAGATGTTTTGTAAAAAAATAAGATCTTAATTATATTTCCAATTAAAATTTTAATTTATATTTTATTGTTGCTGAGTGTCTTGAATTTGGTAGAAAGGCAGCATATTATATAATAATAGAGTAGGAAGAGACCACAGGGGCCATCTAGTTCAACCCTCTGCCATGCAGGAACACACTTCAAAGCATTCCCAACAGATGGCCATCAAGCATCAGTTTAAAAACCTCCAAAGAAAGAGACTCCACCACACTCCAAGGCAGCATATTCCACTGCTGAACAGCTCTGACCATCAGGAAGTTCTTCCTGAGGCTTAGCTAGAATCTCTTTTCCTGTAGTTTGAATCCAGTGGTCCATCTCCTAGTCTCTGGAGCAGCAGAAAAACAAGCCTGTTCCCTCATTGATACAACATCCTTTCAAATATTTAAACATGGCTATCATGTCCCCTCTTAACCTTTTCTTCTGCAGACTAAACATCCCCAGCTCCCTAAGTTGCTCCTCATAGGGCATGGCTTCCAGACCCTCCACCATTTTTGTCACTGTCTTCTAGGCATGTTCCCGCTTGTCAATATCCTTCTTGAAATGAGGTGCCTAGAACTGGACACAGTATTCCAGATGAGGTCTGACAAAAGCAGAATACAGTGGTACTATTACTTTCCTCAATCTAGACACAATACTTCTATCCCTGCAACCAAGAATCGTGTTGGCTTTTTTGGCTGCCACATCACACTGCTGACTCATGTTCAGCTTGTGGTCTACTAAGATCCCTAGATCCCTTTCACGTGTACTGTTGTCCAGCTAGGTATCTTCATCCCATATTTGTGCGTTTCATTTTTTCTGCCTAGGTGTAGGACCTTACATTTCTCTCTGTTGAAATTCATTTTGTTAGCTTTGGTTCAGCTCTCCAATCTGTTCAGGTCTTTTTGAATTTTGATCCTATCCTTTAGTATATTAGTAACCCCACCCAATTTAGTATCATCTGCAAATTTGATCAGCATGACCTCTATTACTTCATCCAAGACATTGATGAAGATGTTGAATAGCACATGGCCCAGAACTGAACACTGTGCCACCGCACTTGTCACTTCTCTCCAGGATGAAGAGAAGCCATTGATGAGAAACCAGTTACAAAGCCACCCAACAGTAGCACATTTTACTAGCTTCTTTGCAAGAATATAATGGGGAACTTTGTCAAAGGCCTTACTGAAATCAAGAAATGCTACATCCGCAGCATTCCTTTCATCTGTTGAGCTCGCAACTCTATCATAAAAAGAGATAAGATTAGTCTGGCACGACTTGTTTTTGAGAAACCCATGTTGACTTTTAGTGATCACAGCATTACTTTCTAAGTAATTACAAACTGTTTAATTATCTGTTCTAGAATCTTTCTGGGTATTAACATCAGGCTGACTGGGTGATAATTATTTGGGTCTTCTTTTTTTACCTTTTTGAATATGAGGATAACATTTGCCCTTCTCTAGTCTGCTGGGACTTCTGTTCTCCAAGAATTGTCAAAAGACTATTGCAGTTCTGAAATTATTTCTGCCAGTTCTTTTAATATCTTTAGATGTAGTTCATCTGGCCCTGGTGACTTGAATTCATTTACAGTAGCCTGTACTACTTCTCTGCCTATTCTGTGCTGTATTTCCTCCACTTCCCCACCTGCTCCCTAGACGCCTGATTGAGTACTTTTGCCTTTTGGGAGAAAACTGAGCAGAGAAGGCATTGAGTAATTCTGCTTTTTCTCTGCTGCCTGTTAGTACTTGACCATCTTCTCCATGCAGCAATCCTGTCATTTCCTTTTGCTGAAGACATACCTAAAAAAAGCCCTTTTTATTATTTTTGATCTCTCTGACAAGCCTAAGACACGACACAACAGTAAAACACAACGTTAAAAATTAACATCAAGGTAAGTAAAATGCTCTGTGCGTATGGGAGTTCATGCACATGTGTTGAGGAGTTTGTTGGATTGCAGGCTGAATGTATAGCTCAAGGTTTACCCTTCAGCTCTCTTCTTTTTTCTTTGTAAATTCAGTTGGCATTGTTCAATGTGGCAGTTCTACCTGTTTCAAGCAGCAGTGATTTGGATGTGAACAGGGAATGTCTAAGAATATTTTAATCATGATGAACGATAATGCATGTTGATGAATAAAACAGCCAAAACTTTGTCTCTATTTGCACTTTTATATTTTCAATTTTAAAAGTGTATTATAGTCGTTCTGATTGTGTTGGCTCTAGTTGTATCCAGTGTCAGGGTTTAATGAAACTATTTAAAATGTTCTCTGTTTGATTTGTGAATGAATTCAAACAGCACTTCATGTCCTTGCATTTTTATATTTTGTGAAAGAGAACTTCCATCATTCTGGGCATCATTCTTGGCTTTTTCATACAGTTTATGAAAAATTGTGAATGTAGGGTTGTTTCATGTGAGATATTTGGCCTTGGATCAGGTGGGAAAATGTAGTGTTGAGTAGGGGAAAATATGAGACTGGCTGCAGTTTCCTCAATGGCAGCTAGATAATTCCTTTATCAAGGGAATTCTTGCAACCAGTACCTGAAAGAATCTAATCCATGTGTCATGTTTGCTTACACAGATGTAGCATCAGGAGTTGAAGAACTTAGAGAAAAATATCCTATGTGAATTTCCTTGACTAAATTCAGATTGGTGTGTATTGCTCTCATATGCCCCAAATAATCCTAGTGGCTGGTAATACCAGCATCAAAGATTTAGCATAACAAAACAAAGCAGGCAGTTGCACAGATTCAGTGCCTCAGCACTGTGCTCTAGCATTTCCTTGTATGATTTTTATAATCCAATAAAGTTTCCCATGTTGGATTTAAATGGAATTATAACCCTTGTTTCACTCCTCCAACAAATAATCTCAGAGGAATGCTCTGTTAAAGAAAGAATGGCATAAATTTTGATCCATTCTTGTGTTCTCCACAGACATCTTTAGTGCTTATGGCACGCAGTTCAAATGGTACTGTACACATACTGAACACAGTCCACTAGGAATTTCTCCTGCATAGATCTCATGAACTAGAGCTGTGCAGGGATCTGACTTCAGATTCCTTTCATCATCATCATCATCATCATCATCATCATCAACAACAACAACATTTATTTGTATAGCTCCAGCAGGGTATATGGCACTTCACAGAATAAAACAATAAAAGACACGCAGCCCTGCCAGAGGTGTACGGTCTTAGTTTCATTGTTGAGTTTTAGACATACAATAAACTTTCGGGTGAATTAAATATTTCTCCTACTGTGTTCTTAATGGCAACCCAAACTTGCTGCATGGAGTAGGTACATTGCCTTGCATTGTGAAAAAACCATCCTTCTCATTTGGGTCCACAGTAGATAGAATTAGCTGCCTTCTGCATTTCCGTTCCATAACAGTGTTATCTGTGAAGGAATATAATTAGGGCTGAAAATAGTTTTTAATGTACTAGTGTGATAAGGACATTGGCAACTTGACATGGCACAAGTTATTCACTAAAGTCAAGTTGCCTAAAAAGCTGTATTGTGTAGTGGCTGAAGTTGCAGCACTGGCTGTGGCTTGGATTTGCCCTCAGATGTGAAGCTCCCTGGGATGTCTTAGGTGAATCACTTTCTCTTAGCCTAATCTCTCCTATGGGCATGCATCTAAAGATCCTGCTTTGTAAGCAAATGGCTCTTTTGTATATCTGCAAGCTGGTCAAAACTGCCCTGGTGGCACTTGTACTTTACAGCTTTGTAAATCATGGTTATAAAGTGTAGCTTTTTGTTTTCACCTCTCACTTTGTCACGTGCCAGCTTCTACCTGGAGATTCCGATTTGTATTAACCCAGCATCTACCCATTGTATCCAAACCTGGCTTGTCAGCTGACATTAAATCTGAGATTTCCTGTTTTGATATAGCAAACCATGCCTTAATGCAAGCTAGGATCATCCTGCTAGAGCTGTTACATGATGAAGCAAGAAGCATATAGAATGATAGATACAAGGCTGTCATTTTGTAAATCAAGGTTTCATGAAGTAGTAGCTGAGCATCCAAATGCATCTGTTCTGCAGCATATTACCCCACACTGTGGAGCTATTTTGGGATAATATCAGGATGGGTTGTCCTTCAGAAAAACATTCTTGGTACATACAGTGGGATCTTTCATTACAAGCTATGTTGGTTTCTTGTCTTCCTTCTGTACAAAATAAAAAAGTTATTTCATAATATTCAGTTGTGTGGTGGGGTTTTGTTTGTTTCTTTATTTCAGAGCTCTCTCTTGCTAACGTTTCTTTACTCTAGCTACCTCTTATTGGCTTTTTGTCATAAGCCTAGGTCAAGAAAATGATATAAGCTGTTCTTAGATATAATTTTGGTCTTTTTCTATGGTTAGTTTAATCTGTTTTGAGTCATTTCTTTGAAATATGGTTACTGAGAGACCTTAAAGTTAAGATAGTTGAAATTAGGAATGTCAGCAATTTAAAAATGTTGGTGATTACCAGCTAATGAAGCTCATTTTTCCAATAAACTGAAGTGGTAAATTACTCCAGTCAAAAACCAATTAGTAGCATGAGGCTCTTGAACTGAAGACAAGTATGTTATTGAATGTGTGACTATTTAGAATGTTCTCATTTGTGAAATAGCCAGAAGCAGTGAGACTGTACTTCTGTACTTCTGATCTGAGGTTTGACATCAGACTGGACCTTTTGAAACATATATTGCTGTACTTGGTAAAACTTAAATCTTACTGCACTTGGAAAAAACATGTTATTAATCTTAACCTTGTGGCCAGACCTCAAGTTTGTATTTGATAATTGCTACATGTCAAAAATACAACATTTTTTAAAGCTGCGTTTATAATACAAAAGTATAGTTATGCAGAATGATATCTGAGGTTTAACATGAACAGAAATGCATAAAAAAGTAATTAGGATTCTAATGGATCTGTATTTTGCACACACATGTGATTAGAAGAGCAAACTTCATTTACCTTCATTGAGATTTTACTTAAAATACAGAGGAAGTAGAGTGAATGGCTGATACCAAACCTATATGTTTATATAGAAGGGTTGCTAGGTATAAACAATTCAGTTTGCATATCTTTCAAATGCTTCTAATTGTTTTTCAGCTGATATTGCTCAAAGGTACAGGATAAGCAAATATCCAACCCTAAAATTATTCCGAAATGGAATGATGATGAAGAGGGAGTATCGTGGTCAGAGATCAGTGACAGCAATAGCAGATTACATCCGACAGCAGAAAAGTAATCCTATTCAAGAAGTGCTAAGCTTGGAAGAAATTAACTCTCTTGATGTGAGTCTCCCTCTGTGTGTATGTATTTGTGGAATGTTGAATGTATAATTTTGAAATGCAGATTTTCCACTTAAGATGGCCTGTCCATTTTCTTATCAATGTAAATCATTACAATGACTCTTCATAGTTATAAAATTATTGTCTTCTTGTGATTTTCTTGATAATGTCATCAAGCACTGAATTCTAACTTTAGATATCTAGTCCACGTTACAATGAAAGGAAAATATTCACTGACATTGTAGCACTTTACAATTGAGTATATAATCATAGTGTTGACTCCTCCATATGATGAGACAGGTTTATTTGATCTCTCCTTTTATCACTGTTTCGCTATTGATGAAAGGGGAGTCTGGAGGCAGCTGTTGTTCACATTGCCTGCTGTAGGCATATACACACACAGCTATAATAGGATCATCTGGAGCAGAATCCCATTCTTTTCCAGCTCAAGCTTTATTTCATTGTTTGCTACAGAAACACTGCTGCAACCTGACATCAAATGTCTGTGTTTTTTCAGCTATCCTTCACCATCCTCCCAATGTTTATTCTGTTAAATATGTCCAGCTTGACAGAGGATGAAGAAGAAAGGGCAGAATAAAAACACTGTAAAAGGAGCTTCACTGCCTAAGACTTTGTTAACTGAGATATGCCTGTACTTTCTCTCTTTTCACCATCTCAAGAACTGTAGGATAAATGAAAATATCTGGTTATTACTTTTAATTGCTTAGACTGCCTTACATGTATTTTGTGTTGCAGCGCAGCAAAAGAAACATTATTGGATATTTTGAACAAAAAGATTCTGATAATTACAGGATATTTGAAAGAGTAGCAAATATTTTGCATGATGACTGTGTCTTCCTTGCTGCGTTTGGGTAAGATATTTATTTCCAAAATATAAGCACCTTGTGGGGTAGGTCAGAAACTCTTGTATTAACTACCAAAGATGAGCTTTTGACCCATTGATTGTACATATATGAACACAAAATTTAAAGAATGTATTTTTTCTGGTACCCTTTCCTCAGAAATCTTATTGTAAGGGCTATAAAATATATAGTATGAGCTTTTACCTCCAAAACCTAGGGCTAAAGAGACACTTCCCTCAAATGAACTTACAAGTGTGCTTTAGTTATATCATCCTCATGCTCAGTCATTCAGCAATGAGAAAGTAATATAGGTATGGTTTGCAATGGGGATTGGAGCGATTAAGACACTGCCTTTAATAATTTGCTGCTACTCCAAGTTTCATCCCCCCCCCCACTTACCTAAATGTTCCCTGTCTGTCCTAGGTCTGTTTCTAAACCAGAACGTTTTAGCGGGGACAACATTATCTACAAGCCACCTGGAGTAAGTTGAAATATAATTTTTCCTTATTTCACATACCCATAACAGTTGCTACTGCATTTTTTTCTGGCAGATATTGACTTCATATTTATTTATATACCTCCATGTTGACTCTGACTAATGACAGCTCCATCACAGGGTTTTCTTAGCAAGATTTATTGAGAGAAAGTGTACCATCACCTTCCTTGTATGCTGAGAGAGTTTGACTTGCTCAGGGTCACCCAGTGGGTTCCATGGCTGAGTGAGGATTTGAAACCTGCTCGCCTAGAATTCTAGCCCAATACTCAAGGCACTAAACAATGCTTGCTTTCTGTTCATAATGCTTGTGATTGGTAATACCAAAAGTAAGACCATCTGTTGCCAAATATAATGGAAATATTAGGAATTGAAATTGGGACTTCTTGCATGCAGAGTATGTGTTCTGCCACTGAGGATGTTTACTCCTCAGCAATATGCACATTCAACAGCCAGTGCAAATTTATAGGCTAAATTCTTTGTTGCATGAATGTACTTCAGCCTGTGCAACACTACTGTCTTGCTTCTTTCCTCCGTTCGGTTTCTGTGTTTGCTTGACCTTTCCTGGAAGGGCTTCTTTGACGAACCTGATGGGAAGGGATCTTGACAACAGAGCCTCCTTGGCAACTGAGAGTGTTTGAGCTGATTGGATGGTGAAATGGAACCTTGGATAGCCCAGGGGAAGAGCTGGTGGAAAGAGGAAAATAGCAGATTTTAACTGTCTGGAGTGTGTTTTGAAGAGGAGTGTGATTTGTGGTGTGTTTGGGAGAGGTTGGAAATTGGAAGAGCTCTGTGGGAGAGAGAACTGAGAAACTGGGTGTACGAGAGATAGTGAATGAATTGAAAGAGAGAGAGAGAGAGAGAAGAATGGTGTGCTGTTTATAAACAATTAGATACAAAACACATTTAAAGCAACAGTGTTACAATAAATGGTTGAAGTTCTGTGTTCCTTAAAACAGTGTCACAGAGTCTTATTTTGAATCCTGGAATATACACGCTACCAATAACGTCTTGACCTTAGTGCCAACAGTACTACAGTCTTGGAAAATATAAATCACTGCTGATCTTTACAACTGGGAGAAGGGCAGATTTAGGGAAGGCAGTAAAGGGGGAGAGTCCTGAAAGGAAGAAGCCAAGGGGGGACAAGAGTGAGGAAGGGACTGCATTCTCAGAGAGGAAGAACTGAGGCAGACCCATTTGTCCTGGCCCTGGCTTGATTCAGAGATCTCCCTGGCTGTTCAGACCTGAACACAAAGAGGTGTCAGGCTGGGCAGGCCTTGAGTGCGAGGCTTGGGTGTGCCTTTCGCACTGGGCACTGATGGGCAGTGGTTTTTCCGCGTGTAACAGCTTCCTATCCAGTTGGGCAGATGTTATGCAGGGAACTGAGGGGGAAACTGGCCCTGACCCTGTTCCACTGCTGAAAGCTATTCCATTGGCAGGTGGACTAATTGGATACCACCCTTGGTGCTATTGGAATTTAGCAATCAACTTGTAAAAAGCACTCCTGCTCAGCATTAATTATAGAATTCCTAATCAAGAAAGAGAGGTGTATGAATAAGTGGTAAACTTTGATGTGTTGTGTGTTATAAAATGTGGTGTCAGTCTAAATCAAGATTGTAGCAGGTATATTTTATCTAAAAGTTTCCCTAGACTTTTTTTTTAACCGTTTTAAAAACACACAAAATAACATATGTTGCAGAACTGTTAATTTAATTCTGATTTCTTAAAATTTACCAAAGGTCTGCCAAGACTTGCCATATTTTAGAATATCAAAACTGGATATTGTATTTTGGAACAGCATTGGGGTTCTGTTTGGACTAAAACTGCAGGAACATCAAATGTCATAATAGAATGCATATATGTTTATTTATATGGTGAAAACTTTAAGGAGCCAGGATCTGAATTCATCCCAGACATACTTCTGGGATGAAAAACTGTGGTGAGCTCTCTTATCTCTCAGCTATTATGTAGAAGCTTTGTCACAACATGATGCAGAAGCATCATGTTGTGAGTCTTCATGCCCCTTTCTCAGTGCCATTGCCTGCTGAAGCGAGGTATGGGATTCCTTGCAACCTGTTCTGCTAGATATAGAGTACTATTGGATTCTGTTACAAGAGTAGTATGTGTCCTGGCTCTTGGTTGTGCTGAAATGATATAAATTCTTCCTTTGTGTTCACTTATGGATAATTTGAAAACTTCATTTTAACAGGAGAATGCTCCAGATATGGTTTACTTGGGTTCAATGACAAATTTTGACTTAGCATATGCATGGACTCAAGATAAATGTGTTCCTCTTGTTCGTGAAATTACGTTTGAGAATGGAGAGGTAGGTGCCTGATTATTCCATTTTTCTACATATTCATGTTACAGTGTTAAATTCTTGTTAAATCAAATGCACTCAGGTCACTCAAAACTAGTTGTTAAATGCCTGGTCATTTTCTTAAATAAGAGCAGGAGAAAGCATCTGCAGCAAGCGTGTGGGCAAATGTCTGTCCTGCTGACATGATGTGGATCATACTGCTTGATTCAAAATCACACAGAAGAAATTTACTTCCTGTCAAGGGTTCTGCATATGGCCTAAATACCCCAAAGGCACCAGATCCTGTCTGATCTTGAAAATTAAACAGGGTCAGCCCTTGTTAGTACTTTGATGGGGGACTGCAAATGAATACCAGATAATGCTGGCTGTATTTCGGAGGAAGGAACTGGCAAAACCACTTCTAAGTATTTCTTGCCTAAGAAAACCCTATCAAATTCATGGGGTTACCAGAAGTCAACAGATGATTTGAAGGCACCTATGCACACACAGAGAGCTTCTGAGTGTTTAGTGGTTTTGTTTGAAACTAGCCCATTCTTGGAGGCCTCCAGGAATAGTCACTGGCTATTGTGTGTACAATTTTGCCCCCCAAAACTGGGGAGAGGGCAGGAAAAAAGGGTTGAGGGTCATGTGCATTTTGTAAGCTAGACTTTCCCAATCCCTGAATTAGAGCAAAGATTGTTCTGTCAGTACATGGCTTATATTTGAGCAAATAACTTGTGTGAGGATGTAACCAGGACAGTTGTGTAAAAGACACACAGCTGTTCTTGGTACTTTCTGGGACTGTAGCAGTTTTCAAGTGCATCCAGGACGTGAAGGGCAGAAAAACTATTATAGCAGGGAACAAAATTCTTTCTGTGTTCTCAGCTAGTAACACCCAGGTTGAGCATTAGTGGTATCTTCTGCAATGTAGGTTATCCAAAACTCTTATACTACTGTATCACTTTGTTAATGTTTCTGCATTTAAACGTTTGTAAAAAATGAGTTGGTCAGATTTGTAGCTCATGGCCCTGATCCAGGGCATACAATCACTTTACTTTGTAGTGTGCATATTTAAAGTTTCTTGGGAGAATTCACTCCCGTCCTTAAAATTTGGAAGTAATAGATTACAATATATTATGCTGTATCCATGAGGGATTGGTTCCAGAATCCCTCATGGATACCCAGGATCACAAATACTCAAATCAGCCTCATGAGGCTTGCAGTGAGACTTCAAAGCCTCGTGAGGCAAGCCTTATACAATAACCCTATATTAAAAATGGCATAGGGCAGCCACAGAGATGGTGACAAGCCCAAGTTGCTGAGTATGCCATGTTCTTCGGGCTCCGTTGCCTCTGCTCCCTAGAGGCAAGAAAGCCTGAAGAGTGCGGTGTGCATAGCAGCAGAGATTGCCTCTATTTCTGGGGCTGCTGCATGACATTTTTATAGTAACATAGACTGACTGTATAAGGCTTGAAGAGAGGCTTAGAGAAAGACTCAGAAGGCTAAGCTTATACAATAAACCACTCCAGTATTAAAAATGGCACCAGCTGCACCCTTCTGCTTTGCAAGGGAATCCCAACTCCTCAATGGAAGAAACAGGCGGCTAGCATGCTCCCTATCATCGATACAAATGTACTGTGTATTGTATTGTATTGTGTTAAATGTTGGCTCTTTCTCAGTTATGGTGGCTGAGATCTTTTCACCTGAAAATTCCAAGGAATGAATCTGAAATATTTTTTATGCAAAGCATGTTCTTGATGGCTGAAAGATAGTTTAACTCCAGAAGTTGTTTTTCATTTCTGGCTGTTTCTTTTAATAAAGTACTCAGATGGAGTGTGTTGGGGTAGAAAGGGTATGACAGGATGGAAAGAGAGAGAGGATCCCTCTTCTTACAACATTATAACCACCAATGCATGTGACTTCCTGGAACAGTGATTTTTATTAGGTAGAGAAGGACAGGTGCTCTCTCTACTTCATCTCTCTACAAAAATCCAGGTTTTAGTCCCCAAATGCCCTCTATGGAATGTGGGGGCTTTTTGATCACGCGTTTGCCCACTGGGCTATTTTAGGCCTAGAAGAAGTTTTTTTTTTTTTTTTTTTAACAATAGGAAGTTACCTATCACATTCTGGTCACTTTTGGGGGATAAAATAGTTTGGGGACCCGGTAGTGTGGCAGAAATGCCTCCCATGCCCCCAGAGGTTATTTGGCAGTAAAAAAATGAAAATAATTTTTCAACTCCTCCCTGGGGGTTCACAACACAGCCCTAAGGGGCCACATGTGACCCACAGGCTGCACTTTGCCTAGCTGTTACGTAGTGTTTCATATGAATGGTGTCACTTTGACTGCATTAAACTTTCTATCTCAATAATACACTATTTTGTCTGTTACAAAACATGGTTTTTTTTAACTCTCCTACTTCTCACATGGTATGAAGACAGCAGACCAATAGATGTAATAGACAGTTTGTGTATTACATCCATGTGGTGTTTTTGTTTGGTTTTATTTTTTGCTGGTCAGAATAAGATTCTGGAAACCATGGAAGCCAGTAAAATGTTACTTTTTGGTCGGTGATGGCTTAGTGGTGACAAATGGTGCTGTAATAATTTAACTTTCTGTTAGAACTATGCAAACATGTAAGCAAAAGTTGGGTATAAATGAGATCTGATAGGAAGACTAAAAAAATGTATTTGTCTTTTTTTTCTCTCTGCATAGGAATTGACAGAAGAAGGCCTTCCTTTTCTTATACTTTTTCATATGAAAGATGATACGGAGAGTTTAGAAAAGTTCCAGCAGGAAGTTGCACGACAGTTAATAAGTGAAAAAGGTAGGTGTTGCCTTTCATGTCGTATTTAATGGACTTTATGTATGTTAGTGTTTTCAGAAATGAAGAACAAAGTTCTGTTAACTAGCAAATGACATTTTAGTTTTCATATCAACAGGAAGAGTATGTGTGTGCGTGCACGCGTGTGTACAGCATGGCAAGTTTTGTGTTACAGTCATGTAAATAAATCAGACCATAGTACTGAAAGTGGCTTTACATATTACATATAATATGTAATTCAGGTAATATGTAAAAGATCAAACTCTATCATTGTTTTGCTGGTGGACACATCTGGAAGCTTGTGAAAGTTTAGCTTCTGTGGTAAACCACCCATTTGCCAAAGAGCTAAACTTATGATAATAAAACACAAGTAATTTTTCTAGGAACCCAAATATAGGGTGGAGGTGGGGACTACATCTCCAGACACAGATTTATCCCTTTGAACTGATAGTCCCCCCCCCCCATGATTTCAATTAATCATTCATCATACTTTCAGCACATCCCATTCACGCATTTCTCTTTTTAGAATCATCTTCCCAGTGCACTCTTCCCTCCTTCTCTCAGTTCCTCTTTTTCTTTCTCATTTACATGTCTGGACCTCTTCCTCATTTGCTTCCCACTCTCATCAGGCCTTCCCAGGCCTTCCATTTGCTCTCTTCAGCCCTCCCCACCTCAGTCCTCATCTCCTGGTATGGGACCCATTTCAATCTGAAAACAACCTGTGATATGTTCTGTTGGAGTCAATTAACCTACAAGGATTTATCCACTCTGAATGGAGGTGCATGATGTGGAAATATTTTTACATTTAACACTATTTTAGTGTACAGAGTTGTTGAAAAGCAGTGTTATTGGGTGCTGATGAAATGGACATGTGTGTGAGAACAAAGAATATAATGAAAGATTGAGGGAGTTCTGTTGAAAAGAAGACTGAGGGATGACATTATGAGCTGTAAATATCTGAAATGCTATCAGGGAGAGGAGAGTGCAGGCTTGTTTTCTGCTTCCCCAAAGAGTAGGACCAGGTCTAATATTTTAAGTTAGAGCAGGATAGATTTCTATTGAACATTAGAAGGAATTTCTTGATAGTGACAGTGGTTCAGCAATGGAACTAATTACTGAGTTGGGTGCCTTTCTCTAGACATTGTCAAAAAGAGGCTGAATAGGGATGCTGGAGCTACAGTTCCTGCATTGAATGGGCAATTGGACTTGATGGTCAATGGAGACCCTTCCACTTCTATGGTTCTGTGGTCTGCCTAAAGCATAAATGTGCTTCTAAGAAAAACCCAAGCCTAATGCAGAGGAAGTGATAGGGCCATGTTTGTGAGGAAAGTAATATGCCGAAACAGTTGTTTGCTAACACAATGAAAGATCACAATAAAGGTAGTGAGGGTGAATATTTTTAACACACTCTATACTTATATGGGGAATGGATTGAGACAGGCATGTTTTCTATGTGAGAACATTTATTGTGTGTTAGGTTTTTCTAAAACCCTTGGCTGAAAAAAATGTATTGCAAACATGCCTGGCAGGCAGGCTGTTCTAAGCTGTTTTCTATGTTTGCCAGCATAGTAAAACTATATGTGAAAATTTTATATAGATTATCTACATTGTTAAGATTGTTTCTCCTACATTGCAGTTCTGCTCATATAGAAAATTGATTGCCTTTGAAGTGTCATTATGTTAATTAAGGAAGTGCAGTTGTCCTTCCACATTTGTGAGTTTGACCTTCACAAATATCATAGAATCATAGAATCATAGAAATGTAGAGTTGGAAGAGACCACACGGGCCATCCAGTCCCACCCCCTGCCATGCAGGAATACCCTCAAAGCACTCCCGACAGATGGCCATCCAGCCTCTGCTTAAAAATCTCCAAGGAAGGAGACTCCACTACACTCTGAGGCAGCATATTCCATTGCTGGACAGCCCTGACTGTCAGGAAGTTCTTCCTGAGGTTCAGGTGGAATCTTCTTTCCTGCAGCTTGAATCCACTGCTCCTTGTCCTGGTCTCTGGAGCAGCAGTAAACAAACCCTCTCCCTCCTCTACATGGCATCCCTTCAAATATTTAAACATAGCTATCATGTCCCCTCTTAACCTTCTCTTCTGCAGACTAAACATACCCAGCTCTCTAAGTCTATCCTCATAGGGCATGGCTTCCAGGCCCCTCACCATTTTGGTCGCCTTCCTCTGGACCTGCTCCAGCCTGACCATGTCCTTCTTGAATTGGGGTGCCCAGAACTGGACACAGGATTCAAGATGAGGTCTAACCAAAGCAGAGTAGAGTGGTACCAGTACCTCCCTCGATCTAGACACCATACTCCTATTGATGCAGCTGAGAATTGCATTGGCTTTCTTGGCTGCCGCTTCACACTGTTGACTCATGTTCAGCTTGTGGTCTATTAAGACTCCTAGATCCCTTTCACATGTATTGCGATCCAGCCACGTGTCCCCCATCCTATATTTCTGTATTCCATTTTTTCTACCTAAGTGTAGGACCTTACACTTCTCTCTGTTGAATTTCATTTTGTTAGCCTTGGCCCAGCTCCCCAATCTGTACAGGTCATTTTGAATTTTGATCCTGTCCTCTGGCGTATTAGCAACCCCTCCCAATTTGGTGTCATCTGCAAATTTGATGAGCATGCCCTCTATTCCTTCATCCAAGTCGTTGATGAAGATATTGAACAGCACTGGGCCTAGGACAGAACCCTGTGGCACCCCGCTAGTCACTTCTCTCCAGGATGAAAAGCAGCCATTGGTGAGCACCCTTTGGGAACGGTCAGTCAACCAGTTACAGATCCACCTGACAGTAGCTCTGTCCAGCCCACGTTTTACTAGCTTCTTTGCAAGAATGTCATGTGGAACTTTGTCAAAGGCCTTACTGAAATCGAGAAATGCTACATCCACAGCATTCCCTTCATCTATCAAGCTAGTAACTCTATCATAAAAAGAGATAAGATTAGTCTGGCATGACTTATTTTTGAGAAATCCATGTTGACTTCTCGTGATTACCACATTGCTTTCTAAGTGATTAGAAACTGACTGCTTAATGATCTGTTCCAGGATCTTTCCGGGTACTGACGTCAGGCTGACTGGGCGATAATTATTTGGGTCTTCTTTTTTTCCCTTCTTGAAGATGGGGACAACATTTGTCCTCTTCCAGTCTGCTGGAACTTCTCCCATCCTCCAAGATTTCTCAAAGATTATAGCGAGCGGTTCCGAAATGACCTCTGCCAGTACTTTTAATATCCTAGGATGCAATTCATCTGGCCCTGGAGACTTGAATTCATCCAGTGTGGCCAGGTATTCCTGTACCACCTCTCTACCTATTATGTGCTGCATTTTCCCTGCTTCCTCCCCTGCTCCCCAATCGCCAGGTTGAGTGCTTGAATCCTTCTGGGAAAAAACTGAGGCAAAGAAGGTGTTAAGTAGTTCTGCCTTTTCTCTTCCCCCTGTTAGTAATTTGCCATCTTCTGTGCGCAGCGACCCTATTGCCTCCTTCTTTTTCCTTTTGCTGCAGACATATTTAAAAAAACCCTTTTTATTGTTTTTAATGTCTCTGGCCAGCCTAAGTTTGTTCTGTGCTTTAGCCTTTCTGACCTTCTCCCTACATCTCCTGGCTACTTGCTTAAATTCTTCTTTGGTGGTTTCCCCCCTCTTCCATTTCCTGTACACATTTCTCTTAACGCTTAGCTCAGCTGAGAGTTCTTTAGTCAACCATTCTGGTTTCTTCAGATGCCTTCCATTTTTCCTCCTTATTGACACAGTTTTAGACTGTGCCTTCAGTATCTCCCTTTTAAGGAACTCCCATGCCTCCTGAACTCCTTTCCCTTTCACTGTTCTTGACCACGGAATTTCAGCCAGCAGCTCCTTAAGTTTACAGAAGTCCGCTTTTTTAAAATCTAAGATGAGTGTCTGGCTACACTTATCTTCTCCTTCCCACTGAATACCAAATTCCAATAGGGCATGGTCACTCCCCCCTAAAGATCCAGCCACTTCTACCTCATTAACAAGGTCATCCCTATTGGTCAGGATCAGATCTAGAATATTTGATCCTCTTGTCGCCTCTTCCACCTTCTGGACCGTGAAATTATCTGCAAGACAAGCAAGAAACTTTCTGGACCTTGCTGTCTTGGCAGAGTTTGACTGCCAACATATATCCGGGTAATTGAAATCTCCTATTATTACTGTATCTCTCCTTTTTGAATGCGTGGTCATTTGGTTGAGGAAGGCGTCATCAAAGTCCTCAGTCTGGGTTGGAGGTCTGTAGTAAACCCCCACCAGAATATCCCTATTGTTTCTCGCTCCCTTAATTCTTACCCAGATGCTCTCGACCTGGCTTTCTGGGTTTAAGTCATGGATCTCTTCACAGGTGAAAACATCCTTGACATACAAGGCTACTCCTCCTCCTTTCTTGTTTGGTCTATTCCTACAAAATAGGCTATACCCCTCTATTCCTACATTCCAATCCTGAGACTCATCCCACCAGGTCTCAGTGATGCCTATCAAATCGTATTTATTTTGTTGTACTAGGAGTTCAAGTTCATCTTGCTTGTTTCCCATACTCTGCTCATTAGTGTAGAGACACTTAAATCCCCGGGCCCTTCCTGCAAGTCCTATACTATAGTGTCTACTCCTCCCACCATTGGACGCTTGTACTACTTGGTCAATATCATTTGGGCCTTTTCCCCCTGCACTCGCCGAGTCCTTGCCCTGAATAATATTGTCTCCCTCCTCAGTGGAACTTAGTTTAAAGACCTCTTAATCCTCCGTGCAAGACTGTTTGCAAAAACATTCCTGCCAAGTTTCATGAGGTGCAGGCCATCCCTTGCCGGGAGGCGACGTTCATGGAAATTCAGGTCATGTTCCAAAAACCCAAACCGTTGCCAGCGGCACCATGTGCGGAGCCCGTTGTTGACCTCTGCTATTGCTCTTTCCCTTTGTGCGCCATATCTTTGAACAGGGAGGAGAGACGAAATGACCACCTGCGCACCAAAGTCCTTAAGCTTTGTCCCCATAAGTTTGTAGTCCTTTGCGATGTGGTAAAAGCTGCGCCTCGCAGTGTCATTGGTTCTGACATGAACTAGAATGAGGGGCTTATTGTCAGTAGGCTTGGCCAGCCTGGTTAGCCTCTCCATTATGTGGTTGATCTTAGCCCCAGGAAGACAGCAGACTTCTCGACTGAACTTGTTGGGTTTGCAAATTGCCGTTTCGGTTCCTCTGAGCAAGGAGTCCCCAACAACCAGAACTCACCTCCTCTGAGGCTTGTCCAGGGCTCCTTGACGAGCAGGTTCCTCTAGGACTGCCTGGGCACTCTGTTGAGGCTGGGAGTGTTGATCTAGTTCCTGTTGCGGAAGTTGGATTCCTTCTTGTTGACATTCTGTTCCCTCCACCTGGTGCTCCTCATCGTTCATAAGGCCAAGAACTTTGAAGCAATTCTGTAGGTTGAGAGTCTCTGTTTCCTTCCTGGTCCTTCTACTCCTCCGTGTGACATTCCTCCAAGCATCTGTTTCTTGGCCCAGTGTGCTGACTTCCTGATCTGGCAGCTGCCCTGCGCATTCGGTCTTCAGGAAGGTCTTCTCTGCCCTATCCAAAAACTCCTCCCCTTCCCTAATAAGACGAAGATTAGAAACTCGTGCCTCCAGCTGGCAAACCTTCTCCTCCAAGAAGGTCACCAGCTTGCATTTGGTGCAGGTGTACCCGACAATGTCTTGTGGCAAGAAAAGGAACATACCACAAGTGCTACAGGTGACCGCGGCAGCTCCCTCACCTTCCATCCTTGATATACAGAGGGTAGTACAGGGAGTAGGTCTAGAAAGAATAACTGGGCTTTCTTTCTCAAATTCAGCTGTATAAGGTATGTCTGCTCTGCTGATTGCCAAGGGTTGAATTTGAAGGATTGAAGAAGAGGGCTTCAACGGCCAGCACAAGGAGACCTAACAAAAACAAGCAAACAAACAGACAAACAAGCAAGCACAGCCCCACAAGCCTGTAAACAACACCTGGTCAAGGATGTCTTCACAGACCCAGCATATGATTATTTGTGGATTATTTGCTGTTGACTCTGCTTCCCTTGCATAGTCATTCATGCACAAGGGCAAGTGGAGGGAAGCCTCACTCACTTGATTAGGCAGGTAGGTGGGACAAGAGGTTAGGACCAGGTAGCAGGAGGAGCAAAGGTGCATGTGTGCGTTCCCTTGCTCACTCATTCAGGCGGATGGAGAAAATATTTGTGTTTTTTTCCATATGTTTTGTCATATGCTGTTACAGTGAAATGTCTTTATGTGTCATGATGCCTCTTTGAAAGATGAATGGTTTAGAGTGATATGACTTACCTGTGTGTTCGTTATTTTGTATTTTTTTAAAAAATAAATCTGTAAAATTTCTTTCTGAATTTCAAGGTACCATCAACTTTTTACATGCTGATTGTGATAAGTTTAGACATCCACTCCTTCACATTCAAAAGACTCCAGCAGATTGTCCAGTTATTGCTATTGATAGTTTTAGACACATGTATGTCTTCTCAGACTTCAGTGACTTGGCGTGAGTACGCATTTCTTTTCATCTTTGTTATCTGGCCTTTAAAAATAAGAGAAAGGTCAGGTGTATGTGGGGAGAGAAGGAACTAAATCTTTGTTAATGGGAGTTGCAGGATGTAAATCAAGTAACAGACATTTTTTTTCAATGAAAGTTCCGTTTGGTTTGGCAGCTGCTGTTGGCCCTTGGAGAGCCAGATGATAGTGATTATCTAAAGAAAGGAGAGGTGGGGAGGCAATGGGAGTGAGGGACATGTGATTGTCCAGATGGTAATGGGCTGTGACTCCCATCAACTATAGGTAGTGTCATCCGTGGTGAGGGCTGATGGGAAGTGTTGTTCAGTAACATGAAGAATGTTACACATTTCCCATCCATTTTTTAAAATTATTATCTTTCATTGTATCTCACACACAGAGCCAGATCAAACAGCATCCTTTCTCTTTTGTCTAAAAATCTCCAATCATTTGGTCTGTTAGAGTAGGAGTAGAGATTTCTCTGTCGCTCACTTAATTTTCATGTCAGTTGTAGATCATTCCTCCCTTAATAACCCATCTATTCTACAGACAGCTCCTTTGCCTACAATACAGGTATAGGGGAAAAAGTCTGTGCTACAAGCAGCTCAATTATCTACTGTAAGGCTATACTAAAGGAAAAAAGAGCTCCCCTCCACCTGAGAGATCTCTCTTACCCCAGTCCAGTAGAAGAAGCAGGGGGTAGGAAAGCAACATCTGTTGGCCATTCAGGAACATAGCCTAGGATGTATCAAACTCACAGATCACCTCTGATGTAAATGGAAATGATTTCCCCTTCGACCCTGCTCCCCCTGCCAGATGGTGCTTGGCAATGTACTAATAAAAAATGAAATCAATGTTTTAGCCGTGACTGCTAAAATACATTGACTGGGATTCAGAGCTTTATGTGTACTCATTTTCTGTGCATACGCAAGAGCTCTGCTAATGCTTTCTGCTTTAGCCCATTGTAGAGTGTTGGATCCTACTCCACATATCCTCCAGATTGTTGTTTCATGAACACAGGTGACTACCCCTGTGTTCCTGAAAAGCATGGTTCTAATTTTGTGTTGTTTTTGCTAATGGTGAAGGTAGAAAGCTGCACTCAAAGGCCAAAATCTTATACTGCTATCTCAGTTCACGCTGTAGATGTGTACTTCAAGCTTTTCTTCTTTAACAGAAACTTTGGTACCAGAGGCAGAAATAACATGGAAAGAGTAGAGATAGGTTTCTTTGTCATAAAAAAGAACAGCAGTTCAGCATGTTTCAGCAACATGTTTTGTATTCAAAACTAGAGAAACAAAAACTTTTTTATTCTTCTGACAATTAAATGAAGAAGTCCCATGTTAAGAGTACCACAGCAGTAAAAGACTGGGCTGCTAATTTAAGGTACACTGAAACAAACTTCTCCAAATGGTCTATGAAATAGTGCAGTTAATGTCCAAGATTATTTTCTGTTACCCAGCCTCCATAATAACCATAGATCATCCAAAAGAAACTAAGTCATTAGTTAATAATTCAGCATACATCTGCTATATGTCTGAAAGTACAAAAGTTTGTTGACTGTGGGTAAGTGTTCGTTGGCTCAGGAAATGATCTGAAACAGCATGGTCTGTTTCTAAATTGAAAGTAAATCTTGTAAACTGACTCACATGGGAGTCCTTATGTAAGGGACTCCTGATGTCCTTCGAAGAAAAGTAAGTTATAAGTGTAATAAGTAATAATTATTCCGCTTGATAACCAACTCACATTCTCACAGTTCACTGTGACACATATAACAGAGCAAACATGTTGTGTGCTAGTAATACTTCTTTCTGTGTTATTGTGGCTCTGCCTTTATCTTGCTCATTGTATATTTCTTAGAATAGAGTCTGAATACATGCAGAGTGCATGTTTTTGTGGAGGGGCTCATTTGCTACCACAGTATTGTCATAACACTGTTATAAGATTCACAGTAGATTGTTTTAGATACCTTCAGAATTTAACATTCACTGGTAGTTTTGCTGCTTATCTTCAGATTTCTGACAGTTCCAAGACACACAACACTACTTGCTGTACTCCAGCAATCTTTGGTATGGGGAAATAGTAGATGACTTCAGAAGAAATGTAAATTGATATCCCTTTGGTGTTCATCTCTGGTGTTTGTGCAATTACTCAAGCGATGGAGAAGCTTTCAAAGGCATTTTTGTCAATACAGCTACCTGACAGTCATTTGTATTTCTAAACTGTGCATTTGGCACCTGCTGGTCTCTGCTGTATTGTCATGAGCAGGGGGTTGGAGGGAACAGACAATGAAGTTATTGGGTAGCCTAGCTCTATGGGAATTAATGAAGAGAAAAAATGCTTGCTGTGCCCTCAGAAGATCATAAGGAAGGAAGAAAAGAAATAGTAGGGTAGCCTACCCCAGGCTTTCCTTCAGCTCTGAACCCTATAGTGTTGACTTTAAAAATATCTGGAACATGCCAGGTGTAGTCAGTGCATGCTAAGTATATTAAATCTACATTTTGTTTAGGATTTGAGGTAATTATGACCTTTGGCATACATGGTACGCAAGGGTAACTATGTAAAATGCTATCTCTTTTTCTTTTTCCTTTCTTACGCAAAAGAAGGGGAATCATTAGGTTCCTTTGATCCCACATTAACTGTCAAACGCATGGTGCTTTATTTGAGGGCAAAAGATAGTTGCAAAAGCAAGTGGGGAAAATATAGGTATAAATGAGGTGAGAGTTAAAAATTTAATGGAGGGTGAAGCCAACTAGATAGCAGAACCAAAGCTAGTAGAAGAATAGCAGTATTGCTTGGAAAGATCTATGTTTCTTCTTTGTAGAGTCTGTGACTCACAAAAATGGCGTTATCTGTCCCTGCATAGTGTGTGTTTTGGACCCTTCTAGAGCAACTCAACCCATTTTGGTGGTAACCAACCCTTTCCCTGTGCAGCTATACAACACCCTTTCTGCCCAAACCCTCAGTTCCTTTTTGACCACCACCACAGCAGTATCAATTAGGAGCCTTCTTCAAGGTAGCTTTTTCCTTGCAGACCTTTGATCTTTGATCTTGGTTTACAGTACATGGCTTGGTTTTTGCATTTTGGCACATTGATGGATGGATTTGTTTTTCAGTACTGACTCGGATTATTCTTGATCTGGATTTGCCTTATGGGCTGGTTGGTTAATGGTGTTGTGGTTCTTGTGAGTCACTTGGGCATCATTGTGGGCTCTGCAGCTCTCTTTAAGTGCTGCTCCTCGTGTGGAGGCAAAATTCCAGATAAAGACAGTCATTCTAAGTGCCTGCTTTGTCTTGGTGAAGGGCATAGCATTGGCTATTGTCAACATTGCCAGTTGTTCACTTCACAGACCGAATGAAATTGCACTGTCAGACTAAAAGCTCTTCTTTGGGAAAAGATCTCAAGTGCCTCTGATACAGCTATGCATAATAAAACTCTTTGCATGGCCCCTGTGATAGTAGCCAAGACACAGCATCATTCAACAAAGAGAGCTCCATTGACCTGTTGATACCATCAGTGTCTTCTGTTTGGTCTGTCTTGAAGCATTCCACAGAAGCCTCGGAAGCTCCTAGACATGGGCCCACTCAGACCTGCCTCCCTTCCAATACCAAATATGAGTCATGAGGCTGTGGCTGAGACAGATTCTAGCCATACCCAGGAGAGGTGTATGGTGCTGGTAAAATCTGACAAATCTCAAGTTCCCACTGCCATACCTTTGAAGGTGCTTGTAAGAAGCATGAGAAAAAGAAGTCTAGAGATGTCCCACTTCGACATCCATCTTGTGGTCCATCAGAGCAGCCAGTGTAACCGATTTCTGTGGCGCCAGTAGTCCTTAATTCATGCCAGTCTCCTAGGAGGAAGTCAACTCCACCAGCTACGGCTCCATCTCTGGTGGATTCACTGGGCCTGTTCCTTCCCCAGGTTTGCCAGCTGTCAGCATGTCCTTAGATGACATGTGGACGCCTCACAGCGACATCAGGACCACCTCTCCACATCAGCCCTCACCAACATCTCCAGCTCAGGCACCACCTCAAATGGTACAGATCTCCGCAATACCTGCACAGAGGAGACCACTATCTGCTACACCCCATAGTTGGTATTGAAATTCTTCATCTTCATCTTTGTTGTTGTATGCTGGACTTGTAGTCCTAGGTACCATAGTACCCCTTCTTACCTGAGGTCTTCCAAAGCCAAGGTTATTCATCCAAGTAGCACGGCAGAGAGCCACCCTATGGTTGTTCCAGGAGATTGCTCTCCCCATATGACTATGTTGATATCTCACCATATTTGGACAACCATTCTGACTGGCACCACAGATACAGCACAGCTTGCCTGTTCACAGTCTCAAAACAATCCAAAAGTCCAGAAATCTAGGAGCAACATGGTCAGACATTCCAGGGGCAGGGTCCAATGAGCAAGGAGTCCAGAGAACACAAGACACAGGCTAGCAACACACAAGTTGTTTTTGGTGTCGCACTACTGTTCTGTGCCTTCCTTAAGAGGACTGGAGCCAGTTGGCTCTCATCCCAGCCTAATTAGCTCCTGGTGCACTTGCTTCTGTGTGTCCTCTTTCAAGGTTGCTGTTCACCTGGAGAAGCTGAGTCCTGGCCCATGACACTTTTGTAGACCAAATACTCAGAATGGCCAGATTCCTAAATTTGCATAGCGAGCAATGGCACAAGGAAGCGCAGAACCGTATCTGTTGAGGCAGGGTACAACAGGGCTTAAAATACAATTAAGAACACATTATGATTAAAATACACTAAAGACGTAAAACTGTTCAAAATACAAATATATCATAATTAATATCATAATTAAAATACATCATAATTAAAAATAGACTGGAAGAGATAAGTCTTTAGCACATTTTAAAATTCAGACAGCATATTTTGCTGTCAAATCACTTCTGGCAGGTCATTCTATAGTCTGGAAGCGGCCAACGAGAAGGTCCTCTGGGTGACCATTGCCAGTCTAGTTCTAGATGGTTTAAGTGAATGGCCCCCAGAGGACCTGAGTGTACAGGGTGGATTGTATGGGAGGAGGTGATTCTGTAGGTAACTTGGACCGAGACCATATAGGGCTTTAAAGGTAATAACCAACACTTTGTACTTTGCCCAGAAACTGATTGGCAGCCAGTGGAGTTATTTTAATATTGGTGTAATATGTTCACTCCTTGTTGTACCCATAATCAGTCTGGCTGCCATTTTTTAGACCAGTTGGAGTTTCCGAACTTGATACAAAGGTAGCTCAATGTAGACTGAATTGCAGAAGCCCAGCACTGAGGTTACCACCACATGCACTATCATCTTTAGGTCATCTAATTCTAGAAAGGAGCTCAGTTGGCGTATCAGTCAACTGATAATAACCAAACACTTGGTTGAATCTGATAATAACCAAACATCTGACTCAAACACTTCAAGATGGTCACCCTGGCCACCATCCTTCCTCTAATGCAGAAAGGAGACTGGTTTGCCACCTTGGACTTGAAACATCTGTCATCAGACCATCCCACAGGAAGTTCCTGTGCTTTATCATGGGAAAAAAGGCTTTGGGTTATGCACTGCCCCACATGTCTTTCCCAAATGCATGGTGGTAGTGGCTGCTTCATTACATCAGCAAGGCATCTTCCTCTTCCCTTCTTCCTCTTACATCCTCCTCCTTTGGTTGTCCCCACTTCGGAATATCTTCTTCAAGACATCAGCACCATAATAAACACGTGGAGCACCCTGGGTCTCATGGCAAATTATGCAAAGCTCTTCCTGACTCCTTCTTAATAGATCAGGTTCATAGGGGCTATATTAGACTTTCAGGTTCAGGCAGCCTTTCTCCTGGAAAAGAGACAGTATGTCTTTTGATGAATCACCATCTGCTGCATTCATATAAGGAGAATTTGTGCATCAGGCGTTGAAGTATTTTTGGGACTCATGGTGTCCACCACTTCCATAACTCCTCATGCCAGGCTGAGAATGAGACCACTCCAAGCCTGGTTTCTGGTGGCCTTTGACCCTCTTCTACACTCTTAAGTCAGGACTGCTCACAGTCACTCACAGTATGCATTACTCCCTCAGGTGGTATGTTGAAATGTACAGGTGGGCATTCCATTCCTACCTTGTCAGCTCTCCACAGCTGTCATCAAAGATATCTCCTTGGAGGGTTGGGGAGCTCTTTCAGAAGGACTGACAGTCAGAGGGCCTATGGTCAGAAGAGGAGATAATGCTTCACATAAATGTCCTAGAGCTGTACGCAGTTTGCAAAGTGTTAAGGACCTTCAAAAAGATCTTACTGGGCAAAGCTATGTGGGTGGTAACACAATACCACTGGCACATACTACATAAACAAACAGGAAGGAATGAGGTCAGATATTCTCCTGCGTTTCACAATCCAGTTTTGGAACTGGTTGCATTCTAAGAAACATTTGGGTCACGGCCATCCATTTTCCCGGGGATCAGAATGTCCTGGCAGACACCCTGAGCCACACAACGTCCTGACATGAATGGAAGCTACACACAGCACCCTTTGGAAAATATTCAGCCTCTGGACCATCCCAATGATAAAATTGTTTGCATCTCCCCTCAGCAAGCAGTGTGACATCTTCTGCTCTGGGACCCAGAAGGACAACAGGTCCCTTGAGGATGCTTTCCTGTACAGCTGGAAAAGACCCTTTGTGTACACTTTCCTTCTGTTTCCTGTCATCATGCCAAAATTCTACAGGACAATGCCAGATGCATTCTGATCACCTCGTGGTGGCCCGGACAGTTGTGGTTCACCCGCACCCCAACACCTTTCCTGCAGCTTGAATCCATTGCTCCTTGTTCTGGTCTCTGGAGCAGCAGAAAACAAGCCCTCTCCCTCCTCTACATGGCATCCCTTCAAATATTTAAACATGGCTATCATGTCCCCTCTTAACCTTCTCTTCTGCAGACTAAACATACCCAGTTCTCTAAGTCTATCCTCATAGGGCATGGCTTCCAGGCCCCTCACCATTTTGGTTGCCCTCCTCTGGACCTGCTCCAGCCTGACCATGTCCTTCTTGAATTGGGGTGCCCAGAACTGGACACAGGATTCAAGATGAGGTCTAACCAAAGCAGAGTAGAGTGGTACCAGTACCTCCCTCGATCTAGACACCATACTCCTATTGATGCAGCTGAGAATTGCATTGGCTTTCTTGGCTGCCGCATCACACTGCTGACTCATGTTCAGCTTGTGGTCTATTAAGACTCCTAGATCCCTTTCACACGTACTGCTATCCAGCCACCTCATCCTATATTTCTGTATTCCATTTTTTCTACCTAAGTGTAGGACCTTACACTTCTCTCTGTTGAATTTCATTTTGTTAGCTTTGGCCCAGCTCTCCAATCTATCGAGGTCATTTTGAATTTTGATCCTGTCCTCTGGCGTATTAGCAACCCCTCCCAATTTGGTGTCATCTGCAAATTTGATGAGCATGCTTTCTATTCCTTCATCCAGGTCGTTGATGAAGATATTGAACAGCACTGGGCCCAGGACAGAACCCTGTGGCACCCCGCTAGTCACTTCTCTCCAGGATGAAAAGCAGCCATTCGTGATCACCCTTTGGGTTCGGTCAGTCAACCAATTACAAATCCATCAACCAATTACAAATCCAACGTTCAACGTTTTATTCATGCATCCCTCATACCATCCACCAGGCAGTTCTACTGATGTAATTGGACAAAGTTCACAGATTTTCTACATGCTCAACAAGTGCATCCTGCTAATGTTACTACTTCCCATGTATTGGACTTTCTGGTCTTGCTATCCAACAATGGATTGTATTGGTCTGTGATCAAGTGCTGTCTGTCTGTGATATCATGACATTTTCAACGTAGAGGGAGAAGATTGTTGCTTTGCAGCCCCCTAGTAAAAAGATTACTAAAGGGTTTATTTTTTTTTAATAATAATTTTTATTGAGTATTTTAATTACATTATTAAAAGAGAAAGGAGAGCTTAAGTATAGAACATTCCCCTCTCAGGATTAACATCGTTACACTAGTCCTTCAGAAAGAGAAACATAAATTAAACATCATAAATCATCATCATGAATACTTTTCATAGTTAAGTTACCATATTTGTCTTAATATTATTAATTAACAATTTAATTTTAATTTGATGTTTTGTAATATTTATCTAACCTCTCCTTTTCTCCCCCCCATTCCCTCCCCCCCGTTCAGGAAGTGAGTGATAATTTTTCTATTCTTCATTCTCTAAATTTCCATTCTTCTTTTACATTACCGAGTCCATTATTTTCGCTACATACTCCTATATCCGTACAGGTCTATTTCTCTACAAAATACTACTTCTCTTACATATTATTACCATTTCTAGTTTCTTTTCATATTGTACATTTTACATACACATATTACATATACATATTCCTTTTACATTCGTCACACATCATTTATTATATATTATTTATATAATTATTTATATATATAATTATTTACATTTGAATCATTGTCTATAAAATTATTTAACTGAAATTCCATTCTAACCGTATCAATCCTCAAAGTTGTTACCTGATTCCTACTTAATCTAATTAATCAACTTTTAAATATTATTAGATATCCTTCGTTATCAAATATTCAGTATTTACCTTACTTAATTTAATGGTTCAATTCCCCAAGTAGCGTTTTTCCCCCCATAGTGGTTCCCAAAGAGGTGATACAATTTTCCACCTATCATCACATTGTGTCATGGGTTTTTCTAATGTCCATATCCAAATTCTGTCATATTCTACCATTTCATATAATTTCATTGCCCATTCTTCTATCTCTGGAGGTTCACTTTGTTTCCACCGCTGTGCGTAACTTAATCTTGCTGTTGTAATCATATATAATAAAATCCTTTGTTGCGTTTTATCTAATTTGGGTACCAAGTCCATTATATTTAATAAATATAACTCTGGATTTAACAGAAAATTAATACTAAATATTTCCCTAATTGTTTTGTGTATTCCTTCCCAGAATTTTTTAGCCTTTGTACATGTCCACCATATATGGTGGAACATACCTTTAGATTCACATTTCCAACATTTCTCCTTCTCTCCCCTTTGTATCTTTGCTAGTTGCACAGGTGTTAGATACCATCTGTGAATCATTTTATATAAATTTTCTCTTAGACTTATAGGCTGTAACAGTTTCCATGTCTTGGTCCACGACCTTAACCAAGTTTCTAACGAAATGGTATGACCTATATTTCTAGCCCAATTTAACATACTGTCCTTAACTATTTCTTGTTCCATTTCTGTTTCTAATAATATCTTGTAAATTTTTCCAACTCTATGCTCCACCTCTGTGTTAAGTACTCTGTCTATTTTATTCTCCTTCATTTCAAATCCATCTTGTTTTTCATCAATCTTAAACCTTTCCTTTAATTGTCTTATTAATACCCAATGAGTATCCAAACCTTTCTCTTTTAATTCTTCCCTTGATTTAAATTGTATAGTTCCATTCTGGCTTTTTATAAGATCTTTATATGTAATCCACTTATTTACTTTTTGTTTTTCCCTTTTATAGAATGCTTTGTGGGCTGAAATCCACAAGGGAGTTTTTAAATAGAATCTCATTTTGTATTTCGTCCATACCCTTAACAGACCTCTTCTTATAAGGTGATTTGCAAGGTTTTTATCTATTTTAGCCTTTCCATACCATAAATAAGCGTGCCAGCCAAAATATATATCTTCCCCTTCCAATTGTAACAGTCTTTGCTTCTTTAAATTAATCCATTCCGATATCCAATTTTCCTAAAGGGTTTAAAAAACCTGCACCACCTGTGATTGGTCCTACCTCTGCATTGAGCCTTCAGTTGTCTTGTTCCAATTTTCCAAGAGGCCTTTTGAACTGATGGCCACATGCAACTTTAGGCTGCTGTCTTAGAAGATCACTTTCCTGGTAGCTGTCACCTCCACCAGGAGGGCCAGTGAACTTTATACTCTGCATGTGGGCCAACTGTACTTGAAATTCCACAAAGTTAAAGTCATGCTTCACCCAGATACATTTTTCCTTCCACAAGTTGTTTCTGCATTGCACTTGAATAATATTGTGTTTCCTGCATTTATGCAGAATCCTACTACCAACCTAGAATGCGATCTCCACTGTTTAGATGCTTGTCACAGCTTAGCCCTTTACATGAAATATACAGCACTCTCAGAAGTTGCAGAGGGTTTTCCTCTGTTACTTGTCTAATAACTCTACTTTTCTAATAACTCTTCTTGTTTCGTTGCAAAGACTTTCCAAATAGGTCTCAGTGACCATTCATCTGGCTTATAAACTGGCTGGCGAGCTGTTCTCTAACCAACTCAGGAGCCATTCCATGAAACTGTTGGCAGCATCTGCAGTCTTTCACCATGGTGTACCTCTACATGAAATCTGTAGGGTGGCTACTTGGCTGCAGCCCTCAACATTTAGTTCCCGTTACAGACTGGGTACAAGGTCAAGAGAGGCTGCCTTTAGGAGAGCTGTTCTTTTTTCCTTTTTATAATGACACTCCTACCTCCTATGGTTAGTAACTTACTAGTCTCCCATTTGTGTGAGTCACAGAGACCACAAAGAAGACAGACAGGTTTCTTACCTGTAACTGTGGTTCTTCAGGTGGTCATCTGTGAACTCACACAACCCCATCCATCCTCCCCTTGTCACGTCCTGCTCTTAACTTGTTCCTTGGTTGCTGCTTCTGATAGCCATGGTACTGAAGATTTTGGTGGGAATTCTGCTCAGGAGTGGGTGGGGTATCACCGAAATATCTGCCATAGTTCTCTAGAAGCTTCTGAAACACACACTGCAAGTTGCAGGGAGACCCATTTGTGTGAGTTGATAGATGACCACTCGAAGAACCACAGTTACAGGTAAGGAACCTGTCCATTCCCTGTGAAGCTCCACTGGATTTATACTCAGTTTGGATGCCCTTCTCATCACTTCCCCAGCAGACGCCTTTAGAAAGAGGTTGGCTGGGTCTGCCTTTTGTTTGCTTCTAAACAGGCTCTTAAAAGTGTATTCCAGAGGGGTTTTTTATTGTAAGGTGCTTTTATCATAGAAAGGTGAAATAGTAAGGTCCAAATACATGAATCCGTTCTTTTAAATGTCAAACTTTATTCAGCTTTAATATTTTTAGTATTTTAATAGTTTTAATAATTTGATTGTCAATTTATTCTTCCAGGGTTCCTGGCAAGTTAAAGCAATTTGTACTTGATTTGCACTCGGGCAAACTGCACAGGGAATTTCACCATGGTCCAGATCCAACTGATGTAGCACCTGGTCAGGTAAGAGAAAATGCATTTCTGTGCTTCTCTCCTGGACGAGATCTGACACTTGCAGTTTTCTAGTGAGCTTGAGCTTTCAGTTCTCACCATGCCTTGACTGATCTTGCATAGGATAAGACTTAAGTAGTTCAGGATGAAATTTTCTCATGAAAATGAAGCAACAGAAGCTGCATCAGTGGTTTTCTTTAAAAAAACCAAAACAACAGTATCGCCCAAGCAGGGATTTTGCAGTAAAAGTAAGGAAATCTTGAGTTTTACCCTATCAAAAAGAAATTTGAATTAGATTAAATGAATTGTCGGTCATACATAGTGCTACTTTAAAAACAGAGCTTAGAAGTAACACATTACAAATAACAAGTTTATGTGTATCTGCTACAGCAAACTTTGTTCCCAAAAGTAATATGATTTACAAGTAACAATGTTGCCAAAATCATTTCTTTGAAAAAGTAATGTGATGATTGATAATATATATTTACTGGTAATGTGCACATGTAATTAAATGCTGCTTTCTGAGGATATCTGGAACCTCTCTCTGTTTGGATTTGTAAAGCTTTTCAAAAAATAAACTAATTTGTTAGTCTTCTAATAATAAAGAGTGATAAAGTTTTACTTTTAAACATTAACAAGTAACAAAAAATTAGCAGAAAAACAGTGATCTTAGCTCTGTTGCGGGCACATACTTTTCAAAAAGTACTTTTTCCCCACATAATGCAGTTTATGCCAACCCAGACCAGTTTGATTGTTTAGCTCTTTTTTTTTTATTAGAAACACTCAGGGTCTTAAATACCTCTGATATTTCAAAGTGTTCTTATTAAAAGTTCCATTAGTTCTTTTTTCCTCTGGTTTTTCTGTCTGTTCAGAGAAGATAAGTAGATATATTTCCTTTAGAACTGTTTCAGCAGAACTTTTTATTGAAGACTTTTGAAAAGTGCAACATAGGGTATTTATACTCATGGTAATGTTTAACATTCATATAGTCCTTAATGGTATTTGAAAAAGCTCATGTGAATTATCCATAATTTTTAAAGCAATGTATTATACGTTAAAGATGGGAGAACTGGCTGGTTGAGTCCCTACTTGTTTTATAGCCCACTCTGACCACTATGCTAGTTTTTCCTCAACGGCATTAATCATTGGCTGAAATCCTGTATCAGGTGTGTGGAGTGTTAACACTCCACCCACACGCATGGTATTCCCTCCCTATACCCTGTAGCTGTCAAACCCCATGTGGTACTCCTTTAAGTAGCCAAATGGCCAAAAGAGGGAAAGGGAGAAAGGCAACCATGCAAGAGAATCTCAGCTTATCTCAGCTGCATTTCTTCTGACAGAAGGAAAACTAGGTTGTTCTGCATCTGATTCTCTGCAGGAGTTGACAGATACCTGGTGCGGAAGATCATGGACAGTGTGCAAGGGAGTACTGGATAGCCCCTTGTGGCCCTTATGTGTAATGCACACATAACACTAAGTTATCATGCATGTGCATGTTACCAATAGGATTCCAACTATTATCTTTTACATGGAATGTTATAACTCGGTTTAAAACATGATTTTATTCTTTTCAGCCACTTCAAGATATAGTAAGCAGCCCACCTGAGAGTTCATTCCAGAAGCTAGCACCCAGTGGACATAGGTACACCTTATTGCGGGAAAAAGATGAACTCTGAAAACTCGAAACATCTCACAAAGCCTTTCAGACAGCAGCAGCGACTCCTATGGGGTGGAAATAGGAAACCTATATTTTCATATTCTGTGTATTTTTTTTCTTTGCTCTCTGGGGTTTGTAAATATGTGTGGGCCATTTTGGACAGCATCTTTTCAAAGTTCATATTGCTGTAGATTGTTCTGTAAATCTTTTCTAATCCAAATGAAGGTGTTGTCATTGCCAGCAACATGCTGTTAACTTGCACTATCCCATTAAACAGAACATCTAGGTTTCCAGTGGTGTAATCTGGTAGTATGACTGCCTTATATTTCTCCTCCATGTGAAAAACATTTTGTTAATTTGTTATTGAAGGGATATTCTAGATTCTTAGAAGGGAATAAATTACAATTTTACAGAATTTGTGTGGTGGCACCTTACTTAGGATAACCATGCCTTTTTATAAAAAAGTAAGAAGATAGGATAAATGTTCAGGTGTCACTCAGAAGAATTTAGCTGCTGTATTTTATAGCTTATATCACAGGGAAAACTGAAACAGTGGTAACAGAGCCTGCTGAACAAAAGAAGTGAAATATTGAAATAGCTCCTTTAAGTCAGATAGAAAGTCTAAATATGTGACATCAGGTGGAACTGTTTTTTTTTCTTTTTTGAAAAAGGAGATCTTGAAAAAAGCTTGAGATGAGTATAAATGATCTACTTTTCAGCATTTTTATTATGATAGGAAACACTGTGCTAGTACAGGTGTTTCATAACTTTTAAGATATTTTCAGATAAAATGTTACAAATGGAATGTTAGGCTTGAGATACTATTTCACAATCTTACAAATTGCAAATATTTATATAAAGAATGTAAACACAAATTATTTTTAAAATTCCAGATCCTCTGGCACTTTAAGGCAATGGAAGGAGCTATAATGGAAGAAACTACCTAAGTACTCCTTGCTGATACCTTAATCCAGTGATGGGAAACTGCAGTAGGTGGATAGGTGGGGGGATCACATTGGCAGATTTTCCCGATGTTTGGGGCACATGGGATTGTGTGTGTGTGTGTGTGTGTGTACACTCTCTCTCTCTCTCTCTCTCTCTCTCTCTCTCTCTCTCTCTCTCTCACACACACACACACACACACACACACACACACACACACACCTGCAGGTTACATTTTACCGACCCCAGTCTGAAGAGAACTTTCCAACCTTCCTTTAGGGTATAGGGTAAATTAATCACATATCTTCCCTTTAAAAAAACAGCTCATTCTCTCTCACACATTTAGTGCTTTTCCAAAATCTTTTGAGATCTGTGTCAAAGGATATACTCATGTCTGGGTGATGGTCTCATAATAGTATCAAAGACAATGTTTATAATTCAATCTGTCACACTTTTTGAGGTGGACACTTTTTCAAAAAAGAATGAAACTTTGACACCTTGCTTAATAGCTACATGTCAGTTTTCTGCTCTTGATTTCTTGACTAAAAGTAGTATGTTGTGTCCCACATGAGGGAAAACATTGTATTAATGGTTTATTTCAACCTGCCATATCTGATGCTTGGAGGTTCTTACATTTTCTATAGAGTTTCATTCTTGTAAGGAGACTATATATCTGAACTGGTATTCAGACATTCTGTGTGTATCCTACACAAATGTAGCCCAAAACAATTCTATCACAATCAGCATGGGACCTGGGATATAGATGAACAGAGTGGAAATTCTTCCCATGTAGACTTAGCCTTTTATTTGACACATGCCCGCCTAAGTAATCTGCCATATCTGAATAATGGTGAAATTAATTAAAAGTCAGGAGATACGTAGTGTCACTGTTACAAGCTTACAGTTAAACATGATAGACTCACACTAAGTGGATTTTTTTTCTAGTGGAATTTTTTTGTGGGTGCAGAACTTTTGGTGAACAACTGTAAGAAAATGATCTAAAACTCTGGCAGTTCTTGCCAACTTATCAGCATTAGGAAAATTCTCCTTGTCTGCTATCAGAAGTTATTTTTCTCTTGTGTGCCTTTCTTACTTACCTTGTTGTAAGCTCAAAAGTCCCCGCTATTGCAGCCTTTCCTCATAGTGGAGTTGTTCTAACTCTTTGCTCATTTCGGTTTCTCTTTTCTGTACCCTTTCTAGTTCTACTGTATCTCATTGAAGATGTGGTTGTATCATATTCATATGGGGCATTATGATAGCGATACAATTTTGTCTTTTTCCTAACGAACCCCACTGCAGAACTCTTCCTTACTCTTTTGTAACAGCTATATGCTGGGTTGATGGTTTCATAGAGCCCCACGGCCCCATACTCTCTCTTCTGATCAGTCTGTGCCCCCTCAGACTCTAACTGTATATACAGTTAGCCCTCCACATTTGCGGGTTTCACTTTTGCAGATTTGATTATTCATGGATTATCTGCTGTCACCTCTGCTGCCTCCCTATGCCATTTTTAATAGAGACTGCAAGCCTTGTGAGACTGAGGCTTGTAAGTCCTGTTAAAAATGGTGTGGGGCAGCAGTGGAGGTGGCTGTAAGCCCCACCAGCTACCCACTTCTACCTTGTGAAGGAATCCTGCTGCCTCAAAGGAATCCATGGTGGGTTGAATATGGTGATCATACTTCTGTGTATGTGTTAAAATGTGGTTTGAGAGGGCCTAGAGTTGTTCATGGTTTTTCCACTTTCACGGGGGTCCTGTGCCCCTAACCCTAGCGAATGTGGAAGGATGACTGTACATGAAGTTGGCTTTCTTGCTGCAGAACGAATCACTTTGTGCTTTCTTACATTTAACTGTGTTTACCTTCTTAATGTCCATTAACTTCTTTTGGAGAGATCCTTTCGGAGTTATTTGCAAGCTCTCTTTGTTTTCACCATCTTAAATAATTTTATGTGAGGAAACCTGGCCACTTCCCTGATTATCGCTAATATGGGCATCCCTGGTATGATGCCCCAAGGTACTGTTGTACCCACAGATATTTCTGCCATTGTATCCTTCCCATTTTTTTTTAAAATAAAAATGGTTTTACCTTTTCTGCCTGCCAAATGGAACACCTGGTTTCAAGCCTTCCGTTGTTTTCTTTTGCTTTCCCCAGAATGCCTCTAGATCCCTATGTAGTCTCAGAGGCAGTCTTAGGAAATGAAGATAACAGATGGCCACTAGCCAAGTGTTTTGCATTGTGCTTCTTCCAACACTGAAACTTCAAAATCAAAAAAGAAATGGGAAAGGACTGTTACCTTTTTTTGCCTATGAAGTTTGGATAAGAGCTGCAGGCAGTGAGTTGGGTGGGGTGGAAGGGAAGGGAAGCATTGTGAACCTTCCGTTTGTGGGAGCATTGGGTATGATCTGACGGTTTTTCTTTCTGTTTGGAAAATATATTTGGTGGAATTAGCTGGAGAGTTGATTTGAGGAACATGTTGTGATTATTATTTGGAGAAAATAGGACTCATGTTCTTGAAGAAATTACTTTTGATTTCAACTGAGTAAGTTTTCTTTGAAATGGGTGTTGTCTGCCTGACCATGCTGTTTCATGAATGCACAAGTCCCATGACAGTCATTTCGGGATGGTACCTGTGACATCTTCTCAAAAGTTCTAGTGTCCACTAGTCAAAAAGGTTGGGGACTCATAGATGAATTACAAAAACACCATCACAAAAGCAGTATTTTGGAGACTGAACATACTCATTTGCTGTGAGAACCAGAGCTTGGAAAAGTTACTTTTGGAGACTACAACTCCTTGGATTCAGTAGTAAGTTCTAGTCCAAGAAGTAACTTATCCAAGCTCTGATGAGAAGCATCCATCAGTTCTATTTTCTTCTTCCTTTTCTTTAATCAGAGTACTGGTTAGCAAAGGAACCTGCCCTCTTTTCTTATTAGTGCCAAGTTAACTTGGTTTCTGGCCATTCTAGATATTGCTAAACTTACTAGTGAATCATTACTGTCAAGATGACTACAACCTCTGCTATTAACATGTGTTAAATAATTCAAGATGCTTGTGACCTTGAAGTAATATTGTTTTATTCCCTAGAGATATACCTTGCACAAAAACAATTCTTCCTCTTGTTTTGTAAATGATGCCTAAATCTATTATTTCACACTGTCAGAAATGAACCTTGCTAATGTGAGTGGGCAGCAACTTTTTCTTATTTTTTAGTATTAAAATCAAGAGTAAAGACAATATGTAACTTTAAAAATCCATGATTGTAGGTAGTCCATACAGCATAGCACCAGCTCAACTGCAGAGTCTTTGTCTATGAAATCACAAGACTTTTAATGCTGCTGCACATCTTGGGTAGGAAATTGAGTGTCGGAACCTCTGTGAGGTTGAAGATTACTCACCATGATACTGCTCCTGAAAATAGCCACCCTTGCTCCTTTGAAACAATGCTTAATGTTGAAAGCTGTCCATTTTAGTGGAAGCTAATATAGAGCAGGGATATTCAACTGATCTTCCTGACTAAATGTTCCAATCTAAGCAAAGCCAGTATTTTAGGCTTCCCTGTTTCTGGAGAATTTTGGTATGATAATTTTTATACTATATTGTTCTGTGCCTGTGGATTGTGTATGTACATCAACATATAACATAGCTGCTCCATAAGTGTGAAGTTCTTACTGCTAGTGGCATGACTTCGTAATAAAACCTGACCCTAGGTAAAGGAGTCAGTGTAGTAAAATAATTTTTTATGAGAATTATCCCTAGGATGGCTTTTCAGTTGAGGATCATAATTGAGTATCTTTAGTTAATATTTTTATCTATATTGATGAATTAGCACCTCATTTCATCTTATATAAAATGGGGGGAGATAATAAATAGATCAGCTTAATAAATAGATCAATCCGTGGTGTTAGCAAAATACACCAACTGCAAATAGTGAAATAAATTTACTGGTTTTGGATTCTTCTCTAAAAATGTGACAAAGAATAATGATTTTGGCTTAAGTATTTTTCTCAAGCAGTACCTGATTCTGCATAAAATCATACAGGTATCTTGTGTAGATGAAAACTTGGCTTAGTATGTAGTAGGATTATAGATTATTATGACAGAAGGTATCACAGGAAGGATCAGCCCTCACCTGTATAATAGAGGTCAACTGAATTCTGTTCTACTTATTGCAGTGTTGCATCCAGCTGAGTTCTGTAGTGCTGAAGCATACAATTAGCAGAAAATTAACAAGATTGCCACAGCCTGCATAGACAACTACAATCTCTGCTCATCCTGTCCATGTAATATCAGAGTAAGGTTATACTGGCATTCAGTAGTTCTTCCTCCAGAGATTTCCAACAGCCTATAGAGTCTTTCATCTACAGGCACTGCAACTAATTTTCATATAGTGTGTGTGTGTGTGTGGGGGGGTGACTAAAAAGGAAACGAACATCACTTTTCCCATGTTCGTCTTGGATCCAAGAAGGATGCAGTTAATCACTGGAGATATATGCAGCAATATGCAGTTAACCAACAGAATTTAAAAATGCATATCCAAAGGAAAACATTTCAGCTTCTGCCTTCTTCTGTTACCAAAGATGAAACTGGGCTGCATACTAAGTGGCAGTTTAGAGCACTGTGTTTACCAGCATTCTTAATGGATGTTAGTATTATTCTCTGAATTGAGACTGTGTGGTATTAGGATTTTTAATATATATATCCAAAAATTCTCCCTTTTGTCCAAAATGTCTGAAAGGGATGGCATGTCCATGCCAAACAGGGACAAATCAGAGGGATTGTGATATTCCAAGCCGAAATGCCTAGCCACTGGTTGCTCTAGCTTCCTGGTTAGAACAGCAGACTTATGGCTCCTGAAGAGTATATACAAGTCTGTGGTTATTTTGCCCATGTACTTCAGGTGACATCCTGCATGCCTACATTCACTCACATAAATAAAATTGCAGGAGTAGCAGGTGTTGTGTTGTTTGTAGTAGGTCCTGCTATTCACTTTGCTCCTAAAAGTAACATCCTGCTTAAGGATTCACAAGTGATGTAATACTTTGAATCACAAGGGTGCTTTTTAATGACCTGTACTCAAGAAACTTGATGGAAGTTTGGAACCAACTATCTTCTTTCAAGTTATGTGTAACAACCATCCAAGGTATGTTGTTTTTATGAGAGAAAAGAACTAATGTCAACTTTCTATAGAACATCTCAAAATGTGTAAGATTTTAATTATTATTCCTCAAGGCCTTGAGACCCATATATTCATGTATATACCAGCATGTGTTTTCTTGTCTATGGAATGGCATACAAAGAAACATCAATTAAGAGTATTTCTTAATTTCTTCAATAATTAAGCTCTTGAAACTGAAGAAATATAAAGAAGCACTACAGAAAGAATTAATAATACTAATAATTAACTCTGATGATAGTGGGCATATCAGATCCATAAATCGAAACAAACAAACTGTGTTTAACAATAGTTTTACTATCAAGGAGAAAAAACTTAGGAGAGATGTTCTTAGATACCACTTTCTTCTACTGCCATCCAGCTTCATTCTAGGAGACTCTATTTACCAGCAGATACTTTCTTCTGTCCTTAATAATGAGGTAAACAATAAGTGTAAGAGGAACAGGAGGTTAAAAAAATTTGCTTGAACAAGTTCAATTAACCATAGCAAACAGTAACTCTAAAATATTAATAGACCTTATGTAAGGAAGATGTCTCAAACTGAAATTTGAAATCAAACTGAAATTAAGTTATCATCCAGAGGACTTAGCTTCTGCCCAACATGTAGAGAACACAATACAGCACAAATGAAAAATGACATTGAAGCATTTGAAAGGAGATGCAGATTAGCTGAGTATTTCCATGATGACCCCAAAGATTGTATAGCCTTGTAACAAAATAGGTCCTCTACAGCAGTTTCAGCCACCTAACATTCGGACACCTAACAGCATTAGAAATCTAGTTTTAAAAACCTTTTTCTTATCAATCAACAGAATGTTTAATAATCATAGACCAATACCTCTTATGACAGCTTTTTTAAAGAAGAAAGTAGTCCTAAGGAATCCCTGGACATGAACAGCTATTGTTATGAACCTGCTGACAAATGAGAAGCAGTTGATATACTCAGTGCTACAGACTATATAACAGAAGGCCAAAGATAACTGAAAGGTGAAAAAACATACAAGTTTGATATCCCAACCCTGAAATAAAGAGTCCACACACATGAGCTTGGGTTTACTAAGGGCCACCTTTTATTTTATTTTATTTTATTTTATTTTATTTTATTTTATTTTATTTTATTTTATTTATTATGGGCTTGGATGAATCAGCAAAAGGAGGAATGCGGGTCCAGCCGAGGTCAGGTGACAAACTGCTGTCCACCCCCTCGACCTTCCCCCGGGCAAACTGCTTGAGCCCATAGAGCAACCCTGTTGTTACTGGTTGCTCGCCAGCTGCTCTGTAGGATGAAGTACACTCAGGAGTAACTCCTGTCAAAGTCACAGGACCCTTCAGGAAGGAGTTAAATCCCTGTGCTAACCTCAAGAGGACACCACCTTCACTGTCCCCTGGGTCACACCACTCCAGAGGCGGATTCAAAGACTTCCCCTACACCTAAAGTGAGTGCCCAAGGCAGCCACCGAAGTTGTTATTTTGCCCCTTACCTGCCAGAGGAATGCCTAGTTAACAACCATCTCCAGCTAATTTTCCCAGTTTCAATCGCAGCAGTGTAGGGTAGGTGAACCCCCCCCCCCGCCCGCAAACAGAGGGAAAAAATTCCTACCCGGCCCCGAAGCGACCTGCTAATGCACACTGCAATGAGGGTGGGAGGAACGGGTCGTGCAAAAGGTCCAAAGAGGCCACGTGTGGGGCAAGCCGAGAATAAATAGGCCTTTGCCTGCCCCATCACATGGTGCAGTCTGGCGCTGCCCGTGCCATCTGTACATTGGTGGCCTCCTCCAGGGAGGGCATCAAACTCCTCCCCTCCAGGGAGCATTGGCTGCACATGGTCAGGAAGGCCTTTTGGACAAGGACATCACCCCAGAACTAAATGAACATATAATTGAAACAATGCAAAACCTTACTAACAAGGAACTGCTTGAAAAAGAGATAGCTGATCTCCTTATAAGTCCAAATCCAAGTGCTGAACATTTTTATATGCTATCAAAGGTCTGTCCACAAATCCAACTACCTGGGATGCCTTATTGTCTCAGGTAATAACACAGCCACATCTCTCTATATATTGACTTAAATTTACAGAATTTGGTTAAAATCTTCCTATCGTATATCAAAGACACTAATGATTTCTTACTCAGAACCAAGTCTTTAAAATCAACAGTATCAATTTGGTAAAGATATCTATTGGTTACACTGGAGGTTGCACCAACATATCACATACTGAAGAGATTCAGACTTTACATGAAATCCTTACCATCAGGAACTCTCATGATTCTCCAACAGAAGTTATTATGACTTTAGTAAGTCTAGTCCTCATCTGCAATAATTTCATATTCAATGAAGATCTCTACTTACAACTGCAGGGTACAGCTATGGGTACTCGCATTGCTTCCTTTTATGCAGATCTGTTCATGGGCAAACTAGAAAATAAAATCCTTAATGAAGCCAATGACAAACCTCTTATATAGTGGTGATGACATCTTTATGGTCTGGACTGAAGGAAAGGAATGCCTAGAAAAGTTTATACTTGAAATAATGCCTAATTCACATGTAATCCTACCATTTTTTTTATTGCACAGCTGACATAATTTTTGTCTTTCTAGGTGTTGCATCGATATGTTATCCATGGTTATCCTCTTGATATATGTTTTAAGTTCTATTTGTTAATCACTTCTTTATATCTCTCTCTTCCCTCTCTGCCCTATAAACAATTTTGTAAATGTTTTATTGTGTTTTTTTAAAAAACCTGAAGGATTCAGGAAGGAAGAAAGCTTAGTGAATGACTACCTCTGCTGAAAATCTCTATCTAGAGCTTCTTGGTCCGTTATATAAAGATTAAAGTAATTCAGAAGCCCGAATGGCTATGGACTGGTTCAATAGTACAGCATATGCTTTGCACACTGAATGGCCTAATTTCCTGCCCTGCCCAATCCAGTTATGACTAAGAAAGGCCAAAATTTCTTGCATACAGGGTGTTGAACTAGATGGCACTCATTACTTCCAACTCTATGATTTTTTTTAATTAAATGTTTATTGAACAAAGAAAAAGAAACAAATGGCAACACTACAATATCAATACATAAAATACTAGAAACTTAAAATACGTAACACAGTACAAATTAGAAGAATTGCAAAACTACAACTAACAAAAAGAACTACGAATAACTAAAAGTTAATTCCTGCCCTTGTTGCAAGCAGCGCATGTTAATCAAGTAGTTACACCTATTAATCCTTAAATTTAAACTAGAAATTAATACTTGCTGGGAATCATTCTTATCCTGAATATATGCCTATAAAGTTACAAACATCGCTTATAAGCAATTAGAATCACTTATCAATTAATTCTATATTCTATGTTAGTTTAAACCATCAGTAATTTTCAATCATCAAAAATAATAACACTAAAAAAGCCTAATTACTAGCTTAAAACACAAATATATAAATCTGTCCTGACTTCTTCTACATTCTATGTATATCATTCCTAGCTTGCTGATATACTATACTATGTTAGTTCAAACTCATAACAGTCATCCAAAAAAAAAAAAATAACATCGCTCAAAGTAGTGATAAACCTCCACATAGGAAAACATCTAAAAGCTACAAATAAAGTAAAAGTTAAGTCCAATTACACTTCTCATATAGTACTAAGAAGGTTAAGATCAAAATATAAAAGGCCTGTCAATAAAATCACCAGATCACCCTCGTTCCCTTCCCAATATTCAATATTAATCCATTTTCCCCAATGTCCTAAAACTCTTTTCCTCAGTCTTACAAACATCTTTCATCATCAAAACTACTCCCTCCCTCCCTCCCTCCCTCCCTCCCTCCCTCTCTCTCTCTCTCTCTTTCTTTCTTTCTTTCTTTCTTTCTTTCTTTCTTTCTTTCTTTCTTTCTTTCTCTTTTTTCTTTTCTTTTTTCCAAGGCTCAACTATCTTTAAAATAGTCCTAAAAAGCCATTTATCAGATCAGTCATGCTCAGCCTGTGTCTTTTATTCTTATAAGTAACTACCGTATTTACCCAGCGTTGCCCGGGATTTTATTTTCCTCTAAAGAACTCACCAAACTGTCTTTTCCAGTACCTGTAACTTTTCCCCATATTTCCCAATCCAATCTGTATTCAGAATTGTTAACATACAGAGGTTGGGTTTCTGAGGGAATACACTCTCCTCCTCCTTGCTGCTAGGCCTCATCTCCATAGCAACTGGCCTATTCCAGTACCTATACCTTATCCCCATATTCCCCTATCCAATCTGTATCCGTAGTTGTTCACATACAGAGGTTGGGTTTCTGTCGGAATACACTGTCCTCCTCCTTGCTGCTAGGCATCGTCTCCATAGCAACCAGCCTGTTCCAGTACCTGTAACTTTTCCCCGTAGTCCCCAATCCAATCTGTGTTCTCTGGCAACGCTGATGTCCTGATGTAATGGCTTTTTTCAAAATTTTTTATTTTTTTGGCTTCTGTTGAATTTGTGCAATGGTTTTACGTTTTTCTGGAAGCATTTTTTGTCTTGAATTTCAACTTTAAGATTCCTCACATATGGGACCCATACAATCTACTGTGTGAGGTGAGAAGACCTTATAACTGTGTTGTGTATGTCACTTTAATTTTTCTCACATATGCCTCCCAAAAGTTTTCTGGCATTCTTATTGATGGTAGGCCTCATCTCCATAGCAACTGGCCTGACGCTCAAGAGCTCTTGGCTGAGAATTCTAAAGGCCCCTCCCTAAACTGCCAGCCCCAGGATTCCATAGAATCTTCATAGCCAGTCAGTCATATGAGGTCTTCTCACCTCACACAGCCAATTGTATGAGGTCTTCACCAGACAAACAGACAAACTCACAGACATACATTGACTTTTGTATAGTAGAAGACCAGTTCTTCAAGTTGATCGCATCTGGAGGATATTATCTTTCTGGGAAGTTTAACCAACACAACTATATAATTTCCCCTTCTGAGATCTTTTAGAAGTACAAACAAATTGTCATAAGTTTTCCTTAACATATTATGATCAAATCTTAAGATTTGGACTTTCCTCCTCGTAGCCAAAAACAGGATAAAGGTAACAGTTGGAGCCTTCATCCTTCTTACATCAGCTATATTGGCTCTCACCAATTCATGCTGTGTAGTTATCTCAATTTGGACATTCATGGCTTCTGAGTCTTGAATCAGTCCCGACAGGATTCCTGTTACTGGACATTCCTGAGCCTAGACAGATATTTTTTTCAGGCATCTGTTGAATTCCTGCAGCTTTAGATGGCCCATGCAGAGGATCTCTTGTCATTTGCTCTAAAAATGCATCAAATTTATTTTCAATGGTAGCTGTTAAATTGTCTAATTCTACCAGGAATGTCACAAAATAGTAAGGTACATCATCCTCTTCAAATAAATCTCCTCCAGTTTGATTGATGTTTTCCAAAATTGGAGCCATGATCGTTTAACATAAAAAAAGAAAAAGGAACACGACAAAACTTCCCTTTATGTCCATCTAGTGTTCAGTATGTTCTCACACAAAACAGCTTGTGTTCGCAAACATTAGATAAGGACTGTTCCCACATAAACTTTCTCAGAACAGTAAAAACTGGCACAGTACCAACCGGCAAGCAGACCAACATGGTTGTCCAATTTTCATAATTCCAAGCATGATGATCTTGCAAATATCATTAAAATCTTTTTCAGTTGAATATATTAAGCCATTTTCCACTCCAACTAACCAAAGCAAACCAAGGCAAATGTATCTGTAGCAGTTCATACACAGAAAAAAAGAAAAAGAGTCCTTAGTCCAAAAATTCAAAATCAGTGTCTACAGATAGAAAATCAACTAGCAAAAACTAATAGTAATTTCCCTTAAGAATCCAAAAATAAATCCCAAAGCAAAAAAGCAAAAAGAAACAAGGGTTGAATTATTTAGCACATACAGCTTATCATTCCCATAGCAGTCAAATGGACACACTGTCTCTTTAAATCCTCCATTGCATGAGAAGGCTCTTAAACTTTAGGAAGGCAATTTCAACTGCAACGATCAAAGGCATCTTGTCTTCCTTCAGCAACGATGTTAATAAAATCAAGATGCATACATACAAGAGGTCCGGATGCAACCAGCGTAATGTCCTGGCAGGGGTGAAAAAGCCTCACCCCTTCCAGTTCCACTAAAGCACACGATTCTCCTCAGCCTCAGGATCCACTGTGGCCACTCTGTATCCAAAGAGACATCTAGCCAGTCCCGATCTTGGCTGGAATGGAGTGTTCAGACTCTTAATTTATCAGAGAGTCCACTAGCTTGACAAGGGATGCCAACCTGTCAGGCACAACACTTCAGGGTTTGCAATCTAGTGGAGCTCGCTAGATTGCATTCTCCATTAATGTGACCGGAAGCTGGAACCCCAACTCTATGATTCTATGGCTCTTGACTGAACTCCTAGACAACTTCTGCTAGGTATTATTGCTGGTATAGCCTAGATGGACCCAACGTCTGATTTGACATAAAGCAGGTGCTAATGTTTTTATGAAAATATGTTTGCTTCTAATCAGCTTTAAACGTGCAAAGGAGTGCTACAATCCTTCACTTCCCTCTCTCACTTCCCTCTCTCATAGTTACTTCACTTCCCTCTCTCATAGTTACACTAATAATGCACAAGGAACCAGACATTTCACTACATATGGCCAGGTTCTATAGGTTTTAGGAAATCCACTTGAGTCCCAACCCAATCAACATTAAATAATCAGTGAAATTTGAAAATGATTAATCAAAATGAGCACAACAAACATGCAACACTGAGGAGATGGCTTGTGCATTGAAAAATACAGTCAGTTGAAAGTTGAAAGGTAGATTACTTCATTGCAGATTACTTATTTTCATACAAGAAGACCCACATATTTAATGGTCTAATATGCAGTGGGCACACTATGACATTCAATGTTCATTTCCCAGCCTTTGTTATCATGGGCTTTGCTAGGACTAATGGGGACTGCAGATTGATAACATCTGGAGAGCTGTATTTTGTGCATCCTTATTGCAACTGGAGTGTTTACTCCCATTCCCCTTTTTGTGAATGGGAAAGATCATCCTTGTATATAGTCGTTTATCTGCAGTTCAGCTTCATGTGAAACATGCTCTGCAGAGTAGAATGAGAGGATTGCACTGCTCTATCTCTGCCTCCCCACTACTGCTAGCTAAGTAAGGACTCTGATATTAAATTCAGGAGGCATTTATTCTTCAACTATGGAGGAAATAAACACTTCTATGTAAATTTATATCTGGAGGACATACAAACAATTCAATAATTACAAGTAAGCAAGAACAGTTCAACTGTTACTTGCACGTTCCTTGCTGAGATGAGGTCAGAAGACTGTAAAAGGAGGAAAAGGCAAATTTTGCACCTGCTTAGCTGTTCTTCTGAACAAATGAGGGGTTAAATCAGGGCTGAGGAACAGGTCATCCTGATACCAGACTGTTGCTCTCATCACCTCTAGCCAGCCTAGTCAATAGGAAAGGATGACAACTTTTGGCAATTTTTTCCATTCCTGGTTGAAACTGCATGAGGAGTGAGCCATATATGCTGACGCACCTGCAATGTCAAGTTTTGGGATTGTATAGTCCTCCAGATATTGCTGGATTACACCTCCCAGCACTCTTCACCATCAATCATGCTGATTAAGGCTGTTAGGAGGTACGCACCCATGTCATCTGGAGGTTTGCACTTTGCTAACTCCTGTCATGCATTGTTGTGCTTTGTTGGGGCCCTGGTGGCTTACAGTACTCTACTCACATTCAAGCAAACGCCTGTTCTGACTTCGCTACTCAACCAAAGTCAGGAACTGAGGAGATGGGGATGCAGGGGGCAAGGTCAGCATCTGTGCTTCTGTCCCATCACACCATGTAAGCCCTCACACCTTCAAGTGAATGCCTGAAGAGGGCCAATGAAAGCATTTTGAATACATCGTTTTCTCCTGCGTGCTCACCATTTGGGGGTATATTTATACATTAGAGACTAAGTAACTGCTTGGGCATGATCGATAGCTAATCAATCAGATGAATAACTGCTCAATGAAAGAATGGCAGAAGAAAGAGGTTCCAGAAGAGCTAGGGAACCGTGACCTTTCAGATATTATTGAACTCCAGTCTCCAGTACCAGTCAGACCCTGTAAGCCTGGCCAAAGGTGACAGATGTTCATAAACGTGAAGGGTCACAAGTCCCCAGTCGGATGGCTAAAGCAGATCTCTTAAATCTCTATACTAACAAAAGCAGTGCAGCTGTCCTGGCTTTCCTTGTGCTTTGGAAAATAACAAATTCAGTTGTGCAGAATCAGAATCTACAGTGAGAGGAACATTATTTTCCACCAACTGAAAATGGACTTTGCATTTTGTAACTGTTTATTTAATTTATATGCCATCTTTCTTCCAAAATGGGACCCAAGACTGCTTACAGCAGAGATTAAAACAAACAAAAAATACAACTAAAATGATTTATAATACAAAAATCTTTCAGAAGAACAACTAAAATGAGAAATCCTATTGAAAACATTAATATAAAGTAGTTTTCAGAGTATCTAAAATATCCTGAAGATAAGAGTATAGTGACCTCATTAAAAGATGCAGAAGACCTGTCTAAATAAACAGGTCTTTGCCTGCTGGCAGGAAGAGATCAGCAGGGGGAGGGCAACCTAGTCTCCTGTGGTTCAGAGCAGTCACTGAAAAGCCCCTCTTCCCCATTGTCATCAAATAAGTCTGTGACAGCAGTGTGACTTACAGAAAGCCCCCCCCCCTTCAAATCTTGGGGAAAGTAATTTAGTCAATCTGTCGTCTCCACTTTTAGACTGGGTCTAAATGAAAATCTTAACGCTCCAGTATCTTGCCTCTTTTTGCTCCTCACCCCTTTCTCAAGACCTTGAAAGCTCATTCATTATTTTCTGAGATTTTGGTTGGTCCAAACAAAAAGCTTGCCTGACCATAGATTTTGGAGTTTGCAGTCATGCCAACTCCTACAAGTGTGACAGAAATAAATTAAGTTTCCCTCTGAAATCATGAGAAGAAACATTAAAAATAATGGATGTGGTGGAGATGGAGAAATTAATGATGTTAATAAAAGAGAAATCTGTAAAGAATTCAAGAATGAATGGAAGCTGATAATGGAATATATTAAGCATTGATGGAAGAAATAAACACAGCAAAGAAAGATTGACCTAAAAGGAGATAATTAATGTATTATCAAAAATTTATTAGGAAAAATGTTATATATCGGGAATACGGTAGAGAAACAAGTATGGAAGATGTTTAGGTAGGAACAGTTAGAGGTTAAATTAATGTATAAAGTATAAAACAATAAAATGGAAGGCATGTAGGGGGAAAAGAAAATAATAATTATTTTATTTTTGGAGAATTTGTAAAATAAAATAACTTCTGTTGACTTTTTGTTACATATAACAACAACAACAATAATAATAGATGAGAGCCAAGAAGCCTCCTATGAATAACTTTCCAAGATTTTTTTCCCACATCAAAGCAGTTAGAAGCTGTCAAGGAGAAACACTATAGTTCAAGATTTCAGTTAGCTGAAAGAAACCAAATTTAGTTTTAAAATTTTTGCAAATTCAACATTTCTCTCAGGGCAGATTCAACGAGCCAAAGGAATCTGCCATGGTGTGGTTTGAAAATCCCTGCATCCCAGTAGCTTCCTTTACTGCATAACTGTGCATTCAGTGTCAAACAACTCACATTTCCAGCTGCAGATAAGATAGCTTTATGATGCTTATTTGTGCTGGCAAATTATACCTTGTGTCTGTTTTATTTTTGTACCTTGTTTGGTCTACGCCTATAAGCAGTAAATTGCTGCTGCTGGACCGCTGTGTAGTTCTGAAAGCATTAAGGTGGTGCAGTAAACTCTGACATAATTAAACAACTACTCCAACACTAGCTTTGTTAACAAAATCTCAGTCATTACTTTAAGGGGATATTTGCAGTAGCTGCTTTGTCAGGGATATAACACCAGAAACAGCTGTGGTAGTCTGCCTTTTATGGCCCTAGGAAAGTTATAATTGTTCAAGTGGTACTCTCTGTCTCATAATATTCCTCGTGTTGTTTGTCCAAGCATCATGAAAAACTTGCTCTCTTTCAAGCTTGCCATTTGAAATGCAACTGTCTCCTTCTGGACTGGCACCTTAGCTTGTCCTTACTGACTGCCCATCTAGCTTTTATTTTGCTTCTACTTCCATATTGTTATAACATTAATCTCTGAGTATGTGCATTACCAAATGTGGAAGAGAGCTGCATAAAGATAAATGACAGCTCAACAGTCTAAATCTGTTAGTCTCAACTAGAGTACAGCAACTGAGTTAAGGGAAACATAGTAAGTTACCACTCATGTAAGTCCCATTGATTCAATTGATCTACTCTAGTTGGAACAAAGTGGATTTAGCCTAAATAGTTCCAGAAACCTTGGAAATTCTATTATTCTGCCAAAGGAGAAGGGGACCCAAACAACTAAAAGATGCTCTGTCTTTCAGTAGCTCCCCCAGCCAAGGCAACACTGTTTCTTCTGCCAACTTGCCATTAAGTCATATGTTGCTAAATGCCAGGTGGGGAAAAAACTGTTGACTAATCACTTCCTGGTGAGGTTTGTGATCACAATGGCATTATTCCTGAGCCGGGTGATGGACTAATTAAGAATTTTGTAGATATGTGCAATGCATGCGATTTATTTTAAAAAGCAGATTGTGTGTGTGTGTGTGTGTGTGTGTGAGTGAGAGAGAGAGAGAGAGAGAGAGAGAATGTGTATGTGTGTGTGTGTGTGTGTGTATGTATGTATGTATGTATATATAAAGTTATAATCCAGCCTTTCAACAGTGTACACAAGTATACTGTTTTAGAAAATCTCAGAAGTGCTGTAGTAAAAGATTGAGGATCATCACCAAATCTCTGTGAACCAAATGAAGCATTACCGATGGACGTCAAGATGATTAAATATCTGGCATTCACCTGTTGCTGGTATTTCACCACAGGGCAGCTTGAAAGAAGAAATATCTGAGCAGAGGTGGAGAAAAGTGGTATTGCTTTGGCATCAGGATTCTTCGTGTTCTTAATATATTGTCCTAAAATAAGATGTTTTCACTTTTGCTATGAAATAATATGTCAGAATTTAAAAGTAACTAATTACAATAACAAAGTTGTAATTACGTTCATTGTCTCTGTGATTCACATATATGGGTCTTGTGTCTGTGCAGAGTTCACACGGAACATTCTGGGGCTAAGTAACTTTCAGCAGGAACCCCACCTGCACAACCCAATGAATATGTTCAAGTGTGTCTAAGTTACTTTTCCCCCAGTTCTTTGTATCCACCCTGAGACCAACAGCAATTGTAATATTCTCCTGTCTTTGACTCTGAAATATCACACTACTAGGTAGCTTTCTACTGCTGTTTTCTCATCCTACAATTTCTACCTTTGTCGCTCCCTGCTCTAAAAAAAAAAAAACAGTTCCATAGTTTTGTCTCTGCCAACTCTTCTCTTTAGCCAGAGTCCTGTTTCTTCAGCGTATGGCCTCTAGAGCCATACCCCTCCAGAGACAAGACTGCTCTTTCAGACAAGCACTCGAAGAAAAAGAAAAAAGAGAAAGGTAACAAAAGGATACGTGTAGTGATCAAGACTCAGCCCAGATTCCTTTCTGTCCCAATAACTGATTTCCAACAACAGTTACCTTCTGTTTCAGATATGGCAGTGTTATGGCACTGCACACCCCCTGCGATTTACATGGTTTAATTGGCAAATATTATTTAATTGGCACTACTAACTGGCATTGATATAAATAATACATGAGGTGATCGGGAAGTCACGCTGGAAGAGGCATATTACTGACTGTAAAAGTGAGGTTGCAAGGCAGGTCAGCCATACCTACCTCTTAGGCAGGAACCAAGTTGTTTTCAGGCTAATAGTGTGGACCCTCTCAAGATAATAGGCTTGAAGATAATGAGCTGGACATCTCAGAGCAGAAAGGAGAAATTCCCACCAAATTGTGATTCTCATAACTTTGACTCCAAACACCTGGAAGTTTCCCTATTGTTTCCCCACTTCTCCACAATACTGGACTATTACGACAGCCATTATCCTTTTGTCACCTAAACACTGAGACCACTAGGTCCGTCCAGACTTGGTTGTGTTGCAACTCCCATTTTTTACTCGGCTGGGAGAGTGATTCACACTCATACCCACTGGGTATTTTTTGGGTATAAGAACCATGATTTCAGACTGTCCAGTACAATCTCTCACCTTTCTGAATGACACACTGTACATTTGATTCCCAAACAGGAACTGTCCTTAGGTGCTTACCTAAGCCACATTGCTGCTTTCCTCACTTCTCTCCGAACCCATAATTATAGCCTCATCCCTGAAAGTCCTCTACCACACTTTCCTCCCTTTTCCTTCGGCTAGTTGTTGTGTGCTTGTGTGAGTGCTTGTATCTTTGTGTGCTTCTGTGAATTTCTCTCAATAAAACACATTTTTAGTTTACAATTTAAACTCTCTGGCTGGTGCTTTCCTGCAAGGACCCCACAAATATAGGTGTAAAGATGTCTTTAAGTTACCCCCTCTCTTGCAGACCTCCTGAGTTTGAGCTAATTATTCCCCATTTTTGAACAGAGGTACTGGCATCACTGGTGGGCCCTTTTGGCACCCACATTTTGAGGTAACAGTACCACTGGCTGAGAAAATACCAAAATCAGCTTTGATGCAACTAGAACAGACTACAGCAACTATTACAACCACCCCATAACTGGAGGAAGAAGTGATGGTCACCCGGCCTCTTCAGTACCTGTTCCCTGTTCTCAGGGGGAAATTTAGACAAGTCTTCACCCAGGTCCAACATCAGATATTCCATAGCAGGAGAACATATGCCTTACCCTAGACACCAAGACCAATATTTCATGAAACATTGGTATTGTTATATCAGAAAATTCATAATGCCAATGGGAACCAACATGAAGGGAGTCATTTCACCTGTTGGTTGTATTGAGCTTACAGTTGATTTCACACCAAGTCACCTAGATATAGATGATGTTCATTGTTCCACTTTCAGGAAGGTATTATGCTGATTATCACTACTTCTCTTCTAACGGTACTACTGATACCAAAACCATTCTCTATCTCCATGGCAATACAAAAAGGGCCTGGACAAGAAGGATACTGTAAGGATCTTATAAAATCCTGTCTCCTGATCTTGAGTAGGAGATGGAACCCCTGAAGATCATCTGGCTGCCACTACCCACTGATTATAATCCCTGTGATTCAGTGAGAAGTTACTGGGGAGCTTAACTTACAATTCCACTTATGACTTTGCAGAGGTTTTCCCTTCCCACTCCCCATGGGAGATGAGAATTCTTATATGCATGCATGTATACACACCAAGCTATCTATATGAACAGAGCGTAAAACAGAGGAGACGTTTAAAAAGAAAAGCTTTTATTCTAAGCAAGTAATCTACAGTAGCAAAAAAAATGCAGTCATATTCAGCCAAGGTTCAAAAGAACATAAATCCCTAATGCAACTAGCTAACACATTTCTACTCATGATCTAATGTTCTGGATTTTGAGATGGTCATGGGAAGCTGGGAGTCTGGACGCTTTGTCCAGCCTGAAACCTTTGAGACTTTTATAACTTCTTAGAAGTATCTTGAAGTTTCTTACCTTGTCTCCCTGGCTGGTCTTGTGATCTCTGTTGCTCCTTATGATGCTGGTCCCAATAAATGTAAATGAATCCCAAAACCTCATTAATCCTTCATTTACCTAGTGGGGAAACTATATTCCCGCTGCTATGTTGCCCAGATAATGGGAAGAACCTATTATCACAGGTGTACTCAACAACAAATGTTTTTGCTGAAGGGCAGATGTAACACATTGATAGGGGATAGTTTTTTACCTGTTCCCTCTCTTTCCTCTAATAACACAGGTCACTGTGAATATCAGGAAGAATTACGTGGACAGCATCCTGATCCTGGTGGTTATGCCAGTCATGATTCATAGCACTTTTGTTACTGTCCTGTTCACACACTTAAACAGCAAAGGGAGGCATCCAGCCCCTTGGTTGCTTTGATTGACAGTGTGGAAGATTTGTGCCTTCTACCCTTTGGAATTATGAAAGCAAAGTGAAGCATTTCTGGTATTTTATATGGGATTACACAATCCCATCATTACCATGTTAAAATCACCACAACTCTTTGTTTTCTTCCTTGAGGAGGATGGACTGGCTTTTCTTTTCCTTATCAGCACCCAAGTTATTTCCTAATGCATCTCCAGTGTTTTCTCTATCCATCTAAACACTGACTTGGAGTCAGCTTCTCTCAGCCTATCCTCCTTGATCCCTCTCTACTAGGATAAGATGTAGTGCTACTTTCCCTAGATGTACAATACACTATTACATGTGGTCCTAGCATAGATTCTGTTACTGTTACAAAGTACTCTAGAGCTCATACGTAGTAAATCATTTGTCAGTTGCTATCACGTCTAAGTAAACAGAGCCATGCCACTTAAAACAATAATTCAGATTTTACCCGAGACTTCACATAACCTATGGTGGCCTGTAATACACAGTGGTAATCCAAGCCAATCATAGAATCATAGGCTCATAGAGTTAGAAGAGACTACAGGGTCCATCAAGTCCAAGCCCCTGCTATTCAGGAACACCCATCAAAGCATTCCCAACAGATGGCTATCCAGCCTCTGCTTAGAAACCTCCAAAGAAGGAGACTCTACCACACTCCGAGGCAGCATATTCCACTGCCGGACAGCTCTGACCATCAGGAAGTTCTTCCTGAGGTTCAGGTGGAATCTCCTTTCCTGCAGCTTGAATCCATTGCTCCTTGTCCTAGTCTCTGGAGTAGTGGAAGACAAGCCCACTCTCTCCTCAACATGACATCCCTTCAAATATTTGAACATGGCTATCATGTCTCCTCTCAACCTTCTCTTCTGCAGACTAAATATACTCAGCTCCCTAAGGGCATAGCTTCCAGACCCTTCACCAGCTTGGTCACCCTCCTTTGGACATGGTCCAGTTTGTCAATATCATTCTTGAATTGAGGTGCCCAGAACTGGGCACAATATTCCAAATGAAGTTTAACCAATGCAGAATAGAGTGGTACCCTTACCTCCCTCGATCTAGACATCATACTCCTATTGATGCAACCAAGAATTGCATTGGCTTTCTTGGCTGCTGCATCACACTGCTGACTCATGTTCAGCTTGTGATCTACCAAGACTCCTAGATTCCTTTCACATATACTGTTATCCAGCCATGTGTCCCCCATCCTATCTTTGTGCATTCCATTTTTTCTGCCTAAGTGCAGGACCTTACATTTCTGTCTGTTGAAATTCATTTTGTTAGCTTTGGCCCAGCTCTCTAATCTGTCAAGGTCATTTTGAAATTTGATCCTGTCCCCTGGCGTATCAGCAACCCCTCCCAATTTGCTGTCATCTGCAAATTTGATGAGCATGCGCTCTACTCTTTCATCCAAGTCACTGATGAAAATGTTGAATAGCACTGGACCCAGGACAGAACCTTGTGGCCCCCACTAGTCACTTCTCTCCAGGATGAAAAGTAGCCATTGAGAGCACCCTGTGGGTTTAGTCAGTCAACAATTACAAATTCTTCAGTTTCAGCATCTTGTCTGAGTTCAGATGACCACTCAATGCACCATGGTTATAAGTGAATAATCTGCTCCTCTTCATGTTCTCTCAGACTCAAGCATATGAGTGATAAGCAAACTAATTTACTGGAATATAGTATGCCAGAATAGAACAGAGGACTGATCTTCCAAAGGTTTTCATTTGGCACCTAAAGAGTAGTGTGCAAACAAACATCAGGTTTTCTCAGGCAAGGAATACTCAAGAGTTGGTTTTGCCAGTTCCCTCCTCTGAAATATAGCCTACAGCATCTGGTATTCATTGGTGGTCTCTCAAGTACTAAACAAGGCTCCATGCTTAGCTTCCAAGATCAGACAGGACCTGGTGCTTTTAAGCCTTGTACCAGTACATATTCTAGAGCTGAGTAGCTTTTGAGTAAGGGAAACCTACCTTCACATTGCCTGTGTGTCTGCTTGAGTGCGTCCTGCTTGAATATATCCAAGCTTCTTCAGTTTCAGCATCATGGGGTTGCCGGAAGTTGACAGGCAATTTGAGGACACATAAACATACACACTGGGAAAAACCCCTTAAGTTCCCAGGTGACCAAAGAATCTGTAACAGGTAGGCAACCTGTTCTCACATAATAGATTTAACTGAACAAGGGGTAACACCACTTCTTTTCATCATGTAACTGTAACTTTAAAGTTTTATAGTTGTGTGGCCTCACTTAGCAGTGGAGGAAGAATTATATATGGTTCAGTACCAGTTGCGCTGAAGCCTTGTGCTCTGTTGTGGGTGCTGAGGTGATGCCGAGATGGACAGGTAGAAAATCTCTTTTGCTCATAGGACTGTGGCTTGTAGCATTCTGTTGTTGTTTTTCAAAGTAACTAAAATTGTTAGTTACCTTTGAGAGATGGAAAACATAGTTACTTTTAAAAATAACTGTTAAAAATAGCAAACTCTTTGGGGAGGTTGGCCTCAGAAGTATAAGTTCAAGTAACTGCTTAAAAATGTTTCCAAGGTCTTCTTATAATAAGCTTTTTCTTTTTAAGAATAGGGCAGCAGATTTGGAAATGTAATTGCATAAGAGCCTGTGGAGTCTTCCATTCAGTTGCATTCTCTGCTACTTCATCTTGGGAGGTCTGGGCAGCTGGAGGAGAGATCTTCAATAATCTTTTTGTTCTCTCTTTCCGCATCACTTTCACCTGTGAAGCCCAATACACCACTATCAAGTGCAGCTGCAATTCCTGTCATTTTTAAGCCTTCAAGGAGTCCAATGCCCCCCATTACACCTATGAGTGCACCTGCTACTGGCAAGCTGCCAACTTGTATTGCCAGCCCATAAAGAAGGAAAAGGAGGGTTCTTTTTAGGGGGATGAGCCTGCACTGATGTACCTTTGTCATGATTATGCTTGGCAATAGTTCCTTGATAATTGGTCTATAAATAAGCCTTACAGATTAGTGTTAATGTATAGAATCTCTTGCTGTCACACAGGTAAGGTCACACATCATTGCTGTTCCAGATTTTAATAACTGGAGAAAAGGGTAATTTTTAAAGTGACACATTTACTTCAAACAAAATTGTAAACAAAGGGTAATTTTTAAAGTGATACATTTACTTGAAACAGAATTGTAAATAAAGTTTAAACAAAGCATAACTATAAATTACAAAATTTATTTAGTTATTATGTCCTTAGAAAAAAAAGGACTGATATTACAACTCACTTAAGTTGAGTTTAGCTGCAAGCCTATTGGAAAGCTTATACCGAGAATTAAAATCTACAAGCTTCATTTCTTTTCCTTTCTCTCACTCTCTGCCTCAGAAACACTGTGTGTGCTAAGAAGTCCATTGAATTTTTTACATTAAAAAACAGTTCAGTGGTGATTTTAAACTCATCAGTGGTTTTGACAATTTAAAGTATCATCAAGGCTTATGTGAAGTATTCAAAAGCAGTTTATGTCAAGCATTTACAGGAGGTAGGATATACCTGGTTGGATCCCTATTAATCATGCTTAAAGTAGATCCACTGAAAATGATAAGACTGGAGCCATTTCCATGCTGGACTGTTATAGTGCCATTATTCCACTTTCAACATCCTATGGAATCCTGGGGTTTGCAGTTTAGGGAGGGGCTGGTCAGCTGGCCAGCCCCTCCCTAAACTACAAACCCCAGGATTCCATAGGATGTTGAAAGTGGAATAATAGCGCTATAACAGTCCAGTGTGGAGATGGCCAAAAGCTAATCCTGAGCAAATATGAATTCAACACAGTTAAGATTTGATTTTGCTTCTTTTGCCATTTTCTAAGCTCTTCATTTCACCTAGGAATATTTGTAGAAGCTTCCACAAACAAAGAGAGGTGTGTGTGGGTTTGCTGGTTCTTTTTTTCTCCTTACAACCCCATCCCAGCTGATCTAGAAAAGACCTGCTCTAGGAGATACCGCAGATGGCTAGAGAAAAATAAATACAATCAATCAGCTGGAGTATTGACCTGCTAATATTGTTTCTGAGAACGTCCACTGGTTCAAATGCTTTTGAGTTTATAGAACTTTTGGATCCAAACCAGCAGCTCCCAGCCTTCCGGTAACTGACATAGTATTTGTCTCAATTAAAATCTGAGAGGTGGTTCTCTGTTGCTCATGTTCTTAGGAGGATCCCATTTGTGGATGCTTCAACAGAGGAATATATTGCCCTCCAAATGCTGTTCATCTCCCATCAGTTCCAGTCAACATGGCTTATGGCCAGGGATGATGGGGCATGTAGCCCAACACTATCTGCGATTGTCACATGTTCGTCAGCTCTGGTTTAGGAATCCCTCTTGACTGGAAGAAGGTGAGCCAGACCAGTGACGTACAGATAAATGTCTGTCTCTGCTATGATTAATTGAATGTACTAGGCAGAATTACCCATCCTTGGCAGCAGTTGGTGAAGAGAATGCAGGGGCAAAACTGCTAGTCATGCAGAGACGTAGCAGGCAGTCTCTTTGTCAGTGCATACTCTAACCTTATGTGAGCCTTTAATAATTTACTGCATATTTTTATGGTATATCAGCTTTAATAAACCTACCAAATTTTCATGTTCCCCATCATATCACATTATTTTGAACAACCACCCATTTAAATTAAGAATTATTCCTAACCTTTCTGTAGCTCCTGGACAGAAGGTAAGATGAATGGAGATGGCAATTCAAGTGGGGAGAGTGAGGATTTTCCACAGCAAGGGTGCCAATGGCATGTTGTTGGTGTTTGAAGGGAAGAGGTTACAAAAGCAAGTGCTTACTCCGTGCCCTCAAAATCATTTTCTTGGAAGTAGAGAGTCTTGTTTGCAGTGGGACTTTGTTCTATGTAAATATGTTAGAATTACAGCCAGCCCCTTTTTTACTATTGTGGTTTTGATCTCTACGCCTGCCATTGTCACCCTTTTATTTCATGGAGAGACAATCATTTAACCCTTTGCTTGGTTTTGCTGATATTCCATTAAAAGCAGCAACAGAGCATCTGTATAATGAGGCTTTAGGCAAGAGAAGTGCTTTTCGGGCAGTTTGGATGTGACAGAACATTATGAGAAAGATTGATTTCTCTTCCTCCCCTCCTACCTATGTGTCATTTCTTCCTTATTTCCTTAATTGCTGGTTCCTTCACAGTAAAGATGGGCAGATCAATGGGGTTAATACAGAAGATTGCTGGGAGGCAGAGTGCCATTGATTCGCCAGCAGGAGCAGAGCCCTACCTTCCCCACGTTTTTGGTTTCCTCTTCAACATTCACAGCAGCACAGTTGACATGGTCTTCAATCCTGTCAATCTTCTCCTGCTGGGACTAGATGCAAAGGAATTACGAGTAAGGTTTCCTGCTGGGAAGCGGCAGTAAGCCAATACACACCATTTTAATGTCTGTAATCAGGGCCTTCACAGCAGCTTTCATCTGCTACACTCTGCAGCCATGCAGCCTTAATGGTAGTTCATTAATAGCTTCTGATAAACTGTACCAAAAGCACAAAATTACATAGAGTGAGAAATTTAACTATTAGGCAATAAAATGGGGCACTATTACCTGGAGGATTGCTAAAAGTTAAAGAAACAACTGCTCAAACATATTATTTAATCTACTGCTATGTGACTAGATGGACTTATGCCCCAGGGAAAATCCAAACAAGCATTTATGTGTCATGCTGAGTTTCATATAGAAAACAAGTCCAGCTGTATAAAGAGAGGCATCAACAACATTGTAGAAATTTCGGATTGGGGGAAAAAAACTAGCATGTTTTATTCTGAGACTGCAAAATGTTATTTTTACAGACAGTGGAGTGCTAGAAAGGAACTGTATGGTTTATATGGATGGGGTATCTTCCAGAGTGGTCCTCAGACTCAAGATACTGTTTCTAGAGAAGACACACAAGCTCAGTGCAAACCACCTTCTTACAACTGCATTACAGAGGCTTCTTTATATCTGGTTTCTTGGTAGAAAATATTTATCCCCTCTGATTTTTTTAAAATTAAACTAAGATAATAGCCATGAAAACTATTTCCCATAGTTTTCAGCTGAAAACTGATGGAAACTAAAATCTGTTTACATTAGATGAATTCAAAATTACATGAATCCAATTTTAATCTAACATGTAAATATATCAACAGATATGCAAATACGTGTTTTAAAAAGTCACAAAATGGTGTTATATTTGTTGTTTCCCTATGGAGAAATAAGAATTGTATTCCTGTTCATTTGTTTGCACTAGCAACAGAATCTAAATCTTTCCTCCTTTCGGGCCAGGTGAGACGCAGAGATCTGGCGACCCAGAAGAAAGATATCACTGGCTGGGTGGTATTAGAATATGCATACAGACCATTTTTATGCAAGTCTTTTTTTTTAAGGCAAATGCAACTCTGAGCTGCATCAACAGGATTATAATGTTTAGATACAGAAAAATTATAGTACCATTCTATTCTGTTTTGGTTGGATGTCCCCTATAATACATGCCCCCTCCTGGATACAACAGCTCAGGAATGATATTGACAAATTGAAACATATCCAGAGGAAGGCAACCAAGGTGATAAAAGATGTGGAAACTAAGACATATGAAGTATGGCTAAAAGAGTAGGATATGTTCAACTTAGAGAAGATGGAGAGGTCATATGACAGCCATCTTTAGATATCTGGAGGATCTCATGTAGAAGATGAAGCAAGCTTGTTTTCTGTTGCTCTAGAGACTAGGATGTGAGCCAGTGGATTCAGATCATAAGGAAAGAGATCCCACCTAAATCTAATGAATTTCTGATGGTAAGAGATGGGAAAATAGTAAATAAACTGTTCCCAGAAGTTGTGGGCTTTCTGTCAATGGATGTTTTTTAAACAGAGGCTGAATGACCATCTCTCAGGGATGTTTTTAGCTGTAGATTCCTATAAAACGGGGATTGGACTAGATTTCCCTTGCAGTCTCTTTCAACTCTGTAAGTCCATGATTCTAAGATTCTGTTATATTTATTGCTGCTGCTAAGATGGCTGTTGGAGTGAGTTTCGGTGGCAGCTCAGGATTTAGTTTCCTTTTATTCTGAAATAAACAATTTAGATTTTTCTTCATAAAATTCATAAAAAAGAAAGAGATCTTTTCTTGCTGTAAACCAGAAAAAATGCCTAATTTTTGCACAAAGCATGTACCTACCAATTCAGCTTAGAATCCAGGTAACAGCTTAACTGCAAAAAATGAGGGCATGATCCCTGCTCCAAAAGTCCCCAGTTCAACTGAAGTTAGTAGTAGCATACAACGCATTTTGTGGCATGGTGTGTATGCTCAGAATTAAGTGGATCCCATTAAGGTACACATTTTAGCTATATCCCACTGAAAACAGCAAGATTTCAATATTTTCATTTTTTTTCCATATGAGACTTAACTGGATTAAATCCATTTTCAACCGTGGTAAATTGGTGCAAAGATTGCGAGCATGGTGTAGTGGTTTGAGCATTGGATTATGACCCTGGAGAACAGGTTCAAGCCCCCTGCTCAGCCATAGAAACCCTCTGGGTGACCTCTGGTTCATCACACACTCTCAGCCCCAGAAAACCCTGTGATAGATTTGTCTTAAGGTCACCATAAGTCGGAAGTGATTTGAAGGCACACAACAACAAAAATTGGTGCAAAGAGACATTTTACTCTGGAATGAGCTTTATTTGTGCCTTGACTGATTCCTTAAACAGGAAGATGTAAATCATGACCCTCACCCTAAATTTTCAAAGGGCTGTATACAGTGATATAGGTCTTTCAGTACAGTAGTAAGGATCCATTTATTAACATACGTAGTATGTCATGAAGCCATTGTCTTTGTTCATGCCTCTGCTAATGGATTGGACTTTGTGAATATAATTCAATTCAGTTGTTTCTCTTTCTAGTCTTCCTTTGTAGTAGTAGCAGCAGTATAACTTTATTGATTAGTCAATTGACCATATCAAGCAACTAGCATCAAGCTTTGTAAAATAAAGTAAAATGATATAGGTAAAATACAGTAAAATGAGATAGGTAAAATACAATAAAATAAGTTAATTTAGGTTAAGGTGAGAAAAGATGTAACGAAATACAGTAAAGTAAAGTAAAATAAAAATAAAAGAGTAAGATAGAAGTGTTAGGCTTGAAATTTGGTTCTCTGTAATTTGCTATAGAATTGATATATGTTAACAATTAACTGTGATGTTAATTGGCATTTTAGACACTCAGGGCTCATCAAGCAACCTTGCTTTAGAATTTTTTATTCTGTTCTGCTCCTGTTTATATTCAGTATGTGCAAAGAGAAAGACACTGCTAACGTGAAAGATACCTTTGAGAATGACCTCGTATGTAACAGGATCATGTAGGTTTGGGAAGTTAAGGGTCAGATAGAATGTAACTAATGTAAGCTAATGCTGATGCATGAATCTTTTCTTTTCTGTAAGCATTCTTTAATATAAACATAAAAATGGTATAAGAAGGGAAGCCTGAAGGAATAAATAATCCTTCCTGGGAGGGATCGTTTGGCCAAAGAAACTTGTGTCTATCTGTCTGTCTTTCTTTCTGTTTCTTTTCTACCTTCCTACCTTGTGTTTGGGGGTTCAAGCCAGCGCCATGACCACCTGGGGATACAGTGAGATGTGGTTTGTTTATCCACTCTAACAGAAGATTATAAAATAATATAAAAACTTATAATAGTAAGTCAACATCTTAAAATAAAAGATGATAAAATACAATAACAGTGTGTGTTTAGATTAATTCTTTACATGCAACTCCAATGTGTTCTATACAAAATGTTCTCAGTTGAACAGCTCTAAATATAAACTTTGCAGTTTTAGTCTTAGTCTTCTTTTGTGATTTCCTTGTTCAATGACAATGACCTGTAAATCCCTTACTCTGTGTTCAGGAATGTTGAACCAGTTCTGCACTAGTTTTGGGGTATTTGTTTTTGGGTTTTGCATAGAAACTTTCCTTTTTGACCAATGTAGACTGTAGAGGGGCATTGCTGGCAGAGGATTCCTCCACCGAAGGAAGAGCAAGCAAATGCACCTTTGATGCTGCAGGTAGTATTACTGGGCCCTGTATTGGCTCCTTTAAAATAACAGTGAACAGGACAAAGCATTGTCTCTGAATCTGCGCAGGATGTACTCTCACTTCTGCCCTTGCTATAATTGGTAAGGCTAAAGAGAGATAGATGTTTGTGTCTACAGGTATAGCGAAACTTTTCCCTAATAAATTTAGGTCCACCAAACTATAAACATTCCCCATGCCTAACCAAAAATAGGTACACAGTTCTGGCCAGGGTTAATGGTGGTCGTGATCTAGCAACAGCTCGTTAGATTGTGAACCATGAGGTAGGTTGTGCCTGATGTGGGAGTTCCTCCTGTCAAGCCAGTGGACTCTCTGATACACAGGGAGACTGTAGGATCTCCTGGCCAGCTGGTTTGGGACCTGCAAAGTGACTGCTCAGGAACCAAGAAGCTGCTGTGATCCCAAGGTTGAGGAGTTAGTCTCATGCTTCTTTGGAGGCAGAAGTGAGTGTTTCCCCCCCAATGGACCGCATTAACTTTTGACTAGACCTCTCCATAAGAAGAAACTTAGAGTTTAATTGCTTTGTTTAAATAAGAAAGAGAAGAAGCCCCTGTTGCAACAGTTAAGACTGTTTCTCTATTGTTAATGTGCCTTCTCATCAGAAGGGGAATTTGAAGGGACAGCACTTCATTTAGATCGCGATTGGAGAGAGAAATTAATCATTTCAATCCTCTTTCCATCCTCTTTTTTGGATTTACAAAGGATAAAATCAGTAGAATTATAACTAATTTTTGGAAAGAGACTTTTTGTTGTTGTTCTGTGCCTGTGGGTTTAAATTTGGAACTTTCAGAAGATTGGTTCTCTGACTATGTTGAACATAATGTAACAGCTGTATATTGAGTTAATTCCACTCATGCAAGAAAGACGAAAATACCAAGAGATGTTACAATTCAATTTTCTACTAAGAAGATGAGAGAACAAATCTTGGAGCTTCATCAAAGGCAGGATGGAAAATTCATGACAATTTGCTTGTTCTCTTGAAAGAAAGTAAAGTACAAATTCTTAGGAAAAGGAATATCGCTTTCAGTTGGGATAGACTGAAAGGGGTGATCTTTACTTCTAAGAATGAAAGGTACAGATTGAATTTGATTGACAAAGGGAATGATTTTCTAATAACATTTAAGAATGATTTTTATAAAGAAATGGAACAACAAGAATCAGAAGAGTAGCCCAAAGACTCTGATGAAAAGGAAGCAATTGCATCAGGAGCTCAAGATAAAGATGAGGACTTAGTAACCAAAGACGTAGAGGCTAAGTAGGACTTTTCACATTCTGAAGCATAACAATGGATTACAAATTTTTGACCTTAAGTATAAATAGGGTAAACACCCCTCCCAGAAATAGAACAAGATATATGATTATCTAAACAAACTGGACTTGGATGTCATTTGAATGCAGGAAACTCACATTTGGAAGAAAGACAAAAAAGGTTTAATACAAAAGAAGTCTGGGTGAAGAATTTATCTCAGCTGGACACTCAAAGAAATATGGACTGCTTTTATACAAAAGACCTAAGTTATCTCCAAAACTGATTTTCACAGATGAAGAACGAAGATTTGCGGGGGTTGAAATTAATGTGAATGGGGATAAAATGTTGTTGTTGTTGGTTTATGTACCAGTGTTGCAGAAAATAATGTCAATCCAGAAATTATATTTAATGTTATCTGAAATATCTTCTGAAAATTGGTTTGACGGGGAACAAAAGAACAGTGTATTGTCTCCACAGGTTGATAAGTCTTCTTCAAAGGATAGAAAGAAAACACAAGGTCAAATATCTAAAGATTTTTTTTTGAATTGATGGATAATCTACAAGCTATGGATGTATGGAGAATGAAATACGCAAATGACAAGGACTTTAACTTTCTTCTCTGATAAGCACAAATCTCATTCAAGAATTGATATGATATGGATTTCTAAAACTTGGACTGATAAGATATATAAAGTTGAGATACTGTGAAAAACTTTCTGATCACAATCCTGTGATGATGAAGTTTAGCTGGAAAAGGAAAAAATTAAGATGGGGATTAAATGAGTCCTTAATTTTGAATGTGGAATTGGTTCTAAAAGCAAAGAAAGAGATTAAAGAATTTTTTAAAAGGAATTTAAATAAAGGAACTATTATTAGATCAGTCTGGGACTCAAGTAAGGCATATATGAGAGGACACTTTATTCAACTTAATAAAGAGCATAAAAAGAAGCAAATGGAAAAAACACAAAAGATTTTGGATGAAATAAAGATTAAAGAAGATGTATTAAAGAAATCCACAGAATGTGAAAGAATGTTGAGGCAGTTAAAATTATTGAAAAGTCAATTATTGATGTTGACCATGGAGGGTATTGAAAAGAAGTTGACATTTTTGTGACAGAAGAATTTTGAACATGCAAACAAATCAAGAAGAAGTCTCACATATAGACATGAAAAAGAAAAGCAGAACAGAATGGTCTCAAAATTGAGAGAAAGCAATAAAAAATTTACTAAAGATAATGACTTACCATGGATTTTTCATGAATACTTCTCTAAGCTTTTTTCAACCAAGAAGGTAGAAGAGATAAAGACAGAAGATTATTTGAAGATATGACTATCAACATTGACAAAAGAAGAGCAAGAACAGCTCAATCAGAAGATTACAACACCAGAGATAGTGGAGGCTATTAAAAAATTGAAATCTGGAAAGAGTCCAGGACCAGATGGATTTGGATTCTCCTACTATAAAGTCTTATAGGAAGAACTATTATTTCCCTTGCAAAGTGTAATGAATGATGTGATAGAAACAGATTAATTTGTAACTCATGGAAAGAAGCCAACATTGCATTGATAGCAATAGCATGTGTATTTCTATACTGCTTATCAGCTAAGTGCTCTCTAAGTAGTTTACAATGTGTTAGCTAATTGCCCCCAACAAGCTGGGTACTCATTTTACCAACCTGCGGAAGGATGGAAAGCTGAGTCAACCTGGAGCCCTGTAGGATCAAACTCACAACCTTGTGGCTGCAGTACCAGCATTTAACCACTGAGCTACCAGGGCTGATTCCAAAGGAGGGACAAGATTCAACCTTACCAAAGAATTTTAGACCAATCTCTTTATTAAATAATGATTATAAATTTTTTGCTTCAGTTTTGGCAGGAAGAATGAAGAATTTATTAAAGAAATATATTAATGAAGATCAAAGTGGATCTTTACCTGGAAGACAAATGAAAGATAATATCAGAATTGTGTTGGATGTGATAGAATATTTTGAATGTCATAACGAAATGCAAGGTGCTCCATTTTTTGATGCAGAAAAAGCCTATGATAATTTGAATTGGCAATTTCTTTTTAAAGTTATTGAACTGATTAATTTTAGTCAAAACTTTTTGACTTGGATCAAATCAATATATGTCAGCAAAAATAATAGCAAATTGTGAAACAGGGAAAGTATTTGAAATTTTCAGTGAGACAAAACAAGGACGTACTCTGTTCCCTTTGTTGTTTATCTTAGCAATCAAAGTGTTGAATCATGGAAATAGGCAAGATGCTTATGTTATTGGAATTAAGATTAGAAAAGTAGAATTTAAATTGAGGGCCTTTGTGAATGAGTTGGTGATTATATTGGAAGATCCATTGAAATCAATAGAGAAACTGCAAGAAAAATTAAAGGAATTTGGACTATTAGCCGCTTTGAAGATAAACAAAGATAAGACTAAGATTTTGACCAAGAATATGAATTATCAAGAAATGAATGAATTGCAATTAAAAGCAGGCTTTAAAGTTGAAAAGAAAGTGAAATATTAGGGCATCTATTTAACTGGAAAATCCAGTCAATTATGTGAAAATAATCAAAAGAATTTGCCATGATTTGCTTGGAGAGGCAAAATACCCAGAGTGAGATATAAAGTTATGCAACACTTGGAAGAATGAGAAGGCCTCGGTTTGCCAAATTTGAAAACTTATTTTGCCACTTCCTGTATGACATGGATTTAAAAAATGAATTATTTGACAGATAATAAAGTTTTGATTTTAGGAGACCATGATTTAAGATCTGGATGGCACGTATAGTTTTGGTATGGAAAACTTAATGTTGTTTTTGACAATCATTATATTAGACAAGACTTATTGAAGATTTTGGGTAGTATAAATTGAGATTATTTCCAAAAGCTTCAGTGTGGATTTCCCCACAAGAGGCCTTTTATAAAACAGAAATGAGAGCTGACCAAAAATGATATATTATGACTGAAAAGACCAAGATTATAAGATGAAGTCACTACAACAACTAGAGGAGGAAGGTGTTGTGGCTCTCACACAGACAAATATATATTAGATTTAAAGAAGAGAAGAGTGCTAAGCAGTTTGAAGAGACTAAATCCAATTTGGAAATATCATTATGTTTAGTTGATGACTTGCTGATGACTTTAGCTGATGATTGCTAAAATGTGTAAGTTTTTGTTGAAATTTGATGTGGAAGATGAACAAGTAAAAGAATATGTGACTAACTGGGTAAAGAATTTTGGATATTATTTATATACATGAATCAATGAGAAAAGTTATGGACAAAGGATATTAAAAATGTACTATGTTATTACCTCAAAGAAAACTATTATAATGTGATGTGTTATTGATACCTTACACCAGAGAGACTAGCAAAGATTTATAAAGAGACAAAGGCTAAATGTTGGAAATGTCAGGATTGTGTTGGCTCCTTTTATCATAGGTGGTGGACATGCGATAAAACTAAACAGTTTAGATGAAGATACAACAAAATGAAGTAAAAGATTTTAAAATCTCAAGTACCTAGCAAGCCTGAATTATATCCGTTAGGAATTTGGGAAGAAGATAACAGTGGATAAGAAGCAGAAGAAGAAGTAGTTTAGGATGTTTGTTGATGTTTGTATGGATGTACTTTTTGTTGTTGTTGTTTTGAAAGTTTGTTTTTTTAACTTTTACTTAATATAAAAAAAAGGCCTCAAAAAAAAAAAAAAAGATAGGTACCAAAGCTACATAGTTAAAAAGGTCATTTTCTGTGCAACATTCTTCCAATAATTATGCACAAGATGATTAAAATGTATTCCATGCCTCAAGCTGCAAATGGGTACCAAGACATTCAAAGAGAGAGAATGAGAGAAAAAGAAGCAACTATGCACTAAAATAACCATTTACATACTCCTGCCATAAAATATTGTGGCAAAAAAATGCTTTTTCAAACAGCAGAGCCAATAATAATTTACACGTTTGTCATAGCTAATGCAGTAGAAATTGAAATATAGATCACTTTCCATAGAACAAGATTGCTTTACAAAATCAGTTGTCAGAGAGAAAAAATGAACTACGTAGCCACGTGTGAAATGTTAAATGATGTTTTACTAAACTATATGACTTAGCTCTTTAAATAATGTTGGAAGCAGTTGAATCAACTGTTTACACTTGCTCATGTATGTGAGGAGATTTGGATAACAAGTAGGTTTTGAGGGGCGGTTTAAACCTCCCCCAATAATCTCTTGTGATCTCGTCTGTATCACAGCCCCACCTGCAGACTCATAAGGGGAGGGAGGAAGAAAAAGAGAGAGAGAGAGAGAGTTGCCAGCATACTACATATTTAATATATCATGCATCTTTCCCTCCCTAGGTTCTGTTGATTTCAATCATGGAGGGAAAAAGCATATACTTCATTATCCTTCTGAAAACAAGAGACCAATATATTTAATTGTGATTGGATCATAACTCATGGTTTACATGTCATTAATTCATCTTACAAAAATGATATCTCAATTGTGCATTCCAAAATCTTCAGCCATTTTTTTGCATTAGCAATGTAGTCATTAGAAAACTGTATATAAAAGAAAAGTACAGTTGGTCCTCCACATTCACTGGTTTCTCTTTCATGGATTAGACGATTTGAAGATTTCATTAATATGTTCTCTCTAGGAATCTCTAGGTCCTCTAATTTGATTCTATGGTCAACTTCTGCCAGAAGCTAATCATAGAGTCATGCTGGAGGACCTAGACATTCCTAGAGAAGTGTTTGCTCAGGTAAAAAAATACAGTATTTGTGGTTTTTATTTATCTTCATGATTTTTCCACTTTTGGGGGGTCTCGCTTCTCTAACCCCTGCAAAAATGGAAGGTCCACTGTACACTTACCATTTCCTATCAAATATTGTAGTTTTGTTGGTATTCCAAGTTCTTCTGCCAGTGCAACTGTACACCTTCTTTTACAGAAAGCAAAGCCTTTTTCATTCTCTACAGTAAGGATGGGCAGAAAGTAGATTGGGATTGGGTAGTTATGTTTGTTCATAATTCCAGAAAGGGCAATAAAATAATTTATAAGGACTTGGAGCACCACTAACACACTATCAGATAGTCAGTATACAACTGGAGAAGACTCAAGACCACAATCACTTTACCCAGGAACAATGATCCTAAAAAACCACACATACACTGAATCATCCATGGTGGTAGAATACAAAGACATAGCCATGTTAGCCTGGATCAATATGCAAAGTGATCTTGTAGCACCTGTGAGACTGAAAGAAACAAGTTAGTAGTATATGCTTTGATTGATTTAAGTCTACTTCATCAAATGCGTGGAGTGAAGTGCCCAGGAACAGATCTTTATAGCTGTGAATGAACAGATTGCCTGTGTAAATAGCAATAGAAATGCAACACTTGCGTTTATGGTGATGAGGTGAGAAGTTCAGTTTTAACAATAGTCGTTGAGGGACAATGGCAGTAGGAAAGATGTTGTCTAAAGCCAAGGTGTGCAGATAACCATATGAATGGTGGAGGGAGTTAATGGAATTTAGTGTGATACCAGGTGGGAACCAGAAAGGAACTGTAATAAACTGTTCAAGAGAGCCTTCATGAGGCTGGGATGTTAAGTAGTGTTTTAATATATGTAGTGTGCCATGAAACCATTGTCTCTTTTCAGCCCACTGTCTATGGACTGGAGTTTGTGGGTGGATTCCAATTTTGCTGTTTCTCTTTCCAGTCTTCCATTGTTGTTGTTGTTGTTTGTTGTTGTTCAAGGGCTGCTATTCTGAGTTCTGAGATGGAATGTCCAGGAAGACTGAAGTGTTCTGCAATCAGTTTTTGTGTAGTTCTCTTCCTAATGTCTGATTTATGTCCATTTATTCTCTGGCACAGAGAGTGTATCAGAGGGCTTTGTTGTAAACTGTGGATATAGTAGTGTGTTCAGGTTGTAAACTGAAGGTATGTAAGTTTGTGTAGCAGTCAGTTCGTTTGCGATATAGTGTGGTGCTTAGATGTCCATTATGTAGTTGCATGGTGGTACCCAGAAAATGAACTTGTTCTGTTGATAGTAGAGTGGAAGTTGTTTAAATTCTGGTGCAATGTCTTCAGTGAGTCTTTCCTATGAGTCCAAATTATGAAGATAACATCAATGTACCACAGGCAGAGGAAAGGTTTCTGGATAGAGGAGTTTAGGAAGTGTTCCAGGTCAGTCATGAAGATGTTGGCATATTGTGGTGCCATGAGTGTGCCCATGGCAGTACCATTAACTTGAAAGTATTTGTTATTACCAAAAGTGAAGTAGTTGTGGGTGAAAACAAAGTGGGAGACCTTGATGGGCAGGTCTGCTGTGGGCCCATCTGGAATGATAATCTTGACAGCTTGTAGCCCATCCTTGTTTAGAATGTTGATATATAGGGATTCCACATCTATAGTGACTAAGATGGTGTTTCATGGGAGGTTGTTGATGGACTTTAATTTCTGCAGGAAGTCAGTAGTGTCTTCACATAACTAGGAGTGTTGGTGGTATGTGGAATAAGGATACTGTCTATATATCTAGAGGCACCAACTGTGAGTGTTTCAGTGCTTGAGATGATGGGCTATCCAAGGTTGCCTTGTTTATTTATTTTGAGTAATAGACAAAATGTCCCTTGTTGAGGCTCCTGGGAGGTATCAATTCAGATTTGGTTCCACACCTCTATGGGAAATTCCCTGAGTAGTCTGTAATTCCTTCAAATATTTATCTGTGGGATCGTTAGACAGGATTCTGTAAAATGTAGTGTTGGATGCTTATCTCTCAGTTTCCTTAGAAAGTTGTCTCTCAGCCTCCTCAGCCCCCTCTTTGAGAAGGTAGCATTATTGTGCAGAACAGGTTGTAGTTCATTGATTATATGTCTGAGTGGTTTCAGTTGGGAAATGTATGTACAGTTTTGCCATTTCCTATCTTTAATTTGTTCTCTAATAGATTAGTTCTGAATACAAATCTTGTCTTGTTGATTTCTATTGCCATTCACCCAGACAACCTGCTCATTCTTAGCTATATATGTTTGTTCTTTGGCACTTCATTCCATGCACCTGGTGGTGGTTGTTGGAAATTTGAGAAAAACAATTCTTTTGAAATAGCAGCTGTCAGCTGTGAGTTGTTAGTGCTGTCAAAGGATAGAGAAGCTAGTAGGCTTACAAAATTGGCTTCAGCAGTAGATAAAAAAAGCAGCCCTGTCCCACAGAAGAGCTTTACTGACCAACCAAGGCAGATAGAATCAACCAATTGTTGGTTGAAGAGATGAAGAAGATGAAGGAGGTACTCAGAGAGGAGATGAAACAATTAAGGACAGAAGTAAAATTAGACATGAAGGTGATAAACATTTCCTGGCCTAGATCAGCACTGAAATGAAGCAGTTGAAAGACAGAGTGGATGCAATTGAGAAGAAGACGCAAAACCTGGAAGAGGCACATGCGAAGTTGACTACAGAACAGGAAAAGAATTTGGATGTCGTGGCATTGCTGGAAATGAAAGAAAGAGAAAAATGCTTGAGGATAAAGGGGATACCAGAACAGGAGGAGGATAATATTCCTATTCATGTGAGTGAAGCCCTGACAGAGTTCCTATAAATACAAAGAGGGGAAATTGCTGCAGAAAATGATCAGATTTATAGAATGTATTTGAAAATAGCTAGCTAAAGGAACTTGCCAAGAGAGATGATTGTTTATGTTGTGAAAAGAACTATGAGAGACCTGCTGTTACAGTGACATTTTTTCAACCAGATTTCAAGTGAAGAAGAGAGAAGTGGCTGTCACAACACAAACTCAAGCGCAAAAGGTACCCAAGCCTCGCACTCAAGGCCTGCCCAGCCTGACACTTCTTTGTGATTGGACCTGAACAGCCAGGTCTGAACAGATCTCTGCATCAAGCCAGAGCCAGGGCCAGGGCAGACTGGTCTGCCCCAGTTCTCCCTCTCTGAGAACGCAGTCCCTTCCTCACTCTTGTCCCCCCTTGGCTTCTTCCTTTCAGGACTCTCCCCCTTTACTGCCTTCCTTAAATCTGCCCTTCTCCCAGATGTAAGGATCAGCAGTGATTTACATTTTCCGAGACTGTGGTACTGTTGGCACTAAGGTCAAGATGATATTATTGGTAGCGTGTATATTCCAGAATTCAGAATGAGACTCTGTGATACTGTTTTAAGGAACACAGAACTTCAAACATTTATTGTAACACTGTTGCTTTAAATGTGTCTTGTATCTAAATGTTTATAAACAGCACACCATTCTTCTCTCTCTCTCTCTTTCAATTCATTCACTGTCTTTCATACACCCAAATCTCTCAGTTCTCTCTCCCAAAGAGTTCTTCAAATCTCCAACCTTCCCCCAAACACACCACAGATTACACTACTCTTCAAACACACACCAGACCGTTAAAATCCGTTATTTTCCTCTTTCCACCAGCCCCTCCCTGGGGCTATCCAAGGTTCCATTTCACCAGCCAATCAGCTTAAACACTCTCAGTTGCCAAGGAGGCTCTGTTGTCAGGACCCCCTCCCATCAGGTTCATCACAGTGGCATTTTAATTTTTTTTATTTATTTTTATTTAAAAAGTTGCTTAATATAATATTAATACATTCCTTTCAAGATGTTGACATATATCAACTATAAATAGACAAAAAAGAAATGTGAAAGAAAAAGAAACAACTACAACAAAATAAGCTTCTACATCAGTTTTAGGAATCAATAACATATTAAAAAGTTGATCAAATTGGCAAATAAAAAGGATTAAAAAATTAAGCAAAAAAACTAGCAAATAAATAAATAAAGTAACAAAGCAACAGCAAAGAAGAAATGACTCCCTTTTCGAACAGTGGTAAGTGCTCCCTTACATTCATCATCTCTTGAAATGCCCATTAAGTCAAACAAAGTGTCTACAGCAAGAGTTACTTTAATCACTAAAGATTTATAGTAGGTTTTTAAAATAAGTTCCTGGACTTGGAAACCTACCACGGATAAATTCCTCAAACTAATTTCCTAGAGAGGGGTTAAAATTTTCCATTCACACTGAAAACAGACATAAAATGTACTCCAAATTTAAATTTAAGAGAAAACTACTCTAAAATGTTACATAAGTGGTATATGACTCCAGAAAGACTTCAAAAAATAATAAAAAATGGAGACGCGAAGTGTTGGAAATGTGGGGGAAATGGGGGAAATTTTTTTCATATGTGGTGGACCTGCCCAAAGGCTAAGAAATTTTGGAAGGGAATTCATGATGAAATTCAAAAAATTTGTAAAGTTAATTTTGAAATGGTACCAGAATTTTACTTATTGAATATATTAGGTCAGAATCGGGAGATTAGAAAACAACAGAAGATATTATTGTATTTGATTACAGCAGCATGGTTGACCTTTGCACAACACTGGAAAGATAAAACAGATATTCAATTAGATGAATGGAAATTAAAAATGTTAGACATGGTAGAGACTGAAAAACTAGCATACTGCCTTGAGAATAAAATGGTTCAGAATTTTGAAAGAGAATGGAAAAGGGTAATGCGTTGGTTAAACATGTAAATGTTTGTGGATCAAGTATGTTGGGGTATTTGACAAAGATTATGCATAGGGGAGAAGAAGGTTTCGACTGGATAATTTTTGATATTTAGAAGCGGAGGGGGGAAAACAGAAAGATTATAATAATGATATATATATATTTGTGTTTACATATGCTTTTATGTATTTTGAAAATTAATAAAAATTCCTTAAATTTTTTTCCCATTCTCATTAAAATGTTGAATTGGCTTATCATTTAATGACATAGTCAGCTTGTCCAATTCTGCCATTTCATACAGTTTCATAATCCACTCATCAATTGTTGGGATATGAGGATATTTCCACTTTCAAGTGAAGATTATTCTTGCTGCATAAATCATACAAAGTTGGGTTCTTCAGTATTTATCAGATGTTTTTCTTTTTCCTTTTTTAATCTACATGATAGCTATTTTCCCAGCTTAGTGGCAAATTCAAAGTTTCTTGGCTTTGTAAATTTCATTTTCTTTTCAACTTCAGATGTGGACAATACTGATAATTATTTATTCAGTGATTTTATTTCATATTGCAATTTAACCACACTGAGGTTCTTCTTATGTTCTTTTTTCATATTTCCTATAAAATTTTCTGTTTTTCTTTCTTCTGTTTTCTTAACTGTGCTTCCTGTTGAATAAAGATTCCCTTCGTCACAACTTTGCTCATATCCCATACTATCTTCATTGATGTACTTTTACGCAAATTATTTTAAAAAAACTGTTTTAATTAATCTTTTGCTTTATCTATGATGTTATCTTTTAATAGCTCATCATTTAATTTCCATTTATATTGATGTTTTCTATTCTGAAGTGTAAGAAGGATAGGATTATGGCCTGCAATTATTCTTGGAAGGGATTCCATCTTCTTTATCTTGTTAAACAAAGATTTTGATTTAAAAAATCATCCTTGACCATGTCTTATGGCTATCTGAAAAATAAGTATAATCTTTTTTTCTTATCCATAATTCTGTCACCAGACATCCATTACTGAAAGGTTATGCATTAAATCGACAAATGTTTTTGGCAGTTTGCCTTGATTTTCATTCTTAATTTTTATTCCATTATCATATGCTCTGTCTATTACTGGATCTAGGACACTGTTCCAACAGCCCATGAGAATTAATTCTTGATAGTTGTATTCAATGATTCTCTCCAACAGCATCTGGTAAAATTTACTTTTATTTTCCAGTGGAGCATAAATTGCCATGATCAAAATTTTAGTCTCCATAATGGCAACTTCTATAGCTAAGTAACGTCCTTTGGTATCCTTAAATATTTCCTTTGTATTACAGTTATTCTTCACATACATTGTTACTTCTTTTTCTTATCTGTTGCTGATGAGAATGCTTCCTCAAGTTTTGGGTTTCTAATATATTTTAAATACTTTCTTGTAATTTGCGTTTCTTATAAAGAAGTTATGTCCAAGTTTAATTTTTCCAAATAATGAAATATTCTTTTTTTTTAATATGGGGAATTAAGACCCAAACATTCCAAGACAACAACTTCATCTTCATCTTTGGTTATTACAAAGGGTTAATTATGCACAGTATAATTAATACATTAATACAATGTGGATACACATTGAAGAAAATAATTATGCTATATTTCTTCCCAGGTCACATTGTTGGTCAAGAATGTCTTCTTCTGAACCATCTTTGCTTTGAGTTGCTATGTCTCCTTTTTCTTCTTTCTTTCTCAGGGCCTCTGTTGTTTGTTCAGTTGCCTTATCTATAACTTGATTCACATTATCCAAATAAGATTCTTTTTGTCCTTTGTTCTGATTTTCTAATTCTTTTCTATATTGTTTTTCAAGAAGTCTGTTGCTTTGGCAGTTGTACTTACTATAAATTTCTTCTGCTTAAAAGTGAAGGAGATTCCTTCAATTCTTCTCTATTCTTATAATATTCCTTTTCTTTTCAAAATTTGGGTTAAAAAACTATATTATTTCCTCTTCTTCAGGATTTATGAAGTGATAGCCTTGAAAATTTTTAATTCCTTATCCTCAACTGTAAACATCTTGCTGTAACATTAGAAGAGACAATTTTTAAAGATCTGCCTACCCAAATTCTGAAAAAGTGAAGAGATTTTGTCTTTCTGAACACTAAATTCAGGCAAAGCAGGGGACTACTGAAGGTGTGCTGCTAGGCTACAGACAAAGAAGGTATGGTTTGTATACAGTCCCCAAAGCAAGAGACTTCTTAAAGAAATTTGAAAAACACCTAGGTGGAAGAGGAACTCTAGACTAGCCCATTAAAGAAGCAAATGATATTGAGAAACAAGGACTTCATATCCATCTTCAAATTTCTTCAGAAGTTGAACAACAAAAGCTATTTCATTATCTGGGAAAACAAAAATTGGAACTGATTTGCTCACAAGAAATCAAGATGCTTACTATTTGAATAATTCCAAAATGGGGAAGGAATTTGCTTTAGCTCTAGACAAAAAAGAGGAGTTTTTGCTTTATGTCAAGGCAAGTTTAATACCTGAAAAAAATGAGGATTGAGAAGGCAGTGTCGCTGGAGTATGGATACAAGAAATATACTTCCTGTCTATAAAGTGCTGGAGATAGGTCAAAGAACCAGCAGGCTTTTCCCCCCCAAAATTTGCTGCAGACTCCTCAAACAATAAATTTATCTTGTGGGGAGACTTTCATGGAGTTATCCAAAAATTGACAGAATGTTGCAAAAGATGAGACCTGCCAAAGGCCTTTTTTAAATTGATGGATACCTTGAGACCAGATGACACTTGGAGAGCTTTATATGGATCAGTGAAGGAATATGTCTTCTATTCAGAGAGACATAATCCTTTTCCAGAACTGACATGTTCCTAACTTCCAGATCATTGACACATAAGATAAAAGATATGGAGATACTTCCAAGGGTATTTTCTGATCATAATCCAGAATTGTTGTCTTTTAAGAGGAATAAGTCATAGTTTACTTTGAGATTAAATCAATAAAAATGGATACACATTGAAGAAAATAAAAGAAACTTTGAAAAACCATTTTGTAGAAAATTTGAATAAAGGAAGAGAAATAGGAGTTGTCTGGGATGCAAGTAAGGCAGTGATGAAAGGGTTAATTATCCAACAAAGTACAAAGTTACAGAAGAAGAGGCAAAGACAGCAAGAAGAAATTATGACTGAAATAAGGAAAAAAGAAGATTTTAAAAAGAACCTGACCATGTCAACTGATGAAAGAATTGAAAATATCACAAAAACAGGCCATGGTATATGAGATGGAGAGGACACTTAAATATTTACATGAAAAATACTTTGAGTTTGCTAGAAAACCAGAAAAATGGTTGGTCCATATATTAAGGAAGGAAAAGGTGATAAAAGTTATTTTGGAGATTAAAGATGGGAAATATTTAAATTCAGATAATGAAAGGATGAAGAGGATTTTTAAAATATTTTTTGACATTTTTATAAAGGGAAAAAATTGCTGGAGAGAATACAATATTATTTGAGTTGCCAAGATTTGCCCACAATCTTGGAGAATCAATGACTTAGTTTAAATTCAAAAATAACAGTTGCTGAAGTGGTTGACAAAGTAAAGAATATAAAAGTTGGGAAAGCTCCAGGACCACATTGTTTATTTGCTGTTTACTATAAGGCATTGGAAGACCTGTTATGTCTGCCGTTTTGTAATGGCATATCTAAGGAACTCTATTATTAATTCTACCAAGATTCCAAACATTTGGATTGGTGCAAAAATAATCTTGATATCTAAAGAAGATAGAGACTTAACAGACCTTAAGAATTATAGGCCTTCTGAATAATGACTACAAGAATTTTGCTTGGGTTTTAGCTGAGAGTTTGAAAATATTTTAAAATTCAGTTATACAGGAAGATTAGTGTGGACTCCTCCCTAAAAGACTGATGAGAGGTAATAGGAAAAGTGTAGTAGATATATTGGAACATCTGGAATTATTATAGATGTTGAGAAGATATTTAATAATGTTTCTTGGACTTTTATGACTAAATTTCTTAAGAAAATGAATTTTGGCCAGAACTTTAAAAAGTGGATTATTGCCATTTATTCAAAACAGAGAGCAAACATTTTAATTCATAGGCACAAAACTGACTTTTGTGAGAAACAAAAGGGAATGAGACAGGGGTATTCTTTATTCCCATTGCTTTTTATATTGATTATGGAAGTTCTTAATAGAGATGTTAGATAATAGAAAAAGAATAAAGGCATTTCTATAAAGAAACAAGTTTTCAAGTTGAAAGTATTTGCCAGTGATTTACTGTTTTTTTGTTGTTTTTTTTTTGCAAGATCCATTAGAAGAAGCGGACAATTTAATTAAGATGCAGACAGACTTTGGGATTTTGGCAGGATTTAAGCTGAATAAAGGAAAAACATGGTGAAGAAGAATATGACAAAAGAACAGCAAAGGCTGCTGTCTGGGGGAAAAAAAACAAGTTTCAAAACAGTGAAAAAAGATGAAATATCTGGGGGTGATTTTCAGAATAGCTATCCAAAGGCTTGGAAAGATGCAAAGTCTAACTTTGAGAGGTGGTCAAAACTGAAGTTTTCCCTCCTGGGTAGGATATCAGTGATTAAAATGAATGTTTTACTGAAAAGGTTTTTCCAGACAATACTGATAATAGTTAGTGATTTACCTTTTCAACAATGGCAAAGAAAGATTTTGAAGTTTTTATGGCAAGGGAAGAGATCTAGAGTGAGAATGAAGGTCTTTCAAGACATAAAGCAAAGAGGTGGCTTAGAACTTCCAGATTTAAAGAAGTATTTTTATACATCTTGCATGGTATGGTTAAAGGACTGGATGATAGTAGCAAAAGAAAGACTTTTGACGTTAGAAGGTTTTGATTGAGATTTGGCTGAAACATTTTTCTACGATATGATAAGATTAACGCAAACATTAATTTTAATAATCATTTTCTAAGATGTGCCATATTAAGAGTATGGATAGAGTGCAAAAGCTGACTGTGTCCTAAAGTTCCTATGTGGGTTTCACCACCTGAAGCTCTTTTTCAAGAGAAATAGCATCCAATGGTAAATGGATAACATATGGTGATTTAATTAAGAGGAAGGGTGATAAAATATAATTAAAGACAGATGGAGAATTGAAAGAGGGTTGTGATTTAAACTGATTTGCTTACAGGAAATTATAAGAGAGATTTAGAATGGAAAAAAATTGCTCGGTTTTGATGTTGAAAAAACTGATATTGAGAATCAATTGTGTAAAGATGATGAACATTTGGTGGCTAACATGTATCATAGACTGTTTAAATTTGAACTAGAAGAAGAACAGTTGAAGAATGCACGCTTATGTGGGCCCAAAATGTGGGACATTTGATCAAAATGGGTCAATGGGAAAAATATTATCTTAATGATTTGAAAGAAAAATTTCTATAAGATATTTAACACATGAAAGACTTTTGAACATGTATAAAGATTCTTCATGAGATGTTGGAAATGCAGACAGGTAGAAGCAACTTTTGTCACAAGTTGGTGGACTTGTGATGAAGCTAAGAAATAACATAGACTGATGGAGAATGTTTTGAAAATTGAAATACAACTCACACCAGAACTGTTCTTGTTGAGACTAACAAATGATCAAATAAGTAAAGAGTGTGCCAGGACCATACAGTATATGATTGTTGCCGCAAGAATGCTGCGTGATTAAAAGTGGAAAGATCCCACAATTCCATCTCAAAAAGAGTGGTTGTTGAAGATATTGGACATGGCAGAGTGGATGATGCTGTTGAGAGACCAATTGTCAACATAGTAAAGAAAACAATGGGAGAGTGTTATATCATTTGTGTGATAGACTGCAGTAAGAGGGTTTGAATAATAGGAAAAAGTTAGATCAAAAGTTAGATCAATCAAGTTAGATCTCATAGAATAGTAAACTGCTCTTTTATATTTAGTCTATGTTACATGGGGTTTGTAAAATATATTGATATTTCAAAATAATACAAACAGCATTATATTACAACTCTTTATGAGGTTAGAGGGCCAGCGTGGTGTGGTGGTTTGAGCATTGGACTGTGACCCTTGAGACCAGGCTTCAATTCCCTACTCAGGTCACTGGTGACCTTAGGAACATCACACACTCTCAGCCCCAGAAAACCCTGTGATAGGTTCGCCTTAGGGTCACCATAAGTCAGAAATGACTTGATGGCACACAACAACAACAACAGCAGCAACAATGACAACAACAAGGCATAATTTAGATTATATGAATATATGAAGAAGTAAGTAATGTATAACTAATAAATGTGTTCTGAGGGGTGGGAACTCAATATTACATAGGTTTCTTTTTTGTAGTTTAAATGGTATTTTGATTTGTATTTTTGTAGGTTAGGTGGTAGTTCAGTTTGTATTTTTTGTGTGTATTTTTATATTATATCTGTTTTGTTTTCATATTTTCAGTATTGTGTCTGTTTTCCATTTGTTGTAGTGTGTGTGTGTGTTTTATTAATATCGAATAGTATGTTTTAATAAAAATATTTTTTTAAAAAAACTGCAAAGAGACCACTCATTTGAACCACTATTTTGCATTTTGCTCTAGGGACATAAATCTTCATTTTTTTCCTCCCATGCAAAAATGAACAATCTCAAAACTTTTATTTCCACTAAACAAGGATGCAAGAATTTTTACACAATTTTTAGTGATCCTTTGCAATGTGGGATCTCCTGAGTTTAAAATTCCTTGCTGTCTTTTGTATGAGCTACCAGTTCCTGGATCCAAGGCTTCTAAAATCTGTTAGGGGGGAAAAAAGCACATAAATTTTCTGAGTGGGCTTCCAAGCCTGATCCTGCATACTACATGGACAAGGATGGTACATGAATGCAAGGTGGACACTTAGAGCTGCGTGTAAGATAAGGATTGGGGCCCAGCACAGCTAGCAATTCTTACTGGATCATTGCAACCCAGCAAACATTCTTTTTCACCTAGCTATCACTCACTTTTCTACAGGGAGTTAAAATTTTTGTATTTTCTCATATCAAATAGGTCCCTACAATAACAACCTTCTGCTCTCTCTGTTCATTTTACTGGAAATAAGAGAAATGCATTTATATCTACCTGTCCTTTTATTTGCACTTTCAATGATGGTCAAAAGTACAATAAAAGAAATTATATGTAAACTGAAAATTCATAAAAATGGCTAATTATGTGCACATGGATTATACATAGAGTGGCTATGCATATATTTATCTAAAACCTGTGGCAGAAGCCTTAGGTCAATATTGACTTAGGAATACCTAATGTATTTTTACAACATCTAATTCTGAGAGCAAAGTGTGTGTGGCAGAGAACATTTGTTAGCAAAATAATTAATCTGATTTCTTTGCAAACAAACAGAAAACTAGCTCATTGGTAAACATTTAAACAGCTTACAGCAAACACATTCTACATGTCATATAATTTATTATCAAGTGTCCCAGATTCCTAACTATTTAATTAAAATATAGATCTAGTCTATTTCTTGCTTCCATGGATGCTGTTGCTATCAGATGTGTGCATACATGTTGTTCACCATTTTAGGCTAAACATACATTCCAATTTTAATGTATAATTCTTTTAAATTTAAATGTAGACAAAGACAATGCTTCTAAGAAGAGTTGGTTTGAAGTCAAATGCTTTTTATTTTCCTCAGCCTAATTGTGAAATGTTCATGGAAAGAATGAAAACGTCTATTTAAGACATTAGTAGTGGACTCCCCCCCCCGCCCCCGGTTCAAAGAAAGCTAATTCTGCTTTAACCTTATTGAAATCAACTTGCTATAACTTTGCTGACTTGATTTTGATAGACATATGTGAGCAACTTTCTCTAGGAAACAGTGTCATCATAGTAATTATAATATTAATTTGTGTAATGCTTACCTCTCTGACATCGACCAGCAATCTTTTACAGAAACCTTTAAGTACTAATCAGACAATTAAAACCTAATTATCTTTCCTCAGATATGAATTCTGCTAAATTTGTTGGGATTTATTTGTTTATTTATTTAGTTGTTGTTATTGTCATTGTTTGTTGCTTGTTTTTTGTTTTTGGCTTTGACTTGTGGTGATCTTATTAATAAAAGACATCCAAGAACCTCATTTTGTCATTCATCAGCAGTCCATGCTGGACCTTGCAATTTCTCCCTTGCAAACTCAAGGCTTTCTTGATTGATTCAGTCTACCTGACTGTGACATATGAGGGTAACCTTTGTTTTATAGGAGTACACTGCAGTTGAAGACAATAATCTATTAGGATGGGAAAGGTTTTACAGCAATCAAGCAGTACAGCTTGACTTCCACGGTTGATATAAGGAGATTTTCTTGGCTAAGCCAAAGGCATACAGGATGAATTCTTGAATACCAGCCTTCAAGTTATCAGTTTTGATTCCTGAAATACCTTTCTCCCATTCCAGATGGGAGACATGAAGTTGTTAATCACTGACAAGTTGATTTTGGCCTATAAATGAGAGACCCTCAAGACACTATGTCAACCACACTTAGGCTCAGATCCTGTGAACTCTGGATTGTGGTATTCCTTTTTTTTAATCTCCTTTTTATTGAAAAAAATGAATATGAAATACAATTTATGAAATAAACAAAGTTTAAAAATTAACTAACACCATTGCAAAATGTTCATAGAACCAAGCAACCAAGTGCATCATTCCATATATAACTGTGAGTGATCAGGGCTTGTCTTCCTGGGTCTGTTGCTTGAAATAGTAAAAAGTGAACTAAGTTTCTATTTGTGTCCATGTCTTCATTCAGTTCCTTAGCTCTTTTGTTAGTTTTGATGATAGAGTTTGGTCCCATATTCTTGCATATCATGAAGTGATGTTCAATGTATTTCGTAATTTCCACTGCTGTGCTATTAACTCTGTAGCAGCTACAGGTAAAAATGCTAAAAATGTTCAGTTGTGCTAAATCAGGAAAAAATTGAATCTGCTGGCTGGTAACGTTACATATTTCTTGAATGATTTCTCTCCAGAATGTTAAGACACTATACAAACTCACCATATGTGCCTGTAACTTCCTGGTAAGTCATACTCCCTCCAGCACCATGAGGATGTTTGTTTATATACGTGTGTGTGTGTGTGTGTGTGTGTGTATAACTTGTGATATCTTCATTGGTGTTAATTACCACTTGTAGAGAAGTTTGTATCTTATCTCCCTGGAATGTGCAAAAAATGATTTAAGAGGTTTTGATTTTCAAATTCTTCCGGTCACAATATGTGACATTGTGTCCTGGATCATGTTCCCATTGAAGTTTTAACTTCATCTTAGAATTACTACTGGGAAAAACAATGAATATATGATAGAGACTAAGCCTCTGGATTGTATTGAGAATTGTACAATTTAATTAAAAATAGGGTAAAAAGACAATTAGCCTGTCTGATTACCTCTTTATTTCTTAAAAAAATGTCACATTTGATGAATTTGAAACCATAGCCCTGTATAGATTGGAAGCTTATCAAGTATTTGTTGCCCAATTAGGCATTTATTGATTATCAAATATAAATATTGAAAATCATTTGGCAGTTAGTAAGGTAAGCATCTGTTAATGTAATGGACAGTATTGAAATCAGAAATCACTTTTAGGAATGCATTCATTTTGGTTGCTGCAATTTGACTTAAGCAGGAAAATTTGATCTTGGCCCATTTAAGAATATCTATTTCAATTTGTTCCATAAGATTTCTGAAATTTAATTTTTCAATTTCAATTTTAATTTTAATTTAATTAATTTTTTTAATTTTAATTTATTTTTTAATTAATTTGAAGATAAAGTCTCCTAAATGTTTTCACATTTTGATAAGAGGCCTTCGAGAGCAGGGAAAGATCTTTTGTCTTTCTTTTCGCTTCTTTGTCCCTTTCTATCTATTTCAGGATCTGCAATCATGTTTAGATCACCTCCATAATGAATGGACCCCCTGAGATTTTTTTTCTATCTTAATAATGACAACCCTGAGGAATTCATATTGTCCTGTATTTGGACCACATTAAACAAATGTAACAAAATAATACATAAAAAATTAAAAACGTACAACAATACAAACAATTCATAACAAAACTACAAATATCTAACAAAACTACAACCAATTTAAAAAATGACAAATAACTAAAAATTAGCATCTTAGTACTTAGTACTAAGTATTTAGTGCTAAGTACTTGGCATTTAGTATAATAGTTGTACTTAACATTCTTTTAAAAAAGTACATTATCATCTAAATCATGTATTATTGCTCTTACATTCTACCCAAAGCAGTTAAATTATCTTATACATAAGATATAAATATATTTACAAATATAAAAAAAATAAAAAAGATATAAAATATATCTATAAAATATATCCAAAATTTAATTAAAAAATTAATAAAACAGAAATAACATTATTATTATATACAGGTTATAATACTTATCCTCTAAATCATTCTCTTTATTGTATTCTTATTTATATCATTCTCTACAAAATTTTATAATTTAAGCTAGCAATTTATTTTAACCAACAGCATTACAAAGTTTTAATAATTCTTCCTTCACATAATCTACTTTTGGAAGTTATTAGTAACTCTACAATAGTATTCATTTTAAAATATAGGTATAAAAATAATCTAATTATTCAAGCAACAATTTAAAGTAATCTAGTATTTTTAAAATATCTTTCTCATGCTACATAAAACAAAGAACAAAGCTGTTAAAATTTTGCTCAGTAAAAACCTATTATCCATTCACTCTGTTTTTCTTAAATAATCAATTAGATATTTCCATTCAGATAAAAATTTATTGTTTGATCTTTTAAGCTAGTTGTTAATTTGTTCATTTCTGTGATTTTCATCAACCTATTAAGCCATTCAGATGTAGTTTCCAACTTTTTCCAGGACTTATTCTTTTTTATGTAATCAGATTTCTGCCTTCTTTTCAAAACTGTTCCCAAGCCCCTCACATTAATAATTAAACAAGTTAAGTCTCCCATTTATAGAAAAAAATGTTTTGTCTTTTAGTGTATATTCTGTGTAACCTTTTGTAAAACAATGCAATGATTTGCACCACTATAAAGATTCATTGCACTGGCAGAAAATGGCAGGAGTAGGATAGATAAAAACTGTCACATAGAATCTGAGCCCAAATTTGACAAATATAAATATATATTTTAAAAACATACGTATTTTGCCATTCAAATTATGAATATTTGAGCAAATGTAATATATTTTTTCAATTGTACCTATATTAAACAGTCATTTAGGTATGACATTTCAAATATTTCCCAGAGGAGAGAGCAGAGGGGGAGCTGGGTCTGTGAAGACATCCTAGACCAGGTGTGTTTACAGGCTTGTGGGGCTGTGCTTGTTTGTCTGTCTGCTTGTTTTTGTTTAGTCTCCTTGTGCTGGTCATGTGCTCTCCCAGAGCACACGGTCTGACTAACGAGGGGGAGGAGCCAGCTACGAGGGAGGAGTCTTATTAGGAGCTCCCAACGGTGTGTGCCTTCGGCACGCGCAGTTGAATCCTTCTTCTACAATCCTTGAAGTTCAACCCTTGGCAATCAGTAGAGCAGACGTAGCTTACACAGCTGAATTTCAGAAAGAAAGCCCAGTTATTCTTTCTAGAACTACTTCCTGTACTACTCTCTGTAGTATCTAGGATGGAAGGTGAGGGAGCTGCTGCAGTCACCTGTAGCACTTGTGGGATGTTCCTTTTCTTGCCACAAGATGTTGTCGGGTACACCTGCGCCAAGTGCAAGCTGGTGACCTTCTTGGAGGAGAAGGTTCGCCAGCTGGAGGCATGAGTTTCTAATCTTCATCTTATTAGGGAAGGGGAGGAGTTTTTGGATAGGGCAGAGAAGACCTACTGGAAGACTGAATGCATGGAGGAGCTGCCAGATCAGGAAGTCAGCACACTGTGCCAGGAAACAGAGGCTTGGAGGAATGTCACACGTAGGAGCAGAAGGTCCAGGAAGGTAACAGAGACTGTCAACCTACACAATCGCTTCAAAGTTCTTGGCCTTACGAACGATGAGGAGCACCAGGAGGAGGGAATAGAATGTCAACAAGAAGGAATCCAACTTCAGTAATGGGAACTAGATCAACGCTCCCAGTCTCAACAGAATGCCCAGGCAGTCCTAGAAGAATATGCTCATCGAGGAGCCCTGGACAAGCCTCAGAGGAGGCGAGTTCTGGTTGTTGGGGACTCCTTGCTCAGAGGAACCGAAACGGCAATTTGCAAACTGGACAAGCTCAATTGAGAGGTCTGCTGTCTTCCTGGGGCCAAGATCAACCACATAATGGAGAGGCTAACCATGTCGGAACCAATGACACTGCGAGGAGCAGCTTTTACCACATCGCAAAGGACTACGAGCTTATGGGGACAAAGCTTAAGGACCTTGGTGTGCAGGTGGTCATTTCATCTCTTCTCCCTGTTCAAGGATATGGTGCACGTAGGGAAAGGGCAATAGCAGAAGTCAACAACTAGCTCCGCACATGGTGCCGCCAGCAATGGTTTGGGGTTTTGGAACACGGCCTGAATTTCCATGAACGTGGGCTTCTGGCAAGGGATGGCCTGCACCTCACGAAACTTGGCAGGAATGTTTTTGCAAACAGTCTTGCACAGAGGATTAAGAGGTCTTCAAACTAAGTTCCCCTGGGGAGGGAGACAATATTATTCAGGGCAAGGACTTGGCGAGCGCAGGGGGAAAAGGCCCAAATGATATTGGACAAGTAGTACAAGCAGCCAGTGGTGGAAGGAGTAGAAACTATAGTACAGGACTTGCAGGAAGGGCCCGGGGACTTAAGTATCTCTACACTAATGGAGGGAGTATGGGAAACAAACAAGATGAACTTGAACTCCTAGTATAACAAAATAAATACGATTTGATAGGCATCACTGAGACCTGGTGGGATGAGTCTCAGGATTGGAATGTAGGAATAGAGGGGTATAGCCTATTTTGTAGAAATAGACCAAACAAGAAAGGAGGAGGAGTAGCCTTGTATGTCAAGGATGTTTTCACCTGTGAAGAGATCCGTGACTTAAACCCAGAAAGCCAGGTCGAGAACATCTGGGTAAGAATTAAGGGAGCGAGAAACAATAGGGATATTCTGGTGGGGGTTTACTACAGACCTCCAACCCAGACTGACTTTGATGACGCCTTCCTCAACCAAATGACTGCACATTCAAAAAGGAGAGATACAGTAATAATAGGAGATTTCAATTACCCGGATATATGTTGGCAGTCAAACTCTGCCAAGACAGCAAGGTCCAGCAAGTTTCTTGCTTGTCTTGCAGACAATTTCATGGTCCAGAAGGTGGAAGAGGCCACAAGGGGATCAAATATTCTAGATCTGATCCTGACCAATAGGGATGACCTTGTTAATGAGGTAAAAGTGGTTGGATCTTTAGGGGGGAGTGACCATGCCCTATTGGAATTTGGCATTCAGTGGGAAGGAGAAGATAAGTGTAGCCAGACACTCATCTTAGATTTTAAAAAAGCGGACTTCTGTAAACTTAGGGAGCTGCTGGCTGGAATTCTGTGGTCAAGAATAGTGAAAGGGAAAGGAGTTCAGGAGGCATGGGAGTTCCTTAAAAGGGAGATACTGAAGGCACAGTCTAAAACTGTGTCGATAAGGAGGAAAAATGGAAGGCATCTGAAGAAACCAGAATGGTTGACTAAAGAACTCTCAGTTGAGCTAAGTGTTAAGAGAAACATGTACAGGAAATGGAAGAAGGGGGAAACCACCAAAGAAGAATTTAAGCAAGTAGCTTAATTTAAGAGATGTAAAAGAGATGTAGGGAGAAGGTCGGAAAGGCTAAAGCACAGAACGAACTTAGGCTGGCCAGAGACATTAAAAACAATAAAAAGGGCTTTTTTAAAATACGTCCACAGCAAAAGGAAAAAGAAGGAGACGATAGGGTCGCTGTGCAGAGAAGATGGCAAATTACTAACAGGGGAAAGAGAAAAGGCAGAACTACTTAACACCTTAACAAGTCTCCAGAGCCAGATGAATTGCATCCTAGGATATTAAAAGAACTGGCAGAGGTCATTTCAGAACTGCTTACTATAGTCTTTGAGAAATCTTGGAGGACAGGAGAAGTTCCAGCAGACTGGAAGAGGGCAAATGTTGTCCCCATCTTCAAGAAGGGAAAAAAAGAGGACCCAAATAATTATCACCCAGTCAGCCTGACATGAGTACCTGGAAAGATTCTGGAGCAGATCATTAAGCAGTCAATTTCTAATCACTTAGAAAGCAACAAGGTAATCACGAGGAGTCAACATGGATTTCTCAAAAATAAGTCATGCCAGACTAATCTTATCTCTTTTTATGACAGAATTACTAGCTTGATAGATGAAGGAAATGCTGTGGATGTAGCATTTCTCGATTTCAGTAAGGCCTTTGACAAAGTTCCCCATGACATTCTTGCAAAGAAGCTAGTAAAATGCGGGCTGGACAGGGCTACTGTTAGTTGGATTTGTAATCGGTTGACCGACCGAACCCAAAGGGTGATCACGAATGGCTGCTTTTCATCCTGGAGAGAAGTGACTAGCGGGGTGCCACAGGGTTCTGTCCTGGGCCCAGTGCTGTTCAATATTTTTATCAACGACTTGGATGAAGGAATAGAAAGCATGCTCATCAAATTTGCAGATGACACCAAATTGGGAGGGGTTGCTAATACACCAGAGGACAGGATCAAAATTCAAAATGACCTGGTCAAATTGGAGAGCTGGGCCAAAGCTAACAAAATGAAATTCAACAGAGAGAAGTGTAAGGTCCTACACTTAGGTAGAAAAAATGGAATACGGAAATGTAGGATGGGGGACACGTGGCTGGATATCAGTATGGGTGAAAGGGATCTAGGAGTCTTAATAGACCACAAGCTGAACATGAGTCAGCAGTGTGATGCGGTAGCCAAGAAAGCCAATGCAATTCTCGGCTGCATCAATAGGAGTATGGTGTCTAGATCGAGGGAGGTACTGGTACCACTCTACTCTGCTTTGGTTAGACCTCATCTTGAATCCTGTGTCCAGTTCTGGGCACCCCAATTCAAGAAGGACATGGTCAGGCTCGAGCAAATCCAGAGGAGGGCAACCAAAATGGTAAGAGGTCTGGAAGACATGCCCTATGAGGATAGACTTAGAGAGCTGGGTATGTTTAGTCTGCAGAAGAGAAGGTTAAGAGGGGACTTGATAAGGTTAAGAGGGGACTTGAAGGGATGCCATGTCGAGGAGGAAGCAGGCTTGTTTTCCGCTGCTCCAGAAACTAGGACAGGGAGCAATGGATTCAAGCTGCAGGAAAGGAGATTCCACCTGAACCTCAGGAAGAACTTTCTGACAGTCAGGGCTGTCCAGCAGTGGAATATGCTGCCTCGGAGTGTAGTGGAGTCTCCTTCTTTGGAGGTTTTTAAGCAGAGGCTGGATGGCCATCTGTCGGGAGTGCTTTGAGGGTATTCCTGCATGGCAGGGGGTTGGACTGGATGGCCCGTGTGGAATCACCTCCAAACCAATGCCAAAGTTTTGCAATAATTTTGCAATATTTTGCAACAAAAACTCTGCATTTTGCAACACAAAACTCAGTTAAAGGCATTTCAAGTTAGAGTCCTAGGAAAGCAACTTCCAAACCTAACATTGTCCAGTTTTTTCCAAACCTATACCAAAGTTTTGCAATTATTTTGCATTGTTTTGCAATGAAAATCCTGCATGTTGCAGAAGTTTTGAAACTGAAATGCAAATACAGATACTTCAACTCAGGGTTCTGAAAAAAAATCAACCAACATTGTTTGATTCACTCCACACCTGTGCCAAAGTTTTGCAATATTTTACTATAAAAATTCCTCATTTTACTACAGCCCCCAAACTGAGATACAGATACAGACACTTCAATTCAGGGTTCCAAGGAAATCCATAATACCCCCTTGCAAAAAAAGTTTGATTTGTTCCAAATCTGTGGCAAAGTTTTGCAATGTTTTGGAAAATGGTGGTGGTGGGGACCTGTTACTGACCTAATCAACATTTTTGCAGTAGTGGTGTAGCACAAACTCTGCACTTATCAGCTGTATGAAAAAATGTGCAGCTGACACCTTCTTTTCACTCCATATCTGCCTAAAAAGATAGAAGACAAAAGGATTTCAGTAATAAAGTTTGAATGGTGTTGAGGAAAAGCAAGCAACTTCAGAGGTTAGGAGTCTACCATGTTCCTCACACCATGGAAATTGGAGGGCCTCACCGCTTACTAGCCCCCTTTCCTTTCCCTTCTTTTTTAACCTGCTCACATTTAATTATTTATTTAACCTGCTCACGTTTAATTATTTATTTATGCTTGCATTCATGATTTTTGTTTGGATGTATGAAAAAGTCTGTCAGACAAGAGAAAGAAGTCCTTCTCTTGCAGCTCTTTGTCTAGATGAGGAAGAAGTCTCCTCTCTTCTCAGATACAGGCTTCTAGATATGCAAAATTTTCTTGATTTTTCTTTTTAAATTGGAGAGTTCTTTCAGAACCTCACAGAACTTTACTTGATTCTTCAAGCTTTACAAATATAAGAACAGCCATGCTGGATTAGACTGATGGATTTTCTGGTCCAACATTCTATCCGCACAGTGGCTAACAAGCTATCAGAAGCCCCCTAGCAGGACATGAATGCATCTTTCCAGCTAGTGACACGCAAAGTCATAGTGGTTCTGATACTCAATGTGACATCTAGCCGTTCTATGTACTAGTCATGGATCGGCCCATCCTCCCTGATTTTATCCAATCCAGTATTCTTTGGAGGGGTGGTGACCAGAACTGTTGACAATATTTCAGATGTGGTTACACCATCAATTTGTCTAGAGGCAATATGATATTGCTAGTTTCATTTCTAATTATGCCCAATTTGGAATTTGTTTTCTTTTTTTTTTTTTGTTATAGCAGCCACATGGGTTTGAGATTGTCATAGCAATTTTAACTATGTCCCCCACCCCAGTTTCTCAGTTAGCTGTTTCCAGTTCACATCCTATATATATATATATATATATATATATGTTTGTGTGTGTGTGTGTGTGAGAGAGAGAGAGAGAGAGGTGTGTGTATATGTATATGTATGTATAGTTGGCCCAGATTTTTTTTTGACCCAGTATCATAATATCACTATTTTGGCAGCACATTTGAGATTGATTTATTTTGTTGTTTTAATTTTTTAGTGAATTTTGGTAAGTTTTAACACTACAGTTGTTTATACCCACTTACCCAATTTTTTGGGGCGGGGGCGTGAAAATGTAATGGGATACAGATTGATGCAAACTGTGGCACTGGCAATAAACCTTCAAGGTGTTACATAGGGTGATACAAGTCTCTTCAGCAAATTTTGGTACTTCAAGAGAATTTATTTTCAGATAAGCAGAGTTTATTACTTCAACAACTCAGCACTAACAGGCCAGCCTCTTTCACTCCCTTCCTTTTTATGACCACTTCTGTCTTTCCTTACATGTACAAAGGTACTTGACTACACAGCTAGACAATAATCTAGTAAATTTGCATTTTTTTATTACCCCCTCTCCCTTTCTAATTTATGAGAACACAGAAACACCCTTGCTTGATAAATGTTCCAAGCAACCCAACTAGATTACCTTTTGAGTAGACACACAGGATTTCACTAGACTGTTTCTCCCCATCTCTCTATTCCTTTGGGAAACAGAATTTGGAAGTTGCATTCATTTGTAAGCAAGTAAGTAAGCAGAACCATTTTGAAGTGATGGAGATATATACCCAGCTCATATTATGAGTATATTAATGAGAGAAAACTTCACTCCTGTTGTGTTGTAAGGGCATAGTTTGGATTTTGTCATATGGAGTTATGGCCTAAAAAAATGCAGTTATCAAAGCTGTGGAAATATACATATGGTGCAGTATGACAGTTCATGACATAGCTACTCTATTTTGCCCTAGTATTAACTTCTGAACTAATCATAAACGCACCTGTGCTATAATACAGTGTGTGTACAGCAATGGCTAAGCTCCCTTTGTACTGGAATAGACATACTTGGTACATCAGCCTAAGCTGCCTCTAGGCACTCATAGCTACACAAATTGGTTGAGCCCTCAGTGACATACCACTTCTGAGTAGGCATATGTAAAATGATTTTCAGCTATGATAGTTTTCACCACTTTTCCAAGAGTAATGAACATGAAAAGAACAGATTCAGATGGCTCTCTAGGGATATTCCAATATTTGAGCACCCTCTGAATGAGAATGATTTCTGAGAATGTGTGACTGTCATCCATTCTCTCTCCAAATTTATAATTTGAGTCTTCCATTTTTTATTTTTGTTTTTTGGTCTGGATATAGCCTATTCACTGTCTTGCAAAACTTCTTAGACCATATGTTACATGCAGTCAACACACACACACACACACACACACACATGTATATACATGCATACATACATATACATATACGCTTTCAGTGCTGAATGGAGAAAAACAGGTTGAGAATATCACTTTTTTTCCTGTACGTTCTCCACAGACAATGGCTCTGTCTCTGTGGAGTGCTAGACTACATGAAGGTAGAGTTAAAGGGCTTCTCATACCTTCTCAGTGCTGTATTGCTGACAGAGGTCAAAAGTTGGAAAAAATGCAAAAACATAACATTAAAAAACCTTGAAAATTAACCCATTGCCACAAACACATAATGGCTGCAATCCAACATCCTCTCAGCATAGTGTGAGTATCCAAACGGAGAGATGCTCAGCACCATCATTATGCAACCCACATGCAGAAATGTAGCCTCAACTCTGTAATAATAAAGTATTTTGAGTTGAACCTCACCAGTTAATAACTGGGTTATTCAAGCAGCTGTTTCCAAGTTCTGCAAATATTAGATGCCAGTCTGCATGGGAAATGAGAGAACTGTAAAGAGAGAATGCATCTACCAAAATAAATATTAATGCTACATTTCTGCTGTCCTTCCCTCAGCTTATGATGCAATGCTAAGACCATGCACATTTCCTGTTTTTGAGATGAGGTCTCTCCTCATGGAAGGAAGGGAAGTAGTAGTGCAAAGTCATGGACGAATTGCTGGAAAGAATCATCCAATTTTGAGAAGGTTTAGTGACAACCTGCTGAAAGGAAAATCAACATTTCTGTGTACTATTTGTTATTAACTGTTTATAGGAATCATTCCAATGTCCATAAAGCCTTGGGGCTTGATAAAGAAACTGCATGATCACATTGGGATACAATGATAGGTCATTATCACTATCCACTGATGATTTCAATAGCATAGAAGAAAGCTCTAAGTAATGCAATAAGCAAGAACACATTTTCAGCTCAAAATCCAAGGTATATGCACTGTAGATAGCACTGAATACACAATCACATTTTGAAAAGAGGAATGGGCTGTGACTTCACCAGAACAGGTGGCCTATAAGAACAGGGCAGACATTCTGACCACACTTACAATATGCTGAAACCTGACGTCTGGTTCCACCACCTAAATCATCATGTATGGTATCATATGAAACTGCCATGTAAACTAAGATATAGGGGAGGGAAGGTCACTAGATCAGACATGGCACAACAGCATTTGAAAGTAACAGGAGTGTGCACATATTGCAAGTCAAAGTTCATAGGATGTACGACAGAAACACGCAACCTAGAGGAACGTCTCAGAATCCAGTACTCTTAAAGGATGGTTCAGTGACGGGTATCCACCAAGAAAGTTCCCTGAAGCTGCATGGGAATTTGGTTTTGTGATAACACTCTAGAACCTAAGGAGGTTGTTATAGAGATGTTACTAGCTTTCATATCAGCATGTATCCAGGCATTCACACATTTTCCACATCTATCAGACTGCCTGTACAAAGATTTTGTATGAAAATAAAGGATTCCTAAATTTGTCCTATTGTTACATCAGAAATGATATAGCACATGTGATAAACCTGACAGCAAAATGGCCTAATTTGCACAGGCAGTGTCTTTTCACTTTCTAGTTCTGCTTAAGGAGTATGGTTCAAGTTGTGCAAACGCACATAATACAGTAATTGCTGAGACACATCCTCACTGGTCCAGTGAGCCAAACTGAGGGAGATGGCAAGTACACAGGACTGCCTGCAGAATGTGAGTTATGTAAGGCCTTCTTTCTGCAAAGAAATGGAAGAATATATCCTTACGGAGATGCAAAGGAAGATCACCGCAGAGAAATATGATCTTCTGCTGATCGCCACATGAAACATTGCCATGATATCCCACAGCAATGCTCTGATGGTGAGATTTTTACAGAGGAACAGTCAGAAGTAGATTGCGAGTGTTGGCTGCTGGGACCCTCTTCAGAATACCAGCAGCTGGGGGCCTGCAATGTGAGGATTGGGCTTATCAAGTACAGAGGGGGGCAGAAAGAGGCACAGAGAGAGGCTGGGGGAGAGAAATATCATTATTTAATATGATAAAAGAGTAGATACATTCATATAGTCTTACAGATACAACTGGCCCTTTGAGGGCAACCATAATGCTGATGCAGCCCAAGATGAAATTGAGTTTGACATTCCTGAGTTAGACACACAAGTGTTACCCTGATTTCTGGGGTTCCTTGGGGGACACCTCAATGTGCTACACGTGATGGGGAATGGAAACTAGCCAGAGCACAAGCAATAGCAATGCGAGAGGCAGGGTAACCTAGCAGGGTCTTTTACTTAGTTTTTACGGGGTCAGGCCAAGCCAAAAACCAAATAAGAATGTCTAATAAATGATTTTATTGAATGCAAGTCTCACGCACTAACGCAATCACGCACACATGCACCCAAGAGCTATTAAGAAACAAAAGAGAGGAAATTGGATAGGGGAGTATTGGAGGGGTACAGTTGGGGTTATACTGCACCCTTTCCTGAAGTCCTGGGTCCAGGAAGGCAGTGGAGAAGTGGGGCTCAGCACGGAGGGGGCTGAGAGGATCACTCAACGGATGGAGCAACGGTCTGCTGGGGTGACCGGGACTGATCCAAAGAACCACTCAAAAATGGGACTATTTGTAGAGGAAAAAAGTACCTGGAGGACTAATCCTTTCCTGGGGAGAACAATGGGTGTTGGAGCAATAACGAAGCTCCACCATGGCAATTTCCTTTGTGTGATGGGATTGCAAGGTGTTGCCAAAGTCTCAGGATCTTTGGCTGTGTTAGTTTGTGGTGTGACTTCATGTAAATGGTCCTCGCCTGATGGAATATTTGCTCAACTTGGGGCAGACATGCTAATCCCCTCAAGTTGGCTTCTCAGGGGCTGTGGACCCTTTGTTTATTGTGGGTTTACACATCTTGAGGTCTCCTGGGGCTACATCACTGGGGATTTTACTGGCCTGACCTGGTTTTGGATCTTTGACCATTGCTGCCTATGTACCCATCCGGGTGATCTCTCAGGCACATTGAATCATATTTTAATATCAAAATTGTAGACCCTGGGATAGGGTTTTTCCAGTGAGATAACACAAGGTGGAGAAAATAAAGGAGGATGTCACCAGAAAGGAGGATGTCACTGCTCATGAGACAAGGGGTAATCAGCAAATGCTTGGTAAATTTGGTAAACAACTTTATTAAAATTTCTCATTTTATTCCACTATGGGCAGCTGTGCTGGTTCCATACTATAGGTATGGCAATGCCCCATCTACCTATGCTTCCAGTGATGCTTATTTCAAGGACTTGACACACACAGACTTCAAGTACACGACCCTTATTGTGCATCTAGATGAGTTTATTTTCATGATCTACACAATCAAAGGCTTTGCTATAATCTATGAAACTGATGATGACTTCCATTACCCCGTGTGCCTGGTGTGCTGGGCCTCAGTGAATTGGCCATGGTAGCATGGTTAGGGAAGAGGCTTATGTTGGAATGGGTTGTTACCACTGCTTTTCAAGCAACATGGGAGACCCCTGCCTCACTTGGATGGGAATGACCTTGGTCTGTTGAATGCTAAGGCACTTATTATTCAGTCCAAAGAGGACTTCCAAGTTATACGGTCTTGGTGGTCTGTGTTAAGAATTCTATGGTCAGCTATTCTTCCATATGAGGTATGGCAGAGTTAAGGTGATCTCTACTGTTTGGATAGAGCCTGTAGAAAAGTGAACAAGGAAATTTGAAGGCTTTGGGTAGGGGCCTGAGTGAATATCTAGCTCATCCAGATATAGTCTTTCAGAGGCTGGAGCTTTAGTGAGCTGACAGTGTCCATTTATCAGATCAGGGGAATGATTTATTTTGGGGTGACCTGCAAAGGATTGACTGAGCTGTGTTGGCTGGCTTGGTAGGGGAAAGGGACTAAGCAGATGCTTGCCCTTTGTCCATGGCAGGTAGTGAGAGTGTGGGAAATTATAATGATGGTGAGCACCTCTAGGCACCCATTTGGTGAAGGGAAAGTTTCTGGATTCACCCCTTCTAGTCATGGGATCCAGGGGATGGGGAAGGAGATCATCCTTGAGGCCTATCTAAGGGATGCCCTCACTTTCAGTTGTAGGACATGAGGGAGAGATTTCCTTAAAGCAGGAGCCTTCCAGGGGCAACCAGGTCACACTGAATTGCTTCTTGGGTCTTGGTGGCTGATGAGAAGGTCATGAAGGGACCTCTTGCCTCAGTGGAACCCCACACTGAGTAGTTCCCTCTTTTTGCAGTTCATGTTTAAAATGTTTAAAGCTAAACAATTAATAAAAGTGGCCCTATGTAATCCAGAGTCTTGTGTCTAGTCTAATTTCCTGAGTGGGTCAGCAAGAACTAGAGGACAAGAGCAACAACAAGCTTCATATGAAGGCCCTTCTCTCTGTCCCACCACCTTCACAGGTGCATTTGAGGGAAACACGGGACAGGGCCTTTTCAGTGGCTGCTCCCAGGCTCTGGAACTCCCTTCCCAAAAAGGTCAGACTGGCACCTTCCCTGCCTACCTTCCGGAGACAACTAAAGACATTTCTATTTCAGCAGGCATTTAATACATAATTAGTATGAAGAAAGGTGCTGGTTATTTTAATTGTCATTTGTATATTGTTTTTAATATGTATTTTAATATTGGTCATTTCTGCTCGAGGCGAGGGAATCACCCTGTGCTGGCACTTACTGGATCTTCTGGGCACAGACCAATGCGGACTGTCCCTTAAGCCCTTCCACAGGGCTCCTCGTCTCATCCAGGGTGAATCGGAGCAGTGCGAGGTCTTAGATCCGCACTGCTCCGGCTTCCAAAATGGTGGCTTCCGGTTGTTCATGGGTCATGACCAACCACGAAGCTCGCCACGCCTAAAGCCTGCCCTCCGCAGATCGCAGGCTCGCATTGGTGCGAGCCTGCGAATCTGCACAAGGGAGCAGGTACGCAATGGCGCGCTCTGAAAAATTAAAGAACGGTTTTCTACCGTTCTTTAAAAAGTGCGCTGGAGGACCAGTTGGGGGCGTTTCAGAGCAGACTGAAGTGTGAATCTGAGGAAAGTAGTCCAGACCTAGTCCGCTCCAAGGTGCAGAAGACCTCCGTGAGAGGATGCACTGCACTGTTTTAATTCCCTCGTGCAGAAATGGCCATTGTTTTCAATTACTATTGTTCGTTTAATGTGTGTTTTTTGTATGCCATAGTTTTAACTATATTATCTTTTAAGTTTTGTAAGCTGCTCTGAGTCCTTTTGAGGAGAAAAGTGGGGTATAAACAAAGATGATGACGACGATGATGATACAACCTATGGAATAACATGTTAAACAATGTTTGTCTGAAAAACAGATATACTCTTTGAAATTGGAAATAGATGAAGTCAGTTTAAGTTCCCTCTTACTTCCTGTGAAAATGATGATGCAATGATGAAAAGTGGATGTTGATTTGTAGATAAATATGTAAATTTTTAATAAGTTCTGCTTTGTAAATAAAATTTGAGGGAGAGTGACATTCCTCCAAACTGCAAACTGCACAGTCCAAATCCAAATAGTTTTTAAGAATATTTGTATGTACTGGATATTGAAAAGAATAAAGGAAAAAGCACACAAGTATGACAGCATTAATAAATGTTGTTTTAGAATTGTGGATACCTCTGTCATGAACTGTTAACTACCTGGTAGTTTCAGGTACCAGCCTGAAACAGTAGAAGAGGATACAGTCACTCAGCAAAGCATTATCCAGCTGCCTATGTAAAGACAGAAAGAAAAAAGTGGCTGTTATAGAGAGAAAGATTGATTGCCCCTAGGATAAAAATCAGAATGGGCAAAGGGCATTTCCACATTACAGTGTTATGGTGCTATTATTCTACTTTCAACATCCTATGGAATCCTGGGGTTCAGCCAGAGAGTTCTTTGGCCTCAGTAAACTACAAACACCAGAATTCCACAGGATGTTAAAAGTGGAATAGTAGCACTATAACAGTGTAGTGTGGAAATGGCCAAAGTGTAGTCCTCCTGAAGTTGTGGTATAACTCCCAGCATGCCTCACCACTGGCCACGCAGGCTAAAGCTGATGAGGATTGCAATCCAGCATCATCTGGAGGGCTGCATGTTTGCCACCCATCATCTAAATGCTGCTGCTGCTCCTGCTGCTGAGGTCCACAGTAATGTCAATACAACAACCAGACAAGAATTCCACCTTCAGGTCTGGGAAGAAACTACAAGTGATACCAAATGCTCATGGAATGGTCTAATTCAAAAACAAGATCTTATGAAATGTATTCTTTTTACTACAAATTCTCATAATGACAGAAAGCTCTTTTGCAATTGTGAAACTTACAGAATGAGACCAACCTATTACACTATTACAATGTGTAAGGAAGAATGGCAAAATCTTCCTTCAAGACAGATTGTCCCCATCATGTTCTGCTGCGCTGTGCCTCTCAAGAAAACACACAGATACTTTGCATGGTGTTTATTGGAAAGCACAGGATGCTATTTAACAAATGTTGCTGGGATTGATAGTTTGCATCACCTCTCTTATTACATAGCAAACTACATCAATTCATTACCTTTCATGCACAACGCTCATTGGTAACTTCTATAGGTTCACACCACCCCTAACTTTCAGATTGTTTCTTTTTCTAAAATAACCCCCCTTTTTTTTAGATCCTCCAAATTTCCTGTCTTGTCTTTTGATATTCTACCCCCTGTTCCTATCTAGTAACCTACAGTCTAACCCTTGTAAATCATCTGCCAATTGCTGTTATTCTAACACAAACAGTAGATTTCCAAGTAGGTTTGCTAAATGGTATTTACAGCCCCATCTGACAAGCAATTCCGACTATTTGTTTCCCCTTGTGTCCCTAAGAGCTAACATTCCTATTCCTTCCTGTTGTACAATACATTTATACATGTTTCCCACATCCCTCATACAATCACATGGCATGGACAAAATGACATGACATTTGGCATGGAGAGCACAAAATGACAGTCCCATTCTTACCTGTCTTGTGCGAATAAAGCAACAACATCTACTTCAGGAGTAGTAGCATGCAGCTACCAAATCTGCTTTTATGATCTCAAACTTTTCTAGACTACCCTTCATTTAGCAAAAAGGGTTACTTGCCTCTCCTGAAAGCCTCCAGGAGCAGAGATTCCTTTCTTAAACAGATTGCAGGCCCACCCTGCACAATTGAACATAAGCATTTGCTCATTTTACAAAACTAGAGGTGGACTTCCATCAACTTCTGTTCTTCTGTTGGTTGCTGGTTGTATTTTGGATAGTCTGTGCAGTCCCTGGAAAGGACAAAATATTGCACCTGAATCTGCTGAAGTTGCTCACACAGGTCTGTCAGTACATATTTCAAGCTGCAGGGAAAGGATTCTTAATATTCAGATTAAAGGATCCATTTTACAAATTCGCATTCAAAATGAGTATTAAATAACATGGATACTTACCACAAAGGAGTCTCCAGGCATTTTCAGACCAGTTTGTACAGTGAGATATTATCAGTTTCATGGATGGATGCTGCTTGTTCCCTTTCAGCTACATATAATCACAGTATTTTTTTTTAATTAGTGGCAAGCTCTTCTTAAGTGCAATTAACTCTTTGCCTCTGAGATATCTTCCATAAGTAGATGCACATTGTAGGCACAAGAGCCTATATGACAACCACTATTTGCCCACACTAATGTACTATTGTCCAATATAATATTTGCACTGTTTATTTGCTTACAATTGTTCTAGCTGTAGTTGTGTGTTTTCAAGTCATTTCTGATTTACAGCAACCCTAAAGCAAATCTATCATGGGATTTTCTGGGGCTGAGAGTGTGTGATGAGCCCAGTGTCACCCAGTGGGTTTCCATGGCTGAGCAGGGAATTGAACCCTGGTCTCCAGTGTCAGAGTCATCCAATTGATGCTGGATCTCAGAATTTTCATAACTGGAAATCTATAGAGAAAAATTCCTGGAGTTTCTGGACTATTAGTGGTAGTTTAACTCCCTACGAAGTACCCATTGTATCACTGTGTAAAAATCAGTTTATGTTAGCCTACTATATTAGAGATTGAGGGAGCTGGACATGCTTATAGCCTGGAGAGGAGAACACAGAAATTTAATGTGATAGTGGACTTCCGGTGATAACAGTGAGATGACTGGTTGACCTTCATAGAGCTGGAGAAAGGTCAGCCACCCAATGAAGTCATGATTTACCAAATTTGCAAGACAAATTGTCCCGTGGGTAGAAGAAGCTTGGAGGAAACCCAGTTCCAGTGGCCCAGAAGGGGGAGAGCAGTGTTACTGCCCTGGCTAGCCCGAGCTTTGGGGATATAAAAGATATCTTTTGATATCACTAATTCAGCTTCACATATCCCTTCCACGTGCTTGCGAGGCCCCCAGACAAGCATGCATACAGGCTTGGCCGATAATCGCCGTAATATTCCTAGACAATACAGGTAGGCCAGAAACAGCCGACTTGCTGCTTTAGGAGACCTCAAGGCAAGTACCTCCTTTAGATATGCAAGCAACTCTCAAAAGATCCTCTGCCTAGCACTGGCAGCTTGATGATCGAACTATATAACGCCCAAGTACTCCGCATTTTCATACCGGCTATCCTATTGACAATTTGGCTCTAACTCAATCATTCAAATTCTGACCTTTTGGAGGCTTTGTCTCCAACTCCAAATCTATTGTTTTCCCAAAGTCCGACCTAGCCTGCGGTCACAATTCTCCTTATAAAAACCCCTGACTTTGAGTGCTTCCTCGGATCGCTCCCGAGTTCCAGACTGCTTTGCTGCCGCATCGCTTGGCGAGCTTCCCCTCGGCTCCACATGCTGAGATACATCGAACCCCAGCTTTGCTCTCCATTTTCTTCCCAACTTCAGGACAGGTTTCGTATCACCCGAACCAATTATCCCTCTGAAAATCCCGCTATCTTACTCACACCTTTATTTTCATTAGTTATCTGTGTGCTTGTGTTGCTTGCACTGTGTGCCTGTATTTAGTAAAGATCATTTATTATTTTCCAACCGGTCTGCTTCTTGGCTTGGCCTGACCCCGTAAACACTGGGTTACAAGATCCTGCTAAGTTACCCTGCCTCTCGTAACGCTAAAGCAGTGCTCAGAGCTAATCTTCCCCACCTATTGTTGAGCACACTTTGGTGTCCCTCCCAGGACCCCCAGAAAACAGGGTAACAGAGTGGTGTTGAGGTGCCAGAATTGGATGAACTTCGCCAGCACTTTTTAAATCAAGTCAAGCCAGGATTTACATTAAAAACGATCATTGGCTGTGCTGGTAAGACTGATCCTGTCAGTTCATTTCTACTACTGGCTTAAAATTTAAAATAAGCATTTACTCAGGACCATAGAAATCTGTTATGGGCTAAAAAGACTTGCTTTAGCTGAAAGAGGGGAACAAATTGCCATGAGTGAGCTGACAAGAGTTAACATTGCTAAATAATCATTGAATTGTTTTGACAGACAGTAAATAGACAAAGTAAATAGCAGCTTTGAATTTGATTCTTATAATACTTGGGGCTAGAGAAAATAAAGAGATAAGCCTATAAATAGCTCTGCGAATTAATCTACCCAAGTATTACATAGAATTGTGCTTAAACAGAAGTAGACTAAAGAATACTATCTGGTTTAAAAGGCTTGGGAAGATGGTGAGACTTTTAAATAGAGGCCAATTTAATATAGACTTAAAAATTCATAATACAGATTTGAAAGGCTTAAAAGTTATTAACTGAGAATATAATCCAGTAGGGAAAAGCATAGCAATTGCAAGGAGTTCAAAAACAAAACAAACAAACAAAAAAAGAACGATTCCACTTGATACAAGACAGGACTGGAATAAGACAAAGTTGACCAGCAGGAGAGAAATCAACTGGAAAAGATGGCAGTAGATAAATGGAGACAGAGAAAGAGATTGTGACAACACAAAAACTAATGAATAACAAAAGAAGTAAATGTGAGGAAGACTATTAGATAAAATTAGAAAAACATCTGTATTACTGAAAAGGAATCTACTAAGAAAGGGACAGGACTTTAACATAAACAAAAGATACCAAGAAATTAATTCCTTCTTTTTCTTTCTCTTCCTTGATACTCCTTTATTTTGATACAAGAGCTCCATGTACTGTCACATATGTAATTTTTAGGTCAAAGAACTGTAATGACGTAGATAGGTGAGTCACTGTTTTAAGGAAATCAGAATAAATCAATTAAGATAAGCTCATTAATTAGAAAGACAAACAATAAGACACAAAAAGAACTTCCCTCACCGGACAGAAACCAGCATCTGCTATATAAATCCTTATTACCCTTCTGTAATTCATCATTTCCCTTTGAGCTAATACATAACCTCATGATATTAAATTGTAATAAAATTATAATAAAAAAAACTTATAATAAGAGCCCCTAATAAGAGCCCCAACTATTTTCCTTAATTAGTCTCCTTCGCTTCCCCCAAAGAAGATAACAATTTCTTTCTGCCAAGGGGTTAACTACCTTTACCTCTTAAGGGGCTCTTAGAATTATCCAATATACTAGATCCAAAGTTTAAATATGAGAGCTATGAGAGTAAGACAAAAGATGCTGGCTAGTGAGTAGATGCATATTGTATATCTTGTAATCCTTGTGAGACTGTTATCCCTTAGTGGTACTGTATTCTTGACCAAGTTTATTACACTGTTTTTATTCATGTTTATGTCTACTTGTATCAGTACTTAGGTTTTTTTGTCCTGGGTACTGTTTTGGTGTAACCTTTTTTTGGTCTATGACCGTAATAAACAATATCTATCTAAATATTTAAAAAGAAAAAGAAGAAAAAAGAAGAAAAAGTACAAACGCTGTCATGGTATCTGTATCCTCCTCAATACCTCTGTTTTGTTTACTTCCTACAATAGAAGAGAGTGAATTTTTAAAGTATTCTAGTGAATCTAACAGAGGACGCCTCCTAAAGAGAGACTTTTTAGCTCAGATTGTGACCGTCCTTAAATCCATTAGCATTGCCCATTTCATATTGTATAAAATCTATCAATGGTTTCCAACTTGAAAGAAATTTAGCATTCTTTAGCATTCTTTTCATTTTCTATCATGTGGGTGAGTTTGTCCATTTCTGCTAATTCTATTAATTTAGCTAACCATTCCTTCTCTGTTGGGATAGAGATTTTCTTCCAATACTTTGCAAATACAATTCTCGCTGCTGCTAACATATGCCATATCAGTCTGCTATGGATACTTTCTTGCTTTTTATCTACCAAGTTGGGGATGCCCAAAAGAAAAAAAGTTGATTTTAATTCTAACCCAATACCAAGAATCCTTTGCATCTTGGCTCTTACCATAAACCAAACTTTTTTTTGCTCTGTTGCCGTTCCACCACAGATGGAAAAAAGTTCCCAGTTCCCTTTCACATTTCCAACATCTATTGCTCATACTAGTGAACATTTTAGCAATTCTAACTGGTGGCAAGTACCACCTATAGAATATTTTTAAGACATATTCCTGCAAGATGTATGACCTCATGACCTTGGTATTATTCCTCCATATTTTTTCTCATTCATCCAAATAGATATCATGCCCTACATCTCCTGCCCATTTTAACATATACTCTTTAACCCTTTCTTCTACTAATTCATTCCTTAATACCAGTTTGTAAAGTTTGGAGAGCAGATGTCTATCTTCTTTTCTAAGGATATTTTCAAATTCTCTGATTTCAAGGTCTATACCTCCTTGAGCCATGTCTTTTTTAAAATCTTTCTGTTATCTGTATATAAGGGAACCATTGCATTTTAATCCCTTTCTGATTTAACTGCAATTGGCTCCATAGTCTTAGCTGACCTCCATCTTTATATATCAATTCCTTGTAAGTAAACCTTATAAGTAAGTAAACCCTGTCCTCTTAAAGTATTAACAGATAGGGCATCTTCTGGGGATATCCAAGATGGTAATTTCAGGCACAGTATGTATTTATATTTAACCCAAATTCTATAAAGAGATTTTCAGAAAACATGATTTTTGAACGTTTTTTGGACCTCAGCTTTACCGTACCATAGGTAGGAGTGCCAACCAAAATAAAGGTTGTGCCCTTCTAATGTTAGAAGTTTCCTGTCATCCAATAACACTCATGGTTTCATCCAAACCAAACATCCAAACCAAACAAATCTTTTTGTGTCTTATTGTTTGTATGTCTAGTAATACTTGTTAAATTCCTTTTTTCTTACTAGATTGCAACACACATTGGATTAGATATATGTTGGATTTTTTTTAGATTAGAGTTGGGATATTAAGTGGCATGTGCCCTTTCGACTTATTGTATACATGTATGGATACCCTATATCCTATTTATTTCATATGGATCTGTTTATAATGTGTAGTCTTTTTCTCTGTTTCTTTTTCTTTTTTCTCTTTTCTTACTAGAAAAATTCAATAAAAATATTTTTAAAAACATAAGCTCATTAATTCAATTTACTTACTAATAGATTTTAATTCACACTATTTCATGGGGAAAAATTGATATACATTTGATATATTATATATATATATATATATATATATATATATATATATATATATATTACACTTAAGTAATAGTGTCAGAAAGATAACCAATTATTAGAGGAGGAAAATAAAAAAAAATAATTAACCTATTGCATTTTATTGTATTTTATACTTCTTTGAAGGAACTCCAATTCAACTTCCAAATACCTTACAACACTGAAGCAAATAAGAATTGACACAAGCATGAAGTTAATCTCTTATTCTACAATTCATTGATGATACAGAGTTAAAATTTCATAAACAATAGAAAGGATTATATGGAAAGTATTAATAAAAACTAGTCTACAATTGTGGCTTCAGGAACAAGATGAGGAACTGCTCAGTCTCAATTACAAACTCAAATGCAACATAGACCATCACTAGAACTGCAAAGAAAATCATTACACACTAACTTTTATATACCTGAAGAGATGAAAAAACTGAGATTAGAATTAAGAAATGAAATGAAAGACAGAAATTAAAAAAGATCTAAGGAAGGAACTAAAATTTTTTGAAGATAAATTGGAAAATGTGTCAAAAGAATTAAAACTTATGGACAGGCAGATCGAAGATCTTCAGGAAAAAACAGTAAATATAGAGAAACGAACAACATCCTTCAAACAGGCTATGGAACAAATTAAAATGACAATAATGCTAACAGAAATTTAAAAAAGAGAAAAATGCATTGAGATCAGAGGATTGGAAGAAATAGAAAAAGAGGATCTATATACACGACTGATAGGACCTTTGACTCATTTCATAGGATGGACAATGGAACAAATGGATGTAGAGGTTGACAAAATGCTTAGAGTGAATTCCATGATAGCCAAAAAGACAAATGTTCCATGTCTCCTTTCTTTGAGAAAGGGTAAAAGACTTAATTTTTCAGCAAAACTACACTGACAAATTAATAATTGAAGACTAAGAAATAAACAGTTTTAAGGAACTTCTCTCACAAATTCTGAAGAGAAAGGAATATAACATTTCAAAGGATAAAGGATTCCTTAGAAAATGTAAAGACGATGTAACAAAGCCTGGGGGTGTGGCTACTCTGAGGGACAAAGCAGGCCTAGCAACAGGTTGCCATGTAACCCAAGTGGCTCTGAAACCCAGCTCACTGGTGTGTGGGAGGGGCTGAGCTTTCTGAGGAGAAGTTCTATATAAGGCACAGTGACTTACATTTTCCAGCCTTCTTCAGAGAGAGTTTTGAGTTAGACCTTTTCAGTCAGCCAAGGGAGGTTTGTTTGAATAATTGAGGTTATCTTCCTAGGGGTCTAGTGAAAGAGAAGAAACCAATCTATTTTGAGTTGTGTCAGAAAGGGTAGCCTAAACTTGGGAATTTAGTCTTTGAGCAGAAAAGGAAGCCAAAGGCCTGGGTGTGTATGAAAGTTCTGAACCTGAATACTGTGTTAGGCTGAGGAAACTGGTTAAAAACTTTTTGGAAGTTCTGTTTTGCCTGAATATACTTGTAACACCCAATACCATTTCCCTGTTTGCTATTTTCATAAATATTGTTTTCTATTTTTTATAATTTCTTACTTAGCAGAATACTTTTTCATCAGTTCTAATTTTACAGAACCATGCTACCACAGATTATTAAATCTTTCTGAATGAAACCAGTGAGGCTATTCCCCTTATAATGAAAGCAAGGGTTGTATAAGGACTGTGGCAGGATGCTATAGCAGGCTGAAAGGGAAACTGCTACTCCAGTCAGGGAGGAGGAAGGGCAGGCCTGGCCCCCTCCACAGATGAATTGGATGGCTTTACAATAATATGTTATAAAGCTCTGAAAGATCATTTGGTAATCCCTCTCCAAAGAAAAATTAATGCAGTAAAACAGAAAGGAAGACAAAATACATGGAGGAATGCTATTATCACATTGATTCCAAAAGAAGAGACCCACTAGACAAAGAAAATTACTGACCAAGAGTTCATAGGGACTCTTAAGCAGTCTGAAGATATGCAAACAATAGATTCCACACACATAGGATAAACCCAATCCTATATAGCCATTTGCTCTCTGGATGGGATTTTCCAACATTTTTGGAAAATGCACATTGTCTTACAATGGGAGTTATGCCATCATTTTCTCACCTTACCTTTTCGTGCTGCTGGGGTGTGGGGCTCACATGAGCAGCCTCTGGAGAGAGGCTCTTGCTTCCTTGCTCCTTTTGCTCTGCACGAGCTTCCTGCTCATGTGAGAGCCCTGCCTCTTCTTTTCACAGTGCATCCTGGGGACCTTCCCAGCCTGCACTGGACAGGAAGCGCGACCAGCCCATTCCCGAGGCTCTGCATGCAAGGTAAGTGCCCGCGGGGCCCTGGAGCGATGTGCAACTGCTCAGCATTTTCGGCTTCAAGCCGAAAATGAAAAAATGCATGCGCAGTCCGCGTCAGGCCCTTGAGCGTCGCGCAAATGTGAGTGCGTCATGTGGACTGCTCCTCACATGTGCACGATGCTCAAGGGGCCCTTTCGCATCGGAAATGCCATGCGAAAAGGGCTCCAGTCTGAACCAGTTTAGCAGGGCTTCCATTCAGTGGAAGTGAACAAGTCAGTTAAGTACTGATTGTTCTCACAAACACATCAATGAACCATTTCCTTATCAGCAAGAGGTGGGGTAGGGTTGGTGGGAAAGTTCCAGCTTGTATTTTAAAATGAGGCCTGACTTCTCCAAGATGGACATGGGATCAAGGCAACTGCATATTACCCTACCCTGCAAGTGTGCAGACTATGGGAAGAGGAAATTCCCTTCCTGATGCATCAAAGTTTACTTGCAATTAATATTCACTAAGCTTAACTTGTAACAGCAGTTCTTGTCCAAAGCCATCCAAACTAAAGCAGGCCAGTTCTGAGGCTTCAGACCCAAACTGGAGCTTTTAAAGGATTTTTTTCTTTTCAAATTTGTAAACATAAGTTTGATACAGTTTTAGATCTCTAACAGGGAAACTCTCGGTAGCTGAAAAATACCAGAGGTGGGGATGGGTGAGGAATTTTGTAATTAACAGCTCTAGCTTCCATTCTGAAGTATTTTTATTGTGTTAGTCATAGGGTATTGAAAAAATGATAAAGAATAGTAGGGTGTCTGTTGGAGAAAACACAGACTAATATACAAAAAGAGAAGATAAATACATGTTCTAATAAAACAATCTAAAACGCACCTTATTAAGAACAGTGAAATATTTATGAGCTTGGTCATGTCTAGGAATGGTGGCCAGAATCCTGTTTGGCAGTTATGGATATGTAATTTATGGTTGCGTATTTATAACTGCTACATATGTGTTATTTTTAGCCCCTACTTTAGAGGCTACATAAGTCTCCCAAACCCCACTTACCCAGTTATCATCTGCTGGCATCAATGGGAGTCCATTCCACTATTGATCAAGAAGCAGCTGCCTAAAATTTGCACCTTCCCTTGTGCAAGTGATCTCTGGCATAAGAGGATTTGCAACAGGGGTCCTTTTCCTGCCAGTTGTGCCACAGATCACTCACAGAAGAGGATGAGAACCTTAGAGAGCCACTGATTAGTTTTTTTTTGGGGGGGAGGGGTCAGGCCAGTGCTATGTAGTACATAATGATCATTCGGCATTCTGCTGGGCATATCCACTGGCATAACCAAAAGTGTAAAATTCACACTAAATACTTATAACTTATTTCATTTAAAAATGTTCCACTTAATACTTGCTGCAACTGCTGGAGAAATCAGTTCTTTTGGACATGTAAGTCTCTCTTTCATTCCACTGCTTTCTCATCTGAAGTTCTTTCCCTGAATTTCTTGGTTGCAGAGGAAGGAACTGGCAAAGCCACTTCTGACTATTCTTTGTTTAAGAAAACCCTATGAAATTCATAGGATTGCCATAAGTCAACATGTGACTTGAAGGCATGAACAACTAAGACATGTGCTAGTGTTCATCTGAAAGCAGGTGGATTATTATATTGGATACTGGCTGTTTGCTCTATTAGGCAGAATATAATTTCATTATGTGCTGACTAGTCTTCACCCATCTCAGTTGATCATACCAGTATTTGGTGGAAGCTTTGAATTCAGAATGAATTAACTCTATTCCATCTGCACCAGTACCAAAGCCTTCTTTTGTTGAATCTAGATTCAGTAGAGAGCAGACCAGTCTCTGCTCTCCAGGGTAGCTCATACATCTGGTGAGACAACTAACCTTTCCAGAGTACTTTCAGAGCAGCAATAAGGTTCCAGTCACTGAATAATTTTATCTGGGTCCTCCATTCCCAAAACCTTCAGGAAGGACACTGAAACCACATAGCAGAAATCAGTCTTTGCTCTTTGTGTCTATGTCTGTGTCACAAGAGTGAAGTGTACTGCCCAGCAGCATAGTCAAATTAGCAGAGCAACTTGAGCAAACAGGTATGGTTTGTTTCTGCAGCAGAAATAGGTACACACTTTATAGACACTTTATGAATATCCAAAGTGAGACAAAACACATTTCCCAGCTTCCAGCTCATATACACTATAGAGGAGGGTTCCTCATGTAAACATTCAGAAGACAATTAATTAGCTCAAAGCAGATCCTCTGTCATCTACCAACATTTCCAAACTATCTCAATCTGTGCTGGAGTTCTTGTTGTTGTTTTCTCCTTGTCAAGACAGATTACAAGTAAATATTCTGGTAAATCTCTGCATTCCACTAGTTTTACATAGGATCTCAGAGTGTTTTTTGGCAGATTCTGCAAAAACCCTTCCTGCTTAAAGGCCCTCAAAGCACCACCTTTCTACTCTTTGAGGCAGAAGGGAGTTTAGTCCTTCATTATTTCCTTTATAGAAAGAAGGTGCTCAGCTTGTTGCCTTGGCTTTATGTTATTAACAGTTGTGTTGGAGCAATTAGTATGTACCACTGCAGACAGCAGAAACAGCAGCAGTCCTCCAAAAGTTTAGGTGCCCTTTACTATTTCACCCTTTGCTCTTACTATTGCATCCAACATAAACATCCTGATTGGCTGTGTGGAGGAGAAGATGAAGAATGTATCCTGCAACTCAGGCAGGTGTGGCAGGGCTGGGCAAGGTTGCCTAGGAACATCTGTCTTACCCTCCAACCTGCATTCCAAGTTCAGGGAGGAACTACAATGGGCAGAATAGGAGATCTGACATGGTCACATTGGAAAGATGTCATGGTCAGCCAATCTACATGTGTCAAACAGAAGGCCTGCGGGCTGAATCCAGCCTGCCAGGCCATTTCATGTGGCCCTCACACTGCTCCTGCAGCTGTGGCACTCCCCATGCCTGTTGAGCCCAATCCCCACATTGCAGGCTCCAGCTGCTCATATTCTGAAGAGGGGCCTAGTAGCCAGCACTCGTGGTCTACTTCTGATTGCTCTTCTGTCCAAGTCTCGCTGTCAGAGTGTTGCCTCGGGTTACCATAGCAATGTTCCATACAGCTCGTAAGAGTTGGACAGAGGAGCAGTCAGAAGTAGAAGTAGGTCGCAAGTGCTGGCTGCTGGGCCTCTCTTCAGAATACCGGCAGCCGGGGACCCACAATGTGAGGACTGGGCTCACCATGTACAGAGAGGGCAGGGGGACAGAAAGAGCCATAGGCGAGGGGGAAGGAGAAAGAGGCACAGGTAATATTTGTCTGATGATTAAAAAAAAACTTTCTATTTTCAAAACTCATTTTTCAATAAATTGTACAATAGTTGTACACCTGAATATCTGCTTGCTGTTATTTTTCCTAGACTTTTAGTTTCAGAGCTAGTTATTACCAAAACCAGTAATAATTGAATGCAGAGGCAATTATTTAATAATGATAAAGGAGTAGATACATTTATACAGTCTTACAGATACAACCGGCCCTTTTAGGGCAACCAAAATGCTGATGTAGCCCAAGATGAAACTGAGTTTGACACCCCTGCTCTAAAGGATCCTCTACCAGTGTCACACCTTCTCACTACTGCTGCTGCCCATCACCTGGGAGTAAGGAGAGTTTCCAGCAAACTGAAGAAACAGGAAGGATACTGAAGAATACAGTGGAAAACTGCATGCTAGATGTAATGTAACAGGTAATAATGATCTCTCTCCCCCTGCACACACACACACACACACACACACACACACAATCACACACATGCATACAGCTGGAAGACAAGGAAGGGATTCACATTCAAAATGCAATGTTAAATATGCATTCATAACTATAGGGAAGATGGGAGGGCATGTTATATGCCTAATATTAAGGAACACATCCATGCAAGAAGCACAGAAGTAGAAGCAGAAATAACAACTAGCATCAAGAAACTAAGAAGAGGAAAGAAAGAAGAATATCAGCAATAGGAAGGAGAGCAAATATAAAAGAATTTAAAGCATTGTACAAACAAGAGGACACAACCTTCCGGTTCTAAATTCTGACTCAGAAACTTTCTCAGTCTTTATCTCTCTCCAGCATCCCTGTCAACTCAACAAAGAGGAAAGAAAATGGATTCATGAAGTTTATCAAAGTTGCAGTCCTTTCCCCAAAGCACAGTGATTGAAGAGCCCTTGTAAAATGTATTCTATGATTAAAAGCTGCGACTATTAGTCACTCAATTTCACCCCCTCCCTGACCCTGGAAATTTTGAGCGAAATAAAACTTAAATACATTGTTGTTTTTGTAACCCTTTCTCATCTTTTTGTTATCTGAAACCTTCAAAAAAAGCTATGAGTTGGAGCCAGACCTGGGACTGGAAACGTCAGGTAGAAGTCTGCTTTACCTTAGGAAGCAAGCAAATTGATTCAAAACAGCTCAATTTGATGTTGACCTTAAGTTTAATCCAAATATATTGTACATCCTTAATTTTCTTTTTAAAAACCCCTCTAGTGCCCTCGACTGCCTAAAGGTGAAATGCCTCTGGCATATAAGTCTTCTTCTACGACGCTTTGGATTCTTTGGCCAGGTGGCATATCCTACGGTATGTTCATTGACCAATTGGATTCTTTCCATATGTGGAAGATAAAAATATTTTGACCCACATTCTCATTGGCTTATTCATTTTACAACTGGTCAATCAGCATCATCAGTTGGTTTCTCCCCAGGATCAGTTTTAGAAGTTGCTTTGCCATCTCTCTGAAGTTAAAAAAAAAAAGTTTGCTATCAACATGTTCTACTTTCAAAATGAATAAACTACTAGTATATTTCACTGATTGCCTATTTCACTTTCAAAATACATATTTCACCCAAAGAAGAGACTTGAAGCTCTTGAACTGCATAATATATGATTAATATACGTAGTCAAATATTGTACTCTTGAGTATTTTTCTCACTTGATTATATTTCATTCTATTTTATATCCTATTTCAAATTCCCATCATGATTTTCTGTTCATCCTATTACACTTGATGTTCAGGATCTCAGAAAAACTTCCTGATAATCAGACTTGGAAAAATGATTTTTCTATGCCTCTGAATGATATATTTTTATCCTACAGCAAGGCAGCAAAGAGCATTTTTGCATTAAAATGTTGTGGTTTCCATAGCAGAAAAATATCTAAAACATACGTGAAACTTTTGTAAACGTTTATGAAAGATGTTTGATAGCCTTTACTTATTCTGTCCTACTTTCAAAATCTATCAAAGTGCAAATAGCAAAACTAGCACCCTCTTGCAGTAGAAGATCAAATCTTAAAGTAACTTAAACAGTTGAAAAGGTGCATTTCTCAGCAAAGGGATACTGAAAGCTGTGAATGAAAGCCTCGAATGAAAGCCCCATTTAGGAGAGAGAGAGGGAGAAGACAAATATATGCTTATATGCACACACACACATATCACTTTGTGCACCAGCTACAATCGTTTGTTCATATGCTTATCTGATGATTTGAAAACAGTCTTACTAGACACAGACAGATTCAGAGGCCACCTGATTTGATATTCAAATGCAAATCAAGATTCCAGAATTCAGAGATTTGTTCCATTGTCTAGGATGGGAAATCTGGAAACTGCTGTTTAACAAGACATGATTATAAGTTTCTGGCTGTTCCACAGAATGGGATGCAATGTATGGTCAGAGTAGACCTCTCTCTTTCCCTCTCTCTCCCTCCCTCCTTTTCTCCCTCCCTCTCTCTCTTTCACAGACCGATGTGCACACACACACACAGAGACACACACTGTGTGGAAGATCTTTTTTTAAAAAAGTAAAGAGGAATTGTTTTGCAGGTAGGGCAGTCACATTTTGAATGAATATGTGCATGGGTCTTTGTGCAAGAGCACTTTGATTTTAAGACTTTTGAAAACGACACCTTTTCAAGAACAAATATTTTATTCTTTGTGGGCAATTGTATGAAAATGACATACATTCTATAGGTATTCTTGGGCCAGAAACTTGTAAAATTTCAGAAGGATAGATATTAACTATTGCCAAATGAAATGTCCCTTTTGGGCTACATCTAAATTACTCCACATCCTTATTTCTGGGTAGATTTGATTCAATCCCACCCTCAGATACACGTGTACATCCACATATGATTAAAGATGTGGAGGTATTATAAAGATGTGGTGGTATTACCAAAATTCATGTCTAAATGCAATCTAGTGTTATTAATTACAAAGGAGAAGAAATGCCAATTTAACTAGAGACTGAATGAACAGTTATTCAGAAATGAGGAACTTTTTAAAAAAGCAAAAGAGACTTTTAAAAACTTCTGTGCTGGAAACTTGAAGAAAGGCACAAATATTGGAATGGTCTGGGATGTTAGTAAAGTTGTGATGAAAGGGGATTTTTTTGTTCAGCAAAATTCAGAGTTGAAAAAGAAAAGATAAAAACAACATCAAGATATATAGAATAAAATCAGGAAGAAGGAAGAGGAACTGGAAAAATAGCCATCATGGGACTTTGCTGAATTAAATAAAGATTTTACAAATGCAAGTGTGAATGAAAATATCTTGTGAAATTGAAAGAATGTATGCTCAACAAAAATATTTTGAGTTTTCAAATAAGCAAGGAAAATGGTTGGCTTATAAATTATGGAAATCGAAAAAAAGATGATCTTGAGATAAAAGAAGGGAAGCATCAAATAATGAGAAGATAAAAAGAACTTTGAAAAAATACTTCACGTCATTGTGCAGAGAGAAACAAGAGTCAGTAGAAAATATTAAAAAATACTCAGATGTGCAGAATATTCCAGTGCTTACTGGGAATCAATGAACACATCTTAATGCTAGAATAACTGTGGCATAAATGATGGAAGCTTTTAAAAATGTAAAAGTGGGGAAAGCATCAGGTCCCGATGGTCTTCCAGTAAGATATCATAAAGCCCTACAGGAAAACTTATATTTACCTTTTCCGCAATTAATGAGCTCTGTTTTGGATTCTGGCAAAGTCTCTGAAAGTTGGACTAAGGCAAACATAATGTTGATACCAAAGGAAGATAGAGATGTGAAAAACCATAATAATTATAGGCCAGTTTCTCTTCTGAACAATGACTATAAGATCTTTGCTTGGATTTTGGCAGAAAGATTGAAGAAAATTTTAGATGTAGTGATACATGAAGATCAATGTGGATTTTTACGAAAGAGATAAATGAAACACAATACAAGATGCATTCTGGACATATTGGAATATTTAGAAGCCCATAACGAAAAGCTGACATCTCTAATCTTCTTAGATTTAGAGAAGGCTTTCATTAATGTCTCTTGATTATATATGACTGTTTTTTTAAAAAATGGAGGAGGGGCAAAACTTTTTGACATGGATTATAGCAATGTGTTCTTACCAAAGAGCATAGATTTTGGTGAATGGAGATAAACAGAAGGTAAAACAGAAGATAAACAGAAAGTAAAAAGCAGAACTATTGTAGAATAATACTTTTATAAAGGCATCTTTTATGTATGTTGAAATTAGTTAGATATCAAGTATAACTAAGATTTTAGTATACATTTTGATTTATTAGGAAAGCGTAGAGGAATTACAATAATCTTAAGTTTAATCTTAAAACTTTCATCATAGGGGTTGGAATTTAAATTAATAAACCTTTGTCCCCTATCCCCTTGTTGCTTTACTGTTGTGTGTTGTGTTAGTGTAGCTAGCAGTAAGGTTGTATAGTTTGTAGTTTATTTAGATTATTTTGTATTGTCTTCTATGTATGTAGTTTTATACAGTTTGGGGAAAAAATACTATTTAAAAAAAGATCATATTGTACAGTACTGTAAAATCATCTGCTGTTGGTATGGAACCCAGACCCTGAAGATGTTTACAGACTCCTTCTACATGAAATGCACTCACTAATCAGTTTGTATTCATTAAAGCTGTGCAACTATTGTAAGGCAAAGCTTTTCTCTATAATCTTCAGGCATTTTTAAACATTTCAAACCAGGAAGTCCTCGTACTACACTTTTGGCTTTTAGGTTAATGTGCTCCATTTAGACACTTGCTGGATGTATGCTGTGATAGGAGGATGGGATTTATGAAATTAAGGTTAATAAGGAGAGAATGTGATAAATTTACACTATGCTCCTACAGCTATAAGTATTCTTTTGTACTCCAAAAGAGAAAGTTACTAATCATTTTATAAAATTAATTCTATTAGAATTGATTGAGAACAGTTTTATTTTAAAAACTGTGTTTTAAAAGTCTTTAGATTCTGTTAAGTTTATGTGACTTTTGTTACACATTCAGTGAAGAATTTGGAAGATTTTGCTTGTAGTGTTATTGTAATCCTACCCTACTAAATAATTCTGAGAATTGAAAGATCACTATTGTCCAGTGAATTTTGGTTGATAGATATAGAAAGCTGTATCAGTCTGTGACTGCTGAGGATCCGTCCCTTGGCATTTACCAGGGTGCAGTGGGGAGAGGTGTCCTGGTGATTCATCCATACATTATAGCTGACAGACTGTGTTAGAAACAGAGAGGAAGCTGTAAGCAATCTCAGCATGGGTGTTAGCCAAACTGGCTGAATTATTCATCTGTGAATAAATTAGTAGATATATTTAGCCTCTTCTTCTCTACACAAAGCATCCAGAAATGGATCCTTAGTCCTAAGAATGGATTTATATTCTAAGTATTTGCCAGCTATTTTTATTGTGTTCTTACTGGAATGTGTTTATAAGCAACTAACATGAACAGCTGCTGTGTTTGTTAAATGGGGTATCTTAAACTGATCCTCAATCCCCGTCTCTCAGAAATTTGACTTACTCAAGATAGCACTAAGGCATTTGTGCCAAACATTGCAGAACATGATCTTAGTACATTAAAGACACTATTGACAAACTTTGCTCACACTGGTGCAACACTGGAGTGTTTTTGGCAGAGACTTTCACTGAAATCTAAAGACACACAATCTAAATGTGTGCTCATTCGGAGCTATTTTTCCCCAGTGGTAGCCTCTCTGTTGCACTGATGACCATTTCCAGAGGTCTCCTACATTTTGGGCATTTTTAAAATATAAAGATAGGTACAAATGGTTTTCTTATCCTGTTCTGGTAAGGCACTTGATTCTTTGAGAATCTCTAACTGTTAATTTCGCTTCTTTCTCCCTGTTTCTCATCCTCTTTGTCCCCCAGTCTTCTTTTCAGCTGCTGTCTTTCTAGTTCTCCCCATCAACTCTTGGCTAAATAGACCTTGAAAGATTAGAGAGTTTGATCAAAACTAACATGATGAATTTAAATAGGGAGAAATGTAGGGTACTACACTTGGGAAGAAAGAATGAAATGCACAGATACAGGATGGGGGACATCTGGATGGATAACAATACATGTGAAAAGGATCTAGGAGTCATAGTGGACCACAAGCTGAACATGAGTCAGCAGTGTTATGCGGTAGCCAAGAAAGCCAACATGATTCTTGGTTGCATCAATAGGAGTATGGTGTCTAGATCAAGGGAGGTAATGGTACCACTCTATTCTGCTTTGGTTAGACCTCACCTGGAATACCGTGTCCAGTTCTGGGCACCACAATTCAAGAAGGATATTAATAATCTGGAATGTGTTCAGAGGAAGGCAATCAAAATGGTGAAGGGCCTGTAAACCATGCCCTGTCAGAAGCAGCTTCAGGAGCTAGATACTTTTAACCTAATGAAAACAGGGTTAAGAGGTGATGTGATAGTCATGTTTTATTGTAAGGGATGCCATTTTTGAAGATGGACCAAGCTTGTTTTCTGCTGCTCCAGAGAGTAGGATGTGGAGCAATGGATTCAAACTACAGGAAAAAAGATTTCACCTAACGAACTTCCTGATGGTAAACGCTGTTTGACAGTAGAATATCCTGCCTTGGAGTGCAGTGGAGTCACCTTCTTTGGAGGTTTTTAAACGGAGGCTGGATGGACATTTGTTTGGGGTGTTTGGGTGTGTGTTCCTGCTTGGCAGGGGATTGGACTTGATGGCTGTTGTGGTCTTTTCCAACTCTTTTCCAACTGATTCTATGGCCCTTTCTACAAGTGGGGTGTGAATCGGGCAGAAACGGGACTCACCGGATTTCTTCTCTGTCCGGGCGAGTCTGTCGGGACGAGGAGCAGTGCGAGCTTGTCTCTCCGCACTGCTCCGGCATCTAAAATGGCGGCTTCCGGTTGGTGGAGGCTCTCCACCAACCGGAGAAGCATGCCAGCCTAAAGCCCGCCCCCGGCAGATCTGCAGGCACGCACTAGTGCGCACCTGCAAATCTGCACCGGAGCGCAGCGACGGAGTGACACGGAGTTGGGCGCTCCGTGCTCTTGAAAAACCTCTTAAAAGAGGTTTTTAAAAAGCACACTGCGCGACCAGTTCCGGTCGCTCCGGGGCGGACTGAGGTGCAGAACTACGAAAAGTAGTCCGACCCAGTCCACTCCACCGTGCAGAAGACCTCCGTTGGAGGTCGCTTTGCGCCGTTTTAATAGCCTGGTGCAGAAATGGCCTATGATTCTATAAAACATCTGTTCATTCTCTTCCATTCAATCTCTTTCTTTCTCCTTCTCCCTAGTTGCATGTGACTATTTTCTTCTTCCTCGTTCTTGTGCCTGAACCTCTTTCTCCTTCTATATCTACTTCTCCTAGTGACACTCAATCTTTTCCTTCACCTTCCTTCCCTCTCTCTTCTTCTCACCATCCTCTCAAAACCTTTCAAACCATGTGTGTGGTATGTTAGTATTCTGAGCATTTTAAAGTTGTAAATTCTATTAAACCCAAAGGGGCTTGCTTCTGAATAGGCATACTGTTCACAGATAGGATTTGCCTGTGGGGCTCTGTTGCTTGTTGGCCCATCATCTCATCATCATTGCAACCCCTATCTTCCCTTGCCAAAAATAATTGGTGATTATTAGTAGTATTATTGGGATTGTTATTGTTTGGGGGCAGTAAGGGAGGATTCCACAATCTGAATGCAAAAAGGAAAGGAAAGGAAAGGAGGAGAAGGAGAAGGAGAAGGAGAAGGAGAAGGAGAAGGAGAAGGAGAAGGAGAAGGAGAAGGAGAAGGAGAAGGAGAACAGGAGAAAGTGGCTGTCAGGGGTTGGCAAGAAGCAACCCACTAACAGTGCAGTTTGGAAAGTTTTCTTTTCGCCTTGGAAAAGATTCTTTGCTTGGGCTACTATCCCCATGTGCCATGCTTGTGAGGTGTTAAAACAGAGCTGGGGAATTTTTTCTCCCTGTTCAATACAGGTCTTCGAAAACTTAATTTCAAACCAGAGAAATATTTTCCAATTTGTTGGACCTAATGTTTTTAATTTGAATGACATGTTCTGGACAGCTGTGGTTGATGTATGATCCTTAATGGGGCAGTCCCTAGGTCTCAGGTTTTGGCCCTGAAACCCCAGTGCTTGGGATGCTGCTTTCCTGGCAACTCTAGTGACCTCTGTTTTATTATTCAAAACAAATTTCTTGATCTCAGAATTGTTTCAATTCTACATGTATTCCTTTTGCACCTTCCCCTGGCTGCAGTATGTCAACACTCTAGTAAGAAAAACAAAGTAGATCCTACAAGCCTGAAGTTTGTTCATCCCTGCTTTAAAATGTGGAGCAAAAGTATGGTAAATTGATAATGTACCTCAAATATATGATTGTAAAAAACCTGTGAACTCTGGACAGAAATGTCTGTCCTTAAGTGCGCATCAGATTTAGGGCCGCACAGTGTTCTATACAGGAGTTTGGAATGCCGGATCTCTGAACACAGTTTTGTGCTTTGGATTTGGACTAACAACATCCTAGCACCTTGGCTGCAGAATCTTTTTTGTTCTGGAAGAAGCAATAGAAACATGGGTGGGCAGGGCTGATAAGAATGAGAATAGCAATTAAAGGAACAACGTGAGCAGGAATGAGAGGAGTAACAGCCAAATGCATTATAACATTAGTGGGCAGAGACCAATCACCATCATGGGCAGAGTTTCTTCATTTGTTCTGCCTCTACACCACCACCAGAAGAGAAACCTGAAAGTGTAACTGAAGTAGCTGTGTTAGTGCAACTAATTCTGTCAGAAATTTTGGTCATCATTAAAGACTTTTCTTTTTGTTTAGGCCACCATTCCTGCTTCTTGGGCAGGATCTACTTCAGGTCAGGATCATCTGTGAAAGCCATGCCATATTTTTCTCGTGTGCTTTTGTTTGCTTGCTTGTTTCGTTGTGGGTGAATTGTTTGCTTTACAGTCTGCATTAGACTGTATATTTTTGTATGTGTGCCTGTTTGCATGCATGTAATATATGTGCTCATGTTTGCATGCATGTAATATATGGATGTACTATAATGATGATATCACAGGAGGTTGAAGGAGGTGCCTCTGTTGAGGTAATCATAGGGAGGATGAAAGGTGGCAAGGGAGTGGTGGAAGGGCTATTGGGGTGGGTAGGTATACAGATGTTTATTGGTTGCGGGGGATGACCCAGTTCAGTGGACCTTGTTTTAAGAGGCGTGTTTGCTAGTCCAGGCTCGTGCTTTCCAATCTGTAACCTGAAAGTTTTGATGTTTGCCTGATGAAGTGACCAGATTGATTTCAATGGGAGATGTGTGTCCTTCAGTGGTACCAAGGAGAATAGACAGTATGAAAGGATCACTGATGTTCCATGCTGCTGCTCTAACTATAGCCACGTTGCAGGATGGAAGGGGGTCTGCAGGCGAAGGGCAGCTGACCATTGGAGGAATCTCAACCTTACTGAGCTGCACCAGGTGACAAAATTGGGTGATTCTGTCTTTCGGTTTCTGCCCATGTGGTCCAGATGCCTGCCTTGACCATCAGCCTTCCCCATGTCAGGCTGCAAGTGAGCTATGACTCCCTGGGAAAGAACCGTGGACCATGGATATCCCTAACATGATGTGTTTGTCTTCAGGGACTGGCTCAGTAGGACTGCATCCACCAACTGTGCGCTTCCAGCAGAGCTTCCAGCAGGAGGGCATCAATCAATTCAGTGATTGGATGCATGTGGAACTGAGACAATGTATTTAATGTATTTAATGTATTTTATGTTGTTCGCTGCCTCGATCCTTGTGGAGAGGTGGGATAGAAATAAATTTTATTATTATTATTATTATTATTATTATTATTATTATTATTATTATTATTATCACGGCATCTGTTCATTTCAACAGCTCCCAAACATGTCTCCACTCTGTAGCCTTTGGACTGCGGCCTAAAGTTTGAGGCTTGGCTTGGGTTTCCTGGACCTTGCCATTGTGCATGGGCAGAAGAAGCATTGCCTCAGCCATGGCGATTACCAGGAATGGAGTTATCATGCTGGTCTCTCTAGTTCCAACTACTGGCACTGCCACCAGAGTTTTTGTATTCTCCCCTAGCTACTGTGTGGTGTTGGATTTCCTGGGCTGCCCGTTCTGTTGTACTGTGGTTGTGGGGGAGGCATGATTGCTGTAGGTCACCAGCTAGACAAGTTCCCATGACCTGATGTTCATGCCTATCTGGAGGTATCCTGGTGTTCCTAATGGCTCCAGTCTCCCTAAGCAGATCTGTCACTCTTTGGATGTGATCAGTCAAATAATTCAAGGTGCATCCAAGTCCAGGGGAACCAGAGCCATTTTGGTCTGGGAGTTCAAGCCTCCATAAAGGAGCCACTTGAACTCATAATCATAAGAGCTGAGGTTTGAGGAGAACCAGACCTTTTGGGCTGGAATAGCCAATAGCTTCTTCCGAGTCACGTAGGCCTCTGGATTCTGGTTCTTCTGGTTCTTTCCAGGAGTCTGGTGCTCCATTACATAAAACACTTTCGCTATCTGCCCTGGCCACAAAAGCTGTATGATCTCCCTCATCTAGGGATATATATCTGATGTAGCCAAGTCATAGATGGCCATTGCCAACTTGAAAGCTGGTAGACCCACTAGGCAAATCCAGAGTCATGCTGTGTCAAGTCCTGACAATGGCTGTGGGATGCGTGTGGGCTACAGCATTGAGCCACATGATCCCTGTCTTCTTATTGAAGGAGGCTAACTGCTCAGAAATGGCTTTTGCCTCTGTGGTGGTCTACAGAACCCTTTCCTCAATACACTGAATGTCTGCCGTGGTCCAGGATGCAGTGTCCTTTCAGATCATGACTGTTTTGGTCTTGACTTGTTGGAGTCATGCTGCCTCTTCCCAGTCAAGATTGCAGGGTGTATGGAGGATTGCATCCTCTGGAAGGGACTCCTCTAGAGTGTACACGGGGAATGAGGACAGCATCTCAAGACAGTCAGTCACTATGATGGTTTTCTTTGTGGTCAGTTTCTGACTCAGTTTGGCAATTTGCCAATTGCAAGCCTTGTGACTAACACTCTTATACTGTAACTTTGCCTGAGTGCCCAGATACTGAGCAGCGTGCTGAGTCTTAGCATGCTTATCCTGTAGTGCCTGAATTTGCAAAGAGGTGTTTCCTGATTTAGTATGGGCCTCCTGTGCAGCTGACAAAAACACCAATTTGTCAGCTAGCAGGGTACTGTTTTGGGCCTGGAGTGAGTCCAATTCCTTGGCCTGCCTCTTGGCTGTTTTAGTGGGTTCCTGGATAGTGCTCGAGGCTTCACTTAGGACCATCCAGAATCCCCAAGCTGCCATTGTTTCTTTTGAGGGGCCAAAGCTTGACCTCTCCTTGTACTGCATATGATAGGTATTGTGCAGTATACTGAATGGATCTGAAGTTTTGAAGGATCCTTCTATCTATGAGTTGTTTCCCTTACTCACAACCCACTTCTCGAGCTTGTCTAATTTACTTTGCTCTTTGAACATCTTCGCCAATTAGTGTTGGGGGGATAACAGGAGTTTCAGCCCCACAGAGATGCAGTGGAAAAACCAGAAGGCAGCGAGCCAACAGCAGCAGCCTTGTTCCCCAGTAAGGATACTCACACAAGGAGGAGTTTCTTCCAAACAGGAGGCACTTTATCTTATAGCAACGTTCCGTTATATACACAACATGGAACAGACGGACAAAGGCTTGCGCCAGACACCGGTTTGGTCAACAGACAAATACATACTGGGGATTGCTTTCTTATATACATATTTACAACCAATCAGGTAGAGGTTTGCACACCTCCCTCTACCATCTGCACACGACCCCAGTTTCTGATGCAACCTTGCAATCACGCACAGCTGGAGCATGATGCAACATCTTTGCAGTGGGCTAATCGTTTTCCCAGGGTTCCCTGCCTGGAATCCCTGACAATCCCCTCCAAAATGGTTAGGCCACTCTGTAGGACATTTTCACTATCCATACATGTTATGCAATACATATCCCATAATACATACAGTACATGCATTCAAGGGTACAATTCATCTTCCACCTTACACTCTGGTGGCAAGGCCCAGTTTACCTGCCAGCTTCTCATGGCCTACTACTGGAAATGCCTTTGTGAGCAGATCCACAGATGGGCAATACTACAAGCACAAAATCCCATCTTGGACCATTTGCCTCACTTATTGATACTATACCCCAATGTAGCCCTACACTGTCAGTTTTCTGCTTCAGTCACATGGGACAACAAAATACCCTCCTCCTGACCTTTTAGGGATGAGTATAACTTTGCTACCTGACTCAGCAAGTTGGGTACTTCCTGACCCACTTTTACGGGAACCACTACTGGAACTGGTGCTGGCCTCAGTGCGTGGCTCTTGCTTGACCCTAAACGCAGGTTCAGCACAAGATGGCAGCGTTGAACTCCTTGGCGTGACGTTGAGTGAGACTTCTGGCTTCTCCTCCTCAGTACTTTCCTCAGTACTTTCTTCTTCGTCATCAGCCATCACCACCCCTCCGTCTTCAGAGCTTTCAAGTGGATCTGGGACACCGTCCTTTTCTTCCTCAGACATTACTGCCCCTCCATTTTCAGGAATTTCGGGAACACTTTTCATACTTTCCCCCAGGGGAATTAAAACCTCTTGATCACAGTGCAGTCTTTTCCCACATTTCACACTCTTACCCAGGTTACAGTGCAGTCTATCCCATCCTGAATGGATTTCAAAGTTTGCACTCCTGGAATACACTATTTTGCCAGCATGGTGTAGAAATCTATATTTGTTACCTTCATATCCCACAAAGCGTAGCCGTCTAGATTTCTCCTCTCCAGACTTTCTGAAACATGGGGGAATATACACACTAGCAAACTGACCCCAAACACGTAGATGCTTCAGGTTTGGTGCTCTACCATACAATAGGTAATATGGAGTTTGCTTCACACTTGAGCTCCACAACCTGTTTATGTGGTAGTTTGCTGTCACTATTGCTTCTCCCCAAAGTCCTGCTGGGGCTTGGGCATCCTCCATCATACAGTCCTTCATTTGTTTTAACAGCCCAATTCTTCTTTCTGCAAGACCATCCTCCCCGGGAGATGCTGGGTTGGTGGTTTTATGCCTTATGCCTTTCTTACGCATCCAGGCTTGCAGGCTATTAGTCAGGAATTCTCCCCCTCGATCTGACACAAGACTGACTACTTTGTAAGGAAATTCCCTCTCAACAGCATTCACCCACTCTTGGAACTTTTCAGCTGCTTCACTTTTCTCTTTCAGCAGATAGACATAGGAGTACCTGGTGTGTCTGTCTACAATTACCAGGACATACCTATTTTGCCCTTCAGTTGGCTTGAATGGCCCAGCCAAATCTGCATGTACAACCTCAAAAGGACATTGGGTGACACACTTGCTTTTCTTGGCAATGGAATAAGCCTTTACCTTAACTTTTTTGCATACAGAGCAATCTAGAAACTTAGGGCAATTTCTGACTTGTAACCCAGGGCATACCTTTGCCAACTCCTGCAAACTTTTGAAGCTGACATGTCCCATCACTCCGTGGAGATAATGTACACACTTATCATGTAGAGGTTTGTTACACAATGGGTTAACGTTTGCCACTTTTCCTTTGGGCAACATGTGGTACAACCCCTGTTTTTTCACCCCTTTTGCACAAAACACATCATTTTCAGTTATTGTACATTTCTCCCCTTCAAACACCACTTTGTAACCCTCACTGGTCAGTTGGGAGATACTCAAAATACAATTCTGCAGGTTGGTAACACACAACACATTATTGAATGATTTACCAAAGCATGGCACATATGCAGTACCCATCTTCTGCACCTTGCTTGGTGCCCCATCTGCAAGGGAAATGGCTGTTATATTTGCATTTGTTACATCATTCAACAGCTTTATATTGTTCACCATGTGGTGAGTTGCACCACTGTCTAGCAACCACACACCACTCTCAGACTGTTCTTTTGCCACAGACACATGGCCTTCAGCCTGTGACGACACGCCCCTCCGCTTCTGGGCTGTCTTCTTCCCTCTGCTCGGCGCTGGCATTCTGCAGTCCTTCCGGAGATGGCCGACCCTCTTGCACCTGTAGCAGTGTCTGGCATAGCTGCACACTGCTCCTTCTTCCTCCAGAGCTGCCTCTTCCTCCTACTGCAGTCTGGAATCGAACTGCTTACGTTGGACTTCCTCCAGGATCCTCCCGGTTGCCAGGTCTACAGTCAGTTCTTCCTCACGCACACCCTGCAGGCTGTACATCAAAAAGTCCCACTCCTTAGTGAGGCTTCCCAGCAGAATAAAACTTCTTTGCGTTTCTGGAATTTTTACCCCCCTTTCTGCTATCTCTTGGAAAAGCTGTTTCATCAGCATGAGGTGCTCTCTCACACAGCTTCCGGGACATAACTTTGTGTTATACAGTCTTTTCGTTCATAACATTTTGGACAAACACGAGGAAGGTTGATGCACACGCTTCAAAGCCTGCCAGAGCTGATATGCTGTGTCTGCAGCAGCAGCGTGAATCAACTGGGAAGGACTTAAAGTAAGCAAAATAACTGCTTTGGCTTTTTCGTCAGCACCCTTGAATGCTGCTATTTGGGCAGCAGTTGCTCCTTCTGGGGGCTGTCCCTCATTTTCCATAACGTTCCACAGGTTCTCCTTCATCAAAGCGGTTCTCACATAAATTTGCCAGCTTTGATAATTAGTGTCGGTCAATTTCTCAAAACTCAGATAATCTCCCTCAGCCATGCTGCCGCCTTTGTAAGGAAAAATTCAACAAACAAAGCAGCTGGCTGCAGTGACCTTGATGAGCTCCGGACTGAAGATTAACTGTCTCTCTGCCAAAACACAGACTCCCAAGGCACCGGAGAGCCAGGCAAACAGTCAAAAACAGTCCCAGTATCCAGGGGAAAACAACTACAGGTGTGCTGTGGATGCTGTGCACTGTGGGTCTGGGCCCATAAACACTGTTGGGGGGATGATAGGAGTTTCAGCCCCGCAGAGATGCAGTGGAAAAACCAGAAGGCAGCGAGCCAACAGCAGCAGCCTTGTTCCCCAGTAAGGATACTCACACACGGAGGAGTTTCTTCCAAACAGGAGGCACTTTATCTTGTAGCAACGTTCCGTTATATACACAACATGGAACAGACGGACAAAGGCTTGCGCCAGACACCGGTTTGGTCAACAGACAAATACATACTGGGGATTGCTTTCTTATGTACATATTTACAACCAATCAGGTAGAGGTTTGCACACCTCCCTCTACCATCTGCACACGACCCCAGTTTCTGATGCAACCTTGCAATCACCCACAGCTGGAGCATGATGCAACATCTTTGCAGTGGGCTGATCATTTTCCCAGGGTTCCCTGCCTGGAATCCCTGACAATTAGTTCCACCAATTAAATTCCAACAACAAAAATGAGAAAGTTCTTGCTTAACACACCCGCACAAAATTGCCTGTGTAGTTTGTGAAAGCACGAAGATGTCTTTCTCTTAAACATCCCCACAATCAGTAGATTCCACAAGCCAGGACAACGTGGGCCAGCCTTAGGGATGGGGAGATCATCAAGGTACTTTGGGGAATATCCCTAGTGTCTGCACCAAGCAGAGCTGCCGGGGGGGGGGGACAAATTCGAAGGAACTTGGCAGTGTTTGGCCAAGCTGTGGGGAATGAGGGATTTGGGTCCTAACTGAGTCCTGTCTTGTCAAGGCTGCTTTTTCTTACCAAGAGGTACCTCTTCTGACTCCAGCCAAAGCACTTAAACCCAGATCCAGTTGGGCCACCACCGAAATGCAATCAGTTGCCACCACTACCGATGCATTAATCATATGTCTTCAGGGAGCTCCTCTGCAAGGATACTGTAGAAGAAAGGGTGCAGGGCTTCCTATTCACCCTATCAGCTTTCCTTATTGGGAAAACTATGAAAAGGTACATAGAAGTGGCACATAGCCCACACAAAGTGAGATTACAAAGTTCTGCTTCTTACAGTCACTGTAACCTTAAGTGCTAATGTTTCCGTGGCATGTGGATGTTCTCTAGCTGTGATTCCCTAACTCTTCAGATCCCACATCATGATAGACCCAGAAATAGGGAGTGATTCCTGGGACAGACATATGTCCAGTCCTTGCAATCTACAGCAGCTCGTGGGTGGCAAACAAAGCTCATGGCTGTATAAGGGCAGCTACTAGACATAGACCAAGATGGAAAAGGGAGCAGATCCTAACCCACAGTAGCCCTTGTGGTTTCAATCGTACAGATCCTCAGTCATGTAAAGTCCAACTGGAAATCCCTACAGATTTCCCTACACCCGCTTTCCTGAACTGTGTGCATCAACTTACAAATCAGGGGGTGCAGGGTGTGGCCCATGTTACTCCACCGATCTTATTACCCCAAAACGTGGATGACACGGGGGTCCACCCACAATGCCAGTGCCTCTGTGAAACACTGAGGAATATTAACTCAAAGAGGAGGCCTGCGAGAGGGGGGATAACCTAATAAGATCTTTTACACCTGTATATACCTGTACTAATGCAGTTATACCAGCTGGAGATTCAAAGAATATTTGCTTTATTGGGGGAATTAACAATTACACACCCACCAAATCCAAGCAATCTCACAATCACACAAGGCTAACTGAAGGAAAAGGGAGGACAGTTTGGATAGCGAGAGTTTAGGGTGATGTGGATGATATTTACTTATCTAGAAGAGAAGAGAAAAGGTGTTGTGACTTAGACCAAGGATCCAAGGGTAGTACAAACCTGAATCAGAGCAGCAGAGTGATAGCCAGTATGCCAAAACTACTACATTACTACAATTTGGTTAGCTCAGAGCCAGAGTTTAAATATTCTTTTTCCTCCTTATGGAGAGAGGTTTTAATGGCTCTCCAGCAAAGTAAACAATGGGGTCAGCAGAGTGGACAATGGGGTCTAGAATGAGTGAATGGCCTTAGCATTAGGTGACAAAGGGATGGATGGGAATCATGATGGCTCCTTAATGGTGGGAGAGGCAAGGGGACAAAAGGAGAGTTTCAATGGACAAAGGGAGGTTGAAGACAATCAGTTGTTCCTTGGAAGCAGTTTCTATTATTTCTAAAGATCGAATCATTGAGAGGTATCTGTAAGTCCATTGTCCGGGGCTTCCGTATAACCTAGCCATGCCCTAAGGTCCTGGTCTGACCTAGTTTAGCAACGCACATGTGCAGCCAAGTCCTCTTTCCCAGTCATAGCAGGATATGATTTATAGTTCATGTCAATTAAATATTTTGCCAATCAAACATATCATGGAGTAGGGGTATACAGCCTGGTAACAGCCCTGAATTTAAACACTGGAGCCTGACCTGAGTGAAGGCTACAAACTCCAGCTCAGGGTGGGCTCTGGTAGTCAATGAGTCAAAGCTGGTTCAATCTCATTGGCTGCCTGCCAAAGAAAGCTTTCTGGGTCTGCACTGTACTGCACAGTCCCAGAGATAGCATCCTCCAGCTGAAAGAGCCAGAAGAAGCAGCCAGCCCTCCACTCTTGCCCTGATATGCAAATAGTGCTGCTCGGGGATAAGTCATACAGTGTGCTTTATATATTATTATCTTTTTATTCTGCTTTTTTCCTCGAGAGCACTCAAGTGGCTAACAATAGTTTAAAAAGAAAACATAGTTAAAACTGTAACATATAAAAGTTAAAGCACAGATTAAACAAACAGTAGTAATTAAAACGAAGTTAAAATACGTACTAAAAACAACAAATAACGATTAAAATAACCAGCACATTTCTTCACAATAACCACATATTAAATTCCTGCTGAAATAAGAATGTCTTTAATTGTCTCTGGGAAGAAGGCAGGGAAAATGCCAGTCTGACCTATCTGGGAAGGGAGTTCCAGAGCCTGGGAGCAGCCACTAAAAAGGCCCTCTCCTGTGTTCCCACCAATTGTAGGTGTGAAGGTGGTAGAACAGAGATAAGGGCCTCTCCAGCATATCTCAAAGCCTGGGTTGGTTTGTAGGGAAGTATATGGTCCTTCAAATAACTTGGACCTGAGCCATGTAGGGTTTTGAAGGTCATCACCAGCACTTTGAATTGTGCCTGGAAACAGACCGGCAGCCATTGGACCTGCTTCTGCAAGCAAGGAGGTGTCTGGCTTACTATGCACAGCTTCTCCTCTTCCACATTTTCTTAGGATCATAAAGGATGATAAGAAAAAGAAATACCCTGGACTAATTAAGGGGCTGCATCAGGAAAGCAGCATTGTTACTTCACTACCTTGCAGCATCATGATGAGCAGTTGAAAGACACTGTCTGGCAGATTTCTTCTGAGCTGCCTTCTCCCTCAAAGGTCTTCTCTTAAATTTCAATAACTTCAGTGCCCCATTCTGAAGGAGGCTGACATGCAGACAACCATTAAAAAAGAATGGCCCTTTCTTTAGGCAGAAAGGAATGATTCTTTAAAATATATTTTTCCTAATAAAGAAGCCAGTGGAGCTTGCAAAGCTTGCATGATGTGTTTTGTGCATTTGGTTGGCCAATAAAGCTGTTGCTCTTCTGTGAATATTGAACTTTGTTTTACTAAAAGGGTAAGTGTAAATAGAATGGATTCAAGAAAACTCCTTCATTGCTGCCTCTTGGGCAGGGAGACTTGGATCATTTCTGCATGAGAGGAGAGGAGAGGAGTGGTTTGCTATATGTCAAGAGCAGTATTTTTATACTCCGATTCACAGAAATTCAGAAACTGTGCTGTCTGCACTCTCCCCATTTACATCATACTACTGCAGAGATCAGTGGTTGTTGCATCCGCAACAGCAAGTCCTTGGCCACTCCCATTCCCCTCCCTTACCGCACCCCGCCATTGCTGATTGGTCTGGTTTTTTTTAAAAAAAACTACACATTTTTAACACATTTCTGCATTTCTATATTTGGGCCTATGTATGTATGTTCATTGATAAGTGGACAAAAACATGTCTTAACAGTCCATTACCAGATCCACTCTCTTCCTGCTGTCTGTTTAATGCATGAAGACAATAATGATGGCAGCCTGTCCTTTGATGGGAGGAGAGACATAGAGATGGAAATGGTAGAAGGGACAGCCTGGGAACGCCCATAGCTGGCCATTTATGTTACTGCCCTGGCTAGCCAGGGGGATATAAAAAGATATCTATTGATATCAATAATTCGGCTTCACATACCCATTCTCTTCCACGTGCTTGCGACGCCCCCGGCCAAGCACGCGTACAGGCTCGGCCAATAATCGCCATAATATTCCAAAACAATACAAGCAGGTCAGAAACAGCCGACTCGCAGCTTTAGGAGACCTCAAGGCAAGTACCTTCATTAGGTATGCACGCAGCTTTCAAAAGATCCTCTGCCCTGCGCTGGCAGCTTAATGATCTGACTATACAATGCTCAAGTACTCCGCATTTGCATACTGGTTATCCTATTGACAATTTGGCTCTAACTCAATCATTCAAATTCTCACCTTTTGGAGGCTTTGTCTCCAGCCCCAAATCCATTGTTTTCCCCAAGTACGAACTAGCCTGCAGTCACAATTCTCCTTATAAAAACCCCTGATTTTTAGTACTTCCTCGGATCGCTCTTGGCTTCCATCCCGCCTTGCTGTCGCTTTGTCCAGCGAGCCTTCCCCTCAGCTCCACGTGCTGAGATCCATGCTCCCCAGCTTCTCCACTTCCAACCGGGCTTCAGGACAGGTGAAGTATCACCCAAACCAACAACTCCTCTAAAAACCCCTCTATACTACTCCAACCTTTATTCCTTTAGTTATCTCGTGTGAGTGTGCTGTATACCCTGTTTGATTGTGCTTTTAATAAAACCACATTTATTATTTCAACTTCTGTGTGCTCCTTGACTCGGCCTGACCCCGTAGACATAGGGTTCAAGATCCTGCTAAGTTACCCTGCGTCTCGTATCGCTAGAGCAGTGCTCACAGCTAATCTTCCCCACCTATTATTGAGCACATTTAGGTGTACCTCATGGAACCCCCAGTAAACAGGGTAACACTTATGCGATGTGAATCGATGCTACACTTCTGCAGGTAGGCGAAATCAGAAGCAGAATTGGTTTGGGAGATTTACATTGAAGTTTTTCCATTTTTTAAACACAACGGTTTCTCATTGCAGTGAACTGTTCTAAGGGCTGAAAACATGCTGAACCATGAGGAAAACTATGAAGCTAAAATGGTTCAATGTGCAGATGGAAGGGTAAAGAATTTGAGGTGACTATGGTGTATTGACCTTGTATAGAAATGGCCTTGGAAAAGTGAAGTGGCTGCTTTCACGTAGAAGTGAAGGTACTTTTTACATATTCACTCTGTTCTCAAACATGGAATACTCCACGTATCTCTATCCCAGACCCCTGTAGAGAATGAGATATTAAGCCAATCATAGTTCTGTTACCAGTCCTGACCCTTTTGTAGTTTCTCATGGAAACTTGGTTCTGCAAGTAAGTGCTGAACCTATAATCTCCATCTGTTTCAGGGGGACCCCAAGTGCAGTTAATTTCTTGGAGAAAAGAAAGGATTTATTGTTATGTCCCTTCAAGCTGATTCTGACTTGTGGTGTCACTGCTATAGGGTTTTCTTAGCAAGATTTGTTCAGATGAGTTTTTCATTGCCTTCCTCTCAGGTTGAGAGAGCATGACTTGTCAAAGGTCACCCATTGGGTTTCCATGGCTGAGAAGAGACTTGAACCCTAGTCTTTCAGAGTTCAGCTCTCAAACCACAACACCACATTGACCTTTAAAGACAGGATAGTAATAACAGAATGAAAAGCATGGTTTCAGGGCTGAGCTATATAGCAAACCCTAGTTCAAACTGAAATACATTTGTAAACTTTTACAGATACTGTAGCGCATATTGTTCCATGAATGGTATATACATATTATTCTGCTAACACTATTACAAGGTTTTAGCATGGTCTAACAGCTGAAGATGCTCTTTTGATGACCTTGTATGGCTGATGATTGCTAGCCAAGTTTGCCTGGTATATGCATGTATGTCTTAAGCAGGGAGCTTACAGCGGTGTATTGTGAAAGCTCAAACATCTTCATTCTGTGAGGATTTCCTACCAAATGGGATGATTTCAAGTCCAAGTAGAAAGTGAATCATGATTAAGCTTCAACACAAGTCTTTTCTGACCTGTGATACCTGCTTATTAAACACATTAAAGAACTCTTGCCCCAAGTATTTTATTTTCTTAATGAATTGCCTGTACCTGAAACATATACAAAGGTATATAATTTTTCAAAAGAGTGTAATCTAAGCAAATATACTCATGTATGAGTAGCATGGAGCTAGAGTCTTCCCTGGCTGCTAGTTTTGGAAACTGCTTCCACGTACCTTGATGCTGCCATGTACAATACAAACAGCAGCAGCAGTAAATTCTACTGAATTCAGTGACACTTGCTCAATGACACATGTGTCTTGGGCTGCAGTTATTGTGGGCCAATTCCCAGTCTCTTTTCTGGCTATTTGAATAGTATCAACTTGCTTGTTAATACTCTGCCTGATCTCTGTGGGCACAGGCGGTAGCTTAAATGTAGACTACCAATTGCTACCAGAAAGATTTAATAATATGAGATCCTAACCAAACATCAGCTGGCATTTTGTTTAATGCTGCTGCTTTGTTCTCATATTCTTCACTTTTTGAGGGCCTGACCACATCCTCTGCTCAATATTTTATGAGCTTTGTAAGCCTGGGGTCAAAGCCAAAAATTCCACATGCTGGAGTTTTAACGCAAAGAGTTTGGTCCTGCTGTTCTGTTTTAAGTGGAATGTGTGTGGCAGGCAGGAAAAGAATGCTTGGAGACAAGAGAAAGTTAAGGTCTTAAGCTGAGAGCAAGAAGACTTGAAGTCATCAGGAAGCAAACTTTAGTAAAAGGTTGGCATGTGGAGTATTCAAAAAAGGAAATAATTTTATGAACTAGACCAGGGACATTCCTGGGATCAGCAGCATTGAGGACATTCTAGGGATCAGAAAAACCACCCTCAACCCTTTTAAAGCAATGCTGGCCATGTCTCACAATGCAGCATTTGTAACATCATTGGCTGTTGCCATGGAAGTTAAAGTGACACCACAGGTTCAATACAATCTGATTCCTCTGCAGGATCAAACAGAAATAAGGCTGTAAAGGTACCACCTCTTATTCAAAGACAAATAATGGATTTAATTAGACAGGCGAGCAGGATAAACAATGAAACCACTCAAAAGGTAAATGGATGTGTTTTATGTCAAACGCGTCTAAACCTTCTTCTTAACAAAGTCTCAGAGCTCCTTGTGAGGTTATAGTAGCATATTTGGGAGAAATATAGTAATGAAGGAAGACTACAAGAGGCTCCTGAGAGGAGTTTTTTCCCCTGGGCATTATTTTTTAAAGAGTAACATGTATTCATGTATGGGTTATCCATTTGTTTTCCTCATCCCATACGTCTTCCCCAAGAGTGTGTGTCCCTTGTGGTGCTGTGCTCCTCAGCTTTCTACCCCTCTTCCCTGAGATGGAGCGTCTGTTGCTTTTATGTAAGGATGAGATCAAACTTTTGCCCACTTTTGTGATGAACCCAGCCTGCCCCTTCCTTTTTTTTTCTTTTTTGTAATATATCTGAATGAAGGACATGTCTGGCATCTGTATGACATACATCCCAGGCTGAACCCCACTCCCTTGTCAAGGGCTTGCAAAAAACCCTGAAATATAGAAAAGTATAATATGTAGATATATTGACAGAAGACATGCTGTCTGGATAATTCTGGAAGGTGTAATGCAATTTGTAATCCCAGGTTCTACACCTTCGACACACACATCCATGATTAAGCTGTAGGTTAATTAATTTAACAAAAATCTTTGGGTTGAATAGGTGTTGTGAAGAACTTTCTGTATTAACTCAAGTACCCCCGAGCCTGAGGGACTGCACCTGTTCAAGATCAGATTCTTAATAAACATGTTATTTAGGCAACACAGATATGGTAGAATAACCTCTGCTGTGATCTGTCCCGGTTTCACCATCTTCTTGAAGCAGTATGGCTGTCAGTGGACAGGCAGTGGACAAACACACATGGTGATTTCTGTGATTTATGCATGCATGAGTGCCATTTTGAATGGGGTGCAGGAGACTATGCACTTGCCCATGTACTCTGTCTACAAAGCTTCCACTGCCAGGTAGCTGTCAAGCCCCAGGAAGGATCTCTGTTGCTGTTACCGATTGGTGGAGAACAGAAGGAGGTGATTCTAACCATGAAGGTCCAGTTACCCTGAACTTCTGGTAGAAGGAAAGGGTGGGTGCACTTCATCTGAGAGCACATCCTCATTTTCCCTTGCCTGACTGAGCTGAGACCAGCTGTTTCTCCTGAATCACCTCCTCTTCATTCCCTTCTTCACCAGTAAGCAGCAGCAGGAACCCCTCCTGAGGCTTGACAAGTGTCAGGGGATGGAAGGACATGGAACTACATGTGCAGAGCTATATGCCAATGTAGGATTTCAGCCATGAGATCTATGTGGCGGAAACTATCATTCAATGGAAGTTACCACTCCATGTTACAAGTGGAAAGCAATACCATCCACATAGAATGGTAGTGTTGGAAGACACCTCGAAGGTCATATAGTCCAACCTACATTTTTTCCACTTAGCCAATTAGTGAGATAATTGAACAGATGAAGACGTCATGAATGGTGGTACCACAACCACAGCCCACTGTGCAACCCTTATTTAGAGCAGCATTGTGGCAAAAACTTTACTTTCAGGGTCCAACTCTGTAATAGTCAAACCACAAAACATATGGTGCAGACTTTCTTCCTAAATGGTTCACTAAACAATACTTTCTGAAGCAGGTTTTCAGATTAGGCAACAAATCTTCCTTGCATGGTTTTGAGATTCCATTTTTTTTAATCAGAATCCAGGAACAGAAAACCCATTCTGCTATTTGGTTAGATGGCATTTAATTTTTCATACTTTTGTCATGGAATCTGTGCCTCTCTAAACTCTATAGCTGCTGGGACAGAGAAACTGTGGCTTTCTAAGTGTTGCTGGAATGCATCTCCTATTATCATTACATTGGCTATGCTGTCTAAGGATGATTGGGATTTGCAACATCCAGATGGCAACAAGTTGACCATCTCTGTTCTTTAGCCTTTCCTGAAATTTATTTTTCTTCTTCCATGGAAAAGTGTGATATTGTTTTCTGTTTTGTGCTAGACCAGGGGTGAGGAAAGTGTGACCTATGGGCTGCAAGTGACTTGGTGACTCCAAGACTATATGTAAGGCCCTCAGGTCCCTCCCAGCTAAAAATTGCCCATCTGCCTGCTTCCTTCCTTCCTTCCTTCCTTCCTTCCTTCCTTCCTTCCTTCCTTCCTTCCTTCCTTCCTTCCTTCCTTCCTTTCTCCCTCCCTCCCTCCCTCCCTCCTTCCTTCCTTCCTTATGTCCCTTTCTCTTGGCATATGGCCCAAAGCACCGAGACCAGAAGTATAGTTTTTGCTATTTTGGGGAAATTTGCCTTGTTTTTGCCCCCTCCCAAGACCTGGGCTCTTTTAGGCCCATTACAAGCCTTTTTCCAACCCAGATGTACAAGAGAAAAACCCCTCCTGTGCTATAAAATGTCTTTGGAACCACAATGTGGGAAACCTATAGGGTGACAAAAAAATGTTTAAACATTTTTCAGGCATGGTAGCATAGCAGCCTGGCACAGCCTTTCAAGATCACATAGAAGGGTCACTGTTGCCCCCCACCCCCTGATTCTGTCAATACTAAATCTTTCCCAAGGTGATCTAGCACAGCAAAATGTTTCCTGAAGATGGATAAAACAGGCAATATAGTTTAATTCATCCAAAATTCATAAAATCAAAGCATTGTAACATAGCATTGTAACATCTTAGAGCTGGAAGTGGCCACAAGCGCTATCTAATCGAACCCTTTGCCATGCAGGAATACACAATTAAAGCACTCCCGAATGATGCCCATCCAAACCCCTTTTTAATGAGCCCACAACTCTCCCCTGAAACAGTCCAGTCCATTGTTGAACAGTTCTCTGATGTATGTAGTACATGCATAACCCAAAATGAATTTTCAAGGCTCTAGCCAACTAGTGATGCAAAAAGTCACCTTTTTTGAAGTTAAAGAAGCCATTTTAAGGGGAAAAAAGAAAAGTGAAAATTGTGAAACATTTGATGAAAGTGTTAATATAATTGGTTCTTTTTTTGTTTTCTTTCAGGCTTTAAATATACTTTGGTGTTTTTGTTCTCATTGTCTGTTTCTGTTATGGTCTGTTGACTTGTTCAATAAACTTTTATTTACTAGTAGCACACACTCCAACATTCCAGACATGAAAATACAAACACACGTGGCTGAGAAACGTCAGGGAGTTATCAAAAGGATGTGGCCAGGCAAGTGGGTTACAAGAGTTATTAATACAAAATTACTCTTTTAAGCCTTCTACTCTTTTAAACCTTTAAGTTTATGTGCTAAGTTTAGGAAAACTGAAAAAAAAAACCTAAATAAATAAAAACATGCTCTCTCACTGTCTCTGTGTACACATGTGCATAGCATGATTTTTTTAAAAAAGTAAAATACTATAGCTTTTATCAGATTCTGCCTAAAATTACAGCTTTCTCTCAGATCCAGAGCTCTGATTGCACACCCCATTACATATATCAGACCCAGCTTCCTCATAACATTTGTGTATGACAGTTGTGCCCCTCTGCCTAGCTTACTTCATAGGATTTTTCTTAGAATAAAAATGAAAGTGAGTTGTTGGGGTGAGGAAAAGTAATGTATAATACTTTTACCATCACCACCACCCCAGGAGGGAAATAGGATAAAATAGTTAGGAAAGATATAGATGGGTTAAACAACATGGTTGTCATAAAAGAATCCATGCAATTCAGTGATGTTTTAGAATGGCTCACTTAGTTAACACTCTGGTACTCATTTACCTCAAAGTAAGAACCTTTGAACCCACTGGGGCGGATTTCAGGGAAGGTATTTGTTGGATTGCATTGGTAATATAAATGGAACATTACCCTGCATTTATATTGGTAATGTAAATGGAACAATTTTAATTATGGTGCAGTAGTGTTTGCAAAGCAGTGTGATGTATTTTTAATCTTTTACTGAAAATTATATTCTACATATGCTTTAGTGTTTTTAACTTTTTAAATTGTATTTTTAAATGATATTATTGTTTAGTTCTTCTTTAACTTTTGTAAATTAATGTTTCAGCTTAATTTTTTTTAAATAATTGGAAGTTGCCCTGAGTGCTATCTTAGAAGAAAGGGAGATTAAGAATGCAATAAATAAATAAATAAACAAACAAATCTGTCCCAGTGCTGGACCTCTATAAGTTATAATTTTTCCTATGACACCGTGAAGCTCTGATGCACGTGCATGTGCATGCACATAAGATTAGTAAATCAAAAAGAAGGAAGTGGAGAAAAGAAAACCCTAAATTGAAATCTTAAAATATAAGGTTACTGCAAATCTCCAAAACAGATCTTCAGACAGAACTGAACGGGTAGAGAAATACTAATTCCAAATTAGGACTGTTTCTCTGGAAAATTAAGGATGAAGGGGAAATCTAAAATCCATTCAAAGGGGGAAAAATCTGTGTTTCTGTAAGAAAAAAGATCATGTTACACTGTTCTTGGAATGCTACAATTCAAAGTCAATTCAAATTTAGGAAAGTCCCTCTTAATTGGCACAGTTCTCTAGTTCCTCTGCTTTTTAAAAGGTGTGTACTATGTTTGTTTATTCCTTTTGCTTATTACACAGCACTGACTGCTCCATCCCAAAATCTGGAGTGGCTGCCTTTTGCTTTTGCCTGACCCAGCCAAGAAGTCAAAACTGTGTATCCTTTTCTTTCTTTTCCTCTATGTTTGAATAGGAGTTCATACAGGAGGAAGAGGAAATCTAGGATTTGTACTAAGAAACAAAGAAACCAGGAACACAAAGGACTAGATATGGCCATCTCAAATGATATGTGATTATTGAAGGATATGTACCAGCAAAAAGAAGAACCAGCAGATCTTTATTTACCATCCTTCAACAGAAAAGTGCACTGTAGGTTGAATTCCTTGTGTCAGCAATATTTGAATTTAAAAATGAAAGTTTATCTCAATGTTTTGTTATCGCACTATACATCCCCTCTCCCCACTCTGCAGGATGTGCTATTTTAATAACTGGATATATTTTAATAACTGGAACGCATGTTTGAAAGTGTGCTGACTTGGTTCCAGCATCCAGTTGCATCAATAGTGAACGTGATCTAGCAGGCTCCATTAGAATGCCAGCCCCTGAAGCATCATGCCTGACTGGGGAGGCTCTCCCTGTCAAGCTAGTAGACTCCCTGATATACAAGGAATCCTTATACTCTGATTTAGGCACGATCGGGACTGGCAAAGTGTCTGCTCAGGAATGGAGCAGCCACAGTGGGTCCCAAGGCTTAGGGGAATCACACGCTTCAGTAGAACTAGGAGGGGTGAGGGTTTCTCACCTCCATATGGACACTACATTCCCAGTGTCCAGACCTCTTGTATGTATATAAATGGATTTTCTTTAGTTTTGCTTATGGAAAACAAGAAGCCCTTTGTTCACAATAGCTGAAACCTTCCTATAGTTTTATAGCCTTCCTGTTTTATGTATTTAAAGTGACAGTACTCTTTTTTTCCCCCTGATCACTATTGGGATTACAAGTGAACCAAATTAAAGTACTTAACCCTTTTTTTTAAAATTCCTTTACTTTTGCTTTGGGGTCTAATTTTATATATATATATATATATATATATATATATATATGGATTTTGAATTGGACTTTGAAGTATTAGAGGATTGATTTCTTTTTTGCTTATGGTTGACTGACCAAGCTGTTTGGTTTATTAAATTGATTTTTTTCTCTGGATTTAGATTATATTTATATTTAGTTTAGATTAATATTTGAATAAGACTTTGTCTTTATTACTAAGATTATCATGGTTGACATCGTGAAGATGAGATTCTTAAAGTTACTTTGTCAGTCTGTTTGCTGAGAAGCAATGTGCTAATTTTAAGATCTCTGAGAAAGTTTATATACGGTTTTCTGTTATCTAATGTTTGGGAACATAAGCCTTTTCATTTGAGGATACCAACGAATACTGGATGGAAGTTACCATGGCTTCAATTGTGGATTATGATATTCAAATTAAAAATTACTCAGTGGAGGCTAAAGATGTACTTGAATATTTTTTGAGTGTTTTGGTTGAATTTAAGACATCTACTGAAAAAAAGTTTGATGCACTTATAGAACAGCTATTAAGAATGTTCAAAGGTAGATGAAGATGAAGATATTAAAATCTGGCAGCTGGCTCAAAGGGCATATTTCCAACCAAAGGAGATAGAGGATTCAACACAATCCTTGCAAGAACTAACAAGAGACTCGGAAACCATGTCTATACAGAATGAGAGACATATGCAGCAAGAAATGTAGTACAATTGATGTTAGAAAGATGAAAGGCTTAAGAGATGTTACAACTCAATTTCCAATCACAAAGCAGAAAGGCGAAAATTTGGAGTCTGACAAGACACTACTGTGGAGAACGTATGACAATTGGTTTTATTCTCATAAGAAGTTTTTCTGGGGAAAAATGGAGAATAACAACATACTGATGGACAGATTTTCTGGAAAAAAATGTCTTTTCCAGCTGGGACTGACCTGAAGAATTTATTTTTACATACAAGGATGAAAGACATAGACTGAACACGGCTCAGTTGACAAAAGGCCTTTTAGGAATATTTAAATATGATTATGTTCTTGGAAAAAAGAAAGAAGAAAGAAAGAAAGAAAGAAAGAAAGAAAGAAAGAAAGAAAGAAAGAAGAAAAAGAACACATCTGATGAAGAAAGAGGTTTATGATTACTAGGAGAAAAGTCATCACCATCAATCTTTATTATGTTCCAAAGACCCATCAATATAACATACATACAAAATGTATATAAAACCAATTAAGAGCACATCAAATACTTGGACAAATTATAGAAGGCTTATTTCAAACTTTTATCTGATAGAAATTTTTCTCTAATCCTGACTACCTTAGAGAGAAACTTGGTAACAGCCAAAGTCACGCTGGGAAACTTGTCTTCTAATAAGAACTTGACATAAAATTAGGCAGATTTTCCTGGTAGGTTACTCATTAATGGGTTGATTGTATGTTGACAAACCTGCTTGTAGAGACTACAAGAAAAAAAATGTGCTTCATACATTCTTCTTCCTGGTTACTACATGGGCAGAGTCTTGCTGTACATGGGACACTGGCAAATCTACCTTGAAGCAATTTGGAGGAAAACCCATTACATCTGGCCTTAGTAAATACTCCACGATATTTGACAATGGTCAAATTCTTTAAGTAATCAGCTATGTGAGAAGGCCTGACATAATGTATATTCATAGCATTTGGGGAATGGGAGACATATGAGTGAGTGCGTAAATCACAAAAGGCAATGTCCCGCAATCTTTGTTTTATAGATCTGAGGGCAGCGTCAAAACCCAGGTTAGAAAAAAAAGACAACGAAAGTTCAATTGAAGCAGCTTTTTTGGTGATAAGCTTCAGACATGATCAGGTCATAAGTTCAGAGAGGATTGGGCAGGAAAGCCCAAAGCTGATGGTCTTAGGATAATCCTTTCAAAATCTGTAAGTTGCAAGCACTCTCAAGAACAATAGTAGGTGAAACTGCCCGTGTGAATCAATCAGGGACCCCTACTGTAAGCATATCCTAAGGAGACCCTTCCTGTTCACTCTATCTGACCAAAATATTAAGAGATTGCCAGGACTCCCATCAATGTCTTGTCACCTAGACAGAGGCATATCTAGAGTGGGATAAATTGGGTATGTTTGCTGGATGCCATTGCTGGAGGGCACAAAAAAAAAAAGCTGTGCCAGAAGATTTAGCTGTGGTGGTGGTGGTGGTGGCAGTGGCAGAGGAGGAGGAGGAATCATCCAAAGGAGGTGGATTCACAGGGGATCAGCGCTTTCTCTTCAGTGGAGGATTGATGGGGAAGGAACATCAGGGAGCTTCAAGTGGGTTCTTTCTCCTTCTCTTTATGGGGGGGAAGACCAAAAGAATTATCTTTAAAAGAAAGGGGGAATTGAAGGTTGAAAAAGGAAGAGGACTCATTTTCCAGCCAAGGGCTGCTCCCTTTGTGCAGGGGGTGGGGGCTACTGAGTGTGTGTTTATGTGCCCTTCAGTCACCTGTTGACTTAAGGTGACCCCTGAATTTTTTCAGATGTTTTTCTTAGGCAAGGCATCTCAGAGGTGATTCTCCCAGTTTCTTCCTCTGAAATAGAGCCTATAGTGCCTGATCTTTGTTGGCAAGCTCCTATCAAAAGACTAACTAGGGCCAACCCTGATTAGATTCCAAGATCAGACGGGATCTGATGGTACCTTCAGGGAATTTGGGAAAAGCAGAGTTTTTCTTGTGGGGAGGAGCAATACCCTCATTTGGTTTGTGCCCCCCCTCTCCCAGCTGCACCCCTGCCTTTGGCCACCCTGATCTGCCTCCTCTGCTCAGTATTTCCTCCTCTCTTCTCTTTCATGATAAGGATAATATTGAAGAAGAGAGGGAGTTTCACGGTTTGTCTGGTTGGAAGCCCATCAAAGAGCAGTAGATGAAGACACACACACACATACACACACATGTGTGCACGCTACAGCAAAGGAAGGATTGGGGCCAGGATAATTGGGAGGTGTTGGGCACAGAAATACTAACAAGATTTTTCTTTGATTAACACCTTAATACCCAGGAACTCCCCAGAACACAACAAAATACCCCCCACCCACTCCAGTTGCCAGTGGATCCAACCAAAGACATTCAGCAGCTGAGACAGGAGGCTAAGACACCCCTTCCCATGCCAAGAGGCCATGCCAGTAGATCCAACCAAAGACATTTAGCATCTGAGATGGAAAGTAGGCTAAGACACCCCTCCCCATGCCAAGAGGCCACCCATGGACCAAGCAATAAGGTCCATCATGGAGCAGAATCCTGGAGATTGGGCTTGTGGGAAGAGGTAGTTTATGTTGCAGTGGGCCAGATAGGTAAGGGATGGGTCCCAGAGGTGCCAGGCACTAGATAGGAGATTAGGATGGTGGTACTGAAAGGAGCGGTGGCTGCAGTGTCATCAAGGAGGGTCGGAGCTATGTGCAGGTCCAGTGGTACCCCGACGGCTTCAAGAAGCATGTAAAGGAGACCAAGGTAGCAAATCTGCCACCCTGGGCTGCTCAGAGACTGCCTTCTCAATGGCCGGTGGGGGTGGGGGTGGGTGGGGGTAGGGATAAGAAGGTAGTGGTGCAACTTCTATGCTTGCCCTAGTCACTGTTTATGCTAGATATGCCACTGCACCTAGAGTTAACACAATCAGCCCATTCTAGACTCTTTTGTCAACCCCACAAGAAAGACATTACCACTTTGTCCACACACCATTCTTCAGGGCAGGAAACAGGTATAAAAACCCCAGCTCCAGCCCCAGCAAATTGTAATACTTGGATGTAAGACATGGTGCCCAGACTTCTGTCTGTTCATGCTACCCTCAGATGCACTGTCTGAGCCACTCCACTTCAACCTTCTGCTTTAGGATTGGTAACTATCACTCTTTCCACCCAATTTCTCTCTATCCAAGTTTTCTTGCTCCATTTTCCAGTAGCCTTGTAGGTTCTTGAGAGCATCTGATTTCCTGTATACTTGTTAATTCCCAATAAAATATATTGTACTGGTATACATGGGTGAAAAGATCCTGCCATGACTCTTCTCTCACAGACCTCCTTTGAGCTATAATTCCCCCTATTTCTAAGGAGTTGCTGGCATTATGGGTGGACTCCAAGGTCTCCCACCTTCTAGGGTTATAGTTTTTGGAAAGCTTGTTTATATACTGAAAGAAGCAACTAGAGTTTCTGTTAAGATATCCTTTTGGAAAAAATAAATCAGAAGAAATGCTTTTCACTAGTATTAGCTAAACACCATTCAGACATTTTATTTCTTGTGCCAGTTAATTTTAGAAAAATATATGTAATAACTGATACTAAACAGATGTCTTGCCAACAGCAAGTGCTTTGGACTTGTTTGGGTTATGAACTAGAACAAATTAACTCTTCAAAATCTTTTTTTTTTTTTGAAAATCTGTTTTTCTTGAAACAGATCTCTGGAAGGATGTGGACTATGGGACATACGAAAGAGCTAAGAATACTTTGTATTGCAGAAAACCTAACAGATGGATTTATTTCTATATTGTGCTTGTGAAGAATTGCTCAGACACTTTTAGTTGCTTCAAACACTAACATAATTTTATTGAACAAAACACATTAATCTACCCCAGGTTTGCAAACTATGTTCTTTTCTCTTCATGTTCTCCTTGACTGGTTCCTTAAAAAACAAGCACACATTCTAGAACAGACCTCTACATAGGTCACTGTAGTCTGCTATAAGAGGCAGAAGAGCCAGGACAATAAATGGAAGGAAAAGCTAGATCTCCTACATGGCTCTTTGATATTATATACTCTCTTTCTCTACAGTATTTATTAAGATCCACTGTCAGAAACAAGATATTGCAGATAAACTCTGTTTTCCACTTTTGTAAGTAGACACTGCACTTATCTTGTAAGATATGCAGTCTTCAAGATATGCAATCCAAATTCTTGCTATCAATTTTTAGTGTTTCTAAGTATGTTCCCATTTTTAGTGCTAGAGCAGATACATTTTTAATGTTTTCTAGGAGATAAAAAATTCACATCAGACAGTAACAGAATTAAGTATGCTTACTCAACACACATGGGGCCTCTGAGAAAAATGTCATTCAATTTAATCATTTTAATTTACATTGGATATGTACCAGACAGTTCTCCAACCCCACAGGTTAACTTGTTCTCTCAAATACATGCACACACATTCTTCTCTTTCTTTGTCTCACAGACAGACAGACAAACACACACATACACACACACTCACACATACATACATTCTTTGTCTCTCTGCTGTTAGAGGAGCCAAGGAACTTCTGAAGCACTCTGTCTGAAATAAAAGTAAGGCACTCTCCTTTAATAGCTGTAATATTCCTGATTATTTTGCCCATGAAACAAGACATCTGCACAATGAAAAATCTAAGAAAAGGAATCGTTTCATCAGTTTTAAATCTTTCTCTCTCTCTTTCTCTTGAGATTTATCAACAATCATATTCTATGAATAATTTTATTGAATGCTAAAAATAGAAGATTCCATAGGCAATAGGAATGCCTACCAAAATCACACGTTAAAAAAAATCCATGGAACACTAGAGCATTAATGAGTACATGAAGTGTGCAACACATGTTTCTGAAATCTTACAGTTTTCTAAGTAAAAGTCTGCTTTTAAAAAGTAAAGAAAAGCTGCTCTAAAAAGGCCATAGATTTCTGTCTAACAACCCATATGTGTGAAATATCATGAATTTTCAGCTTCCATTTTCTGCAGTGTGAGAACTAGGATTTTCTTGTCCCTTGTGCATTTTTGTCAAAAAGGGATGACATTCTACTAGGATGACTGAAACATGAAAACCAACAAAATTTATGACAAAAGTTCCTATTCACTTCAGTGGGTTAATGATGACTAAATCTTTTGCTCTTGTGTGAAAACACTGGCATACCTTTTCAAATTCAATTGTGATTGTGTACACAATGTGTACAAAAATTCAAATTAAAAATCAAAATATGTTTTCCTAGCAGGTCAGGCAAGTGAGATCAACCTGCAAGAAAAATCAGCTTCCTCTGATATTTAATTATGCTATTTTGTTTGCACATACAGTCAATATAAAAAAGGAATACATTTTCAAATATTATCTGCAGGTAAACTGAAATTATTAGCTGTACTGATTAGAAGCATGCTTCCCTATTGACACTATTACCAAATTTGATAGAAGAATAAATCCACTCCCCAAGATGTCCAAACATAATAAATGATAAAATCCAGCAACTTTTTGAAAACCAGATAATAGCTTGATAGCTAGGTTATTCATTGCAGCTATTAGGCAGTTAGTTTTGGCATATATTTGATTATATGATTTAATTTCCATATAAACAACATAGTTATTTAAAAAGGACGAAATTACTGTAGACTGTTTGAAGCTAACAAAAAATACAGGGACATCAGATTGACATTCAAAAAGTTTTCTTTTTTCTTAGCAAAATGACCAATGAAACCTTGACTTAATACAGTGCATATAAATGTTTTTGTAAAGAACGAAAATATTTAAATATTATTTAATTTAGCAAAACATGAGCAATATTTTTAATATCAAAGTGCTAACTTGTACTGCCTTAAAAGTCACTGCAAATAAACAGTAAGATAAGGTTTGTTTGTGAAAGGACAGGTTTTATGTACAACTAGTTAATAAAAATGCACACATACATATGCATGTGTGTGAGAGACTACCCACACTCATCCCCATTATATATCTGAGTCAGTGTGAACACACTATTTAGTCACGCTGTGTAACACGGCTCCCTTGAGCTGGCAGTCATAGCAATAAATACAGGCAAAGCTTTACAATATATCATGCATACAAATATTTATACAAATAAAGACACTATGCAACAAATTGCTTCATATTAATATGGCATCAACAGTATAAACATACAAAAAAGGAGGAAGGGGAGTACATACAAGGAATGTTTAAAATGCAGCCCATTAAACCCTTCCTATCATTTATGTTCAGACTAGCTTACAAGATTCATTTTTCTGAACTGTCTTGAATCTATTTTCTAACCAATTAGCAAAATTCAGTTCTAACCCCAAGTGCTAAGTCTGATGCTGGCCCTACCTGTTTCATTGACTATGCATTGTTATTTATTTAATTCAGTCAAAGAATACATTTGCGCACCTATCACAAATTGCTCCTGTTCCTTGCCTTCCACATACGCTTGTGAGTCATGCTACATTGATCCAAAGTTTGAGAAACTTTGTCATGGAAGTTAATGCATGTAAAACCATTTTCCTCACTCACTTCTATTTCTATTATTTTAATTTTCATATTAAAATAAATTATAGTTAATAAACAAGACTTAATAAGAAAGCACTTTAAAAATTGCACTTGAGCTTGGGAGCTAACAGCCATTGTCATTTTACTACATTTGATTTATAGGAAACAGTGAGTGAACATTGTTAGAGGGAAAAGTGGAGAAAAGAAGCATTTTAATTTATGCCAGCATAATATGCCTTTGCTATGGGAAGTAAGCTAAAAATGTAAACTATAAAATACACACTACTCAGATAAACTATTTGTTATTGTTTCTGTTTTCACACATGTAGCATCTACAATTCTGCTCACCAACTAAGATGAGATACTATGCAACAGATTTTAAACAGTCATATCAACAGCTTTTTTTTCCAGCTGGGATAGTATCATACAAAAGTGCCATATTTAGCAATTAAAAACCAAACAAAACTGCATTCAACTCCCCACTTCTAATTCCCTATCTTCAGAACTGTAAGTTAGGTTTTAGGCCTTTGCAAGGAAATGTATTAGGAAAAGTCCACGGCTTAAAGCTGGAACTGTTTCCCACACTGTTAGATGAGAGGAGCATTGTTAGCAGTAAATTCCAATCTCTTTGCCTGCTCTTATTAGATGGTTGCCTTTCTTGAGGGCAAGTTTGAATCTCAGAACGGTAGAGTGTCCAGGAACAGCTTGTCAATAATAGAAGGGGGTGGCACCAAATCTTCTAATTTCAGGTAGAAGATACGTTGCAAGCCTAGTGTGCAGAGGGAACGCAAGTCAGCAAGGACCCCAAGTACCTTAGATTCTGCAGGCTCAAAAGGTTGTTCTTTGCTCTGGCAACTGAAGGCTAAGTGATCTTTCAAACTATTCATGATCTTGTTGCATAGCTCATGCACTTTCTTTGGTTCTTTTAATCCATGTCGTTCTGCAAAACAGCAAAAGAAAAGTAACTGAGCATCCATATTGGTAAACATCTCTGCTAGTAATGAAATAGTAATTTCCTTATAAATAAGAGGAGTACTAACAAATGATACAGCTGTGCATGACAGTGTGAGGCACACAGGCATGTGTGTCTCTGTCACTGTGAGGCAAATAATGCCAGCTGATCTTGGTTCTCACAATGTCACTAACGTACAATAACTACTTTTCAAGCCTAAAATGTTTATGTTACTTTAGACAAAGAGAAAGGAATTTAAATATACTGTATTTATGAAAAATTTTAGTCCTATCTTTTCATTGGAGGATTTGATGGCAGAACTGTCACAGAAGCGGTTTTGGAGATTTCCCAGCTTCCCTACCAGTTGTGAATGCTCAATAACTATGGCAACCATTATTTATTCAGTGAATTCAAGTGGAGATCAATATCCATTGCTAGCTCCATCAGTGCTAAGGCTGGAATTCCACCAGGAATTAACAGACACTCTTCTGAGAAACCAAAAGAATCCAAAACCATCTCAACTGACTGTTGCTGTGTGGATTATCTTTTGAGCTTTTTGTAGCCTATTTAACCTCTTAAAGGGTTGGAGCTAAAGGTAATCTCAAAGTCAGATACTTCTGGGTTAGAATACAGGAATGTATTTTATAAAGTATCAAAAAATGATACTTTATGCTTCCTAGATAAGAAGACCCTAAAATTCAATTTCTATCAAAGTTATGATGAATAGTAGGTTGGATGGTGGGTGTTAAGAACAGAAGAACTTTAACACATTCCTGCTAGCCCAAACCTACAGTTCATACCAGCCATCATCCTGTTTCCCACAGAGTCCAGGCAAAAGCTGGGTATGCATCCTTCTTTTACTGTTGCTCCCTCTTCTTCCCCAATTGGTATTCACTGAGGCACTGCTTCTGAACTCTTAGCCACCAAGGCTAATAACTAGTGATAGAGCTATTCTTCAAACATTCACTTAGCCTCTTTTTAAAGTCATCTTTTGGAAGTGAATTTCATTAATTAATAAATCAATTATAGGTTATGGGAAGAATAGGTCTTTGAATTGTTCTTTTATGTGCTATTGCATTCCAATAGTTCCCCCCACCCTGCCCAGGCTGGGCAATATTATAAGAGCTTTCCTGCATTTTTTCAGATATTTTTCTCTTTGGGACTATTTTGCCAAAAAAAAAAACAAACCTCAGTTTATGCAAAGCAACATTTTTTTGTACAGAAAACTGTATTCTACACATTGACACCACCTATGTTATTAGTAAAGAACTAGTAAAATGCAAATTATCTTATGATGGGATCCCTTTACTTGACAAGATGTGCTGAGACACTTTTTTTTTTCATCAAGGCCAAGAATAATATTTGCATCTCTAGGGTGAAAGTACTTTCTTCTCTCCGTCTTGAATGTATGCCAGCAGATTTCACTGGATGATCTAGTGACTCCTTCCTACTATGGGAGAAGAAAAGTTCTCTATCTCCTTTCCCCACCTTGTATATAATTTTATACACATAAGTCATCCCTCTTAGTTGTCTTTCTTCTAAAGTAGAATGCCACTAATGCTTTAGCCTTTTTTTTTAAATAGGGAAAGACACAATGGCCTTTCTGAGATGGGATAACTGGAACTGCACACTGAAGTTTGATGCATCCTGTTAGTTGCACTTAATCCCCAGTGAAATAATCTGGAGTTAATTTAGTGAAGCCTAACTTTTCACACAGATTTCAATGGGACTTAGGTCCAGCTAAATTAGGCTGGATCTGACCCATAGTATTCCAAATACTGCTGAACAAAATATTTATATAAAGGTGGTATGTTACTAGCTGTGTGATCTCATACCCTGACATGTGAGCTCACAAAATGTGGCAGTTCAAATGTTGTTGGACTGCAACTCTGATTAGCCCTAGCTAGCATAGCTAATAGTGAGGAATGGTGGGAACTGCAGATTTGCAACATCTCAAGGGTTACATGTTTCCCATTCCTGGCTTAACATGGAATTTGCCTTTTTGAAAAAAATCAGTGCTGTTTATCACTATTCAGAACTTTTTCATGGCTACTATCAGTTCAAAAAATCCTATATGGTTAGGAATTTTTATCTGGGCGTGCATTACTTTACAATTTTCTCAGATGAGATGTTAGAGTTAAAATTTAGCTCAGTATGCATGTTGACCAAAAATGTGAAAGGGAGATAGGATTATCCCATTATTCCCCCACCTCAACATGTTCTACATGCTCCGTGTACACGTGCCAGCTTAAGTTCTTCCAGGCAGAGTTGGCCCAAGATATTTTGCTGCCTGGGGTGAAGCAGAAGATAGTGCCCTGACATTCTATATACAGAAGCCAAACAGACTAGCAGCAGCATCCTACCTCAACACTAGCAGTGACCTCAATTACTCTGGAAGGCAGCAAGCTAGCTTAAGGGGACAAGACATGACACACAGGTTGCACACGCACATATACACACACATGGAAAACAGTGTTCTCCAATGTCTCATCCGCTCTCACTGCTGCCTGGCCCCAGCAATATCCATTGCCTTAAGCAACCCAGCCTAATGGTTGAGTTGGTTATCATGTGGCCAGAAACCATGATAGCACAAGGTTTTGCTGGCCTAGACCCTCTACATTTATGCATCTGGTGTGCAGAGCACCTTTTACACTTCTACTGTAATGCACAGAGATCTGAAGACAGAAACAGTGAGTGCTGCTCTGTTTTTTCATTTATGTATGCTGTCACTACCTAAAGCCTGAAAATAGCCATTTGCAAAAATGTGTCTCACATGGGATTCTGTATTGCTGGTATACAAGGAAATTCAGACTTGTTTCTATGATCAATGAGAATAACTTTTTGATACTGTAGTGTATGCTACTAGGAATTTATCTACACTAATTAATCTACTTTAGTTGTCATTCCCTCTCTTCAGAGGACTTTTACAACTGCAGTGCTGAAAGGAAGAATGAAGGATCTCTGTGAGATTCACCTCATCAGGATGCTGCAATATGTTTGTTGTTTTTGGCTTTCACCTGCAGATGTTTATGTCCAGTCATCAGAGAGAGTAATAAGCCTGTCAGGTAAGTATATCACTTAATTCTGCATCTCCCTTCTTTTTGGTAGAGTTTGACAGGTATTTACTACAAAGTATTTAGTATAAGAAATCTCAAGATCCATATGGAGAGGTGAATATGGCTTTTAAAAGGCTCCTATCATTTTAGACTGAAGCAAGAGTATATAAAAAGTATATAAAAGGTGATATACTAGAGAGAAAGAAAGAAGGTTTTTTTCATTAGAGGACAACCTGCCACATGAACTGTTCTGAGACTTTATTCTTTCTGCAAGTATCCCAGGAATCATTCAGTGCCAGAGACGTTATAAATGCCAGCACTCCTTAGGAGATTAGGTAGTAAGTATGCTTGGAGCAATGGGAGAGTGTGTTGACTAAGTTCTATGGTCCCTTGGTTCAAGTCCCTTTTTTAATGAAACAAACACTAGTACTTGTATTTTCTTCCATGTCATTATGTACAGACACATGTTCCAGCCATCTTTGGTTTACTTATCTTCTGACCTGTACAGTTTGCTCCTGTTTCCCCAAAGCAGTGCTGCTTCCTGGCTCATGGTTGCCTAACCAATTGAATGGATAGGTCTGTGCATATCTTCCAACATTCCAATGGCAATAGATGTTGCTTACCTGAACCTCCATTTCCAAGAAGCAATACCTGTGTACTCTTCCCCATCTGCCAGTTCTATGTCTGCTCTCATCATTTGAGCTGGCCAATGTAGAGTGGTAACCAACTGCCTATACTGATAATGGTAGGCCTGGACAAGGCACTTGGCCCTAGTGCCAAGTTTGCATCTCTGATCAACTAGATGCTATTGCTACAGCTAGGCTTATGGCACCTTATCTTCTTAGTACAAGGACACATCAGGTTAAATCAAGCAAAAGCCTCTGCAATAGGGAGCCTTCACATATTTTACTATTCTTATTACTACTGCTGTTGCTTCTGTTGCTGTTACTGTTAATAGTAAGAGGAAGAAGAAGAAGAAGAGGAAGAAGAAGAAGAAGAAGAAGAAGAGGGAAGAGGAAGATGGCAATTTGGTTTGAATTAATTGAATAGATTTAGATCTGTCACTACAAAAAGCTATACTTACTAATCAATAGAGTGGTACACACTTAATCCCATTGAGTTTAATGGACATATGTACATTTAATGATACACTCAGCCCCAGAAAAACCCCATTACAGGGTCATCTTAGGGTTGCCACAAGTTGGAAATGATTTGAAGGCACACAATAGCAAATGTTCAACAGGATTTAACTAAAATCACCTATTTTCAATGAGGGAGTCCTTATTCTAGTTCATATTTACTGCTGCCTATGATTTGTAATTGAATGTACATAACATCTCTATACATCCTTGATACATGTCATTTAGCTCAAGAATAATCAGTACGTCAGTAATATGAAAGATAACAGAATGTATGACATACTTTTAACACTGAGATAGGCAAAGTAGTTTTAATTGATATCTCAGTTTCTCCAGATACTATTGGACTGCAACTCCCATCAGCTCTAGCCAGAACTGCCAATGGTGCATCGTGCTGAGAGCTGTAGTCCAAAAACACCTGAAGAGCCACATTTTTCCACTCCTGTTTTAGTCATGACAGTATTACATTTATGAGTGCAATTGATTGCTCGAAAGCATAGTAATATGAGTCCAGCTTAAACTTCTGTGCACTAGAAGCATTCAGCACAACTCTTATTTTCTATTCAACCAGCACAAGCATTTAATAACACACTTCACTTTGATTACATAATTGGGAATGTACATTTACTAAAATATGTTTAAAAAAAGGCACTTTTTAAAAAAAAAAATCAAAATGCTATTACCTGTAATCATACTTAGCGCTGATAAGCATGCTAAGGCTGGGATGTCAAGGTTGAGGCTCTGCAAATTTAAGCAAAAGTCTTTAATTGAGTCGAGCCACTCCCCAAATCCACGAAGGCACTGAAGTCTATGAAGCACAAGTCCATTGCAGAAAACAAATTTATCTTCAGCAATGTCAGATCTTTAAGGGAAAACAAAAGAAAGTGAAAGGAAGAACACACATTATAAATAGATAGGTATATGATATTATTAAAAGCATACATTCAACATTTCAACACACATGTGCATAAATATATACCTTAAGTTTGAAAATATACTACCTTTTTCAGGGAGGAAATAAACAAAAATCCAAGAATACATAGGTGAAACACCTGAAGTAATCATGGCACATACTTCAAATTACTCTAATTTATTAGGTATGTGCTGCTGTTCAAGCACAAAAAACAAACAAACAAAGACATTTGTTTTTGAATAGTGAAGAGAGATGCCTACCTCTTCAGGACTTGTCTACAGAATTACAAGTATCTAAAATTCTTTCAAAAATACGTACTTCGGGCTTTTATACCTCTCTCTACTCTCTCTCTCGCATGCACGCACGCACGCACGCACGCACACACACACCCCTTATTGACACTCTCAGTTAATATGTGTTGAAAGCCTGATCCTAAGCATTTTTACTTTGAAATATACCCCTTAATTAAATGGTATTTACATTCTGCAAGTATTGTTAAGGACTGCAATCTTTGAGCTGGTCTTATAAAAACAACAGCATATCCCATAGTAAAACTTTTCCTTTACTATATTCCTCCAGACTGCAGGTGGTGAGTGTCATAATGAAAGTAGATCTCTGAGTCTAGAAAAAGAAGAACCGGCTAGTATCCTGCCTCCTGACTTCTAGCTTTGTATGTACAGGGGGTTTCATCATGGAATTTCCCCACCACCAGTGTGAAATGATAGCTGAAGAGTACATTAACTATCTGAGCTATCGTTTGTACAGATACCTCATCTTCTTCTATGTTTGTTTGTATGGAAGTCCACTTTGCCCACCTCCGCCTATTCAATGTAATTAATATGCTAGGTGTTTTTTTCTTTTTTCATACAGTCATCATGAGGGAGGGAAGAGGAAGGGGGTGTGTTCTACCTTTACGGTTCACCTCTGATTAAGCGTTAAATGTAAACAAGTCAAATTGCTAGAAATCCTATCTGTCTCCAAAGCAGGAAATCTAACTGGTGTCCTAAATTCTTTTTAAATACATTATTAGTTTGAAATATCAGAGTTTGTGAAAAAACTGCAAAGTCATGATCTTTTCAGAACTGAATTTCAGATTTACCTGATAGACAGTCTCAATACAAAAAGCTCCAAAAAAGCTGATTCTATGAGAAGAGTTTGATCTTCCTTTGGCAGGTCTGTAAATCCTGGAATTTTTTCTGCCCAGCTTCTGGATACATCGATGGAAGCCGTAAGAAGATTATAGAACTGTTGTACATGTTCTGTGTCTGTACCTGCAGAACCTTGCTCAGTGGAACAGTACTAGATGGAAAACAATTTAAAGCAGAAAAGAGGAAGAAAACATATATTTTTCAGGGGGAAGAAATAGGCATCCTTCTCAATCTCTTGGTTCTTTGAAGTAAAAAACAAGCAGCCTTTATTCATTATCAAGTTCATTTTATCTTGTACATGAAAGTAATGAATACTAATTTTAAATAAAGACACAACCTAACAAGGGTGGTTCCTAAGTATGGAGAGGATTTTGCTGTTTTGGTTGGTGCTTGTTTTTGTGATTTTTTTAAAAATCTCTTTTATGTTGTCTGTTGGTCATTAATTTTGTTATATTTTACTGGTTTTAATTGTTCTTACCTATTCTGAATGGTATGGAAGTACCAGAAGAGCAAAATATAAATTGCTGTGTAAATCAATAGACCAAACTTTAGTTCCTAAGTTCTTGCTGCATCCTGCTTGCCAGGTTGCTGACTCTTACCACTGGGAATCAAAGCAAGGGGGGGAAGCTGTTTAATTACTCCTTCTCATCTCTCTTATGACTCCCTTGGACTACTGGAATGATCACAGACTGAGGCCATTTCCACACTGGACTGTTATAGCGCTATTGTTCCACTTGCAACATCCTATGGAATCCTGGGGTTTGCAGTTTCGGGAGGGACCTCCCGGCCCCTCCTGAAACTGCAAACCCCAGGATTCCATAGGATGTTGCAAGTGGAACAATAGCGCTATAACAGTCCAGTGCGGAAATGGCCTGAGTGGTATTGTGGGCACAGAATGTTGGACTTGGGTCAAGGAAACCTAGATTCAAATTGCCTTTGTCCAGAAAGTCACTAGTTAATCTTGAATGATCACTCACACTATCTTACAGGTGTTGGTAGTAGAATAATAATGTTTCCATGAAAAATATTTTACCAGTTTTATAAGCCCAGCACTTAAATATGCTTTTTAAAGATTTGGCTCAAAAAGCATGTAAATATATTTTTATTATAGTGTAAGACTGAAGTTTTGGTGAATGTCCTGATGCGAATGTCAGAATTCAGGATCCATTACACAGATGCCTTTTTGGGGGATGGGGGATGATCTAAAACAGTGTTTTCAGAAGTAAATAACTGGAAAAATTGAACAACTTGTAAATAGTCTCTTTACTCCAATACTGAAGACATAACCATGTTACATTAGATTATAATTTAGCAAGGGATTATTTATTTATTAAAACATTTGGTTCTGCCCTCTATATAGAAATTTCAAGATGGCATACAATATAACCAATCTGATAAATTTAAATCAGTGTAAATAATAGAAATGATCTTAAAAGTCTAAAACATATTAAATATTTTAACAAGATAAGAAGACAGATTAAAACTGAAACAATTTGAAAACACATACATGGGAGGGTTTGTGTATAACCAATGAACCCTCCTCAAAACATCACTGAATAATAAGTGTTTTCACTTGGTGCCAGAACAACAGCAATGCTGGAGCCAATCAGACCTCTGAGGGGAGGGTGTTCCATAACTGGAGTAATTTACCTTCTTTTTCAATGCAACTGTAACTTTTTAAAAGTGTTATTGTTATTCAATGTGGCCTCACTACCTGATTGACAAGGAATATCAGGTGATTCAAGTGCATACTTCAACCGCTACAAATTACATTTAAAAGAAAATGAAAAGTAAGTAAACTCAAATATGATAATGAAGTACTTTTGGGGACCATGGAACTACAACTATAACTGATTACTTTTAACAAACTTTCCCAAGCTCTGGCTAATATTTCCTAGAGTGGCTCAAGTGACTTAAGTAGTCAAGAGACAGATGATAAATGATTTTAAAATATTAACCATGCAATAACCAAGCAGTATGACAATTTCAAGAAAAACACTGTCTTCAGCATTTCCTTTACCTTCTTGGCATTATTGCTGGCTGCAGTATTTAAAAGGTAATTTTTATGTTACTCTCTTCATTATTTTTTAAAAATCTTAAGATTGATGAGATAATGGCATAAGACTTTAAAAATTCTACTCAAGATGCTACTAAAATGCATTAAAAACTTTGAACAACTTATCACACAGATCGAAAAGTAAAGACATTTCTATTATTACATTACTAAGTAGCTTAATTATATTATTAGAAAATTTAGAAAATAGAAAAATTTGAAAATCACTGTGGGAATGCAGATGTAATATGAAGAGACAGAGATCTCATGGCAGGTCTCTTAGTTATGAGTCCAGTTTACTACTGGTTTCCAATTGAAATTACAGCCAAATCAGTGCCATTTTCTTCAATGTTCAGGTGCGCTGTACCATTAAATACAAAACCAAACCTGTGCATACATGTTCAACTTTTTCTTTAAGGAACTTAAAAAAATAAAACTGATCTGGAGCATAATGTCATCAGAGCCAACCAATTACAGTTGCAAGCATTTGTTTCTCTGGTTTTCATGAAAGAAAAAAATAATAATCTCAGGAAATCTTTCTTTAAAACATAATGTTCTTTTACATATAATCTTGAAAATATTCAGGAGCAGGCTTTCATCAACAGAATCCTGTTGGTGCTCCTCATTAGTGATTGCACTTTTTCCAGGGTCACACAGTGGCACCATGGAGAGGCAGACAAAATCCACTGAGTCCAAACAGCCTATTTCTCTAACATCCTACTTCCTTTAAGGTAGGCCACTGTGCCCACAGCCTATTCACAACAGGATTCCAGTCCCTGAATCCCCCAAACTAAATTATGACATTCCCTTTCTATATATTAGAAATAATTTCTTCTATAATATAACTCTGAAAATCAAACAGAATTATTGTCTGGTTGCCCTGAGCCACAGTAACTTACGGCCCTCCAAAAGCTGGGGATTGTAGTTCCCAGTATTCCGTGTTACCAATTATGCTACTAGGAATGCTAGCAGTTGCAACAACATCTGAAGGGCCACAGATTGACCACCGCACCTACTGTAGGCATTTCTTCAATGTTTTTGAATGATCCCATTCTAATTCTGTACCTCTGAACATATCACCAAAAGCTGTTTCATTTCTATAACCTCTTCAGATGGAAAGAAGATTCACAGCACTTCTCCAATAGAAAAAGTCATAAAAAAGAACATGTGTAGATAAGGTATATACACAAATAGATGTGGTAAGTCCAGCCAGTCCAATATATTAATGCTGCCTGATATAAAGCAGCAAATTGTGGCCACACCTCATCCAAGTGTATACATAGTATGAAAACCTAATGTAATTCTTTTGTCACTGGAGAGACAGAGAGAACCACAAACACCTATTCCCATTCCAGACAGTCAAAGAGGGGCCAGAGATTGGCAGTAAGACACAGAACTCACATGAAAAAGGTTCCAGGTTCTCAGAGTAAACGTGAGAAAAATGAGTTTGAAATTGTCATCTTTCAGAAACCAGTACATTTAACATCACAGATATATAAGTTCATCTTGGAAAGAGAATTGGAGTCAGAAACTATCAAAGAAATGATGATTAAGTGGGCACAAAACATCAGGAAAGAGATACCACTTGAAAAATGGGAAGAAAGCTGGTGAAGGACTCAGAAATTCACACTTTCACAAAATCTGAAAGAGAACCACCTAAAAATGCTATATAGATGGTACCTCCATCCTGCTAAACTTCACAAAATGTACAACACCAAGAATAATAAATGTTGGAAACGTAATGATGTTGAAGGGACATTTTACCATATGTGCTGGTTATGCCCATATGCAAAAAAATATTGGAAAGACGTTTATAACATACTGTCTGGAATGTTAAATATATATCTTCCTATGATGCCAGAGCTATTTCTATTAAATATAACATCTGACACAGAAAAGGGCAGCAGTAAAAAAATATTGGAGACTGATACTGTATATTGTCACTTCGGCATGGATAGTATTCACGAGGCATTGGAAAGATAAGCAAGGACCGGAAATCAACGAGTGGTTATTAAAACTAATAGAAATGAAGGACTGTGGCATTTTAACAAGGATCCTAAAAGGTGGGATAAAAGAAGAAAGTGAGGCCCATTGGACTCCATTAATGAAGTACATAAGAATAGAAAGAACATGTAGAAGGTAACGTGTAATTAAAAAAAGGAATATTATATAATACGAAACTGACAGCGTGAAACTAGCTGTAGCCCGGGTGAAATATAAAGGTATGAAACTAAAAAACATTTTAAAAAATTGGAAAGTTAAGGCTTAGGGAAGAAGAAAGAAATTGGGCAGACATGCAAAACAATTTGAGAAATAGATCAAGATTGGTTCGAGTTTAGATGTGGTAAATAGAGGAGTCTTTATATTTATGAGCTAAAAGAAACCCAACAAAGGGAAGTCAGAATCGAGCTTTGACAATATCAGGTACAGAAGGAGGTTAAATATCTCATTTTAATACAATTGTGTAAATAAGTATTTATAAGCAATTAGGAAAAATTTATGATTGAAGCTACTGTTAGTTTTTTCTCTATTTTTTTCTCTTCATTCTATATGGGATTATGGATTCATCTTAAAGTACACTACAGGAAAGAACCTGATATTGGTTATTCAAATGTATTTGCTATTACAGTATGATTTATCCTTGAATATTGCTTCAATTAAAAAAAAAAGGTTCCATGTTCTTTCCCTGGAATCTCTAGCTTGGGCTAGGAAAGACTTCTGCCTGGAAAGCTCCTGCAAGTCAGTGTCAACAATATTGGGCTAGAAGAAGCAATGATTTGGAGTCTGCATGAAGCAGCTTTCTATGTTAATAAATAACTAACAATTTCATGACACCCCAAATAAGCTGCCTCACTCAGGGCAGGCCTACCATTAGGTAGAGCGAGGCAGTCTCTTCTGATCATTATGAACTGTGGGTACCTCATTTGGTGTTCTGCCTCAGCAAAACCCCTTGGGTTGTCTCTGCTGGTGGTATGCCAGAGACTACTCAAGCTATCTAGATAGGTATATGCATGTTCTCTTTCCTTGTTTCAGCTTCACTGGCAGACCAGGCCATAAGTAGAAATGAATAATGTCATGGATGTATGAAGCACAGCTACCTCTTCATGCACACAGAGTTAATTTTCTGTGTGACCTCTGCTTTGTCACTACTGCAATATACTCTGTGAGGAGCCTCTCTTGGAGATGGTCTGGAGGCTGCAGTGGATGCAGCATGTTGATGGGCAGTGGAAGGCAAGCACAATACATATCTTCTGAAACCTCTGCATCGGCTACCAGTGAGATATCAGGCCTAATTCAAGCTGCTAGTAAAAGTGCACAAAGCCCTAATGTCTCAAGACTCAAGTATATGGAGGACTACCCTCACCATTATTGATCTACCTAGCCTTTAAGATGATCAGACAGGAAGGCTCTTCTGTAGTGCCTGGAATAGTGTACCCCATTAGCCTACAATGTGATAGAGTTCTCTTGCTTGTGGCACCCTGGGAAACACTGGTAGAACCTAGGAAGGAATGGGGCAGCTGCAACAGTTCTCTTTGCAATTGTAGATAGTAGAACCTGTTATTTGTCATTTGCATGTTGCAGCCTCCAGCACTACACCAGATCTTTGGCCCTCATACCAATAGTGCCAATAAAAGGGTGTAACCATGTGCAATTGACCAAATGCGCAGAATCAAAGCCAACTGAATTTTTATCAACTCAACTGAGTAGGGGAGGGGAAAATGAAACAGCTCAGTCTGTTCCGTATGCCCTTAACAACAGCCTTATGTATTAAAAAAAAATCACAGAGAAAATAATCATGGCATGAATCTGATAATCTTTACCAATCAGACTCCTGTTAAGAGGCCAAGGAGCAGATGCTGGTTGGCAATCTGATGTTGAATTTGTGGATTTGTAAGCATAACAATGTTCTATACTAAGTGCTATATTGCTACTGTGTATCTAACAGTGTGTTTCTTTATATCGGAGCACTTCTCATTCATATCTAGTTCCTGCCATTTACATAGTGCATCTACATGACCTGGTTCTCTAGGTAGAGCAAATATGGCCAAATAAAATAAAATAATGAATGATGCATAAGATTGTCAACTTTTGGCTGGATTTCCTTCTCTTTTTTTAATAGTACAGTAACCTGGCATACAAGAAGTGAGGCTCTTCCTGGCAGGGAGATCAAGTTATGGCAATCATGTTACTTGCTTAATTTAATTAATACAGTTGGCCCTCCACATTTGTGGGCCTGACTTTCATGGATTTGATTATTTGCAAGTTTCTTCAGCACATGCTGTCTACGGCGCTTCTTTTCCAGGGGAACCTTCTCTCTCAGCAGCTCTAATCAGGCAGTGTAGCCCTTTAAAAACCCACTACTCCTCCTCCTCCTCCATCAGTGCTGCCTGGCCAGCCAATGATGGTTTGTAGCCCGATTTCTCAGGACCATAAACTCTACCCTGATGCCCCTCACCTCCACGGAAGGAGGTGGGTGTGAGAGAGGAAGTACAGGTATACCATACCAGCCCCCCACTTCCTCTCCCTTCCCTGACCTGATTTGGACCTTGGGTGCCCATTCTCTCTACATGCCTTGGCCCTCTTCCACAGACACATACACACATGTTTTGATACTTGTGATTTTTCCACTTTTGCAAGGGTCTTGCGACCGTAACCCTGGAAAATATGGAAGGTCAACTGTACATTGTTGCTAAAGTTACGTGTGGAGTGTGAGTAAAAAAAAAGTAGGCAATCCTAACAAAGAATAGAAAACATGAAAACAAACTCTCACACTGGCATAACTCTGAACTCTTACTAGAGTTAATTCTATATGTTATTAACCAGCTTACCACTACAAAATATTTAACTATCTGCAGTATGAACGTAAACACAACACAAATGATTGGAAGAGATTTGTCAGTCCCATCAGGCTTAATTAAACTGATGCATTATGCTATCTGCATCTTTGTTTGATGTTAAACCAAGAAATAGTGCATTTCAAGTCACCGCATTTGAAAGGAAGGTAAGAGGCAGATGGAGTACAACCACAAATTAATGTGTACAAATCTGTATTTTGTAATCCTTACTCTAGGAGTGGGAATCATGAAGCCTTGCAACTGCTGGAGGGCCATATGATTCTCATCCCTGCCTTGGTTAGTCACTCCAAAGTCCTTCCTGCAATCCTAAGGCCTTCTGTTTCCCAATAGACTATAGAAATGACTTAATGTTGAGATAATATTTGCCCTAATGACAGCATAAAACTTCTAGTAGGCTTATCATTTTAGCCTGAAGTGGGAATCATGTGGCCGTGATTCCTACCCCAGTCCTACCAGCGCTAACTAGCACAGTTAATGACAAAGAATCCTGGGAGCTGCAGTCCAACAATATAGGAGGGGTCAGATGATTCGGACCCCATTCTAGCCACTAAAAAGCATGTTACAAAGAAAGAAAGAAAAAAAGCACTTTGTAACCCTCTAAGCTTCTCAAAGATTGCTATTTTTAACAAAACAAAATAAAACAAAAACCCTTTGATAGATATATGAAAGGAAAAACTAGACAGTTGCCATTACTGCTGCTTTTCCATGCTGGACCTGTCAGGTTTATGTTTATGACACAGCCAGACACACAACATGAGGGCTGAATTAGGAAAGCACAGCATGAGCCCTGTATGAGAGGGCTGTGGTGGCAAGGCAGCAGTGTGCATGTGTGGGGGAACGTTCATTACCGCTCAGGCTCTGGTGAGTTATTAAATGTACCTGTATGCACACATGCACATTACTGCCTTTTCCAATATTATTTCTGCAACTTCTAAAATGTATATTGCATTCTCTCTCTAAGATAATATTGTCTGTCATAGGATGGGGAACATGTGACTCTCCACATCATGGTTAACTTTAACTCCATCAGTCCAAACCAGGTCAGATCAGGGATTATGTGTGCTACAGTCAAACACATGGAAAGCCTCAGTTTTCCCATGCATAATCTACAGCGTTGGCTTCAGAGAGGGGAGTAAGGATCTGAACAAACATTTTATACTAGGCCCACATAATCTTTTGGTGGTAGCCCTGCATTAGCTGAACAGGCCTCTACAGCAATCATATTCCCACTGAGGGAGAAAGCGGTAGTTCACACACCAAAAAAACCTACTTCTAGTTGTTCAGAAAGTTCTTTAAGAAATGAACCAGCCCTTCTTTAATGCTATCATCTCACGGGAAAACTAACATATGGCATCCCTATTTTGACCCGTATGGTTGATTACCAAATTAAATATTATTTTCAAAAACTTGATTTTGGTCTCATGTGTGTCAAGACAGGACTATCAGCAGAAGGCAGAGAAGGCTTAAATCTTCTTGTGTGCAACAATTCTCCACTGAAAATGCAAACACGGTGCCATATGTTCAGCATTCCTTTGATTTTGGTACCTCATTGTGGGGGATGAGGAAGGAGAAATGCCCCAAACAGCTACTTGTAGGGGAATGTTGATGCTCCCTTGCAAATGAATCCACACCAATTTAGCATTATGAGGGTTGGAAACACTGCTTTACTCATAACATTTAGCTCTAAGCAAATGACTTCTTAAAAAATGTATGATCTCTCCAAATCACAATTAAGGGCAGAATTTTCAATGAAGTCAGTAAGCATTTGCCTGAACAAAGACTTGCAATTTTGGGCAAGATTATCATCACCCTAACTTAGTTCAAGTCCGAAATGAAATTGCACCAGGGCAAAAACAGGTGGGAGACCCAGATTAGGCCTATGCCCTTTAAAGAGTCTCCTCCTAGTGACTGCTTTTTGAAACCAAGTTTCTAAATATACTGTTACTACGGTCTTGTAAATCAATACCAGCTCTAAAACACAGGAGTAGCAACAGGTCAAAATACTTAATATGGAACCTGAAGAGATGCTCCCTTGCAGTTGTACAATTATTTAAAATAAAAAGCTGTTACCATTTTGTTTTAAATGTGCTGCATGTATTTTACTATGCTAGCGCTTATATAGATTACTTTGGGTAGCTGATAACTGGGGAGGGAACCTCTTTTTAATTATGTGTTAGTATTTTATTTTTGTTAGCTACTTGTCTATTTAGTTTAGATAGATTTGTTGTTCGTTGTTTAAGTAACTTAGATAGATAGATAGTTTAGATAGTTTAATTTAGATAGTTTTGTCTTTTTTGTTTACTGTATTGTTAATATTTTTTGATATTTGTCTGTATTGGTTATTGTACGTTGTGTTCTTTCTTTTTTGTTTTTGTTTTCTATATTCAATAAAATATATATTTAAAAAAATAGACTTACTACATGTTGAGATCTCAGAATTCACAATATACTTGATGCACCCATGCTCTTTATAGGACATTTTATAAGAGCTGATTCTAATCCAACAAACCTATATTTATACAATTAGGAAAATCATACAGCATCTGATTGCTTACTTTCTATTTCATTAAAGCAATATTACTTAATATTCTATTCCATTTGTTCTCTTACAATATTCTGAAAAATTATACTGAAAAGAAATTTATCAGTGCTAGTAGCACTGTGTTAGCAGTGCTGACAACTAAAAGCTTATGCACTGAGGTAAAATAAGTGCTCTAGGGCCCAAACACAAGAAATCTGACGGTACCAAATTATTATATGGAAGACTAAAATCTGAAATAATTTATGTCATTCCATTTCCCTCTCTTTCTTTGTAGATATTTGCCATTGAGACTCACCATTTTAATAAAAAGGATATTTTCTTAACAATTCATTCTCTGCAAGCAGCATTTCAGAACAATTTGCATAAAATGTATAGATTTGTGATTTACTTATAAAACCCGCGTCTTGTACAATCCTTTCTACTTTGAGTTATTCCTCTATATATGTCGATTAATTTTTATGTCAAGCTTAGACTGAAATCAACACAAGTTACTTATTATGAGTTCAAGTCCTTAACATCCATCTGAAACCTGTGAGTGCTGGTCTTGACTCTTCAATTACTTTAAAATAGATTCTCATGGATAAACCTAACTGTAATGAATGGAATCTGTACATGAAAAACTACCGTTAATAGAACGAACACAAAAACTACTAATGCATTATGACAGCACCAATATTTACTTGGCAGCAGATCCCACTGAAATTAATTAGCAAACAAGTTTAGATCTGACTCTTCCTTTTCTTTATTTCTCTCTTTCAGATGCAGCTTGAATAATCATCTGTGCATAAAGCAGACTGCAAAGTTGGCACTTTAACTAAAATATACACACTGAATTAAAGTTAGGTCAAAATGTAAATAAGAATGATTTGCTGATTAGTGAAATGTATCTTCTTCTTGAGGGAATGGCTTTCCTTTCAGTAACAAACCTTTATGATCCCAACCTTGATTTCCTTTCAATCATGGGAAACATCAGCTTTTTAAAATAGTAGAATATGAGTCTAAGTGGACTGGCTGATTTAGAAAGAAATTGATTGTAGAATTTATTCTTATATCTTAGCACTGACCATTCACTATTTAGTCACTTTTCAAAAACAGGAGTCTCGTTTATTTATAAGGTTTCAAAGAACTGGACTGAGTTTTTAAATAAAACTATTGCATTGACAATCTGTTAAATCTGATAGGGTTCTGCAGTCTCTGTATTAAAGACACACGCATTCAAATGCTTCACATTTTTCCACACCAGCTTCTTGCCATTGAGTATAACGTAGGCAAACGCACAGACCCTCTGTAAAGTGCTATTCAAGTCACTACAATCACAGCAAGAGGCCTAGACCACCTGGGAGTTTTAACCATTTGCTACCTGCAACAGCTTAATTCATAAATTAAACACATACTACTTGGTAAATAATTCTATGGGGGGGAAAAAACCACAAAACATACTCTGGAATAATCAAGCTCCCTGGGTGCAGAATCAGATAATGCTCTCACAAGAGCATTCATCATACTGACTGGAGGAGACGGTGGGGTTGGCTGGGAAGGTTCTTGTTGTAAAGGGCTCTTTGGTTTGGAAGGCAGCCGGCCTCTTCGTCCTTTTAAACTGTCAGTACGGACAACTGATCAAGGAAAGAAAAAGAACAACAACATAGTTAGTCCTCAAAGACACCACGGCCGATTCTCGCAAGACACACATGAACACCATATGGTTAGATTTGACTAATACTAGGAAATGAGATCAGACAGCAAGGCTGCCTATTGGCCATTCTTCTTAAACAGGCATTACCTGCAGCTTTCATTTCATTTCAAAGGCATTGCTTTCAATTTCTCTCTTTCCCTTTCTACTTAAATATCCCAATATGTATATATTAAAAGAGTTCGGGGCCATTTCTGCACTAGACTGTCATAGTGCTATTATTCCACTTTCAACCTCCTATGGAATCCTGGGGTTTACAGTTTAGGGATGGACCTTGAAGCCCCAGGATTCCATAGGATGTTGAAAGTGGAATAATAGCACTATATCAGTCTAATGCAGATTCTCTGCTAGTCTCCCTATGTTGCATATAATGAGGGTTTTTTTATAGTAACTAAACGTTTTTATATATGTTCTGTATTAGCTTTGTTTAATTAAAGTGTTATATATCTAATTTTTGTATGTAAACCATTATTCTGCTGAAAACAGCTTTGCATTACAATTTGCATTATAGACTATAATAGACATTACCACATAAAAAAGAAAATATATTTAAATACATCTTGTAATATTTTCAAAATATGTACAAAATGGCAACTTAGTTTTCTTTAAGGGAAGTATTCAAATTTTTTTCTATTACTGCTTGTAGATTGTTATTTTCTAATGACAATATAATTAAAAATTTTAATTAAGTATGTAGTTTCAAAATGATTACATGAACAAATATATTTGAACCAATGTGCATATAAACAAACTTTTACTTGAAGAGCATTTTGAGCTATTGAAGGAAGAATGAAATAGCTTACTACTTAAAAACAAAACCTTCAACTCATTGTTAGAAGGAAAATAATTTCCTTTGTCATTGCCTGTTGCAGTAAAAGACTAGAATTACAACAGCTGTAAAAAAAAACAGAAACACTAGTCTTCAGAAAACCTACCAATGCCAATAACTCACAGCTTATTGATGAAAATTTGACTTCACCTGTTCAAATCAGCATCAAATAACTAAGCTGTAATTTGATTAATGTATCCATTAAATGGATATTACCGTGCATCACCAATAATCATAGCAATAATTATTTATTTATATAATACCAAACAACTGCTTGTTGTTTGTGGAAGAAAAAAATGGAAGAGGAACAATTTCCAGGTAATTCAGTGAGCCCAAAAAAAACACAGACACAATACAATGTAATGCCAATATTCCCTTTCAAATGAGCATTATGTGAAACATTGCTTGGCAGCAAGGAGAATAGACCAAAGAGCCACTGTGGAGTACTTTCCTTTTAGAAGTACTCTTTTTCAACTCAGATCACTGAAGAATCTATTTGACATTTGAAATAAAGAGATAATATGCGTGCTGTAAAGCCACTATTATGTTATAGTACATGTCAGAACAAGGACAGTAATTATTACATCTTTCATTGAAATAAGAATAACTCAAGCTATTCAGAAATGTGATGCATAGGAAAAGAATACCAAACTCTTTACCTTCTTTTACCATGCCGACACTGAGACACTTCTGAAATCGGCAGTATTGACATCTGTTTCGACGGCGCTTATCCACTGGGCAGTTTTTATTAGCCAGGCAAACATATTTTGCATTTTTCTGAACTGTCCTCTAAAAAAAAACAGAATTAAAGAAAGAATCAGCTGAATGAGCTGGGACCTGACAAGTTGCATTTTAATTACAATGTGAAAAGCAACAGTGCAATTCATATAATTAGATAAAATTAATTTCCTAACACAGTAGCCTCCAGGAAAAACAATTTTATTAGTGTTAGCTACTGACAATGAAAATTATTGAGGATGGTTCAGAAGCTAGGCTCAAGAGACAGCTAACTCCTAAATGATAAAATCATATCTGAAATTACCAGGTCATCACGTCATACCTTTGGGAATTAGATTAGCTTCACTTTCAGTTTTCCCTTGGGAACAATTTTCTACTTGGTTCAGTCTCCTGATTATTACTGACCTTATTAAAATAAAATCAAAATTATCTGTAGATTGATTTTTCTCGGTGTCCCTTATTGTTATGTATCACATTAGTTTTAATTCATTATTACAACAAAGAGAAACAGAGCATTCAGAAAAGCAAATGTACTTGTTAAATTATACAAGATACAAAAATATCCTTGTTACAACTTGCAGTAGGCTAACTTGCAATAAGATAGCAAAAAAAAAAAAAAAAAAGGTAGGCATGTTTTAGTTGAATGAATATAATGGCAAGGTTAACTTTCTGTCTTTATTGGAAACAAAATGCATTTAAGAAGTGATTAACAATAGATGAATCATACCCACTTTCTCTGTTCTTTGTTTTTGTTGTTTTTACATTTAAAGATTCGTATAATATTTTAGCTGCAATAATTTTTAAATTTCACACATGAAATATTAATGAGACAGATTTTGTAATGTGTACAAACATCGAAAATAAAAAACACTCTACAAAAATATGTTTACAAAAATAAATATTTCTATTAATGCATTTCTTCACTCTGAAAGAAGAAAGTCTGTATTTGGACTTTTAAAATGCATTAGGCAAAAACACAGTAGACATACAAAACTATACAGTGCAGATTATTGCAACTATGTGAAATACTACACATGCCAGATTTGATGAGGGAGATTAAAAATATGGCTTTGTCAAGTCTTTCTTAACAATTATTTGGCAGTGGCATTTACAGAAAATGGAGTCCAAGAGCTGATAAAACCATTTGGCCTACTGAAGAATATTCATTACACAGGATGTACACTTACATTGCTCTTAACTTAGCCACAGTTCAAAAGTCTCAGATCTAGAAGATTTAGAGACCATCCTTAGCATTTTAGATCAAAGTAGAAAACTAGTAGCAGTAATTCTTTTGTAAAAAAGAACAAGAGGGTTTGAAGCAGATAAATTAGATAAACATATAATATCATTATGATAAAAAAGTTGGGTGACCTCATTCCATAATCCCATCATGGTCAATGCAACAAAAGCAATAGGCAGCAGAACTTACTTTTGATTAACCATTCAGAGGACTGTTTTGCACAAGCCTCAATATTTAAAATCTCTAGTAAATGATTTATGATATTATATTCTGCAAAATATACACTAGATTTGGAAATCTCTTGTTACTGTAGAAGGCTCTAATTTTCATACACTTATATAGTACTGACAAAGACTCAAAAAAATGGTGGTTTAGTGCAAGCAAAGCCTTAGGCCTTTAACATCATAAGGTTTCATACTTATGATAAAAAGATAAATTTTAGTGAGTCCTTTCAGTGGATGTTAGATCTGGGTTTTATTTATAATACATATATTTTTGTATGTATTTTAGAATGAAAAACTGTATCACAAAATTTGGTGAATAATGAATGATTAGTTGATATAGGTTTGGGAAGTGCAAATTAGGGAAGTTTGTGTTAAAATGCAAATTGAATTTATTTTCCCCCTATCCCTAGTCTAATAAAAGCCACTTTTCTAATATTTAGTATACAATTTTCAAAACAAAACAATCAAGATACTTATGAACATGTGATGTAAGAACAATTAAAATAATGTGTTAATTTCTCACTGTATATAAAGCACATCTCAAGGGATCAGATTATTTTACTTATATTATCTTAGGAATCACCACAACAGTTCTATTACGATGTCTGTATTTTTTGTCCATGTACCCACGAGTCTGAATGGTTTTCTTAAAAAGTCTTAAAAGGCCTTTATTTTACATAAAGAACAAAGAAGAATATTTCAGTGCATCAATATTAAATATGCATGCATGCTTCTCTGTGTTAAAGGCATTTAGCACTTTACCAGTACAGCATCTCATGCTGTGATGAGAGAAGGTGAAAACTCCATCTAATTCCCTGAATTCCTCGAAATAAGGTCAGGATACAAATATTTGAAAGCAAATAAATAAACAGAACAAGATGATAATGAAACCAGCATATACATTTCACCAATAAAAAGGTGGGGAAAGGGAATCTTTCCCATATACTAGTTGGAGTTGGGATTAGAATTTCTGTCACAAGTCATCACATGCCAATCTTGCCTCTCCCCCCTACTTGTCAGCATTTAGATCAGAAGTGGGAGCTATGTCTCTTCCAGATGTTGTTGGACTGCAACTCCCAGCAACCTTACCTGGCATAGCCAATGCTGAGGACTGCTAGGAGTTGCAGTTTGAGCGAGGTGAGTTATTCACACAACTTCCACATCTGAATTAGGCTGTAAACTTCTTGGGACAAGGAACTGTTATTTTTTGCTTCTCTCTCTCTCTCTCTCTCTCTGTGTGTGTGTGTGTGTGTGTGTGTGTGTGTTCAAGTCGATTTCTGGCAACCTCATGAATTTCACAGGGTTTCGTTAGGCAGGGAATACTCAGAGGTGTGTGTGTGTGTGTGTGTGTGTGTGTGTGTAGGAGAGAGAGAGAGAGAGAGAGAGCGAGCGAGCCTACAGCACCTGGTATTTGTTGGTGGTCTCCCACCTAACCAGAGCTGGCTCTGTTTAGCTTCCAATATCAGATGGGATCTTAAAGGACCACAATTCACTAGAGTGCTGTGTAATGGCAGTTCTCTGGAGAGATGTATGAACAATCTCCAATGAGGATGAGAACCAAGTTGACCATTAGATTAGACTGATAATACCACTCTCACAAGCTTTCAGGTTATCCCCGCACCTGAAGGAAAGTTGATTAATCACACAGGCATGTTGCCAGTAGCGGGTGTGCAACATTCTACAAATCAAGGGGACAGAGCCACTATGATTTTGACACAGTTTAGTTATGACTAAATCCCACTGAAAGCAACAGATGTGCTCCATTGGTTTCACTGAGGCCTGTAGCCTGACTCTATACACATCTGCTTAGGAGACCAATTACTTAGGCCATTTCCACACTAGACTGTTCTAGCGTTATTATTCCACTTTCAACATCCTGTGGAATCCTGGCATTTGCAGTTTAGGGAGGGGCCGGAAATGGCCTCAGAGACACACTACTTAGCAGCCATTAAGCCCCAACAAACACAGTGGGACTCGTTTCTAAGTAACCTGTAAAGGGTTGTCCTGTTCGCCACGTACACTTGGACTGCAGTAAAGAAAGGCAGAGAGAAACAAATGTGACAGCATGGAGACGAGTGAGTTTGCAGCTGTTCTTACCTTGAAGAAACCTTTGCAGCCTTCACACGTTCGCACTCCATAGTGCTGGCAGGCAGCATTGTCCCCACATACTGCGCAAGTCCCCTCTCCCGACGAAGAACTTCGGCTGTGTGGAGAAGGGAGGCCGCTGCTGCCGCCGCTGCTGCTCTCCCCCAGAAGACTGGAAGTGGCTGCATTGAGGCCCAGAGGTGAGAAGGCTAAGGTGGCTGCTCTCTTTGACAAAGGAAGCCCGTATGGATGGTTTTCCATAGCAGCTTGGCTAGCAGTGGGCCTCTCCGATCCAATAGGCAGACTCAAGGCAGCAGTGTCATAGCATATGTGGGTGCTGGCAGTGGGTGTGTGGGGTGGCGAATGCTTGAAATTGAAGAGCGGAAAGCGGCTAGACACAGTTTTCATAGGGGCAGTGTCCATCAACTGGCTGGGGGCCATGCAGGTCTGTGCTGGTGGAAGAGGGGGTGGAGGTTCATCCCAAGGGATCTGGTGGGGAGGAAAACCAGGAGTGGTGGGTGTGGAAGGTGGCGATTGCTTGAAGTACATGGGGGCGTTTGCCATGCCTTCTTCTGTGGAAGGAGGCAGTGAAGAGTGGTAACTGTGCATCCGATTGTCTTCCATTTTTATGAGGGGCCTCTGGCTTGTAGAAGAGGAAGGTGAGGAAGAAGAAGAGGCCGACTGCATTTGGTATAGGCAGGAGGGCTTGAGCTCATAGCCCCCAGCATAGCCCTCCATAAAAGTACTGAAGCTGGGTAAAGAGGTGGTAGCGGTAGCACTGATTTCAGCACTGCTCAGTTCCATTGTTAGCTTGGTGTAGTCAGGGTTCATGATCTCAGGATTGTACTCTGAGCCATACACAAAGCTTGGAGATGCATAAGCTGAGCCAGGAGAAGAGGGGCTGTACTGGGCTTGCACACAGGGCATATCTGTAAGGGCAAAGGTAATGGTCAATTAGCAGTAGCAGCCCAGCTTGCTCATTAATACATTTTCCTTATATCCTCTCGCAGTTCACAGAAGTGGATGAAACACATTTTCTCCCCATGGTCTTGAGGATGCTTCAAAATATGACACACTTTTTACTTGGAAAAATATTTCTCTGTAGCAGAGAGCATACTAACCATGTGTAGATACATGCATCTATTTCTGTCCATACACCTAGAGAAACAGAAAGTCTCTGCAGCATGCTTCTGATGACACTGAAGGGCTTTCTATGTAGGGAGCTCCTTATATTTGTGGCGGACTTGGGAAGGAATGTGGGGATTGCCAACCTATCAAAGTGCAAGCAGTGTTTTCTGTTACACAGGATAAATTGTTAGTTAAGAATTTTACTGTGATATAACAAGTATTTATATTTCTTAATATTCTGTTTAATACACAGAAAAGTCACTGGAACTTAAACAAGGAGACAAAAGAGTACAGTTTAAACATTCTGAAAATGTGCAATTAAGTTGTAATATTATAATGGGGAAGTGAGGGAAATTATGTTCCAGAAGGAAGGAAGGAAGAGAGGAAGGGATGGAGGAAGGAAAGAGAAAGCATATCTCCAAAGCATGGTGCATCTCAAAATAGAAATAGAAATGCTTGTAAATGCTTCATACTGTTAGACTGGGGCAGGGTGGAAACAACATAACTGTTTCTGATCTTTTATTTCAGGACTTGTTCTCAGTATAAAGCAGAACTTATCCACAAGAGCTAATCTTGTTAACTGTAGCAGCAACAATGAATTCATAGAACTACAGATGCCGATACAAGAACATGACTAAAAGAACATATAATAAATATCACTTTTACTTTATTTTCTGATCCTTCACTACTATAATGGAACTGAAACTTCTGTGTAAAGACTGAAAAGTTGCACAAAACCCCTAAAGGCAACCACTAAGTTTTAGTTTCCTCTTCTCAGAAATATATAGCATTTAACAAGGAAAAGAGGAAGAACTTAATATTGTATCTTTAACATATGTCAGGACATTTTACACAAATCTGGTTTCATGTTCTCTTACACTGATTTTGAATAAATGACACTTTCCTAGAAAGGCCTCCCACAATTTAACATAAACTCTTCAACTTTAACATGTAAAAGGTTGTGCTATTTTCCTTTCTATTTTTCTATTGAAAGTCATCAATAAGTCTATAAAGCAACTAACTGTCCCACATATAATATTTTATCATTGTGTTATACTGCAAAATAGATTTTGCAGCAACAGATTTTAAACTGCTGGGCAGACAGCTCTGAAAAAGACAGGAAAGAAAATTATTTTAATTTGTATGTATGTATGTAATTTAACTTTAGGCTGTGTTTGTTTAATTATTTATTTAAATGTTCATTTCTCTCCTCTAGTCAAAGACCACATTTTATGAGTATAAAATAAAGTCTTGGAAAATATTATTTGTTTCTTCTGTCAGCCAGAAATGTTGGAGAGGGGAACCGCAGAGAGCGTTTTCATGGGCAATGCATTGAACCACGTGGGCCAAATCTGGATTAGAAAAGAGTGCTCCCCGCCACCCACCTCCAGCAACAATTCAGAGACTTTTCTGGTATAATGAGAAATTAAATGTCACAGTTTGACATTTGGACACAGAAACTGATCTGGGAGTAGGTTTTTTCTTACAAGGCTTCAAAGGGGAACATGAATCCTCGGGAATTTTTTTCCCCCTTTTCTCCCTAGCAAGTGCACTTCTGAGTATCACCAAAACTGTTTCTTGGAAAACCCGGGTTTTCTTCCTTTGCCGCTTCCGCCGGGCGACTCAGTTCGGCGCGGGGCTCCGAGCGCTGCCCTTTCAGCTTTAAAGCCTCGGCGCGAACGCGTTAAGGGGGCGGGGGAGGAAAGAAGCTGCCCTCCACCGGGTGCGCGGGAGTTGCGCGTTTACCTGTAGGGTGGCTTGCTCGCTGAATGGTGGGGGCGGCTGGCTGGACGGCGGCGGAGACTGCTGGTGCTGGTGCTGCTGGAGCAAGCGGCGGCGGCGGAGACTTTTCCTGCTCGGGGGCGGGTGTGGAGCCGAGGCTCACGACCGAGGGCTTGTCCGACCTGGGCTCTGAGAGACACAGGGAAGTGTGAGTTGGACGGGGGCGGCGAGGATGAAGGGGAAAGGATCTGAGCACAGGAGGGCAAGGACGCTACTCTCGAAGCCCCCGGAATGGTTTCTGCTTCCAAGATCCTAAAGGCACCGATTGGCCTCAAGCCAAGAGGATCACGGGAGGAGGATTACGGGGGGGGGGGGGCTGCCCGGACCTTTCAAGAGATGGTGCCAGGCCCTTTCAGCTCCCTTTCTTTGGGCGTTCCGGCCTGGATAGGAAGCGGAGAGGACATCCTTTCACTTCAGAAGGTTGAGGGGAAAACCGCAGGAAAGCCAGCCCCAGGCATTTCGCCGTCAGAGGCAGAGCAGCAAGAATTTGCAGCAAGACACCACAAAATAAGAATTTACTGACTAGAATGATACCCTAAATCAGCCAAGGCCACCCTTCCCTCGGCGGCTCTCTTGTCTATGCATCATTTTAATGAAAGGTAAAGTCTTCCTAGGAGACCCAGCGTGGTGAAATAGTTGGAGCGTCGGACTACGACCCTGGAGACCAAAGGTCGACTCCCCGCTCGGCGATGGAAACCCCCTGAGTGACCTTGGGCGCGTCACACACTCTCAGCACCCGAAAATCCCGTCGTAGGGTCGCCTTAGGGTCCCCCTAAGTCGGAAACGACTTGAAAGCACACAACAACTGGGCGATGGAAAAGCACTGGGCAAACATTTGCTCAACTTTTGCTTAAAATGATATTTATAGAATTTAACGATATTCTATTAACTGTGAACACGCTACACTTTAGACCTATTAGACTGCCAGTCTTTCGGTCTGGTCTCATCTTCGCTGATTCACCCTTCTCACCCCTTCCCAGGGCGAGTGAACAACCCAGGCCATTTCCTCACTAGACTGTTATAGCGCTATTACCCCTCTTTCAATATCCTATGGAATCCTGGGGTTTGCAGTTTCGGGAGGGGCCTGGCCCCTCCCGAAACTGCAAACCTCACGATTCCATTGGATGTTGAAAGTATGATAACAGCGCTATAACAGTCTAGTACGGAAATGGCCCCAGTTTGAAATCGAGGGAACCAACTGCCTCTCCACTTCACCTCACTAATATTTGGGCGGGGGGCTCAACATTGGCAGGTAGGTTATTTATTTTGCCTGCTTGGCAAGAAATTATAGGGGGAAATCGTATTGCTTTTTTCATCCCTTCTCACTGAAACATCCTTAAATATCAGCAGTTTACAAGCCCAACGTGTACTTAGAAGTATCCTCTGTGTGTTCAGCGGAGCTTACTTCCAAATAAGCAAATAAGACAGACTGCAGACATCCTTGATCACTCCTGGGAAGGCATAATAACAATCGCGGTCTTAACATTTCTTAGTGCTCGATCATTTAGCACCCTTCTGATCAACAGTGCCTGAAGAGGCTCAGCGACACAGGCGTTTGGGTGGTCCAATTCTGCCGGATCACTTCAGGACCGGGGTAGACCCCCAGCCTAATCTTTGGAGGGTCAAGTCCCCGTTCTGCGGAGCATGCCCAACCCCAATCAAGCGACCAGCCAAGTTGACAGAGGTGTTCAGGAGCAGAGTCACAGACAGCAGCCTGCTCAGAGTCGCGAGGCTTTCCCTCGTGGGCAGCCCGGGGGAAGAAGGGCAAGAGCCGAAAACAACCCGCCGCAAGACCAGAAAAGAAGGAGCTACCGGCGTTGCTCCTTCACGAATTTAGCCACCACCTGCAGAAAAAGTTTTGAAAAACTCCGTCCCGAATCTCCCAGAATAGAGAACCCCCTTTCAGAGTGAAAATCCATTAAGTCTTAGTTCCATGCCCGTCCCAAGCCTGGGTGGGGAAATGGCACAACGTGACACTTCTGCCTCCGCCCGGAGAGGCGAACTGCTGTCCCACGACAGCCGGGGCAAGCGCTCCGATGGGCCTCCGAATTCATCAGAAACTCCGCCCTAGCGGGGCTGCTTAGGAAGAGGAGGGTTTTCTTGATCTAGGGGCCCTTCCCTTTCTCCGTCCCTTCACAGCTCGCCTCAGTGGGAAGTCGCAGGGCGAACCCTCTTCTGCTTACAGTGATTTCAATAAGTCACTGTACAGTCTCTGAACCGCAAAGTTCTCTCTCCCGATGCCAAGACCTCTAAGAGTGGGTCGCATGGATAATATCAGTACCACCCCCATTCACTTCCTTCACCTTGGGGGTCTCTGTACAAGGACCATGTGGCCTCCTGGTCCTCTACAGAGTCGCTCACCGCGGGGGCGAATATCTGGAGCAGGTGGTTTTCGTCCTCTTGGCTCCTGCCACGCACCTGCCCTAGGCCGCCGCTCCCTCTCCCGCCAGCCCACTCCGCGCGACACCGCCTAGGACGCCGAGTGACGCCCCTCGACCCTCGGTCCCTCCCCGCTTGCCTAGTTCCAAACTGTTGCGGGTGCCTTAGGGCGCTCTGGGCGCCCTGAACCGCGGCCTCTTTCCAGAGGCCCTCGTTCCTTTGCGAGCAATTTGCATTCACTGATGTAGGTCTCCCTTCCCCTTCCCCCATCACTTTATTACGTCCGGGAGGAAGGCTGTTCCGATCCGATCCTTTGTCACCTTTGCGTCCTTCTTCCCCTCTCCCTCCCCTTGGCCTCTACAGATCTTTCGAGGAATTCTAAAGCGGGCAATCGATGCCCCGCAAACTTCGAGGGCAAGCTGATCCGACGGCGGTGCCCTCGCTCACTCCTTTTCTCCGCAGGTCAAAATAACAGCAGACAGGTGGACAAGGCAAGAAAAAGCCGGTCAACATTACCCACAAGCAGGAAGGGAAAAAGTCCCAGACGCTTCGAGGGGGAGGATGGTCAAACCACCCGCTTGTTTTTCTTAGGAATGAAAACGCTGGCAAAATCAGGAGCCCTCCAGAGCGTGACACTATTCCAATGAATGGCCTACAATAGAAAATGCAGTCATTCTGGAAAAGGTAGTTTTTCAAAGTCAGAGATTTGGAGTGACGGCAGAGGAGACCCGTCCTCCCTAACCCAGAATTTCAGTCCCCAAGCCAGGATCACACTCTGCCTGCACTCACTGACATTCTTCTTCTTCTCTGAAACTTTCAAGATTCAGGCGTAATATCAAGAAGAGGCTCCGACAGTGCACCCTCTCTCAGTTTAAGTCTCTCACAGGGACTGAAACAAAATAAATCCGGGTACAACTATTCTTTTCCTCCTCTTTTAAGACGATGCTTTGCATGACTCTCTCTCCTCCTATCTCTGTTGCCTACCGCCGAGCCTTCCTAAAAGTGCTTAATGTGTAGAACGGGGGATGCAGGCGGTCACACACACACACGGCCCCAGAGCCTACCTCCCTGAGGAATGAGAACTCCTGCTCTTATCCTGGGCCTAGACAAATACACTCTGCTGCTGCTCAGAAGCACTTCGAAGTGTTCTTGTGTGACACTGTTATGCTTGGCATTGGAAAAAGCTGCCAGAGCTTAGCCTTGTCATAACGCAGCCCTGAGTGGCAAGGAAGAGGGGTATTCTGAAGGGGCTGTCTGGGCTAATCAGAAAAACTAGTCTGCTGCGTATGCCCACGGTCTTCCACTTTACTGTTGATTCCTATCTTACAAGGTTCAGCCCACTAAAAGCAGACTTCGGGGCTGAACCCTGGCTCCAAGGAGGCGACCGGGGAGACCGGGACAGAAATACCCCTGGAGATGAAGGAAACTGTTCCTCGCGTCTGCGTGACCTTCCATCCTATATCCTAACCTCAGCCGGCGCAGCGAACTACCGAAACCCGGAGTGCCAACCACGGCGTGACTTTTTAAAAGTTTGGAACCGCCGTCAGGGTGCGGCAGGAGAGCCGCGCTGCGCCCGGGCGCCTCGCCTCAGCCCACGTGCGGGCTCGCAAGTGCGCTCGCGGCTAAAAGTGGCCCACGCGGGGAACCCGGCGCAAACCCCCTCAGCTTCGCACATTTCCTCCCGTGGTGCGATTCAGCAGCTTCCCTCTTCCCGCTTTGTCCTCCGAGACACTTTCGTTCTCCACCCTCTCCCGTCCGCCCAATCCAGTTTGACTTTCGGTCGGAACCGCGCTCCTTCGCGCAAGCAGACCCCGCCGCCTAGCCAGGACTCCAGGCTTTGCCCTAGAGGAAGCTCAGGGCCCGCAGCCCCGGACGCGGACAAATTGCTGCCATTCATCAAGCCCGGGAGGGCAAGCCCGCGAGCATCATCCCCATGACAACTGCGAGCGGCGGGGAAGACAAGCGATGCCGCCCGCGAGGGAGCGAGACAGCAGCGCCTCGCCGCCTCCCCTCCCCTGGAGGCTGCTGCACACAAATCCCACACCCCCCAAGGCTGGAGCTCCGAGGCGCGGTTCGGTCTCCGACCCATCGCTTGACCCTTCCACAGCCGAGGGCTTGCTCCCCCCGCCCCGAGGTTCGCTTCGGCAGAAAGTGACCCAAACTTTGTCCAAGTTCTCTCTCCTCCGTTCCCTTCACACCACATGGGGCACCCTCGCGGTCGCGAGATACTTACTCGGTTGCTGTGGCGGTTCCGTCTTTACATCTAGTTTGTCAAACGCTTTATTTCCCTCAAAAGGGCAGCAAGCGCGCGCTGAACCGAGGCGCAGCAGAGCAGAAAGCCCCAGGCTCCGGGGAAGCTTCAGTCCTGAGAGATGCGCTGTCCTGAGGCATTGGAAGGACGAGGAGGAGGAGGAGGAGGAGGAGGAGGAGGAGGAAAGCGGACCCGAAGGGCAGCGGGAACGGAGCGTAGTCGCCCCGGCTGCTTGTCGCTGTTGCTCCAGGCGGGAGGAGCTGGAGCCGGCGCAATGTGCCTTTATTTATACACGCCGGCCGGCTGCGGAGCGCTCCGAGCCTGTTCTGGTTCCCGTGTGTTGTGAGGGAGAGGGAGGAAGGCGTCTCCTGAGTGCGCGTTTGCTCTCCCTCTCCCTTCTCGCCGCACGTCATTTATGCGAGAGGAGCCCTAGCGGCCTCTTCATACAGCGGCTGGAATGCGAGACGTCAATAGTGACGCCATGGAGCCTGACGCTGCTGACCCCCGCCCCCTGCCCGCCCCGCCGGGTGTCTGGGCTTGTGTGAGGGAGAGTCTGTGTGTGACTGTGCGTGTGTGACCGTGCGTGTGTGTGTCACACATCAGCCGCTAGCCCGCGCATTGGAACAGGGGAAGGAGCCCGGCAAGAGTCCAGCAAAGCTCGCACTGACAAAATAACTACCCCGCGCGACTGTGAGGGAAAGCCTAAAGGAGTCAGTGGGGAAGCGACGGTGCGGCTCGGCGCAGGAGCGTAAGAACTGAAGCGGAGCTTCCAGATGGGAGCCTCGCTTCGTGACTTCGTAGCAGGGCTTCCGCGCTGCAGAGGCTTACTGGGTGTTGGTGGCAAAGGGCGCTTCTGCAGACGTGGGCCGATAACCTGCTCCCAGGAACAAGAACGAGCTCTGACGAACCCTCGTAACTTCCGGCGAGCTTGGACGGGCATGCACTTGGCTCGCTGGGATAACTCTTCCTGCATGTTCATTTGATCGAGAATGCTACTTCTTCCCGACTCTAGACAGAGAATTAAAAAAAAAAGTTGATTTTACTTTGTCTTTGCTTGAATTGCTGCCAAAAAAAAAAAAAAAAAAAGACCTCCAGGCAGCCAGTAACTGAGAGCAGGCATTTTGTCGGAGCGCAGCCGACAATACCGACAATATCATTGGGACCGTCAGAAACGGTATGGATGTCACTGAAAGAAGTTACGGGCCACGAACTTGCTTCTATTTCTTTCTCTGGAATGCACGTCGCGCTTTCCAGTGTGGTCAGCTCGAACGAATTCTGCTCTGCAGCACCGTGGAGCGACTTCTATAATCTCGGAACATGGGAAGAGCGACGTGTTCCAAACAAGCGACCTTTGTTGAACCGCATTTGTGCCCCTTCACGAGACAGAGGAGCAACCTGCCTTGCCTTGTCAATAACGAAGTGTGTCTGAGTTTATCGGAGGCGTAGAAGGGAGAGGCATGACAAAAGGTGTGGGAGTGTCTGTGTTTCTAGTCTTGGCACGCTTATAAAAGGGTAAGTCTTACAGGACTGATGCCGGAACGTTTCCCGAGAAATCTTCCGTTGGATCGGGCCGGACAATTTACATATGTCTATCTTGTGTACATGCGGACCACCTTTGCAAAAAAGAGAACTCAATTGAGGACGCATGCATGGGGAACCTGTTCGCACAACCTGTTCACACACAGGCCTTCTTCGTTATCCCTTTATGCACTGCACTCAGACCGGACATGCCTAAGTAGATTCTTTATATTACCCCCCGCCAAAGCTTTTACTACTATCTTACACTAAGGAAGCCCCCTTTCAGAACCAATCGGAGCGGGAACGTCACTGTGGAACGCCAACCCTCGTGACAACCCGGCCAATCCGAAAGCAGGATGCGGACGGCTCCGTTTCAAATGGGGCGGGGACAAAGGAGACTTGACGCAAGGAAAGCGCGTGACTGACGCAAATGGTGTTGCTAAATTTAGTCCCCATAGACTTCTTTACGGGTGACGGAGGCGTCGGCGGCGCGCGAGGCGCGGCCTGGGAAGCATACTGAATGGTTGTTCCAGGCTAGGTTGGGTGGGCGCTAGGGCGCGCGCCCGCCCGCCCGCTCACGTAAAAAAAGAGCTATTTCGGGAGAGAAGCATGGCCGGACGAGCCTAATACAGCGCGAGCGGGGGATATTTATAGTACTACACATCCGCCGCGCCACGCGCTTCCTGCTGCTGGGCAACGGGGTGGGGGGGGGAGGAGCAGAACAAGGCTAACTCGGAACCTTTGCCACCGGGACTCGGTTCTCCCGGGGAGGGCATCTGGGCGGGGATTCCCCGGCCTGACTGGGTCGGGCAGGGCGGAGACGGCCGGGGCTGCCCCGGGCCGAGCTTGACGCAATGGAGAGAAGCGGGGGCGGGTGGACGGGGATACCCCTGGCGGGGCGGGGTCCCCGGCTTGCAGCAGCTGCTCTCGCTCCTCGCCCGGAGGGGGCCGCTGCCCTCTCATTTACTGTCACAGATCGATCCTCCTCTCTCTCTCTCGAGGGAGACAGGCATCTTTAGGCACGGTAAATACTTCGACCTGGCTCTGTCCTGGAATCGCTGCCCTTTCCTAAAACACCCGGCCTGAGCTGAGTCTCATAAAGAGCAGCTGAGCCTTAGGAAACAATATAAAGGGGAATCCGAAGTCGTGCTCCGGCCGACGCGATAGAAACCTCTGCAGCGTGGCCACGCTGAGCCTTGGGAGTCGGCCGCGGCCCCCATCCCCTTCTGTACTTTGCTCGTCGGCGTTAATGTTTTCCGTGCCGCTACCCCTGGTCTGGAACCGCGCGTGGCACTGAGGGGTGGATACTGGCGAAGTCCTGAGAATGACATGAGGCACAGCAGTGCGTGTCTACTCAGAAGTCACCGCCAAGGAACACTAGACTTCTTTTCTGTTGTACCTGCAGCGTGTCAAAGCTCGCGTGGAGTAATCCGGACTGGGACCAGGCTTAAGGGAGCCTTAAACAACCCCATTGGGCAGCCGCTGCTCACAGGGGAAGGAGGAGGATTTTAGGTGGATATAGGAGGGGAGGGGGCTACATGGTGGTGCTGATCCGGATCAGGCCCTGAACCTTTCTGAGTAAATAAAAAAGAAATGAGGGCTTAATTGTCACGAATTTCTTCTAGATTGTAGTTTTGGCCAATCAAATTCTGTTCGTTCGGTTGTCTTGTAAATGTTGCAGTCTAGTATTTATTCGGGAGTAAATATACCGTTTTATTCCTATTCACTCAAACAGGGAAAGGATTGCAGTATGCAGGACAGTTCTCTTATATTTAGAAAATCCCAGTATATTATTCACTGGGTTTTCCTTTCTTGTAAGTGGCTTTGGAAAGCCACAGATGTAGTTAATTTTACTTGGAAGACAAAATTGTATAGGTTCAATGCAGTAAAGCTTGTCAACCATTGCTACTGGCTTAACAGTTACTAATACTGAAATACTAAACTTAAAATTGTCTGGGAAAATTGTAGTCAACCACATAGGGGAAAAACTGATCTAACAGTTGCCAGGTCTAGCAGGGCATACTTCACACTTTTGAGAACTATCTCAGCTGATCAAATTGTAAATGGGTGGCTTTCCTCTCCACTCCTACATAGTCCCCATACATGTTTCCATTAGTTGGAGCTATAGTTTACCCAGTAATTTTAGTTCATGTTTATTACCTTATACAGTAGAATATTGTCACAGAAAGATCACTTTCTTTCCCTAGCCAACAGCTGTCTTTCCAAAAAATTTCAGTACTAGTGATCTTGGTTACTCTCTACTCTTGTGTGTATATGTGCCTTCAAGTTGCTTTATGGTGACCCCATGAATTTCAGAGGGTTTTCTCAGTTAAGGGATACTTGCACTGAGAGGTGGTTACCCAGTTCCTTCACCTGAAATATAGCCTTCAGCACCTCCTATTTGGTGGTGGTCTCCCATCCAAGTATTAACCAGGGCTGACCCTGCTTAGCTTCCAAAATTAGATAGCATCTGGTGTTTCAGGGTATTTAGGTCCTCCTTCTTCTCTTCGTAATGTGTAAATAATCTTTCCTCCAGTGAACTCAAGGTAACAAAATAAGCTTGCTCCTCCATTTTAACCTAACCTCTGAGGTAGAGTATACAGTGGTGAGTAGCCTAAGATCATTCTGTCTGTTTGATGTTTCACTGCTGACTTGAAGACAGATCTCCCACATCCTAGTCAAATATTCTAACCACTATGCTGTTTGGGTCTCTTGGACCCTACCATAATCGTTGCCATGGATTGGGGCTTATTTGGAATGAAGTGGGATTTCTTGGGTGTCCCCTTTTGCAAGCCCAAAAGAAAGATACTGGCCTGGTCTACATGTTCTTGCTCTTCTGCTTTCTGGATGACTTTGCTCAGGAGGAGCATAAAGATGAGCTGCAGTCTTGGTCCTTGTTGTTCCACAACTTAGTTGTGAAGAGGGGAAGGGGAAGTGATGCTGGTATAATGGTGGGCATGCTCATAATCTGAATAGTACTGGGCTATGAGTATGTGTGTTTGTGTGTGTCTAACCCCCGTCCCCCATCAGCAGGTCCACATCTTAGTGCTGTAGCACAACAAGCTGCTCAGCCACTGCCCAAGTGGTTCAGTGCACAGTGTCTTTTTTTACACCATTAGCAAGTTCAGAGTGATTTCCTTCTTTATGATGTCCAAGAAAATCCCTTCTCTTCTTTGGGGTGGGAGAGGAAAGAAGTTAGGCCTTCAAATCAAGTATCTTCTCCACATGCTCTTTGCTAAACATTTATGGAAAAACTGTTCCCTCCAGCACCACTTTCTGCCTTCTTTTTGCTTTGTTCAGTGTAAAAGTTTTTAAATTTTTACTTAAATTGTTTTTAAATTGGTTCTATTCTTTGAGGGCTGTGAACATGGGAAGTTCTCTTTCTTTTTTTAAATACCCAGGAAGGCCAGACTTTTTTGTGGATAGCCTTGCTGCACTGCTGTACTGGCTAGCACAAATCCACTAGAACTGCTTTTGTAGAGAGTGATGAAATACATAATTAGGAAAAGAAAGTAGCAAGGACATCTACACTAAAGAAATGGTGTGCACATGAAGGAAAGACAGGTAGGAAACCAGTGAAAACACAGCATTAAAAAAATTCTACAAATAGTTTTTTGTCCTACAGAGGAGACATGATTTCTGGAGGATAAATCAGTTGATTGAGAGAACAGCAGACAGGTGACACCTGCTACTCTTCATAAACTCTCCCAATCATAACAACCCTTCAGACTATGCAAAGCACAAGTTTGAGCAACATCAATAACTGGCAATTTATTATGAAGTGCCTACTACTGTATGGTATGCCACCATTTTAACAGTCTGCATCTATATTGAAAGAAAAGAAGTTGAATATGATTTTATTAAAACAAAGTTTTAAAAATCATTAGTGAAGTGAACTCTGATGATAAACTGCTTTTTCCCTGTTTAGAACAGTTATTTATTAGCATGTAGGCAGAGCCTGTCTATCCCTAGTTACCTGGGTGTTGTTGTTGTTATCTTTATTTATACCCTGCTTTTTTCCCAGGTTGGGACTCAAAGCAGCTTACAGATTGAAAAAAAAATAGTTAAAAACTCATAAAACACAAAAGTTAAACATAATTAAACAATTGAAAGGATTAAAACAAAGATGAAATACAATTAAAACAATTAATTGTTGTAATTTAGATATTAATTCAAGCTACTTGGAAAGTTTCAAAACAAGTACATTGATATTTAAATATTTATCAAAATCACAGAGGAATGGAGGGATGTTATGCTTTAGCTGTTGTTATAATGCAAGTTATCTTCACTAGACAGCACACTCCTCTTCCGCTTAGGGTGCTAATGTAATGGGGAATTGGAAGGAAAGGAAGACAAATGGAGGAAATTACTTCTTTAGCCATTTCAGGCATTACTTGCAAGTTAACCACATGGGAGTTTTTACATGTCTGCATTACTATTTAAATAAACACTCTGAACCACTGAGAGATTCTGACCTCAAAAGCCATTAGACAGACTGACCATGAATCCCAGAAATACAGAAAGGCCTTCCATTTTCCTTAATAAATCAGATCTGAATGCAATCCAGTTAAAGATATTACAAATCTTGTGCTTTAGTTACTTAAACAATTTATGGATGGATATAGGTAAAAACCAAAACAAACATTTTTTAATTTTTTAGTTTTGGATGATACCTACATGCCTCAAAGCAGATACTGAAATAGAAGAGGCATTTCTCTTATGTGTGAAGGTAAGGGAAACGCCTCTTTTAAAAGTATGTTAGCCATCTGCAGTTTTCTAAGACTTATATTAAAAATAATGCATCTGCCCTGCCAATGGGAATTGATTAATCATTTTAAAAGTATTAACTGATAAATTTTAAGATGAAAATAATTTTGTTTAACTTCCAGAAAAGAGATTAATTTAATGAATTTAATTTCATGAATTTCATGATGCCAGGATTCATGTCTTGTCTATCTCAAAATGCCACCACGTCTTCTGGAAGTCATTCCATTAATGGATGAAGATTTCTGTTAATTAAAGTTGTTAATTTATCCTGTACTTGCTTGGATACATTTTCATGTATCTTTATTTTGTTTCAAGGTTGAACTCTGATACTAAGAATACGCACTGAGCCCTGACACAAATTAATCCCAACAACAATGGCACAATGTGACACAGGTAAGATAAATCCTTAAGGAATAGATTCTAAACAAAGAGCACTGTACATGAAAAGATGACATGGAAGTGAAGATTTAATAATGAACCACACATCAGGATTAAATCATTATAATCAAAACCAGTAAGCAGCAATGTAAAGTTGTTTTCTTGTGTGAGCTGACTCCAGCATACATTTCTGTCTCTCTCACAAAGAGTTACTTCTTTTTAAAGACATGCTTTTAAGTTTTAATAGCAAAATGTGTGCAAGTGGTTACAGACCACTAACATTTCTCTAAGGAAAGATTACAGCTATGCACATTAATGGGCCCTTCAAAGGTGTTCAGAAACAACTGGTTGTGAATGTAGTAATGAAAATGCTGAAACGGGCCATCTAGAGATATTACCTATTCTTAGAAGTTCATTGGCTGCCAATTTTTTTCTTCAAAATGTTGGTGTTATAGTTAAACGGCCAAACTTTATCTGGGTTGGCTGCAAAATTTGTCTGGGTTGGCTGCAAACACAGAATTAGATGGAAAACATTAATGGACTTGCAATCCCAAGGTGGATGTGGAATGCCAGATCTCAATATATAATATCAGGCTAGCAGATTAACATGGATAGCGGACTAGATAACTCTTAACAATGAAAAACTGCTAATAGTTGAGTTTGCAAATCGCAGATTTGGATGGCACGTCTACATTTGGTACAGTAGAAAGGGCAAGATAGACAAGGACTTCACAAATCACTATATCAGAAAAGCATTGTTGAGAATATGGATTAAACAAAAATTTGACATAATAAAATTCCTCTTTGGGTATCTCCGCAAGATACTTTTTTTTGACGGAGAGATACGACAGAGAAATTGTTACGATATCAACACAACTTAACTTTTACTTCGACCAATAAGGTGAGACTTAAGACAAAAGAAGAACTGGAAACAGACTGATATAAATGCAATTGGTTCTCATATAAACAATTTAGTAAAAGATTTAAAATGGACTTGAAAACAGAGGGTTTTGAGACAAAAATACTTAGAGAAAATTATTTTTGATAAACTGAATCACATGATGTCAAAAATCTATAAATACTTGTTACTATGGGAAGGAGAAGAGGACATCATAAAAGATGTGATGATAAAATGGTCTCAAAATTTCAAAGAATCTGTTCAGCTTGAACATTGGGAACAGTGTTGGAAATCTACTCAGAAATTTACTTCAGCACAGAATCTTCATGAGAACTATCTAAAGATATTCCATGATGCCTGAAAAACTCAGTAAGGTTTAGAAAACCGGTACAGGAAAATGCCAATGTTGGAAATGCCAAGAAGAGTTATGGACATTCTACCATATGTGGTGGACATGTCCAAAAGTGAAAACATATTAGATGACAATACACACCATGATATGTCAGATTTTTCAACAAGAAATTCCTCTGTCACCGAAACTATCTTCTTAATATGGCACATGTAGTGGAACCTACCTTCTTAAGGAAACAGTGGAGAATTCAGTTTTATGCTGTAACAGCAGCCAGAATTACACTTGCAAAAACTTGGAAAAATAGAGACATACCCAAATTGGATGAATGGTTTTTTGAACTCCTTGAATTGAAAAATATAAACATTTTATCTAATATCATTAAAGGCAAAGATGAAAATAAAATTAGAGAAGAATGGGCTAATATTCTAGAAAGAAGTATAAATCCAATCTCATGATTGTTTTACATGGATCAATTGATAAGATGCTAGAAATAAATATGACAGTATTGAAGATTGGGCAATTAAAAATTCTACAGTTATTTAGCATTGACTTAAAATGTTAACTACATCTTTTATTATAAAAGAACTTTGGTAAGGATCAGGAAACACTAGGAAAAAAATTTTGTTATAGAGGGTCAATATGATAATTCATTAAGGATATAAATTAGAGTCCAACTAGGGAAGACAGGAAGTTAATAACAAGGTGTATTCAAATTAATCTTGTTGACTAAATTTTATTTTGAGTATAGTCAAGATAATTGAAAATAGGATTTGACTCATAAAGGATTTGTAAAGTGACATTTTTCTTTAAACTTTAATGTAGTGACTGAGATTGTTGAGAACACTGACATTTCTTTCTTTTACATATATGTATGTATGTATGTGTATATGTGTGTGTAAATAAAATAAAGGCCCAAACAAATATGGACCTAGTTATCTGGAAGTAACCCTCATCTGTATTTTCTCTTTGTGCATCTAAGATCATAGGAAGACACCCTGCCTTAAATGACCCACCCTCTGAGATTCTGAAAGTGACCACCAGATCCAGAACGAGGTTGGAGCAGGGATTTGGACTTGATGGCCCACAAGGCACGTTCCAGCTCTGTGATTCTAGGAATGTTGCCCAGCCAGCAGATTTTTGTATTTTAGGAAGATGGAAGTTATTTGCCCATCAGTGCACTGGGTGGTCCTGAGCAGATTTAATTTTGTGATTTGCTATTATTCCATGATACCTTTCATATTTTACACAATTACAGTTTTTATTCAGTTGTAATGTTCAGAATGTCTTCCCCTTTTGTCAGCCTCTACAAGAGCCATATTGACTAGAGATAAATGGATGAGGTATATGTTTTACAAATAAATCAGGAAAAATAATCCAAATCCACTCCGATATTATGATTGTAAAATTTCAGCAAAATGTCACAGGTTTTGGAAGATGGAATAAACTTTTGTGTTTTGTGTATTAACAACACAGTCAAGGAGTGCAGAGAGCTGCAGTTCATTAACATCTGGAGGCCTGCATGATTCCTACCTCTGCACTGGTGTAATCCATGTGAAATGTGAGAATACATCTCTGAGGTGTACTAGTTAAGGTGTGCCTGGTAACTGGAAAGAGCTACTAATTGTATACAAAGTGTTGTCTCTAGCTGCATCTGTGCTCAATTTCAATCATTCAGCTTTAAGAAACAAACTGGAAAAGTTGCAGCTCTGACCAAGATGGCTGATGGCTAGTAGCACAATTTTCTTCTTGCTCCTTGATTTCCCAGATTTATTACTATCTTTAAGATATGGAAAGATTTCACAAGGGAAGAAGTGCAGTCTCCTGGATAATCCCCCTAGCTGAGGAGTGGGCTATGGAGCTGTCTGGCAGAGATGTGCTCCCTGGAAGCTATAACATTCCCCACTGCAAACTGAAGAGACACAAAGATTAATTGAAATTGGCTAGGCAGAAGCTTCTCCAAACTAAGATTTACATTACTATTGAAGGACCTTGGATGACCCGTGCTGAACTGGGATGGAGACCCCCCCGTTGGTGATTTATTACACTTGAGTGAATATAGTTTGCATCATACATATTCGAAGTCCAGTCTCCATTGACAAAATACTGAAAGTGAAATTAGATGCTGAGAGATATGAATAGCATAGTGCTCAAAAACTGAAGATTAAATTAAGTGGCAGTTTGGACTGGAAATAAGAAATAGGTTTGGTGTCTCCAAAATTCAAACAAAAGATCCATATGGAAGTTACATTTCAGAAAAGAGGAAATAAATACTGTCTCTAACTTTGGAATTTAAGCAGAGAGGGATTTATATGAAATCATAAAGATGGTCACCAGAAAGATGTCCAGAGGTGGGTTAGATAAAACTGAATGTGCTAATTAAAATTCAAGCTTCAGTATCTTAGATGTCTAACAAGATTTTAGATTTGAATAAACATGACAGAAAGGAATGAAAATTTAGAGCAGAAACTGGATTTGTTAAGATTAGAGATTACAGGACAAGTAAACCATTTTAAAGAGCTTGCTTAAAGGGGTCACAGCATCAGGTCAGAATCTCATAACAATTATGCACAAACATCAACAGGAGATCTCTGATAATTTGAAGAGAATAGACATTTTATGACAGAATTTGCAAAAGGCACAGAATAGGATGATGATGATGGAATTAAAATAAAAAGAAACACCAATTAGGTTAAGAGCTGTTCCAGAAGAGCTAACTGACTTAAAACACAAGACAGTTTAGAAAGCTTTAGTGGATGTTACAAGCAGCCCTGGTGAAGAACTTGACAAGAAAATTGAAGCAATAGAGGGAAAACCCTGCTTATTCACAGAAGAAAAAACTTCCAAGAAAAGTCAGAATTCATTTCACACATAAAAGAATCAGAGATGGAATACTGGGAGCATATTTAAAGAAAAGGTTTAAAATAAATAAGAATGAGATAATTATGTTTAATGAAATTCCTCAAAGAACACTAAAGAAACATACAGAGTATACATTCTTCTTGGAGGTGCTCAGAATAAAAGATACAACCTTTAGCTGGATAGTTCCAGAGGGTCTGATAACCACATGCAGGTAAAAAATACTGTATTTGCTGGCGTATAAGACACACCAGCATATAAGATGCACCCCATTTATACATGCACAAATACTATTTCCCGGTGTATAAGATGCACTGGTGTATAAGATGCATCCCATTTTCAAACAGTATTTTTCAGGAAAAAAGTGAGTCTTATACACCAGGAAATAGGGTATATGATAAACTCTTTGGAGAGAGTGAGACATCTGTTCAGAAAGTTGAAGGAAAAGGCCCGAGAAGGGAATATTTAAATTCTTGAGACGTTATTAAGAAGAAATAATAATGACAATATAATAAGGTATCTTAATAAAACAACTAAAATGAATCTAAAAATAATTTCATGGAATGTATATGGACTGAATTTGCCCTAGTAAAGAAATAATGGCATTTTTAAAAAATCTCAAATATTAAATTATTTAACTTTAAGAGAGTCATGTAAGAAAAAGATATTGTAGACTTTTGAAGAATAGAAGTATGGGCCTAGAGTTTGTACCTGCAAACAAGAATAATAGAAATGGAGTCCTCTTTTACATAAATCAAACATTACAACCTAAATTGATTTTGAAGATGAAAAAGGTAAAAGTGTAATCATGGAAATCACCTGGAAGGATGATAATGTATTTAATGGGTATCTGTGGCCTCAATAATGAGAAATCAACATTTTATTAAGAAAGATATCTGAACTAGACAAAACTTTATTTGCATGGGTGATTTGAATGGGGTTGTTGATCCTAATCAAGATAAATATTCCAGTAAAGGTACTAGGTAAGAGCAAGGGAGACTACCTAGAACTTTCTTTAAATACAGGCATCTCTCACTTTTCTTTGACTTGTTTTTCAACATGACACTCTTTTGACAGTTGTAAATTATAGACATATACTATTATTTTGATGATGGGGTCTACTCTTTCATAGATCTTGCCTTCTTGCCTGCAGAGGCTCTCCTGAGAATGCTCATATGTGCACAGTTTGCACACTGAACTGAGAGGAGAAGAATGGCGCCAAGCCAACTGAGAGATTTTGCAAGCAGCACATGCGTGCATGGTCAGTCCCAAACAAGCCTCTGTAGGCAAAAAGAACTGCTGAAAGAGCAGACCCCTGATGTTGCCTATAGGGTTCCACTTTTCATCCAATTCCACTTTCTGACAGTGCTCTGGTCCCTAACTTATCAGATAAGCAGGGAATGAGTATGTACATATTACTTTGGATTAAGAGACAGTTGGAGATATTTATAGCCAAACACTAGAGATGATACTTCCCCCCGCCCAGATCATGAATCTTTTTTTTTTTTATACAATAAATATATTCTAGATTTCTAAGAATATGGCTAACTTAAGAGCATGGACATTTAAACCATTTTTTTTTTCAGATCATAATCTGAAAAAATACCATGATGTCCCTGAAACACAGCAAATACAGTTTAGATGGAGACTTAATAGTATTTATTTCTGAAGATGGAAATATTACAACAGTGTAAACAAGAATTGAAGAATTTTTTGTGCTAAACTTAAATAAGGGCACAGAGCCCACAGTAGTTTGGAATGTAGGCAAAGCTTATGTGAGAGGTCAGTTTATAAAATCTAGTTGCAGATTAAAAAAAAAAAAGAAAAGAAAGAGAAGTTAAAAATAGCGGGTTGATGGAGGAAATACAGAATATGGGGGGAAAACATAAGAAAAAAAATTGATTTTGGCAAATCTAGAAATCTCTTTGTGCCATTGCACAAAAGGTATCTCACTTCATATAACAGAGATCATTTGAAAGAGAAATAAAAGCTGATATTACTGCAATTTACCAAAATGGGATACTTTTAACTTTCTCCATTTTTATAAGTTTCTTTTAATTTTTTTCCAGACCTTTCCATAGTTGTTTTGAAATCATAAACTGTTGTAATTCATGATAACTCCCAAATATTTAATCCTCTTTTTCCACTTTAAAATTTGAAAGAGCAGTTTGTCCATTTTTTCTTCTAAAGTCATATTTTTAGTGAGCAATTCTGATTTGTCACAACTGACTTTAAACACAAAGCATGTCCCAAACGCTTAATTTTTTTCCAGAAGAGCCATCATTAAGTCCAGTGGATTTTGTATCATTATCACAAGATCATTTGCATAAACCCTTAGCTTGTACTGTGTTTTTTTAACCCTCACTCTGTAGATTCTGTCATCTTGTCTAATATCTCTTAATAGGATCTCCAGTGCCAAAATGAATGGCAAAGGTAGGAGGGGACAACTTTGTCTGGCCCCGTTTGTATTTCAATCATTATTGTTGCATTGCCATTTACCAAAATCTAGGCCTTCTGAAGTGACTTGATTGTCTTTATTGTCCAAATAATATTTTCACCAAAGTCCATTCTCTCCAGCACTTGAAATAAGTAATTCTAAGTAAGATTATCAAATACTTTCTCTGCATCTAAAAGCAGCCTTTTTGTCATTACAATATTCCAGAAGTCCTTTTCTGGGGGGAAAAAATCCACTCTGGTCCATATGGATACTCCATCTACTTACCATGATGACAATAACTATCTCATTGTCATTATTTAGTAGTTAGATAGGTCTATAATTCTGTGTTAATGACTGATCTGTATTTTCTTTATGAATTGCTCTAATGTAGGCATTTCTCTATCTGGCATCTGCCCTTTTTCTAATAACTCATCACACACCATTTTTAATGGTTGAAGAAGCTCATCTTCAAATTTATTATACTGCAAGTCTTGGCCTGTTGTTTTTCTAGATTTAATCTTTTTGATTGCTTCAGTAAGTTCCATAGTTGTCACAAGCCCATTCCCCCAATTGGTATTCATCCAATCATTCAATCATATTTAAGATCTTCTGGCAGGCTAAGAAACCCAGAATAAAAACTAAAACATTGTAAAATGATAGAGAAAGGGGCATCTTGGGAGTCCCTAATGTCAAATTATATTATGAAGCCTGTTGTTTGGCATTGTTGAAGGAATGGATATTGCTTAGAAATAATATTAGCTACCTCACTGCAGGAAACATTTTTAAAGAAAAGAATGGCTTAAAAATTGGAGATGGTGTTTTATAACGACTTTTTGAATTTTGAACAAGACAGTTGGAAGTTTAAATCAGGACATATGATTCTCAAGGAAAGCAAAACTCTTAATTGATTTGCTTATATACAACTTAAGGACAGATTTAATCAAGGTAAGAAAAATGCAGTCATAAAAGTTTCAGGAAATGAGTTTTTATTTAGAATTGTGTAAAGATTATGACCACATCATTAAAAATGTATAAATGGCTTTTGGAGGACTACCGGGTTTAATGGTGGAGCGATAGCTTAGTGGCATCTCTCGCCGCTAACTGTTGCCCCACGCGGTTCAGCCAGCTCGATTAAAACATTTACAGCTGGCCAATAACCCTCCCGGTAAAGGGGGTTCAGAGGGACTCACAGGGGACCTGAATCCGCTCACCAGTCTTCAAGAACAAATGTAAGTTGGATCAGAGAAGACGAGGAAGAGTGTGTGGTCGAAGAGTTACCATGACCACGCTGGAAGGCAGCTGATTGATGGATCGGCACAAGCAATGCTAAAACTTTTTAAAATAAAGTAAGTAAGCCTTCAAGTGAAGATTAAAGAAAACAGACTCTTGACTGGTCCTGAGAAACCTTGACATAAACGGACTTTGCCAAACATTAAGCAGGAATTTTCAAGAATAATGGACACAGACTTTATTATTTACTCATTAGTTACCTGAATAGCAACAGATTTATGGACTTTGAGTTTCCTAGTCTCAAATGCCTAAATGACTTAAAGGTTTAAAAATCCAGGGGAGCTTAAAAAAAAAGAAAAGAAAAAAGAAGATATAATTTATGAGAAACTCAAATACTATAATGCAGTTTTAAATAAATGGATATACCTGGCTTGAGCTCACAGAAGACAGAAGCGTGGAAAGGTAAATCCAAATAAACTTTGCTGAGCTCGCCAGGGAAGAAGATGGAGCATAAAGCAGTGGGCGATATAACAGAAGGAACAGAAGGAATAGGAATTAAAAACTGATTCTTTAAAGACAACTGGCTGAAAGGGGTTGGAAGTGACCGGGGGAAATAAAGTCTTAAACAAAGAAGGGAACAGAGCAGAGATGAGTGAGGTGCGACTGAAGAAAAAGCCTGCAATATAAAAGAGACAGAAATAGACTGGAAATTGGACATGTCAGGACCTCCTAGAACTATTACCAATGACCAGACTTGTGGATATTTAAATAGCTTCTTTGAGGATACAAAAGAACAATGGGATTAAAGGATACATATTAACAACTGGGAGAAATATCAGCTAAAGACAGTACAAGGCAAAGACAGTACAAACAAAATAATCTCAATGGGGAAGACAAACGTGTCATAGGGCGAGAAGAGAAGTCAAGCAGACACTTAGAAAATCGGGAATTGGTGGAAAAGGAGAAAGGTTATTGAAGGGAAATGTAATTGAATGTCATTGAAGGGAAAAAGTGGTGGGGAGGGAAATAGTTAAGCTTATAAGTATTTAAATATTATGGTCTCAGAAAATTAATTGATATTGCCATTTAGAGATTTAATTTTATTAATTTAGACTTGATTAACTGATTAGAACTACTTATTAATTAATTTGTTTGATAGACTGGTTAATTAATTGTATGTTTGATTAAGCTGGGGTAAAGGGAAGGAGGGAGGGGCGGAAAAAAAAAGGGAGCTCAGTAAGGGGAGGTTGATTAGCTATTTGACACAGCTGCTCCAGTTGACCTTGAGAAGGAACAAAACTAAACAAAGACACAGTGCATAAGATAAATCCTTAAATATATAAGGAAACAATTTAAGTCATAGTGCTATTCAGTTACACAAGCTAAGAGCTCCACTTAGTGGCCAAGGATAGCCACTAAACAGTGAAGGTTTCAAGTTCTTTTATAAATTGAAAAAAGAAACTGAGATATCAGGCATATAGCACAAACTATTTGTTAAATATCTGATATATATTAATAGTGTAATATATTACAGTATATTACATTTTGTTGTATATTAATATAGCATTTAAGAGAATTGTAATAAGAATGGCAAGCAGGAAAAAAAACTACATCTTATGTACAATCTCAAATAACTTTGGAAAGAAGACCCTCTCTAGAACAACCTGTTCAGACTCCAGAACTATGCCAGCAAATACTAGAAGAACTATGAAACTTTAAGCAAGAAATCAGGCAAGAACTAAAAGATACCAGAGCTGAGATAAAAATAGACATTAAAAAAGAACTGGACAGTTTCAATAAGAAAATAGAAAAAATAAGGATACGAAGAAATTGAAATCAGACTTACAGGACAAAACAAAAAATGCAGAAACAGAGATGAAGACACTGAAGGAGACCCAGAGACCAAATGAGATAGACATTCAAGAAATGAGATACCAGGATAAATGCCGTAAATTGAGAGGAATTTCTGAAAAGACGGAAGATCTTTATAAAAGATTAATTCCAGATGCTAGCAGCATATATTGAGATATCCAAAGAGAACATGGAGGCTGAAATTGATAGGATCTTCAGATTGAATTCAAAGATAGGAAAAAAAAAGAAACTGGCCAAGAGATATCATTGTTTGTTTCACTAGAACAAGGATAAAAGAAAAAGTCTTACAGAAAAACTACGAGGAAAAATTAACAGTGGATGGAAAAGAAGCAAAAATATTTAAAGACATACCATTCCAAATATTAAAGAAAAGACAAGAATATAAAAATGTAACACAATTGTTGCAGAGACATAAAATAAGGTATAAATGAGAAAGAACCAAAGGGGTCTCATTTACCTTTAAATTAAAAAGACATAAAGTCACCACCCCATCTCAAGCAAACGAACTGCATGAGAAGTTAAGAAAAGAACTAGAGAACCCGAGAAAAAATAAAGACTTCAAATATAAAGAGAAAAAGGAAACTACTGAAGGACAAGATAAGTTGGAAGGAGATACTGATATAGAGGAAGAAGAGCAAGAAGAGGAACAGGAAGAAGAACAGCTGGATTCAGATATAGAAGAGAAATTAACGGAGAAGAAGCATAAGAAAATCAAAATGTCATTAAAAATTTTATCATGGAACGTGAAAGGACTGAACTCAAATTATAAGTGCTGACAGGTATTTCAATATTTAGAAAAAAACAAATTGGATGTGATACGTTTACAAGAAACCAAAATTCAAGAATCCGACATCAAATATCTAAAAAATCCCAAATTCGGGAAAAGCTTCTTCTCAGCTTACCAAAGGAAAAAAAGAGGGGTGGCCATTTATGTGAACTCCAAATATCCCTCAGAAGAAGTCCTCTGTGATGATCAAGGTCACTGTTTCAGAGTGCAGGTGCACTTCCTGTATCTAACATTATTGATGGTTGGAATTTATTCCCCATTAGAAAATAAAAGTAAGTTCTATAAGAAAATAGAAGAAGAATTACAGAGATACACTCAAGACAAAAATCAGGAAAACATTTTAATCACGGGGGACATGGACAGAGTCCTAGACCCTGAGAAAGATAGATCAACAATGACCAGACTAAAGAAAAAACAAGGAAAATTGCCAAAGAGTTTCTTCAGACTAATAGAAAACTTGTCACTGACAGATATTTGGAGACTAAAACATGGGAATTCAAAAGGATTTACTTTTTATTCAGACAGCCACAAATCAATGTCAAGAATAGATTTGTTTTTAATCTCCAAAGTGTTACACACGAAGATAAAAGACATGGAAATACTTCCAAGAATTGTATCAGATCACAATCCAATTCAGCTGAAACTGATTGTAAGGAAAAAAAATATCAAAATGGAAACTGGAGACTTAATGATTTAATATTTCAAAATGAAAAATACTTAAAAAAAGCAAAATAGGAGTTGAAATACTATAAAGAAAACATGTCAGAGGAGGTAACAATGAAAACAATCAGGGACGCCGGTAAAGCGGTAATTAGAGGACAACTTATTAAATGGAATACAGAATGGAAGAAAAAAAGATAGGAGAAGATAAAAAGATTAATGACAGAGATCAAACAAAAAGAAGAAAAGCTATGAAACGACACTGCAAATAATAAACTAAGGAAAGAAATTAGGATATTACAAGAACAAATCAGATCAGAAAATTCAATTGAAATCAAGAAGAACCTAAGAAGAATTAAATAAAGGCACTTTGAAAGTGCGGACAAACTGGGCAAGTGGGTGGCCTACAAATTAAGGAAAAACAGAGAGAAAAATCTGATCTTACAAGCTAATAAGGGGAAGTTGGTGGTCACGGATCAAGATTCAAAAAATATATCTTCAGAAAATACTACAAAGATCTTTTTGATAGTACTTCAGATTCGGACAAAAAGAAAAAATTAGAAGCTCACCTAGAAGAACAAAATATTCTTAAATTAACTGAGGAGCAAAAAAATAGCCTGAACTCTACAATAACTATAATGGAAATTACAGAGGTGATCAAAAAATTGAAAATAGCAAAATTACCCGGCCCAGATGGACTGACAGCATTATACTACAAATCATGCCAGGATGAATTGATCCTTCCAATGCACAAAATGTTCAATGAAATCATAAACACCAGTAAGCTGCAATCATGGAATGTTGCAAATATAACTTTAATCCTAAAAGAAGAGAAAGACCCACGGGATCCGAGTAATTACTGTCCAATTTCACTGTTAAACGTTGACTATAAGATCTTCGCCAAATAACAGCAGACAGACTTAAGAAAATATTACAGACAATGATCCACGAAAATCAAAGCCCCATAAGAGACAATATAAGAACAGTAATTGACATGATAGAATATTATGAAAAACATAATGAAAAATAATTTGCAATGATCTTCGTGGATGCAGAAAAGGCGTTTGATAATGTAGGTTGGGACTTTATGATATCACTATTCAGTAAGATGAACTGTGGCCAAAAATTTATCACTTGGATCGCAGAAATATACAAAAACTGTAAGGCCCAAATCATAATCAATGGAGAGAAAACAAAACCTATTGAAGTAAAAAAAAATACCAGACAGGGATGCCCACTTTCACCGCTTTTATTTATAATGGTTTTAGAGGTCCTCCACAGAGCAGTTTGTTCGGAATCAGAAATTAAAGGAACAAGGATAAAAGGCCAAGAATATAAACTAAGAGCCTACGCTGATGATCTAGTAATCTTTCTAGAAGACCCTAAACAGAGCATGGTAAAATTAATGGAAAACTGCAAAAAATTCGGAGAGGTTGCGGGGTTTAAAATTAACAAGGAAAAAACAAAGATGTTATGTAAAAACATTAGGAAGGAAGAGATGGAAGAATTGCTACAGATAACAGGATTTAAGAGAGACAAGAAGATAAAATATCTCAGTATTGTGATCACAAAGCAAAATAACGAATTGTACAAAAACAATTATAAAAAAATGTGGAATGAAATAAAAAAAGAGGCTCAGAACTGGGCAAAACTGAAGTTATCTTTAATGCGAAGAATGGCTACAATAAAAATGAATATCCTCCCCAAGATAAAATTTCTCTTCCAGAATTTACCAATAATTATAAATAAAAGATCCTTTCGAGACTGGCAGAAAGATCTATCCAACTTTATTTAGGGAGGAAAGAAACCAAGAATAAAATGGAAGACCTTAACAGATAGGAAGGAAAGAGGTGGATGTGGGCTCCTGGATTTGAAACTACTATTTCGCTAATGGGCTAACGTGGATTAAAGATTGGATCACATTGCAAAATGAAAGGATACTGAAGTTAGAGGGACCAGATTTGCAATTCGGATGGCACGGGTATCTGTGGTATAATAAAGCAAAGATCGATAAACGCTTCATGACCCATTACATAAGATGCTTTCTGTTAGAAATCTGGATGAAACTCAAATGTAAGACTTTATAGAAGAATTCCACAATGGATATCACCACACGAGGCACTATTTGGAAGGTGGAAAGATCCTAAAGAAAGATGGCTCAAATACAAAGATATAATAATTGAAGAAGGGAAAACTGATTTAAGATCAAAGACAAGAGAGGAGTTAGAGAAGAATGGATTGACCTGTCAATGGTTTCTTTAACTACAACTGAAAGAAAGATTTAAAATGGACTTAAAGCTTGAAGGTTTTGAAACAAACAAACAACTCAATGAATTTGAGAAGGCTATCTTTGAGAAATCATATCACTTAACATCTCAAATCTACAGGATTCTATTAGATCGGGAATTAGAAACAGAAGTGATTAAAGACTCCATGATTCAATGGGCTCGTAATATAGACATGAAATAAAACTGGAATATTGGGAAAAAAGCTGGAAAAATATCCAAAGGTTCACATTAGCCCAAAATCTAAAAGAAAATCATCTTAAGATGATGTATAGATGGCATTTAGACCCTGCCAAATTAAACAAAATTTATAAAACAAAGAAAAACTACTGTTGGAAATGTAATGAGGAAAATGATACCTTCTTTCACATATAGTGGTCGTGCCCCAAAGCAAAAAAATACTGGAAAATACACATAAAATGATAATTGAAATCTTACAAATAAATATTCCACTGTCCCTTGAAATTTTTCTATTAAACATGTTACATGAAATAGATAAGATGTCAACAGTGAAGTATTGGCGGTCAATACTTTACATGGTTACTGTGGCAAGAACAGTATATGCTAGATATTGGAAAAATAATGTTACTCCAGAAATAGACGAATGGTTAATTAAGCTAATGGAATTCACAACATTAGATAACTTAACTTTTGCATTAAAGGGAGAAATACAAGGGAAAAATGAAAGAGAAATGGCTCCAATTAAAAATTATCTGAAGCAAAGCTGGGCACTGTAAAAAGTTCCAGAATAGGAATGAGCAATAAGCGAAATTTAGAGAAATGGAAATGGGGACTGTAATTAAGCAAGAATCATACAAAATATGAGATTGTATAGTCTTTCTTGAGTTACTGGCAAGCCATCAAGGTGATGTACAGATATAGAGGAAACTTTAAGGCACACAATGGTCAACCAAGCAAGAGAATGTAGGAAGTGGAAATTATACACTTAGAATATAGATAAGGATTAATCTAAGATAATATGTAATCTCCTGCAAATATAAATAGAAGATCCTTGTTGAAACTGTACTATAATAGAAATTAAGAATATCAGAAGAACTGTATTTTTAGAAAAAACTGAAACCCAAATATTGCTATTATTGTTATGTATTTACAAATAATGAAGATTTTAATAAAAATAATTTTAAAAAATGTATAAATGGCTTTTGAAAGTAGAAACAAGAGGAGCCTCTAAAAGAGTTCATGATAAGATTGGCCCAAAATTTTGGATATAACGTCTATATGGATGCATGGGAAAAAATGTGGTCCAAAGATATAAGATTTATTTTGTGCAGTAATTTAAAAGAAAACCTGGATAAGATGATGTATAGATGGTATCTAACTCCAGATAAGCTGTTGAAAATGCCCCAAAATGTTTCAAACCAATGTTGGGCATGTCAAGATAAGGAAGGCCTCTCTTTTCATATGTGATGGATTTGTTAGAAGGCAGGAAGTTATTTTTCTAAGATTTATATGTTAATCTAAAAAGTTTAAAGGTAGATTTTGCAGCATTACCAGAAATGTTTTTGGTGGGCATTGTGGATAAAGAACTGGAAAGTAAATATGGATTATTTATTTGATATCTGACAACTGCAGCAAACATACTGTTTGCTCAAATTTGGAAATGGACTAAAGCACTGATGATGGAAGAATGGATTGTTAAGGTTACTGAGTTAGCCCAAATGACCAAACTAATGAGAGTTCTAAAGGATAAGCTAATTGAAGACTTTTTCAAAGATTTGAAACTTGCTAATGGATTTTTTGAACAGTAAGAAATTCAATGATGTAATAATCTGTGGTTATGATTAGTAATTTTGGTAGGATCATTTAATTGGATCTGTAGAATAATATTTTTTTTCTTTTTTACTTTTCATTATAGTCAGGATTGGGGAAGGGGAGACAGAGCCTTACTGTGTATTATTTATATGTCTTTTTTCTTTTTTTCCCCTCCTTTTCTTTTTTTTTCTTCTTTATTTTTTAAATATATATACTTTGATTATAAATTAGATTGCTCATGTTAAAAATTAATTTAAAAAATTGGAGGAGTTGCAAAGAGCAACCAGTAGAAATGACCTCCATTTGTGTAATCAAAGTGATAAAAAAAATAGTTTAGGAAAGAAAAAAAAGGCAAAAATGCAATTTTAAACACACTTGCTATGGAACTAGTCCGAGGGAACATTGTGGGTCTTTGACTGAATAAAAAAGATATCCACAATTTGTAAAAATGGCAGATAGATGCTGCAAATCATTCTTGTATCACAAAAAGCATCTAATAACATTGAACTGAGCATGTATCTTCTAAACACTGTTTTTTCTTTAAAACAAGTTTATTTTTCTGCAAATGTATTTGGATTTACTTGGTTAACCAATTCAACCCTTACCAGGAGCCCTGGTGGCACAGTAGTAGGAGCCCTAGTGGTGCAGTGGTTAAATACTGGTACTGCAGCCACAAGTTTGTGAGTTTGATCCTGCCAGGCTCCAGGTTGACTCAGCCTTCCATCCTTCTGCAGGTTGGTGAAATGAATACTCAGCTTGTTGGGGCAATAAGCTAACACATTGTAAACTGCTTAGAGAGCACTTAGCTGATACACACGCTATTGCTATTGCTATTGGCTGAGAATTCTATAATGAGCTAACAACTGTAGTTTTTAAGATTGTGGTGACTCACTGAATTTTATCTCCCCAGGCAGAAATTCTTCTTGAACAGAAAATTTTCCCTTATTTGGCTCATCGGAGACGATCCCTACCACTTGTCACAAGAAGCTAGATAATGTCATTGTACACACTGTAAGCCTTGAGTTGTGGATTTTGCTCCCAATCTAGGGTTGTTTCATTTTTGTAGGTCAGGAATGAGGTTTTCCTGTCAAGTTTGGCAGTAACCTCTCTCTCTCTCTCTCTCTCTCTCTCTCTCTCTCTCTGTGTGTGTGTGTAAAATCTAGCCATTAATGTGGTGTGGCCAACATTTTCAAGTCAACCAGAATCAGATGATCCACTGGCATCTTACTTCTGTATTATTGGTCTTATGTCATGCTGATTTATATCTTCTTGAGAGAGCAGTCAGATTTGATGGACATTTGTTTGCTTTCAAAGGTGAGAATGGAAAAGCTGTACTTTCCCCTGCCATGGGAAATAAATCTAAGCCTTTCTTTCCATCATGCAGCCTCGAACAGCTCAACTTCTGTGATAGGTGTGGCTGTGAGCAAGGCCAGATTAAGGTAGCTGGGATATTGGAGCCATTTCAGAAACAAGGCCCTCTGTGTGCGTGTTCTAGAAATGGTGGCATAAAAATGAAGTGGATGAATGAATGCATACTAAATTAATCAAATACAACAGGCAGTAACGCAAAAAAATTCATGCGCAAGCGTATTTCAAGTTTTGCTAGCTACTGGGCAGGTGTGCGCTCAGACAGAGAAGCAAAGCAAATGATGGGGAAAGGGAGGGAAGCTGCCCATGAGAAGAATGCTGGGAGCCTGAGTCCACAGTGTTGCTTCTGCTGTTGCCCAGAAACAGCCTCAGTAACTTGGTACCCACTGGTAGCCATGACAACTCGCTTCCTTCTAGGAGCAATACTGCTGCCTTCCTGAGAGGGAAATGAGGTGGGGCACACAACTCTCAGATGGTTATTTCTTGAGACTGGTTAAAAGGTAGAATGGAATGGGCCAGAATGCACCATTATGGATAGAGATTGACATGTTTTGAGGCTCCTTGTCAACAACATTTTAGAACAGGAACATGTCAAAAATTAAGCTTTAATTAACTTTGAAGGCCTCAAACCCATCCAGAACAGAGTAAAACAGCACAGAACGCCAACTTCTGACTAGGCCATTTCCACCAAACTCATAAGCAACACAAGACTAGGTCAAAGTGAGAGTGAAAGTGTAACAAGTCATAAAAATCCCACAGGAACCACTTTCTAGGACATGTTCCAGGCACAGTATCTATATTCCTCAAAAGATCCAGAATATCCACTTCCCAAATAAACACCGCACCAAATTCATCTGTTATTCAAGACTGTGAGGGAGTGATGGGTATCTGAGATTTTCCCCATCATTCCCATGAAGTCCTGAAAGACTGGTGAATCTGGTGAAAAGTATTCTGCAAAAGAACCCAGAACACCCACTTGTCAAATACCCAGCAAAGTCATTGGTCATGCAGGACTTCATAGGAATAATGGTGGAAAGCACAGAAATCCCACAGAAACCACCTTCTAGGGCCTGTTCCAACATGACATCAGTATTCAGAAACACACACACGTGCACACCCACCCACACCCACACCCACAAACAAAACAAAACAAAACAAAACCATTCAGGAGTAGCTGCTTGGCCATGCAACAAAATCAAACAAAATCCAAAATCCACAAATCTGTCATATATAAATAATGCAAGCTTTTGAAGCCTTACTAACTTCTTCATTAGGCAAAGATATTAAAAATCATACAGGAGAAAAAAGGTTAAATTGTTAGTCACAGGCCTATATTTTGCCTCAAATGTTGTTCTGTAGTCCATTAGGATGGTATTAAGGATTTCACTGCAGGCAAGGGCCACTTCCCTACTTGGCCATGTGAGGACTACGGACAAATGATCAAAGGAAGTTATTTTTCTGCTGCTAATGGAGTTGAAATTTTATTATTTTGTTGTTGTTTTGAATCTAGTTCTAACTTCACCAAGAAGGAGAGTGGCCTCTGCCTGCATTCAGATTCCTGAATATCATCATAACTGACAACTGAGACAAAATGTAGGCCTGTGACCCTGACATTGTCACCTTTCTTTTCCTGTAAACATACTCAGGGATACAACATCCAAAATCCACAAAAAAAAAAAAAGTGATACCTTTATTGGCCCAACCAAAAATGGACAAAATACATCATACAAGTTTTTGAAGCCCCACTAGATTCTTCATCAGGCAAAGGTGTTAAAAATCATACAGGAGAAGAAAAAAAAATGATGTAAAGAGTCACATGCCTACATTATTTTTGCTGTTGCCTGTTAAGATGGTCTGGAGGAATATCAGTGCAGGCAGAGATCACTCCTGTCTATGGCTATGTGGGCGTTGAGAGACAAAGAATCATAAAATCTGAGCAATAAAAGTTCAATTCCATTAGCAGCAGAAAAAGTAACTTTCTTTGAGATCCAGGCTGTTTTTCTGTCCTGGGTGAGGCTACCTGTTCCTTTCCTAGGCAGAGAACACCAAATTTCTCAAGAAGCCTCTGTACTGTTGCCTCCAAAAAATCTTTTAGGTGCTGTAGAGGTAAAACCTGCCAAATGCAGTCCTGGTAAAAAAGTTTTTACCTTTGTTGGAGGTAGGAACCTCAAACAGTTAAGTCCCAGTCCCTTGGCCCCCGCTTCTTTAAGAGTTCTCTGTTGTGGCTAAAATGTGATATCCTCAAATCCAGAAAACATATCCAGGGGAAACCATGTTGGCCATACAACAAAATCCAACAAAATATAAGAACATCCCAAAATCCCCCAAACAGTAGTACTTTTATTTTTCTTCTCCTGTATGATTTTTAACACCTTTGCCTAATGGAAAAGTCAGTGGCACTTCAAAAGCTTGCATGGTGTATTTTATGCTTTGGTATTGGCTCCATAAATGTATTGCTGCTTTGTGGATTTTGCATTTTGCTGTATTCTGAAAAAGAGCCTGGAAAGCCCATTTCCCAAGTTCCTACCCTCACCAAGTTCAAGTCTTTCAAGATTCAATTTGAGTACTGGAAAAAAAAAAAGGTATCCCACGTGGACCACCTTCTAGGACCTGCTCCAAGAATGATATCTGCATTGTACAAAAGAGCCCAGAACACCCATTCCCCAAATTCCCACCCTCACCAAAGTCATCACTCAGTCAGGACTCCATTGGAGTGACTGGAAAATGCACAGTAACCACCTTCTAGGACCCATTCTGTGCAAAATATAGGTCTACAAAAGAGCCTGGAGTGCCCACTTCCCAAACATCCAACCTCAGCAAATTCAACAGTCATGGGAATGATGGAGAAACATAGAAAAATCCCAAGGGAACCACCTTTTAGTTGCCATTCCAGGTACATCATCTGTATTCCATAAGAGCCCGCAGCGCCCGCTTCCCAAATATCCACCCTTACCAAATTCAGAGTGTTCCATGAGAGATGTGAAAGAAGCTACAAAAATCCAACAGGTGCCATTTTCTTTTACTCATTCCACCCTATACTGCTCATCTTTGGCTAGTGAATGTGGTTGATCTGGACAGGTGATATATCTATGTTCAGAACTATCTTTCAGAGTATTTTTTTTCTTTGTGTGGGGTAGTGGTTTGAGCACTGGACTATGACCCTGGAGATGAGTTCAGCTCCCTGTTTTGCCATAGAAACCCACTGGATGACTTTGGGTACCTCACATTCTCAGCCCCAGAAAACCCTGTGATAGGCTTGCCTTAGGGTGTCACCATAAGTCAAAAATGACTAGAAGGCACACAACAATCAGTATTGGACAATGGTTTGTGTTCAGTTGTGTGAGCTTTCTTTTTCTCTTTTTCTTTTTCTTTTCTTTCTTCTTCTTCTTTTTTTTGCCTTGTGTTGTCATTCCTATCTGATCACGTGTGAAAAACAAATCTGGTTCATTGGTATACTCATAATGAGTGTCCTAGACTGTTTCAGAAATATATTTTTTATTTTATTATTTTTTATCAAATCAGTATAAATACATAAACATAGTATTGATTTCAAGGTGTTATTTAAAATATATGGTATAATTCCAAATCAAACTTTATTTTATGGTCTGTAGACCCAAAATAGCAAACCATCCAATTGGATGGTATAGGGAAAATACACCTACTAAAAATAAGATATAAATATATAAATAGGATAGACCATAAACAGGATATAAAACCATAAAATAGGACATAAATGCATAAAATAGTATAAAAATACATGAAGTAAATTAAAATCATAGACAATATGGATTATTAGATAATATGTAAACAGGCATTCATTAATTCCATCTCATTAACTGGATTGAACTTAAAGTGCATTGCCAATATCTCGACATTGTTTTGATACTTCTCTCTCTCTGATCTTAATAGCTGATGATAGAAATTTAGCATATGGTATAATTTAAAAACATTTAAAAAACATATAAACACAGGTACATATCTGATAGAAAAAAAATCATTATTTCCTTCCTTCCCCTCCTAGGATACAAAGTATTTAAATTTTATAGCATATTTTTAATTTTTTATCAAATCAGTATAAATACATAAACATAGTATTGATTTCAAGGTGTTATATATAAACATATGGTATAATTTAAAAACATTAAAAACATATAAACACAAGTACATATTTGATAGAAAAAAAAACTTGTTATTTTCTTAGAAATGGGTACTTTTTGTGGAGAATGAGTACCAGAATACAGGGTTTGGAGAAGGTTTTTTGGTTTCTGTTTTTGCTCTCATCCAGTCACGTGTAACCAAAAATTTGATTGTTTGGGCTACATGGAATATTTCCCTTCTGTGCTGGTTTCTGCGATATAGTTCCCCCTCTCAAAATGGAAATATGAACACATTTCCTGTCTTTTTTTAAAAACTTTTTGCATTGATTCTTTTTGGAAATTATCATTCTGAACTTTCTCAACAGGAACCAAACTGTGGTTTTAGAAGGGGGGCATATTTGCTAGATCTGATTGCCTTGTATCTTGGCCTGCAGGAGGACTAGGGACTCAGGAACTTTTTAAAACAAAACCTTAGAATCTAGGGGACCTTATGAACTGAATATGTATCAAGAACCATTCCTAGAATCCTCATAAAATTGTTTTAGCTGGGTAATAACTCTTTTTGGAAGGTCACAGCTGGAAGAAAACGATAGTGACCTTTCACAAATTGTTTGACATCATGGTAGGTTTCCCTAGCTTCACTTTTTTTTTTTTACGAGCTAGACAAGTAGTGCCCCCTTTTTACATATTTGGTGTCTTTCTTATCTATTTTTAGCACTGTGGATAATAAAAAGCCAGGTAAACCAACAATGCATATCAGTATGAGGCACTTCTATAAGATTTAATCTTTGCAGGTTCTGCATGTTCATAAAACTTGTCTCTGTCTCTTATGTCAATGTGGCTAGTTTTGTATACCTCAGTAATGATGTATAAATAAATTTAAATACAACCAGCATGTATTCTGAAATAAACTTGTTCTAATTTGTTTTTTTTAGCAATATATCAGTTTGCTAGCACCTTTAACTATGTTTTTACAAACACAGATATAGTTCAAACATGCAAATCAAAGGACAGAGGGGTGTGCATATATTACAACAAATTCATAAAAATGTAAGTTCACAAAATACCAGCAATTGCAACAATACTGTTACCTGCATCATGGTTTCCTCAGTTCTAAAAACGGATGAAAATGTACTGCAACAATCCAAAGAGTGGAATCTACTGTCAGCCTGGGATGTATTAAAATGTAATTAAAGAAGTAGACACAACTGTGTATTTATTCCGCCTCTGCACCTCACCCTCTGAATTCCCCACTTTTTTTTTTTTTTTTTTTTGGTTAACAGTGAACTTAATAAGCAAATAAATAAAGAATGAAAAATGGGAAGTGGAGAGACTGGTGAGGTAAGAAATAGGAACTTGCAGTTACTGTTTGAAACTAGTAAAACCAAATAAATAGTTGACAACAAGTCAAAACCTTGTTAAAATGAATAGTAGAATTAAAATTTTAAATAGTGTTTCAAATAGAGAATTGGCAAAATAAGTGCACATGCACAAATATATTTCAAATTTGCATATCTAAAACAAATTCTTAAATGCAAAAGGCAGATAAATGAAACAAAGTGAAAATAAACAAACATATCTTGACTTTAAGATGATCTTTGTTAGTAGTCAGCTCTTTGAACTCTTTCTTTCTCAGAGGTATTCATAATATTTAAGAATATACAACTCAAATCTTTAAGCCAAGCTAGACAAAATAACTCTGTAACATAATAGTATCATCAATGTTCAGGGCACTTTATATGAATATTTTTATATGCTGTGTATCATGTTGGCACCCTAGAGAGGTATGGATCTCAACCCTAGGCTCTGACTTCAAGGAATGCAGCAAAAAGCTGTAGCCATATGACTGGTAGTTCAGAGAGACATCAACACTATATAATACTGTATGTCTGTATCTTTCTGTGAAAAAGATGAGCAGATCTGAATTCTTCTGTGGTCACAACACTGTGGATTTGAATGAAACCAGAAAGAACTGTCTTAATCTGAAAACAGGATACACGGTACCAGTCCTGATTTTCACTTTGGCATAGGACCATTGTGTCCTCCTTAGATTTCTTGGATAGCTCACTCAGTAACATGAAGCCCAAGATGGAATGTAGTACTCTCCTACTGCTGAAGATAATAACTGGATTGTACAGAATGCTCCTTCAGTTGGATGTCTGGAAGCAATATGATCAGTGGATTTTTTTCTGCATCTGTTTGCTTCCTTATTTTCTGCTGTTACTTAGTTTAAGCTGATTTAGGAAGAAATATTCTTTCCTTCAGGAGCTTGGTTGCAATCCACTGTTGTAAAGGGACAGTATTTTCCAGAAACAAACCCATAGTTTAGAGAGTCTTTCTGAACTGATATATACTTTTATATACCTGTTCAGAAAGACTCTTTTCCACTGTGGAGTTTTTGTACACCTTTTGCACACATTTTGTGCTTATCAATTCCTTTTCTGGAAAATATGGTTCTTTTATTAGAGTGGATTGCAACTGAACTCCTGAAGGAAAGAACGTTTCTTCCTAAGTCAACTTCAGCTAAGAATAAATGGTAGGCCTGAATACCCTACAGGCACTAGATCCTGTCTGATCTTGGAAGTTACGCAGAGCCAGCCTGTTTAGTACTTGGTTGAGAGACCACCAATGAATACCAGTTGCTATATGTTGTATTTCAGAGGAAGGAACAGGCAAAACCACTTGAGTATTCCCTGCCTAACAGAACCCTATGAAATTCATGGGGTCGCCATACTTTGATAGGCAACTTGAAGGTACACGTGCACACAGAGACACACACACGCAGACGCACATCACATGGTGCATGAATGGTTCATACCAATTCATGGATGAGTCTGATTGTACCTCTATAAATGTTTTCAGCATGTTGGTGTATTTTGTAGAGAAGACATGTTTTGAAATCAAGGTACAAAATAATTTTCCAATTGAAGAAAACAAACAGCAATATCCAGTGACAACTGTCTCCATTGGCTGGAGTGATCCAGATGTCTTTCATTATTTCATGTTCATTTATGCCAAAATTATGAACACTGGATGTGTATGCATAATAAATAGACTGATGACAGGTACTTCAATATCAGTATTTGCAATAGGTTCCAGATTTGTTGTAGTAACTAAGAAACCTTAATGACTGTATCAACAAACCAGTTTGGGTTCAGAAAAGACTTCATGATGTTTACAATAATATAGATTCTTTGAATAGCCTCTCAGGAATTCCTGTGGAACTTCTGTTTTTTTCTCCACAACAACCCAACAGTTATAATGTGGTTTTCAATTGTACCCAAGCTTTATTTTGGATAATATAGTGAGGTGCATTTATGAATAAACACTGCCACTCAATATGAAAAATCTCCTTTAATATATTATACCTATATTATATAGCAGAATCAAAATAATCACAAAAATTGGATAAACATGCTTTTCTCTGTCAGACTTCACAAATACATTCAGACACTATTCTGTAACTTAGGGTAATCTATAGAGTATATCAGATACGGTATAAGGTATAACACAGAGAGCTAGATCTATTAGAATGTGTGTGTGTTATTGTGGGCCTAACAATACTTTAAGTCTGGGTAAAATGCCTACATTGTACATCCCTTGTACATAAGATAAGGGCTGAAAATGCCAGTGCTTCTAAAAATACTGTGAGAAGCAAGTGGATGTGACCGAGAATAACCTCCTAGCAGGTGCAATGGCTAATGTAATCTGATGGAAGGCAGCCAAAAGCCAAGATTCAGGTCTACGCAAGTTTGTTTATATTATCTCCAGCTGGCCCCAGGGTACAATTACATCTGAGAATTTTGTTTTGATTGGGCATCATTAATGAGGAACACTCAGCACCTTTGCTTTGATTTGCTTTGATTGGACAACTGATAGACTTGGCAAGGCTAGGGAGAGAATAAAAGCAACTGAGATACAGCCAGCAGATTAGACTGCTTTTGACAGTTTGCACTGATGACGAATGTTGTTCATGACAGTTGTACTGTTCCTGATAACTGATAAACTGTCCAGACATACTGGTAAAGGCAGACCATACTGATAAGAGAAAGATAGTACTGGTAAGACAACTATGAAGACTTATGCTAAAATAGATATATGTCCCATTTTGAGTGTGATGGATGCCTGTTAGGATGTTTACGGATATAACAAGTGCCACTCAAAATATAGCAATGCTCAAGGATATAGCACTGGTCATAGACCAAATCACAGAGTTGGAAGGTGCCACATGGGCCACTGAGTTTAATCTATATCCTTGAGCTTCTGCTCAGTGAAGGATCTCCAGGCAAAGCATTCCCAGCAAATAGCTACTTGGCTCTTTTTGAAGACATATGGAGAAAAAGACCCACCATCTCTCTAGGCAGTGACAAACTAATCTTACTGTCAAGAAGTTTCTTCTAATGTTCAATGAAAATTCACTCTCCTGTAACTTGAGACCATTAGAATTGGTCCTATCCTTGGGGGCAGCAGAGAACAAGCCTGCACCATCCTCTTTGTGACAGCCCCTGAAATATTTAAAGAGGGTAACCCCACAGTCTTCTCTCCCAGCTCTCATAACTGTTCCTCATATGCTTTGTTCTCCATGCCGCTTATCATTCTTGTTGCCCTTCTCTCAACCTGATTCAGCTTGCCTATATCCTTCATAAAATGTGACACCCAGAACTGAACAGAGTACTCCAGATGAGACTAAACCAGCACAGACTATAGCAAGACTATTACTTCCCTTATTTTGGAACTAAAGTTTTACTAATGCAGGCTAAAATATTATTTACCTTCTTTGCTGCAGTATCACATTGCCGGGTCATGATCAACAATAGTCTCAAAGTCCTTTTTACATGTACTTCTCCTAAGCCAAGTATCCTCAATCCTTGAAGTGTGCATTTGGATTGTGCAGCCTATGTAGAATTTTGCATTTGCCTCTGCTGAATCTACTCAAGATACAGAAATCCTTTCAGAATGAGAGAGGGAAGTCAGAATGGTACAATCTACTCTGAGATGCACAGGCATGTAAAGATTCAGGAGTCCGCCACCAGATGCAAAACTGCATGCCCCAGAGAAAAGATGCTCATGAATAAAAGTTTTCTAATGGCTTAAACTCTCTTCATAAGTACCAGCACAGTGCTGGAACTTGGGGTCTCAGCTCTTGAACTCATCTCACTTTCCCTGATTCCTCTCTCTTTGGGCCCTTTCATGCTTCTCTGTCTTGACACCACCTGATACAGAACATCACTACCAAATAATTTGGAGAATGTAAAGTCGAAGGCTTTCACAGCCAGGATCCATAGGTTGTTGTGGGTTTTCCAGGCTTCGAGGCCGTGTACTATTAGTATTTGCTCCTGACATTTCACCTGCATCTGTGGCTGGCATTTTCAGAGGATCTGGTGGCATGGAAGTGAGATGGAGTATATATACTTGCATAGTCCCCACGTGGGAGGAAGCAATTTGCATATGTTACAGTTGGCCTGTGTGATGGCCTATTGTTAAATGGAATATCCCCCAGGGTTGTATTGTTAGTCCGGGGATATGCATAACAGTGTGTTAAATACATTAGCAATCCATTGTATTGTTTCCTGTAGAGGGACCTCCAGAGTCTGGGTGGTGTTCATTGGTATATTTTTGAGTCTTGACTTTAGTGTTCTTCAGTACTGGTAGCCAAATTTTGTTTACTTTCCAAGTTTCTTCTTTCCTGTAGAAATTGTCCATGTGTTTATGGATTTCAATAGCCTCTCTGTGTAGTCTGACATAGTAGTTGTCAGAATGGTCCAGAATTTCTGTGCTTTCGAAAAGCATTCTGTGTCCAGGTTGGTTTATAACGTGTTCTGCTACTGCTGATTTTTCTGGCTGGATCAGTCTGCAGTGTCTTTCATATTCTTTAATTTGTGTTTGGATGTTGCGTTTTGTAGTCTCTATGTAGACCTGCCCACAGCCACAAGGTACGCAGTAAACTCCAGCAGAAGTTAGAGGATCCCTCTTGTCCTTTGCTGAACGTAGCATTTGTTGAATTTTCTTGGTCGGTCTGTAGACTGTGTGGAGGTTATGTTTCTTCATCAGCTTCCCTATACAGTCAGTGACCCCTTTGATGTATGGTAAAAACACATTCCCTCTGGTTGGCTGCTTATCTTCGCTTCTGTAGTTCTTTCCGGGTCTTGAGGCTCTTCCGATGTCTGAAGTGGAATAACCATTGGCCTGTAGAGCCCAATGTAGATGATTCAGTTCATCTTTCAAAAGGTGGGGTTCACAGATTCTTTTTGCACGGTCTACCAGAGTTTTTATTGTGCTCCTTTTTGTCCTGGGTGATGGTTGGAGTTTTTGTGCAGATATCTGTCAGTGTGTGTAGGTTTTCTGTAAACTGTGTGCCCAACCATCTGTTAGGTTTGCAGATGACTAGGACATCCAGAAATGGTAGTCTTCCTTCATTTTCTTTTTCCATGGTAAATTGCATGTTCCAGTGGATGTTGTTCAGATGGTCGAGAAACACGGTCGGTTCTTCTTCATAACGGAACCATATAGTGGGCTTTTTCGGTGCGATTTCCAAGGCTTGCTTCATAATTTGAAATGGAGAGTTAGATAAAGGCAGAAAGCTATGGAGAGACTCCAAAACTGTAAAAACAATAATTAAACCAACAGCTTTGTGTATCTGTCATGGATGTAATTTTTATTTCTGTTGATGTCCTTGTGAGATGTTGATGTCCTTATTCTACCCCTTTCCCTATCAGATGTAAGGTTCTGACTAAATCACCACTGCCACCATATGTGAAGACTTCCACAAATCTCACTGGTACCATCAAGAGTGAGAGGTTGAAACTTAGTGTGAATAATCATTCTCAGATGTCAGGAGGATCACTCCACCCACCAATCAGTTAAACTCCTGTATGCCAACTAACTAGACAGGAGTCAACATTCTTTTCACTTGCTGTTATTAGGACTCCTTCTCTTCCCCAGCAGTTCTCCTTCTCTTCCCCATCAGATAATTAATCTAGCTGTGTCCAGTTATAACTACAGAGAAATTCCACTGTCCAATCTTTTTGGGTGGCTGGCGGGGTGTGTGTGGATTGTTCCCCCCGCTATCCCAGAATGGTTATTCACAGTAAATTCTAACCTCTCATTCTCAGGATGGCATGGAGAAGCAACCTACTCACCAATGGGACTTATCTAAACTTCTAATCATAGGGTGAGCATTACCCCTCCTAATTTAAAACTGACTGAAGCACTCTTCTTCTGAATGCTGCTTGTGCTGATTTGCATTTATCCAATTTGCAATGTTTTATAAATGTGGTTGGCTCAAAAGGATCCAATGTGGCATACTGGACTGAGTGTTGGACTACGACTCTGAAGACCAAGGTTTGAATCCCTGCTCAGCCATGGAAACCCACAGGACGATCCTGGGGCAAGTCATACTCTTTCAGCCTGGGAAACTCCCATGATATGTTCGCCTTAGAGTAGCCATAAGTCAGAAACAATTTGAAGGCACACAACAACAGCAACAACAATATTAGTTCACTCCACTTAGCTGCACTAGAGATGTCTTCCAAAGATGTAACAGCATATGCTGTGCTGGTAGCCATCAATCCTATGGAATGAGACCAAACATTTTAGGGCTTAGGCTTTTTGTAATAATCATAGCACAGGTGTATACAAGCTTTGATCCACCATGCGGTCACAGTCTTAGATGCTCTCTGACCCAAAGTCCAAGGATTATAAGATACCAACTAAGCTTTGGTGTGCTTGAATTGTGAGATCCTTTTGATGTAAACTCTCTTAGCTCTTCTAACATCCAAAGTATGCTACTTATCCTCTAAAGGATGAATGGCTTTCGACAAAAATCTGGTAAATGTACCACTTCACTAACTCCCTTTTTTGGCAGGAAAGAAGAGTCTAAATTCAGTGTAAATTTACCTTGGTCACACTTGCACAAACTTGGATTCAGTGACATGGCAGCTAACTCTGACACCCTTCTAGCTGATGTTATTGCTACCAAAAAAGCTACTTCAAAAGAAAATATTCTCAAAGAACTCTCCCTGACAGGCTCAAAAGGTGACTGTCAGGGAGTCTATTCGAAACCAAGTTTCTGTCACATGATGGAAACCTATGGACTGTTGGAAAAGATTTCACTGTAGTGAAAATCTTTTCATGTGAGGGCGTGCAGATAGAAAAGGCCATCCAAATTTAAACCACTGAAAGTGCAGACAGTTGATGTGTTGGGCTTCAAATTCTTCTGGAAAACATATTGCAAAAACTGTAGGATGTGACTTAACTGTATCTGCTCCATTCAAATCTTATTTGATCCACACCACTGAGCAAATGTGTTCCAGGTTCTGCTATATGTGTCTTGGGTAGACTTCCTCCTTGAAGCCAAAATTGTCCCTACAACTACTAGAGAGTAACCTTGCTCCACTAAAGCTTTCCTTTAAAAGTCCATGCTGTCAAACTCAGCCAATCTGGACTCAGATGACCTACTAGATCGTGGCTTAATAGATCTGGCCACTTGGGCAATTTCTATGGGGGTTCAACTGCAATCTGTGTCTTCACATATGTCTTTTTAGAAATGTGTAGTGCCCCAACAGATAAGACTGTATGCTTTGGTGGCTAGACGGTTATGGATATAATACAAGGGGGCAGAATCCTGTGCATGTGAAAGCCTTTATGAAATGTCTGTATAATGTCCTAACAGACATTATGGGAAGTATGAAAGAAGCTGATGATGATGATGATGACGACGACGACAACTATATGGCTAAGTTACATTGTTTAAAATGGTAATAGTCCGCGAGCCCAGTGAATGAATTATTGGTTGATTGAGATGCTTCAGAATCTAAGCTTTTACCCTGTGTATTCTAATATAGTTAAATGTTTAATGAGATTTTTCTTGACAGAGATAAGCATAAAAATTCAGTATTTTGACCTCCCATACTGCCAGCTGTCCATAGTAACCTTGTTTTAAAAAAACATTTTTTTCAATAAAATGCAAGGTAAAGATTTCTTTGCATTCCCTAGCTGAAAAATGGTGTTCCAGATTTTTTTTTTTTTTTGGCAGAATACCAACAATTACCAAGAAATAGTATCTAAATTGCTCTCTTTGTCTCCTATGAAATTGCAGGTGTTTGGACAGTTGACCAGTTGAAAGCTTCATACTGAAGTAGGAGGATCAAGTGTTAAAAGCTACTTGCTGCATCCCTTGCAACTACTGTTGGGTCACTGGTGAATTTGTGAGCATGGCTATTTGGGAACAGTGCATTCAGGACTGTTGCAGAATAAGCATGTTTCATCTAGAACAGGTGGCTTTCTCTTAAGCTGAGAAAGAATGGGATTCTCTTCTTGCTGATCCTATTGTAGCTGTGTGGTGGGATTGCTTACACGAGGTAAGGTAAATACTAGTTGTCTCCAGAATCCCTTACTTAACATGTGTAAACAGGAAAACAGAGAGAAAAAAGAGGAAAGCAGATTAGCTTGCCTCATCACTTATCTCAAGCATGTTTAAGAAGCATAGATCCTACAAGTCTGGCACCAAAGTAGAAATAATATAAGTGGGGCCTGCTGAAAGAAAAAATCATCCATAGATAGATTTTGGAAGTCTTCAAGTGATCTCTAGAAAGTTCAAAATGTTTTTGTTTACTTAGGCAAGGCCTATCTGATCTGGTTTTTTTTAATTCCACATGCATTGTTCCAAACAAAACGTTTGCCTAAACATGTTGAACTGCTCCTCTTTTTTGTGGTGTGGGAACCCATCCCTATACTAATGCCCAAGAACATATCCACTTTGTTAAGTGAAGTCTTAGAGCAGAGCTTTCCAAACTGTGTGTCACAACACATTAGTGCACTGGCTGCAGTGTGTAGGTGTACTGTGTGAACGTAACGGGTGGCGGGCTGCGTCTCCTGCCACCACAGCGGGCCAGGCCTGGGTGAAGGGGCTGCCTCTGCTGCCTCTGGCCAAGCAAGACCCCAGGGAGGGTGGCAACAGGCCAGATCCAGGTGGAGGGGCTGGGTCTCCTGCCACTGCCTCTGCCGCCCAGGGCCGAGGAAGACTCCAGCAAAGGTGGTGGTGGCGGCAGCAGGCCAGACCTGGGGGGAGGGGCTGTCTCCACTTACTGAATTACTTACTGAATTACTGTGTCGTGAAATGATGCATGTCTAAAAAGTGTGTCACCAACATGAAAAGTTTGGAAAGCTCTGTCCTAGAGGGCGGCTCCTGTGGGGTAGCAATGCTTTCTCCCATCCTTCCCATGGAACAATGAGCGAGTGGTGAATTTAGTGTTGTTACATCACTCTCACCTCACCTTGTGTGGTTGGTGAATTTGGTGAAAGTGGCCCAATCGGAGGATACTGTTCGGGGTTGTTCCAGATGGGTATGGGGCCTTTAATAGTTAATAAAGGCACAACTTTTGGCGTGTGTACTGCAAAATATTGCTTATAAGGCTTCTTAAAGCAGGGCTTTGGCATCACTCTTTCTTTAAAGTGGCCTGTTCCGTTCTTTTACTCACTCTCCCATTTCTTCAAAAACTAAGAAGTAAATAACTCACTGGAAGAAACCTCGAGAAAGAGCGAAACACACCCCGCTCACAGGTTTTCCTCGAGTTCCTTAAAAATAGCGCGCCGCCATCAGTGTGTCACTTTCTCCCTACGTACGCGCACGCTAACGCGTTGCGGTCTCGCGCTCCGTGACGCGAGCCTGTGTTCGGCAAAGCTATTCATAAGCTTCCGGTGCGGCTCCCCTGCTTGGGCGGGCGCCAGGAGCCGTAGGAGTGCCGCGGCTGGGGCGGGGGGCGGCGGCGTTGTTTCGCGCTGTGTTGCCGGTCGTGTCTCTCGGAGAGGGGCTGTTCACGGTGGAAGCGTTACTCCTTCCGCGCCCCTTTGTCTTTCCTGAGGGAGACACATCCACGGTGCGTTGCCCGGAGGGAAAAGTTGGCTGAGCGGACAGAGGCTGCGGCTGCAGTAGCGGGATCCGGCGCAGCCTGTTGCTGGCGGATTGTTCTCGTGCGAATTCCGGCCGCGCGACTGTGAAGGAGAGAAGACCAAATGCACACACTTTTCTGATCCGTGTAAGATTGCATAGAATCATAGAGTTGGAAGGGGCCTCAGGGGCTGCCGAGTCCAATCCCCTGCTCGGTGGAGAATCCGAGGGATGCCTTGTTGAAATTCTATTGTAAAGTTTCTAGATTTGCCTCTGTGAGAGCTCCAGTTCCCTTCCCCGGCCTACCCAGAAGTTGGTTCTTTGAGTAGGCGTGGCTCTACGTTGCCTGTTGCGCACGTCCATCTACTCGTGCTTGTGTGTGGTGAGCTGTAAGAAACTATCCCGGACTTATAAAGACTCCTAATAAAAAAATACATAAAAATAATGTAACACATGTGGCTGTTATGTCACACAGTGCAGTTCCTGAACTATAGTGTGAATTCTTGATCTGTTGCAGTACACTCATATTTTTAACCAAACGCTTTGGCTTTTGGATTAGTAAGGAACAGGCTGTTTCACTGTATGTGAATGGACTAACTTGAGTTTTTCAGAGCAGGGAGTGATTCTTAGTATGTGAAAAGAGATTAGTGGAGGACATACTGTTTCCATCAAATGGTAGGTGGGGGAGCAGGCAGAATCTCCCTTCGTTCTCACTTGCGCCCTTTCTCAACCTTTTTATCCTGGAGGAACCCTTGAAATATTTACCCTTGAAATAATTTTCAGGTCTAACGGAATCCTTGCATTAAAATTATGATGTATAGAGCTAATAATGCTTTTTTCCTCCCTAATCACGATCTGTCGTGGAATCCCTAGCAATCTCTTGTGCAACCCTGAGGTTCCAAGGACCCTGCTTTAGGCACTAGGAATGTAAACTGGATTCAGTGGGTCGCACTCTCAGGACTGTCCTGCTCAGAGGCTAAGCATAGAGGAAGTGGAAGTTGTAAAGAGTAGCTGCTACATTGTGTTTTACAGCAGCACAGCAGTTAGGATAGTTTCCCGTCATGGCACTTTCCATATGGAGAGAGTAGGTTTTGGACTGAGAGGAGATGGCACCTACTCCTTATATTGCCACTTGTGCAGAAGGTCAGTGGCAGGCACAAGGCTCAAGCACTCTCTGTCTGATCTACTGGGTGGTGGTTTTGGACCTAGTCTCCAGTATGTCCAAAAGGTAGAAGGCAACTGAGTGAGTGGAGATACAGAAGAATGATTCCGTTTAACCTGGTTCAGTTGTGCATGTGTATGCTGGCTATGTGTATGCTGGCTATTCCCATTTTAATTTCTGCTAATGACCATTAATCAAATAGCAGGAATTCAAGATGCTGAACTGCAGGTTGGACACAACTATTTTGAGCAAACAGAAAGAAACTTTTTATACGATATATGAGGGCTGTTACTGCAAGGTGTTAGAAACTTTTCTAGGAGAGCATAAATGAATGGCATTTTCCCCAGACCTTGGCGTGTTTGACAATCTCTCTTGATTTAAGATGATGTTCTGTGCCCTGTTTCTTTTGTTGTAGTGAATCTCTTCTTACTAAACAAGCAGCTCAGCTTCCGCGAAGGCCCTGAGCTGATGACAGCGTTTAGTTCCCCTGAGAGATTTTTAATCTTCCCTAGCAACTGCCTTTCCTTTGAGAAAGGAGCACTCTAGTTCTTCAGTTGCTTTGTTCTTAAAGTATGTTTGGCTCTGCCTCAAGTGCTTTGCTGGAGCACATGCATGGGTGCCCAATTGATTCACAGAAGTATCAAGGAAAAGGGTGAAATGGACTGCTCTAGGCTTTGTTTGCAGTGAGTGTTTTGGCAAATCTTCCTCATTGTGCTAGTACTGAAAAACAGCTCCTCTGATGGAAGCAGCAGTTTAGGTGTCATACCTTTATGTGCCAGTTTGTCTGGCTCTGTTCTATTACCAACTTTTCTGCCCTTCTGTGGAAATGCAATATGTCTTTATCTTTGTTTGAAAACTAGAGTGGAGAGGCATTCCTCTGTCATTAAAAGGTCTTTTGTAGACAAGTTTTATGGATTGCTGCCTGGTATGCCTATTTCATGCTTACTTCAGAACAGCAGTGGATTCAGATTTGATAGGGTGACCTGTTCAATAAATTTTGCTGCCTCAAGATTTCTTGTAGTCTCAGAGCAGATGCTGGTGTATGCACTCTGAATCTTGTATAACCAGTATATGATCCAGTAGTTGTACCAAGCATAAGTTGTGATATGCAGGGAGGGGAACACCTGTCAGATTCTGTTTTATTGATGTTGTTGAAACTATTGCTAACTACATATACCAAGTTTACACGTTTTTGGCATGTGATTAGGCTGTGGGAATAATTTTAATTGTTTCACCTAAATAGGGACTATCTGTACTGGTTTTTTCTGATTTATGAATGAAGTTCTCATTTGACAAATACAGGCTAATTTATGATCAAATGTGAGGTAGGCGGTTGCTCAAAAATGGTTGAAAATATATTAATGAAGGAAAGAAAAACTCTGTTTCTTCTAAATTCTCAGATAATGATGGTTATGGGGAAAACACACAAAGTGCAGCCTTTTCGGAGAGGGGGTATTTGCAGGCATGCATCCCATCTCTGTGGAGTCCCTATTAATGCAGGCTGCATCACTTGCAGGGTTGCAGAGTGTTAGAGTGTGGACTAATGTCTCAGAGAATTGCTGTACAGTCCTCCCTCCACATTCATGGGTTTGACTTTTATGAATTTGAATATTTGTGAAGTGCCTGAGCCTCCCCCACCATTTTCTTCCTCCCGTGCCCTTGCATTGTGCTGGTGCGGAGAAAGAAGACAAGTGTGCTGAAGCAAAAGGTAAGGTATTGTGGGGGAGACATGTGCACTTTCCTTCACTCCTCTGGAGCTCTCTGCTCCTGTTCATTTGCCTCTGCACCAGTGGCGAGAACTCATGCTGAAGCGAAAGGTAAAGTAATAGGAGGGATGAGATGTGCGTTGCGTGCTTTCCTTATGCCATCCAGAGCTCTCCCCTTCCATTCCTTTGCCTCTGCCCCAGTGCTTAGAACTCACACTGAGGTAAAAGGTAAGGCTATTGGGGGTGGGGAAGATGTGCACATGTGCTTTCCTTGTGCCCTCAGAGTTCTCTTCTCCCATTGCTTTGCCTCTGCCCTGGTGCTGAGAACTTGTGTTGAGGAAAAGGTAAGTCAATGAGGGGACACTCATGCTCCTGCCTTACCTCTGGCCCTGGTGTGGAGAAAGACGGCTGCTGTGCCAGACCCCTGGAAGGGAATGGGAGGGGGGATCGTGAGGGGAGTTATTCATGATTTTTCCACTTTTGCCAGGGTTCTGCTTCGTGAGCCCTCATGAATATAGAGGGGCCACTGCATTTCTCTAAGCAGGGAGATAATCTTGTAATGAATTGTACTAGAGGAGAATGTTTGATTTTGTTAAAATATATTTTTTATTGAGTTTTTAAGGGAGAGTATCAGGTAAGTCCATCATCTAGAATTCCTAGTATTATTGGGATGTCTTTTTATTTCATTTCCTACGAGAATATTTTGAATCAGTGGAACGAAAAAGGGAGACTCAGACAAGTAGGTAGTCCAATGGAGTGCCAAAACAGACTTCTTCATATTATTACAGGAAGCCCCTGCCTTTTGGTGCCCCATTGTCTGGTGACTTGCTCTTCTGATGCTTCCAAATTAAGGACGTGTTCCTTAATTTGACAGGGGTTCTTGCTTAAGGAGGCTTTCTTGGAATCAGTTGCATGTGCGCACTGCTTGCAAAGCAGTCTGAGAAGGAAAAAAGGTACTAAGCCAGTTGAGAGCCTTTGCAAGCAATGTGCTTGCAGTCAGTCCCACGTGAGCCTCCATAAGTCATTCATGCTTCCTACAGTACAGTACATGGCTTCTGCTTTTCAACCAATTCCATTTTCTGACAGTGCTCCAGCTCCTAATGTGTGAGATAAGTGAGAGAAGCTATAGACTATAAGCCCAATGAGTTTGTTTTTTCATCAATATATATTGAAAACATATTGACTGGTATCCACCTTATGTCTGTGTGTTTCTCTTTTTTCATTGTTGCACAGGTTGGTATTCCCTTCCAGACTGCAGTGATCAAAGCCCCCAATTTACCACTGAACAACTGCACCCCCATGACCTTTCTTTGGCTGGTGGAGAGTGGAACTGGCTATATCCCTGTAGCTAGACACATAATGGTTACATTATCTGCTAAAATCTACTCTGGTGTTCTCTGATCCTCCCCTTCCACTTTTCACTAGCCATAGAATGGCTGGGGGTAGGGGGAAACTGTAGAGGCTCAGTGGTAAGTCCAGTGGATGTTGAATGGCCATCTGTAGCATAGTTCTACATGTGGCATAGTTCTACATGATTACACTATGCTGTGCCATACATGTATATGTTAAGGATTTAAAGGTTTTAACTGATAGATTAATTTTTTAAGTAAGAAAGCTAACATGATATATTAAACCAGTTTTTTAAAGACAAGCCATCACCTAATTTTCATTTCTTTACTGTCTTCACCCTAGCAGTAGCTAGTAATCTGGAGGATAGTTCTTTATTTTGAAAGGAGGTGTTTCCCCAGAAGGTGGGGTGACTCAGGAGTCCACCTACAATGCAAGTGCCTCCATGGAAAAGTGCGGAATTATAGCTCAAAATAGGCCTGCAGGGGGGAAGGGTAACCAGGGACCTTTTCACCTGTGTATACCAGTACTAATTGCAAGATACCAGTTGGAAGTCAAAAGAATGCTTTATTGGGGGGGGAATCACAAATGCACATGCAAGAAATCAAACAGTCTCGCAAACCATTCAAGGCTAACAGAAGGAAAAGAGGGAAAAGTTGGATAATAAGGTGTTCGGATGAAGTGGATGATAATTACCAATCTTGAAAAGAAAAAAGTTAAGGTGAAATGGCTCAAACATGAGAGTTTAAGGGCAGCACAGAGGAACGAGAGTCTGGGGTACAACGTGATGCCCAAGTGCTAGCAAAGAGCCAGGGTTTAAATACCATTTTTCTGTCCCGAAGGGGAAGGTGTTAATGGCTCTCCAGCAAAGCAAACAAAAGCGATCTGGAACGGGCTGATGGTTTTGACTTCAGGAGACAAAGCACTGATGGAGGTTGTGAAAGATCCTTAATGGCTGGGCAGGTGAGGAAACAAAAGGGAAATGCCGCGGGACAAGATTACAGGACATTGGTCACTGTTTGCCTCATTGGGGCTGCGTTGCTAGCTGTTGTTTTCTGAGTTTGGGCAGTTGATAGGATTGTCTCGAGCCCATTAAGTCAGGGTCCTCCAGTTAATCCTTGTGAACTTATGACCTGACCATGCTGATGTCATCTGCCCAAGTACATCTTCTCAGTCAGAGTCTCTTTCCACATGGAGTTCAGCCATAAGCCAGTTAAATGATATTCACTGCCAATTATACTGTATCATGGATTGGGGGTATACAGCATGGTAATAGAGGAGTTTGGCTCTTTAAAAATCAATATTGAGAGGAGTGCTTCATAATAATGGATTGTTTGATTATTATACCTGAGAAATGTAATATCAGTGTCCAGAACTGATACTGATGGGCACTCCATTTGCATGTGGAAAAAATGTTCCTTTCTCACTGCATGACTCTAAAACAACAGTGATAAGGTAGCATTTAGGTGTGAAGTTCAGCAGGAGTTAAATACCATTTATGCATTACTTTACATCCACCTAACTATAGTCGGAGCTGAGATGGGTTTCACATGGGAATGGCAGCAAAGCCCATTCCACTATGCACCAGTGATTTCAATATTTAACATGGATTCTGACATAATTTTTCAGCCTATTTGTAGGGCTCAAGAGTGTGAAAAATCTACAAGACACATTTTTTAAAGTGCCCCAGCAGAAGTAATATTTCTTGAGTCTATAGTTATTTCTTTAAAGCAAGGAATTATCCCTCATGGTGCTTGTTTCCTAAACAGGGTTTTTACAAACATGCAGATTTGTAGAATTATATAGGCAAATGGTCTGATAGCCATGTAACTTACATTTTAGCATTGCTAGGGTTATTTGGAATTGTCTTTAAAAGAAATCCCATATATATCTGATCACTTTACTGCTCCAGGCTTTGAACTTTGGCATCTTATTAAATACATAGAAATCTGGATGATCATATGTATAGGAGGTGGACAAGCTGACCTACTCAATTCTCATACTTTTAACATCTTTTTAAAAAGGATTCACAGACTTGTCCAACATGCTCTTAAAAAATCATTTGAAAAGAGACAGCATTACTCTATGTGATTTCACATGCAGTTTCCCTGTTCTTCTAAGATGCATCTCGTTTTTTTAATGGATTAATTAAACTGCTTGCTTCAGTTTAATTATTAATAATTAATAATAATGTATTAATAATTTATTAATGAAAATAAAGAGTGAGGTTGGTATTTGTCTTCCTTCTGGCTATATTGTATTTTTTTAAATCTAATTTTCCTACCTGAAATGAAATAATTGATTATTGCCAGTTTGAGATTTTGTTCTGATCTGATGTCAGTTATTGCAGTTTGAAAAAACAACAATTATTGAAGTATGAATATTCATCTTTATAGTAGTAGTTTTCCCTGATATGGACAGAGGTAGCTGTGGCCATTTTGCGTTTTCATTTGTATTGAAATTTGGTTTGGATATTCTACCAGTGTGGCTCTGCCAGAGCTTTTCACTTGTTTATCTCCCATTAATGCTGGATAGCCACGCCCATCCCCAGTAGATTTTTGTTTGTGGGTTGTCTTAAAAACACGTGCACCCACCTTTACCAATTTCCAGATAGTGTCAAGGCTCCCTGGCCCAGTGCAAAGGTATTTCTATGTGTATTGTACTTGTTATATCTTACTGCACCAAAAAGCCAAGAGCAATGGGAAGGAAAAGGGAAAGGTGGATGGATGCACTTGGGTCCATTGTGCCAACTAGACCAGGGCATAAAGATAGTTTGTGAGCTATTTCTTACACCAAGGCTGTCAGCAGTGGCACAGTGCCTGGGGGGAAAAATCCCTGGGGGCTGAGAATGAGCCTCCTGTAAGCCTGGAAAAATTTAGCACATGTTGTGTGCTGCAGGTAAGACCAAGTGCTGTGTGAGCAGTAGTAGGAATCATGTTGCAGCTGCTTCGTTCATTTGGATGTCTGCCTGGTCATCAAAACATTTTGTTCCCTCTGCTCTGTTTTGCCATGTCTACTTAGTTCAGTTTCTTTATATGCTAAATATAGCGGACTCTGTAGCGCTGTAGTTAAGTTGAGGAGAAACTACAAAGGTTTTCAAAAGCAGTACATGTGAAAAAACATCTTGGGGGTCTTAGTAGATGACAAGCACAGTAGATCTCACATGGCTTGAAAATAGTACATATGGAAAGAATCTAGGGCAGTGCTTCCTAACCTTTTTTCACTTGTGTACCCCTTGGCAGCCCATTTCCATAAATTGTATACTCTTGTCATTTCTATATCTTTGAGGGGACAAAAGCCACATCAGAAGGTTTCTGTGAGCTCTGAGGAGATGTCCCCACATCTGTGGAAGGAAAGGCAGGGTATCAGGTGAGTCAGCCTGGGCCTCTACGTCCCATTGTGCCCTGTTACTCATCAAGACATTCTCTGTGGTTTCAGGATCTGGTTTGCTCCTGGCCAAAGGCATGGGGAGAAGCAACTGGTACTGACTGTCCCTTCCTCAGACAGATTTGGATGTGTCCACTGGGCATACTCTCTCTTTGTGGAAACAGACACAAGAAAGAGGGAATGAAGAGTGCGTGTGTGCAAGGCTCAAGACATCACCTAGTGTGGGCCAGACTAGAGTCATGGTAACTTGAATAAAAGGCTGTGTATGCATATGTGTGTGAGAAATTCTCTTTCAAGTTTGTAGGTCAATGACAGCTGGAAGTTTTGCTTGTGTTTCATTTTTCTCTTTAATCTCTATGATTTCCCCCAATCCCTTAAGGTTTCAGGACAGGAGCGCCAATGCTGTGGGCAATCATGAGCTGCAGTGAGTTGTGATGTCATCTGAGAATGGTTTATAATTTACATCTTTTCCACCATTGTTCAGGGGTTTTTTATGTACCCCAAAATGTCCTCATTTATATCCCTGAAGGTATGCGTACCCCAGGTTGGGCATCATTGATCTAGGGCAGCAGTGTCAAACTCAATTTCATCTTGGGCCGCATCAGTATTATATTTGCCCTCAAAGGGCTGGTTGTATTCGTAAGAGTATATAAATGTATGTACTCATTTATCATAGTAAATAATTGCCTCTGCATTTGATTATTACTGGTTTTAGTAATAACTAGCTCTGAAACTAGAAGTCTAGGAAAGATAATGGCAAGCAGATATTCAGGTGTACAACTATTGTACAATTTATTGAAAAATGAGTTTTGAAAACAAATTGTTTTTTTAATCATCTGACAAATATTATCAAGCACTGTTTATTACATTACGTTTGTTTAACTTTTTGGTCTCTGTGCCTCTTTCTGCCCCGAGACCCTCTCTGTGCCTCTTTCTGCTCCCCCCCGTGCCTCTTTGTGCTCCCCCCTTCCCTGTGGCTCTTTCAGCCTCCCTGCCCCCCTCAATACCTGGTGAGCCCAATCCCTACATTGCAGGCCCCCAGCTGCTGCTATTCTGAAGAGGGACCCAGCAGTGAGCACTCGCAATCTACTTCTACTTCTGACTGCTCCTCTTTCCAACTCTTGGGAGCCATGCGGAGCATTGTCATGGTAACCAATGGCAATACTCTGACAGTGAGACTTGGACAGAGGAACAGTCAGAAGTAGAAGTAGATTTTGAGTGCTCGCTGTTGGGTCCCTTTTCAGAATACTGGCAGCTGGGGGCCCACAATGTACGGATTGGGCTTGCCATGCAGGGGAAGTGCCGCAGCTGCAGGAGAGGTGCAAGGGCCACATGAGATGGCCTGGCAGGCCAGATTCGACCCGTGGGCCTTGTGTTTGACACACGTGATCTAGGGGGTCGTAGTAGACCACAGCTAAACATGATGCAGCAGCTAAAAAAGCCAATGCAGTTGCGGGCAGCCTTTACAGGAGTATAGTCCTGACTGAGGGAAGTAGTAGTGCCATTTTATTCTGCTTTGATCCAGCCTCATCTGGAGTACTGTGTCCAGTTTTGCCCACCACAGTTCGAGAAGGATATCAGCAAGCTGGAACATATTCAGAGAAGAGTGACTGATATGATTAAAGGTCTGGGAAAGCTTTATGACAAAAACTGAGGGAACTAGAAACGGTGGACTTGGAAAAGAAGGACAAAAACAAAACTGAGGTGACCTATCTTTAAATGTCTGAAGGGATGTCATATAGGAGATGAAGCAAACTTATTTTCTGCTGTTCCAGAGACTAAAACATGAACAAATGCATTCAAAGTAAAATAGATTCTGCACAATCATTATGAAGAATTAAGGGCCAACCTGCTTACCTTGCTGCTCCAAACTTCCATTTAATAAGTTAATTAGCTACATGTAGAGTTGGTTATTTTTTAAAAAAACATGGTATTCAAACTTGTAATAGTCTTGTTCCACTGTCAGAAATGCACAAGACGAAAAGAAGCCACTTCATTTACAAAGCAAATTGGACTGTTACCATATGATAAAACCAACATATGAAACAGTATTTTATTCAAGACAGTACTGATAATTAGATTACAATAACATAACTATACAATCAGTCTTTTGTATCCATGGATTCCACTAACCAGAGCTTGGAAATATTAAAAAACAAATAAACAAAAGCAAACCTTTTGAATTATTCACCATTTTATATTAAGGATGGCATTTTGCTACACCATTGTATATAATGGGACTTCAGCATCCACGGATTTTCATATCCACAGGGGATCCTGGAACCAAACCCCAGCGAATACTGAGGTCCCACTGTACTCATTTTTCTTTACATGTAAAAAACAAAAGAAAAACCAAGTAAAATTAGCAGTGATTTGAAAAGCTTCATGTTGTGCAATGCTGCCATAACACTTTCGCTTCAAGATTTCCTGAAAAGTTTTATTCATTAATTTTTTCCCCCTTGTATAAATATGCAATTCCCAATGCCATTCAAAACCTTTTGCTTTTAGTAAACCTTTATGTTGACAGAATAACACAAAAGCGTTACATAAAATCTGTTGGTTTCAAACGACTGGGGGACAGTGTGGAATTTCAGTGTCATGCTATAAAAAACAATTTGATGATTCAAAATTTTGGTTTTCTATGGATTGTGATGTAGAAAATGTCAGAATGATCTAACTTTCTTTTAATTTTTTTGTCAGTTCCAAATAATGTAAATGCTCCATCTAATTTTTAACTGCAAAATTATATAAAATGATCATATATTTCATTCGAATGAATTACACAGGCTGCAAAATACTACTTCCCTCTGGTTACATATAGTATATGGAATGAGCTGCAGTGAACCTCTTTGTAGTTCACTTTGCATGTGTTTTGTTCCCACAGTGCTGGGCACTTGGATGATTAAGTGAAAAAAAAATCCTTCAGTTGCACCACCCACAATATCCTTGCTTCTTGGCTTTTCATCTCCCTGTTACCCAAAAGTTGGGGGACCTTGAGATCTTCCAGCAGTGCCAGTGTCTCCTTAGAAAGTGGGGGAATTGAAGTTTGAATGAGGCCTGTGAGGGGGGTGGTCACCACAGGACTTTATGACCTGTGTATACTGGTACTAACTGTAAGACACCAGTTGAGAGGCAAAAGAGTGTTTTTCTTGGGGTAATTCTCAGACACATGCAAACAGTCAAGGGAGTCTCACAAACCATGCAAGGCTAGAGAAGGTTAAGGAGAGAAAAGTTGGATAGTGAGAGATGTTGGGGTGAAGTGGGTGATAATTACCATTCCAGATGCAGAAGACTGAAGAGAGATGGCTCAAATAAGGGTTTGAGGGGAGCACGAGAACTGGTGAGCCAACAGACAGAATGACATACCGACACGTGTCCAAGATACTATGAATTATTGAGTGTGGAGCTGAGGTTTGAGTACCCTGTTTCCTGCCCTGAAGGGAAATGTGTTAATTGCTCTCTGGCATGGCAGATAAAGGCGGTCTGGAATGGACTAATGATCTTGGCTTCAGGTGACAAAGCATTGATGGGAGTTGTGATAGTCTCTTAATGTCTGGCCAGGTGAGGAAACAAAAGAGAGATTTTGCAGGAAGAGATTATAGGTTGAATACCATTGGTTACTTCATTGAAGCAGTTTCGTTTTCTGTTGTAATTAGAGGTTGGGTTGTTGAGAGGATCATCACAAGCCCATCAGTGCCGGGACATTCTGACTAATTCTTTTGAATTTTGACCTGGCCATGGTGAGATCATCTGTCTTAACATGTGGTTTCCAGCTAGAGTCCTTGTCCACAGGACTTCCAGCCATAAGTGTATGTGGTTTTTTTGTATTAGAAATGATATAAATGATATTTCTTGCCAATTAAACTGTACTATGGAGTGGGGGGTTATGGCATGGCAACATCACTACCCACCTTTCTGCTGTCTACCCACTATCTGCTTCGGTGAGTCGCATACTTTAAAGGGCTTGGTTGACAGTGAATAATTTTGGAGCCAGAATTACAGTTGGTTAAACTTGTATCCTGCTTCTGTCATGTCTGTGTCTTTTTAAAAACATCTAAGTTCAATTGAATTCAGTGAGGCCTACTTCCAGGAAAATGAGTACAGGATCATTGCATCTATTTCTAACAAGCTCCTTGTCTTAGGTAAGAGGAGAGGGGAGTCCTGAGGTCTTAGGCCTTTTTTTAAAAAAAAAGATGCCTGATTTGTAAACTGTAGATGCCACAGATTGCATTCAGGATCCCTAGTTTCTGCATGCGAAACATGCTGGTCTTTGCAGACTACACTTCTTGAGTGGGAGATTCATTTGTGCAGAAAAATGTTCTGTATATGCTCAGAAGAATTCAAAACATTTTTGATTAAGAATTAGCCTTAATTGACCTTGCGTTGCTACACTTGCGTACATCAGTGTTCTCTGACTGAAGCAAACATACAGTTCCTTAATAACCTTTAACATCACTTCTTAAGAGCTTTTAAAAATGTTTTTGAAGAGTGAATGAATAGTGTACATGTTGGTAGGTGCTAGTATCAGTGCAAAGAAAAAGTGCAGTTGAGTGACAAACTTTAATTGAGTAGGCTGTAAGATGAGGTTCCAAGTTTTAGCGTGGCTTTTCTCAACTTGATAGTTTCTAGATGTGTTAGATTCCAGTCATCTCCAGACAACAATCATTTTATAGGATGCATCTTAGTTTTGTGTTTCCGCGTTTACCATTCTACCTTGAGTGACCTTACTCTGATAGAAATCCAGACTCTTTATAAAGTCTAGTCTCCTTGACAGTATTACTCCCATCGTCTTTGACAAACTCAACCCTTCTCACTGTGTTTAAGGTATGCATCCAAGAGGGATAACTATTGGGTAGGTTTCTGATGCACATGTGGGGTACTGTTTGCTTCTAGTGGCCGGGACATGGCACCACACACGTGAAAGAAAAGTATCAGCAGACTCAAGAGGGATCCTGAGGTTTGCTGGTGCGTAACAAATATTTTGGGGAGAAAAACCCTAAGAGGGGAGGGATCCTTACAACAGACTGTGGAGGACTGAGTGTGCTAAACAGCCGTAGAATGCTAGCTAAAGGTTTTGGCATGGAAATATGAAGGTGGAGGTGTGGAATGGAATGCAGTATCATGGAGGAGGGCATCAATAACTCACTGGAACAGTGGATGGGAGTACTTCACATTGCAATTGGTACAGGTCACACTTGTCCATGCTAGAATGTTTTTTACCACTGGCCATTAAAGAATCTCAGAAACTATGATTTCATGAGGTTCTGACATTTTCTTTGTAAGTCCTAGTCAATTTTGTAGAATTGCAATTCCTGGAATTCTTTGGTTAGGTGGATAGCTTTTTGATAACTCTTAAACACATTTTAAATCGGTTGTATGGATGTGTCTATTGAAGCACTGGTTGTTTTCTTTTTCCGCAAGATAAAAGATTTTTTTTTTTTAACTTTCAAGAGTTGTGTACTGTTACATCTGTCAGGAGCAATTTTGCTTTTACAATTGTGGGTTATACCACTTCCAGATCCTGATGATAGTTTACATATTTTGGATATGCCATTGTGCAGCTGAAATTAGTTTAGTTCCACTGAAATTACTGATCTTGATATCAATGAAGATACCTTCTTGAGGTTTTGTATTAGGAGAATATATGTGTGGTGCTCTTTCTCAGTGGAAACATGTAGCTGTTCTTACTTAAAGTAATGGTTCTCAGGAACATTAAAAAGTACACCACTTCGAAAGCAGAAGTTTCTGAGATATATATATATATTTCCATTAGAAGAGTATCTAAAACAGGGATAAAAAGTATGACAAACCCAATCATCCCACTGCTCCTGTCGAACATATGTCTGAACACGAGACATATCATACTGCGTGCGTCTCCACATCTGAATCTTGATTCCTTCCACCTTGCCTTCCAGTTATTCAGCTTTACCCATTCATGAAATCACCCTTATTTTTTAAATTTATTTTTACATAAAAAAGAAATAAAGTATAGTATAGAAATAAAGTACAGAAGAAAAAAAAAGGAAAAAAGGTCACAATATACACAGACATAACAAGACATATAGAAATAAAGAAGTACATATCAAAGAGAAACACAAATAGAAAAATCACGAATATTGAGCATACCACACTAACACTGATATCTAAACATATCAAAAAACATGTAGAAAAAGAAAACTTCTCCACATGATGAGGTTTTGGCCTTAAGTAATAAACACCAGTATTATCCTTCCAAAATCAAAAAGGGAAGAAAGGAGGAAAAAATTGATTTGATGGCCCACTTGTTCCGTTCCCTTTTATTCTAATTATTCTCAACCACAATTACACATAATAATGAGCAAATATATAAAAAAGAAGGATTTTTTCCCCTTCCTAAAATAATGACATCACTAAAGTTTCTAAATAAAACATGAGTTATAAGAAGTGGGGTTAGATACCATAAATATCAACCAAATATGATTTCCATCATTAAATGATTGATGTAGGTATATGTTCAAACGAGATATCCAGAGCATTAAATCAGTATTAAATAGCTAAATGTCAGATTGGGTTATATTTAGTTTCCCAGTTTTTAATTGTAGAACTCCTTCAACAGTTTCCAATCTTTACAAAATTTACTATTGAATATATGTAGGCTGGAAGAGGAGTTTGCTGCTGCATTACCCCATTCCCCTGTTCATTCTACACTATCTGAAAAGCCCTATTGTTTTCTTCAGTACATTCACTTTGCTAAAGCACATTGGAACAATTGTGCTTACTAAAACTTCTTTTTGCACTCATTAATATCAAATGTGATGCTCAATTGCCTGAGTCTTCCTCTTAGAATTTCTTCTCCCCAGAGCAGCTAAAGGAAGCTGTAATTAAGAAGAGAAGCGGGGCAGCTACATAATGTTTTAATTTACTGTTGCTTTTCAGCTTAAAGTTGCTCACCCCCAAGCTGCTTTGCAGTGAAATTGGTTCGGGTGTGTAGGTTTTGAGCAGAGAATACCAGTATAGGATCAGAAAGTAAAACTTTTAATAGGAAGTTTAAAAAGTAACTAAGCCACCATGGGCAAAGTTGTGAAAAGAATCATGCAGTTGAATATTTTATACACATTTAGTGTTAGAATGGTGACAGGAATGCTTGTTTCATTTGTCATGAGAAAACTAATTTCTAGACTTAGAAGAAACAAATTAAAAGCAATTTTATTGCAAGTTGGACAGTACCATCCAGCCTGAATTGATTGTTCTCTGTGTTTTCTTATCGAAATTTTAAACTCTGCTTTTCTTAGCATTAAATTAGTGTTGCTTACAAAAAGTAAAAATTCATCAGATTGATGTCAATAACTGAAATTAGTACCTATAAGCAAAGTAGAACATTTAAATTTAGTAAGTACATTATTGTCTGTTGTGAAAAGAGCAGTAGAGTTTTGTACTAGCGTATTTCTCTGCGAAATTCCATATTGGAGCCATTTTACAGAAAGCCCTCTTGTGGTCTGAAAGATGCATAACAATGTATCTTGTGACACAACATTCCCAGATAGTCAGACATTTTCTACATGTTTCCCATATTCTTCTAAGGCTGATTTTGTCCAGCATGGGCCCCTTGAAGGCTGATGTTAAAGCTTGTATGTAGCAAACTCACTGTCATTTGAATATATATATATATGAACTGTCCAGGAGCCAGAAGAACTCTGCACAGAAGCCAGGGAAATAGATTGCACCCCAAAAGAAAGAAAAGCCCTACTGAATGACAATTTACTGAAGAAAGTCAAGGAAGAAAGTGTAAAAGCAGGTTTACAGTTGAACATTAAGAAGACAAAAACACTGGCAACAGACAATGACAACACTGAAATAGTGAAAGGTTTCCTGTGCCTTGGCGTAGTCATTAATCAGAATGGGGAACTGCAGTCAAGAAGTCAAAAGACTCGTACGTGGAAGGGCAGTCAAGAAATCAGAAAAAGACTTGGACTTGGAAGGACAGCTATGAAGGAGCTAGATGAGGTCCTCAAGTGTAAAGATTTATCATTGAATACTGAAGTCAGGATTGTCTGTGCCATTGTATTTCCAATTTTTAGCTATGGTTGGTAGTGAAGAAAACTGATAGGAAGAGAATCAACTCATATGAAATAAAGGGAGCTCTATGAATACTCTAGACTGCCCAAAAGACAAGTGAATGGGCCCTAGAATTAATCAAGCCTGAACCCTCCCTAGGACACTTAACAGCAGCAGCAGCAGCAGCAATGCACCTACACGTATATAAAGAGAAAGAGAGAATAAGAGAGAACAGCCAATTTTTGTTGTTGTTTGGCAAAGAAATGTTGATACCTGTCAAGAGAGGATGTATGAGGTTATTAAATCTCATAATATATATTATATACAAAATGAACTAGAAGTTGCTGAATATTTTTAGGAACAGATGAATAGATGTTCACTCTGGTTAAAAGCTACGGCTAACACTTTTCACTTACATTCTGGACTAGGTAAAGCTTCCAGGCACACTCAAGATATGGAGTTGATTTTCCTGGGTAGTATAACCATCCAGCACAGGTTATACCATCTCCCTTGTCTGCATTTCAGAAGGAAAAATGCCTTTCCTCACTCAAGGCTGGACTCGCTTTTTGTCACCTGAACATGAAAGTGCAAAGTTGCTTCCCACAGTTAACAGTCTCTTCCCCTCCTTTACCATTGTTGCTTGGCCATCCTTTCCCCACTCTATGTACATTTTGCTACTTTCCTATCCCAGTTTTGCTAAGTATCTCCCACTTTGTATGAGATATGGAAATTGTTTACAGCCTAACAATATTTGCTGTAAAGCAGGTTACCATCATCTCTATCAGCATGAGTAGTAATCCAACACAACTGAAGCATGTGAGGCTGGAAAAGATGATGTCATCATGAATAGCATATCAGCTCAATCTGAACTCTCTGTGATTTGATGGAGTTTCCTCTTTTCAGAGAATATGATAGTTAGAAGGTTCATTTACGTAACAGCCTTATGTGTTCCATACAATCCCTGTCATGTTGCCACCAAACTGACTAGTTCAGTCATGTAAAATGCCAAATTAGATATGTCCAAAGTTTCAGAGAGGCTGTGTATCTATTGTCTCTGTGTTTGAATCTCCTTTGTACATGTATATTAAAACAAATTACACAACATTTTATAATTGCTACTGTTCTTGTAGTCCCACTTTGCCTGAGGAGATTGCATTGCTACTTGTATAAACAAAATTGTTTTCCTATTTCCTGTGAAAGCTGTTCTTCTATCCCACCCCTTCAGTGAAATCTGCGTCAAGGAAAGCACATTTTTGATGTGTTGCATTACAAAGAGCCATTCTGTCTAGCAGGAACAATCACATGGAAGCAACTTTTCTGTTGTAAAATGAAAAACTCAAATAGGGTTGAATAGCTATCAAAGAACATGTCTTCCCACAATTATATAATGATACACAATGTTAGAACTGGTAGTTGTTCTAAAAAGTTGCAAGCAAAGAAATAACTTTCTAAAAATGCTGTATGGAAATACCCTTAAATACAGTGTTGGGAGGGAACAGCTTAAAGAGGGCTAGGTACTTTTCATACAAAATGGTTTGATCATAATACCAAAAGGAGTGTTTTCATGATAATGCTGGAAAAAAAGCTGCCCATTTTGAAAGGTATAATTTTATTCTTATAGGGGAGGGGAGAAAAAGAAGGAAAATTTCATTGAAACTGAGGATATCTCAGTGTGTTTGTTCAATTATGGGTCAAGTATCAAAGAAGAACATATCACATTTATGATAAACTTCAGCTCAGCATCTGCTCAGCACCTCCTCTAACTTCAACATAGATGAAAATCTGTAATCTATTTTGACCAGTCAAAAGGTGCTAAATACATCGTGCTATCTTTGAAAGCTCACGGACTTCTTCATGGTAAGTTACATACAGAAGAAGCAAAGTGACAGTACTGGAGTCAATCTAAAAATTTTTGCTTCAGGATGTTGTATAAAAGTGTCTGCGCAGATAAAAAAGAAAGCTGCACCACTCATTGCCATGAGTTGAATTGGAATAAAGGCAGTAAAACAAATGTAGTAAAGTTTGGCTTTTCCATCTGAGGTTGCAAAACATGTGTTTGCTTCTTTCCAGTATGCAAGTCCAGGCCACCATATTGGAAGGGTACAGTTAGTTATTTAGGGAAATCTCTGTACCATCAGATCTTGAGATGAATTTAGGCATTGAAACAGGCAAAGCTTGTCATTTGGAATTATAGCAGTTTGCTTTCCTGGATAATGGAAGGAATAAGCTCTCAGAAAAACAAATCCCAACATATGATACAAAACTTAGTTTCTCAAGCATAGGATCTGCCAGTTTAAGTGGGTAAGTTTGGTATTATCACATACAATGAAGCTGTAGGGGTAGCTGTACTGACTATGAAAACAACAACAAACAAAATAATCAAAATCCAAAATCCATCTTTTGGTGACACCTTTATTAGGCTAACAAAAAGATGCAAAATTCATCACTTTCCTGTGTAACATCCTAAAGCAAAAATGATTCAGAACAGCTGAAGAAAACAGAAAATTCTGCAGTATTTTCTTGTGTCCACCCTACTCTATTTCAAACCTATCAGCCTCCCACATTTGCTAGGATTAGGGGAGCAGGACCCCTGCAAAAATGGAAGAATAACAAATATTAAAATATATGTGTGTCTGTGGGAAGAGGCTTGAGGGTTGGTGGGGAGAACGGTCAAATCGTCCAAACTAGGTCAGGGAAAAGAGAGGGGAGGGAGGTGGGTCAGCACGGTGGCTCTCTAGACATCCTCTCTCACATTCATCTCCTTCCGTGTGTGTGTGGGGGGGCATCAGAAGAGGATTTGTGGTCATGGGAAATCAGTCTGAAAGCCATCCTTAACTGGCCAGGCAACTGCTTGAGGATGAAGACGACCAGAGCCAACAAGAGGGTGGGTTTCCCTGGACAAGAAGCACCTGAGGTGGGGAGTGGGCAGGGGTTGGAGAAACTCACAATCAAATCTGTGAAAGTCAAACCTGCAAATGTGGAAGGATGACTGTATACATGTTCTAAGTAATTCACTGCATTCTCTGGGATCTAGAACAAGCTGGTCTGACGTAGTGTTTAATGCCTTAAAATCACATGAGTATAATATACATGCATATTATTGCTAGCTATTTTTATAGCATGCAAGTACAGTAATATTTTCACCATTGCAATAAGCAATATTTGTTGGGGATGATAGGAGTTTCAGCCCCACAGAAACGCAGCGGAAAAACCAGAGTTCAGCAAGCCAACAGCAGCAGCCTTGTTCCCCAGTAAGGATACTCACACACGGAGGAGTTTCTTCCAAAACAGGAGGCACTTTGTCTTGTAGTAAAGTTCCGTTATATACAAAACATAGGACAGACAGATAAAAGCTTGCGCCAGGCACCAGGTTTGGTCAACAGACAAATACATACTGGCGTTGCTTTGTTAAATACATATCTACAACCAATCAGGTAGAGGTTTGCACACCTCCCTCTACCATCTGCACACGGCCCCAGTTTCTTATGCAACCTTGCAATTACCCACAGCTGGGGCATGATGCAACATCTTTGCAGTGGGCTGATCATTTTCCCAGGGTTCCCTGCCTGGAATCCCTGACAATCCCCTCCAAAATGGTCAGGCCACTGTGTAGGACATTTTCACAATCCATACATGTCATACAATACATGTTACATAATACATACAGCACATGCATTCAAGGGTACAATTCATCTTCCACCTTGCACTCTGGTGGCAAGGCCCAGTTTACTTGCCAACTTCTCATTCTGGAAGGGCCTTTGTAAGCAAATCCGCGATATTGTGTTCAGATGGACAGTACCACAAGCACAAAATCCCATCCTGGATCATTTGCCTTACATTTTGGTACCGTACCCCAATGTATTTAGTTCTACACTTTAAGTTTTCTGCCTCAGCCATTGCTATGCAAGCTTGTGAGTCTTCATGTATTTCCAGAGGTATGCTGCAAGGCTCTTGTATGTCTGTCAGCATTTGTCTTAGCCACTGTACTTTGCTAGCCATTTCTGACAATGCTGCAAACTCAGCCTCTGTTGTGTTTAGCACCACACAACTGTGCTTTCTTGATCTCCATACTATGGGACTCTCCGCATACCTGGCTATCAACCCAGTCACTGACTTCCTGTCTGCTGGGTCAGCAACAAAAGAGCTATCGACATAGCATTCCAGTGTTTTTTGGCTTCCCACCATTCTCAGACACAGATCTCTTGTCCCTTTGAGATATCTGATGACTCGTTTTACAGCCACCCAGTCTATCTGTCTAGGTTTGGAAGCTCTCCTGCTTAACAATCCAACAGTGAAACTGATGTCTGGTCTCTTGTTGTTAAGCAGTGAATAACAGGCTTCCAATGAGAGAATGGTATAGCTGAGGGCTCACAAACAGCTCACTTGCTTCCAAATTTGCGAAGTCTGTTGTCATGGGAGTTCTGACTGTCTTTGCATCACACAGACCACATTTAGCAACAAGACTGTCGATCTTTTTCTTTTGGCTCAGAAAAATCTCACCATCACTGGTTCTCTCCACTTCAGCACCTAAATAACACTTCAGACTGCCTAGATCTTTTAACCTGAATCGTTTCTCTAACTCCATCTGCATACGCTTTACATCACTGGCACTTCTGGCTGCAACACAAAGATCATCAACATATATCACTATTATGACACAGTTGTCACCTGCCCCCTTTGTATATACGCATGCATCCGCGATGCTCCTCGTATACC